>OZ014478.1:20642627-23042627 GCA_963965965.1 Trididemnum nubilum
AATATAGAAAAAAAATCAATCAAGAGCACTATCTAGTGATGAGAGGTAAACTTCTAAACCTTGTTTGTTTTAGCTTCAACAAATCAAGACAATTTGAATACTAAAAAAGTATTGAGAAACGGTTTGGTCACAAGCTTTTGATTTCTGACCTTGCTGAGGATATGACGTCATATCTTTGACGCCAGTAAGGTTCATCTTTGTGTCCACTTAAAACGCAAAAAGTGGGAGTTCAACAAAGATCATGCAATTTTAGTCACCGTGAAAACGACGCAGTCCAAATTCAACCAAGTTTAACCAATGATAAAAGCGGTATTCAGAATAAAAGAGACGATTTTCAATATTTTGATCAAATCACTCTGACATAAAGACAGAGTTTATAAAAAGTTAAAGTATCAAACGAGTTTTTTGCATTAGTTTTTGTTGTACATTATAAAAAAATACGAATTTTTAGTTAAAAGTTATCAAATTTTTGATTTGTTTGTATGAACCAGGCACTGCATCTGGCTAACCACACCAACGCAGAGCACCGCTTCTTGAGTTCTTGTCGCAAGATCAGGCTGGGCCACCGCAACGGTTAGACTACCTGGTCGCAATGAGAAATTAGCTTAAAGTATCTTTCCCAAGGACACAACAGCGCATTATCAGTTCGAGCCAGGGGTCAGCAACTTTTCGATCATTAGCCCAACGCTCTACCACTGAGCTATTGCCGTTGCCTTATCGCAAATAATACGGAAAAAATCATCGTTAAAAATTGTAATACTTCAATTATTTACACAAAACTGTAACAATATTTCAAACTTGTAAGATTTTAAGTGAGTTTTCGGTTTTTTTTTTTAGATAAAATTTTGATTCAAGTCAAAGAAATTGAACTTTGAATGTCTTTTTTTGATCAAACTATTCTTATGTAAACAAGAAACGTATAAAAATTTAAAATTTTTGACCAACACTTTTCATTGTTACGTTGCAGTTTTTGCTCACGACAGAGAAATTACAAGGAATGAAGAGAATTTATTGAATTTGTTCCCATAAAAAAAACAATATTAATTGATAAAAAACAAAATTTTAGAGAATTATTAGTTAATTGAATCATATTCATTTTTTAGAATTACTTTTTCACAAATTTACCTCTATGTAAACAAGATTACTAAAAAAACTCACAAAATGTTGTTGGAAACAAATTGTATAACGTTGAAATATCCTTTAAACAAATTGCCACAAACAAGAAAATCGTTACAATATTTAAGAATTTAGAAAATATTTGATTCAAAGTACATGTTTCAGGTAAATTTATAACCGAGATTATGAAAATAGGTTTAACTTTGAACGATTCCCCGTAATAACTATAAAAAATATTGGTTTCAAATAAGACTTCAAGGTAAATTTTTTGAAATGTTTTACAAAATTATCAACATGTTAAATATTCCAGTAAAATAGTTGACAAGTGGAGTTTGAATTCAACCGATTCCAAAAAAAAAAAAATCTTTGACAGCGTAGCTCAGAGTGAATAACATAGTACACGTCAAAAATTAAAGGTTTAAGACCCTACAGTCTGTTCCACCCGTAATCGCGATCATCAAGATGTCTTAATTTTAGGCAATTTTTTTTGTTTTTGATTAAAACTCTTATTCAAATCAAGAAAATGCAAGTATTTGAATGTCTATGATCAAATATTTCTCATGAAAACAGTTAAAAATTTTACTATATGAGGTAAAAAGTAATAACCATCATGAAGAAACCCAAGATTTCGATCAAATTATCGGCACACAAAGAAAAAAATTAATGAAAAGTTCAGGTTTTAGGTGTATTTTTGGGTTCATCTACGTTAAAATTTTCACTCAAGGCAAATAAATCGCAACGATGTAAGATATTTTAATGAATTTATTCCTGTAAAACAAGATTAAGTAATAAAAAACTCAAATTTGTGTAGGCATTTCGATTAAAATTTCGTCAAACAGTATTCGTTTTAAGATTGAATTGTCGCTTGAATAAAAAAATTGTAAGATTTTGATTTCTGCAAAAAACATTTTGACGCAAACGAGAAAATTGCAAAAACTGACGTAAATTTGAGACTTTAAGACAAGGTTCGATACCGAATAACACCAAAAAACTAGCAAAAGATCTTGTTTTAACTCAAGATAGAGTGTAGTTGAATAAAATTTTACGGTATTTTAGTAAAAAGATCAGTGTAAAACTAAAAAACTGTTAAAAAGTTTAAGATGTTAGGTAAACGTTTTAGTTTCAATGTACAAAAAAAAAGATTATTTTTACTGAAATTTTCAATTTAAAATGACAAAGCGTAATATTTTTTACAAAATTATCGCTACGACAACAAAAAAGTCGAAGTTTATTGACTAAAATTAATAAACATTCCCTATTTTGGTTCAATTTTATGGTATTTTAGTAAAAAAAATTAGTGTAAAACTAAAAAAATTGTTAAAGAGTTTAAAATGTTAGGTAAACGTTTAGTTTCAAAGTACAAAAAAGATCATTTTTACTCAAATTTTCAATTTAAAATGACGAAATGTAAGATTTTTTACAAAACTATGGCTACGACAACAAAACAAGTTGTGGTTTATTGACTAAAATTAATAAACATTATCTATTTTGGTTAATTTTTATCACTTTTTAGTAAAAAAATTAGTGTAAAACTAAAAAAATTGTTAAAGAGTTTGAAATGTTAGGTAAACGTTTTAGTTTCAAAGTACAAAAAAGATCATTTTTACTAAAACTTTCGATTTAAAATGACAAAACGTAACTTTTTTTACAAAATTATCGCTACGGCAACAAAAAAAGTTGAAATTTATTGACTAAAATTAATAAACATTATCTATTTCGGTTAAATTTTATCACTTTATAGTAAAAAAATTAGTGTAAAACTAAAAAAATTGTTAAAAATTACCGTCTTTAAGGAAAACATGCAATTCAAAACCAACAAACCGAAAGAATTTAAGTTATTTTTACAAAAAGGCTTATTTTAAAACGTGGAAATCAGTAAAAAATTAATAAGTTAAGCTAGTTTAACGATATTTAAGGTAAAAATGTCATTTAAGACAAAGGAATCATACGATTTTAAGATAGCTTTGACAAAATTATCCTTCACAAACGCAAAAAAGTTAATCAAAGGTTGCGATTTATTAGAATGTTTTTGTTTAAAAAGTAGAAAAAATAGCTGCTTTACACGTTAAAACAATTAATCAAGTCATAGAAACCTAATTTGCACAAATAACGATAAAAAATTACTCTTTGTATTTTGCATATTTATGGGTTAAATTTTGAGAGAGGCTAAGACAAAGGTCATAGAGTCAAGAGATTCCAAAACGGAGAGGGCTCAAACCACTAACTTGGTGAGTGTAAGTCAAATTCAGTCAAAGAGTTTCAGGATAAGAGCAATTGGAATCTTGCTTTACAAAATGATTTAGCGACAATATGACAATAAATAAATTTGAGTGTTCAAATGTTTGTGTGTGACTAAAGACCAAAATACCACTACTTTGACACTTACAGACTGATCTAAACGTTTCGTTTTTTAATATTTTTTGAAGTTTGGTTTTGTTTTAACACATTATCAAGTAAAAATCAAATTTTGAGCGACACACCCTTGCGGCCAAAGCATATGATTTGCTGTAATACGACCGTATTTTCCATATTATAGACACTTGAATTCGCAAGAAAAACCCATTCTCGCATTTCTTTGAATTTTGAGTCTTGCATAGACGAAACTGCTGTTAGACGTTTGAGTTTCTGTGTCGCAATCATATAGTGGCGTAATTTTTTCCTAAGTCGAAGCTACGCAACTGTACAATTTGAGGTTTTATGAAATCTTTCACCGCTTTGATTTGAAAATGTTTAATTGGAAGTACTTATTTTAATAATAAGGTTAGGTGTTTACCTTGTAGATAGCAGAATCTAAAGTCAAAAAACACGCTGATTATAGGATTACAAAAAAATTTTGAGACATTTTGTTGAGTCATGATCAAATACACCCGGGACAAGACCGGAAGTTGTTTATAAAATTAATTCAATAATTTTATTTTAAATAAATTTCTAAGTTTAACAATTTTAAATTCAAAAAATTTAATTTAATTTATCAATTTTAACAATTTTCAATTAAAAAAATTTAATTTCAATAATTTTAATTTATTATTTTCAATTTCAACAATTTTAATTTATTAATTTTCAGTGCAAAAAATTTAATTTCAAAAATTTTAATTTAAACAATTTATTAATTTTCAATTCAAGAAATTCAATTTCAAAAATTTTAATTTCAACAATTTTAATTTAATAATTTTATAAACAACTTCCGGTCTTGTCCCGGGTGTATTTGATCATGACTCAACAAAATGTCTCAAAATTTTTTTGTAATCCTATAATCAGCGTGTTTTTTGACTTTAGATTCTGCTATCTACAAGGTAAACACCTAACCTTATTATTAAAATAAGTACTTCCAATTAAACATTTTCAAATCAAAGCGGTGAAAGATTTCATAAAACCTCAAATTGTACAGTTGCGTAGCTTCGACTTAGGAAAAAATTACGCCACTATATGATTGCGACACAGAAACTCAAACGTCTAACAGCAGTTTCGTCTATGCAAGACTCAAAATTCAAAGAAATGCGAGAATGGGTTTTTCTTGCGAATTCAAGTGTCTATAATATGGAAAATACGGTCGTATTACAGCAAATCATATGCTTTGGCCGCAAGGGTGTGTCGCTCAAAATTTGATTTTTACTTGATAATGTGTTAAAACAAAACCAAACTTCAAAAAATATTAAAAAACGAAACGTTTAGATCAGTCTGTAAGTGTCAAAGTAGTGGTATTTTGGTCTTTAGTCACACACAAACATTTGAACACTCAAATTTATTTATTGTCATATTGTCGCTAAATCATTTTGTAAAGCAAGATTCCAATTGCTCTTATCCTGAAACTCTTTGACTGAATTTGACTTACACTCACCAAGTTAGTGGTTTGAGCCCTCTCCGTTTTGGAATCTCTTGACTCTATGACCTTTGTCTTAGCCTCTCTCAAAATTTAACCCATAAATATGCAAAATACAAAGAGTAATTTTTTATCGTTATTTGTGCAAATTAGGTTTCTATGACTTGATTAATTGTTTTAACGTGTAAAGCAGCTATTTTTTCTACTTTTTAAACAAAAACATTCTAATAAATCGCAACCTTTGATTAACTTTTTTGCGTTTGTGAAGGATAATTTTGTCAAAGCTATCTTAAAATCGTATGATTCCTTTGTCTTAAATGACATTTTTACCTTAAATATCGTTAAACTAGCTTAACTTATTAATTTTTTACTGATTTCCACGTTTTAAAATAAGCCTTTTTGTAAAAATAACTTAAATTCTTTCGGTTTGTTGGTTTTGAATTGCATGTTTTCCTTAAAGACGGTAATTTTTAACAATTTTTTTAGTTTTACACTAATTTTTTTACTATAAAGTGATAAAATTTAACCGAAATAGATAATGTTTATTAATTTTAGTCAATAAATTTCAACTTTTTTTGTTGCCGTAGCGATAATTTTGTAAAAAAAGTTACGTTTTGTCATTTTAAATCGAAAGTTTTAGTAAAAATGATCTTTTTTGTACTTTGAAACTAAAACGTTTACCTAACATTTCAAACTCTTTAACAATTTTTTTAGTTTTACACTAATTTTTTTACTAAAAAGTGATAAAAATTAACCAAAATAGATAATGTTTATTAATTTTAGTCAATAAACCACAACTTGTTTTGTTGTCGTAGCCATAGTTTTGTAAAAAATCTTACATTTCGTCATTTTAAATTGAAAATTTGAGTAAAAATGATCTTTTTTGTACTTTGAAACTAAACGTTTACCTAACATTTTAAACTCTTTAACAATTTTTTTAGTTTTACACTAATTTTTTTTACTAAAATACCATAAAATTGAACCAAAATAGGGAATGTTTATTAATTTTAGTCAATAAACTTCGACTTTTTTGTTGTCGTAGCGATAATTTTGTAAAAAATATTACGCTTTGTCATTTTAAATTGAAAATTTCAGTAAAAATAATCTTTTTTTTTGTACATTGAAACTAAAACGTTTACCTAACATCTTAAACTTTTTAACAGTTTTTTAGTTTTACACTGATCTTTTTACTAAAATACCGTAAAATTTTATTCAACTACACTCTATCTTGAGTTAAAACAAGATCTTTTGCTAGTTTTTTGGTGTTATTCGGTATCGAACCTTGTCTTAAAGTCTCAAATTTACGTCAGTTTTTGCAATTTTCTCGTTTGCGTCAAAATGTTTTTTGCAGAAATCAAAATCTTACAATTTTTTTATTCAAGCGACAATTCAATCTTAAAACGAATACTGTTTGACGAAATTTTAATCGAAATGCCTACACAAATTTGAGTTTTTTATTACTTAATCTTGTTTTACAGGAATAAATTCATTAAAATATCTTACATCGTTGCGATTTATTTGCCTTGAGTGAAAATTTTAACGTAGATGAACCCAAAAATACACCTAAAACCTGAACTTTTCATTAATTTTTTTCTTTGTGTGCCGATAATTTGATCGAAATCTTGGGTTTCTTCATGATGGTTATTACTTTTTACCTCATATAGTAAAATTTTTAACTGTTTTCATGAGAAATATTTGATCATAGACATTCAAATACTTGCATTTTCTTGATTTGAATAAGAGTTTTAATCAAAAACAAAAAAAATTGCCTAAAATTAAGACATCTTGATGATCGCGATTACGGGTGGAACAGACTGTAGGGTCTTAAACCTTTAATTTTTGACGTGTACTATGTTATTCACTCTGAGCTACGCTGTCAAAGATTTTTTTTTTTTTGGAATCGGTTGAATTCAAACTCCACTTGTCAACTATTTTACTGGAATATTTAACATGTTGATAATTTTGTAAAACATTTCAAAAAATTTACCTTGAAGTCTTATTTGAAACCAATATTTTTTATAGTTATTACGGGGAATCGTTCAAAGTTAAACCTATTTTCATAATCTCGGTTATAAATTTACCTGAAACATGTACTTTGAATCAAATATTTTCTAAATTCTTAAATATTGTAACGATTTTCTTGTTTGTGGCAATTTGTTTAAAGGATATTTCAACGTTATACAATTTGTTTCCAACAACATTTTGTGAGTTTTTTTAGTAATCTTGTTTACATAGAGGTAAATTTGTGAAAAAGTAATTCTAAAAAATGAATATGATTCAATTAACTAATAATTCTCTAAAATTTTGTTTTTTATCAATTAATATTGTTTTTTTTATGGGAACAAATTCAATAAATTCTCTTCATTCCTTGTAATTTCTCTGTCGTGAGCAAAAACTGCAACGTAACAATGAAAAGTGTTGGTCAAAAATTTTAAATTTTTATACGTTTCTTGTTTACATAAGAATAGTTTGATCAAAAAAAGACATTCAAAGTTCAATTTCTTTGACTTGAATCAAAATTTTATCTAAAAAAAAAAACCGAAAACTCACTTAAAATCTTACAAGTTTGAAATATTGTTACAGTTTTGTGTAAATAATTGAAGTATTACAATTTTTAACGATGATTTTTTCCGTATTATTTGCGATAAGGCAACGGCAATAGCTCAGTGGTAGAGCGTTGGGCTAATGATCGAAAAGTTGCTGACCCCTGGCTCGAACTGATAATGCGCTGTTGTGTCCTTGGGAAAGATACTTTAAGCTAATTTCTCATTGCGACCAGGTAGTCTAACCGTTGCGGTGGCCCAGCCTGATCTTGCGACAAGAACTCAAGAAGCGGTGCTCTGCGTTGGTGTGGTTAGCCAGATGCAGTGCCTGGTTCATACAAACAAATCAAAAATTTGATAACTTTTAACTAAAAATTCGTATTTTTTTATAATGTACAACAAAAACTAATGCAAAAAACTCGTTTGATACTTTAACTTTTTATAAACTCTGTCTTTATGTCAGAGTGATTTGATCAAAATATTGAAAATCGTCTCTTTTATTCTGAATACCGCTTTTATCATTGGTTAAACTTGGTTGAATTTGGACTGCGTCGTTTTCACGGTGACTAAAATTGCATGATCTTTGTTGAACTCCCACTTTTTGCGTTTTAAGTGGACACAAAGATGAACCTTACTGGCGTCAAAGATATGACGTCATATCCTCAGCAAGGTCAGAAATCAAAAGCTTGTGACCAAACCGTTTCTCAATACTTTTTTAGTATTCAAATTGTCTTGATTTGTTGAAGCTAAAACAAACAAGGTTTAGAAGTTTACCTCTCATCACTAGATAGTGCTCTTGATTGATTTTTTTTCTATATTTTGACTTGGAATGTTAGTTCAGACTAAAGTGTAAGGTAAAATCGGGGTAAAATGTATTTATTACGTAGTGCTTTGGTCTCATCTGCTTCCTTTCTGGTCTGTAGTGTGTTTTGGGTTTTGAGTTTATCATTCTATTTTAAGTTCAATGTTTATTATTCGAATTATGCAAAAACAGGCAAGATTTTATCCCTCACCGCTAGGCAGTGCTCTTGATTCATTTTCTATTTATGTAGTGATTTCAAGCGTTAGTTCAAATTTAATAGTTGAGTATTTTTATCAGTAATGCTTTTAAGTCGTCCTCTCTTTAGTCTATATCGTGGTTTTGCATTTTATGTGTAAGATATATTGTTTCAAAACCATAACATATTGTTTCAAAGTCGTGCATAATATTGATAACTCCGACCATATTACCTTAACTTGATGCGTGTTATAACGTTATTCGTTTTGCTGCTTCTATTTGTGTAAAAATACTGTTTGTTTTTATTGAATTGGCTACAATTGTACTGTTCTGATTGAATTATTGCTCATTTCATTAAAATCGAATTTTGGCGCAAACAAAATGAAACGAATAAAAATAAAATTAATAACCAATCCGAATTTAAATTAAGTACCACAAATTAAAAAATTAGTTAACTTGAGGCTAAACTTTTTATTTCTTATACCAATGTCTAAGTTTGCCAACGTAAATGTTCTTTGAAAAAACAAAAATTCTTAAAATTCGAAATATTCCAAGCCTCTATCAAAATAACTAGAATATGATTCGAATGGTTGAGGCTGAACAAAGCACGTACTGTTAGACTTGAACCAGAATGAGGTGCTCGAAATTCGATTTCAATTTTTTGATGTGATGCGACGTGTCGGTTTAAACTTAAATTTATGGTGTTTTTATGAAATTGAACATGACGCTGGTGGTAACAGCGGCGGGTGCGTTATATCGGTAAGGGTCTCTTTTAAATTTTCTGTTACGTTTTTCGCACTCAATTTCAAAAACCGTTCATGTACATCTCTTTTGTGACGTAGCATAGCGCCATTTCGAGTAAAGGTTTTCCGACAATAGGTACATACGCTCACTTTGATAGAATGACTATGGCGTTAAAGCTCTCGAGTATGTATCGCAGCGAACAAACTAGCTTGTGACACCAAGGCGATCGGAAATTAAACAAATTCGATTATGTTACGTCATGCAGGCAAAACACACAAAAGCCAAGCATAATACTGCCTTTCCATATTGACTCACATAATATTCTAGCAGTCGTTGTAGCAATATTTTAATGCAAAAGTCATAGTATTGACCAACTTGTATTCAAGTTCGCCATTTTCTTGTTGAAACATAATACCGTGGTTATTCAAACTCCAGAATTAATATACAATCATATTTCAGACGTATTTCTACGTTATCGACTAAATGCCTTAAAATTTAATTTTGTTTTCATAATTTTTAATTTTTTTTTGGATTGAAAGTAACGAATTGTTGGAACCTTGCAAACTTCAAAGCGATTTTGCGACAGCTAACCGCCTGTCCAAAGAACGGTCCACGACCTTTAAAGTATAGTCCAAATTTTAAACTTTAGACTTTAACTAACTACCTGTGGTGGTTCGATTCCCAGGCAAGTCTTACATTTTAGACTTTAACTAACCGCCTGCGGTAGTTTGATTTCCAGGTAAGCTTTACAAATTTTACACTTTGGAATCACTACCTGCAGTAGTTCGGTTCTTAGGTAAACTTTTGACTCACCACCTTCAGTGGTTCGGTTCTTAGACAAACCTTAGTCTCACCACCTTCGGCGACTCCGGTATTTTAAACTTTAGACTCACCACCTTTGGTGGTTCGGTTCTTATGTGAGTAGTTTTAAGCTTAAGACTCACCACCTTCGGTGGTTCGGCAAACTTTAGACTCGCCACCTTCGGTGGTTCGGTTTCCAAAAAGTCTTGCCAATTTTACACTTTGGATTCACCACCTTCGGTGGTTCGGTTCTAAGGTATGCCTTATTAATTTCAAACTTTTAACATTGAATAATCAACAGCGATGCTTCGATTTCCAGGCAAGCCTTACAAATTTTAAACTTTGGACACACTACCTGCGGTGGTTCGGTTCCCAGGAAGTGTTACAAATTATAAACTTTGGACTCACCACCTGCGGTGGTTCGGTTCCCAGGAAGTGTTACATTTTAGACTTGGACTCACCACCTGCGGTGGTTTGGTTTCCAAAAAGTCTTACCAATTTTACACTTTAGACTCACCACCTTCGGTGGTTTGGTTCCCAAATAAGCATTTTAAGCTTAAGACAGTTCCCAACGGTTGTCAGGTAAGTGTTTTAAAGTTTAGGTTTTTTGCCGCATTCCTCCGCTAGAGATTCAGTCCATAACCTGAGGTTGACAGACCTATTCTAGAGCACTCTGTGAAAAGTTTTTGAAAAAATTCGCGTTTAAGTTAACAGGAATTTCCCCAAAAGGGGGATTCCCCAGAGCTCGCTTACGATCAGACGCAGTTAACGATTCTAATTAAAGTCTTAAGTCAAATCTCATTCGATGAAAAAAAACAGATTTCATTAATTACCTTTCATAGACAATGTTATTACGCCATCGTATGCCAAAGGACCGACCCTAAAATAATTGGGATTAAACAAGCACAAGTTGTGTTGCGCCATGCTCGCTTCATATTCGAAAAGTTAAAAAATTAAACAAAAAGGTAGTGATTCACAGCTAAACCTTAGATAGATTAACAGCTGTCACGATTTCGACACGGCAGCGGAAATTAAACTACAGGAAACGTTTCAAGTTACACAGAGCTTAAACGTACAAAATAGACTTCATAGCATTTAGATAATCTTTTTAGAAACCACCGGGCTATTCACTTTTAACTGGTTACTTTGAAGCCAGGCACCTGCGGTGGCTTGACAAACCACCTGCGGTGGTTCGGTACTCAAGCAAGACACTAAGAGTCTTTAGACTTGAACCAATACCCAGGCAAACCACCTGCGGTGGTTCGATACTCAAGCAGGACCAACTTTCAAACAACTAGCTAGGGTTAGAGCTAAGACTACCCCCGCATTAACATATTTTGAGAAATTTGGACAACCCCGCATTTAGGTAAACCCCGCATTTAGGTAAACCCCGCATTTAGGTAAACCCCGCAACCCCGCACTGGTAACCCCGCACCCGCCCCCGCAAACGTACAGCATTGGGCTCATTTTATACTACTCCCGAGCCTATTAATTTCTTCGGGTCACAGTCCTCGCTTGAAGGGACACAACTTTCGTTTAGGGGGCACAAGCAGTCATTTGGGGGTACACGGCTCCGGAATGCCCCCCCCCGTGGCGCCGGGCCTGCACTGTGTCCGATTTGACCGGCCAGAGATTTTTTGAACTTTTGACCTCCCGCTCCATAGACGAACGCGTTAAGGCTCGACCAACTTGATTTGATTTGATTAATACTGAATCATAAAATGCCAAAGTCAAGTTGGTTACGTCGCAAAAACGTTTTGTTACGCACGTCATAGGAACGACCGACGCTTGTGTCGCGTGTTTCTTTGTTTTTACTCGGCCATTTTTAAACTAATGAGTGCAAAATTTCAGACTTTCTGCTATAACTCGAGAATGGTTTGATCTAGTTACATGAAATTTTGACAGCAGTTTAAGATTATTGATCTGCATGTTTGTACTAAATTTTTAAACATTTAGTCACGTGACTTTGGTTTTAGGACCCAAAAACCGTCCCAAAGTTTGGCGTAAAAAGCGGTCTCGTTCAAAAACGGCTCAAGTACGGTAAAAAATATTTTACACGGTTCAATGTCTTAAGATACCCTTTCATCCCAACCACTTTTAGCCGCAATGAGTTTTTTTTTCCTTTTTGTATCCTTTTTTCTTCCTAACTCTTGTTCGCTTTTCTTCTCTTAAACCACAAAACATCAAAATCTAATTTTTGTGTAAAGTTGTTGAGTTCCAAACGCAATTTTGTCTCTCAAAAATTTTGAGGGCGACTCCCCCGGAAGCTCTTCTAAAACGGAGCCCCAAAAAATCAATTTTTTTAACGGCTTAGCTTAGGGTGACAATGTTTTTTGACATCAGCAGATATTTCAAAGACAAATATTTTGACATAGTTTAGGGTACCAAGGCTCCGAGAACCCCCAAAAATCAATTTTTTGAACGCTTAACTTAAAACGACAGTGTTTTTTGATATCAGTAGATATTTCAAAGACCAATATTTTGACGTAGTTTGGGGGAACCACCTCCCTGGGGACGCCCTTATATTGACCCCCAACAATCAATTTTTTTAATGGCTCAAGCTAGGGTGCTAGTGTTTTTGATATCAGCAGATATTTCAAAGATAAATATTTTGACATAGTTTGGGGGTGCCACCCCCCGAAGACCCCCACAAATGGATCCTCAAAACTCAATTTGTTTAACGGCTTAAGCTAGGACGCTTTTTTTTATATCAGTAAATATTTAAAAGACAAATGTTTTGACATAATTGAGGGGTTCTACCCCTTCCTGAAACCCCCTCAAATGGACCCCCAAAAAATCAATTTTTTGAACGGCTCAAGCCATGGTGCCAGTTTGTTTTTTTTTTGATATCAGCAGATACCAGAGTTGGTGTCCTCGAGGACAGATTTTGAAGTCCTTGGCCTCGAAGGTCAAGTCCTTGGCCTTAGCCTCAAAGCCTCAAGTCCTCCAAAATTGCTCTGTTCTCAGTTCGGGGACAGCACTATTTTTTGAGTTGTTCAAAGTTTGTGGAACGCGTGAAAAATTTTTTGAAAAACGGTTGTCTCTGGAGATCGTCTGAAAAATTTTTCTGACGATCTTTTTTTTTGGAGAGCAATTGTGCCTGTGTCCTTGGCCTTGGCCTCTAGCATTCCTGTTCCCGGTCTCGAGAGGGTCTGTTTTCGGTAGGGCTGTCCTTGGCCTTGAGCGTTGTGTCCTAGAATCCACCTCTAGCAGATACTTAACAGACAAATATTATGACATAGTTTGGGGGTGCTACACCCAAATTGTACTCCCCAAAAATCTATTTTTCGAACGACTTAACTAATGGTGACAGTGTTTTTTGATATCAGTTGATATTTAATCGACAAATAATATAGTTTGGGGGTACCAATCCTGGTGATTCCCCAAAAATCAATTTTTGAATGGCCTAACCCTATATTTACGGGGCTATTTTTACACCCTATTGGTAAGTGATAGAAGAAAGATTTATTGCTTGTTAAAACTACTTTTTATTGAATTTTTGAAAATAAATATTTTGAGATTGTGATGTCATTAAAACGATGATGAAGTCGTCAAAACCAGTAAATCCTTATAACAGCATGCAAGTTTGTCTAAATGTTGCAAAATATTATTTTCAATTTGGACTTCTGTTATTTCAAAGGCATCTCTGATAAAGTCACCGCAGATGATGACATCACATGCATGATGACGTCACATGAATGATGACATCAAGTTTAATATATTGTGTTGATTATTATTTGTAATTTTTTGTAACTCAGATATAGTATAATTCACAAAATTTTAGAATACTGCAGTATTGTTTTCATTTATCGTTCAACAGCTGATGAAGATGAAAATTTGTTTTATGCAAACGCAGTTTATTTTGAGAAACAGCAGAAAAAGCAATATTTTGAATTATGACGTCATCAATGACGTAATGATGATGCAATGCTTTTATCAGTAAATAAAATATTTTTTCCAGCTAAAGATTAGCATCGATAATGAATACGCAGTACAATGATTAGAATACCCGCACTGATAAGCAGGGGCGTAAATCCCGGAAAAAGCAGAATCAATATCGATGAAGACCTTTTTTTTTTTTTTTTTTTTTTTTTTGGAGAACACCTAATTTTTGGCAAAAAAAACGTCAGCGTTTCCGATTTTGGCCGAAGAATGTGACTAAATTTCGATGAAGACCTTTTTTTTTTTTTTTTTTTGGAGAACACCTAATTTTTGGCAAAAAAAACGTCAGCATTTCCGATTTTGGCCGAAGAATGTGACTGAATTTCGATGAAGACCTTTTTTTTTTTTTTTTTTTTTTTTTTGGAGACCATCTGTTTTTGGCTGTAATTACGAATGTATTTCCGAGAAATTCCGTCGCAATATGTGCAACTTTTGATGGCTCTGTTTCATCCCCCCCAATAATTTTTACGGATATACGCTACTGCTGATAAGCATGCCTTGTGCTCAAAACTGCATGAAACTCCTTAGGTGCCTCTGACAAAGGAAAAAATGACGTCACTTCCGGTTGTACGGCTTACTCCAAACTTTCTGGAAATGTGTGTAATTAAATATGATTGAAAGTCAGGGTGCATCAAAGCAAAGCTTTTTTTAGTTTAGGAGCTATACTAAAATAACTAAGAGGGGGGCAAATTTGCTTCCCCCCGTTACAAATAGAGTTAAGCTAAGGCGCTAGTTTTTTTTTGAAACCTGTAGATATTCGCGTCGGTCGTGCAAAGGGGTTGCTACTCAGCAAGCTCCCATCTAGTATGTCATCGCTTTAAGTTAAATATTGTCCAAACGAATGCTCAGATTTTAAGTGACTTTTGAAAATTTCCTAATTGGAAAACTTCCCATTATTGTATTATCAACTTGAAATTTTCAGTAGTAATTTGTGAGTAATTTTGACTAAAAGTTAAATTCAGTAGCGTTGCTAGGGAAAGCGGGGGAGCGGCCCGCCCCAGGTGTCACCATTTTGTGGTGACACCATCATAGGCGTAGCCAGGGGTGCCAAGGGGCCCGGCCCCCATTCCCCAATTGAAATGCTACCAATGATAAAAATGTCACAAAAAAGACTATTGTTTCTTCAGTTTCAGTTTTTTTTAGCATCTTTGCGTGTAACAGTACACACGTACAACAGTAATTGACAACAATATTGATCCAGGGGGTCCGGGACCCCTCAAATTAATTTTTGCCAACCAATTAAATGGGCCCCCTACAACAATATTTAAATAATCCCTAGCAATAATATTGATCCAGGGGACCCTGGCCCCTTCAATTTAATTTTTGCCAACCAATTTAAATAGGTCCCCTACAATAGTATTTAAATGAGCCCTCTACAATAATACTGATCCAGGGGCCCGGGCCCCTTATATCTAATTTTTGCCAACCAATTCAATAGGCCCCCTACACCAATATTTAAATGGCACTTAATTTAAAAGGTCCCTCTACAATAATATTGATCCAGGGGGCCCGGGCCCCTTCAATTTAATTTTTGTCAATCAATTCAAATGGGCCCCCTACAATAATATTTAAATGGTCCCCCTACAATAATATTGATCCAGGGGATCTGGGCCCCTTCAATTTAATATTTGCCAATCAATTCAAATGGGCACCTACAATAATATTTAAATCGTCCCCCTACATTAATATTGATCCAGGGGGCATTGGCCCCTCAATTCAATTTTTGCCTAACAATTTAAATGGGCACCTACAATAATATTTGAATGGTCCCCAATTGAAATGCCTCCCCCAACAATAATTTTGATCCAGGGGGCTCGGGACCCCTCACTTTAATGTTTGCCCACCGATTTAAACGTATAACCTGAGTGAAATTAAGGGTTTTTATTCTAAAAGTTGCTAACTCAGGCCCTGATGTAACCTTTTTATGAACGTAACGCATTCAAGATTTTCGCAATAACCACGGACGGATTTAACATCTGACACAGTGCCAGGGGCTCCGCGCGCATGCAAGACTTTTTTTGGTCTTCACCTGTACATGGAAGAAAAATATTGCGAAAATCTTAAAATGCCAGAAGCCCAACACAATGTAAATACGGCTCGCGCAATAACGTGGTTAGTAGGCGTAACCATCTATTGTACATTTTTCAATAACAATTCACCTCTACCTCGCCAATTTCTATGCAACAAAATACTTTTGACAAAAATTAGCTATAGCAAAAGAAATGCTCATTGAACAAATTTTTGAATTGAGAGGGCCTGGGGCCCTTGGCCGTATATGTACTTTTACAACCATAGGTGGGCACGAGTCTGTTAACCGTTAATAACGAAGCTAACTTTTTCATTAACTCGTTAATACGTTAAAAAGTTTTTTCATGTTAACGGACTAAATTAACTTCCGTTAAGTTCTGTTAACTTCCGGTAAAGTTTTTATTGTTTATACTTAGCGCCATTCATTCATGGTACCGGTACAAACCAATTTGCACTGGTAACACTCGTTGCGATTTAGCACGAGTTTTATAAAATAAAGCGAAGAAAGGAGCTCTTTTTTGTGGCAAATAATAAGCTGCAGCCTCAAACGTCTATTAATTATCGCTGGTCACGATTTCCAAAGGTTTTCTGATCGCAGCTTCGTTAGTGCATTTGAACTTATTTTTATCTTGAATTCAGATTAGACTGTAAAATGTAACTTCCAAAACACAAAAAGACCACAATAGCAATAAATATCTCCTTACAATCAACTCAACAGCGTCAATACGTGTTCTAGAAGCGAGTAAATAAAAAAAAAATGTAAATTATTCGCAAAAGATTATCGAATTGTCGGACTTTATTAACTTCCGTTAATTAAAGCTGAAAATAACGGATTAAGTTTGTTAACGGACTAATGGTTAACGAAGCTAACGTTTTGTATTAACTTGCCCACCTACATTATAACTGATTGTTTTCACGATAAAACAAAAATCTCTAACAAAAATTTTCGAGTGAATTGTTATTTACTGCTAAAATATTGCAGGAAACAATGTACTATACTTTCCCCTACCAGGGCCAAATCACGTAAACAACAAAAGTGGAGTCCTCGAGGACGTCCTTGGCCTCGAGGACGTCCTCAAGGACACATTTTCAAGCCTTTGGCCTTGGCCTCAACCCTACAAGTCCTCGAAAATGTCCGGTCCTCGGCTCGAGGACAGCATTATTTTGTGATTGGTTGAAAAGAAAAAAAACAATAAAAGACAACATAAGTGATAGTAAGTCAATTCGTTGTTTCTTTTCCTTATTTGAAAAATAATACAATGTGATTGCCAAATAAGCCAAGTCATACAAAATCTTATTTTAAATGGCATTGTGTGAAAGCTCTAATCGGAGAATGAGGCAAAACGCATTGTAGAAAATTTTTGTTTTTATTTTTGCTAATGCTTCCGGTGCAGGCAGTACAAAAGGCAAAGCACTACAGTAAAGCCATTCAGAGCCACAACAAGGAACTCGGAGGTCCGGACAAACCATTTTGAGTTGCTAATGCTAAAACATGACCTTGCCAATTCTTCGCATGAATTTAGAACAAAGTGTGTGTGTGATAATGAATTGTACTACAGTATTACCAGGGAAGGCATATTGATATATTACAGTAATTTTGTTAGTATCTTGAGAACACCAACTTGTTCTGAAAATAAGCAAGCGCAAAAAGCTTGTTTTGGGATAGGGAAGAATAATCCTTATCAGTGGCAAGCGGTCTGGGAGCGAAACCACGTCCATTGAACGATTTGTGTGTTGGAAATCGCCGCTAAGAATCCCAAATGACAAACTATTGGATCACAAAAAACGCGGCATGAAGGATTGTTAAGAAACTATTGTAAGCGGGGAAAAATAAAACACCACAATAACTGTTCGAATGCCAAGAGTACTTATTACATTTTTTCACAAGCATTTACAAAAAATTAAGCGTTTTTTTTCGGTTTCGACAATTGTGGGCCTCTTAAAGAGGGCACGGACCAAATGTCTCCAATGCTTTCCTCCTTAATGCGACCCTGCTAGCATAGGCGTAGCCAGGGGGGACCCAGGAGGCCCGCCCCCCTTCCCCCCGATTGAAATGCTACCAATGATAAAAATGTCACAAAAAAGACTATTGTTTCTACAGTTCAGCTTCTTTAAATATCTTCGCGTACTACAGTACACGCGTACAACAATAATTAACAATAATATTGATCCAGGGTCCCGTGCACCCTCAGTTTGATTTTTACCTACTAATTAAAAATTTCCCCTGCAATAATATTTAAATGGCCCTCAATTTAAATGGGCCCCCAACAATAATATTGATCCAGGGGACCTGGCCCCCTAAATTTAATTTTTCCAACCAATTAAAAAAGCCCCCTACAATAATATTTAAATGACCCCCAATTTAAATGAGCCCCCAACAATAATATTGATCCAGGGGGCCCTTCAATTTAATTTTTGCCGACCAACTCAAATGGGCCCCTACAACAATATTTAAATGGCCCCCAATTTAAATGGGCCTCCAACAATAATATTGATCCAGGGGGATCGGGTCCCCTCAATTTAATTTTTCTAACCAATTTAAAAATGCCCCCTACAACAATATTTAAATGGCCCCAATTTAAATGAGCCCCCCAACAATAATATTGTTCCAAGGGGCCCAGGTCCTTTTAATTTAATGTTTGCGAACCAATTTAAATGTATAACCCGAAGTAATTAAGGGTTTTTATCCTAAAAGTTGCTAACTGATGCCCTCATCTAGCTTTTTTATGAACGTAATGCAATGACCTTTAACCAGGGACGGATTTAACATATGGCACAGTGCTAGGGGCCCCGCACTCAGATAAGGCTTTTTTTGGTATTCACCTTTATTTGGCAGGAAAATATTGCGAAAATCCCTAAGTACCAGGGGCTCAACTTAATCTAAATCCGGCCCGGGCAATAACATGGTTTGTAGGCGTAACTATGCATTGTACATTTTTCAATAACAATTCACCTCCACCTTGCCAGTCTTTATGAAACAAAGTACTTTTGAAAAAAATTAGCTACAGTAAAGGGAATGCTCATTGAAAAAATTTTTGAATTGAGAAGGACTGGGGCCCCTGGCCGTATATGTACTTCTATAACTGGTTGTTTTCATGACAAAACCATAATCTCTAAGAAAAATATATGACTGGATTGTTATTTACAGCTAAAATATTGCAGGAGGCAATGAACTTTATTTCTCCTACCTGAGCCAAATCAATTACAAAACTTAACTCCACAATGCAACATTTTAAACGTGCTGTTTTGGACTTAAATTGCAAGCAAAAGGAGGATTGAACAACTTAGTTTTTTCAAATGTTAAAAATCTAGTACTTTCAAATGGCTCTGAATACTTGCGAAATGTGATTCAATGGTATTAAAATAGCTTTGATCCAATACTATTAAGATAGCTTTTTTTTCCAAAAAATTACGAAAAATTACGCTTCGCCCCCAGATCCCGCATCTTTAAAGACGCTCCAGGGTCCGGCTAAACTGCGCGTTTACGCCGTATACGCACTGGTGTCGGGCGTTTCCGTATCCCTGCGCAACTGTGATATGGCTACAACTGCGGCATGTGACTAAGGCGTTGAGAACCAAACGGCATACCACATACCAACAGACTGCTCGCTCTACTCTACTCCTCACGGTACAAATGGAATGATCCAACTGGATAAGGAAATAACCAGCTGATTGCAGAAACCTGCCCGAGCATTTGACAGCAAGTTCAAACGAGCGAAAGAGATTGAGTCGACTTTTATAGTTTGGATTAACTTAAAAAAAAAACATTCACTTAAAATAATTAAAAGTCTTCATAGATCTTTCATTTTAATATAATGCTAATTCCCATCATTCACGCTGAGAAATGCAATGCAAGTAAATTTTAATAAAAAAATTAAAATCAACATAAAAAGAAATAGTAGAACACTCGTTGTCGATTTTTCAAACCATCACCACAAAAAAACTCGAAAGCAATGACTTCATTCCCTACAAGATTAAGCAAAGACTGACAAAGTTAAACCCTGATAAAACAGTAGCCTACAAATGTTCAAAAACTTACAGCTTTAGTTCAATAATTATTACCAACCATTTTTAACAAAATACGAGTATAAAACTGAACTGGTTATCGTTTCAATTTTCATGGGAAAATAAAAAAGTGAAACCAATTAGGAGTTCTCCGAACAGTGTAAATCCGGCCCAACAAGCTACAGTATTTCCTCACCAATCAATGAACATCTACTTAGTTGCAAGACAAATGAAGTTAAAGCATCACGCGCTACTATTCATTTCAACAAGTTGATGGCGCGTATACCATGCTGGTCTGATTTCAGTGTTATCCAGGTAAATTCAAGTCCAAGTAATAAATAATAACACAACAAACGTGACGCACAACTACACTCGTAGTGGAAACCAGACGCTAGAACGGTAAACGATCAGTTTTCCGATTCTAAAAAGATTTTTAATTTGTAAAACTAAAATAATTTGCGGGCTCACGTATCGGCAAGCTTATAACAAACCAATAGAAGATAATAAACATTCAACAGAAGTTTAACAAAAACTTGACAAAATCCATTCTCAATAAAAGATCAGTGTTTTATAATTAAAAAACTATGTTCTTTTCAACTTTTTTGCACATAGTTCAAAAATGATCTCGCCAATCTTAATTTATTCTACTTTTATCGGTTATAATTACAAGCCTTTCTACCAGAATTGATTAAAAAAGTAACTTCTTGAACAGTCTTTTCCAAAATAGCCGTATGGACACTGACATAAATTAGGTCCAATGCACTTTCCATTGTGGGCACAAGAAGGATCGCATTCAGCTGTAACAAAAAATTCAAATCAACCCTCAATTATGGTAATCATCTCAAAAACGCACAGCAGCAATCTACCAATCTATAAAATATCGCATCAACAATCCCAGTTAATGTGAAATTTAACTCAGCATAAACAGAATAGTTTATTTGTATCAGCATATAAAAAAAAAGTACCGGAATCGTTCTTTTACAGTCCATAGATCCTACAAAAAGTTTTTATGCAGAATCTATGCGCAGTCCAAACCAGTAGCGCAGACAGCGGGGGCATTATGCCATGCGCCCCTTTGGGCCATGGCATAATGCAAAAAAACCGTTAAAATCAGCATTCTTAGATTAAAATGGAGCATATACATAGAAATAGCTTTTACTACCAGCCATTTTAGCATCACTTTAATCAGTTTGAGGTTAGGGTAGAGTCGATTTTAGATTTTTTTAGCCGATGCCAGTATTTTGCAGCGTTACCCTGTAAATAACGTTTTGAATGGAAAGGAAACTGTGCCACACCATTTTCATACGGGCCCTGGTACTACAAATAGAGTCTGAAAAAGTTCGATAAATGGATAACACAAAATGTATTATAAGGCCTTGTGCATTACCTTAGCTCTCTCATTTGGGCTATGACATATTCAAAGACGGCTCGTCATGCAGTAGCATCTCAAGAAACTGGTGAGGCCAGTTTATATTTGAGATGTTTTCCAGCCAATACCAGTAACAGTTTAGCGTTTGCTGCTTGGCAAGTTGCAAATAATTAATCTGTCATAAACGCTACGAAACTTACTTTTTTCCCTGGCCTTGATTCCGTTCTGTAGAGCAAGGAAGGATGACTTTTTCTTTTATGCTTAATTTATGTGTGTTTGCGTTACTAAAGACATGTCTTTTAAACCAAAATTTAGTTTAAACTGATCTTAAAATTAAATTGTTTTTGTAAAAAAATGTAAAAATCTTGCCTCCAGCGGCCAGGCTCCACACTCCCAAGTTGAGTTATAACTTTTAAACCATGGGGCCCCCCTTTTGAAATTTCTGCCTACGCCACTGGTTCCAACCACAAAAATAAACTTCGCAGATCCTTGAATAAATTAACATCTTATCAATAAGGTAGTCCATTTTGTCAATCGGTTTAGCAAAAAAAGCTGCTGAAAGCATAGCCACAAATTATAATTATGGTTAATCGGTCTAAAGGAAAATCTAAAAAAAATTTTTTCTATCCTAGCAAAGTTTTTCATTATTCTATTTTTTTAGCATATATTTTAATTATTGCGTTGTTCTTGCACATGTGTTGCAGCTTTTTCGAGACAAATAAATGTGAAACTAACAACTTTCGTAATAGAAGTCTTTCTTGGCTGACGACACCGGGTCAGACTAACAACAACTACCTTGATGAACTGCTGATAGGCAAGCTGAACAACTACCAACACAACGTGCTCCTAAAAAAAGCTCTTTTCAAACTTGCTTGGTTTACCTGCTTGGCAACGAAAGCCCGACCAACCATTTTTACAACTGCAGAGGAAAGGAGCAACACAATGTCCTCCGTTCAAGCAAGGAAGAGGACAAAATGGACGTTGACATCTCCTTCCAGACCATCCATTCTTGCAAACACAAAAAGCGTGCCGATTGCATGTTCCATCGTGCAAGCATCTTTGCCAGCACATCGCTAAAAAAAGAACAGTTACAGTCAGCGGCGCAACCAGGGGGCTGAACGGACTGATCGATTTCCTAACCCTCCTTAGCCATATCACTTGCAAATTTTAATCCAAATATGCAAGCTTTCAAACGTATTTCGACTTGACCAGATAGTGAGGCCTGAGCAATTTAATTCTCTCAAATGGCTTCCAAAATCTACTGATGGAATATTTCTTTCAAATGACTCTTACCCCATGCCATTGAAAACAGTCACTGAGATTGCGTTAAAATAGCATTTTTTCTGAAAATCACAAAAATAGCACAGCGCCTGAGAGTTTCACCCCAGACCTCCGCCTGTTTTACGCTAAAGATACATAAAATCGCTCAATACGCACCCTAACGAATGCAATTTTTCGAACGCAAAAACTTTACATTTAGGTTCAAGCTCTCCCCTCCCGCAAAATTCTGGCTACGAGCCTGGTAACAGTAGCTAGTATCAGCTTTCGATCATTTGCAACTCATTTGATACCAATTGATTAAAAACAATATTATTTAGCTTTAATATAATAACGATCAAGGATTCAATTTTGGAAACGTTTAATTGAAAACTTTTTTTGTTATTAGTGTTATTCAAATTGAATCTCTATAATTCTTTCCACTGAAGTTAGTGGTTTATAATGGATATTACAGCGCTAATCAAAACGTCTGATTTATTCAAAATACTATAACCTGCAACAAGCCTTAAAGCGGTACCAGAATTTGTCACAAATCTATAATTTTCGATAATTACATTGTTATGATCAACAGTACAACAGTTAAGCACAGAGCTGGACAGCGCTGTTTCGAGCTTTTAGCTCTCATCGGCAGCCCTCAGCTATCTTTTTCACAGGTATTCCCAGCTGAACAAACATCTTGGCCTAACTGGCAAACCTTAATGGCATGCAGAGAGGCAGATGCTTAGTAGGGAATAAACGATTTTTACTTGTGGTACTTTAGAAACAAGTGAAAAATCGCTGGATCCTTATAGTAAGGACAGCCATAGGCTATCCTTACTGCAAGGATTCCCCTCTGCGTGACCACGGAAATCAAAACTGCAACATCTTGACGTCCTTCGTGGTCGACTTCTGGGAAGCCATGTCAACTTCCACTGGCAGTTAGGTGGCCAGAACAACCACCAACCCTGCAGCTCCAATGATATTTCACATTGTAGCTCAAGTCAATTAAGCACAGAGCTGGACAGCGCTGTTTCGAGCTTTTAGCTCTCATCGGCAGCCCTCAGCTATCTTTTTCAAAGGTATTCCCAGCTGAACAAACATCTTGGCCTAACTGGCAAACCTTAATGGCATGCAGAGAGGCAGATGCTTAGTAGGGAATAAATAAGATGTTTGTTCAGCTGGGAATACCTTTGAAAAAGATAGCTGAGGGCTGCCGATGAGAGCTAAAAGCTCGAAACAGCGCTGTCCAGCTCTGTGCTTAATTGACTTGAGCTACAATGTGAAATATCATTGGAGCTGCAGGGTTGGTGGTTGTTCTGGCCACCTAACTGCCAGTGGAAGTTGACATGGCTTCCCAGAAGTCGACCACGAAGGACGTCAAGATGTTGCAGTACAACAGTTCTAACAAGAAAAAACCACGTACATTTACATTCAGGCATAGTAGTCCAGATGCCTTCATTGCAAGTCATGGACATATCGCCAGTAGGTCTGTACCCCACCTTACAGCGGAATTCCAAATCAACTCCAGATTCGTAAAAATCATCAAGAGATTCGCCGTTCCGCAACTGAAAGAAAATATATCATCGAAAAAAAAGGTTATCTCTCATAACAGATACTTTTAGCTCTCAAATGATAGATTCAAAAACAATTTCAAAAGAATCTCATTCAAAAGATTCAAAATTCAAAAGAATCTCATTAGCTAAAAGAACATACACAACTTTATTGCAAGATCGAAAATAAAGACGTTATTATTTTTTTCTAAAGACTAAATCTTTTAACCTTATTTTACACGGGCTAATTGACCAATGCATTTCACATGAAGGGGAAGGGGAGTGGCAAATTTAACTCCTAAACCGGATGCCATGATCAAGGAGGTCAATAACACTAAATGAGACTTGTGGGCTATTGTTCACCAAAACTTTTTGGATGTGGGTTGGTGACGTTTTGGCGTTGTAACAAATAATAAAAACAAAGTAATAACGTCACAAAAATGCATTGGGACGTCATTTTAATTGAATATGGGGCAAAAAAACAATTTTAATGAAGTAACTTCGACAAACTTTAAATTGAGAAACTTTTCTCTACAACTCCAGTAATTTCAAATTTTTTGGGGGTTATTCGTGAATTGATGTGTTTTCAAGTCAAGTGAATTTGAAAAAAAAAAGCTTGTTTTTGAATGGATTTATCACAAAAAAAACGAGAGGGGAGGTATTTTTTCCTCCTCCCTTACGTGTAAAATAGGGTAAAGTAAGTGGAACCAATGCTGTTGATGAATACCAGACCTGTGTGTGATAAGCTGCTTGAAGTTGGAGTCGAAAGAAGACGCCAAGCGCACACAAATGACTTACTGTCATAAATTTCTCATTAACAAGTGGCTTTTCGCAAGGTATCGACGTGCGGTAATCGTCGTAAGCAGTGTTTGCGGCTAGACGAAGTAGTGCATCACAAATCGGAGGTTCACCTGACCACGTTCCGTCGTGCTGACATACTCGATAACTATTGCCTATAAAAAATAAGGCATTAAATAGTTTTTCCGAAGATTTTGTATATTTTTCGTAGTGCAATTGGGTGATTTACTTATTAGTACACAACTTTTATTGTTACGATTGTGGAAAAAGCGAAAAACGTACGAACGTACCAATTTTCTCCAAATTGTTAGAGTATTGAAATAACAAAATTGAGTTTTTGTACTTGGACAAAGCTATTTGAAGTGATGAGTTTGGAAAATTTCAATTGTATTTTTAAAGCCTGTATTGAATTCAGGCATTTGTCTCGCATTCAACATGCTGAATAAATCAAGCTTAGCTTATTTAACCATTGTATTCACAGGGTAAAAAGATGTTTTCTATGTGGTTTTTTTCTCAGTTTACAAGTTCTTTCTTTTAAGCAAAGAAAGCTATAAAATAACAACGCAATAAGAAATAATTTGTGTCATTCAGTTATTACCGTGAGTAAGATCAAAGCCTTCAAGACAAGAAATGTTGACTGATTCTTGATAAAGAAAAGCCAGTTCTGGCTCCACGATTCCATTTTCAACCACTGGATGCAAACCACAACTAATAGGTTTACATTCAGGAACAATTCCACCAAAAATTCCATTTGCTCCACAATATCTAAAAGAAATAGTTACGCCGGTGGGGCATTGTGCAATGCCCTCTTTGGGCCATGGTGTAATAGAAAAAAGGGTAAAAACGTTAAAATGAGCATAATTGGATAAAAAGGAGCATATACATGCAAAAGCCTTTCGCTACTTGGTATTTACAGTAGCATCTTATTAATCAGCATGAGAGGATAGGGGTAGTGCAGATTTCAGAATTTTTTTTTAGTCCGTGCCAGTATTGTGCTGCATTAATCAGTTTTTTTAACTCAAGATCGCCACATCTTATATACTGTGACAGAAAAGACATAATTCTGTTTCATAGCCAATAACGTTTTAAGTGGAAAGAGAACTGTGCCACACTATTTCAACTTGGGTACTAATTCAAACAGAGGTTGAAAAATTTCGATAATGGTACCACAAAACATTTTAGAAGGCTTTGTGCGCTACCCAATAGCACTCTCATTTGGGTCATGACATATTCAAAGACGGCTAGTCATGCAGTAGCATCTCAAGCAGCTAGTGGAGGCATGTAGTTTATTTTAGGTGTTTTTACGCCAATAATAGTTTAGCGTTTGCTGCTTGGCAAGTTGTAAGTAATTAATCGGCTATCAATAGCTACGAAACTCTTACTTTTGCCTGGCCATAATTAGGTACTGTACCACAAGAAGAGATAGCAAAACAACTTGTGCTCTCCAGTTGTTTTTATGTTTGTTTTGTGTATGTTTTGCGCTGCTAAGAACAAGTCTTTTAAATCGAAATTCGACCTAAAATGGTCATACGGTACCTTGTTGAATTTCCAAACAGTTCGTATCCTCTCTTGCAAACAACCTCGACCACAGATCCATATGCTACAGACATGTGGGTTGACAAAATAGCTTGATGAACGTGTGGATGCACTCCACAGCTAACAACTGCAATCGTAAAGCGTGATTATTATTGGGTCTAAATTTCTAATCTATTTTAGTTGTGATACTCACGTCTGCACAGAGGTGGAATTCCGCTCCAGGAACCGGTTTCCAAACATTCTCTTTCAGTTACGTTGAATGGATCAAGTTGATAACCAACATTGCAGTGATAAGTGGCAACACTTCCAGAAGTTCTACAACAGCAAATCAGAATCATTTTACTTCCACATCTACATCCCAGGGCAGTATATACTGTGGACACGAAGTCGCGGATGGTTTTTGCAATCTTATCAGAGACTAAAGAGTTTTTGACAAAACAAAGAGTACATGGAGAAAGCAAACTACACTGTACATTTTGCTTTTGACGTATTATGGTTTGCATTCCACAAACTAATTCTGGTTATTCTGAAACTATCAGTATTTTGAGCAACTGAAGATTCTCTTGACGACTCGATGATTTGAACTTTTGACGACTTGATAAAGCAAGACAGTGTAACATTGAATAAATTAACACTTACTGTGCATCAATGAAAAATTTGCGAATGAAAAATAAACAGCAATTTACCAACGAACGATTAATTCTTACGTATTTGTAGCAAAAACCGATCCATGAATAATGCGAGGAAGAGATCCACAATCAACTGGTTGACAGTATGGTTGACTTCCACCCCACGAACCGTCAGCCAAGCAGTCACGCCGAGACCGCCCCTAAAACGCAAATTGTAATATGCCATCGCTTTTCAGATATTTGCCTGTAAATGGTGAAAGAGAGATACCAAACGAGTAAGGTTTTTCAATTCTACAGTACACATTTTTCATGCAAACGCTAATCGCGCTTTGTGGTTTGATGCAATCTACAGTTTTTTGTAGGCTACAAATCAAATGAGGTTTATTGTTCGCCAAATACACCGAGAAAAAGAAAAAAAAACAAAAAACAAACACAATCATCAATTACAAAAAGTTAAACTTAATATGGAATATTGGCTAGGGAACACCGAAAAACTGGAAAGTTTTTCAGTGTTTCCTAGCCACAACTACAATTACAACTATAGCCACAACTACTACTACAGCTACAACTACAACCAGCAACAAGCAAGTTTTCTAAAGTACACAATTAAAGATGTAGCTTCCACTGTAATTGCTTGGTACACTGTTGTTTTCAATATGTGCTTAACGTCAAATTTTCTTGACTTTTTTTTTAGCATAACATTCTCAATATTAGGTTTTTAGTACAGACCAGACAACTTCAGTATTGGAAAAATGCATAAGAAAATGTCCTACTTTAGCATGATAAACTTTTTCTTTGCTTGCTCATAAAATTTTTTAGAATATTCTGTAGAGCAAAGATCCTTTTTAACCGCCGCTTTTCAGCCCACATCTTGTTTATAATCTGGAAAACTCTAACTTCTGTACATGCTCAATTTTCCTGGAATCTATTGCCTTACCAAAAGTGTGTAGCCATGATCGCACTTAAATGCAACGGTTGAACCAAATGAAAGTACAACACTCCCATTGTTCGAAAGCTCTGTTTTCTCGCCATTGGCAAGAAGCAATCGACGCTGACCAAATTGAAGAGGTTGCAGGGGGTCGCAATCAATTTCACGGCAACTGATGTTGGCTACATCGTGTGACCATCGTCCATCATGCTGTGCAATAAAAATACAAGATTTTAACAAACTCTACCGCAATTTAAATATGATTTGTTTGCAGTGTATTCAGCGTTTTAATATCGTAACAACTGCGATTCACCAAAATATATCTTTTCACTTCATGAAAACGTGCAGTAAAAATTAAGACGAAACCAGATGATGCAAATTAAAAAAACAATAACAAATGCCTGTTATATAACACTTGTCGTAAAAACTAAAAATGTTGCCATTACCGATATAGAGGAAAAGTAAACGTCAATTTTTGTCCATCTTGGTTGGTTAGATAAAATTACTCCGCTCTTCGCAGTACAGACAGTGCAAACTGAAGCAACGTAATGTCATACCACAAAAACGCTAAGGATACGCTGAAGACCGGAAAGATGCTGTTTTCCAGATTATGAAAAAAGTGGGTACCCTATTGCAGCGCAGACGATCACTGCTTTCATGTGCTCAAACTACCCATCATCAAAAGGTGTTCAGATCCGTTAAGTAGGCGGCTTCACTATTCTTCTGGGCAGAAACACGCGAAATTATTATCAACTCGTTTTCCACCATCATCGTAGTTGGACATAAATGTAGCATGCATGCTAAGGTTGAAATTATTAAAGTTATTAAACATACCTTGCAAGCAACAAGAACTTCGCTACTACCATTTGCTAACTTGTATCCAGAATCACAAGATAATTTCAAAGTCTCTTTATAAGTAATATTCGTAGCGTTAGATGTTGCTGCAATGACAATGCAACATGAAAGTGACGTTACAACATTTCTTTATAATTTTTGTTTGTTTTTAGCCTTATTTTACCCGAGATTGGGAGCATTTTTGCCTCTCCTCTCATTTTTTGTGATAAATTCCTTCAGAAAAACGATTTTTATTTCAAATCAACCTGACTTTGAGTCAAAATTCATTACAAATAACTCCTGAAACTTTAAAGTTGCTAAGATAACGAAAAGTTTCCCGATCTTTGAGGCTTTCGGAAGTCACTTTCCAAGGTCTGAGCATTTTTTGGCCAACACTTAAATTAAAATGACGTCATAAGACGTTTTTGTGACGTAACTAACTTGACTTGGGTTTTCTATGTTCAACATCAAAAACCAAACCTATGTACAAAATTTGAACCGCTTGTGACGTCATAACAAAATGACGTCATCAACTCAAAACTATTTTTTCTAAAAAAGTTTGGTGAACACCAGACCGCATGCCAAATTTGTTGTTCCAATGACTTTTAGCTTAGGAGTTGTGTAAAATGCGTTGGTCAAATACTTCGTGTAAAATAGGGTTAATCTGATGGATATCGAACGGTTGCGTAGAAAAATTAATCTCAATCGATTTTCACTAGGTTCCACTTATATTATTGATTGATAACGTTGTCAAATGATTTGTCACTCAACGAAAAATGGATTAAATGGATGCACTAAACAGAATTTGTAGCTCATGTAATCAACTTTTTTTTGATGTGCTAAAAACTTGGATGGATGTGCTCAAAACATGTACAAAATGCATTGCTCACAAAGTTGCTATTTTTATGATGCAACAAAACCGATGCGTACCGTGTGAAATCCTTGGAAAACCATTACAAGTGATAAGGTCACACATAATGTGGTTGCTGTCAAACAATCCATCAGCATCACATGTACTGACATTGCTGGATCCGAGCAGTCTGTAACCTTTTTCGCACTCGTACGATATTTCATCGCCAAATAGATATTCTTCTTTTTCACCTGTGAAAGATCAAGTCTGGTAGAGTTTGGTTGCTTGATCTTGAAATTATTGTTCGTATAGTATTATTGTAGTGCATGGAAATACGGCTTTGATTTGATGTATTGAACCTAGAGTCAATTTTTTTATCAATCCATTATCATTTCTACTTGAATGAAAATGGCCAAATGTTCTTCTAAAAACTATGCAATATACATGATGAATGGCAAGTTTGTTTGTAATGTAACCAACTCCTGTTTCCTTGTAACACTTTTTCTTTGGACTTTATTCCAGAATAATATCTTGATCTACCGATGCTAACTTTCAGCACAAGTCCAAATGAACTTTTTTAGAATTGAAATATGACAACGTCAAACTCCAATAGCTAAAAGACATTGCAGTAACTACAAATTAACAAACAATTTATCATATAGTTCTATTAATCTCACCACTTAATAAATATGCATTCTCAATGATTGGCGGATGTTCGCAATGTACAGGATGACAAACAGCCCCTGTATTTCTCCAAAAACCATTAGATAGACAATCTATTTCATCAGAGCCAATAAGGTAGTACCTTTAATCAAATAAATTTCGTGGGCATGTTATACATCAACAAGTACTCTACCCTGTTAGTACGAACATTGGAAGTTAGTTAGTTTTTTTTAGAAGAGGAAGACTATTGAAAGTTAATTGGTTGAAATTCAGCAAACAAAAAACTATGCAATTACATTACCATTACAAAATTAACTTTTTTACAACGTTTTTAGGCGTCGTTGTTATGACGAACCTGATCGCATGACCTCGTTTCAACTTGCACCATAATCATGTTGTTGCGTTCTTGGATAAGGCGCTTTTCGAACAAGCAAAAAATTTACGTGGGAAGAAGTTATACGTCAACCACAAAGCTTGGAATACGATTAATTCCTGAGCAGTCGAGGATGATTCGTCTAAAATAAAAGCGCCGCCGTCGCCTCCTAGTACGTGAACAATAAAAATGGATTAATCAATTAATCTATCTATGAAATCTTCGCAATAGCAGAAGCAATAGTAACATTTACTGATTGGATGAAAAACCTGGAGTTCAAGAAGAGTGAAGGCTGAAGATATGGAAATTAAAAGATTAACGCTGAACTGAGTCTAATTGACGCCTGCAATTAAGAAATTTTGGGTGGTTGAAGCTGAGTTTCTTTAGCTAATATCAAGGCAAAACAAAACTTCTTTGTCAAGTGTGTTTGGCTAATATGCCCAGTTATCCATTGCCTAAAATGAACGATTTTCATCGGCTAATAGACCAATATCAAAATATGACACAAGAATAAAAATGCCAAACTAGAACTAACCCGTGGTTGCATTGAATGGAGGCAGTGTCACCAAAAACTGCGTGCTTTGTGAAAGTGACGAATCTTCCGTTTTCAATAGATGAAAGATTAGTGCAAGGTCTCCTGGAACATGTTACTTTGTTGCTACTAAACGATCCATTATCGTTGCAAGTTCGATAGTTTCGCTTGCTGCTAATGACAAACCCTTCGTTGCAAACATAAAACGCTTTTTGTCCAAACGTTACTTTCTGAGCTGAAATTGCAAACAAAAATGTATAAAAAAGTATAAACGTAAAATCTACTACTTGCTGAAAACTAAATACAGCTCAAAATTTGGTAAGACAATCAATAGTTACAGATTTTAGCTATCCTCAACTACATTAAAAAAATACAATTAGACAACTAATAAAAAGCAGTCAAAAGCTCGTTTCAGAAGCCAAAAGTATGAAAAGATATTTAAAATACTTTGGTATTGTTTCTACAGTAACTTTGTAGTCAATGATTAGGCGTATCCACCTTTGTGTTGCAGTTTTTGGTACTGATGCTGAAAAGTTCGCAATGTGTTATTACATTACAGCATAGAAATTCTATTAGCACTCCAAAAACCGTGTTTTTAAGTTAAAAGTTAGTGAATATTTAAAGTTAGGTAAAGTTAGTAAACAATTAGACTAATTTATCAGCTGCCCGTTCGTAAAAGTTAGTTAAAATTAGTAAACATTTAAAGTCTCAAAGTTAGTAAACAATTAGACAAACTTATTAGCTGCCCGTTCAACACAGCTGGAGGTTCAAGACAGTCAATCGGTTCACATTCTGGAGGAAATGAGCTCCACATTTTATTCTCTTGGCAAGTTATCAATTGCGGTCCCTGAAATCAATAGCCATATTAATTTTAACTAAAATCAAAAATGCTTTTTCTACAATTGTGTTAGTAGCAATCATCATAATACTTTATGCAAATCAGATAATAATCATTTGTACAGTTACAAATTGATAACTTAGTGATTGAATAAAATCTTTTTAATTCTTTCTCAATACATACTCGTACACTCATTGCATGCAAAAATTAAGCCTCTCCATCTGTCCAAGTGTCCGTTCACTGAAGATATTGCCCTGTTTTATCCTAGAAGTAACTGAGTAAGTGATGAAAATGCCATACAGGATTGAATTAATGAGGCCTCTACTTTGCCACATTGTTTTGTAGAATTTAAAGTCTCCAGCTATAGCTCAAACGTGAATGTGGTGGTGAAGAGACTCATGTATTGCAAAATTGTAAAACATTTTGGAGTTACTGTAGTAGGAGTAGTAGAGTAAGTACATTTTTTGCCACACTAATACATCAACACAAAACAACATAACGCAGTAGTAATACAGCATTAAAATTAATGCGAAGGGAAGACCGCGAAGAGCAATATAAGTCTTCGAGTCGAGCGGCTAACCTGCACAAATGACCATCATTAAAAAATTTATTTTTGGTTGTGTTCAGTTGTTCACTTAAGTGGTACAGTACCATTGATCAAACTTAAGATGTAAGATTTTTAACCTTGAGAATGTATCCGTGGTTACAATGGAAAGACAGGCTGGTTTCAAACGAATGCAAATGTCGTTCAGGTTCATCTAAACCTAAACTGTGAATAGCTGGAATCAAAATTGCTTCTCCATGTTCAATCTCAGTTATGTAATCACACAAAATCGGAAGACACTTAATGTGAGAGATGTTGTAGGACCATGATTTGTTTGCCTAAACAAAAATATGGCATCAACACGTACTGTAGCCAGACAATTGGAAAATTAATAATAGTAGAGCTATACGAGAAGAACTTTTGCATCTACCAGAAATCAACTACTGCTGGCGGTAAATAAACTTTGGATGAATAATTTTTAGGAAGAAAAATAATGAATTATTATGTTTTATAAATAATCCATCTTCGAAATATTGCACAGCATCTGAGCGAATGACCATAGTGCCGAATTTTGGATGCAAAATATTGTTAACATCACTTCAAAGCAAAGGAGTTGTCCAACTAATGATTGAATATTAGCATATGCTATGGTTGAATATTTCCCCAGAAAAAAAAAATTATGGTACGCATTTGCTTAATGAGAAATGCTTAATGAGAAAAAAAGCTTAATAAGAAATGCGAATTTTGAGGTACGTATTTGCCAATAAGAAATCCAGCAATTAGCAAAGTGATTGCATGTAAATTCAGTAAGAAAACCTCCTCGAAAAATTCGAGTTTATTGGCGGAATGATTTTATAATAGACTAATAGTGCTTGTCCTCTTCTATATAGTACTGCATCTACTATGATACTGGCTTTTTATGATATTCTCTTGGTCGGTTCTATTCAGTTGACTATTGTGGTGATTTAGCTGGTTGATGTATTATCTCGTGATCATACTTACTTGGCAGGTGATTATCAATTCGTTCAGATCTGCTTTGTTCAGTTCAAATCCAGGATAACAGCGCATAACGGCCTTGCTTTGAAAATGAGTTTGATTAGAAATCCACGCTCCTATAAAATGTCAAATCAAAATCACGCAACAGTACTCAAATCACGTTGCATGCTCAAAAAACTTAAATGCATCATTTTATCGAACATTGCACATGGTTGCTGTATCTTTAAATTACCTTGGCAAATACCTTACCAAAAGCAATTGTGGGAAGCAAAGGGCATTTAACCGGTGAACATCTCAGCAGTACATCAGACCATTGTCCAAGCTCGTTGCATTGAATAGTTTCGTTTTGCGAAAGCTCATAACTGTAAAAACAATTCTAAAATAACACAAGCACGAAACACAAAAATAGAACAAGCACAAAAAATACAATCTTGAACCCGAAAAAGTTTGCTTTGGCATTGGTCAGTAGCTTAATTAAAATTGAGCTTTAGTTGCATTATATTGGCAGAAATTGGTATTCTAGAAAAAAATGAATTAGATAAAGTTGTATTGATAAGCTAACTAGTTTTACAAACTGGACTTGCTGAATTGCCTCTGCAAAAACCCTAAATAAAGGCCTAACAGTGCTATTTTGAGTAACAAACTTGTAAGTTACACAAATAATCAGCTTAATAGTACTTACCCCGGGTCGCATTGATATGCAACCATATCTTGATAAAAACCACTTGCTGCAGATGGATGTCCATGTTCAATTGTAGGGACGGTTGGACAAGCAATTTTATCGCATATTATTGGATTCCCACTGAAATTTCCGTTAGCTTGACAAGTCCTTGTCATTGGATCGCTAGCATTAACATATCCAGATTCACATGAATAAATGACCAACATCCCGAACATGTAGAATTTATCTTTTGAAACAAAGTTGCAAACAAACGTGTTATTTCCATCATCGGATCATCAGAACATGCACTGTACCTAACTACAACCCCAGATAGTCCAAACATTGAAAAACGTTCTACCACGAACTTCCCAGATATTTAAAATAAAAACGTACAGTTAACTGTAATAAAAAATGCGTTCTTAATGCCGTCATGCTATAGCACTTAGACTTGCATCAAAACTTATAATGTTACAGCATGCACGATTTACCATTGCATATTCAACTGATGATAAACGGAAAGCGTATGTTGAACAAAGCCGCAATGCCAAAAATGAATCCTTCGAACATTACCCTCTTTTTTCGTTTTATATACAGTCAAACTTCGATACTATGCCACCTCGCTACTATACCACCCTCGCTACTATACCACTTTTGATCGTCACCAACTAAATTCAATAGAAAATATATTTACTATGCCACCACTTACCCTCGCTACTATGCCACATGAGGTACAGTATTGCAGTGTATTAACGAAACAATAAACGCTACGAACGAAACAATTAAACGGCTGTGAAACGGCAAAAGTATACAGTATGTGCATGTAATATGTTCTCTCAAGTTATCTACTGTAGCTCAGCCCAAAACTCTGAGGAATCGTCAGCTGGCGCATGTTCTTTCTGCGGATTTCATGCACTTCGTCGTCTAGCCGATCGCACGCTTGCATCACACTGGCCTTCCCGAAACTACTGCACTGTACTGTACATTATACTGAAATACATGTAAATTATAATCGTACAATACAACGTGGCATTACATTGTTACATCACAAGGCTGTTTTTACAAATCCTTGTTACTATGCCACCCTCGCTACTATGCCACTTTCTCTCGGTCCCAAAGGGTGGCATAGTATCGAAGTTTGACTGTATTTTGTTTTTGGTTGATTTTTAGTATTAAATGGGATTGGTCTGGATTAAACAATTTCATCAAAAGTTTTCAACCACGAGAAAACATTTTCGAAATAAATCAACTTTGGCCCCTTCACAAAATTTATTTATTCAATTGGCACATTTCGGAGAACCGGTACCTGGTGTTAGAGCATTAGATTCCGTTGGTGGTTTTCCACAATTAATAGGTAGACAAGTTGGAGGAGGAGAACTCCAGCTTCCATTGGGAAAACAACTAACCAAAGCAGTTTCCTTAAAATCGTAAGCCACATTTAACTGAGGAGAGTGGAGTAATATCAAGAATAATTGTAGTGCACTGGAGTATTTACATTTTCCACTTTAGTGTCGTAAGAGTCTATTTGAATACTATGTAAAGCAAACTGTGCATCAACGTAAAAAGTTTCATCGCAAACGAACAGAGAAATAAAATTTGTCAATGATCTGATCGGGGAATATGGTTATATAAAAATTTGCAATTCTAAATATCAACTGTAAATAACAAGCAAACAATAAAAATCGTACGAAACTATCAAACTTTAAGCGTCTTACGTTCAAATGGTATCCCTCATTGCAGTTGAAAACAACTTTATCGCCATAAAAGAATTGGTTTTGATTTGAAGAGACATCACCATTTAATTGACTATGTTCTGAACCTTTCGTTACTTCTACAGTCCCATGAGGAAACTGCGGGAGGAGATCACAGGGATTAGGGTTGCATTTGATCTTTGAGAAGTCATTTGACCATGTTCCATTCGCCTTCGAAAAAAACGTTCAAGTTGCCTAAAATTCTTTAATTACAGAAACGAAAGTAGTGTTAACTTTCAGGTTGAAGATAAAGTATAGAATTAAAATTTTGCATTGATTATTTCAGTACTAAAAAACTAGAAACCACCTAAAGATCATCAGCCAAACTAAAAATTATTTGGCAATATGAAGTGGTAACTGTACGACCAGCAGGACCAGGTCATCTATTCGGATAAGTCCTATAAAGCTAGCAAAATCAGCATTAAAACTGCACAGCACCTGGCAATGTATGAAAATCTCTTCTTCATCCGTAGAGAGAAAGTATCCTGATGTGCATGTCAATCGAAGCACAGTCTTGTAGCTAGCTCCATTACCTTCTATAATTCCTGGAACAGTGCAAGCCAGTTTTGAGAAATTGAAATGCTTGTGCAAAAAACAAGATAGACTATCAAAAGCAAAAACTCGTTTTTACCCGATTTCACACGGGCTGTTTGACCAACACATATTTTACACGGAAAGGGAGGGGGCAAAAATTCACCCCCCATTTAACTGCTAAACCAAAAATCATGGAAGCACCAAATTTGGCATACGGGCTGGTGTTCACCGAGATTTTTAGAAAAACTGCGGTTTTGAGTTGACGTCATCATGGTGACGTAACGGTCATATTTTCAAGAAAATGTTTAAATTTTGGACAAAAGTTTGCTTTTTGACACTAAATCATAAAATGCTCAAGTTAAAGGAGTTACGTCACAAAAACGTCTTATGGCGTCATTTAAAATAAATATTGGCAAAAAATCTTAGATTTTGGAAATTTTGGAAATAGACTTCAGCAAATCTCAAAGTTAAAAAACTTCAACTTACCTTAGCAACTTCAAATTTTTCGCAGTTATTTGTGAATCAATTTGACTCAAAATCAAGTTGATTCGAAATAAAAAGCTTTTTTTCTGAAGATTCATGACAAAAAAAAAAAAAAACGAGAGGAGGGGCATTTTTACCCCTCGAGTAAAATAGGGTTAATCAGTAGGAAACATTGATAATTTTAGTAAGAAATATGCCATAGCAGGTCACGTGTCAAAGTAATTAGTGCGTTGTGTTCTTATGAGAGAGCTCATTCAGAAAACCTAACACAAAAAAAGCATTGTTTAATGATTCCTTAGTATTAATGGCAAACAAAAAACGCATTTGCGCATAGAACAATGATTTAAATATTTGACTGCAATTCGCAAGTGGAGTTTGTTTTTCTTCGGACTTTGTTGACTTGAACAGTAACCAAGTAAATGTGCTTTGTTGCAAATTGTAACAACAAATTTTGTGTATTTCTATCTCGCATAAGTTAATGTCGTAACATACCATTCAAAATTGGATAATATTCTTGACATGATACAGGCTCGCAAAGGATTTGTCCTAAACTGAAACTTCCATTTGCTAGACAAGTTTTTACATCTCCATTAATTCCAAACATTTCATATCCTTCTACGCAATCATAATGTACATGCATGCCGAAAGTGTATTCCGAAAATTGACCTAAAACAATAGTGCAAACTGTCCAAAAGTGCATTCCAAAAACAATAAATTTCAAATTTAAGAGATTTTTCAAATAGATTAAAAAATAACAACTATGAAACATTCAACTTTTGCTTTTTTTTAAACATCGCTAAAGGCCTAATTAGGGCAAATTTATGTTAAAAAAGCTTCACGTTTTTCGTGGTCGATTCCTGGTTTGCCCAGGTCGGCCAAGAGGTGGCTGGGGAATATTCTTGGTCTAGAAATGCTGAGGGCAACTGATGAGAGCTAAAAGCTTGAAATAGCTTTGTCCAGTCTGTGCGAATTTATGTTTGTTATTTTACATTGAATACAAAAATTTGTTTTGTACTATACATTTACTGAATATTACAACGGATGACTAGCTTTGAAACTTATTTCAATATTATCATTACGTTTGTCCATTCCTTTATACATAAATTTGAAAAGACCTGAATAACAAAGAGAATAAACATTAAATATATAGCAAAAAGATAAATATTATTAGTCTATATTTTTGGTGTAGTGTTTTAGTGCTTTTTTACCAATTATTGTGGCATCTGAATATCTGGGGGGATTTCCACAGGATGCGGGACGGCATCTTGGGGAAGGTTCAGACCACTGGCCGTCTTCTCTGCATGTGATTTCTTCTGAGCCATAAAGTTGGTATCTAAATGAACCACGTGATCAAGCACAATGTATAAAGCAAAAGCTTATAGTACGCTATTTATTACCCGTAGTCGCACGTGTACTGGACCTTGTCGTTGAAGAATCCAATATTTTGAGAAACAGAACCATGAGAAATATAATCCAGAATAGGACACAAGACAGGGTTGCAAACAAAATCGGACAAATCTTCAAACGTGCCAGTAGCCAAACACCCAATATAGTATGAAGAATTCATATTGGACTCGTATCCTGGGTCGCAGCGAAATATTGCGTCATCACCAAATCGATAGGGACCAACTGCAAAAACATGAAGTGTGACTGAAAAATTGTGAAGATTAGAAAAGATTATGCAATAATAAACTTCTTTAAAGAATCCAACTTTTTGCAGTGTTTTTGACTTCTCGAAGGTTAATATAATGTGTCTTTTTTTAATGTAGCAAATTAGGAGTTTTACAAGACGCGAAAACTTGAAACCCTTTTTCTAAATGTAACCGTAAATCATTTTCCTAGATTCTAAATTCTTCAAATTAGTTCGAAAAATTACGTCTCAGAATCGAAAATAAATCGCAAACAGAAAAAACAATATTTTCTGTCAAAAGGCATAGATTTCTATCAAAAGATACAAGATTTAATTGCTTTTGAAATAGACACGACAGAGCATGAGAGCAGCTTTCTCAAAAATGCTCTTAATTAATTTTTTTCTGTCATTTTTTAAACCAAAATATCTCGTGTTGTTTCAATATTTGATCAAATATTGTACGGGTAATACAATGTACATCTTTGTAGATGAGCTTGATTAATGGTGAATACTGAAACCAAGTGTGTCAATCAATTTTAAATAAATACAAATTTTAGCATCACGAAAAAAGTTGTACTATTTGTGTCAGACAATTGTTATTTTGTTTTTATAAATTGTGTATTAAATTTTTAATTACCTGATGTTAAATGCGCGTTTGGGATTGCAGGAGGATCCACACAAATTCGGGGTGAGCAAAAAGGATGTCCACCAAGAAAACTTCCATTACTCCAGCAAAGCAAAAATTGATTCTCGCTCATTACGTAACTTCAAAAGAAAATTTTGCTGTTTTTGCAATACATACACTGTAGATATTAATAAAGCAATCGGTCTCCGGAGAGGGAGGCCTGAGGTTCAAATCTCGGGTCGGTCAAATCGGACAGTGTGTTACCAACGACCTGCCACCGCTGCGATAGTTCTTGGAAAGGAGCTGTGTTGCCCGTGAGTGCAATGATGCGGATATGAGCCTGGTTACACGCTTCGACGTATTACAGCGAGTACAAAGATTAATGAAAGGTTTGATTTAATTTCATAAAAGATTAAATAAAGCACTAAACATATACACTGCAATGAAGCTTTTCTCAAAGTCTTTTTAAAGTTAATAGAAGTACATCATGAAAACGAAAACCTCATATAAAATCTCTTTTAAGATTAAACTAGAAACACTGGTATTAGATGGCTTTTAAAACTATACGATTAATCGTAGGATTTAAAATTTGAATAAAACGTCAATGACACTTAACAAAATGCCATCAAAAGTGAGTATCAAAATAATAAAATCTTGGCTGTACAAACAGCTTCCTTGCTAGCCTTATACATGAGAAAAACAAAAAAACAAGTCAAATATACCCGAAAATGCATCGATAATTTATTTCGTCTCCGTAAAACGCTTCCTCAGAAGGTTGCACGGAGTTGGCCACAAGTGGCGGCGTGCCACACGAAACGCGTGTACATTCTGGTGCTTTGATAGACCATTCTCCAGTTGCGTTGCAAATTGCAAAATTATCACCAGCTAATCGATAACCTAAAGTTTTAACCTGAAGCTTCAAAACCTCTATCAACTCTTTCGTGTAAGCTTCACAAAATAATCCTAAATGATTCAAAGTACTTTCAATAAAGTTAAGTACATAGTTTCAAAAATACGTATTTCTAAAAGTGATTAAATTAAACTAAAATCCTTTAACTACAGCTCAACATCACTGAACCATTTAAATGAGATTTTGCAATGGTGTTGATGAAAATTTTTAACACGATTTCATCATAAATATTGGTTATTGCATCACAGAAGCTTGTATCACGAATAGTATTACCTTATAAAAAAATTCATAACAACCGTGATATCTTTTATGACGAAGCGGTGTTAATTTTTTTCCTGAGCACCATTGCAAAGCCTCTTATAAAAAAGTTGACTGGCCGGTGGCAGTAACAGTTTGGATCGACTCTGATTTCAAGCCAATGATTTCAATCATTGCATATTGTACAGTAGGCTATCTTTGCAGTATATATTGTAACTTAAGAACTTAATAGGTTGTGCCAATTTTGTTCTCAGAAAATATCGCTTTTACAGTACGACATTTCAACGCCAGAGGAACAAGCGCAACGTCACTTTAAAAGCGCTCTATAATGATTAAAGGTGTTTTCAGCTTTGCACATTTGAGCTCAGTACATTTGTAGTTTAAGGCCTATAGTCTACACTGGGTGTAAAATTGTGAGCGTACGACCGTGATTTTATAGTTTATTTTAAAGAGAAATTTAATAATCCCAGCGTACTGTCTTAGCAGTGCACAAGCTTCCAATTGGTTTACCAGCGTACGCTCACGCCTAACCAGCATACGCTCACGATTTTACGCCCAGTGTAAACCAAGCCTAAAGTGACCAAAACTTTGGTACACCCAGAATACCAACTTATGTGACAGCGTACAAGTTGCTCAGCCGTTTGGTTGAAACAAATGATACGCCGGTGTGCTCACAATTTTATGCCAAGTTTGGACTCTAAATGTTTGTGTTTTCTAGCATGGTTCTCGGTGTCTTTGCAAAAAAGAAAAAAAGAATTGCAAATGACAAGAAAGGAAGGAATCGAAAATCAAAACCAAAGAGCAAAAAAGCGAAAACGTGAAAAAGTGGAATTGTTTACCTTCGTTGCAACCAAAGAAAACTAAGCTTCCGTAAGTATAATTCTCCTGACGATTATGAAATCCATTTGGTGGATCATCAGGAGGATCACAAGCGAGTGGCAAGCATTCGGCACAAGCTGCTGACCAATTTCCAGATGCAGTACAAAAACGAGTAAGATTGCCACTCTCAATGTATCCAGGTAAACAACTGTAATTTGCAACATCGCCAAATCTTGTCCCATTTATGTCTGGAATAACAATTATCGTTATGTAGGAATTAGGGTTTGGTGGACCCAAATCCTGACGTTAGTTTCTATAATATTCGAGTTAGTTCTTTTCTATAAATTAGCAGCTTAACTTAAAAACTTCCTCGTTGTTTAATGGCAACAAAAATAAAAACTGCTAAAAATCACTGAAGTTCCTACAGGGCAACGGCAAATCCAGAAAAAGAAAAAGAATTTCTGTTGCAATTTACATCATTTGAGAACAGGACCACGTGAATACACAATGTTTCCTAAAATGGCGTGATAATCGCTAGATCGCAAGTTTTAATCAAATCAGCGCGCATTTCAGAAACTGTTGCTGCGCGCTGAAACGGACTCTGAGCAAAACACGAAGGACAGTGGTTCAATAAAGCGCAGAGTCACTGCAGTTACTAAGGTCACCAATATGCAAACTAACAAAAGAAAAAAATGCAAACATTCATTACATGAATAGAAAACTATAGTAAATAGATTCGATTAATTTGGCAATAACAAGAGGGCAATTGGATAAAAACATCTTAGACATGCCTGTAACTGTATGGATACAAACATGGATACAAAGCAATTGGATGCAAACATCTTAGATATGCCTTAACTGTAAGCATAAGATGAAGAATTAGTATACTGCAAATAAAAGACTTTCTCTAGTATAATAAATATTTGAAATACCTAAATTTAAACATTGCAGAAATCTTTTCAAACACATTCGGTTACGGATTGTGGTACTTGATAATCGCAACTTACCAACTGAACCAAAACCTAATGGAGGAGGAGTGCCACAATTGATTTTTCTACAAATCAATGATGGATTTGACCAATGGCCGTCTTCTTCGCAGGTTACTGTCTCAGTTTTTGCTTCAAACCCTTCAATGCATGCATAAGTAGCAGTGTGTTGGTAGGTGAGACCAGTAACTGAAAATTACAAAAGAAAAAAAAAGAATCAGCATGCTTAGTAGTAGTTGAACTTATTAATCAAAAAGTTCAAGGTATATCTCACCATTTCTATTCGTGTTAAGCAGTTCTGGAGGCATTCCGCAAGATATGGTTTCACATACCGGTGGTGGATGATTGTAACGCTTGTTGGCGTGGCAAACCAATTCAGCAGCACCTCGCATACGGTAGCCTCTCTTGCAAGAATAATTTATTGCGTCCTGCGAGAGAATTTATTAGAAATTTAGTGTTGTTAAGAATTAGTTACACTTGCACATCAAATAATGCGGAAAAATTCTTATTTCAGTTTTATTTTATTTTATTTTATTTATACTGTAAAGTAAGAAAAGGAACGGGTTGAAAGCTCTGCTAAACAACCAAATTACAGACACCCATTTTCTCCCTAGTTTAAGAGAATCGAAGAGGAAACTTTTCAACAATATTGGTCGCTATATTGTTAAAATATTGGTCGCCAATGTGTTGAATCAAGTTTAAATTTTACGTAATTTTTTAATTTAGCAAAGTTTTCAGCAATATAAAGTTTGGTGAGAAGTGATGGTTGATAAAATTTTAAACTTTTATAAACTTCTATAGTATTTAGTGAACAATCAAAGCTCCAAAAACGTCTAAAAAAAGTCAGCACCATTTTATACTCGCAACAAAAATGGTTACAATTTTTCAATCGAAAACTTTCAAATTTTTTCACATCCTGCACCTTACAACACGTTGTATTTGAAAACTTTTTCTTATTCTAGTGCAAAAATTGACAGTTAAATGATCAAAACTCTTATATTAAATCTTACTTGATAAAAAATTTCAGCAGAATCTTTTTCGTCAACATCAACTACGGCATTTTCAACTTGCAAGGCAACACCGCACGATACTCTCCGGCAATTTGGTAGCTTTGGGAAAGAAATATTCTCTGATGAGTTTGATACCGGCACAAAAATTCCCGCTTCATGACAAACAAATTCAGAACTTGAATTTTCTTCAAATTCGTAACCTTCGTTGCATTCATAGAATATGCGGCTTTCATACTTGAAAATATCTCCCATTCGTCTTCCATGAGTACTAACGAAAACAATGTCTTAATTCCAGGACATTAATTGCAGAAGCAGATTTTTTAAGCTTTTTTGATAACATCCGTTAAACAATTGAGCATTTAATAGCTGGCTGATACTGAATTTGCGTTAGGGTTACTGTGGTTTAGAGAAAAGACGCGTACTATGACGCTTGATCCTTTTGAAATGAAGAAGTTCACCTGCCGTAGTGGCAAAGCCTGGTAAAGGTTTGCAAATAGAATTCAAAAGAGGTTCTCTAAGTTACTGTAGTTTTGACAGCAGGCAGTAGAATTCCTGATTAAAGTGGCTACCTACTGTATGAACTAAACGGGAAGCATAGATTTTACAATCTCAGTATGCAGTATAATTGGTACTCACATAGTTGGTAAAGGATGACAAGAAATTGGTTCGCAAACTGGCATAGGAGAGCTCCAGTCTCCATTTGATTGACACGCGATTGAATCAGGTCGCGACGAATTATGTGTATGCCCCTTATCACAGGCGTAGTGCACCACGTCTCCAAAAACGAAACCGTCCGTTTTTGGAACAAACGGTCTGTTAGCGAGCAAATTGGGTGATTGATTTGAAAAAGCAGTTTGATTTTGATTTAATGCGTCGGAAGAGAAAAAATTGGATGCGTGAGGCAATACTCCATGGTCTTTTGTAGATGCATCTCCACTGAATTGGAGATTCTCATCATTAAAATCGTGACCCGGGTTAACATAAAAAAAAGTTTCAAATGATGGAAGAGATGACTGATGTTCAGGTTGTCCATGCTGAATGACAGGTGGATTGGAACATGGAAGAGGCTCACAGGTCGGAAGCGTAGACCACGTTTTGTTCCATTCACATCTCACTGCCTCTAAAATACCAGCAAAAATTTTGTTTCTGAAAATTGTAGCTACTAAATCAAGTCATAAAGTGTTTGATCCAAAATTTTTCCATTACGTCAAACATTAAATTTAAAACAGTGGCCCAAATAGATAAAGTTAAGATAGAAAACTAAAACAAATCTTTTCGTTAAAAACTATTGATGGATTACATGTGATGTCAAGGTGCTGCTAGCCAAACCCCTGGACGTCAAAATCGCGCATCGGCGCTATGTAAATGCATGCAGAAACCCTGATATTGAAGATATACGGCGTATTTTCAAGCTCTAAATCAGTTGATTCTTTGCAACATTAAAGTTAAATACTAGATAAAAGCTTGTGAAAACTGAAAAAGATTTTAATTAATTAGAATTCAGTTTTTGTTTGCTATTTTCAGGGACGTTAATTCGGCTTGCTGTCAAGTAACCCATGAGAATCTTGTAATATAAGATGATGGAAGCTAGCTTCGGTTATCAAATTCAAGGTTTACTATAGACAGCGTTGAAATAGAACTGTTGTATCTCCTTTCAATCATGACAAAATTAGCACATTTTTAAACCTTTATAATTTTATAAGTCTATTTTGCAGGGTCAATGATGATTTTTAGCATTTCGTGTTGTCATTAGCGGCTTACCGCTATGATTTCTACGAGTTGAAACGCAAAAGCAGTTGTTTTTATTGAATTATTTCGTTGAGATGCCATTTAATTTTATACTAACGAGTTAACTAGCCTCAGTCTAATGTTGATCCAGTCTTAATTTGCTTCAATTTCGACTTGAATTAAAGGTGTTAAATATTACTCATGAGTAATGCTTAGATTAATGATTAATCTGCCACGTGGTATGTGGCGTGGAGTTTTATGGATTTTAGAATATGGCCGATTCTACGGTGTGAACCATACCTAAAAACCGAGCAAAGTGGACAATAGCAGGAACAATGGACGCTGGGATTTCACACAAGACATAACTTTATAGATCGTTGAGGTGTGTAAGCTGCTTAAATTGCTTCAGGTAACTTTGAACTAAGGCTAGGCTATGTACAAATGTTTTAACTTTACAATCAAACTCTTTAAATACGCCCACTGAAGAAATTAAATATTGATATACGGTAAAGTTAAATGCTTTGTAATGACGTTTTGACATCCAATTGTTTTGGCGGGAAAAAGCTATGACGTAGCTGCAATCCATCAATAGCTGAAGTACACAATAGAACAAAATATTTTTTAGTACAAATCTACCATTTCCAACCATATGGTATCCATCAAAGCAGACGTAATGCAACACATCTCCATAAAATCTCCTTCGCGAATTAGCATAACCATCAAGCACCAATCCATGAACGACATGAGGTTCAGCACCGCAAGAAATGCGTTGGCAAGGTGAAGGAGCTGAATTAGACCATCGTCTACATAAATTTCCCAAAATATTTTAAACTACGGAAAAAAATTCTTTAGACAACTACTGTATTGTAAGAGAGCATCAGATCAGTCAAGATAAAACGAATAAACTTATAATGTTACTTCGCAATATTATGCTGTGAAATAATTATGAAAAATCTAGTGCTACCTTGAATCAAATCAAATCGTTCTTACAATAATTTTGTCCAAAAACATCACCTACGTATTTTTTTAAACTTACCCATTTTCTGTGCAAGTAAGAGTTTCATTGTCCGAAGTCTCCTTTGATTCATATCCTTTATCACACGTATAAGACACTACATCAGCAAATACAAAAGTTTGGTTGACAAAAGTGGGCAAAAGTTTTCCGTGATGTCTTTGAGGAGGAATACCACAAGAAACTGGTTCACAGTCTGGAGGTATGGTTTCCCACGACACGGTGGCCGAGCAAGTTGCTGGGTAACTTCTCACGGTTTGATTATATCCTGTGAATTTGTGTCCAGCATTGCATTCGTAAGTGATAATATCCTCGAAGTGAAATTCACGAAAGCTATTATTTTGAATTGAAATGGAATCTGATGCAGAATTATCAACCAGATAATATCCTTTTTTAATATCAGGAGGCAGAGGACATTTTACTGGGCGGCAAACTGGCGAATCATTTGGGCCCCAGGTGTAATTGATTCCACACTGCAAAGTCATGGACGTATTTGGATGAAGTTCACGACCAGGTTCGCAGGAGTACCATGCCAGGCTCTCAAAAGTCACATTGTCAAAGGAAACACTGTAAGTCAAATTATGGTGTTATTGCTGACGAAATAGGTAGTGTTTGGCGAAATATCATGCTATAGTTTCAACTACAGTGTCCAAATATTGAGAGTGAAAATTAGAAAACATTATGTCTCAAACTCACTAAGCATAACAGAAACGATAAAATTCAATCCTGTTCCGGCATCGTAAAGAAATACACAAAACAAAGCAAGGTTATAATGGTCTTGCAGCGAAATGCCTGCGTTGGTCCATCCCTTATCGCAGTTAAATGTTCATACAATGCAAGCACGTAGCATTTTTGAATGGTAGTCTGTTTGTTGATATTGAGGATTCATTTCTAATTGACACCAACCAGCTATTTTTTTCTTTACCTTCCATGCTCTATTGCAGGAGGCGGTCCGCATGACAATGGCCGACAACTTGGCCTCTCATTCTGATGCGTTCGGTCTCCAGGAATGCTCCATTCTTTCCTAGCATTACAGATCAGGCAAGCCTGATTAAAAGGACAATTTTCAATATTGCTGGCTCCTCTAATTTCAAATCCTAAACAAATAATACAATAATTACCTTACCACACTTACACAGTTTGAATATTAATTCATAATGAAATGCGTACCGGTATAGTTAACGACAAAAAATTACGCTAGAGCAATCTTCATTAAAAGCCATAGCTAACGCTTACCTGGATTACAGGAATACAGAGCGAGTGATTTATACGTGGTAGATTCAGATAGTAGAGCTCCATTTTCAACATATGGAGGTGATCCACAACTCACTGGATTACATGTAGGAGGTATGTTGCTCCACAATCCTTCCGATAGGCAAGTAATGTTCAGCGCTGTTTCTCCTAACAGAGTTGAATACTTTTAATCGTTTGCGTACTTTCTAGCCTATAGGCTATCATCGCGGAAGCCTTGGGAAGAGTCACCAGTAACAGCGAATGACTAAAACATGCAATGCAAAAAAGTTGTCCTCCCACAGAACAACTTGTACAAAGAAAAAGCTGAAAAAAAGTCCAAAAAGTTGAAAACCATAGTACTAAGGATTAAGGAAGACTACTTCACTAAAAATGAACTCTTGTTTTTCTTTTTTTTTCTCTCAAAATGTGCTTTGTGCTAATACTGATACAGTGGTTAGCGTACCTCGCATATTATTCTGAAAGAGAGAAAACTTATGGCAGTAAAAGCTAGTCCTCACCAAAAAATCGAAAAGTAGTTGGCGCTGCGCATGATACAACAATTGACTTAATCTATCTACCAAAAAAAAATCTTGCCTGCATTTAATTCATATCCAACGTGGCACAAATAAGTAGCATTATGCAAATAAGTTGTTGCTCCTGAGAATAGCTCCACATATCCATTTTGGGGAGAATCCGGATGTCCGCAAGAAACTGGCACGCACGAAGGAGGTGGAAAGTCGTAAGTTTTTAATGAAGTGCAAGAAAGAGTGTTGGAGGGACCTATTAATTCATAACCTGCAAACATGTCATTTGTGAATTGCTTGAGTTTTACCTTTCCGCTGTTTCAAAAAAATTTTCTAGACCTGACACAAGAGCGAAAAATGGTACGGCGAAGTAAACTGTGCATAGACATTCCTTTTAAGTTAGTATTTTTGTGGGTCTCATTGCTGGAAAAGAAATCTTACCATTATTGCATGTGTAGGTAACCTTGCTACCATAGTTGACTGATCCAAGTTCATAATGGCTGTTTTCAACGTGTGGGGGATGATCACATGACACGGGCAAACATGCAGGCACTGAATTCCAAGTTCGATTTGACAAGCACATTACAACAGGATTTCTCTAAATTATTATCAATAAATTTAACAGCATCGCGGCAGTACTTCGTTTTCCTTATTCACAAGAATTTTTTGTTAAAGTATAGCACTTAGAAAACATCAGTCTAAGCAACTGTGTTATGGTCGAAGTTAGACATGAAAAAGATTTAGAATGCATTATATTTCCTAGCCTACTTGATGCCCATTTTAGCACAATATTTTAAGCAAATTTAATACAGTTTTTGAAGTAGGAATTCACCCACGGCAAATTCTTTAGTTAAAAAAATAATTCAGCATTCAAAAACCTGCTATTAGAAAAACTATTAATGCTTTTGGTGCATACAGCCAGCGTTAAGATTTCATTTATGTCTGCCTAAGTATCAACAAAGCACACATATGTTCTGTATTAGAAATACTGCATATATGATGATGGTCCATTGATTGAAAGCACGTCTAAGTTTAGTATAAAGGCACTGCAAAAAATAGGCCTTTTAAACGTCAAAATAACTATAATAACTAATTCATTGATCTCTACCGCATGTAACATGAAGATGGAAGCTTGACTCAAAAACCAAAAGGTTTTTTTGCTGTCTCCTGACTAAGGCAACTTGGTGAATAAAATGTAATTACAATTACATGAGCTATGACCTACCTGCATTTCGTATCCCACGTCACATGCGTAAACAACTTCACTTCCATATGTAAACAAGGATCCCAAATATCCAGCATTAGGTATGTTTTCAGGTGGACCACATGAAACTGGTACACAACGTGGTGGTCCGTGGCTCCACGTGCGATCAGCTTGGCATATCAAAATGGCACTTTCGCTGTCCGAGTAATTGATTTGAATTTCATAGCCTATATCGCAAGAGTATTGAACTTCGCTTGTGTAAGTGACGTTGCCAACGAAGTGTCCGTGATCGATAAAAGGCGGATCAGGACAAACGACAGGCTTGCATGTTGTTGGTTCGTTCTCAAAAGACCACTTTCTACAAACAAGTTTTTACAATAAGCTTAAGTGATCTAAAAGAACTTAAACATAAGCCATTCCCTTGAATCATGTAAAAAATGTGAATGAGATCGATTTCGAGTAAATGAGAGTTTTTGTGCAGTATTTCAATAATGAAAATAAAGGTGAGAATTGTTTAGTTTGCAAAAAAAATGCACTTTAGCTAATTCTTCAACCAATTAGTTTTAAAAAAGCATTTTATTGTGTGAATTAAAAGAGACAGCCAACGAAACATTTTATCTAGTTAAATCAAACACGTCAGGACAGTGTGAAAATTTCAAAAACTAAAAGTAGCTTCGTAAGTTTTAGTAATGAAAGCATTTCTGGTAAAACGTTTTACATTTTAAGATCATTTTATTCAGACAAATCTCTTTAATGGCTGATCAGACTTTTCATGCAACTTGAAATCAATTTATCCAGAGAATTGTAAGCCAATAAAGTTCACAAACATTTACAAAGAAACATTTTTATGATATTGCAGCATACCCATTACAACAAAGCGTTTAATTGTTGTTGCACCTGCTTGATAGACACACTCTTTGATGTGGTCCAACTAGTTCATATCCATTCACGCAATCATACAAAACCGTGCTGTTGTATGTGTGCACATCGCCAAGTAATATGACATGTTCAGACAGCATTGGTGCACCGCAAGAAACCGGTTCACAAGCGTCAAGCATTTCCGGTTCCCAGGAACCAGTAGCTGAACAAGTAGTATTCGTAACTGGATTGAGCAATTGGTGCTCAAACCCATTGTGACAAGTGTAAAAAACAATATCCTCAAATACATTGAGTGAAGCTTCTCCTAAAAGCAAAAAAATGAATTCTTCATTATTTAATAAAATTATTGTAAACTTGAAAAAAATGCTCAGGTAAAAACGTTTATTGTGTGGTTCAATTGCTACAAAATGAAATTGGAACTGGACTGGACGTATTATTTTGCAGGCAGCTGCTAATTATAGATGGACTAAAAGATTGATCGAATGGTCGCCATGTGACAAAAAACGAAACCTACGAAAACCAAACACTAGATGGCGTGATGAGCAGTTCAAATTTAACTCGAATTGGACTGAAGAGTGCCTTGATTGTGAGAAACGGAGGAAATTGGGGAAGGCCTTTCTTCTGTAGTGGAAAAAATAGGCTGCTGCTGTTGATGATGAGAATAATTGCTCATTTGTTGAACTTCCATATTGGGTACTATCATTGCTTTCCATCACATAAAAGTTGAATAAATTTATTTTAATCCAATCAACCTCAAATACGTTTCGAATCAATTGTTTGAGGTAGGTTAATTTGAACAGGCTTAACTTACCAGCAACAGACGTTGCTCTTCGATCTGCATTAAGCACATGTGGTGGAGTTCCACAGGATCGCCGTTCACAAATTGGTTCAATATCTGCTCGAAAGCTGCCATCTTCTGCACAGTGCAGGGAGCTGGAACCTAATTCATCACATCAATGAAGCTCATTTTTGTTAAGTTTAACTTTTGCTTAGTCAGGGATATCTAGATGTTCTAAATATCTTTGAGCTTAGTGATAACAATATCGTTGCATAAAATCCATGATTCGTAGTTTGATTACAGTCTCGCAGCTCAGAGCTAAGAAATGAAAAAACTGTCATTGTTCCAGCTTTACTTTTTCGAGCGAGGTAAACTTGAAACTTATTGGTATCAGCCATTTTTTTTTGTTATACTGCTTGCTTGCTACCAGCTGTTTACAACTTACAGACTCTGATGAATTGAATAGACACCACGTAGATGGTAAAATTCATTGTATGTAACATTTACAGTCATATGTTACTGACATTGTACGTACACAAGCAAACAATGCACGCAAATTATATACAAACCATAGACACTAAAAACAGACTATCAGCACGTACAGTATGCTGAAGAGCATAAAAAAAAGTGCGACACAGCAGCAGGTTCTGTGTTTGGAAAGATCTATAATCGTTGATTAACATAAGTACGGTTTTCTATTTACTGTATATTATCTGATTGCAAATAAATAAAGTTACAAAATTCTGTAAGTCATTAATAATTTAAGTAAGATTAAAACCAGCCAGTTGGTCGAGCGGTAACGCGTTCGTCTCCGGAGCGGGAGGTCTGAGGTTCAAATATCGGGCCGGTCAAATCAAACACAGTGTTGCCAACGACTCGCCACCGCTGCGACATTTCTTCGAAAGGAGCTGTGTTGCCCGGGCGCAACAACGCGGAGATGGGCCCCGTCAACTCGTTACACGTTTCGGCGTATTACAGCGAGTATAATGAAAGATTTGATTTGAAGTAAGATTAAATTTTACTCCAATGACATACGTAATATAGTAACAACTTTGGAGCTGGTCGAGCGGTAATCCGTTCGTCTCTGGAGCGGGAGGTCCGAGGTTCAAATCTCGGACCGGTCAAATCGGACGCAGTGTTGCCAACGGTTCGCCACCGCTGCGACATTTCTTCGAAAGGAGCTGTGTTGTCCGGGTGCAATGACGCGGAGATGAGTCCCGCAAACCCGTTACACGCTTCGGCGTATTACAGTGAGTATAATGAAAGATTTGATTTAGATTTGGTATTCAATTAAAACTGAGTTAATTCGGAATATTTACCACTCATATCAAAGCCATCATTGCAGATAAATGACACTGATTGACCAAATAAAATGTCAATAGATGAATCAAGAGTAAAAGCGTTCTCTAAAACAGGAGGATTGCCACACGATATTGGCTCACATACAGGAAAGTCGATAGATGTTTGGGTATCTGCAATTGTAAAATTGCTAAAAATTCTATTCTTTAGCTGCTTCTGTTTCTATCGGTGCAATTCGTTTTATGACAATGAAAAAGTTTAAAACCTGCTGTTTAGCTTGTTACTTTTTTGCAATTTTTTTTTCACAGAAAGCCTAAATGATGCAAGACTTCAGCTGATATTTAGGTGTGAGAAGAGTTAATACGAACAGGGCTATATAGATATTATTGAATCATACAGATCCCAAACTTTTCAATACATCAAAAACATTATCATTTTGTGACTAAACAAATAATTAATAAACTTACTTGCTGAATTGACGCTTTCATCCAAAACTACAGCTGACCATTTTGCATCAGCAGAACAAATCCACGAAGCATAGCCCAAAAGCTGATAGCCAGGATAACAAGAATAAGTGGCATTATGTGAAAACGTGGTTCCTAAAGATTGAAATCAATTAATTGATGTGATTAGACAGACGCAGAGTGCTCGGTACATACTCATTAATGAATGAGATAAAGTAAAATGCAACACTGAATGTAAAGTAACGTAATATCACCTTTGCTGTACTTTTCTTTGACGTCATCCATCAAAACTTGCAATATGTTATGAAGCTGTTGCATACAAACAATGCAGCATGCAGAGGTGGAGTCCTCGAGGACGTCCTTAGCCTCGAGGACGTCGTCGAGGACACATTTTGAAGTCCTTGGCCTTGGCCTCGATGGTCAAGTCCTTGGCCTTGGCCTCGAGGCCTCAAGTCCTCGAAAATTGGCCTGTCCTCGGCTCGAGGACAGCACTAGTTTTTGAATTGTTAAAATTTCGTGGAGCGCTTGAAAAATTTTTTGGAAAACGTATTTTTGTGGATATCGCTTGAAAAATTTTTGTGAAGACCTTTTTTTTTTTTTTTGGAGATCGCCTGAAAAATTTTTGTGAAGACCTTTTTCTTTTTTTTTGGAGAGCACTTGCGCTTGTGTCCTTGGTCCTTGGCCTTGGCCTCTAGCATACCTGTCCTTGGCCTCGAGAGTGTCTGTCCTCGGAAAGGCTGTCCTTGGCCTTGGCCTCGGATTTTTTTTGTGTCCTTGGCCTTGGTCTTGGCCTCGAGCCTTGTGTCCTCGACTCCACCTCTGGCAGCATGTGCAATGTGCAATTGTACATGTTGGAAACATTGTAATATTAGCATGTGGAGCTATTGAAGTACGAAAACATTTTATTATATTTGTGCAACTCTGTATGCGGGACTTGACTGGTTTATGCCAGGGGTCGAAATGAACTTTTTTAACAACTTGCCCGTCGGGCAAGTGACATCAAATGTCTACTTGCCCGAGAAAATTTCAACGTGCCCGAATAAAAATAGGTACAATAAGTTTTGAGGTTAACTTTGGAAAAAAATTCGTAAAACGTACTTCTTGGCAAAAAGCACTTAATTCGCAAAATAAGCGTAGCCGCATATCCTATTTTGCGAATCAAGTTTTTGTACGTTAATGTGACGTAGAATAATAAGTAACTTTTTCCATAGGTGGGCACAAGTCCGTTAATCGTTAATCCGTTAATAACAAAGCTAACTTTTTCAGTAATTCGTTAATCCGTTAAAAAGTTTTTTCATGTTAACGGACTAAATTAACTTCCGTTAGCGTTTCTATCGTTAATATCTTGCACCATTCATTCATCGTACCAGTACAAACCAGTTTGCACTGGTAATACTTGTTGCGCATTAGCATGAGTTTTATAGAAGAAAGCGAAAGAAGTCTTGTTTGTGGCAAATAATAAGCTGCAGCCTCATAGATTTATTAATTATCGCTGTTTGCAATTTCCAAAGATTTTCTGATCGCAGCTTTGTCAATGCATTTGAACTTATTTTTATCTTGAAATTAGATTAGACTGTAAAATATAACTTCCAAAACACAAAAAGACCACCATAGCAATAGATATTTTCTTACAATCAGCTCAATAACATCAATACGTGTTCTAGAAGCGAGTGAATAAAAACAAATGTAAATTACACGCAAATATTAACGAATTAACGGACTTTATTAACTTCCGTTAATCAAAGCAGAAAATAACGGATTAACGTTAACGGAGGTGTGAAGTTTGTTAATGGACTAGTGGTTAACGAAGCTAACGATTTGCATTAACTTGCCCAGTGCCCACCTATGACTTTTTCCAATCATGCATTACGCAAAAATTGATTTTTCAATTGCAATTATTTTGATCATTACGTTACGGTTTGTTGCAACAAAACGTTGCTGTTTGTAGCAGGCGCATTTTTAATCGTGAATAGTTTGGAAACTACACTAGCTAGAAAGCCGATTTTGTGCACAAGTTATAGGAGCTAAAACCCTAAAAGATCTTCAAAATAATCATAACAAAAAAAATTGCAAAATTCATAATGTTGTCTTCGTGCAGCTCAGGGTAGTACTTGTGATATCTGAAACAGCGGTTAACGCGACAAGCGTGGGAAAATTTTTCTAAGAAAAAAAAAAAATTTTGCTAAACGCATCCTAAGTTTCAAAAAATCTGCGTGCGATTAAGAAGTATTAATTGCGATTAATAATTTGTATAGGTTTAAACAAAGTGTTAATTGTGATAATTACAAAGTGCTAAAGTAAAATAAAACAAGCAACAGCTTTCTCTCCTAACATATTTTATTTTATTGCAACAAAAGCGGGTCTCACTTGCGTCTCTAAATAATCTTGTGTGATGTTCTTTTTTTATTTTATTGGTATTTTATTAGCTTGCCTGTTGGGCAAGTTAAGCCAAAAAATAATTTGCCCGAGGCAATTTCAGCTTAAGCCAAAAAATAACTTGCCCGAGGCGATTTCAGCTTGCCTCGGGCAAGCGTTCATTTCGAACCCTGGTTTATGCTAACACTATATGGAATAGTTTTTCAAACAAAGTAGCAGGTAAAAAATACAAAAGCGCTGCTTACAGTTTGCTTCTAAAATTAAGATTTATACAATGAAATCTTCTTACAATTAAATACCTTGAAAAAGTAATCGATAAGCTAAACGAAAACTAATAAAGTAGGGCCGCCGCAAAGAAGAAATTATTGCAATCTTAAACTTTATATTTTTCACTGTTATAGATTGGTTATTTTTTAACTTTTCAAACATTATAGAAGTATCTACTTTCAAAGATATTGAAAAACATAAATGACACAAACCTGAAGCTTCTACTTCTCCATATTCCACAATGTTTGGGTCACCACAGGAAACTGGCTGACAGGTTGGTGGTGAGGACGAAAAGATTTTAGTTTCTGTGCATGTCATAGACGTTACCCCGATCATTTGATAGCCAGCATCGCATTCATACTCGATTTCATCTTGGAATACAATTTTTCTGAAAAAGATAGATAGAAAAACTAATAAACAATCGTGCAAGGCTCTCATTGGAGAAACAAAGACTTTACGAAACTTAACTTTCAACTTGTGGTAGTACCAGCTATATTTACATTCAGCAATACTTTGAATAAATTTCTAATAAAAATACATAATATGCGGCTGTCGTCTCATAAAAATTGCTGCGGACAGAAACATATTACGACATAACTGTACTGCAGCAAAACCCAAATGGGTAAAATTATTTCTTGAAACACACTTACTCTAAACGATCTTTCGATCATATTCTTAAGTAATGCTGGCACTTTCGTTCTTATATGAAAAGCATTTCCAAAAGACAAAATTTTGACTTACTCATCAAAACTGCTGCTGACAAGATTACCATGCGCTACTCGAGGAGGAGACGGGCAGTAAATTGGTTGACATTCTAAGTTTGCAACACCTTCTTCATTCCAAAAACCGGAAGCAAGACAACTTAGTTCTAACTCATGTATGTCTGGCAATAATTCGTAGCCAATATCACAAACGATTTTGAATATCGACTCATACGAAGTTCCGTTTGATTCACAGCTGCCTGCAAATGAATTAGGGAGATGACAATTACTAGTGCTTTAACCCCATTTTACACGGGCTATTTGACCAACTATTTACGTGGGGAAGGGTCAAAAATGCCCTCTATTTAACTCCTAAACCAAAAGTAATGAAACATCAAATTTGGCATGCGGGTTGGTGTTCCCCAAAAATTTTTAGAAAAATTAATTTCGAGTTGATGAAGTCATCGTAGTGACGTCACAGCCACATTTTCGAAAAATGACATCATTTTTGCGATGATGTCAAAGACGGTTTGAATTTGAACATAAGTTTTTTATTAATGCTGAATCATAAAATAGCTAAGTCAATAGTTAGGTTTCGAATACGTCATGACGTCATTTTAGTTAAATTTTAACCAAAAAATGCTCAGATTTTAGAAAGTGACTTCGGGAAACTTTCAGTTATCTTCGCAACTTGAAATTTTCAGGAGTTATTTGGCTTTTTGTCATGAAATTTGACTCAAAGTGAAAAGTATTTGTCTGTTTTAAAGTATTTGTCTATGTTAAAGTATTTTTCTGTTAAATCCCTGCTGATATCAAAGCAAACTGGCACCCTAAGTTGAGCCTTTCAAAAAATTGATTTTTCAGGGTCCATTTGGGGGGTCCCCGGGGGGGTGGCATCCCCAAACTATGTCAAACTATTTGTCTGTTAAAAAGCTATTGATATCAAAAAAACTAGCACTCTAGCTTGAGCGGTTCAAAAAATTGATTTTTTGGGGCCCCATTTTGGGTGGGTTTCCGGTGAAGTTGCCCCAAAAAATTTCGGGAGAAATAATTGCGTTTGCAGCTCAACAACTTTACACAAAAATTAGATTTTGATGTTTTGTGGTTTAGGAGAAGAAGAGCGTACAAAAATCGGGAAGGAAAAAAAGGAAAAAAAGAAAAAAACCTCATCGCGGCCAAAAGTGGGTTGGTTGGGATGAAAGAGTATCTTAAGACATACAACCATATGAAATATTTTTTGCAATACTTAAGCCGTTTTTGAATGAGACCGCTTTTTACGCCAAACTTGCGGGGCGGTTTTCGGATTCTAATACCAAAGTCACGCGACCTATTGCCTCGAAATTTAATACAAACGTAAAACTCAATAATCTAAAACTGCTGTCAAAATTTCATGTAGCTAGACCTAACCATTCTTGAGTTATAAGCAAAAGTTTGAAATTTCGCACTCGTAAGGTGGAAAATGGCCGAGTAAAAACATATAAGGAACACGCGACGCGAGCGTCGGTCGTTCCAATAATGAAATACATTAGAAATAACATCTGCAATTCCTGAATAGAATGCACGATTACATTTTTCAAAAACTCACCGTTTGAAGGGCAAGTGATGGGCCCACAGTTTTTAGCAACACAAACTGGAGCTGGAAAAGGACCCCAAAGTTTATTTTCCGTACAGCGAAGCTTATTTTGAGCATTTTCATTCATCTCATAACCGCGATCACAAAAATAGCTTGCATGCGAATCAAAATTTAAACTCCCGTCATCCAAAGTAAATGTACCATATGAAATGACTGGTGGGAAGCCGCATGAATGAGGGCGACAGGCTGTAATATCAACTGCAAAAAAGTGAGTAACATTATACAGTATCTTGACAATTAACATTGCATAAATAATGCATTAAAACTGCGACAATATAGGGTATTAGGGTATAAGAGCTATAGAAGACCAAAAAACATTAGGTAAATGACATCAGATGAGCTAGTGATTAAGTAATTTTCCACCTGAAATTTGATGATCTGATTTTCATACGACACAAAGCTGGCAAAACAAAATACAAACATAAATTCCTCATTTGGTATTGAAAATAGGTCATATAGTTGAAGTGTAAAATGATTATTTAGGTTAAATTATTTGTGGAGTGAAATAGGCAGAATTTACTGTAATAGTTCACAAACACATCACGTCTTACTACATTTGACAACTCCTTAATGCTGTCTCCATGCCTATAAAGGGTAATCATTTTAACCTCTAGTGACGCAGGTAAGGCGGAGCACCAATCGCGGTCGCATTACCGTGTTTCGAAGTCAATTTGCTTCATCATCAGTGTGTGAAAAAGAGTCAACATAATGCAGGAAATTGTATGATCCAGGAATTAGGTCAATTCAACCGGTAATTTTAAAAATCTAAGCTAGCTGTACAGGCATATGTTTTCTTCTCTTAACTTCTACAATTAAAATGTTTCACTAAACTAAAGCAAAACAAAACTTTTCCCCAAGTACTGCCTGCCCTGGACTCGAGTTTCTCTACCAAAGCTCATTTAACTTGTTAAATGATCGTTGTTTAAGAATGTTTTGTTTAACTTCGTGTTTACCGTAATTTACCTGAACTGTAATTAAAAAGTGGTGAACTCCAGTACCCATCTTTTGTGCAAACTCGTTCATACGAGCTTGTGTTTGATGCAAATTCATAGCCAGGTAGGCATTGGACTAGCACTTGGTGCATAAATGTCAATCCCGTGTGCGTGCACGACGCAAATAATGGACATTCTGGTTCACTGCAATTCACCGGATTGCACTTTGGTAGCGCTGTCCATGTTTTGTTTGCCTAAATTTAAGCAGCACTTAATACAGAGAGCTTTTTCAAGTTGTTAATACTGTGGATTTTCATAAAGCAAACGTTAATTTATTGAACAAAATAATACTGTATTCGTAATAATCAGTCGAAGATTAGCAGAAAAAGTTTTTTGCACCAGCAGGCTCAATTAAATTTTTTAAACACTAGCTTTCGTTGCCGCATGTCAACTTCATCAGGTGTTACTTGTAAATGGAAATGTTGAAGATGAATTATCATATTTCAATTGCAGTATTACGCACATTAGTGTTTATCTTCAACGACACCGTGATTCAAAAACATTGCTATGTACGTTCGTATTGAAAATCATACAGTATCGTTACTTCATCAGACTTAATTTTGGTAAAAATTGTCAAAGAAAGTATTGTAATTTTAATTTAGGACCAAAAATTTGAGTTCTTCAAAGCATTACTTAAAAGAATTCAGTACTGTATTGAAAATCATTTCTATAGGTGCAGTGAACCAAAAATGAAATGCTTATTTGTATTATGCTAGCAACTAATTTTATGGTTTAGGACAATACACTATACTATATATGCAACATTATTTCACAACAAGTTGCATTACTCACTTGACATGTTGATGAGAGACGATGATGATCTTCTGCGACATAGCCAGGGATGCAGCTATATGTGGCCGTGTCTCCGTACTTGAATGACGTGAATGAATCGTCGGCTATTGCACCATTTTCAACATTTGGCGGTGGTGGGCAGGTTACCCTTTTGCAACCACTGGGCGGCATTTGAGGACTCCAGTGACCTTGTTCGTTGCAATGAGATACAAGCACTTTTTCGTCGAAATTTCTTTGTGTGCAAAAATTAAAATTTTTGGAAATTTTTTAAAGAAAGAAAATTAAAAAAGTTGGTTGGTGGCACAGACCTTGAGAATTGCTTTAATCAAAATGTTCATTTCTTCGAAGCAGCTTAATTTTCATCAAACACTTGTCAAGAAGAATCGTCAGAATGCCGTTGTTTTTCCTGCGCTCTCCATTCTGGCGGTTCTTCTTGACGAGAATCAGACGAAAAGATGCTTAGAAAAAATGAAAATGTAGTTGATTTCACAGGAGGCAATCGAACTACGTTAATGTTTTTTTTTTTTGGATACCATATTAAAGTCCACCTTTCATCAAAAATCTTAGCTAAGCCTCTTAAGGCTATAAATCCATTTTTATGATAATAATCTTTTATTAGTTAATTCAGTTGTTCAACCTCGTAATAATGTTTGTAGCCTAACTCAACAAGTTATCAATTAAATATTTTTTTAATTGATCTTGTAGCAAATGGATTAGTAAAATAAAGCAAGTTAAAAGTTTCAACCTCAACTGATAAGACAACTTACAACAGACTGAATCCTGTGTTACAGCTATAAGTTGCGTTATGCTGGAAAGTTACACCCGAATACGTAAGTGAGGAATGTGATGAAGAGATCGGAGGTCCACAAACCTTGGGAGAGCATATTGGTGAAGTCGAATTGAAAGACCCTGAAGCAATGATAAAGATTTGAAACAAATTTATTGATGCTAGATAGATTCAAATAATAGATGTTTAAAGTGTCCTGCATTTTCAGTAGCATAAATGATTACACTTTTTTTATAAGAACACAAGGCTTTTTTTGCTGAAAATTTAAGACCAAATTAAGAACAATACCAGCCTCAGCAAATAGAATGATATTAAGAACAATCGAAAAATGATAAATTTCAAACCAAAAAAGAAACTAAATTCTGTGCTGATTCAAAACGATAAAATTTGAGTGACTTTCTGGCATTTACAAGCAAAATTGCAGCAACTCTGAAACTATCGAGTGCTGCCGCGCACTGCGCATTCAACGAAAAAGGTTTTGGCTCTAGTTCAAATTAAAAATGCTCACTTTTTTGCTTTCGCAATTTTACGATGCTGCATAAACAGCAAAAAAGCGTTTACTCAAGCAGACAGAGCATTAGGAACAAAACTGTTCTACAAACATGATCGCCATAATTGACATTGATGCTCTCAAAATTTAACTAATTATGAACAAATAAGGCTAAAAATTGGCAAAAAATTAAAAACAGCCAACCTCAACTCAAAATTTACTGGTTCTTATTAAAAGAAAAATTCAATTGTGCTCTAATGTGCAGTTACTAAAATTGCCTACAAAAGAAATCAGGCTTCACTCAAGATATGCATGTTTGGACAACTTGTTTGTAGTTTAAACCACAAAAGATAAATGCTGAACAATATGTCCATTACCGATCATTAGTCGAGCTGTCTGCCTCTGAAACAATAAAATTGAGTTCAATTTTCAATTGAGTCAAACCTAAAACTATAGAATTAGCTTTGACGTTCAGCAACAAAAGGGGCAGTTGAAGCATGTAGCAAGTTTGGTAGACAGATGGTTAAGTGGCAGTTTGACTTGAAGACCGAAAGGACCTTTTCTTGTCTTCTGGTTAAGGCAGCTTAATGGTAAATAAAGATGTAATAACATTTCACTTACCATCAGCCAAGCATTGTAGATGACGACTTGAATTCATGTTATATCCTGGTTCACACTGGTACTCTACAATATCCGTGTAATAAACACTTTCCAAGCTGCTATAACTCCAAGGAGTAAAAGATACTCGCGCAATTCTAGAAAACAGTCATAGTGTGGTGTGCAAGCATATCAATCAAACTGTTTGTGTAACGTTTTCTTACCCGTGACGAATCGTAGGTGGCGTTAGGCATGTGACTGGATGACAAGCAAATGTAACGCCTTCCCATTCTCCACTCGACTGGCACTTTAAACTAATAAGTTTGGAATTGATTGGAGGTTCTAGCAAAAATCCATCCGCACATGCAAACGTGACCTAAAACGTTCAAAGGACACGAGAAATATTTTTTTCATGAAACAACAAAACAAAAATACTGCATAAAAACATACGCTACAAAAAACTTACCGTATACAGCTTTTGTCACGTTGTTACTTATCAAAATAATATTAGTCCATATTTAAAAGCGTCTTTTGATGTTACACAATTTTGTTTAGATATTACAGGCTACACAAAACGGATGGTGACTACGACTAACAACACGGTACACACACTGAAGTTCGACCCCAGCAGCAACAATAATCTTGAATGGAACAGTGAGGAATTCTGCAGCATCGTCCACCAAAGTTTGGCAAACCACAAATAGTACACATTTTTCATAACAAGAAACCCATACTGTAGTATCCAAAGAGTATATTAGTCTATGCAGTGAAGCAGGTTAATAAAAATCGGATGGGTCCGTTTTACGTCATCCCATCAAGCAAGTGGTTCTAAAACTTTTGAAAAAATTATTTTGCGGTTTCTTTACAATTTTTTCGACCTCTTTCGGTTTCATGTAAATTTAAAGATAAATTCTGGTTAACAGCAATCTTAAATGACTTCAAAATGTCCTTGCTGTGGCCTATAGCTGGATTTGCGAATTTAATTCTATTTGTATTGTGAAATTATGCAAAAAAAGAGCTAGTTTTATGTTATTGGTCTAGCTGTAAGGATATTTAGCTGAAAATACTACATGTAAGTCTGTTAGGCAAACAAATATCAGCTAGTACCTACTCCGAAAAGTAAAAAAAAACAAATTTTAACAACTTTCCAAGCACAGTTCAATGGGATGGGTGCACTTGCTTGTCTTTCAGGAATAGTTCTATGTTGGCTGTGTGTTGGATCGGGCTATGATTAGGTTTGGGTTAAAGTAGTTTTAGAGTAAAAATTTGAGTTTGGATTAGGTTTTGATCAGAAGTAATAAAAAAGTAGATAAAAGTTTTCTGTGAATTAATCTCCTTCCTAACAGATTTACTGAGCAACATCGATTTATAGATCCAGCTAAATTTTGTGCCTTGATTCAAGCTGCTATGCACTTACATACGGAGTATCAGAGGCCTTCTTCGCGGTCCCCCGGAATTTGCGTCGCGGACCCCAATTTGAGAACCACTGCATTAAACCATTGTGCGCAACATAGTGAAGAGTGACATAACATTAAGGTAGACTTACTGCATCGCCATATGAGGCTCCCGTTAGATTAAAAGTTGAGTTTCTAACAACTGGCGGCGGACCACATGGTATAGGACTGCATATTATGGTTTTCCAATCTGACCAATTACCAGTAGAAAGACAATCTAAACTTGGAGGCCCTAGACAGAAGCAAGATAAATAAAATGTGTTTAACTTTTTTAGTTGAACTACAACTTTGAAACATCATTATCGGCAAAAATAAATCTCACACGTAACATAAAATTAGACGTTATTTTGAACACCGTCAGACAGGCGCGTAGCCAGAAATTCGCAATGGGGGGAGCTATTGTGGGGGTCTGGGGGCAAAGCCCCCAGCCGCCGGAGACCAGTAGGGGTCTAGGAGCAGAGCCCCCAGCGCTCGAATATTTTGCATTTTTTTGCAAAAATAACTTAATTTTAGGCCTATTTTAATAAAATATAATGCTCTTATAACGTGGCATAAAAATTGGCAGCGCAACATAATTCAACTAGTTGCATTAATGGGCTATGTGGGAAGTGGCTAATGATAACATTGTAGTTCTGTTGTTTACATGCTGGTAAATCATAAAATTCTATTATTCCATATAACTCACATGGAGTAATCTATTTCGTCTATATTTTATAAAGATAAGTAATTGGGGTGGAGGGCTAATGGAAAGATATTTGAGAGAGGTGATTGGTAATTAACTAACACTGAATAGCCCCTCCTTACTTATTCCTGAGTTTATAATATATTTGTTGATAAAGCCTGTGTTAGGCGTTTTTGCACTAGCGATGAAATTTGATTGTTTATTTTTGGACATTTTTCAAAGTTTTCATTGATTTGTGACTTTAATTTTTGACAAATTAGCCCTCCCCCTCCCACTAAATAGATACTTCAAAAGATGCTTTAAATCACTGTTTAGTCCATTCCAGCGCAAAAAAGTCTCAGAAGAGCTAAAAACGTGGTATTTTTCTTATTCTGCATTTTGGTTGACAGGCCAATGGAGGGGCTATAGCCCCCCCCCTGGCTACGATAGTTTTTTCAGACTATTTAAATTTAAGAATATTTATTGAAAAGAGTTAAGTTTGTAGGAGGCACCTGAAATTGAAACCTGAAAGTGGATTATCATGCAAGTGATGGAAAAAAACAAGGTTTACATCGCGTCAAGTTGCAGCAGCACTTAATTGCACATTTTCCGTGCTGAATTGCAATTCTAATTACATCTTTATTCATCAAGTTGTCTTGACCAGGAGACAGCGAAGGGACTTTTCGGTCTTTAAGTCAAGTTTCCACCTACCACCTGGCCATCTGCCCTCCTGTCCACACGTCGATCTTCGAGTCAAGCTGCCACCTGCTCACTGTCCACACAGAGTCAAGTCCACACATGGTGGAGACTTAACACTGTCCCTTTGCTGAACGTCAACTAGGGGAGCTGCGAATACCAATTACCAATTTTTATAGTGTTTGGTTTGGCCCAACCGAGAGTCAAACCCGAGTCTACGGCTTCAGGAGCAGACGCTCTAACCACTCAACCATTGATTGGTTTTACTTTGTTTTTCTTTTTATATACCTACCGTGATATTCGTATCCCTGCATGCACTGGTACTTTAAAGATGCTAGGTAAATGGTAGATGTGACGTCAACAAAAGCATTGGCTATCGCGGGAGGCTGACCACAATCACGTGGCAAGCATAATGGAGCACGTGACCAGCTCCTGTTAGCTTGGCACAAAGACATCACTTCACCTGAAACAACAATTTATATCCAAGAAACAAATTTCTACTTTCTACAATCAAATAAATAAAATTTACCATATATTCATGCAATATTAGGCAAAAAATTTTAGGTACCTTGAATGTAAAATCCTTCGTTGCAGTGATAGTAAGTGTGATCGCGAAAGCGAATCCCACTATTATTGAGAACACCATTTTCAACAGGAAAAGGGTTGTTGCAAGAAACCGGTGAGCAAACCGGAACATGTCCAGAATAAACGCCCTGAAATGTCAATATGAGAAACACATTTACAATATAATGAGTTCCTAGCTTATGAAGTACCGACTTATATTACGAATAACAAGCAATATTCAACGTCATTGTTAAGCCAACAGCATTTTTTAAGTTTGCTACAAACTTTGGGGTTGAAATATCGCATGTAAACAAATATGATTTTGACATTTCAAGTGAATTTACACAGACTATACTTTAGGAGTATTATTCTAGTCCCCATTCGCTTTTAATCTGTATTTTTCATTTTTATTTGTCGTTTAATCGAATCTGTGTTTATCAAATCTTTTTCCTTTTAACGTATGGTGTTTTTCAAGTGTATACTGAATGGAGACTAATAAACTACAAGTGAATATAGTATTATACATACAAAACTTGTACTGATTTATTTAAAACAAATTGACTTCGTCAAAAGCTTTTCATTTTTTGAGGGCAACCGGCCAGTTGGTCGAGCGGTAACGCGTTCGTCCCTGGAGCGGGAGATCTAAGGTTCAAATCTCGGGCCGGTCAAACAGGACATAGTGTTGCCAACGACTCGCCACCGCAGCAACATTTCTTCGAAAGAAACTGTGTTGCCCGTGTGCAATGACGCGGTGATGGGCCCCGCCAACTAGCTACACGCTTCGGCGTAATACAACTAGTATCATAAACATTTGATTGGAGGGCAATTTTTTCTGATAGAAATGATGTGCTTCAACTAATATATAACATTTGTGGTAGAATCAATATAATACCTTGGAATCTCCCTTTTCTGCTGTACAATGCAGATCATCTGAAGAGTTTGTGTTAATTTCGTATCCAGATTCACAAGTGTAAACCACAAATTCGTCATATGAATAAGAGCGATTTAGAGCAAAAGCGTTATCCACATGCGGAGGAGGTTCACATGTAATACGACGACAAACTGGTCTTCTGGATATTTCGTCGGAGGAATTTTCAAATTTCCACAGTCGATTAGAGGAACAAGTGGCTAATGGATATCCAGTCATATAGTAACCTTTAAAATATACGCCTTAATCATTAGTTTTTCATTGAACACTCCTGCACAAGATAGAATTTATTTAACTCAAAAAGATTCAAATTTACTCTCAATTTGATTAAACTTTAAAACTTCAACCAGTCGATTAAGCGATAGCAAAACTTTCATTAACAGAAAGAAAGTTTTAATTCGAATTTAATCGAACGTTTTCAAATGGCACTGACCTTTGTTACAGCTGTAGAGTACTTCACTTAAGAAAATCTGAGAGTCTGGAGTAATTCCTCCGGTATAATTTCCATTGTGTAAAACAATTGGAGGTCCGCAACTGACAGGCTCGCATGTTGGAGGGTTATCATTCCACACACCACTTGCCAAGCATTCTAAAACCGTATTGCTCGACGATTCATAACTATAATAACAACAAAAAACATAATTATATTCTGATTTAAGCACAACTAATTTGTTAAACAAGTTTATGACTGGTCAGTTTTCAACCCAAATTTGTTTAAACGAAAAGGAACGCAACTGAATACTATCGACACGATAATGCCCAACACAAAAATCAACCAGCAACCGCAACAACTCATTGCTTTCATTAACGTATGTAACCATACATGGCTGGGCGGGTAGTTGCATTGCTGTAACGTTTCATCAAACTAAGGTGAGTACATTCAAAACACAGTTTTAGAGAAAAGGTGGTGCAGCTAGAGCCTTACTTGATTTTTACTGCGTTAGTTGTGTCCACCCATTAGTAACAACTAATGGAGAAGACAATAGGCCTAGCCAGGGGGTCCAGGGGCCCGAGCACCCCCATTTAAAATGCCACTAATGCTAAAAATGATGACAACAAAGCCTGTTGTTTCTTCAGTTTCAACTTCTTCTCGCATTTTCACGTACAACAGTATACACGCGTACTATACAGTCAGTAGCGTAGCCAGGGGGGGGGGGGGGCTATAGCCCCCCCATTGGCATGTCGACCTAAATGCAGAATGGGAAAAATACTACGTTTTTAGCACTTTTGAGACTGTTTTATGCACTGGAGTGGACTAAATAGTGATTTAAAACATCTTTTGAAACATATGTTCAGGGGGGGGGGCTAATTTGTCAAAAATAAAACCAACAAATAAATGAAAACTTTGAAAAATGGTAAGAAATAAGCAATCAAATTTGATCGCAAGTGTAAAAATGCTAAACTGCTAAACATAGGTGTCATCAACAAATAAACCATAAACTAAGGAATAGGCCTAGGAGGGGGGGGCTATTCAGTATTAGTTAATTACCAATTATTTCTCTCAAATATCTTTTCATTATCCCCCCTCCCAATTATTTTTCTCTATAAACTGTATACGAAATAGATTTCTCCGTGTGAGTTTTATTGAACTATTCGATTTTATAATTTACCAGCATCTAAACAAGAGAACTAACATTGTACCATTAGCCACCTCCCAAATAGCCCATTTATGCCACCAGTTTAATCTTGTTTGCACTACCAATTTCTAAGCCACGTTTTAAAAGCATTATTTTTAATCAAAATAGCCCTAAAATGATGTTATTTTTGAAAAAAAAAATGCAAAATTTTCGAGCGCTGGGGGCTCCGCCCCCAGACCCCCCAAACAGCCCCCCCCCATTGCGAATTTCTGGCTACGCGCCCACAATAATATTAATACTGTATTAACAACCTGGAGGCCCCGGCCCTCTCAATTCAAATTTTTGCCAACCTATTTAACTGTATAATCCGAGAGAATACAGGGTTTTTCTCTTAAAAGTTGCAACCTCAGGCTCTCATCTAACCTTTTTATGAACATAATGCAATAGCATGATTCGTAACCTTCTATATCGTATCAACTTTAAATAGCAATCCACCTGCACCTCGCCAGTTTTTATGCGACAAAATATTTTCGAAAAAAAATTATCTAGGGAAAATGTGATTGAACAATTTATTGAATTTGAATTGAGGGGGCCTGGAGCCCCCTGGTCATACATGTACTTCTAAAACTGGTTATTTTCATGACAAAACAAAATTCTCCAAGGCAAGTTTTCGAGAAAATTATTGTTTACTACTAAACATATTGTAGGAGACAATGTACCTTGGTTTCCCACCTGGGCCAAGTCGCTTACAAAACTTAATACCAAAACGCAAGATTTTAAACATGTTTTGTACTTAACTTATAAGTAAAGGGAGGACTGAACAATTTAAGGTTTTCAATTAGCTTTCAAATCTTAAAAATTTAGTTCTTTCAAATGGCTCTTAAAACGTGCGAAATGTGATCTAAATGGCATTAAAATAGCTATTTTTTTAAATTACGAAAAATCGCACAGCGCTGGGGGCTTCGCCACAAGGCCTCCGACTGTTATGCATTTGAGACACACTACTTTGCTTACCACGTCTCCCAATTTAGACATTTTCCGAAAACTTTTCAAGTTTTGGTAAAAGTCCTCCCTGTAACGCAAAATCCTTGTTCCGTGCCAAACCAGGTCCAGGCTTCTGATCTTCCATTCTACGGTATCTTTGTTCCATAAAAAGTCTCTCTTTTCGAAAATTCATGATGACCTCATTGCATGTGATTTGCAGTTTGGGCCCCCTCCCCACCCAATCAAACATCCTGGCTGCGCGTATGGGAAAGACTATTGAAACACAAAACCACAAAAGGTGTAAATGTAATTGCATACCCTTCAAAACAAGTATACGTTATGACAGATCCAAATGTGGTAACGTTTCCACCTTTGCTTCCATGTTGAATGGCTGGCGGATTTCCGCAGTCTATTGGTGCGCAAACCGAAGAAATACTGTGATAGATGAGAGAAAAATAATGTTTCTAGCTAATCAAAAATGTTACGCAAACTTAGACAATATAAACTAGTTATTTCAACAACATTTTATCATCTTAACATAAGCAAGTTTGAATTTAATTTTAAAATACCGGTGTTTGAATTAAAATACTAAGCAACGAATTTGAGTGCAATGGAAACAAAAGCAATTGCATCTTTGGTTTTCAATCTTAGTTTTACCACATCGTTTGTTGATATAGTTACATCAAATACGAACAAGAAATGTTTAGATAATACATTACAAATCATATTCGCTATTTAAACAATTTTTGGTAAATTTGCTATTTTGTTAAATTAACTCAGCAAATAAAAGTAGTGATAACTAAACTTTGAAATAGCATATATTGTTTATTACGATACAGGCACTATTGTTTAAGCTACTGGCCATAACAATTATTGTTTACAGTATGCTTACGGAGTCCATGATTTATCTGCTTGGCACTTAGCATTTAAAGGCTCAGCGGATTCATAACCATGGTTGCATTGAAATGTTATAATGTCTTCAAACTCATAAACTGATTGTGCTTGGTAAGAAATCTAAATAAACTTTTAAAAGTAAAAACGAATTAAGCTCGGTTTTCTACAATATTGATCTTAAATAAGTAGTAAAAACGTCGTTTTCATAAAAAAAATGATGCGTACGTTATTTCGTACGTATAATTGTTTGGTGTAAATAAATATTCATAATTAGTTTGAAGAGTAATTTCGTTACCGGCTACAAAAGAAAAAAACGAAACCAAACAAGTATATCTGGGAAATGATGGCACTGTGGAACTGTGTAATATAAGAAAAATATTATACATAAATACGTTCACATAATACAGCAGAAACAAAAATTCCAGCTCGATGGCTATTTGTGCTATTATAGTGCAGAATGTTTACAGTATTAATATTGTTTATTCTACTCACTGTTGCATGGTTCGGAATGGCAGGATTGGGACACTGAATTTTAGAACATGAAAAAGCTACACTCCAATTCCCATCATCCTAAAAGCAATCACATAAAAATACTGTAGCTCGTTGGTGCATTATTAATATTTTAAAATAAAAATGCATGTATTACGTTTAATTTACTTCATCAAATTAACCTCAAATTTTAAGCAGTACATACAATGCTTAATTACATTTCGATATCACTGTTATGACGGTGTCTCACTTGCGATATTTCGATTGTGACTATACGATTTTTTAATCATACCTTGTTTCACGTAGTCTAAACATCCCCGTAGGCACTTATAGATTGTTGCAACCTTCTGAAACATTACTGTGTTTTTTGTATATTTTCGCCATGTTAAAGAAGGCTACGAATAAGGCATAATGTTCAGCGTAATAAGGCTAACATCTAGCCTAAAAATTATTATAATCTTTTCTACAATTAAGTTTGTAAAAATACAAAACCAAGACCAATGAAAATTCACGTTTGTATTTTGTATATCTAATTATCTATATCCTCTTTAACTACCTTAAATTAACACCCAATTGTGACATTGCTAACACTGCCAGACTATTGATTAAAAAATGTCACCTGTGTAAGAAAATGTGGTTAAACAGTATATGAATGAGACTTTTTTTTCGATTGTGTATTCTCAAGCTTGGGCGAAGGTACTATTATTTATTAGTTTTGAAATTGTCAAAAGTAAATTTTCTATTTTTCAACACTAACTTTTCTTTTGAAATTTTCAAAACTATTTTTCAAGGGAAAAAGGAATCTACAACTATGTTTCACTGCCAGCGCGAAAGCACGATGTTATTAATGAGACAATAACATTTGGAAATTTCACGAAAAACAAACTGGCAAAAGCGTAGATTATTGCAGGTTACTGATCAAACCTTGCTGCAAGCAAATTATTACCAGTGGGACATCACCATTAGTATTATATAGTATGTTTGAACATAGTCACTAAATACAGCATTTTAGTGACTATGGTTTAAGAATATCATAACAGGCTTACTTTGAAAATTGATCTATACACATTGCACAACCAGCAGTGGTGCCGTTCGGCCGGTCCGTACAAACCAGTTGCTAAAGTTACGGAACTGGTTGTTAAAAATTGCTTGCGTATCCTGCACTTTTGGCTCGAACGAACTAAATTTATATTTGGTTACAGAACTGATTGGTGCAAAATTTCAATAGCATCACTGTTTACACAGCCCAAGCTATAATATTTACTGCTATACTACATTTATTTTTTGATTTAAAAAGAGAAACTATCAACACAATAATATTAGTCACCATAGGTGGGCAAGTTAACGCAAAACGTTAGCTTCGTTAACCACTAGTCCGTTAACAAACTTCACACCTCCGTTAACGTTAATCCGTTATTTTCAGCTTTAATTAACGGAAGTTAATAAAGTCCGTTAATCCGTTAACATTTTGCGTGTAATTTACATTTGTTTTTATTCACTCGCTTCTAGAACACGTATTGACGCTGTTGAGGTGATTGTAAGGAAACATTCATTGCTATGGTGGTCTTTTTGTGTTTTGGAAGTTATATTTTACAGTCTAATCCAATTTCAAGATAAAAACAAGTTCAAATGCACAACGAAGCTGCGATCGGAAAATCTTTGAAATTGTGAACAGCGATAATTAATAGACCTACGAAGCTGCAGGTTATTATTTGCCACAAAAAAGAGCTTCTTTCTACGCTTTCTTCTATAAAACTCGTGCTTATATGCAACAAGTGTTACCAGTGCAAACTGGTTTGTACCGGTCCGATGAATGAAGGGTGCAAGATATTAACGATCAAAACCTTAACGGAAGTTAACAGAACTTAACAGAAGTTACTTTAGTCCGTTAACAGCACTTAACGGAAGTTAATTTAGTCCGTTAACATTAAAAACTTTTTAACGGATTAACGAGTCAATGAAAAAGTTAGCTTCGTTATTAACGGATTAACGATTAACGGATTTGTGCCCACCTATGTTAGTCACAAACTTCCATACCTGACAAAAAATGAATGGACTACTTCCATGAAGAAGCTCATAACCACCACGACATGTGTGTTGTATAGTTGTGTTGTACGTAGTTGTCACACCATCCCAGTCTCGCCAGGCATTTGGAATGTTGGGAGGCGGGCCACAGTCCACTGGGTTGCAAACTGGGGAAGGATTTGACCAACTGGCATTGGCCATGCAACTAGCATTTTTATGACCAAGCAGAATATAGCCGAGTTTGCACATAAAATGAACAGTGGATTTGAAAATATGCTGGTTACCTATACAGTACACATACGGTTATCACATTTTAATGGTAGAATTATATCTGTCAATGCCAGTAAACAATTGCTTTAACAATATAAGTTTTTTCTACAATAATACACTATATTAATTTAAAACGATACAAATTTCTTTCTAACTAACTTTTTCATTCTTTGCCTTTTTTATCAAGCATATAGATTAAGTCAAATTTTTCAGAGAAATTTTTCAACAACAAACACAAAAAAGCCCAATACCGTGTCGTTCTTTTTAGTCGATACAAAAGGTGAAAAAGTGCATTTAATTGCTAAAAAAGGTATGGAAACACCAGATCTATGATTAAGATAAAGATTGATGACCATATATATTATTTAAACATGTTTACCTATAATCAAGCCATTTTCGATTGAATTCATTGGTTCGCACTCTACTGGAAAGCATTCCGGAGGAAAATCATTCCAAAAACCATCCCAAGAGCATTCCAACACTGAAGGCCCAAACATTTCATAACCACCGAAACACTCGTAAACAGCGTTTGCGAGATATACAGTATCTAAGATAACAAACACGTTTCGCAAAAAGATAATTTTTTTCCAGCAGAAGAGTCTTAATCAAAAGCATTAGACAAACTAATTTTTTGCGACATTAGCTACAACACAGAAATGATTTTCGATATAGGACCAATTTTGCACAATAGTAATGGTTGAAGAAGGCGTAGAATCAATATTTACGTGAGCATTTTTATTAAAAAATACTGTATTTTCATTACAACATAAGATAACTGCCGCAATATTTTTGCCACGTATAATCAAGCATTAGAGTGTAGTTCAGCATTATTGGATGCTTTATGGCAGTAATAAGTGCACATTGTATAGTGTAATGTACTGATCGACAATACTTTTTTGCGAGGAATCGACATTAACTTTTCAAGATGGGCTTATGATTTTTGCGAGGAACTAAAGTTACAGGGCAAAAATAAATTTTACGAGTAGAACATTCTAATAGGGTACTGGTGACAGTTTTCGAGGTAAAAACAGTATCCAAGTGACGTTTGGAAGGACCGTTATGATGTTAGATAAAGAACAATCCGTTGCTAATCCGTTATGATGTTAGATAAAGAACAGTTATATTTACGACTCATATAAGCAACATTCGATCTAACCAATCACCTTCAAAACCAACTGTCCCATGCTCAATTTCTAAAGGTTCTTCGCAATTCACAGGAGAACAATTAGGAGCTTCTCCGTCCCAAGTTCCTAAAATAATCAACCCTATTTTACACGGGCTGTTTAATCAACGCATTTTACATAGGAGGATCAAAAATGCCCCCGATCTAACCCCTAAACCAAAAGTCACGAGAGCACCAACTTTGGCATGCAGGTTGGTGTTCATCAAAAATTTTAGATAAACTGATTTTGAGTTGATGACGTTATCATAAAGACGTCACGGACATAGTTTTGAAAAACGATGTCATTTTTCATTAACGTCTTAGGCGCTTCAACTTTTACACAAAAGTTTTTTTTCAACTGAATAGTCAGAGTGGTTACGTCACAAAAACGTCTTATGACGTCATTAAGTTAAATATTGGCCAAAAAATGCTCAGATTTTGGCAAGTGACTTCGGAAAACCTCAAAAGTGGAAAACTTGCTATTACTTTAGCAACTTCAAATTTTCATGGGTTGTGTATGAATAAGTTTGACTCCAAGTCATATTAGTTTGAAGTAAAAACCTTACTGCTGAAGGGATTAATCACAAAAAAATCGAGAGGGGTGCATTTTTGTGGCCACTCTCCCATGCAAAATAATATTTCAGTTACCCTATAAATCTTTATGATGACGCATTGATACCTACACAGTGTCCGGCAATTACGGTAGTTTTTTTTTTCGAAATTTTGAAGTTAGGTAATATTTCAAGATCATCAAATATAGGTGTATTGTACACTCACTAAGTTTGTCAAAAATTGTGCCTGAATCAACATTGCTTTTGAATATTATCAGATAAAAGCAACTGTTAGGCACTTAAAATCTTTGGAAGAGACAAGATAAGGCAAACCTTACCATCAGCTTGACAAGTTAGAGTAGTTGGATGGGACAGTTGATATCCACGATCACAAACATAAACCACAGTTTGAAGAAATGTAAAGTCTGATCCTTGATACCCTCCGTTTGGAATATCATCAGGATGGCCACAATCCACAGGAAGACAAGGAGGAATTGTAAAAGATGACCATATTCCTCAAACATTCAAGAAAATTTAATATTAACACAACAGGAAATTGTAAAAAAGCATAAAGCCACAAATTTCGTCAACAGCCTTTCTTGCATGTCCAGTTATGTACAGCTTGTTCTGATAAGCTGATGATTATTTCCGGTATTTTTAAATTTTGGCTACACTTAAATTCTAGCACGGAAGTTCAACGCTTTTCATTCGTGGAACTAGGTTTGAATAAAAATGTAGTTTAAAACTTAAGCCTTGAACCGTCACATACGCAGCGCAAAACTCGATTTAATTGACCGATCTTAATCAAAACTGACTGAAGGAAGCAAACGCTACTTATAGTAAATTTGTTTTTAACTGTTTCGTTTTAATATTACATTTTGAGCGTAGATAAAATATTTGCCATATACTGTATGTGAATACAAATTACTGCTGTACTTTGCTACAGCTGTAATCCAAAAAAGACTGATAACTATGGAGCATTACCACCGTCTGTACAGTTGATTCTTAAGGCGGGTGTAACTCTATAATAGCCAGTGTTGCAAAGGTATAAAACTTCACTTCCATAAGTCGTCTGATTTCCAAGTTGTGCACTGTTATTTCCTGGTGGTGGAGGAGATCCACAATTTTTTATTTCGCAAATCGGTGCAATTCCTATGATTAAAGATAGAGTTATTACGGTAGCGTACTTAAAGTCTAACTTGATTATTTTGCAAAAAAAAACGAAAAGCGAAGAAAATTTTTTAAATCGGTGCCATTTCTATTTCGGCATATTATTATTTCAGTATAATTTTATTTCACATTGATAAAAGAATGCAACATTATAGAGCAAACACAAAATTTAAACAAACAAAAAGCTCGCTTTGGTCAGTGCTGTTTTGTTTTACTCAGAACATGTATTAAGTAACTTTAAAAGTGAACCTGAACGTCTATGTAAACCTACCGAATGCAACAGCATAATTTTGAGCAAACTTTACAGCATTAATCTGGCTGTAATTTGTATGGTTTTCTGGTGAGATTAATTGCAAACTATCGTTTTTTGGCACATTCAAAAAAACGCTGTCGTGATTGGTCTGCGTGGTGCGAACACTCTAATCGAAGCAAACACGAAATTGTTTTTGCTCTGTACCTGTCCAGTTCATATCACTGCCGCATATCCTTGAGTGCTGATCTGCATTACTTAGTTGGTACCCTATATGACATGAATAGTGCAATGTACTTTGAAATCTTGGCCCAGTAGCGTGCGGTCCATGTTCTAGTCTACCAAAAAAAAAGAACTCGGATAAATAAAATTAATGATGGTTATACTGTGCATTATACTGTTTATCTCAATACTTTGAATATTGGAACTAGTATTTAGAGATATATTGACTTCAAGCAAATATTTAGCAGGCATTGGACTAATGCTTTGTGGTCAACTTTTTGCATAAAAAAGTTTTAGCAATGCAGTGGTGTAGTTACGAAACATGTTACATCCTAAGGAAGCAAGCAAACAATGCAAACGCTGTAATCATTTAGTTGGTCACTTTGCAACTTCCTGTGTATGTGTTGCATATGTTTTGTTTACGTATTTATTTATTTTTGTTTATATATCATTTTTATTTGCTTGCAGTATTTGTACCCGAAATAAAGTATCTATTCTGTTCTAATTAAAAATACTTGTTAAACTAGCTACTCCTGTATATTATTCTCATATTCTTTTGATTAGTCATCACAAACTACGTGTTTCATTACACTCCATTTCAAGTCAAAAAAGCTTGATTAAAAGAATAAGCTAGGCTAAAAAGGTTCTTGCTTGTTTAATGAAAATTCAGTATTCCAGTATAATTCAGATAAAACATACCGCACATCTGCTTTATCGACGTCCGGTGGCATCGTACAGTAAATTGGTTCGCAAATAGGCGGTGAATGGGACCAATTTCCGTTGCTTTGGCAAACCGATTCCTCTTCTCCACTTAAATAAAAACCTTCTTTGCAAAGGTACTCAATAACATCTTCAAACACGTAACGACTTTCATCAGCAACAGTGAGCTTAAAAATAATACAAAAAATTGATCTCACAGATAATATGGAGTCTAGATACTGCTGCCCTAAAATATACGCAATAAAAATGACAATCATAATCAAATATATTATTTCTGAAGTGAAATAGGAACAACTAATTAATTTAATAGTTTACAAAGCTATCATGTCTTGCAATCCAATTATACTTGACAATACCTTAATGCAGTCTCCACGTGTATAGCATGTAATCGTTTCAACCCAGAGTATTGCATATGAAGCGGAGCACCCATCGGGAGCGCAATAACCAAAAATGCAGCTCAAAAATGTCGCAATAATATTGTAGGTGCTTAGCTACTGATCGTAATATATGAATACAAAAAAAAGTTATAGTTAAATATTTAGCACAATATACAAATGAGGATGTTCGACTTAAGCCACAACTATAGCATCAAAGGTATCAGAAATTCATGCAATGCATTCTCACAGTTTCTCTGACGTGATACCCATTTTCAAGAGAAGGAGGAGAGTTGCACGAAACAGGGTAGCAATTAAAATTGGACACATTCCATGTCCCTGTAGCAAGGCAATACACTTTTTCTGACCCAACTGGTAGAAAACCGTTGAAGCATGTATACCTAAAACCAAAAAATTAATTAGACCTGCTAAGCTAAAAGTCTTAACAAAATTACAGCAAAATCCTATGTTCTCCGACTGAATTGGTGCACATGCACAATGAAAGTTTGGTAGAAAAACATTTGAAGTTTTTTTTTCGTTCAAATCCTGTTAGTAATGCATTGTTACGATTGCTCCACTGAAAAGCTCTGAGACAGAAGTATAGGCTGCTGTAAAAATAGTAGATCTGTTGACAAAACTCATCAGCAATGTACAGAACACTAGACTATTAAAGACTTATTAATTATCAAAGCCTTGGTCATGAACGTAATACTTACTTAATGTAACTGCCATAAACGAAATCATCAGCTCCGTGCAATTCGAAATATGACTTGTCGATATCGTTAGGTCGACCGCATGGCTCCGGAAGGCATGTAGGAAAATTAATTTGAGCATCTAGATAAAAGAATTAGAAAATATGATCGTTTTAAACATACTGAATTAGGAATTGCTCAGAGGGGGCATCTTTACAGCAGAAAGAAAGTAGAATCCAAACATCCCAAAAATTTTGAAACTAAGTAAATTTAGAAAAGTAGAGTAGAATTCGTAACATAAAAAGAAATTACAGTATATGTACTAATGAAAAGCTACAGTCAAAATCATTGAAAGTAATTAAACTCAGGAGCTTCTAAATCATTAAAGTCACTCGGCTGACCTATTGTACCAGCATTCATCAATTATAACTCTCAATGATGCAAGGTTATTTTGACAAAATGTACTGCAGACCAACCTGTATCAAGACTTCCCCAGTTTCTACCACCAAGGCACCAAAATGCATCATGACCAACTAGATAGTATCCATCATTGCAGTTATACATAATCGAGTCATTGTAATAGTATCTGGTTTCTGTAAAACCCAAATATACAGTTCACTAATCTGGAAACTGGCACCATTATCAGGTTGAGACGATTCACCACAAAAAGTGTGGCTCTGCTAAAATACTGGCCACAATCAATTTCTATACCCTACTAAATTTCCAAAAATTTTTTGCCTTTCGCTTGACGATTTCTTTAACTTTCAAAGTAGTTCGTAATTATTTGCGACATTTGCAGTTGCAAAATCATATAAATCACACAAATTGGTTTTGTCCAAACGTACTTACCAATTATTTTACTAAAACAATCAGCTATAGTAAATTTTTGGTATTGTTTAATTTATAGTTTGTGCTGCGAGTTCAATAATTTCTTCCAACTTTACTCTGTATTACTTAAAAATTAAGCATTCAAAATAGATTCAAGCAGACCGCAATTCTTTCGTTTCGCCGAAGGTAGAGCCTCCTATTATTCCTAACTCTTATTAGCGTGTGCTATTTTTACTTAACACATCGTGTAAGGTTAAAATGCCACTGTGTAGTACAGTAGAAGGTAAATAATTTAACCACGTTAACTTTTTGCAGCAATACAGTACTGTGGTCAGAGAACAATTTATCTAACCATTTCATAATTAATATCGGTTTATGAGCGTCGCCGGTCCAAACCATTGCTGACAGTTACTCACTAGATTCGACAAAAACTCCATTGGGAATAGAAGCAGGTTCTGGACATTCCACAGGAAAACATTCCGGCGGGTCATCAGACCACTGCTTGGTTTCTAAGCATACTAAAATGCAAATTTAAAACATATTTTAAAAATGCTGTGGTTTTAAAAGCTAGAGCTGCTGATATCATGCTACTAATTTTTTTTTACCTTCGGAAATTTGCAATAATAATTATTTAACCGGAATTTTGCACGTCAAGCTAAAATTACAACAGGCAGTTAAGAAATAAATATGGAGACCTGGGATATTTGTGAGACTTTGTAAGTTTTTTGCTGTAAGTTATTCAATTTTGAAGCCTTTAAAACAAAATTTTGACTCATTAAACTAGACGCTTTAGGTGTTGATTGTGCAAACGCTTCATGTCGTGATCTTTTCGAATTTCTCAAAAATCGCCGTTTGAAATCGAAGAAAAATATCACATTTTATCCCGTACATGAGTAGGTTGTAAGACCCGGCTGGCTAGGTTGCAACATCCGTGAGCAAGCTACTAAAGAAGCTTCTTTTCTATGTTTACACGACTACAACCCCGGCAACCAAAACGAGTTTTCCACCAAGACACTCTAACTCTTTACAAAGCCAATGCTGTACCTTTATGTATTTGTGTTCCTAAAAAGTACAAAATTTATTCGCAAAAAAACAGAAAATTGTAATTGAAAAACTATAATAATCACATGTAACAAACAATCACATTAATAGTCTGCACAGAACTTTAGGGTTTATGGTCAAAACAAAGGTTAAGAAATAAAAAAACTCCCAAGTATGAGGTGCAACGCACATCATTATATTCAATCAGTTAAAAAAAAAACAGCTCTGAAAAATCCTTTAATCATCTCCTAGTTATTTATCATAATTAATATGGCATAAGAATTGTAGATTTAACGTATAGCTACACCCAATGTCATTAACTGCTGGTGTTTCGTTTCCGAACTTTCGTTTTCGCCCGGGGGAGTCCCAAGGCCTTCACCTACGCCAACTATAATCAACAGATAAAGTAAAACTTGAGTTTATTAGGTTTTCCATAAAACGACAGAGGCGAAAACTTACCGAGATCAACGCAAATAAACATAACATTTCCAATTATTAATGTGCCAATTCCAAAACTAAAAAAGGGTCCTCGTGGCAATTTCCGGATTTACATAAACAACTAAAATCACGCGACTAAACCTAACTGATCAACATCGCGCTCAAAGTAAATAGCGACGCTGCTCTTTTCAAAAGAATCAAATGACTTATATGCAAATTGACAGTGGAAAAAGAGGACACTAGCTTGACAAAAATGAATTAAGAATGTGAACCAAGGGGACCGCAATTCAATTCCAAGTGAGAACGTTAGTTGTCTTAGCTGTGCTGGAACATTGGGAACCATTTTGTGGACACGTGCACTCTACTGAACCTGACACATTGACCCGTAAGTCATTAAAACTTTCTACTGTGATGATTGACATTGGATTGCAACGTAATTCAACCTAAGACTCGCAATCGACAGCTGCTGCAGCTTTGTTCTACACCATATTCTGTGCAATCAATTAAAGAATCAAGATGATGTTAATCCGAAACTTTATCTTAAAGTGTTGCAATGCACCCCAGGTAACAGCGTTACTACTGACTCCGCATCAACTCTTAATGAATTAACATCGGCCATCTCAAAGACACTGGACCGAGCAGCTGTTCCAATTCCATGATGTAGTTGTAAACTAGAAGTAAATCTGCTTGCTTCTGTTATGGCATCGATTAAACGAGTGCATATTAACGTCCTTAAAATGCAAAAAAATTACTTTTAACCGTAAAAAATAAATTTTTTTTTTGGTCACTGCTTTCCTCTTTTCGCAACTTTTTCAAAACAGGCATGTGGATTGGGATCGAAAAGGGCCATAATCCCTGATAATCAAGTGGTTCAACCCCTAGGAGCAGAGCGCAATTGTAGCTGTTACAATTTAAACGTGATACGTTAAACCTCGGTCTCCCCTAATCATAAACAGCAAGCCAGTATAGTTACTATCTTCATACATATAGTATGTACAATTAGAGCAGACCTGAGCAAGTCAAATTATTAAAATTACATGCAAGATCATAACGTTTCCAACAAAGATGCACGGAGCTGGACAGCGCTATTTCGAGCTTTTAGCTCTCATCGGCAGCCCTCAGCTTCTCTAACAAAGTTATTCCCCAGCTGGACAAGACTCTTGGCCGAACTGGACAAACCTTAAGGGCTTGCACAGCGGCAGAGGCTTTCTAGGGAATGAACGATTTTTCACTTGTTGTACTTAAAAAACTAAGTGAAAAAATCGCTGAACCCTTGTAGTAAGGACAGCCATAGGCTATCCCTACTACAAGGGTTCGGCGATTTTTTCACTTGGTTTTTTAAGTACAACAAGTGAAAAATCGTTCATTCCCTAGAAAGCCTCTGCCGCTGTGCAAGCCCTTAAGGTTTGTCCAGTTCGGCCAAGAGTCTTGTCCAGCTGGGGAATAACTTTGTTAGAGAAGCTGAGGGCTGCCGATGAGAGCTAAAAGCTCGAAACAGCGCTGTCCAGCTCCGTGCATCTTATGACTCGAGCTGCTTTGTAGCTGCAGGGTTGGTGGTTGATCTGGCCACCTAACTGCCAGTGGAAGTCGTTATGATTTCCCAGGAGTCGACCACGAAGGACGTCAAACTTGTGAATACGAAAAAATTATTTTCTTACTTCTTGTTGGTGTTCCGTTCAGTTCATGACCAGGAGTGCACCGGTAATGTATTTCATCAAGATATGTGTAGGATGTTGTTGAGGCGATTGCATTTGGTACCGAATCAGGTTCAGGACACCGAATGATCTGACAGCGTGGATTTTGAGCTGACCAGATACCTTGAAATCTGCTTATTTTAATGCAACGTCATTGTAGCAAAAATATGATTGCAGTTATCATTGAACTTCAAGCCAATGATTCCAAAACAAAACAGCCACAATTCCATCCAATGTTGTATTTAAAAATTCTTTCGCCAACAAAAACTTGTTGTCAGTCTCTTTGAAATAGAAGAGTAATCACAGATATAGCAACGTATCGAACTAACAATTGCTTAGGTATCTGCACAAACTCTTTTGTGAATCGCCGAGCTACAGTCGACTTAAAGGTTTGTATTGCTAAATAGCCAATTTATAGTGCATCATTTCATTTGATTTAAATTGACAGCGACTGTGGTTTTAGTCCAAAAATTTTAAACCTGAATAAAACGTAGCTTTAGGCTCTATCTTACCAACTCAACAATTTGCAACTACAGTACTGTCTTTTTTTATAATTTTTAGCACTACGGTACTATAAATTAAAAAAAGAAATCAAATTAACCAGAAAATCAAACAAAATAGTATCAGCCTAAGTTTCATTAGGTCAAATGCAACGAAAGCATGCAAAATATAATGAAGTACAATTTTTTCGGTTGAATAATTTTATTATAGCAATGTTATACAAAATCATATACAAAATCATCATAAATTAAATATAATATTTTTATGGGAGTGACTATTAATTTCACCGAAAATTTTTAAGTGACAGAGATTAACAGGAAAATTAGGAATATTCCTCAGCGAATTTTTCATTCACCAGTTTTTTAAGGGTTAACATTGGGGTTTGAATTAGGGTTTGGATAGGATTAGGTTTGGGGTTAATCTTAGAGTAAGAATTTGAGATTGGATTAGATTTGGGTCAGAATTAATAAAAAACTAGACATAAATTTTTTTAATGAAATAGTCTCTTCCCATTTTTATCTAACATTACAGAAATTCACGATACTGTATAAACAATTAAATATGTACTGTAGATTCAACTAAAATCAACTGTGTTATGTAGCCTGGATTTACCTGAAGCTTGACAAGTTATCGTGTCTGACCCAATTAAGTCGTAACCTGTTTCGCATGAAAAAGTTACCACTGAATTGTAGCTGAAATTTTGCCCAGTTTTTTCTCCGTTTAGAAGTTCTCCAGGGTGACCACAGTTTATTTTAGAACAATTTGCTCCGTTCCCTAAAAAAATATTTTATCATTCTTTTTATCATTTCCTCTTTACATTCTTTCAAACAATTTGAAATACGAATTAGAACCCATAAGTTATAAAGATGTATAGTTAAACTTGTAAGTTTTTACGACTACTATACAAATGTATAAAAATTAGAGTACATTAGGTCAGCTTTGTTGACATTCCCAAATCGTCGAAATTAAAATAATCAACATTGCAATTTTTGAATTTCTAAAATATAATCATTACAACAAATTGAAAGATTCTTGATCACTTCTTGTGCCTGCTATTCCATAAACATTTGGAGGCAGCTTAGAAATAAATCCAGTTTAAAAATGAACCGCTATGCATCATGGTGTTCTTAATGCACTTAATTTATTTTGCTAGAATGAAGTTCTATGCGGTCCTAAACAATAACTTCAAAATTTTCTTAAATCAGAGTACGCAACAACCGTTAACGTGTTTTTGTCACATATTAATTTGTATAACAGCTTTTTACCTGTATAACCAACATCACATAAGCACTGAAAACTCCCAATAGAATTTATACAGCTAGCTTCAGCATGACATGGCTCGACCAAACATTCATCAATGTCAAAGCAAGATGGAGCATCATCCGACCATAGCTAAATGTTTTCGGCTTTTGTCACTAATGCATTTATTCTAAAATTGGGATTGCATGCAAATCGTACTGTAAATGCGAAGAAAAAAATGGAACTGCGCCTATACAAAGCACATTGCACGTGAAGCATTTTGAAAATACAGTACAGTAGAAGCTAGATTTAGTCCTTTGGAAAGTGGGGAAAAAATGTTACTGTTTCAAAACTCTCGGTTAGCATTTTTCTGAGGTACCGGTACTGATACATTATTGCTAACTCCACCCCGAAAAGCATTGCTGTGTTATTTTTATCGTTGCTGTCATTTCATAGGGTTTATTAAAAACAAAACTTGTTGTACGATGTCAAAAATACAAGTGAACTACATTTAAATGTTAATGCTATAACACAGTCATATTGATTGAATTGAGACGATTTGATTGATCCATCTTCACTCCCGATCAAGGAAGCAACTGTGACGATTTTATTTGGACAAATTATCCACATCGGCTTTGGCGTCGACTATTTTGAAACTTTTCGGTTGACTTTGCTGTTACTTCTCAGTAAAATATCTAGCTTTATATGTCATAAAATCGAAACTTATCACAAATTACTTTCGAGCAAAATTGCATGTAAAACAGCTTTTACCTGGTTGGCCAAGCAAATAATTTTCTCAGATCCAACAAGTCGAAATCCTTCTTCGCACACATATGTAACTGTATCATTGTAAAGTGAACCAGTTGCAAAAGTTGATCCATGCTCAATCTAAAATATTTTTCTTCAAGCTTTAGCAACCAAGTTTGAATTATACGAAGATTTTTAAAATAATACACGGCGAAATCTTTTTCCAAAAATGTGTTTTTCTTTCCCAAAAATGAAATCCTAAAACCAATGAAAGAAAATAATTTTTCAAATTCAGGAAAGAACTAAAAATGAACTTGTCCCAATACGCTAATCCACTGTTGTTTATTACTGCAGTTTTGACCATACTGTATATAGCTTTCTTGTTTTTTTTTAAGTAATTAAATTTAGAACTTATTTCATTCTTGGTTTTTGCTGTGTTGTTTGTTTTCACAGTTTTAAGAGTTTTTTTTCAGTTTTACTGTGGCTGCAGATCTAAATGACTGTACTTAGTCTTTTCGCATGCCTAAGTAAATTAAATTGAATTTTCCATATCCAATTAGGCAATGAAGCAATGCTACACGGGCGTTAGAATTTTCTGTACAGTGCAGCAATATCTTCGGAACTACGAGTTTCAATTACCTTCGACTTCTTGCATGGCGAAAAAGAAGTTAAAGCTAATAAACAAGTCCCTGTTATGACGGAAGCAAATCTTGTGCATTGGTGGTTTTCGAATGTATAAATACAAGTAACTACCGCTATGCATTTTCAAAATTTTTTCGTTAAACTTTGCCTGTTGAAACATAATTATGATATTTTGGCAAAGTAAAATGAATTAGCATGACTAAATACTTTGTTATGCAATATTGTAACACTCACTGTTTCGTGTGAATTACACTCTTTTCTTCGGCAGACAAAATCAGACGAAGGCTTTCGTACTCGACCAAGACGAAGCCATTTTCCGCGATTACCGCAGAAAACCATCGGCGTTTGAATTCGAAGCTTTCTCAGTCTTGCACCAACAACCATAAAAAGTGAAAAACCGTCATCGCAGCTAAGTTCTCTAGAGTACGAGTTCTAAAAAAAAAATATGGAAACTAACCAAACGTAGAGACTAGGCTAACTAATTTACACTATTTACCATTACCTTAAAGTTGCCTTGAATAGGAGTCAGGAAGTAAGATTTCAATCTTCGAGGCAGGCTTCACCTGCTACCCAGCATCAGTTTAATTTTGCACTGACTTCACTACCAATATAGAATGTCAAGCAGATAAACTGTAAACACCATATTACCATATTCTAAATTGCTTGGTATGCTAATTAATTTATTTCATTTTTTAATTGTGTTGATTATATCTTATTCATTTATTTTATTTTTATTTTATATCATATATTAGTCTTGTTGTATCGAAACAGCGACAAAATCTTGCTGAAAAAGACCAAATAAATGCTGCACAGAAAAACAGCTTTTTGAATGCGTATTGCATGCTGTGTAGACCAGTGGTTCTTAATCGTGTGGGGTGAACGAATGAGAACGAATAATTTTGAAATTCGGTGTACGAATGCTTGCCGCACCAAAGGTCCTAAAGCTAAATTCTGTCCGTTATTGGCTAGTGAGTGATTGTAGCTTGCTATTAATGGTAGCCATGCTTCACAAACTAAGTGTGATGTCATAAAGTAGCTTACTTATCGACAGTGTTACTTTATTTTGATTAGCAGTAGCAAATCTTCACTGCAGAATAGAATGTGTCATGAATTAAGGCACCTATCAGCTAGTTCAGTGGCTCTCAACCTGTGGTACGCGTACCACTAGTGGTACGCAAAGGCTTTTTAGGTGGTACGCGAGTTACTTTCATTGTTTTTATATAAAAAGCGTGGATTTACAGCTTTCTGATATTTTATTTATTGGGTTTTGTTTCTAAATAAATCTGTTTCCAAAAGCTTGCGATTCTTATTGTTTCGTATTATTGCAATAAAGCAACGCAAAATTATTCGTCACAAACAAAACTATAACTTTTGCAACGAGAAAATTATTATTTAGAAAATGTAATTGACTTTAGTTGAATTTCTTTATCAACCCTGCATCATGCGAAAGCGTGATCGGCGTATGCGTTAAATATGGTTTCATCTCAGTTGATCGCTTTGACGAGGTTCTTCCACAAAGTGCAGGTTGTATGAAAACACTCTTCAAAGGTACTGTGAAGCCCAAGCGCCGGTTCAAATGCCATGTAGAACAAACTACGTTGCTACAGCCAACTAAGATTAGAGCTAATTTTAGCGATTGTGCGGGAACGCCAAGCAGCAAAGCATGGACAAATCGCTAAATCTAGCAGAAGGGTGCAGATCTTACGAAGTCGATACCTACTGGCAAAAAATATGCAAGCCCACACAATAATAAAGTTCAGGAGTGTTTTCCCACTATTTGAAGTTTACGTTTAAGGGAACTGTGACGCACAGCATCGCGATAAGGCAATTGCAGGACTGAAAGTTCTAAGTTTGGATTTGGCAAGTAATTTCGAATTTGTAGAATTTGATGTCACTGCTCACCAGCAATCAACAACATATTATATAAGAAGTGGTACGCGCTGACAATTCGGGGAGTCCAAGTGGTACGAGGTCGTAAAAAGGTTGAGAACCACTGAGCTAGTTCGTTAAAATAGTAAAGCGGTATTATGTAAACTAAATTTACAATTAACTAAATTTATACTTTATCATGTAGCAGTGTCTGCGTAGATAAGTAATAAAGTAAGATAATCGAAATGGCAACGAAAAAAAGAACATATCTTGATGACTACACTGAATTTGGCTTTGTGTCATTGCTGGAAGGTGACACAGAAGTCCCGCAGTGTGTAATATGTTACAAGACTTTTAGTAATGATACAAGGCGTCCCTCTCGCTTGAAACGGCACTTGACCACAGCCCATTTCGCTTTAGCCGATAAGCCTAAAGCATTTTTTGTCATGAAAAGTCATTCCTCAAAGAAAGCTAAGTTGCACATGAGTGGGATGTTGCAGCAAAGATCTTCAAATGTTGTTCAGGCTTCTTACGAGATCGCCAAAGTTGTAAACGGGCCGACTAGTTCAGGCCCGAACCCGAAAATTAATTTGAAGCCCAAATCATGCCCGAAAAAAAACGAACGTTAAGTTAGGTCTGAAAATTTAGCAATGTTGACAAGTTATTTTGATTATATTTTTGTGCACCTAAGACAAAAATCACGTCTTAGGCTTGCATTAAGCCCGAAATTTTTGTCAACTTTAGGCCCGAACCTGACCCGAAAAGCCCGGCCCTACTTACAACTCTGGTGATCGCTGTGTTGATTGCAAACAATAATAATAAGAAAAGTCATAATATCGGGGAATCTTTTGTAAAACCTCGTATAATGGAAGCAGCAGATGATGGGGGGGGGGGGGGGGGGGCAAAAAACGGGCAGTTATCGTTTAAGGGAGGTGCGGTACCAAAAAGGTTAAGAACCGCTGGTATAGACAATACCATATTTTACAATTACACTGTTAGAAATTAAATACTGGTAAGCATAAAAAAGTTCAATCAACACATAATTAATTTATCATTTAGCTTTATCTCCTCTCCTCACTAATTCCTAATTCCTACTTACTGATGCATGTACGTTGAGATGATCAACAGGTGTGATTTCTGGACAATTCCCGCAAAACTTTGATGGTCTAGTGACTTGAACTTGACCAATTATTCCACCCAATGCATCGGGCCATGCTTTAACTGTTCCTTTATTGCCGACGCAATACGAAAAAAGCTTAGCAATTTCATCAGTGGTCATCACGTGATTAAAGATGTTAAATTGTGAAATAACACCTAAAATTTAATTCAATAATGAGTTTGGATGCAAAAAAGTTTAGTGCTGCATATAAATCCAATATTTTAACTGTACTAAGTGCATGCCAAGGTAGCTTACATAATTTTGCATGACTATAATTACTTGGTAGGATGGAATTGATACATACTGTAATTAATTATTGAACAACTATGCAAAATTTTATCTTCGATAATACCTATGTAAATACCTTAACCGCCACCTCAGAATCTTTTGTCGCTTGAGTAGTTCTGTTTTTAATCATCAAATAATGGAAGAACAAAATAACCTGTGTTAGCCAGTAAATGGTGTTGCCATTTAGGTTTTGGAGTCACCCATTGGGAAGATTTTTACTCCAATATAGACAGAATAGCATGTTGTTGTCTGCAGCCTACTCTAAAACCTTTAATTTTCCAAAAATGTTAGGTAGAGTTTAACTCTTTGATAAAACAGAAACTGTTGCAATAACCGACTCTTGAATGAATTGCATTATATACCAGAAAAAGAATTTCCATTTTTATCAACAAGAATAGAGTTGCTATCTGATTTTTTATTTCAAATTTCAGATTGCATAGGCCCATAAGGATCTGATTAATTTGCACTACTTCGCCTTTCTACGATCATGTTCGTACCTATTGCAGTAGCTCCAGCTATACTGAAGAGAAATACATACAAGACAAAGATCACGTTAATTTTAAGCATTTGATTGTGCGTTACAGACTCTGTATATTGTTTGTAGCTTATTTTTTTGAACTTTTTCAATTTTAATAGTGGCGTAAAATACTGGTAAAAGTACCTATAAATTCTTGTGATGAAGAAAAGCACCCAGCAAGACAATCCTGCTCTTGACCGATCACAAACACTCCTCCTCCAGGAATAACGGAATTAGGCTGCAGTCCGCTTCCTTCTACTTCCAAAACATTATTAAGATAAATCTTCCACACTCCGCCATCACTTTTCCAAGTCACCACAACGTGATACCAGTTTCCATCGTTTAGCTCTCGGGTGTCTGTCACAACTTCCTCACCATTTACATACCTGAAAGTTACCGTTAAAAACAGTCATAATTACGTAAAATTCTCAAATAAAAATAGATTGCGATGAAATGCTTAGTTGTGTATCAATTTTGACAATCTCAAAAAACAACTAGACGTTCATTTTTCCGAGGAAAATAATACGGATTTCCGCCTGTTCCTTTTTATTCGTATTTTCCTTCATACTTTGAAGGATACCGATATTTCCTTTAAAAATCAATTGCTGCAAAGCTAAAATAAAAAAAAAAGGTTAAATGTGATTTTGTTTGCGGAAAAAAAGAATAACCCGTTAATTGCAAATATTACATTTGTGATTTGGGTCTATCAATAACCGACTAGATATTTGAACCCAACTCTCTTCTTTCACCACTGTTTTAAATTTGGGTGCCTCACTACGACATTATAGTACATCAGTCCTGTTGTGTAAAATGCAATATTTATTTGTTAAGAACGAGATATTCAAAAAATTGATTTTGGGGGAAAACTAATTTTATTCAATCGGAATAATTTTTATTTGCAACAAAACTATGAGTTACCAATTCAGTATTCGAACTCATAATAAGCTTCTTAGTGCTCTAGTTCAGAATCCAGACGAAGTTTACAAAGTAATTTTGAGTGAGAAAAATAACTAAATTAGTGTGAAGTGCATTACAACAGAATTGCAAAATATTCTTGACAGAGAATAAAACCTGAAACTCTTCTATCATATGCAATGCCAAAATTAAAAAAAAAACATTAAAAGCGATTTTGTCTATTAAAAAAAATGTATGCTTTATTTAGTATGATTGAACCCAGTTTTATTCACTCTTAAAGGTTTTAAACACTGGTGTCTTTAACCACTAGGCCACTGCAGTACACGTGCAAAGGCAACGAAATACAATTATTAAACTTCATTAACATAAGCTTCGGGTGCTTCTGCGCCAAACCACGTGACCTAGCGCCTCCAAAAATGCAGGTCATCAACTTCATACATAGATTTATCATATCTCCAAATTTCAAGTTTCGAGCTCAGGTGGTTTTTGAGTTTTGTACGGACAAAAAAAGTTCTTAATAGAAAGAAAAGAAAAAAGAAAAAGAAATAAAGAAAAAATAGTGTCGGAATTCCAAAAATTTAAATCTGGGAGATGAAACTACACCCCCAGGCGCTTCTAAATTCGAAAATTTTATTCTCCTCCTGCAATTAGTTTTCAAACTAGAGCGATTTGAACCTCCGATTAGCGTTTCAGTTTTTTGGCTCGGAAACCCGTATCACGTCACCAATTGCCCCCGTAATTTGAACAAAGGTTGTTTTATGTATACCCCATCTAAGTTCTAAATTTCAGGTTTCTACCTTTAGCCGTTTCAAAGTTACAGCAGTTTTGGCTTCTGGTTGCAGAAAAACGGTTAAGTTTGCACGAAAAACAAAACAAAGGGACTTCCTACACGAAGCGTCGCGGAAGGCCCATTTAAAAGCTGCAAGGATTTTGAAAATAAATTTATTTTAAATTTCAAAAAACAAACAATTTGCATAGCACAAACAATTTTGAAAATCATTTTGACAGAAAAGTGTATGCTTTGTGGTGATTATCAATCGTAAAGCATATAGCTTTTAAATCGATACATCTAGTGATCTAGTCCTATATGCCCATATAGTTAAGTCCTTTGATTGCACCCTACGTTCTACTCAACAGTAAAATATCTAATGCAAGTCCAGCTTAGATTTTGTCGCCAAAGTACAATCCCTTGTGAAAATTAATGCGTTTTAGTTATATTCTGTATTAACAAAGGTGCGTTTACTTTATACGCGAAGCAACGCTACAGTGGTCGCTTACGTTACTTGCTCAAAATAGACCAACCATTCAAAAACAATTTTGTCTAAAGAAGTCTAACAACAGCTCGCGTTTATGTTGGAGGCGAAGCGAAAGTTGGCAACCTTCGCGAGTGGTCTTTTACGTCACTTGCTCAAAATAGGCCAACCATTCATATACTGTACAGTTTTGTCTAAGTGAAGTTAAACAACCACTCGCGAAGTTTGCGACGGGTTGAAACCTTTTGCACTTTGTAAATGACGTCAAACTTAGGTTGCTTCGCGTCGCTTTGTGCTGCGTCGCGTTCAGTATAAACGCACCTAATTACTTACAAAGTTAATGCTTCGAGATTTGTCAATGTTAAAGCATCAGCGAGGGGACCGTCACCCACGGCATACGAAAACGGTGTTCCGTAGGTTTCCATGTTGCTGGATTTCATGTAAAATGCGACAGTTACTTCAGTCATGTTTCCAATTCCTTCTCTCATTTGGATATGGTGATATGTATTGGGCTTTGAAAACGAAAGATCAAAGCGAGGAAAAAGTTCTGCAAAACAAGTTTTAGTCGTTTGATGAAACCATTTGACATTTGATTAACATTTCTTTGAAGTTTCAAATGCATTTTACGTGTATTATCTCGGTTGTAATAAAGCATGAAAATTTTAGCTCCATTTTACACGGTTGGAGGAGACATTTTTGCCCTCCTCTCGTTTATTTTGTGATAAGTCCCTTCAGAAACAGATTTTTATTTCAAATAAACTTGAATTTAAGTCAAATTTCATCACAAATAACTCCTGAAAATTTGAAGTTGCTTTGATAACGGAAAGTTTCCCGATTTTTGAGGTTTTCCGAAGTCACTTTCCGAAATTTGAGAATTTTTTGGACAATACTTAAATTAAATTGACGTCATAAGACGTTTCTGTGACGTAAATAACTTGACTAGGCATTTTATGATGCGGTATCAAAAGCAAATACATCTACAAAATTTGAACCGCCTGCGACGTCATCAAAAAATAACGTCATTTTTTTCAAAAATATGGTCCTGACGTCACATTGATGACGTCATAATTCAAAACCAATGTTTATAAATACTTTTGGTAAACACCAACATGCATGCCTAATTTAGTGCTCCAATGGCGTTTGGTTTAAGAGATATAGATAGGGGGCATTTTTGCACTCCCCCGTGTAAAATGTGTTGGTCTACTATCCCGTGTAAAAAAAGGTTAAAGTAAACTTCTTGAAATTCTTTCCACATAAAGTACATGTAATTATTTCCAAACGCGATACCTCGGACAATTAAAGTGAATTTTTTGTGAGAGGAAGTATGCAATCTAGTCGGCCGACAAGTTCTCGAGAGAAAATATTATTCTTGTATCGTATTTTCACAGTGTGATGCTGGGCCCACATGACAGAAATTTTCTCATTCGCTTTAATTCACGAGTTTTTTTTAAGAGGCGCTACCGAACGAAATACTCACTAAGCGCAAGAGGTCATTTTTGCACGTGTATGTAAAGCCTTGTGAAATCCGTTACGTCATTCTTTTCCGCTAAGTTGCTTCGAGCGATTGCGGAACGCAGTTCGAGTAAAAAAACATCACATTTTCCTTGCCAACATAAAGAGGATCTTGAAGCACTCTTTAAGCGTGCGAGAAATCTTTTTGGTTCAGAAATTTAATGGCGAAATGTTGAAAACTTCTAACTAAAGCGAATTTTTGCTGAAAATTAATTCAAATCGTCGCCAAGTTTGCTATTAGACCGCTAAAAAAAGCGAATTGCATTGAGAACCATTTGCTGTTTCGACTGATAAAGAAACGTTGAGTAGTGCCAGTTGATAAAAATAGCAATACACTCCTTTTATAAGAACGATTTTCTAAAACACGAGGCTCATTTTTGCTCAAAATTTAAGAACAAATTAAAAACAATGCCAGCCTCGGCAGCAAAACAAACCAAAAACAAACAAACAAATATTCAAACTAATCAAAGAAACTAAAATTTGTGATGATTCAAAACGATAAAATTTCAGTGGCTTTCTTGTGTTTGCAAGCAAAATTGCAACTATTCAAGGTTATAAAGCTCTGTTGCTCTGCGCAAGCAATCGAGAAATTTTTTTAGCAGTTGTTCAACTTGAAAAAAGCTTGCTTTTTCGTTTTTGCAATTTTACGATGCTGCAAAAGCAAGAAAAAAGCCTTCACTTAAGCAGACAGAGCAATAGGAATTAAACAGTGTTTCAAACATGCCCGCTCAACTTGACATCGATGCTCTCAAAATTTTAAAAAAATCAAGAACGAGTGAGACTGAATATCGGCAAAAAATTAAAAACAGCCAGGCTCAACTCAAGATTTACCAGTTCTAAAAAGGAAGAGTGTACTTCAACTAGCTCACTTTTGAAAAATTTTGAAACCTAAAAACCTAAAGTTACTGTTAACATATGAGTTTACCCACCAACAACTTCAAGGGCGCTTTACGTCATTTAAAAAGATTATAGTATGGAAAAGTAGTTCTTATTTCACATTGATCCAAACAATAATTAAACTCTGTCGTTCATTTACTAATTATCATCAGTTGAGGAATTTGCTAGCTTAGAATAATTACGCATAGCTTATAGTATCTTTTTCCATAACAATGCAGTACATACAGTACGCTTGAACGCATTATTTTGAAGAAGAAATGCATCTGACGTCACAATGAGATATTTATGACGTACTAACACAAGTTACGAACATCTCGCAAAGAAATTCGAGCGAGCAGTTTTAACGTGTGTTGGGCGAGACGGCTCAAAAATGGCAGTTTGTCTACGAAGATTTTTTGTTCGTTAGCGCTTTTTGGTGAGCGAGAATGGCCTTTACGAGCTCGCTAGCACGTTCTGTCATGTCGGCCCTGATTCGGTAGTTACAACCATTCATGATGCATATATTGTTTTTGGAGTGAAACGCTGAAAGTAACCACGGCAACCAATAACAATATCAGTGATGCGCATGTTTTTGAGTTGGTAACAATTCTCACAAAAGCTTCAATTCATTGACTAATTAATGCGGTATTTTCTTCATACCTGTGCTACAGTTATCTCCAGTAAATGATGGAGCACAAATGCAGCGATAGTCATTAACAAGATCCACGCAGGAACCTCCATTCAAACAAACCCTACCAACGCAGTCGTTGATATTTGTTTCGCAGAATCTACCTTCAAATCCAGCCAAGCATTCACACCTGTTGATAACAGTAAAAGTTCCGTCAATCAATACTGTATTTTTGAAGGCCAAATTACCGTGAATTATCAACTTTAATCTATAGCATATCTTACAAAAGCACTACCACAGCATCTAATTATACTGTAAACAAATATTATTGTTTCTTTTTTTGCTTGGCGACATACTTTGAACACTTTTTTTTTCTTTTTTTGGTAAGAATCAGTAAATCTTGGGTTGAGGCTGGCGTTTTTTAAATTTTCACCAATTTTTAGCCTCATTTGTTCTTATTTTTTATTGGAGATGACGTTACAGAAATTAATTCTTGCTTGGTTAAAAGTTGTTTTTGATATTGATCATAGTTCTTGAAATAGTTTTCAGACATATTAACAATGGCAATATCGAAAAGGCCGAGAAAACTCTTCAAATAACTTATAAGTGCATTGTTTAATGCACGTGTTCTTAAACAAGGTTTCATGCCGAGGCTGGCATGTTATTGTTCTTGATTTTTTCTTGTGTTCTGAGTAAAACTGGGCCTTGTGCTCTTATGAAATTGTTTCATAAAAAATGAAAAGAGTAAGTGTATAATTGTTCGACTTTGAGGTGTTAAAATTTAAAAAAGTATTAATCACCTGCAGCAGCAAACCGCCAATAAGTTTAGATACACCAAAGGAACGATTATTCATGTCGAAATCAAAGAACCAACCAAATACATAACTACAAGCACAATAATTACGTGAAGTCAGCAATCCCATCAACACAAGTAGCATCGTTCATACATGGTTCCACCAAACATTCGTCAAGGTTGTTTTCACATCTAGTTCCGTTAAATCCAGGTGCACAAAAGCATTTGAAGATGGCAACGCCGTCAAGGCATGTTCCTCCGTTCACACATGGATCAGAAAGGCATTCATTAATGTTTTGTTCACAAAGTTCTCCTAGCAATTACAAAATATGAATCACTAACTGTATTTATGTTTTTGTCTTTGGTTTAGAACACCAGTGTTTACACAATTACAATACAACAAAATTAAATGAATTGTGTTTGATAATAATATAAAAGCATCATCAAACATTTTTCGAAACAGAGTATAATTTATAGCCGCATTCGAATTTTCTTCATTAAAAAATCAGTAAGCCTCTCATCACTTCGTGTATAAGAACTAAAACCTCAAAAATGCATAGTACTTGTGAATTCAAACGTAAGCTTTTGTTATTCATAATGAGTACAGCTTCTTGCTGCTAAAAAGATGATAACTAATTTCCTACGTTAATCAATCACTATCGTTATTGGACAATAAGCTCATGAGCTCCACTTTCTACTGCTTTTTCACAATTCAAAGACTCTTACTTTTCACCAATGAATATAAAATTTAAGACTGAAAGTGTAAAAGATTAAGATTACATATGTACAGTAATATACAGTTACACCAAACCAATATATTTGGCTGCGTGTATTATGATTACAGATAGTACAATTATTAAAATGTCATTTCTCGATCTTCTGGATTTGATACTTTTTGTCATAGGCTCTTGTTTTTGCATGATAAACATCTTTGAAGCATTTTTTTACACTTTTTGAAAGTTGTCTTATTGTACGCTTAGTCCTTCAAATTAATGAAAAATTTCAAGATCTTTTGGTAACTTACCGTCAAATCCATTTAAACAGTTACACTGAAAAGACGCCAGCTGATCAATGCAAGTTGCATTGTTGTAGCAAGGTGTAGTTTCGCATTCGTTGGATTCTGTTTCACACAGCCGTCCTTCGTAGCCGTTTGCACAAGTGCAACTACAAAAGGAAGAAACGTTATTTAGTTGTAAAAGGATTTAATTTGAAGTCGGCTCTTTTGCTGGTACAGGCTTACTGGATCGATAATATTGATCAGTTTGTAGTGATTAACATTTCGAAAACTAAACGGTGCAAATTTGCTAAAAAACGTTTTATCAATGGCACAATAGTAACTTAATTTAGAACCTGTAAAGTCGCACATGACTAAATGATTGGTTCTCCTTTCCCTCCACTTCCAAGATAAGCAACAAGTTTCAGGGATGACTGCTCATTAATTTTGCGTAAAAATTGCGAATTAAATGGTCTTAATTAAATAACGCCTTTAACTATTAAACAACACTCTAAGGACACCCGTAAGTCCTATTAGAAAGCGTGTGAAGAACGAATCTGATACCAACTAATGTAAAATAAATGCACTTTAGCGTCTATATAATCACCAATAATTGTTCATTTTCAAGAATTTTGTGGTACTGTTAGAGCATTATTCCAAACACGCATACTACTGTAAAATACTTGCAGAAGCACTGTATTAGAATAGATTTAACATACTTGAAGTCGTTTATCAAGTCCGAACAATACGCTCCATTTTGGCACGGATTTGATGCACATTCGTTGATATCAATTTCACAATCTGAACCTGAAATGTAAAATAAATAAAAAAAATGACCCCAGAACATTATTGAGAAACACAAAATGAACCAAATAAACTAATTACAAAAATAGCGTATTTTTTTTATAAAGTTTTCGAAAACTTTTTATGGTAAAGAATTAGCCCATGTTATTCCTCAAAAATCTAACGGCGAAACTCTTGAAATGAATCCTTAATAGCTTAATTAATCTATCATTGCTGAACGTTTAATGTAAAAGAATGCCGTTGTTGGAAAAATGATTACGATTTTTAAAATTGTACTATACTTGAAAACAATTCAAAAGAATCAGTATCGCATTGATGAGTGAACTATAAGCATTTACGCTTAATTTTAAAAGTTATATCACTAACCTGAAAATCCTGGCATACAGGTACACACGTAACCTGTTCCACTTGAATCGCATGTTCCTCCGTGTAAACAAGGATCTGGAAAACAAAAAATTTTTAGCGAGTCAAATCATGCCTTTAAAGTTAGAAATGAAAATTAACATGAATCTTTTATGTCGAATTGTTAATCAAAATGACTTCGTACAGAATGACTTCCAAAATTCAAATAACTTCGTTCAGAAATTTAAAACTTTAAGACCTGATAAATTCAATCTCGAAACGTTCACTAACGGTAGCAAATCAAACTTCTTTAATTAAATTTTTACCATAAAATTTTTAAAGGCGGTGAATCATCCAGCCAATTCCGGTGGTTTATAATAGCTAAAATTGAACTATAATTTTTGATGTTTTTTGTTTTGATTTTGGGACTGCGGTTGCAAAGATATTCAACAAATACAAAAAGATATCCCCCGAAAAAAGTTTTTGGAAACTCTTAGCTTTGTTCTTCTCGCCAAAACCACAGTTCTCTAAAGTATTAGGCCTACTGTGGTTTTGGCGGGAAGAACAAAACTAAGAGTTTCCAAAAACTTTTTTCGGGGGATATCTTTTTGCATTTGTGGAATATCTTAGCAAACGCAGCCTCAAAATTAAAACATAAAATATCAAAAATTATAGTTCAATTTTAGCTAGTATAAACCACTGGAATTGGCTGGATGATTCACTGCTTTTAATGAAAAGGCCCTGTTAAGATACCAGCGTGGCTGAGAGGGTAAAGGCGTCATTCTTGCGAGAGGTTAAGACGTCTTTCTTACAATGAGTCTACTTGCAAGATTTGGGTTCAAACCACACCCTGTTTACATAGTTACGTCCTTGGATAAGACGCTTTATAATGATTATCTCTGCATGGTGGCTTCAAACAAGCAGCAAATTCAGTGGACAAAAATTTGAAAAAATCCACACGAACATTGGATCACTGAAAACTCTTAAGCAGATCGGATTCCCCCAAACGCGAAATAGTTTCGGCAATCAAAAGCGTGAGAATAATCCAGTAGTATAGGCGTCTCATGCTGTGCAATGACAGAAGGATAAATATGCAACTACAACAACAATAACCTTTGAAACAGTCACTGAATTCTCGTGTTGAGTTCACAACTAGCCTCAACATGAGTTCATCGCTTAGTTCTGAAGGCTGAATTGTTTCAACAGACAAGATGTATTCAATTCCTATAGAAAAAAAGACAACATTTTAAAATTGGCATGAAAACTCTAAATACCTACAAAAGTCATAGGCGTAGCCAGGATTTTTGATTGGGGGGCCCAAACCACAAATTATATGCAATGACGTCATCAGAAATTTTCAGAAAAGGAACTTTTTGTGGGGCGAAGATATCGTAGAATGGAAGATCAGAAGCCGTAGCCTGATGGCACTTACCCAGGATTTTGGTAAAGGGAGAGGGCAAAAACTAATGGCACTTACCCAGGATTTTGGGAAAGGGAGAGGGAAAAAACTAATAGTTAAAAAGTGCAAATGTCTAACTTAGGAGACGTGTGTGAGTAAGCTAGTGTACTCAAACGTTTCACAGACGGGGTTCTGGGGGCGGAGCCCCCAGCCGCCGGTGGCTATGAGGGTCTGGTGGCAAAGCCCCCGGCCGCTGGGCGATTTTTGTAAGTTTTTGGAAAAGAAAAGCCAGTTTAATCCCATTGGATCACATTTCGCACGAGTTCACAGCCATTTCAAAGAGCTAGGATTTTTAACATTTCAAAGCCAATCGAAAGAATTTAATTGTTCAATCCTACTTTTGCAATTAAATCTCAAAACGCGTTTAGAATCTTGCATTACGGTGTAAAATTTTAATTGTAAGTGATTTGGTCCATAGGGGGAAGCAAGGCACATTGCTTCCTGCAATACTTTAGCAGTAAATAATAATCCACTCGAAGATTTTTCTTAGAGATTTTTGTTTCGTCAAGAAGTTAACCAGTTATAGGAGTACATGTACGGCCAAAAGGCCCAAGCCCCTTTAATTCAAATTCAGTAATTTGTTCAATGAGCATTTTTCCTAGCTATTTTTTAAAGTATTTTGTGCGTAAAAACTGGCGAGGTGGAGGTGAATCGTTATTGAAAAATGGTACAATAGATGGTTACGCTTGGTGAACATGTTATTCCCCGGCCGGATTTACATTGCGTGAGGCCCCTGGCACTTAGGAGATTTTTGCAACATCTTCCTGCCAAATATAAGTGAAGACCAAAAAAGTCCTACTATCTGAGTGCAGGGCCCTGGCACTGAGCCTTTTTTTTTTGCATTACGCTCAGAAAAAGTTTAGATGAAGGCCTGAGGTAGCAACTTTCAGGACAAAAACCCTTGATTTCGCCCTGGTTATACGTTTAAATTGGTCGGAAAAAATTGAATTAAGGGGGTGCGCCGGGCCCCCTGGTCGTCAATATTATTTATTGTTAATTACTGTTGTAGGCGGGTACTATGTACGCTAAGATGCTAAAAGAAACTGAAAATGACGAAACAAGGCTTTTTTGACAAATTTTTGCCATTGGTGGCATTTTGATTGAGGGGGTACGGGTTCCCTTGGCCAACCTCTGGCTACGCCAATGATTTTGAGACAAGATCGCTCCATTAAGTTCTTTCATGAAAAAAACATTTAAATCAAAATTAAAATAACTTATTTTCCAAAACGTGGAGAAGTTGAATCAATCACTGAACAGTTTTTTGAAACGTCCAAGAATTGCATGACATTATTATGACGTGGACATGTGGTCGTCATTGTTATTGCTTACTTTTGTACGCGTAAGTCGTAAATTAAAGAAACTGCAATTCCGGACTAGGGCAACATACTGGCTATGCTCTCATTATATCTATCATTGGTAGTATTTCAACTGGGGGTTTTGCATTACCGCCTGTGTTATAGCATTAAGTTCATAATAACGTTAAACGAGGGATTGGGGTTGCAACTTTTAGGACAAAACTCTTAGATTTCTCACAGGTTTTGCATATAAATTGTTAAAAATTTGAATTAAGAGGCCCATGCTGGAAACTTTGGTCGACAGTCAGGGGTCCTGGGGCTCCCTGGTTGCGAGTTAGAGGCCCCGGGGCCCCCTGGTTGTCGGTTAGGAGCCCAGGGCTTCTGGTCGTTAATTAGGGGCCCTGGGGCTCCCTGGTCGTGAGTTGGGGACCCCGGGGTTCCCTGGTCGTCAGTTAGGGCTCCGGGGCCCCCTGGTTGTCAGTTAAGGGCTTCGGGCCGCCTGGTCGTCAGTTAAGGGCTCCGGGGCCCCCTGGTCACCAGTTAAGGGCTCCAGGGCCCCTTGGTTCTTGGTTAGGGGCCACAGGGCCCCCTGGTCGTTAATTAGGGCCCCCTGGTTGTCAGTTAGGGGGCCCCGGGGCCCCCTGGTTGTCGGTTAGGGGCCCAGGGGCCCCCTGGTTGTTTAATCAGTTAATGGCTCCGAGGCCCCCTGTTTGTCAGTTAGGGACCCCCTGGTTGTTGGTTAGGGGCCCCTGGTTTTCAGTGAGGGGCCCGGGGCCCCCTAGTTGTCAGTTAAGGGCCTCCTGGTTGTTGGCTAGGGGCCCCGGGGCCCCTTGGTCGTTAGTTAGGTGCCCTGGGGCCTCTTGGTCGTCAGTTATTGGCCCCCTGGTTTTCAGTTAGGGGTCCCGGGCCCCCCTGGTTGTCGGTTTGGGGCCCCCAGGACCCCCTAGTTGTTACTAGTGGCGCTCTGGTTGTTAGTTAGGGGCCCCGGGACTCCCTTGTCGTCATTAATATCATTGTTAATTACTGTGATGTGCGTAATTACTGAAGAAAAACTGCAACTAAACATCGCTAGGCTATGTTGTCATAATTTTTTATCGTTGGTGGTATTTTGATTGGGGGCCCCCCCTGGCTACACCTATGACAAAAGTTATATAGAGTTTGAAGTCAAAGACTGGCATTAATTTTGCCTTTTTTTGTTGTTTACCGATTCATTAGGAAGCAATTTAAAACTTGATTGGAGATGATCGCGTTGCTGTAGCTCTACTTACTACCGAATAGATATCATTTACAAGAAAAAGCAACAAGATACTGTAATCTAGTTCAAGCATCAATAAAATTTCAGTTATCGTACTTGCAAGGTAGAGTGTATATAGAAAATCTTTAAAAAGAAATAGAAATTAGCCTGCTATAATAATTGCATGGGTCATTTTTTTACCAAATTGAGTTTGTTGTATGAATGGTATCTATGGTTCAAAATCTACCTTTTGACAAATTTTAAAAACTTTAACTCAAACTGCTAGGTAATTATTTCATGTGCAGTAACTAAAATGGTTTTTTGTCGAGTTTTCCCAAATTGCCAAAAATGACTTAAGCAATTATTTAAATAGGCTGATAAAATGCTTCTTAGAATTTTAATTTTTTAAATTATTTACAAGTAGAAGGGTTGTCTTTGCATTTCAAATTCGCCTTACTGTTCGTATAATATTCGAATCAATGCTTCACAAATGATAGTTTAAAGGTTAAACATGACGAAAACTGGAGAAATTCTTTGCATGCTTATAATGTTTTGGCAAAAAGGATCAGATTCTGCAATATCTTCTTGTCCTATGTCTTGCGAATGCTGGAAAAATGTGGTGGAGTGCGCAACACGAGGATTAGCAAGACTTCCACCTTCTCTTCCTAACAGAACTCTTGAATTGCTTCTAGCTAACAATTCAATAACTACGGTATGATTTTTTCGCTTATTTTATATGAAACTGTTTGCTATAAGAGAAATTGTTCGGAGGTATTCTGCAGATACTTAAAAAAAGACTGTTGTCATAACTGCACAGCTGTATATACCGATTAATTATTTATGATTGTGCTAAACAAGTACCAGGAGTTTGTCACAAACATTCAGAAAACGTTTATCTGGAAAATTAAAAGTTTAGTTGTGCTGCAATTTAAGTTTCCAAAGCCAAAAGTTTTGAAACCTGTGATTTTTTAAAAGCTTTTGCTTTATTAGTCGTGGAAAACCTTTAAAGTCAAATCAGTCAAACTTGGGAATTGCAATTCTTTTTATTTACAATGCGTCTTGGACTTTGCAATTGCTTGTTGTAGACGTGTTATTGAAGAAGATGATCCTATAATAATTACCCTAAGGTGTTACGAAGCAGCGCCAGTTAAAAATACAAAACGTAGGGAAATTGTCGATTTTGTGCGGGTTGATTCAGATTTTCAAAAAGTGGTACAGTGTTTGATTCTTGATTATTACAATGCAAACAGTTTCTAAAATAGCCTCCATTAACTTAAATATGGGTTCCCTGCCTATCATACATTACTGTAGCCCTTTGAGAGGTTTTCCCTGCCGGCTGTAGTATTAGTAAAAAAATAAATTAATTCATTTTCTTTTAGTTGTTGCCTTTGACAAAAATGAAAAACCTGAATCACCATCTACAAACTCTTGATCTTCAAAACAACAACATCGTACATTTGCGGCCCGGTGTTTTCAGGAATGTTTCCGGCCTGATTTATCTCGATTTAACTTGTAATAAGTTGATGATGCTTTACAGAAGCAGCTTTGCCGATTTAAGTCGGCTAAAACAACTCAAACTTGACAGAAACAAGATCACAAGTAAGCAGAAATCGACTTTTAGAATGCATAATTGTACGTAATGTACAGTGTATATATACCGTAGCTGATCAATACACTAACTACTATACATCAGACAAGATTGTTGCAATGCGAATAAAGCTCATAAAATAGATCTAGTTTTGATGGTCAGTTTTTCAAGATCAGTTTTGATGTCAAAAATGAAAGCATTATTGTGTTATTAGTGTAGAAGAAGTAGAACCATTTGGTCTTTACTTAAGTTTGATAACAAAAAATAATTTTAAAAGCCCTTTTGCAGCTTTAGCACCGACTACATTTTCGGATTTGATATCGTTGCAAGCATTGTTTTTGTCCGAAAATGAAATTGCAAATCTTCCAAGAGGTTTATTTTCCACACTAACACATTTGAAAACATTGCAACTAAAGAGGAACTGTATCAAAAATATTTCCGATGGATTATTCACAAGCTTATCTTCCTTAAGAATCCTGGACCTAAGTTATAACAGGTGATGCTAACATCGTCAGTATATCAAACAATAGTCATTTGTCAGTTGTTTTGCGAACAGTTTTTGACAACCCAGCAGTAAGGAAATTGCTGAATTGTCTATCTATATTTATAGTTTTTAATCACATTTGGCAAATGATATCTGGGACAAATGGTATTGTTCGATTGCAGTTTGCTGCACTATACTCTGTAATTCGTAAATTTAGTTTTTTTACTCATCATAAATAAATCTAATCTGATTTGTTACTCATAATAAGTAAATGCACTTTGCTTTGACGATATAAACTCATTTTAAGTTTCATCTAAATTGTTTCTTTTGTTTCATCCAAATAGCCTACTGTAGTTTAATAAGGGAGCTTAGTATAAAACAAACATTTTAACACTAAAATAACAATTTATAAACTCTTTACTGTACGAATAAAAACGTTTAAATAATTTTACTAGAAATGAGCGGTGTATGTTGTTATCAAATTATATTTATGTCACACGTTATTATTAATAATAATAATTGCAATTTATATCCCCCTTGAGATAACACCAACAAGTGTCAATGCATCTGACTAAGGGGCCATAATAACTTTCAAATAGCTTTGCAGAAATAAAATTAATACACAACAGAGGTACTAATTCTACAGCATTAAGCAGCAAAATACTGGCATCAAACAGTGGTAATATCCTCAAAGGCTAAATTAAAATAATATGCTTTTAGACGTTTCTTGAAAAGGTACAAAGTTTCAATTTCACGCAGAGATAGTGGCAACGCATTCCATACCTTGGGTGATACATACGAAAACATAGATTGGGATCTAACAAAGTTTAAGCTAGTTACCGTTTGAAGCAGCCAATAATATCATCATTAACACGCAAGCTATATCTTGCCGAAACAGAACGAGAGTTGATTAAATTTTTCGAATATGTAGGAGCATAACCATGCAGGCACACAGAGGTGGAGTCCTCGAGGACACAATTTGAAGTCCTTGGCCTTGGCCTCGAAGGTCAAGTCCTTGGCCTTGGCCTCGAGTCCTCGAAAATTGGCCTGTCCTCGGCTCGAGGACAGCACTATTTTTTGGAATGTTAAACTTTTGTGGAGCGCTTGAAAAATTGTTTGGAAAACGTTTTTTAGTGGAGATCGCCTGAAAAATTTTTGTGAAGACATTTTTTTTTGGAGAGCACCTGCGCTTTGTGTCCTTGGTCCTTGGCCTTGGCCTCGAGCATTCCTGTCCTTGGCCTCGAGAGCGTCTGTCCTCGGAAAGGCTGTCCTTGGCCTTGGCCTCGGATTTTTTTTGTGTCCTTGGCCTTGGCCTTGGCCTCGAGCCTTGTGTCCTCGACTCCACCTCTGCAGGCACATGTGTGTGAGCAAAGCAATTTTGAATTCAATACGAAAGTTAACTGGGTAAAAAATGAAGGCTTTTCAAATATGGTAGCGTATGCATACGCAAAGCAGAACCATGAAGCTCAAAAATAAATCTCACTGCAGAACATGAAACTTTTGTCAACTTGTGCAATGAATATTCCAGTAAGTATAAAACAGGGCGTGGCAATAATCAATATGGGACAATATCAAAGAATGAACTAGCTGAACTTATAGAGGTTTAGTAAGCTTAGACGCAATTCTGTCTAAATTACGTAAATTGGCATAACAAGTAGGCCTACTCACCACTCTATTGATGTGCTTTTCAAGGTTCAGTCTGCTATCAAATACGACACCAAGAATTTTGACAAAATCATTAGACATAGGCAAAAAACAGCTATCATCAATTTGCGTGTGAGAAATTATTCTGGATTCAACGTTACGGCTAAAATTTCGATGATTTTGGTCTTACTTTCATTCAATTTTAGGAAAATTACAAGTTATCCAATGCTTTAAATCTTGCAAAAATGCTCGAATTTTGTTTTTAATCATGTCTACCGAAGAATCTCCATCAAAAGAAAAATAATACTGCATATCATCAGCATATGAATGCACACAAAGACCACGTAAATTAGTAATTAATTCAGCACTTTTAAAATACTATAAGTTAAATAGGACTGGCCCTAAAATTGAACCCTGGAATACACCAGACTTAACATCTATTGTATGAGAAGTACAGCCAGCACCTTTAACAAAGTAGCTCCTATTATTTAAATATGTTGAAAACCATTCTAAAGCTACATTAGAAAAAACACATTCAGCAGACAATTTACTAAGCAGGAAATCATGGTTAACCGTATCAAAGCAGTTGACAAATCAAACAAAAGAAGTACTGCATTTGACTTGGCGTCTGAAATTGACAAAATATCATTCTGTATATTTACAAGGGCAGTCTCACAGCTATAGCTAGATCTGTAAGCTGATTGCGAATAGCCATACAATAAATTTTCACACAGATATGTATTGATTTGGAGAAAAACGCATTTTTCAATTACTTTGCCAAGAAAAGGCAAATTACTAATAGGTCTGAAGCTTTTAATATTGTCATAATCCAAGTTCTCATTTTTAATCAAAGGAGTAACACTAGATTTTTTGAGAACATCACAAAAAGAACCCAGACTCAATGAAAGATTGACAATATGATGAATAGCAGGGAGTAATAAATCAATGCACTTCTTGAGAATACTGGTTGGTAGTGGATCAAGATCACATGTTTTAGGTGGCATAGACTCAATTATAACTTTCAAACCTGCTCACGATAGTGGTTCAAACTTTCTAAATTTTAAAGCACTTGAAGATTTAGTCACGTTTATATCAATATCAAGTGTATTACAATTTTGGTACGACATGTCGCTATGATTTGTTCAATCTTAGCATTAAAATAGTCAGCAAATTGACATGGTTTTGCATTGCTTGTGATAGGTGGATGATTTCCCGAAAATTTATCTAACAACTGATTCACAACATTATAGGTGGCTCTGGCGTTAGCTTTGTGATTAGCTAGTTTTTCTTTGAAATACTTTTCTCTTTCAATACCATATACTTTATTAGCCTGTTTACATGCTGCATAAAATTTAGATTTATTTTCTAAAGATTTATTCTTCCGAAAAGCTCTTTCAAAAACTCTTCGGCATCTTCTAGCATTTTGACATTCCAAATTCCACCACGACGTTCTAAATGTTTTGCTATATTTTTCAACCAGAGGAGCATGCTTTTCTAAGATTTTACTAAGTATATTATTACAGACAACAATAGAATCATTCAGGCTCTGACATTGCAATACCAATCGAATTATATCAGATTGTTCCAGATCATATCTTAGTAATTCAAAATTAATTTGTTTCAAATTTCTACAATCTTTTTAACAAATGGAACAGACGTAGAAGGTAATCCAGCAGTGTCAACTACTGCAGTCACTAAGTAGTAGTCAGAATTGGTTCCAGTGTCAACTATGGCATCTAAATTTTTTATGAAGTTTTTATCCACTGCATTTTTACAAATAAAAAATGCATCAAGAACCCTACCTTTGCAGTGTGAGATTACTTTTAAAACTGTCCAATGGGGTAAAACCATAACAGTCAATCACGTTAAGAAATTTGACTGCATCTGCTGAATTAGTTTCAAAATGAAAGTTAAAGTCACCACACAAAATAATTTTATCTGATAGAGTAACTTTATTGCTTAAGTAATCTTCAAATTTTGACCTTCAAATAATCCTGAAATCTTCAAATTCTGACCATTAATCTCAAACCAGAACTGAATATCAAATTAAAACTTTTTTGTGAAGAATCCAAATGATTACTTCGGAAATATTCCAAGGATTAACACAACTACAGAACTTAAACTTGGGAAACAATAGAATTTCAAGCTTCGATTTACAACACATTTTAACTCCAGCAGAATGTCTCAAAGTAAGTCATGCAAAATAAAAGGCAAATTATAACATAAAACGCGCACAATAATTTTATATGTAGTATTTTACGTTATTAAATTTGGTAAATGCGCGAAGTGCTTTTATTTTTTTATATAGTTTTAACTGATGAATGATGATTGACTAAATTGAGCGAGTTCAATTGTTCAGCTAGCAAAAATGCATAACAATTTAGCTTGAGCTAAGTATTGTTTTTAAGCTTAACCAAATTAGCAAAATCTTAACAAAAATCTTCATAAAGTTTTAGAGCCTGATGATATTAACTTTATTATGTCTTTTTACTGCATTTAACTTTAAAATGTTTTAATTATCTCATTTTTGAAGATCAATTCGGCAACCAATGTAGGTTTACAAGCTCAGCAACGATTTCCTTTATGGAAACAGAGAGTCTTTTCTGATTTGATGCAGCTGCAGAGCATAAATTTAAGCAACAACTCTCTGACTTCAATTTCTGATCTGTCATTTGCCTTTTTGAATCGTTTAAAAGAACTATGGTTGGATGGAAATCGATGGAGGTACAAATGATTTCAACATAACATTACTCCAAAATTATAGATTCCAGAAATATTGATAACATTTACGTACTGACTTTTACACAAGGGTGCTTGAACCAAAACGGACTTTATTTTGAGAACAAGCTATACAGTACATTCAAACACCATTTCATTGCTTTTTACCATCTGTTTTCAAATTAATGTCCGTTCTATTCCAACTAGACATGCTGACCTAGTGTAAGCAATTTTTGTATTTATTGATGTTGTTATTGTGCTGTAGAACAAAGCTTCCCAACTTTTTTGCTTGCGACCCCTTTTAATATTCTAAAAATTTCCGCGACCCTTCACCGCTTCATGGTTAAAATAATACACACTGTGAGTTGTGTATTTGTGGGAATTATTCAATGAAAAACATAATAACAACGCACTGGTACTCAATGCACACAAAACGCAAACGCATTTGCAAACACCCTGCTTGCATTTGTCTTTACCGCTGCTTCAACATCATCTGCAGTACGCTTATCGCTATCGTGCGGCATTTTTAACCAGCTATCCATTGATTATAATCTATGCTAGCCAGTAGTAGTAGTAGTAGTACGGTAGTTATACCTCTACTCAACTACAGGTATATATTTGTTACGCTCCTACTCCTCTACTAAACTACCGGTACAATAAATAACTAGGCGCGTAGCCAGAATTCGGCAATGGGGAGGGGGGCTGTTACAGGGGCCTGGGGGCGGAGCCCCCAGCGCTCGAAAATTTTGCATGTTTTTGGCAAAAATAACCTAGTTTTAGGCCTGTTTTGATAAAAGAATGCTATTAAAACGTGTAATTGAAGTTTGCTGAGCAAAAACATGATTATACTAGTTTTACAAGTAGGCTATGTGGGAGATAGCTATTGCTAGAATTTCAGTTCTCTTTTTACAAGCTGGTAAATCATAAAATCCTATACCAGTAATTCAATAAAACTCTTCAGGAGTAATCTATTTCGCCTATTTTTTTTATAAAGGAGGGCTAATGGAAGGGAATTTGAGAGAAGTGATTGGTAATTAACTAAAACTGAATACCCTCTCCCGCTATTCCTGAGCTTATATATTTTTTGATGAAACTTTTGCTAAGAATTTTTCAACGAGCAATCAAATATGAATACCACTTTTTTGCAATGTTTTAACGTTTTTTTTTCTGATTTATGAGTTTTATTTTTGACAAATTAGCCCCCCCTCTAAATAAACGAAATATGCTCTAAATCATTTTTTGAGTCTATTCCAGTGCAAAAGACAGTCTCAGAAGTGCTAAAACGAGGTATTTTCTTTGTTCTGCATTTTGATCGGCTGGCCAATTGGGGGGCTATAGCCCTCCCATTGGGGAAAAGTTTATGAGCTGTCTTCTTATATAATACATTGCTCAATAAAGTCTCGCTCAACAAAGGTAAATAAGCTTAATAGCGCTTATTTAAGAAGAATCTACGGCTAAGTTAAGAATGACGTTTTGCAGAATCGCACGAGTTTTTAACGACAGTCAGGGGTCGCTGAAAGTATACCAATTTTAAATTGGTAAATTGGTACACTTTCTTGTAAAAACTGGTATACTCTTTACGCGACCTCTTGGGGGTCGCGATCCCCAGTTTGGGAAGCCCTGCTGTATAATACTTATTTAACTTTTTCCAATTAATACTGGACGTGACTGCGGGCATTTAGGCAAGTTAAATTTGCGCCTGAATGATTTTTTATGGGATGCTTTAAGTGTGGATGAGCCAGTTGAATAGCTTATGTTTTAATCGTTTTGTGTTGAGACTATAAAACCACATATATAAGCCCATATAAGCCCTTGAAGGTTGCTTAGTGGTAAAAATTTAAAGCGGAACCAAATTCGACAGAGCCCAATTACAAAACAATACCAACCACATACGATTATACAGCCTACACAATACTATTCTTTCAAATGATTCCATATTCTTGTTTAAACCTAGGATCTTTTTGCAATGTCATATTTGCCCAATTTACAAACTCGTGGTGCAGGTGATTAATTTTAGAATCAATGAACTTATTTTCAGATGCGATTGTTTCCTGAAATGGTCAGTATTGCGGATGACCGTTGCACGCAAGCGAAAATCCCCGATACAAGGTTCTATGACATGTGATAAACCAAAGGAACTACGTGGCGTACCTGTCGAAGAATTGATTTCGGACATGCAAGTTTTAGTAAATTCGTCCAACTTTAGTGGAACAAGAAAAAACAGAGAGGTAAATAAATTACACAAAATGCATACAAGAGATGACGAAATTACACACAATGTATGCCAATAAAAAGCCTTTTATTTACGGTTTAGCATTACTGTAACTTGAACGATTGTTCTACTCTCAGTATAAATCAGGGAACATCGCATTCAAATCTTCACGTAAATAACGAATGAAGCAACCGAATAGTTCACAATTCCGTGATATCAGATAATTTATTTGTGGTTCTTCTGATATCTTGGAACTTGATGAAAAATTGGCGTTCTATACCAGCAATTACTGCTTTTCAGTGGCATAAAATAAACTAGTCATTTTCGTGATTTCGCGCAAAACCTATGCGCATCGACCATAGGGATCGGTTGCTCCAAAGTTAACAATGTTAGAAAAGGAAATTTCTTGAGATTGGGCAAAACAGCTGTTTCATGCATGCATATGAAGTTATTGACCGGTTGAAATTTATTCATTGATCAACCAACCTAAATTTTGCTACTAATTCTCTTCTGTGTTTATAGAGGATATACATAATTTTGCTGAGCAATCATCTTCTATCTTTGTATAATTGAGTAATTTTCTATTAGAATAAGATTTTACTGGCACCCCCTTGATGTACCTAAGGGCGAATTAGCCTGTTGGGGCATTATTTTATAGGTGATTTTATTGAATTTTAATTTTTAACATGCTCTGACCTAGCGTAAACGAGTTATTTATCTGGCTCGCAGCAAAACACTTAAAATAGAGTGATTTATATATATATATATATATACAAAAGGAATTTCCTTTTTTAACGTCTTATAAATTGTCAACGATATTATTTCAAATCGGTCGAGACTAAAATTAATTGAAACAGTTTTTGGTATTAAAATTTGGTTTATTGAAAATCGATTTTGGCCTGTGACCATCTTCAGTCTTATTCAAACAGATTCTTCAAATCGAGATTTTTACCGGAAAGCAGGTCGAGCGGTAACGCGTTCGTCTCTGGAGCGGTAGGTCTGAAGTGCTAATCTCGGGCCGTTCAAATCGGACATAGTGTTGCCAACGGCTCGTCACCGCAGCAACATTTCTTCGAAATGAGCTGTATTGCCCGGGCGCAAAGATGCGGAAAATGGCCTTGCAAACTCGTTACACGCTTTGGCGTAATAACGCGGGAATACTGAAAGATTTGGTTTTAATTTGATTTGATATCAAGATTTTTATTCTCTAGCTGCCGAAACAATTTAGAACGGCTTAATTGCTCAAAAATATAAAGGTATTTATAAAAAGCAATTTACATCATCGGTGAAAACCTTCAAGGTTTAGGGATTGGTCTGTCTGTCCACTACTTTCACATACTTGCACTTTGGGATTTAAAAGAGCTGCCAAATACTAAAATTGTTAAATTTTAAACGTCTCACTCTTTTGTAATCGTTATTATAGTGTAGCATAAGCAGAAGTTTTCTTTTCAAAACGGTGGTTGAGGGAGGTATTGGCCAAAATATATAGCAATCCATAGGCTTGGGTAAACCTTCAGCATTAAGAGGTTTTTGACGATTTTGTAATAAGAATAATTCATATTTTAAGACAGCTTTTTTCAACTTTCTGTTAAAGTTACAGTACATCACGCTTTATTTGTGAGAACATACACAAAATAAGAACAGAAAATAACAAAGCAATAGGTTATATCTTGTTTTTGCTAGCTGGTACCACTGAGTTTGTGAATTCGTTAATATTGATGACTTTGACATGCATCATAACAAAAACGCTTCAAAAATTGGAAAACTTGTGTCCTCGCTGCTACTAGCAGATGATTGTTAAAGAACCAGTGCTAAATTGCGCGTCGTCTAAAATCTTTGCCACCTCTATGCATATCTATTCCTTTCCGATTAGCTCCATAGTAGCATTTTTTTTGTAAGCTTTTTCGGAATTATGCCATGGCCCATTTAGGAACACAATGCTTCCCCAGACTACGTAGTTTACGTTTAAATCATTTAGGTTCCAAAGGAGAAAAATATGACACATAGTGGTAAAGAAGATTGCACTTTTCAACAGGTCATCAACAGTAACGTAGAGTCAACAACAATCATTTTTAAACCTGAAATGTACTCAACAAACCAAGCGTCGCTTTCCAACAACTACACAAAACAAATCAATAAACGCTTGGGGTCAATTGATTTTCCTGCATTTTCTATAAATTCCATAACCGTCATTCAGGATATGGTCATCGATGACGTCAACAAAATGCAAGATCAAGACCAGAAAAACAACAATTCATTTTTCAGTCCAAATAAGTAAATAGTGTTTTTGTTTATCACTTTTGAATAATAGAAGAGTCGCATAAATTCCATGAAATCTACTTGAGGAATTGGAAAATATTTTAAAAATGGAAAAAATGTAAACACTAGATTGGCGGTAATATAAACAAAAAAATCACACAATTATAATTTTTACGTCTACTTTTTGGACTTTTTTTGTGTTGCCTTGCTAGTTGTTTATTTTTTTACTTTATTTTATTTTTTCATACAATAAAAAGTTAGATTTGTAAAATGCTAAACATGCAATTCAAATAACTAAATATTTTCTACTTAAAATTAAGCAAATTATTGTCATTGCAGATCAAACGATGCAACTTATGCAGGATCAACCCAAACATGTAAGTTTGCCTTTGGTTTTTGACTATATAAATTAAATGCAAATATGGCTTTGCAAAGCACTTAGGTTGTCGTTCCGTCGAAGTTTCTTGACTTTAATTTGTTTAAAAAAGTTGTAGCCCATTTGAACCAATGAAACAACACTTTTGCAAGCATTGTTTGTATGTCCTTGCATTCTAAAAACTTTTCTAGACTTGGAAATTTTATTCATTTTTACCTGTTTGAAACTTAAAGAAGGTCTTTTGGAAATTCTAAAAGGTCTTTAAACTTGCCATGCTATTTGAACAACGTGATAACCTGCACTTTATTATACAATTAACTACACCTTTTTCACGGGGTTATACTACCTACACTTGATGTAATTTCAATTTCAGGCAATGTTCAACTAAAAATTAACCAGAAGTTTTGCTTTATTAGACACCGAATTGAATTTCATTACGAAAAAACACCCATCTCTAATAGATTCAAACACCTTGGTGATCGCCTTGCTGATCACAGCGGTTGCTGCTACACTTTTGGCGGCAGTAGTTGGTTGTTTCTACTTCACAACTAAATGCTCAAGCAATAGCGACTACAGTAAAAGGTAATTGTTGCTGTAAATACGTATGTATGCTGGGCTTAGCAGTCACAAAATGAAATGCAGTTACTATCTTTTTGAGGTTGTGAATTTTAATCACGATCTCTTTTTCCAAACTCGATCTTTCAATTTTCAAAATTATTCAATATATTCGCTTGATTGTTTATAAAATAATAATAGACTATTTTTGTGTCTGTCGCATAAAGAGGTGGGCAGCGGAAGTCATAAAAGTTGCACCGCAAGCGCACGCGCAACTACTCTGAAAATCTTGCGTCGCAAGCGTTTCCGCAAGCTCAAAAAAAATAATTGCGCCGCAAGCGCAAGTGTGACGTTTTGAAATGTATAGTTCTAATTGACTCACTGCTCAAACCTCACTAGGTTACGGTTCGAAACTAATATTCAAAACAAATTATGCACGCTACGAAATTAGTGAACAAACAATTATTGATTGCCTTTAAAAAATACAAGCATTTGAAAATGCTCATCGCTTAACCGCTTTGGGCGAAGAACATCTTTATACCTAACAAAAAAATGCTCTCAACACTCGCACTCAAGGAACCGCAGTGTTAAAAAATTCTACTAATAAAGTCTGCATGTGGTGGCAAGCGAACGACTTTGTAGTCACTGTTTTTTTCGAGTGGCTCTTCAAGGAAATCCTTTACAAGCTTCGATACATATTTTGTGCTTCTGGAGCAATTAGCATCAGTCTCTGACAAATTGAGCACGCTAAAAACTCATCCTGTTTTTGTGTAAAGAAATTGAACCATCTTAGTATTACTTATAAGAGCTTTACCAATGTTGTCACTCCTATTTGCAATATCTTTCAAGTTTTCCCTGACTAGCAAAAAAGTTGTGATCAGTAGTTTTTGTTGTTTTTTGTTTTTGAATTACGGTAAGAAACGACCGTCACGAGTAACGAGGTTAATGCCAAAAGCAAGTTTACGATTGTGTAAAAACGACTAGCGTATTTCTAAACATACAATAACAAAAACAAATGTTCTGTTTAAAATTTGATTTTACAACCATTTTTTAACTTACTCAATTGGAATTTTTTTTTTGAAAAATCGACAAAAAATATTATAAAGAGAAACGTTTCAGCGAAAGATGACTTCTGCTGTAAATCCAATAGAAGTATCACAAGCAGTAGATGAATGGAATTTCCCATCAAGAAGCTTTTATGAACCTACCTCGTCATAGGCGTAGCCAGAGATGGGCAAAACCGCCCCCCCCCCCAATTGAAATGCCACCAATGATAAAAATAATAGCAACAAAGCGGTATGTTTTTTTCACTTTCTTTAAGCATTTTCGCGTACAGCAGACAAATATTCACGACCAGGTAGGTGGCCTAGGGCCCCTCAAATCAAATTTTTGCCATCCAACTTAAATGTATAATACGAATTCATGACAAAACAAAAATTTCCCAAGGCAAATATTCGATTGATTAATTGCTGCTAAACATATTGCAGGAGGCAAAGGACTTTGCTTCGTCATTCTGGACCAAGTCACTTACAAAATTTAACCCCCAAATTCAAGATTTTAGACGTGTTTTGGATTTGGTCTTCAAGTAAACGAAAGACTCACCAATTTTATTGTTACAATTGGCTTTCAATTCTTAAAAATTTAGTTGTTTTAAATGGCTGTAGAAACGTGCGAAATGTGCTCCGCTTGGCATTAAAATAGCTATTTTTTTCCAAAAAAATATCCAAAAAACTGCCCAGTGGCGGCCCCCAGACCCCCGTCTGTCGTTGGCTACGTTTGGACTAAACTACTTTGCTCACCACGTCTCTCAACTTAGACAAGTTTGGAAGTCTTTTTAACTTACGTTCAAGTCCTTTTTTTGTAGCATAACCTAGGTTACATGCCAACCAGGCCCCGGCTTCTGATCCTCCATTCTACGGTATCTTTGTCCGATTTGCGGTTTGGCCACCCCCCAATCAAAAATCCTGCCTACGCCTATATACCTCGTCAATGTTTTTTTTTGTTAGCTTTAATCACATTTGATTGAAAAACAATCATTCATAACCGTATTTGACTTGCGCTTGCGCGTTTGCGCTCAAAATTGCTAAAATGCTTGTGGCTCAAGCGTCAGCGCAATCGTTTAAAAACAATTGCAGCGCAAGCGCTATCGCAAGTGAAATAGTAGCGCCGCAAGCTTGCTCCGCAATTATTGCGGCGCAAGTGCCCACCTCTGGTCGCATGTTGCTTCAACCTTGTATTTAGAAACTATCTACCTGATTCCCATTGTTTCTCTTCTCTAACCTCAAATATTTATGCAATCATACATGTATCGCAGAATCTTCAATAGCGCAGGGTATTATTATGTAAAAAATCGTTGTTTTTCATATTGTGCCTTGCAAAAACAAAACAAGCACGATGAATTTATCAAATATTGCGTTACGGATTTACAGATATGAGCAATTTTTTGTACCTTTTGAAATAGTGAAGTTTTGCAAGAGCAATTGTAAATATCAACTCAGTATAGTAAATCGAAGAAATATTTCTACAGTCGCATCAAATTTGTTTGCTGTTGGTTCCATTTCTAAATGTACTAACTCAAAAATAACTCGAAATGTTTCCAGATCCTACCCAAATCAAAGAATAAACCACAATCCACATCTTCAGCAATCAAGACAGTAAGCACTGTAACTAACCTAAAATTGTTTTTATTAATAAGTTAGTTTTGATGTTTTGACGTTTGTTGGCCAGAGCTTTACTATTTAATCGTTTGCGTGCTTTCTGGCCTGAAGGCTACCAGCGCGGAAGCCTAGGGAAGAGTCACTGGAACGGCGACTACTTAAAACAAGCAATGCGAAAAAGTTATCTTCTTACAGGATTCGAACCTCTCTAGCTCAAGTGGTAGAGCAGTGGACCAGTAATCCAAAGGCTGCAGGTTCGAATCCTGTGAGAAGATTACTTTTTTGCATTGCTTGTTTTAAGTAGTCACCGTTCTGGCGACTCTTCCCTGGGCTTTCGCGCTGGTAGCCTTTAGGCGAGATAGCACGCAAACGATTAAACTAAAATTGTTTTCTGTTTGCGGTTATTTTGCATTTTCGGAGTCAATATTATACATGAAACTATAATCGTATTTAATCAACAGTAGGCCTATGCGTTTAAACGAAAATAGCAAAGTATATAATACCCTAATTTTTTTTAAGTTGAAAAGTAATAAGAATGCCAATTTTTTTCTACAGAAATTCAAAAACCTATCCAATGTTTTATCACAATCCACTAGCAAAGCGGCCACTACCAAGACAACCCTCACGACAACCTGCACATTCTCCAAGAACCAAAACTCATCATGTTTGTGAAGATTGTATCACTGTAAATTGGACAAATGGAGGAACATTTGGGCTAGGGGATATGAAACGTAGGAAACGACTTTCTCTACCTAAAACTAGCCAGCAAAATGCAGAACCAAGGCAATTTATCCATAGTTTAGCTCCCCCAATTCCAAACAATTTTCAGTACAGCCCCAAAAAGGTGACTGATACAAGTCTTTGTTGCTCAACGTATATAGAACCACCAGAAAGAAGTCATTTAGCAGAAGTAACTGGTCAAGCACCAAACAACAGCAGACCTGTGCAAAATCTTCCCTTTTCTAGTGAAATAAATCCGTCGAATAATGGATTTCTTGGTTGCAGTTATAATTCATCCCACGAAGATGTTGAATATCTTCTGCCCCTTCTTTCACACAAAAAACATTGTTATTTTCCGGAAGTTTCACCCAGGCACTTTGTTCATAATAGTGATAGTTTTGATTTAATTCCAACGGGTTTTACAAATGATGCATTTTCTGCGTCAGTCAAAGCTCCTCCTTGCAAAGAACTACATTTAAAAATCGCCAAACGAGAACGTTTGATGAAAAAAATGATGGAAGTTCTAGAAGAATTTGAGGCTTTAGAAAGTAGGTACCAAGAAAGATCAAGAAGTGATGCTATGACATCGTGGAAAGTTTTTCCACAGAATTGTTCTCCAGAAGCCTTACCCTCATCCTTTTCATCTCACCACAACCACCATTTAGAAGAGCATGTTCTTAATTTTTCAAGACAAAGTAAGGAAATTCAAGCATCAAGCATTGACTCAAGTTTTACAAGCCTAACCAGTTATTCAGATTACCATGGCAAATTTCAACCACCAATATCTTTACCACTTGAATCCAACATTAGCTTAAAGCCTAAAGCTGTTCTATCGCCCCTCAAATTATCAGAAAATAGAGCTTGCCAGAATTCAAGTCAATATGCTCATTATCATTCTCATTCTCCCGATATCAAAAAGAAAACCGATCATTACTCTCAATTAGAATTATATTCAAGTGGGCTACCCAAGAAAAAACTGTCAGATGGAACTTTGGCATCGGCTTGCAGCGCAAAAGAAATTGACCGTAGAACTGAAAATGGATTCAACCAAATGAAAAGCGGAGATTCTATGTTTGTATCTATTAAGAGTACTCGAGATGGTTTTGCAGAGAAATCTATTGCAAATAAAGACAGTGCTGAACAAAACGGAAAAAGTGCAATCCACAACAGAAAACAGTCTTTGAAAACAATCAAAAGTTGGTCCGCAAAGCAACAAGGAAAGGAAATCAAAAGAAAAAACAAGCAACACAAGAAAGAATATCGAAAATCCATGCCTGTACAACAAGAACTTGTTCAAAGATGTACTCTTGATTCAGATAATCAAGTATCCACAAACCAAAGATCAGTTACATTTCAATCGAATCCTAACTTTGATGAGGTTGATGCATTGTCGAAGTGTCCACTATTGTCTTGCTCTGAAATGTCTTACTCTGAATCCGAACTTGCTAAACTAAACAGTGTGAAGAAAAAACAGAATTGTTTTAATGAATATCCGCAGCGCACGCAGCTTACTCATTTTCTATCCTCCTCAAGGTTAGCTTCAGCATCTAGTCTTGATACCGCGAGTGTTTCTTCAATCGAATTCCTTCTTGAAGAAAGTCATTTACGTCCCAAACTTATCAGAAACTTGAAAAAACAAAGCGTTTAGAAAATAGCTAAGGAAAAGCAAGGCAAGGCTGCTTCAAATTTGTCAAAGGATGACAAACTGCTGACAGTTTGCTCATCATCTCAAGTGAGTACCACTTGTAATCCGCAAGAATTCTGTTTTAAATTGGTCGAATCAGAGACACGTAACTTATCGGAAAATGAAATTTAGCTTCAGACACAAAACAAAGATGAAACTTATTTCAACTTTAACGTGTTGATAAAAACGCTGATATTTAATCTTTGACTTGCCGCATTACTTGTTCTGAGTAATGGGCATACAAATTAGGTAAATGGAGTATAAACTAATGAAAAATTGTTAAAATATTTTGAAAATTACGAGCATTTTGTTTGATTGGGTATCAAATTAATGATGCCAAATAGGTGCTTTGTTGTTCAGAATTGTACTGTATGGTAAGTTTATAACTGATAGGTGATGGTTGCGTAATCAAACTGTGGTTATATTTCATATTAGAAATGATGATACTCTTCGAAAAAGTTAATACTGACATATTGCATTATGTGAGATGCTAATCGTGAAATATCATTACTTGTTGAATACTGGCTCAAGTGAAATTTGCCAAGTTGTTTTTTGTCTTGGTGCATAAGTAATCTATAAATTTAACGTTCGGCATGTTTTAGTTTCAAATTGTACGATTAGTATTGTCGTATTCGTGTAAGATGCTGTAGTTGAGGCTCCATTATTTTCATGCCTATTTATTGCCTATTAGATAGACTTACCTGGTATCACTAATCATTGCTGTCTTTTATTATTATGCTTAATTCAATATAATTGTGCTGAAAACATTGTACCTATACAATCTTCAAAGGTAGTCGAGCCGTTTGAGAATGTTTCGGTGTTATGAGGACACTCGTAGCAAAACTGAGATCCCGGTTGAAATTGATAAGTATCTTGCGGACATGGATAACACGGCTCAATTCCACTCACCGAGGCAAAGCCAACATGGCAAAGGGCTGCAAAGAAACAGCATTCTACATGAAATACACATTAATGGCAAAGCAAACGTACAAGCAAGGGCGTAGCCAGGATTTCGGATTGGGGGACGCCCAAATCACAAATCACACAGGTGAAAACCAAAAAAAAGTCTTCAAAATCCGATTTAGAATTTTTGATTGAAGGCGACCCGAAATTTAGTTGGAGACTAATTTAGGATAGGGGGGGGCCCAAACCACAACTGAAAATGTGGAGTCCGACATCAACAAACGGCAAAAAAGAAGTCTTCACGGGTAAAAGAGTTGAATTTCCCCTGAAAATTAGGTGAAGACCAAAAAAAAGGTTTTCATGGGTTGAAGAGCCAAATTTGTCACGCAAATTAGGTGAAGACCATGAAAAAAAAGGTCTTCACGGTCTGAAGTCTAGGTGAAAACCAAACTAAGTCACAAAGTCATTATTGCTGGCATTTGCGATAGGGGGGCGGGCCCCCTGGGCCCCCCTGGCTACGCCTATGCGTACAAGGAGGATATTTCGGTACATAATTAACAAAAATTGCAAACATTGATGATGTTAAAAGCTCAGTTTCTTGTTTTACAAATTTGGATTGATGCTTTAACTTCTTAGCCAAGATTTCCTAAATGTGTTAGCCTTTTTCATTTTGCTAATTTAGGCATTTAATTTCAAGATTATAACTTTTCTTAATTAGGATTTAGCGTGTACCTCTAACTTGTTTTTGATAACTTTTTTGACCGATCTTGTGTTAAGCATTATAACTACAGTCGGCTATTTATTTTACTAATAATTATTGCTTCTGGCAATAGTATTTGCTGATTTACTAAGAGCATTTCTGTTAGTAATTTGCTAGCTGCTGCACAGTATAATATTAACATGTTCATACTAACAATTGATTACAACATACGTTGACATTGGTCCAAGGAAGAAGCCCCTCGGACTGCTGTACCAGTGTTTTCGGGACATCTGGTACATTCAGTTGCGCCGTACGAATTCCCGTAAGTGTGCAGTGGACATGCTAGACACGTTTCCAGTCCGTTAGAAGAGTAAGATCCCAAACCACACATACCTGTAAGGAACGGAAAATGATAAAAAATTGTACCATCTATCCAAAGATAATTTAACTGAGGATTGAAATCAGGTAACGAACGAAGGAATGAGTTTATTAACGTATCAAAGTTCACAGAACTGGGAAGCGCTCTTTCAGACTGTTGTTCTTTTCAGCAGCAGCTTGTTCTGTAGTTTTATGGACCGCGGCAGACTGACCTTCTAATTTCATGAACAAACTTGGTTTCGACCTCTCAACAAGCCGGTCAACAACGTTGAGCTCTATTCAGACCAGTAAGCTTATTTTTAAAAGCAAAGGTATCTCTAATCAACACCTATATACAAAGGCTTCAACACGAATACAGTACCTTCGGAGCTGCTACGTAAGAACTATAAATGACGGTTAATGCTTTCCAACAACCAAATGTAAAATACAGATACTTGAAACGGGTGGTCACTGCTCGATTTTTGGCCAGCTTTATTACCTCAAAATGCAAAGATAGTATTGGTGCAACAAAATAAAATAATTTGGCTTACTTTGTTTCGGTTAGTTAAACGCAGCATTAGCAGTTAACGTTTGACAGCTGCTCTAGTCAGAAAATTAGGGCCAACCTACTTTTGCATTCTTCAACATTTCTCGCATGCACTCCAGCAGTTGACGTTTGAACAGGACAAGCTTTACAAGAGAGCTGGGCCTCGTCATCCTGATAATATCCTCTGACACAACTTCTGCAGTCGCTATCGACAAGATCGAAATAAGTACCGACAGGACAATTTACTACAAAGAACAATTCTCAAACTTAATGCAGTCCTAACATACCTGTAGTAAACTTTTTTTAAGAATATTTTAAGAAAATATTAGGCACTATTTTGCTCAAAATTTAAGAACAATTTAAGAACAATACCACCCTTGGCCCCCCCAAAAAAAATTAAGAACACGAACTAGTACGCTACAGCGCATTTGCAAGTAATTAACAGAGGTTTCTTGGCCTTTTCTACAGTATATTGCAATTGCTGATTAGTCTTACAATAATCATGATCTAAAGCGAAATACAGCTTTGAACCGAGAGAGATCAAATTTGCCTCACTTTTTTCTTCAAAAACTTTTAAAAAAATTAAAAACAAACGAGGCTGAAAATTCGTGAAAATTTAAAAACAATCAGCCTCAAGTCAAAATTACCGGTTTTTATAAAACAGAAGTGTAACTCGATTAAAATAGTGTAAAATACAGTAGATAAGTAAAAAAAAACAACTTTTAATTATGAGTTTAAAAATTGAACTTCATTTTACGTTAAAATTTTTTTAAGTAACCATTATTGCTGATATGAAGCGGTATGCTGCAACTTTTTCTGTGCTGTAATTTGAATATCAGTGAAAACTTGAATTTTGTACAAGTTGAAAATAGTAGAGCCCAACATAAATGGTGTCTAGTGGTCGTGGAAAAAAAAAGAACTAAATAAGCAAAAAACTGAAAACTGTAATAGCACACCACAAGTTGCCGACTTTCTGAGTACTGATCCAATTGGGCATTTCAGTTCATCGTTTGAGGCCGTATACGAATCCGGTTCATAAGTTATTTCTGTTTCTGCATTATCGACGTTTCTGATAGTAACACTGTAAACAACATGCGCAAAATTACTTTAGTTCCCTCCTCCGTACTTTTTTTGGAACGTTAGTGGGACTGAATTTACGTAATCATAAAACACTTACAAGATATGAAACATTTTTTCGATTTGTAGATTAGCGGTGTTGTGACTTGATAACTTATAACGAGTTTTCGAAAAATGCATAAAAATTTTACTTAAGTTTTGTAAATAAACAAATACAGCTTTGCAATACACTAAATAATGAGATCAGACCGACAGTCACAAAATTAGAAACAGTTAAGGTGCGTTTACACAGGACGTGACGCAACGAAAAGCGAAGATTGGTAACCTTCTCGAATGATCGCTATCGTCACTTGCTCAAAGTTTGCCAACCATTCATCAACAATTTTGACTAAGCCAAGTTAAGCTACCGCTCGCGAAGACGCCCACCGGTTGTAACCTTTCGCAAATTGTCAATGACATCCCATTTTTCGCTGCTTAAACGCACTTTTAATTGCAATGCGAGATTGAATGAAGTTCAAAGCAGCGTAGAGATAATGAAAAAGAAAAAAGATGTAGTGTAAATAATATGCACCAACGAAAAAAGAGCATTGTCATATTAGACTAACGAAATTTCGATTCAACTTCAATAGAGTGCGGCAGCGATGGCTAAGTTGGTTGATCGTCGGGTTTACGATCAAAAGGTTGGTAGCTACTGTTTCGATTCTGAACTGGTAATGCATTGTTGTGTTCTTGAGAAAGGCAACACTTATTTTCCAGTGGACCAAGCTGTCTATATATTGTGCAAGGCTGACTATAGTCATAATATATTGAGTGACTATGATAGTACTATACGTAATATGATAAGTCACTCAATGCAATATTGAGTGACTATGCGCCGACTAAAGACTTGCGAACAGAATCCTAAAGAGGGTGTCCTCCATTGGTGTGATTAGACAGACGCTGAATGCTTGGTTCAGAGTCACGAAAAAACAAACTTAAATATAATATATTGTTACATGATTGAAAAGGTAACATTTAAAAGTTTATTCTGAAATACGAGTGGAACTTCCAAGTTCTATTTTTGTGTGAAAACGCGAAATTTTTATTTTTGTGCTCTAAAATTTAAAATCAAAAAACATACGGAGAAAATGAACTGGAAAACTCTTGTGCGACGTTAAGCTGTCCAAAAAACTCTCTCATCTTTCCGTGCTTCTTTCGACTTTCGACTACATCTTCATCATTCAACACAACTCTGCCTGTTAAAAGAAAAATGCAGCAGTTGTAATTTTTTTTCGCCATTGCACCACGTCTTTTTCGCCTTCAGGTTGTTAGAAGCTTAGATCAGGAAAATCTCTTTTCATAAAATGATGTCTTCCTCAACATCTCTTCAGATGAAACAAACTGAAGAGTCTATTTCAGTATTACACAGTGCAACTTGTAAAGTATCGTTGCCTGGATCCAGTACCGTCCCAGAGTAAACGAAGAAAAGGGGGCACTAGGCGAAAATGAGGGGACACTAAAATAGACTGAAATTTTGCACATAAAAAGTGATATTTTACGGCTACAACATATTCGTAAATTAAAAATTTTTGTATTCATATCTAAAAAAAGGAGACATATAAGGCCGGCAGTGTTTCTTAGCTCCTTTCGTCTGCGGCCCAACATCGCTTGAAAAATCTATTTGCAGCAGTGAATGCGACCAGACGCGCAACCAGGATTTTGCTAAGAAGGGGGGGCTTGAACCAAACTTTTTTTTTGCACCAGAATTTTCTAATTTGCACAAGAATTGTCTAACCCGTTCTGAATAAACTGATGCGACTCAAGCGTGTCACAGATTGGGTTCTAAGCGATTTTTTTTGATTTAGCATAAAAAAAAAGCGATTTTAATTTATTTCGCACGTTTTTGAAGCCATATAAATAACTAAATTGCTAAAATTCAGAAGTCATTTAAAAGAATTAAATTTCCTAGCCCTTTTAGCCCCCTTTACTTCAGGTCAAGTCCAATATACGTTTAAGCTTTAAACGGTCGTACTTTGAGGTTAAAATTTCTAAGTGATTTAGCTAAGGGGGTGTTGAAGCCGCTTAGCTCTTTCCCACGTGGTTGCGCCACTTACTGCCACTTAAAAAATCTTGAGTGTGCTCTAAAAAAACAAAAACAGCTGGTCTTAAAAAATGTTTTCAGGTATTGCTTCAGGTCAAAATCACGAACGAATTACTGATAACAATTGTGCAGCCTTAAATCTCTATTTCGTCACACATCCGTAAGGGCGTGTAAATAAGACGAATTATTGCGTCACATTTATATACTGCAGTTGGTTGCCAGCAATTTTGCAAAGAACCGAGAAAACGTCAAACGAAAATTATGTTTGAACGTTATTATTCCTTTTTCCATCATTTTCTGTTGTCGTGTCTTTACTTGATGTTCCAAAAACAAATTTTAAGTAAACCGAAATGGGGGGGCACAAGCAGCCGTTAGGAGGGCAAGGCCTCCCTAACCCCCCCCCCCCATCCGTAGCGACGTCACTGCCTGGATCTTCCACTGTACAGTGCATTGGGTTAATTGGTGTTGACGATAATAGCCATACCAAAAAAAGACTAAATCCTATTGGACCACAAGTTATTGTTGCTTAATAGTTATGAACTACAAAGCAAACTATACTACTCACAAAAGAAAGAGCAAAAACGCTACAACAATTTATTTTGCGTTGTATTCCATACTGTAAAATAAGATCTGTTTTAACTTAACCCTATTTTACAATGAGAGGAGGGTTTTTTGCCTTTTTTGCCCCTACCTTGGCTTTCTTGCCCCCCCTCTCGGTTTTTTCATGATAAATCCCTTCAGAAAAAAATATTTTTATTTCAAATCAACTTGACTTTCAGTCAAATTTATTCACAAATAACTCCTAAAATTTTGAAGCTGTTAATATAACAAAAAGTTTCCAAATTTTGAGGTTTCCCGAAGTCACTTTCCGAAATCTGGGGCCACATACTACGGTCTTTGGAAAAATTCGAACGTTCTTGTTTCGTGAAATTGGCATACTATGGTCTTCGTGACGAATAAAATTTCCGAATCTTCGTTTCGAAGATTTTCATTTTTTCCGAAAATTCGTAAACATTTTACGAACAAAAAAAATTAATCTTCGGCCGAAGATTTTTTTGTTCGTTACTACCATTTTTTGTTCGTATTAACATTTTTTTTTCTTGGGAAAAAATTAAAAAATGGCTCAAGATGTTCGTGAATTATTCTGAATTTTCGCATAAATTCACAAATGCTCTACACCACTCGTAAAATTTTCTGAAGATTATTTTGCTGGCAATTACGCTTGTTTCGCCGGTTGTTGGTAGCTAATAGAGGAAAAAGTGTGGGCTACACATTTTTGCTTGCTTCATGATTGGTTTGTTGTATGAATTTATAAATAAGGAAAGTAATTTCGGGATGAAGAAGACCCAATATGGTTTATTAGAGGGTAACATTGATCAAGAATTTGCAAAACTTATCGCTTTGCATGGTCCATCGATCGTCTTTGATAACTCTTTATTGTAAAGAGCCACCGCTTGTTTGCTAACAAATATCAAATCTAACCATTTCCGTTTAATTTTCTCTAGTGAAAGTGCTTTGTCATCTGTATCAGAAATTTATCCTTTGATGGAATCAGTAATCCATTTCCATTTTTGATCCATCATGCCTTTCGTCTTGCACGCGGAAAGTGAAGATGGTAGTTATTCATAATTTTGTCCAACTAAGCTCAAAAAATTTACTTCTTCCTGACTTAAATCTGCGACTCATTTTTGATTTAATTTGAACAAATAATTTGACAAAAATTTGAAACAGCCAAGCTTAAGTTTTCTAGACTTACACAAACCAAAATGTAACACGTGCACAAAACGGAAGAGGTGATAATTACTCTTGTCTGTTGTAAATAATAGTCAATTATTTAATGATTGTTACATATTTGATGACGTTTTTTATTCGTGTTTGAATGCAAAAGTAAAGCCAATTGGTTTTACGAAAACGATGATTTTTTGTTCGGAATTCATTCAAGAACTTTTACGAAAATTTTTGATGCTAAACTTTGCGTCAAAAACTAAATAATGATTATCCGAATACGAAGATTTTGTAGTTGTTACATTTTTTTCAACGAAATATCGATCACGAAGAAAATAAAGATATAATTTTACGAAGAAAAATTATGTTAAACCTTCAAAAAACGTTCGTTAAAAATTATTTCGAATAAAATTTTGAAACCCGAATGACTTCCGAAACACAAATATTCGTGTTTTTCCGAAGACCATTGTATGTGGCCAATGATCATTATTTGGCCAATATTTGACTCAAATGACGTCACAAGACCTTTTTTTGTAACTTAGGTAGTTTACGATTCAGCATTAAAAACAAACCTATGTACAAAATTTGAATCGCCTAAGACGTCATCTCCAAAATCCCATCATTTTTCGAAAATATGGCTGTGACGTCACTGTGATGACGTCATCAACTTAAAACTAGTTTTCTGAATAATTTTGGTGAACAACAAACCGCATACCAATTTTGGTGTTCTCATGACGTTCGGTTTAGGAGTTAAATAGTGCCAGGGGCATTTTTGCCCCCGCATGTTAAATGCGTACATCAAATACTCCGCTAAAACAGGCACGTGGCCAGAACGGAATTTTTGGGGGGCAAGCGAAAATTTGGAGGGGCAATGGCTTCGCGCTGGGGATCTCCTGAGAATGAAAAGCCGATTTTGAGCCCAAATTTACGGAGAAGACCAAAAAAAAGGTCTTAACGGAGTTGAAAGCTGATTTTACACGCAATTGGCAGACTCAGGATATTTTGTTGGGTCAAAATGACGTTTAAGTGAAATCATTTGGGGGGGCCAAAGTAACGTATTTAAGTACTGCGCATGCATATGTTGCATGAAATTTTGTTCAAAATGACGTTAAATTTAAATTATTTGGTGGGAACAAAGAAAATTTTTTTGGGTAATTGCCCCCCAGCTCCCCTCTGGCTACGTGCCTGCCGTAAGATATGATTAATGCGTAAGGTAAGTTATAGGTTTCAAACTATAGCCGACTCCAGTGAAAAATGCTTTAATGAAATAATTGTTTAGATAAATTCCCTTACCAAGAACATTCACTGTAACTTCCAATTTATGAACCAAATTGGCGTCAGAACCAAGAGCACTCAATATGACGTCATCAGACAAATCCACCGAATCGGTTATAGATTCTCCATGAATGGTAAAGTCTTCGTTGGAGTTAAAAAATCCGTCTGAGTCAGCGTTGTGGGAATCACTTTCATAAGTCGGAAGAGTTCTGTAGTCATCGGATTCATCATCATATTCGTTGTCGTAAGATGGTGGAGAAGGTTCATTATAGTCATAAGTATCTCCTCGATTTCTGAGCAGAAAAAATAAATCAACAAACATACGCTATTCCAAACTTTGCTTAATACATCACGCTCTGTACAGTAAATAATGTATCAAAAAGATTGTGTATGTAGTCTGCACATCATGTACATTGTAAATGCTATTTATTGTGCATGGGGAATGCCGTCTTGTCACAGGTTTTAATTATTTTGTAAATATTTAATTGGTGTGTATTTGTCATCACTTTACAGTATAACTTGTTAAATTGGTGCAATAATTTGTTCAAAAAGTTTCCAACTAAATTTTAATGCGTAAGCCTATGTTATATCGATCGATATTATAGCAAAATTAACAAGATTTTATGTTTTCATGGGATACGTTAACTCTAGAAAATATATCAAACCCAATTATTACTGTCGTTTAAATCTTTTCAAAACTTCCTCCAGAGTTACTGTCTTTTGCACACTTCGCTTTCTTCTTCGAACATAGTCACCTAAGCAACCAGAAAATCTTTATTACCTTATGTACAGGTAGATTACATTACATTCAACTCGGGATAAGAACGAAGCATGATGTACTGTAAATTTCTTTTTATGTTACAACAAGACTAGAAACTCAACGCGTTCTACAAAAACTATGCAAATAAATAAACACTTTCAAAAACAGACACATCGAAGCAGAAAATTTGGTTTTAGCACAAACTTTAAAACATGTTTGGATTAGAATTATTTCAATTTATTTTTAAACAATATCTAAATTTCTGCAATTAGAATTTAACCAATTGACGATCTTCTTCGTTTGAAGTTTAAAAGTCTTAACACTACCAAAAAATTATTCACTGGATGAAAAGCAGCATTAAGGCAATGTGAAATGTCTGCTGTAAATGTCATAGAAGTTTTGTTTTCTAAAGCAGTTTAGTGAATCAATTTTATTCTAGTATACTTTAATATTTGGAACAACTTATTTCAAAAAAATCGCACAACGATCGAATAACATTATATTGTACCGTAGTCATAATTAGGATAATCATCATTATTATAATCGTATTTGTAATTGGCAGCGTAAGCTGGTGTTTCTGGAGTAGGGGGCTCCTCAGCAATGCAGTTCACATCAACCGAAAGAAGCTCGCACTCCACGTCAACAGTTGCTATTCTGCACCAGATATCCACCTAAAATTTTTCTGATAACTCGACTGAGTATGCATGTTGATTTTAAACTTGTATAAGACAGATTTGAAAAATGATGCCGGTACTGCAAGAAAATTTCAATATAAGCAGCTACTGATACGGCATTTTGTTGGTAACTAATGAGGATTAATGCACTCCGTACAATAAATTGTACTGTCGATGTAAAAAAGAAAAAAGAAACCACAACAAAGCAAAAAATAGTGATGTCCAATAGCGTTTCGCTAAATGAATTATTTTTATCTAAAATTTAAAAAAAACTGTAAATTTTAGAAAGCCTTTGATTTACTTTGAATTATTGGAAAAGTACAATAGAATATGATTTTTGATTTCAGCTAAACCTTAATAGGGCATTCAGACCGGAAATTTTTTGCTCGATTTTTCTTTAAAAAAATTTGGCAGATCTGAAGACTAATTTCACCAAATTTGAGCTTTCTACGACCTTCTGTCCTCGTGATATAACAGATTAGATTGACCCTTAGAAAGGCTTTTTCCCCTTGGAAATTTTGCCAAAGTTGCCAGTTAAAACAAAATTTCAAAAAGTTACTGCATGTTCTTGATTCTCAATAAATGTTTTGCGGCAGAGTTATAGCAAAACAACGTAAAAGTATAGAACTGTGGAATTAGCTGCTTTCCTATAAATGTAAGCCAGCTTTTCGAAAGTTAATCTTCTGTCTCAATACTGACAAAATGGCAATACTGAAGTAAGAGGAAAACGGCTAAGTTTGAACTGCAATATCTTGAAAACGGGAAGGTGTAGAGAGTTTAAATTTGGTGAGGATGCGTATTGGGCTTTCGCAACACTTTGGTCAAGAGTGAAAAACTTGACTTGAATGCCCTTTCAAGGAAAGTCATTTTACTCAATATAGAATTGTTTATAAATTGGTATAAATATACACTTACTCTCTGCGTCAAATAATTTATGAACGTTATTTTGACGGATTCGAGAAAGTCTGTGTCGTTACATGTGTTGCGAGTTGCCATTGTGTATTTCACTCGAAAGCCTTTTACAATTTCACTGGCATATTTTTGATCTGAACAAGTTAAAATAGAGATTATTCAAATAATGAATGTCAATCGCATTACAAAGAAATATAGTCTTGCTGTTATATTTCTTTTTATAGTTCGTTTAAACAAGTAACATAGTAACTGTTAAAATCAGTCAAGAATGGAAATCCACTACTTTTATGCATTAAATTTTTTGAGTGCTATTCAAAATTCTAGTCACTCTGTCGTTTTCAAGTCACTGAGTTGTATTCTTCATCCTGCCTTTACACTCTTAGCAGTTTACACCTGTCTATCACGTACGAGAGCAATCCATTGGAATCTCATAAGCTGGTTCCCAAACTTCTTCCTCAGTGCATAAGTAAAAAGGTGTCCCGAATGCCATTCCGTATCTTGAATAAAAATTAAGGCTTACTTACGATATGACAATAAGTTACAATAGGCGCATTAGTGAACATATTGCACAATACAGCAAAAAATTGTTTAATTAGTTTATCTTTTACTGTAAAGTTATTAAAATGAAAGTAGTGACAAGAGCTGAGATAGTGGCAAGGGTTGAGAAACTTTATATAGGTATGAGTTCACAACACTAAGGTTTTGATGCGGCAACATCGATCGTTACTGATAATAATGCTGATGAAGCAATAATAAACAACAAAGTGTTCTCAAATTCAATTCCAATATACCAACCGCTTGCTGTCGCACAAGAGTTCGCATTCAAGAAGATTTTGGTACGTCACTACACATTGTTTTCTGCCATACTTAGGGTCACTCAATGGCGGACATAAGAAATCTGAAAAACAGAATCATTTTAATCATTATAAAGGGGAATTTTAAGCATGTTTATCGATAATCCAAGCATGCGAGATTTTAGTTGTGGTGAAGGATTTGGTTTGATGAAAAACTTTTAACCTTATTTTACACGGGCGACATTTTTGTTCCTCCTCTCGGTATTTTTGTGATAAGTCCATTTAACAAAAAGATTTTTATTTGCATTCAACTTGAATTGGAATCAAAGTTAATCAAAAATAACTCCTGAAAATTTGAAGTTGCTAAGATAACAGGAAGCTTTTCAATTTTGAGGTTTCCCGAAGTCATTTTCCGAAATTTGTTGGCCAAAATTTAGCTAAAATGATGTCATATGACGTTTTTGTGACTAACTACTTTGACTTAGGCATTTTATGATTCAGTATTAAAAAACAAATCTATGTGCAGAATTTAAACCGCCTTTGACGTCTGTGCAAAAGTGACATTACTTTTGAAAAATATTGCCGTGATGTCATAATCATGACGTCATCAACTCAAAACCAATTTTTTTGAAGCACTTTAGAAAACACTAACTCGCATACCAAGTTTGGTGTTCCCATGACTTTTGGTTTAGGAGTTAGATAGGGGCATTTTTGCCCCGCTTCCGCGTAAAATGCTTTGGTCAAATGCCCCGGGTAAAATAGTGTTAAACATTAAAATAGCTCCAAAAATGAGCACCTTGGCCGTTTGATTAAGTAAACCAAAGTACCTGATTCATACATATGATGAATTGCCAGCAGTGAATCACACTGGGCTTAAATCAGGAAACTTTTAATTTAATCTTAGAACATATAAGCAAAAACTGTATGGTTCAAAAGAAGTTACAAGAAGTAAGCTCAAATATATTCTATGGTTCAAAAATTTTTACAACTCTTTATCGAAATTTTACCTATTTATTTATAGAACAATTTCTTCAAAGTTACTTTAAGTTCAACGTGATCAGAAGCTTGCGTAAATAAGCAATATTATAATTATCGAATTACAGCATTAATGTCAGATTTCGTCTCAAAATCAAATAAATTTTTCATTCTACTAGCTGTATTACGCTGAAGCTTGTAAAGAGTTCACAGGGTACATCTCCGTGTTATTGCGCCCAGACAATACAGCTTCTTTTGAAGAAATGTTGAGGCGGTTGCAAGCTGTTTGCATCACTTTGTACGATTTGAAGCTCAGACTTTCGAACTGCCAAGTTCCGTTGCAATATCTCAATTTACTATAACAAACAAAACTCTTTTTCTTACTTTGGACACTAACAGTGATGACGCATGTTCTGATATTTCCAGTTGGATCTAATGCATGATATACGACACGAGTCTGTCCGAAAGGTAAATCTCCAAATTCGTGACTGCGATTCATGATTACAACTCCTGTAACGCAATAAATGTGTCAACATACAAAGTTTGTTTTTGTTTGCTAGTTTATTTGTGATGTTGCGTGCGCCATTATTATCATAAATTAATGTTGTTGTTTTTTTTTTTTTTTTTTTAAACGAGCATTTAAGTCGGAAATGTTTTTGCTCGGTTTTCTCTCAAAAAAATTTGAAAGATCTGAAGACTAATTTCACCAAGTTTGAGCTTTCTACCACCTTCCGTTCCTGAGATTTAACAGACTAGATTTCCCCTTAGAAAAGCCTTTTCCCAATATAAAGTTTGCCTGGGTTGCCAATTAGAAGCAAAATTTAAAAGTTACTGCATGTTCCTGATTTTCAACAAACGTTTTTTGGTAAAGTTATAGTAAAATAAAGGTATAGAACTGTAAAAATAGCTGCTTTTCAATAAAAAAAATGTGAGCCAGCTTTTCAAAACTTAACCTTCTGTCACAATACTGACAAAATGGTAACACTGAAGTAAGATGAAAATTTTTAATTTTGAACTGTAGTATCTTGAAAACGAGAAGACGTAGAAACTTTAAATTTGGTGGGAATGCGTTTTAGGTTTTGTCCAACATTTTCGCCAAGAGTGATAAACTTGATTTGAATGCTCTTTTAAGGCCTCGACCACAAAAGGGTTATGATTCTTTGTACTAGCATCTAATTTCCTAAGTTTTCGAGTACAATCTTCTAGCTGAAAAACAAAAAACAAAAAAAAAACATAAAATTTACACCTAAGCGTGCGGCATATCGTTACTAAATTCTAATGAACAACAGTTTTTCCGAAACTTGAAATCAAAAGTATAATACAAATAATATTGGCTGATTTTTACTGCATTTCACCTGAATTGTCCGAAAAAGTAGGTTCTTCCCACATAGCATTGCGCTTTACTGTATCGCTCCTTGGTATGACAAATGGCTCTGGATCGTTGCATTGATCAATCATAGGTGGTTCAGTGTCTTCAAAAGTCAAGCATCAATATTATTAAAGTTTGATGTAGCAAGTACACGTCAAAGGAAAAATATGCAATTGATCCCATTTTTGGCTAAAAGGAGTGACAGTGCCCTCCGTTTCAGAATGGTAACCCTGCTACTGCGTTGCCCTACTACTCTTTTGTGCTTTGTTAATGCTAATTATCTTGAGGTTGCTTTGTATCACACCTTTTGCGGTATTGAGGAATACTGCAGAATTCTATTCTTCTACAACGCTATTTCAAGTTAAAAATTATAATTTTTTACGAAGAAAAAAAGATTCGGTTGCACAGTAGATTACTCTGCCGGCTCCAGAGTTGTAAACGGGCCGACAAGTTCAGGCCTAAACCCGAAAATATATGTCCAAACCCGAAAAATGGTTTGAAGCTCAAACTACGCCCGAAAAGCCCGAAATTAAATTACGTTTAAAAAAAGGGTAATATAATTGCTTTTTTCATATTAACTTTAGTCTGCTGTGACTAAATAGAACAACTTATTGATAAATTGTGACACAATAATAATAATTATGTAATAATAATTGTATTGATACTTAAATGAAGTCTTTATTCAACGATTTTGATTATGTTTTAATAGCAAATAACAACACAAGATACGTATCAGGCTTGAATTAAGCCCGAAATTTTGTCAATCTTAAGCCCGATCCCGATCCGAAAATCCCTGCCCGACGTTGTCAAAACCTCTGACAGGCTTGGTAAGTACCATTAACATACCTATGACAGTTACGGTGAAATTGCAATCCGAAGTAAGACCACCTAAATCTTGAGCACGATAGGTAATTGTGAACACACCAATGTGAAAAAGAGCAGGAATTTCTACAGCTGGAATTACGGAGAGTGAAACCTTAAAATATAAGTTTGAGTTTAGCAATAATGCCGAAACACTAAAGACCACTTAATTCTGAATAATCTAGTACTTAGATTAAACCTAGAAATTGAAAATATTCCAATTTGTTCTTCTCAGCAGTGATGCCCACGTTGACGTTTTTGACTTGCAATATGATGTCTGATGTTTTTGATGCAAATCTGATGTAATTTGGTTTCAGGTGTAACTCTGATGTTTTTGGTCAAAATCTGATTTGAACTGTGCAAATATTGGCAAATTTACTTTGGAAATGGGGTGATCTACAGAAAAATGAAAGGTCTGCACTCAATTTGTTCAGGAGAAAATGCTTGGAAAAGCAGTGATCTCCAAAAAAAGAAAGAGGTCTTCAGCACAACTTCACCTCTGTTCATGGACATTTATGTTGGAAATTTGCTGAAGAAACCCGGATTTGAGGTTTTGATTTTTTCTGATGTTTATTTTTTTAAATCTAATGTTTTTTGAAGAGCCCTCGTTAGCAACACTGCTTCTCAGTAAATCACCAGAAAGGGACTATTCGTGGAGCGATTAACTCCTGCTCATAATTACCAGAGTTTATTTGACATTTTGTGAGGTGTTTACTGTGTATCCATAGATTACCCACAAATTTCCAGTTTAGATCATAGCAATTAGTTACGTATATATGCCAAACAAAGCAAACATCCAAATACTGTAGAACATTGACAAAGAAAGAACCAAACAATTTGTACGTTATCAGAGTTGTCAGATACGTTTGCAGCAACCCAGGAAACCTCAGTAGTTGAGCTAAATGGATTGGCAATGACTTCAATGCTATCAGGGCATTCAACAGTTGGCGCTTGAATGTCTGCAAAAGAAATGACGGGACAATACTCAAACAATTATGTTTGAAGCTGAGAACTTAATTAAGATCTATTGCAACGACAAAACGAATAGGCCTATTAAGTTACGACATTCTTTGGATCCTATCAGACATGTAATGTACATTGTGCAAATACAATGGACTCAACATTTACAGAATTCTAAAGCAGCATAATCTGCATAATGACATTTATACTAAATCAAATTCATTTTTTCTTTTTTCCTGTTTCACAATCATGTCAGATTGGGTTTTGATTGATTAAGGAAATTGTTTGAAAACAGTGAACTAATATATATGCGCTCTTCCACTTCCGATCTCTTTAACGCTTTAGTCCAAAAACAATGCTTTTGCTAAGTTTGCTACTTTCAAGCTACTGAACTGTATACCACCAGCATAGTAGCTTTTTTCTCTGTTTGAAATAAAACCTTTTTATCAAGCTCACGAAAATCTTCAACTGATTGAAAAGAACTGAGATCAAATCATTATACCAATGCATTTTGCTTGTTCAGTGTTCCTGGACCACGTATTGATGCCAACACAGGTTGTTTCCTCTTCAACGTTCAGTACAAATCCATTGGAGCACATCATTCGACAAATGGTTCCAAAAGGCAAAGTTGCATTGGAAGATATCAAGCAGTTTGTAGACAAGGTACCTCCAAAGGGTACAACAGGTGCAGAACAACGGATTTCTGCAACAATATATTGTAACATTAATCTTGCGCAATCAATTTCTATACAAAGCAGCAATGATGAATGATACCACGCAGAAATTGCGTAAGCAAATTAAGTTTGACCTGTGTTTGGCAAAAAAAGAAGTAGAAAATCCATTGTTGTTTGTAGTGCACTTACCTATTCTTCCTAACCTCAAAACGCACATATCAAGTATCACACTAAAAAATCAAACCGAAATTTTTTCATTATACTCGCGGTTATCACGCCGAAGCGTGTAGCAAGTTTGCGGGGCCAATCTCCGTCTCATTGCACCAGTGGACAAAATAGCTTCTTTCGAAGAAATATTGCAGCGGTGGCGAGCCGTTGGCAGCACTGTTTCCGATTTGACCGGCCCGAGATTTGAACCTCAGACCTCTTACTGCAGAGGCTAACGAGTTACCGCTCGACCAACTGGCAGTTTTAAAAAAAAATACTGAGCAAAACAATGACACCAAACAGTAGCCAGAGGGGGTGGCGAGGCTATAGCCCCCCATCAGCCTGAAAAGTATGAAAAATTCTCCGCTTTAGCACTTTTGAGGTCGATTTTTGCTCTAAAAACGAAAATAGCCCCCATCATTGGAATTGGCGATGAGAATTGGTCAAGCACCTGATGTGATTTTGACCAGAAAACTGGGTTTCAGCCTGGCTGATGACCTTTTTTTTTTTGAGATCACCTAAATTTGGACAGAAAAACCGACTCAATCTGAGTTAGGACCGATCGAAATCTGGGTCAATATTGTTTGCTGTTGTTTCCAGCCTCCAAAACAGCCCCCCCTCCACCCCATTGCTAATTCCTGGCTACGCGCCTGACACCATACCTACTACACAAAACCACGCAATCCTACAGAAAAGCAAAATAACCCAACCATGTGATACACCAGTACTTTAGTACAGCTCAGTATTTAAGTTCGTTAGATAATATTGATTATCGGTTTTTCAATGATTGCTCTTGTGTTGTTTGCTTGAATAACCTGGAATAGTATGGTATAAATTATTAGAAACTTTAATCTCTTCAACATCTGTATAAGCTTTAAATACACCCTGAAAACCAAAGAATGTATAAAACGCCATACTGTGGCCCAAGACCTGGGTTAACGCTTTTAGTCTCTGTTGATATGCTGTGGGGTGGCTCTGGATTCTGAATGGAAATTGGAGACAGTCAGGTGCGTATTACACTGAACTACTTATAAATCAGTGCTATGATTTAGTTAAAATTCGAATCGCGGCTTGCATTCGTAGCTGCATTGGCAAAGCGGTTTGTATATGGATATAAAGTAGAAAAGCTGCGATGTTGTACCTTCACAAGTACTCTCGGCTCCACTCCATCGTCTATTAGCATGACAGCTTCGACTAGCCAATCCATTGAGAGCAAAACCAGTCTCACATTTAGTAATGCAATGCGTTTGATAAGAGAAATCTGCTTTGGTGCAATTTAGCATCGCATGCAGAAGCGGCTGCAGCTCAGTGCAATAGCGAACTGTAAAAAAGACAGTTTGAAAATTTAGCTATCTAAGAAAATAAATAGGGAGATAAAAGTGAGAACATAAAATTGTTGAGTTTAAAGGTGCGTTTAGACGAGACACAAGGCAACGTGTACCGGTAATTTGCATCTTTGCAACGTTATGCGTACCTTTGCAAGCGGCAACTCACAAAATTGCACAACTTTGCGAAAGCCCAAATTACGCGTTGCTTCACGCCTACTTTAAACGTAACTTAAATTCAGGTTTAATTTCTATGAAAAGTATGTATTACTAAAGAGCTCGAGTGGCAGAGCATATAATACAATTATTAATTTCCTAAAGTCAATTCAAAAGTTTTGAATTTCACCTTTTAGATTCTCGAGTTTTATGAATTTTTATCAAATTATTCCGAAAAATAAGCTATGGTGGTTTTGGCTCAGCTACATCAGTTCTTTCTCAACTAATTTTTTTCAGACAATATTTACAAAGTTTGTCAAATGTATAAGTTTTGCAACAATTTTAAAACAGTTTTTTGAGGTTATTCACATAAAAATATTGAGCAAAAATATCCCACAGAAAGCACTTATTCAATGTTTTACTTTGGCAAAAAGGTTCCTCCATTGCAGCATCCTCTTTTGTTTGCCATGATCCGTCCAAAGTACATTCAAACGAGGCGCTTCCAATCAAATCGTAGCCGTCATCGCAAAGCGCGTGACAATTTGACCGATAACGGTTATCGCAAACATCGCCGTCAAATCTTCCGTTGATCGGTCTCGCAATTGCGGGGCATCGAATAACTTCGCATCGATCATCTACCTGTTTGAAAGTAAGACAATCATCAAGTTCCACTGATCTTCAATAATACAGATATTTGAATCTATTCCAGAGACAGAAATGCGATTTCTAATAGGTCAAAACCTTTTCGATTAAATACGAATTAAAATGATAATAGATATGATCATTAATGTAATTTGCTATTAAACGTTATTGTTATCATTAATTCAAATTGGTGAAAGGCAATGCGACGACTAAAAACTAGCGAGACAAATGCTTCTCAAAAAAGGAAAATATTGTACAGAAAGTTAAGTTAAAAATTGTCAATTAGTAATAGTTTTTGCTCATAATATTTTTGTAGTAATCGTATTGATGTCAAAAAGGTACTGCACCCTAATTTTTTTAATTTAACGCTAAATACAGGGTGAGCCAAAAGTACGTGGACAGTAAAAAAAAATTAGGTGTAACATAGTATTAGAAAACAGGTAAAATTAAAACAAATTTTAGTAATAAAATTATAATTATATACCACAAATGACATAGTTGTAACAAAGTTAAATTTAACAATTGGATTAATGTAACTGAGGCATAAATCTATTCCATATGCCGTCCACCTACTTTTGGCTCACCCTGTAGTAATTGATTACTATGTAGTAATTAATTGATCACCCTGTAGTAATTGACTAATAAGAAATAATTGATTACCAATGTTTTTGTCCTGTTTTTTCATTGTTTGACGTTAAATAGTTTTAGCGGGAAAGATTTTGACTTTACGGGACAAAAAATTTGGCTGTGGCAACATGACAGCATCAAATTCGCATTAGTGGTTTCAACCTGAATTAGTTATCTGGTAGGACCCGGTGTTAAAATATGTTTTTCCCAGGCTTCTGCTGTGGCTTTGGCGAAAAAGGTGTGTTTTTTAAAGTAAAATTAGGTTTATTGGTTTGAGTTTTCTTATTTTAACACAAAGATATTGGATTTGGTGCACTTAGAAAGAAACTTGAAAAATAGGCATAGGCCGATCGGATAATTTTCATAATTTCGGCTTGTGTGCTATAGCTCTACCACCTAGTTCTTTTTGTAATTATTAGAGTAAATTAAGACCGGTATCAAAACGCATTGGGCTAAATTAGACTTTACAGCTTTTAAAAATCGACTGGTAGGTTGACTTAAGTATTGATAGACTTGGGATAATTTATGCGTTCTTGTAACCATAATAATGGTGCTTCACTAACATTATCGCTGAGTCCAAACGAGCGACACCAAATGTTTGATTCATAAATAATTTTAAAAAATGGCAGGATTGCTACAAATAGCGAAAAAAAAAGAAATGCAAATATCTTTCGATGTAGAAGTCGAAAGATTTTGAAATTAGCCGCAAAATTTTTTTTTTTTAATTACAATTTTTTTTGTGGCAATAAATGAGTTAAAATTAGGCCTCAATGCCCCTATAGAAATCGTAAAAAGACTGTTTGTTAAAGCAGAAAAACAATTTTCTATCTAAAGGAGATAAAAAAAAAACAACAGACAAACGAAAAAAGGAGCATAGCAGTTAGATTGCATAAAAAAAAAAACTGAAAAACAATGAATTGTATATTTTCAGAGCCTCATTGAAAACACCGAGCGTATATGCAAAAAATACATGCAGTGCATGAATCATAAAGAAGAAACAGCATACTCTCAAGTATCCAATATTGCAAACACATTGTTCTAAGGAAAAACTTCCAACGGGCGAAGCCATGTTCGTATCAGGACATGGAAGGCATGACTCAAGACCACCTGGTGTTGGGAGAGGCTTGTAGGTATTTTCTGGACAAGCTGCAAAGCAAAACAAAGATTTTGTCAGGATTTTTGCAGACAAGAGGCACTTGATTTAATGGTTATTTAAAATCGCCTGACTTTTGAGAGAAAATTCTCACTACAGAAACCTAGTGTAGTGCTGATGGGTTCGGAAAAAAGTGGCTCTTTTAAACCACTCAAATTGGGCTCTCCGTTGCCTTATCCTTATGCATGAGGCGTCTGTTGATGTAAACCCATCTGTCGCCCTTTACAAAGCTCAGTTTAGGACGGTTTTCTAATATTTCCAGAAAACCATAATATGGAGAAAATTTGCAGTAATTGCTCGCAAGGACGTACAGAGATGTTCCAGATAGCAGGTTCATAGTAATATTTTGAAAGTATCAGAACTGCCGACACAATAAAACTTAAAATAATAAACAATATGCAAGCATAGGACGCGAAGCAAAGGTTGACTACCTTTGCAAGTGGTCGCTCACGTCACTTGCTCAAAATAGGCCAAGTATTTATCAACAACCGGTTGGAACCTTTCGCAAATTGTCAGTGAAGTCACATTTTCGTTGCTTTTCGCCGCTTCGCGTTGCTTTACGTTTTGTGTAAACGCACCTTCAAGCATCTATTTTTGATTCGTTATCGGCATTATTTCTTTTCAAGTTTATAGGAGTAAGTAAATTCAAAATGTACCGGTACATCCATCCGGTAGGGTATGCAGACCATAGCCGTAATAGCCCGCGTTGCAAACGCATTCATACAACCCTGTTGTTGTTCCACATCTGCAGGCACCTAGCGAATGACAACATGTTCCTTCGTCAGTGCAAAAGCGGTCGCAAAAGTGATTCTCTTCAGTAACGTAATCGCCTGTTTCAGTATCTGCAAAGACATACATTTCATTAAAAAATTATTACACCAAGCAGAGTTTACTGTGATTTCTCAAGTCTACCGGCAATTAACACCCTGTGAAAGTCAGTTAAACACATTTGTCTACCTATAATTAAATAAATATGGGTCAGGATCAACTGGAACTACATAAATCTAAATCTATAATTCATGGATACCCCGTACAGCATATATACAAACGTTACGTTTAAATCGTTTATAAGTCCCGGTAAGTAATAGCTTATTTCGTTTATTACTTTGCCAAGATTAAACAAAAACAATAACGTAACCAAATTCAGAAAAAATTAAAATGCTGCGGGTAGCACAATCGAAGCAGTGAAGAAGGCAGTCGTGTGAACTGTAACTGGACGCTGCGAAGGGACCTCTCGGTCGTCGAGCCGAGCAGCTGCCTATATTTCTTCAAAAAATTGTTTTTTACAAGATTCAAAAAACAAAATGATCAATTTGTATTCCAAAAATCAGCGATAGAGCAAAGATCGCAATATGCTCTGGATTTTTGTTGCAAATATACGGTCATAAAACAATAATTTTATGCAAGTATTTATTATTGCAAGACATAACTTTTTTTAATAATATTTAAATCACGAGTATGCTGGGCATGGTATGGAATGGAATGGAAGATGGAATGGAAATTTCGGTATGGAATATGGAAAATACCCGATTGGTATGAAATGTTTCAAAAATAGAATGGAAAGCAATCTTCCATACTTCCATACCAATTCCATACTAGATTTCGCTCATGGCATTTACAGAAAAATATATACGGATAGTGATAATTAAAAATATGTCGAAGCGCTTAGCAGCTAATCATCTGTCGGCAAATTAGTAGGGTAATTCGGTCATGAACATTGCGAAAACAGTACAGGCATTGCATCATCAGATCATAGAATATACTCATTGCAATTTGCAGCTGCATTGATGCTGACTGGTTTAACTTTTGTTTTGAGAATGACAATTTGCCTGGTGCCGTCGCCCAGAGCAAACGAAGCGAGAGAGCGTTAAAATAGACTGAACTTTTGCACATTAAAGCTGATCTTGTACGGCTGCAAATTATGCGCAATTTCAGTATTCTGTAATCATGTCTAAAAAAGAGGCATGTAAGTCCGATAGCGTTTTTAGCTCCTTTCGTTTCCGGCCCATAATCGCTTAAAAAGTCTATCTACAGCAGTGACTGCGACCTAAGCAACCTTGAATGTGCTCTAAAAAAGAGCTAGTCTTTTAACAAACGAAATAAGTGATTTTGTTGGTCTACATTTCTACTCTCCGACACACCCATAAACAGCGTGCAAATAAGATTTTGCTAAAGGAGGGGGCTTTGAAGTTAAAATTTTTTTCTTCAAAAAATGCCTCGATTGGGTAGCAAGCTGAGCAAAGTGCTGCAACTCAATTATCTCATAAAGACGGGGGTCTGGGGGTGGAGCCCCTGTGGCCGGGCGTTTTTTTTTTTTTCGAGAAAAAATAACTATTTCAACGCCATTTGAATCACATTTCGCACGCTTTTAAAGTTATTTGAAAGAATTAAATTGCTAAGACTTAGAAGCCGGTAAAAAAATTAAATTGCCCATTCATTCAGCCCCTACTTTACTTACAAGTCAATTCAAAACCACGTTTAAACGCTTGTATTTTAGGAATAAATTTTTTAATGACTTGGCTGGAGGGGGGCTGAAGCCCCCTTTGCTCTCGCAGTTGCGCCACTAGATCCGTAAACGCTTAGCGGCCTTTTCTGCATCCCGACCCATAATTTGAGAAACATTGGCTTCGGGCTTAGAATATACTCTAAATTGAGTACGATGCAAACGTTCGTGGTTTTGAAATTGATATAACTAGTTTACTATTAGTCGATGACCTATTAGGTTCAGAGGTGTAAACTTTGGATGTTAAGTCTGGCGTTTGAAACTTGGACCACTAAACTTTCCGTATTTAAAAACTTCAATATACCGCTAATGTACGTAATTTTAATCAAGTCGGTAGGGTTGAATGTTGTTATTCCTTTTTGCATCATTGTCAGTTTTCTTGTCGTTACGTGATGTTTCAAAAAAGTATTTTCAGTAAACCAAAACGCGGGGAAAAGCCCCCGCCGCAGCAAAGGCACTAAATTTGCAGTGACAAACATTTTTCTTCCATTGTAACAATGATTTGTTTTAACTTTTCTATCCTTGATTAATCTTAATTCTTTGCTGCTTTAAAGTTTTTTTTTTCGGTATTTTTGTAAAATGTTTTTGGCAGTTTGGTTATATATCATACAATATACTGCTTATCGTCGCGAGTGACTAATTGCAAATGTACGCCTAACGTTATGAATTATAAGTACGCTTAACGCTTAACGTTATAAGTACAATATAAATTACGTGTAGCTTTCAATCTAAACTTACCTTAGTATGGAAGTGTGGAATGGAATATGGAATGGAAGATTTTTAGTATGGAATGGAAATGGAATGGAAGAAAATTGCCGGTATGGAATATGGAAAAATCGTCTTCCATTCCATTTCATAGCATGCCCTGCGTGTATGGCAAGCCGGTCTCGTGATTATCTTTTTGCAATTGGTTTCACTGGTTTCTTTGGTTATCAGCGTACTGATAACAAGACATTTTATCCATTTGAAGTGGATCCTTATCAGAAACATAAAATGCTTTGGCGGGCAGCAATTAATGAAAATAGCTCTCAGAGAATTTTTCTTTCTGAGCCGGTTTTAAATAAGCGTTGTAATTCTGCTAGGCACTTTAGTCCTACGTAATGTGCATTAGAATGAGTGCATGTTAGTGAAATCACAGTACATATCCAATAATAGAAAATTTTGTAGAAAATGTGACGCACATTGCACAATTATTGAGATATTAACATGATATTTAAAATAGAAGACCGTCATCGGTATTTACAATATTATTTTGGTACAAACAAGATTGCCTGTATTCCTTTTTGCAGTATTTTACAATTATTTTTCAATAATGTAGGCATTTATAAAAATGCTTATTTTGATTCTAGGACAATTTTGATCATAATTCAATATGCGGTATTATAATGTAATAAATACGTAGTCAAGTTGTTTGTTTTCAAGAATTCTGAAAGCAGACATAAACTTGGAAGGAGAAAATAAAATGCTCATCATATTTTATTGATATTAAAAATTATTAACATTTTGCTATTACAACTACCTTTAAGTAGATTTGAAAACGTAGAATAACAAAACAATCATATTTAATACAAAATGCTTATTTAAATTTAACACAAATTGAAGAAACAGATATATCTTTATTTTTCAGAGAGTAAATAAATATCAGCATATTCGATTAAAAAATTTATTTAAAATAAGTCTATTTTATCAAAATTGTTTTGCCAAATAAAGTGTAAACAATCCAATAAAATGGCGGAAGCTGATACCGCTATGACGAATTTTTATCGAAGCACAGCTTGGTACGTGTGCCAAGGAATTCATCTCAGTTGCATCGTCATTGGTTTGTATCTGCTTTATGCGATGTTCCATTACCGAGCAATCAAAGTCGAGAGACAAAAGGATATTTGTGGTAATTATATTACCGTAGCAGCATAATTTCACGTTTTTTGATATCGTAGATCTTTAGTTGAAGAAATTATAAAACACGCGGCTTTATCCATCCATTCAAATTAGTGTAGTGCAATTTTCTTGCCATAAACATTTTCTGAAGTGATCTTGAAAAACAGTAGCATAAAATCGTTGGGTTCAGAATTGTAAGTCGGGCCGAGCTTTTTGGGTCGGGTTCGGGCCTAAAGCTGACAAAAATTTCGGGCTTAATTCGGGCCTAAGACGTGATTTTTGTCTTAGGTGCACAAAAATATAATCAAAATAACTTAGCAACATTGGTAAATTTTTCAGACCAAACTTAACTTTTTTTTTTCGGGCATGATTTAGGCTTCAAATTAATTTTCGGGCCAGATTCGGGCTTATATTTTTGGGTTCGAGCCTGAACTAGTCGGCCCGTTTACAACTATGGTTGGGTTATAATCCTACATTAAGTGGTAGAATAAGAGCTTTTTTGAAACGGTTTATTTTATCATTCATTCAAACAAGTGGAAAATTCTTTACACATTCTTAAAGCTCTATTTTGATGGTATGTAAGCTAAGACATAAAATGTGATAAGTGTACTGGCCGCGGAATTGACCTACTCTTTAAACTGCAGTTGGTGGAGACACTTGTAGCAAAAATAAATTTAAAAAAAATTAAATGACAAAACTGTAGAAATCAGAGATGGAAACCGGTCGGGTTGCCGGTTGGGTCGAGATTCTTCGACCGGCCGGTCAAGCCAGTCCAAAAACCGGTCGAATTATCCTTTCTGGCAACTAAAAGACATCTAAGCACCAACCGAAATATACTTATATATTTTATTATAAATAAAACTTTTTATAAAAAATCAGTATTTACAAACCACACCTTTCGAAAACACTTGTTGAATGGTTTCAAGCTGTGACTAATATGCTGTGACCATTAAGACATGCACATCCAGGGACGTGTTTAGGGTGGGAGTATTGTGCCATGCCCCCCCACTTTGGGCCACGGCACAAAGCAAAAAAGTGCAAAATATACATTAAAATCGCGTAATCAGATTCTAGTAAAGCATGCATGTGGAAGAGGCTTTTGCTACCTGGCATTTTCGCATCATTTTAATCAGCTTAAGAGTAGAAGTGGCGCTGATTACAGATTTTTTAGTACATGCTAAAATCTTGCCGCTTTGAAAAGCCGTTTTTAGCTTAAATTTACCACACTCTACACTGGGCGAGAAAGACATAGCTCTTATTTTGTTTATATCCAACTAGCCATGGCTTGTTCTGAAGTAGCAGCATTTCTACAAAACTGCTGGGGCACATTATATTTCGAATGTTTTCTGGCCAATGTCATAGCAGTTTAGTGTTTTCAATGAAAATAACGAACGCGTTTCGTTTGTCGGGGTAGTTATTCATAACCACTTCGTACTACCGATGAGTTTATTTATTGGTTTGACGTTTCGCTTCCCGAACCGGAAAGCTTCTTCAGAACAACTTGCAGTGCTGCCTTTGCAGTTACAAAAAGGTATATGAGAAAAAAATAACAGCAGAAAAATGGTAACAGTAAAAACATACGACATACGAACATTACAATCCTTGTACTATTATAGCCAGGGTGTCGAACCGTTTCAAATAACGGTTCGGGTTCAGGTTTAGCTCCTGCTCAAAATATTTTAGCGGTTCAAGTTTCGTTCGGGTTCACTTGAGCACCATTTTCGAGGTTCAGGTTTGGTTCAGGTTCACTCAAGTAAAATATTACTGGTTCAGGTTCGATTTGAATTCATTGACTTAAAATTTAACTGTCGTTACTTGTTTCGTCCAGAAAAAAAAAAGGAGAAATTGCTGATCCTGTTGATGATCACCACTGTTCTTATTGTGCGTGTACCAGCGCCAGCGGCATCCGGATATGGAAAAATATATTCTTACTTTTGTTAGGGGTTGAGGTTCGGTTTGGGTTCACTTGAGCAGAATTTTGAGGGTTCAGGTTTGGTTCAGGTTCACTGAAGTAAAATTTTGCTGGTTCAGGTTCGGTTCGGGTTCACCAAATTGAAACGGTTCATTCGGGTTTACGGTTCGGGTTCAGGTTCGGTTCGACACCCTGATTATAGCTAAAAACATTAAAATAATGGAGCAATAACATTATATAATATTGAAAATTATGTCACTAACAACGTGAAAAAAGATTAATAATATTCAAAACAACTAGGCTGCTTCGTTAACAGTTTGAGAAAGTATGAAAACGATGTATTGCAAAACATTATGTACTGGTAAAGGTTTTTAGCTGCACAAAGATTTATATTAATTGTTCCGTCGTATATAAATCTCTGTGGAGCTAAAAACCTTTTAAAGTACATAATGTGTTGCAATAGATCCTTTTCATACTTTCTCAAACTGTTTATGAAGCAGCTTAGTTGTTATGAATATTATTAATTTTTTTCACGCTGTTCGTAACATAATTTTTCAGTATTTCTTTTTTCACGCTGTTAGTGACATAATTTTCAATATTATATAATGTTATTGCTCCATCATTTTAATGTTTTTGGCTATAATAGTACAAATTTTGTGATGTTGATATGCTTTTACTGTTACCAATCTTCTGCTGTTATTTTTTTCTCATTTATCTTTTTGTAACTGCAAAAGCAGCACTGCCGAAAAAAAGTTCAGTATTTGCTGCTCGGCAAATTGCAAATAATCTGTCACAAATAGCTAAAAAATTATAACTTCATTTTTTGGCCTTCACATAATATCATTAAAAAGAAAGTCTAATATAATTTAGCTTGTGCCCTTCAGTGGTTTTTATGCTTATTTTGTGCACGTTTTGCGCTGCTCAAAACAGGTCTTTCAAACCAAACCTTAATTAGAAAATGTCTTAAATTCAAAAAAAAAAAAAAACAATTTTTTTTGCTTTTTTTTCTGAGACCCCCGTCCAAAGTCACAAGTTTTAACTCCTCACCCATGCCCCCCCGCCCTTTTGAAAATTTTTCATTAGATACATTGAACAGTGAACAAAAACCTTCTGTAAAAATACCGGTCGACCGGGCCGGTCAGAAACCGGTTGACCGGTCAGAAACCGGTCAACCGGCGATGATTTTGAAATTTACCGGTCGGGTCGGGTCGAGAAAATCCTGACCGGTTCCATCTCTGGTAGAAATACCCTAAAGTGATAAAGAATAATAATTTGGGAATCTTCAGGTAATTTTGATATACTGGTAATTTAATCGTACATCTTATGAAAGAGCTGAGTTTTATATACAAAAACATCAGTGAATGGTAGAAGCTAGTACATGGTTACAGGGAAGGAAACGGGCTTTATCTATTGAAAAGCCATTTCTTGTCTCTATGATTACTAGCTAATTGTTTTATTTTGATGTTCAGGTCGAAATTCAAGAAAAGGAGGCAATTGGCTTGAGAAGCTTTGCATCATTGGGATCATAGCTGCCTTATTGAGGTTTGCCAACAACCAAGCATTGCTTTTCACCGGTTGGGCCTCACCCAACCGTTGCTCGATACTGCTCAACATCAGCATAGCTATGTACTTCATTGCAATTCACCCGGTCTATTTTTTCTTATGGGTTCGACAGGTACACGAGTCATGTAAAAAAAGCGATTATATAACAAGTACATTAATCGGTAACTTGAAAGCTTTTTGCTTGTCCTGTATTCAGTGATAGATCAAAGATTTTCCTTGCCCGAGACAAGTTTCCGATCGGGAACACTTTTCGCTACCAAATGTGTATGAAGACAAAAAACGTTAGTCACAACTCAAAACCTTTTTTTTCAAGACGGACAATATAGCAGTGTGCACCAAAGAAAAATAAAAGCTTTAAAATTTATCAAAACAAAACAACACTATTTAAAATAAAAAAAGAACATTTGGTAGCATGTGCTAAATTGACTCTCATGTTTTTAGCGAATATTCTATTCCAATCGAGCATTGAAGCATCTCTACAGCAAGACAGTACGAGCCTTGGGCTGGGTGGCGCTAGTATGCTTTGTTTTTGTTACCATACTCTTCATGGTGCTCTTTGTAACCGATCGGGAGAACAGCGCTAGTGGACGGGTCTGTAGAGGCATTCACACTGACAATGGAACTAACTTTACTAGCAAGGCATTCTTAAATGAAACAATACATCAAGGAGTTAAAGTTAATACAATGGCTGGACTCATTGGCGGAGCAATTCAGGTAGCGTACCATTAATGCCGGTAGCATTTTTACTAAGAGTACCCTTATTATAGTCACAATCTATCTCCTTTTTCTTTATTTTTCTTTATCCCGACTTAAATACGATACTCTGTTGACTTAACAGCGTCGCCTTTGTAATGTAACTTAAGACTTGTGAGAGTTCGGTTCGCGCTGCGTTTGTTTTTTAAACAAAACCTTGCATTAGAGTTCCAATTCGGACAGTATTGCCAGCATGAGAGGTGGTTAATTGTAAGGTAGCAGGAATGGTAAACTTCGGAAATATGCGTACTGGTATGCTAATAAACTGTTCTAACCAGATGTTCCTTAAGATAAGATTTTACTAGTGTCTATACAGTGCAATTTGTTGTTCTTCTTCTAACTCACACTTCCAATAAACTGCCTGCTTATATCAGAGCACCTCAATTTGCAGAACTGACAAAAAATCAAAATGAAACTATTGAAACATCTCGTGCATTTCAAGTTTTTAACTATCATATAGATAAAATATTTTTTTATTACTATTTGTGATTTACTTAGCAGCGTTTAGTTTTCGTAGGTAAAATCAAGGCCTTGGCTAAACATATTGTTCAGACGGTGCTCAGCCCGTCATTACGTCTCTTTACTAGGTGGCACAGCACTGTACAAGACATAAACATAATAATATTTTTTTTGGTTTAGAAGTTAGTTCATTGTATTGGTGACATTAATCAAATACTTTTGCTTTTGTAGCTTTCTTTTTTGGCACTTTTTCTGTATCCAATTATGGACAACAAACTAAGGACGATGCGAACTCAACATATGCGATGTGGAAACGCAATCATCAAGGTGATTCGACGTTCATTTCTCCTCGCTGGATTATGCATTCTCACCGACGTTGCTATTGGTTTGCTAGTGAAGATAACTCACAAAAGCTTCCCGGAAGCAATTTTTGCGCCATTGGCGATGTACGACATAAACCTAATTGTTAACCTCCTTTGCATCATTGCGACGTTTCGCGATTGCAAGGTGATGCTCTTTCCTTGTTTCTACGCTTGCGGGACGCAAAAATACAACAGGCCTAGCGAATCTTCGTTCCGACAGTCATTCAGATATCGCCGACCAAGCGAAAATCAAGATGCTTCGAGAGCGAATATCCATCGATGTGCTAGCATTGAAACGCAACGATTAAAAAAAGGATGTGAACCAGCAAGAGACAAGCACACTGATAGAAAACCTACCTTGGTCGATGCGACGTTGACACAAAAACTCGCAAACGAAGTTGTGGTCGTCAGTGTTGATGATGATTGCTCTTACAACTTTCACTCCGAAAAAGCCAATACGGACTCCATTTTTGCAGAGCGACTTCGAGAAGTGGAATCAGAATCCAATCAGTATTCCGATCCCATTTTGCAACTTCCCAAGTGTCAAGGGTATCAACAAAAACGATCGGCATCTCTGAATCTAACTTCCCACATTGCTATGCCCATTTTAAGAAGAGCCAAATCTCATATCATATATTCGCTATTGAGCAAATCTAAGTCATGGCTATTGGATTACAGTAAGCACTAATAAGATTGCGTGACGAAGTTTTTTTGCGATATTTAGCCATTTCTTTATTCGTTGGCTTTTACCCAAAACAAAGACTACCAAAGCTTGATTCAAATTGTAACTTTGATGAAACACTTGCTTTCTTAACTTGCTTTGTTTTGAAAAATTATTGATTCTCTACATTAATTTTAAAGGGGTAAAGCACCCAGCAGGAGTTATATGGAAAAGATCAAGAGAAACCTACAGCGAAATATATTTTCATCAAATTTCAGCTTTCTACGACCTAGCGCAGTGATTACCAAACTTTTTTTTACAATTGTACCACTTTGAGCTTTTGTACAGCGTTCGTGTACCACAGCAGAGTTGTAAACGGGCCAACTAGTTCAGACCCGAACCCGGCTCGAACCCGAAAACATAAGCCCGAACCCGGCCCAAACCCGAAAACTAATTTCAAGCCCAAATCATGCCCGAAAAAACCCGAAACTTAAATAAGATCTGGAAAATTTAGCAATGTTGCTAAGTTATTTTGATTATATTTTTGTGCATCTAAGACAAAAAGCTCGTCTCAGGCCCGAATTAAGCCCGAAATTTTTGTCAACTTTAGGCCCGAACCCGGCCCGAACCCGAACCCGACCCGAAAAGCCCGGCCCGACTTACAACTCTGTACCACAAGAATCGGCAACCTTTTTGCACCGTGGGACACATCCAGACCCAGCAAGATTCCATCGGGCCACTACCATTCCAACGGACCAAAAAAAGGTCTTCGCCTGAAAATTAGACATTTTACAGCCGATTCAATGGCGGTGACCAAAAGAAACAAAAAAAAGGTCTCCACCAGAAAATAAAGTACATTTCGGCGGGGTTGTTCGAAGCAAGAAGAAGTTATTCGAAGTAAGAAGAATGAAAGTTTTAAAAGTTGAATGTCTTTGCAAATTTATAAGTAAGCCGAAGTAGCTCGCGTACCACCTGAAAGACTCTCGCTTGCCAGTAGTGGTACGCGTACCACAGTTGGGAACCACTGCCCTACACGTTGAGAAAATTGAATTTTCAATTTCATTGTAAAAAGTGTTGTTTATTGATGACATAATAATCACTGAAGTTCGATTTTGCAACATTACTTTCGAACTCGATTTTGGAAGTATTTTCGCTTTTTCAGCAAAATGAAGATGAACGCATACTGAGAAAATATACGAAAAAAATTTTAGACCAAAAAACTTGAATTTTACAAAATCACGGCAGAAGAGCTGACTTTGTGCTGTGTTGAAAAAGCATTTTGATTGATAGTTACGAATTAAGACGTATAAAGGTGAAAGTAAGCGCAAGGTTTGAAGGTTATCATAATTACTTCCAGTGTGTGCCAAAGTCATTTTACGTCAAATTTAACTTTGAAAGGAAGAAATTTTGTTCAAGTGGAACGGGCAAAATGTTTTTGAGTTCACTATATACTTAGTCTAATTTAATTGTGATGTTTTGAATTTGGCAGGCCAGAGTTTTAATGTTTAAAGAGACATTCAATTCCAAGTTTTTCGCTGTTGACCAAAATGTTGGAAAAAGCCTAAATTGCATTTTCACCAAATTTGAACTTTCGATGTCTTTCCGTTTTCGAGATATTGCAGTTCAAAGTTAACAATTTTCTTCTAATTCCAGTGCTGCTATTTTGCTAGTTGTGTGACAGAAGATTAACTTTTGAAAAGTTGGCTTGAATTTACTTGAAAAGCAGCTAATTTACAATATTCTGACCTTCTACTTTGTTTCAACAACAACACTGCCGAAAACACTTATTAAGAGTAACGAACCTGCAGTAAAATTTGGAAATGTTTTGTAATTGGCAACCCTGGCAAAATTTCTAATGAGAAAAAAGCTTTTCTAAGGAAAAATCTAAATTGTTATATCTTTGGAATGGAAATTGGAAAGTCGTAGAAAGCTCAAGTTTAATGAAGTTAGTCTTTAAAATTGTCAAAATGTTTCAACAGAAAACTGAGCAAAATTTTTTCTCCCTAAATGCCCTTTTAATTGTTTCTGACCTTTTAATCGTTCTGACCGCGCGGAAGCCTAGGCAGAGCCACAACAGATTAGTCTAATGAGAAAATGTGCTTACGAGTCCCGGAAAGACTTTTTTTTACCTATGTAGCGATGCTCAGTATAGTCTGCATGGTTCCGGCTAGGGTTGTCTCCACTTCTTTTTTTCTAGCCATTTACGCCATAATGACGTCATTTCTGCAAAAGTTGCCTACATTTTCTAGGATTGCTGACTTTTGCTTTATTTACTCTCACTTTTCTTATGGTTGAACCTGAACTTTCACGCTTGGGCCACTCAACAAATGGGACATGGGGAATCTCCAAAAACATTTATGGCGTCATACTATTATGACGTCACAGTCCAGGTCTAGGACGTCGCAAGGTTGGAGCATAAGAGTTGGGCAATGGACATGGGTCTAAAGTGTAAGGGTTCCGTCAAAAAAGACACTAAGGAATTTGGAATGAGATTGAATCAGAGATGGATACCCATTGCCCTGAAATGGTAGAATTAATTGGAACACAGCTTGATGATTATAAGAACATCTTTATGTTTGCCTGTTCAAGAACTACATATTGTCGGCTGGGTATCGTAACCGCTCTTTACCCGCTTATCATACCCAAACTTAATGGTGCATTTAAATACAGTAATAGAGACTCCGCACTAATATTGACCGAATATATCTCTCAGTCATAATATGGATCCCTCAGCCGATACTACAACAAAAATGACAACTATATCTTTCAAAAAAAGGGCCAGCAAAAGCTCGGCCATCAATCTTTGCAGCCGTGAAAAACTTTTGCATGGCACTACACCACCAGAAAAGAAACCAACATTCGTGTACTATTATAGTACTACTGGACTGGTATGACTTTAGTCCAAAACAAATCTAAGATCTTTCTAGAATTAGCAACCACCTCGGGGCGTGTATTAAATATTTTACAGTACTGTTGATATGTTGAACAAAGCATTGCGGTAAATTAAGCGATAACCACTGTGACAGAGGAGCCAACCACAATACTCCAGACCATTTATTTGCTAATTACCATAGCAAACATTGGGCTCAAGAGGTAGTGAAGGTTTAAAACAAAAACAAAAATAAAAATGAAACAATTAACGAAAGACTGGTTGTGCAATCGCAAGCTTGCAAACGGATAATCAAATTGTAATGCGATGACGACGATTTTCCGATAAAGTTTTTGCCAAACTGGTGATACAGAATTGCAGCAATTTATTTTTGGTGCTTACTCTTAACTATCTTTTTCAACCGCCCTGTCGATCTAATAGCTAACCCGCTTGCTCTGGAACATCGAAAGTAAGTGGAGTTCGAATTGCGGTTGTGCCAAACCAGACCTAGTGTTGCTAATGGCTAAATCGCTTCCGCTGTAACATCTCTTCGTACAAAGTTGTGGATCCATACTGCATAATGACGCGGATATGGACGCTGTCGACTAGTTAAACGCAGATGTTTGTTATTACAACGCTATAGTATTGTTAAGCAGATTGGAGGTTTTTCATTACATTCGATTTTGCAGTACACTGGCTATTATACCTACCTATCGTACCTTAATCTAAATACACAGTAAAAAATTCTTAATTTGTCTTAAAAATCTAAACAAAAACAATGTTTTTCATATTTTTCGGCGTAACAATGCAGCATGTTGATTGTGACGTCATCAGTTGATGATATCATCAACCATCATAAAATACTAGCTTGCATTACCCATTGCATTAGAGAAGTATATTACCGAACAACTCTGTTTCATGTGAGCATACACGTTTGAATGATTTTTCAAAATATGACGTCATTAGCAATGATGTCATCACAAATAATGTTAAAAAATATTCCGATAAAATAACGCAATCGAATTCGCAATGATATTTTTTGAACAAATTTTAGTCAAGCTTCAGATGTCAAAAATTTCAATATTTATCAATTTCTCAAAATCGGTGATGTACTGTATTTTAAATTTTGTTTTTGTATGAAAATGTTTATTAAAATCAACCAAATTCGTACATAACAGTTTTTAAATACCTATGCTTTCTTCAAGGTTAATTTCAATTTTTTCCCGTAAATAGAACAAAAGTTATGAGAGTAATTTTGGCAATCACTCAACGTAGCAAATTTTTACAATTTTGGTGATACTTTTGTTCCTGGACTGTGACGTCACAACATTACAACGTCACAACATTACAACGTTTTATAATAGCATGACATAATATTATGACATCTATTATGACGGCTCATATTCTTATGACGTCATAAATGTTTTTGGAGATTGCCCATGTCGCATTTGTTGAGTGGCCCAAGTGTGAAAGTTCAGGTCCAACCACAGAAAAGTGAGAGTAAATAAAGCAAAAGTCAGCAATCCTAGAAAATGTAGGCAACTTTGCAGAAATGACGTCATTATGACGTAAATGGCCAGAAAAAAAGAAGTGGGGACAACCCTAGCTGGAACCTTTCAGACTATACTGAGCATTGCTACATAGGCAAAAAAAAAATATCTGTCTGGACCCGTAAACCCGTTCTCTGACTTGACTAACTGTACTTAAATTTTACAGTAATTTCCTCACAGTAGTACATAGCGGGTAACGACAAGTATGTGGATAAAACGCGTGAACAAGTTAACTCTGTCTTAGCAAAAAAAAACTTACGATGACAAGCTATTTTTGGCAGAAAATAACAGCAACTAAAGCAAAATTATGGAAGCAGTAATTGATGAGGATCAGTCTTAATGATTTGCATTGCAATAGTTTATTCAAATGATATAGAATCAAGTTTACTATATCTTCTCCAGCGAAATACTTCCATTTAAGTTTTAATAGCATTTCAAATCAAGTTGATTAGCCACTATTTTTCTCAAATAGTGCATCATGTAAAACAATTCCAGTACTTCATTAAACTATAAATCATATCGAATCAATATTACAGTGCAAAGTGCATTGTACAATGAATGAGAAAAGTTCGCGATGTACAGCACCAATATTATATGTATAAATAAAACTCGTTTAACCATAAATTGACTGGAGATGCTTTAGTAATGAATAGGGCTGGAGCAAAATGAGTAATGAGCAATTTATTATATCGAAGCTGGCAAAAATCAAAAATGCGCTTTATCGTCACGATCAATGTTTGACCTTAAAGTTCCAAAAAAGTTCTAAAAAAGCTTATATTTTAGTGATATTCGCATCTTGTTGTTGGGACTCGATAATTGTTGGGTAGTCTGACGAGGAGAGATTTTTTGCAAACGAAATTGTTATGACCATTGACCACTGACTAAGTGACGTGTGCTAAGAGGTCTTAACTTTAACAGATCAGCATTTACACTACCAGTAATTCTTTTTCATAAGAACCATTAAATGTAGGGTTGAAACTGGCTGTTCTTAAATTTTAACGAATTTTTAGCCTCATATGTTTTTTTTTAGTTTTTTTTTTAACTCTTTATGGAGAATAAAGTGACACGATAATTATGTTCTTACCTGGTTAAACATTGTCTTTTATTATAGATGATGATTATTGTTAGACAAATCAACGATAGCCATCTAGAAAAGGTCAAGAAAACTCTGCTGATTACTTACAAATGCGTTGTACTAGCCCGAGTTCTTCACTTATTTTTTTATGTTGAGGCTGACTTTGTTCTTAATTTGTTCTTAAATTTTGAGTAAAAATGAGGCTTGTTTTCTGTGAAATTGTTCTCATGAAAAACTGTATGCAGCGCCGCAACTAGAACGCTGTTCTAAGGGGGGCAAAATTTCTCTCTGGGGGGACCAAATAGGTTTATATTTCTCCAACTTTTTAGAGTTGATCTCCAAAAAAAATAAGGTCGTCGCGGCCAAATAGGTCTACTTTTCTACGAGTTCTTTGTTGATCACCAATAAAAAAAGCTACCATTTTGAAGTGCCGCAAGGGTAGATGGAGTTTGGGGGGGGCATGCTGGGCAGTTTAGGGGGGCGAAATTTTTGTTTAGAGGGCGCCGCCCCCTTTTGCCCCCCCCCTAGTTGCGGCCCTGACTGTATGTGGTTAAGTTCAAAATTTAATCGGTTTGCTGTAAATCAATAATCTTTACAATGCGATTTACAAGCTCTAATCTCAATTTTTGGAATCGTACCCTCAACGCTTAACCCTATTTTTACCGGGGGGGGGGGGGGAAAGGGGGCAAATTTGCCCCCCTCTTATTTATTTTAATATAGCTCCTAAACTAAACAAAAGTTTTGCTTTGATACACCCTGACTTTGAATCAAACTTAATAGCACACATTTTCAGAAAGTTTGGGGTCAGCCGGACAACTGGAAGTGACGTCATTTTTGCCTTTGTCAGAGACACCTAAGGAGTTTTACGAAGTTTTGAGCACAATGCATGCTTATCAGTGCGTGTATTCTATTCATTGCACTGCGTATTCATTATCGATGCTAATCTTTAGCTGGAATAAAATATTTTATTCACTGATAAATGCTTTGTATCATCATTACGTCGTTGATGACGTCATAATTCAAAAATATTGCTTTTTCTGCTGTTTCTCGAAATAAACTGCGTTTGCATAAAACAAATATTCATTTTTATCAGCTGTTGAATGATACAATGAAAATGATACTGCAGTATTTTAAAATTTTGTGAATTATACAATATTTCAGTAATAAAAAATTACAAACAATAATAACCACAATATATTAAAGATGACATCATCATACATGTGACATCATCATGCATGTGACGTCATCATCTGCAGTGACTTTATCAGAGATGTCTTTGAAATATCAAAAGTCCAAACTAAAAATAATATTTCGCAACATTTAGACAAATTTGCATGCTGTTAAAAGGATTACTGGTTTTGATGACGTCACCACCTCAAAATATTTATTTTTAAAAATGTAACAAAAAATCGCTTCAACATGCAAAAAATCTTACTTCTATCACTTACCAATCGGTTTTTAGATACCCCCCCGGTACAAATAAGGTGTAAAAATAGCCCGGTAGATATAGGGTTAAATCAAATGCAGTTGTTGTTAAACAGCTTCCAAACCGGCAATGTTTTTAGGAGCTATCCATGACAGCTTCCTACCTTTCAAATTAGAAATGGATAAAAAAAAAAGTGCAATATTAGCACGCATTTCGTGAATTCGCTTTTTCTTTCTCTTTTTTTTTCCTTCTTACTTTATTTCCAATAAGCAAGACCAAAGTACAGTAATTATAGTCCAAACAAAATATGCTCAAAATGCTTTTGAATGTGTAGAATTGCAAAGTCATTGTTATAAACCATCATTTAGAGATAAAAACAACGCAAAAAACAGTTTTCATGATATGCTTTGATAGAAAAGGTTACTATTGTTAAGAATTTGTTTTTGAAATGGTTGACATAAAAAATAGTTAGTTTGTTTATCTATGGATGCAAAAAAACATTTTTCTTCAACATAGAATAACCAACTTTTGGGGAATCTTTGTGGGTTTCTTTCAGATGTGATCAGGGTTGCCACAGAAACTGCAAAATCAAATTCCAGGACTTTCCAGGACTTTTTTAGATGATATTCCAGGACTTTTCCAGGACTGTGCAAGATTTTTTACTGGACTTAAAATTTAATTTTCACTATTACTCTTTTATGCACCCATTTTTGTACTTGTCATTAAAGAAAATTTTAATGCCACGCATTTGGATTTCTAGTACTCACTACTAGCCAGGTTTATAGCCAGAAATCTGCAATGGGAGGGCTTGGATTGGGGTATGGGAACGGAGTTGTCAGCTGCCGGAGGCCATTGGGAGTCTGAGCCCCGAGGTCAAAGCCCCCAGCACAAAAGACTACATAATTTTTGCAATAATAACTTAATCTTAGGCCCAGTTTGGTAAAAATTAATGCATTTTAAATGAAGCGCAGAAATTAGCACTGCGAATTTGAACTGGAAGCATGATTGAACTGGTTTTATAAATGGGCTAAAGTATGTGGGTGACGGTAATGGTAAAACTTTTGTCCTAGCTTTATTTCAAGCATGTAAACCATAAAATCCCTTCATTTGAAAAAAGCTGAGCTTATTTGCACCAGCGCGCAAATATAAAATCGCTATCCTAGCCCTAACCCCAACCCTAAACATAACATATCTAACTGTAATCCTATCTATAACCTTAATGTTAATATAAACCCAAACTCAAAATCCAAACCCAAACCCTAGCCATAATAATTTAAAAAAAAGCGTACATGGGCACCCACCTTAACGATAACAATTTTTGAAAAAGCATAAATGACCACCACTCTTGCTCTCTTTTTCTCTGTAAGCAAAGCACCCTAAAGTGCAAATGGGTGCTTCCTTTGAACAAACTCTCAAGTATTAACTTAAGTCGTCTGCATTTTATACCGCTAGATAATTTAGGAGAAGGGGCTAATGAAACAAGATTTGAAAAACATGATTGATAATTAACTGAATGAAATACTGAATTGACACTTTACAATTTTTTTAGAAAGCCTAATTTAAGTATTTTGCATTATGCGATCAAATTGATTGTTTATTTTTAGCCATTTTTGTCAGTTGTAACTGATTTTATTTTTGACCATCATTAGCCCCCCCAAATGCTGTTTCAGAAATGGCTTTAAATTACTTTGGAGTCCATATTACTGCAAAAAACTGCCTCATAAGTATACTCGCAGGGTGAAAAATGTTAGATTTTTTATTGTGTTTAGCCAACAGGCCAATGGAGGGCCTACTGCCCAATACACTTCTGCTGCTAGCAGTAAAACTGCTACTAGAGTATCGCATTGCAATAAATTACTGTTCATAAATTCACTCTTCCTAATAATATTTAATAATTTATACATACTGCACCGCAAATGCAAATTTTGGTATTTCAACAAGAAAGTGCTTATTTATACACTGGCGAATAAGCAAGAACCGCTTAAAGAAAATAAGAGAGCAAAGAGCAGAAGAATAGGCACTCATTTACTCTCTTCTATTTTTTTTTAATTATCGTGTAGGTAGGGGTGCCATATTTTCATAGACCAAAAAGAGGACAGTTTCGAAAAACGAAGCCCAAACGACCAAACACGCTGAAGGTATATACCGGCCAACTGGACTGACTAAAGACTTTTTTATTTTGGAGAACACAATTTTCCAAGAGAAAATTCAAAAACTGAAGACCGTTTTTTTCTTTGGAGACCACTTGTTTTTGCACCAATTCTTCCCTATGAAAATGGTGATCTCAAAAAAAAAGATCTGCTGTCAGTAGGGTTGTATTAAGGTCGGCGGGAGCTGAACGCGAGTGTGGATGGAAGTATATCGTTTTTGGTCGGTTTGGTCTTCGAATCCCGCCTTTAAGTGCTGAGCACTAAAAACAGAAAACATTTGGCTACTTTTTTGGTGTCCAACAGAAAAAGACGACAAATCCTCTTAAAAGAAAATGTATGGTAGCCCTACATTAGGGTCATACAGGTTTAAGATTAATGTTAGGATTGGAGCTTGCGATACAGTTAGGGTTAGATTTAGGGTTGGGTTAAGGCTAGGATAGCGACTTTTTTATGTGTGCGCCAGCGTAAAAATAAGCTCTGTCTTTTAACAAAATAAACTTTTAAATTTACCCTTTTATTTCACAATGCAATTTATTTCAACAATATTACAGACCTTCATAATGCAAATTATTTCAACAATACCTTTGTGCAATTACAAGGTACCAGTTATCACAACAAAAACAAAACTTCACATTCTGTCCTGGTAAATCACGGGAAAACTTTCCAAACTTTTTCCAGGACTTTCCAGGACTTATAAACAAAATTCAAGGACTTTCCAGGACAGAAAAAAAATCCAGGACTTTCAAGGACTTTTCCAGGATGTGGCAACCCTGTGTGATAGTATTTATTTTTCACTAATTCGTTTATAATTTTAAAAACGGCTGAACTTAGAAAAGAGATATTAAAATATAACAGTGGTATAAACGAAAGCGACCTGCTATAACAGTTTTTGAGCGTATGTATTGTACTATCGTCACGTGACTGCAATTTTAGAGGCCGAAAACCAGCAACAAGTAGGCGACTTTGAACAGGTATATCTCGGTATCTACTAAAATGGACGAAAAAAGGTTTGCATTTTAATCACTTTTGGTTTGGTGAAACCGTTAACCTTAGACGGAACAATTTTTTGTTTCTTTTTTTTTATTTCTTTTACGTGATTCGATCTAGTCCTATAGATCGTTAAACCTGGAAAGTTCAAACTTCGAGCGTATTTTAGATGCTGTATTGGTAAATTCTAGCACTTGCCTGAAATTGAAAGGGTCACTTCGAAATTCTTCCACAAATGAACCCGCGCAATGGTGCGTTTACATTGGAAGCAAAGCAACGCGTAGCGAAAGTTGACAACCTTTGCGAGTGGTCGTTTACGTGCCTTGCTCAAAATAGGCCAACCATTCAACAACAATTTTGTCTAAATGAAGTTAAGCAACAGCTGGTGAAGTTTGCGACAGGTTGAAGCCTTTTCCAAGTTGTCGATGACGTCGAATTTTGAGTTGCTTCGCGTCGCTTTGCGCTGCTTAGCGTCCAGTGTAAATGCATTTTAAATTTGAACTTTTTTGCCGCTTGAGTTACAAGAACGGACGAAATTTTCGAGATGTACTGTAAAAAAAGTTAAAGCAATGATGAAATTTGGGGCTGTCATGCTGAGCAGCTGTTTTGCAGATAAACTTTGATCAGAGCTACAGTAATAGTAGAAGCAGCGATGGTAGTTGTTTATTCTCTGCTTATCTGCACAACCGCACATTGGTCGTCAATTATCACCTGTTCGTATTTTTACGAACTTCCTGTACCTTTTATTTACAAATGTAATCAATTTTCACGCTATGGAAAACGTAACCATAATGGCTGTCAAAGCAGGACCTTTTTTTTTTTGTCAAAATAAATTCTTGACAGCATTTCAGATATTCTTATGATAACATTAATATGTCAGAACAACAGCTTTAGATGTGCCTTGAACGCAAGATATGATCAGCAGCAAAACAAACAAACGGTCGCATTGTTTTTGTTCCCGAACTTCGAAAATAATTCAGCTAATTTCTGTTTTGTTTCTTGCTTCCATTGTATGATTTTCTTAGCTGTAAATAAACTTTTTTGTAAACTTAAACAACATTCTTTATGCAACAGGCACTTTTGCAATGATCTATAGTCAGTTTTTTATGCAGGAGCTATAGTCAAAAATAAGATTTCTTTTCAAGCGACATTATAATGGCTCAACGATGAACGAAGTAATGCGTTATTTCAATGTTATAACGACACATCTGCAGTACTATAATGATTGTGTAGAGGTAGAGTATGTAGTTCTTGCTCTTTAAAGCATTAATTCTGAAAAAAAAAGAAAATATCCTAAAAACCGATTGCACTTAATTGTATTTTTATGTAATAAATTACCGTATTCTTCAATCCGTAGCCCTTCCATTTTTGCAAACAATCTGCGTTCCGCATTCGTCGAAAGGCACATAATATAGTTTAAAACAGTGTTTCTCAACCGCGGCTCTCAGAGCCGTGTGCGGCTCTTGGTTATCCTCGCTGCGGCTTTCATTAACCTTTTGAAAATGAATTTGTTTTACACTGTGTATGTAAATTTTATTGAACTATTCTTCATTTCAATTGTAAAACCATTACTATTAAATCAATTAATTTGGTTAAATTTTTTAATGTTTGGTTATGAGCATCCCGTTGGCCAACAGACGAGGATAACATTACACTGTTCTACTTGGGAGTGACTAGATGTTAGTGCTAGCGCATTAGCGTGGTTTCTTAGCTTTGTTCTCATTCCCAATCAAAAGCTTTGTTCTTATTTATTCAAAACAGATCAGAGGGAGACCTAACTTGGTCCTTCGATAGGTTGTACGACTAAAGTTGTAAAATACTTGGCTAATGCAGTAGCAAGATCAAAGCGGTCTAAAAGGGCTGAACAGTGAACAATCGCGCAACTTGTAAAACTAAACATGGGCAATTTTTGTAATTTTTCAGCAAAACTTACCGTTATTGCGCCATTAGAATCACATTTTGCACGTTTTTAGTGCCATTCGAAAAAAACTAAATTTCGAAAGTTTTACATGATGAAATTGCCCAGCCCCTTCAGCCCCTCTTTACTTACAGGTCAAGTCCAAAACACGTTTAAACGCTAGTATTTTGGGGTAAATGTTCTAAGTGACCTGACCTGGCTGCGCCACTGGGGATGAGCCCCTTTAACCAGGTCACTTAACCTAAAAATACATGCTTTTAAACTTAAGTTTGAACTTGAACAGGAAGTATGGGAGCTGAAGACGCTGATAAATTTATTTCTGTCAAAGGGTTTCCAAATACTAGCGTTTAGTTCTTTTAGTTTGAGATAGCTCTACAAATGTCCAAAATGCCATCTAAATTGCGTTAAAATGGCAATTTTTCCAAAAAATTATAAAAATTGCCCAGCGGCTGGGGGGCACCGCCCCCAGACCCATAGGCGTAGCCAGAAGGGTGGCCCATCTGGCTACGTAGCCGATTGCACTAATACAAGTTGAGAACCACTGGTTTAAAATGTTTGTACTACTGTAGCATTACTGACCAAAAAAAAGCAAATCTTATTTTTTGAATTGAATATATGAGCTGATGTTTACTTCAGTAGTTTTGTCACAATGCTCCATGCCTTCATGAATCACTTATGAAGACAAAGGTTACGCAAAGGATGTTTGCGAACTGATTATAGTAAAGTTCATAATGGATCAATAGGGCTGCTATTATATCCGATCATATGCATACAGCTATTAATACGGTACGCATTGTTGAGTAGAGTTAAATAGAATTTTAGCAGAGATTATTTTAAATGACTAAAAAATTAAGGCACACAAAGCTTGTCGAGATTCATATGAAATTGGAAATTATTTTGATTTTCAAACTTTTGTGCTTTCAAACCTATAAAAAAAAAACAAGTAAAAAGAAAGAGATTTTGTTGTGTCGTACATAAAAGTAATGTCAATTTCACATCTTTTATAACATGACAATGATTTAACGATTTATGCTATGTCGCAAAATTAAATCTTTCCGTAAATAAAACGATTTAAGTGTTGCAGACGGCAGTTCAATTTCAAATCGATTTTTCGGCTTTACCGAACAACCGAGATTCGACAAAGAGAGCAGTTAAATACGTCATTTTCAATGCAAAATGATTTCCAAGCGTTTATAAATTGCTTTATTTCACTGCAAAGTTAAAACTTAATCGAAAATCAACAGAATAAGCTTATATGTAGCAGTAGTAGCTAGTCAGCGTTAGAAACCCAACACTTAAATCAGCGAATAGTTAGCAAATTTTAAATTGCTTTCGATATTCATTTAAAATGCTCAATGATCAGCATTCATCAAGGTCAAAGCATTACGACTAGTAATTTTGTGAATCAGGAAAAAGATTTATTGATCACTACACAGTCTTTCAAGCAGTTACAACGTCATGTGGTTGTTTTCCAATTATTTTGATTGATTGATGCATTTTTTCATATCGTTTTCTTTTCATTGATTAATACTTTGAATATTTCGCGGACTTTCAAAAGCAAGTAGACTTTCTATAAAGTTCGCATACCCGTTTTCAGAATAATATAATATAATATTAATTATAAAACAGCATTTAATGCTAAAGGATTGCACTAATTACACAGTATGGAAGTTACTATTAATTTTATGATTTCTTTTTGCTGTTTTGTAAGTTAGTAGTGCTTACAGTACACAATGGCTCTGTTCAACGTACAAAGTGCAGGTTGTTCGAGTGAAAAATCTCTTAGTTTTAAAAGTTTTGGTTGCGGTTGATTTATAAATATCATCTTTGTCTCATTAAATTGTTAATTAAAATTAAAGCTTAACTGGTTCGCCTTCCTCTGCATGGAAAGCAATGAATGAAAACGTGAGAAAAAAAGCGCATTTATCACAGTTAAATGGTCAATCTTTTTTTTAATCGTGCAGCTTGTAGAGAAACAATATGTAAGTTTGACAATGCACACGCTAAAACTAAAATTTACTAGATCCAGTAACTGCGCATTGAACAAGTAAAATTGGTTGAAAGATATCCAGCAGATTTTTCAGCATAAAAAGATTGACCGATTTGCTCAGCAAAATGTTTCAGCGATGGTGTTCAGTCTAATTTAAGTCCAGCGCAGCAAAGATCGATTTTAATTATTATTTTTTTAAATCAGGCATTACTCATGCTTGGATCGCGTTTCAAATTCTTAGCAAATTATACCTTTAAAGAAATTGCTATTGCTCTTTCATTAGTTTAATTCGAATAGCTTACAGTAGTTTAATTTATTTTGCTGAATTCAACCTAATTTAGCTTGATTTGATTCACTTGAATTAAGTTTTAATTAATTGGTTCAGCTTAATTTGTGGTATGATTGAGTTTGAAATAGTTGATTCAAGTTAATTCAGTTTAATAATTTGCTTGATTCAGTTTGTTTTAGTTTCAATCTGTTTCAATCAATTCGATTCAATGAACTTCGGTTAATTTTATTAAATTTGGTTTGTTTTACTGTAGTTTGGTTTCTTTTGATTTTTTCGATTCACTGTGATTCAATTGGAAGTAGTTCGATTCTACTAAAATTAAGGTTGTTATCGCACATTTTGAAACAAAATTTGTTTCACGTTCGATCAATAATAATTGATTAGATTGGGTATACATCACGGTTAAGCTACACGTTCATTATTACTCTGGAAATGTTAATGGAAAAATTTTTTTGCCAAATATCGTTTCCCATGCTTTTCATTAACGAAAAAGTACGATTCAAAATTCAATGTTGACGTAAATTTTGGAAATTATCCAACTTATATTGTGACTTGCAAGACCAGAAAGGCCTCTTAGAAAAACAGAATATACTCTAGAACGAAGTAAAAACAGCCCTGAAATCTGGAAATTACTAAAAAGTACTGTAAGTAATAGGCAACAGAATTTACGAGTGGTGTTGGAAAAATCACAAGCAAAATCTGATATGCTGCGGAAGACTTACAATACTTGCAAAAGTCTGTGAAACCATGCAGAATTTTTAAAAGTGTGATGGTAGTGAAGATCGGTTTCAGTCACACTGTATTTAAGTATTAAGATTTGTTTGTGATGATGTTGTTTTGGAGTTGAGATTTATGCTAATCTTCGACAAAATTCAGCGGTAAGGCCCCACTTCCGGTAAACGAAATCGCAAAAACCAGAAATTATTGTTATAATCGTTACCAACGCTCGCTAAAAAAAGGCTTGGTTATGCTTCTGTTGTTTCGAATTTGTAATTCGTTGTTTGTTTGTTTGTTTGTTTGTTGTTTTCACTGCATTTGGCGTCATTCATTCACCGCATACACTGTATCTACTCCGCACTAGAAACTTTCCTATGTGGACAAATACTTGCGGAATATCAGAAAATGATGCTGTTGAACTAAGTGCAGTGAGAAAGAAACCACAAAATAACAATACAGTACCAGTACGTAGTGTGATTGCATGTGAAAAACATATTATAATTGGTATTGTGGTGGTTTCGTGTTTTCGACGATTCTTTTATTTTAGGAAAATAATCCATCATTACAATCAAACTGCTTTACAATACGATGGTGTCAGTGACCGACATTGCTTGCGTATTATTTGGCGAACAGAAGAGATTGTCAGCAATTGCCACGTAATACGTATTGTATTTTGGTTTCTGGTTTTTCTCAATCCTAATAAACACGATTATGGAAGTGATTGTGACGTAGATTTTTGTCCAAATTTATGGGTGGTTTGTGATAAACATGAAAAAAACGAAGCTATGCGAAACTTATTAACATCACTTTTTTTATATAGAATTTCTATTGATCGTTCTAAGTATCCGGAATCTTGAGCGCAAATAAACAGTCCAAGATGTTAATAGCAACGGCTTAGTGAATTATGCATGCATAAATACAGAAGATCATGGACGTTTTAGGCAACTTTAGAAGAAATACGTGTAATGAGTGAGTCAGTTACATTTTAGCCTACAGTTACTTTATAGAATAACTTGATGTGCGTTTCCAAAAAAGTTACTAAATGTGATTTTAAACTTAGAGACTTCTACTATAGTTGGAGGACCTTTCACATTTTATTGAGTATTTTAAATAAAAGAAAAACAGGAGGAAAAATCAGAGGCGAATTAGTGTAATACTATTAGATGTTTGCGTGACTGCATTTTTTTTGCTCTACTGTTTCAGTGATTTTCCATTTCAACCACATCCTTGTGCACCCCATACTTTTATACTGAATGCTACAGCATCTTTATTGATCTTCCCGTTGTAACTTTGTTTTATAATTTTATTTTTTGTAATCCAATTCAATAACTACCGTATTTTGTTGTTCTGAGGCTTTAGCTACTTACCTATGCGAGATTTTTTGAGAATTTACTATGGTACCAAACTTTAAGTTTTAAGCAACATTTAAATTTAACCAAAAAACTCACTATGGCAGACCCTGAGATTGACAAAGGATAAATAAAATGTTAAAACAAGTTCCTGCAGCTCAACAAAATTCAAGCTACAGTGTTTAAGTCTAAGTTGAGTAAGTTTTTATTGTTATTTTATTGCAGTAAATTAATTAGCGATTGCTCTGCAATTCGGATATAATTTCAAATTTTCTTTCAAATGATAAGCCCTATAACACTTAAATTCAAAGTACAGTACAGGGTGGGCAACAAAAAACTGTGCAGTTTTGACTTGCCATATTTCCCACAGTTGATGAAATTTTCCCGCAAAATTTTTTTCCAGATGTGAGGCACCACTCAAAGTTTTTGCCGGTACAGGCATTTGCAAAAGCTCTAGCTTTTTCTCTCGTACCCCAGTGATTGATAAAATAATCAATCCAAGCCTACGCTAATAAATGACTCCTGCCACTCTAACATCGAAGTTTTCAATAACGGGTTCCTACATGTCTGCCAGAATTCTCTTGATTTCGCTTTTGATGTTCTCCTTCAGTGTTTCAATGGTTTAGAAAATAGGAGTGTGCAATAGGAAAAAATGCATCTTTGCTTCCTATTTTTTGTGAAGATAATGACCGACAAACAGTCACAGTTAACTCGAAGCGGTACGTTGACATGCTGAGGAGACGCTTCATTCCAACCACACAGAGGAAAAGGGCAATTGACAAGAATACGGTGTTTTCCAAAAAGATTGTGCGCCTCCTCATTGTTCCAACCGCGTACCGTCGAGTATCCGAGACAGTGTTTTCCAGGGGACAAGTTCATTTCGAGAAGGGCATGCAATCCATGGCCTCCGCCCTCCCCAGATCTCAACTCTTCAAGAATTTTTCCTCTGAAATTACTTGAGAAACGGGTTTACAAGAAAAATCCTCAAATAATTGAGGAACTGAAGGAGAACATCAAACGCAAAATCAAGAAAATTCTCGGAAACACGTAGGAAAGCGTTATTGACAATTTCAATGTTAGAATGGCAAGAGTCATTCAGTAGCATGAGGCTTGGATCGAACACTATTTCAGTGACTAGGGATTTGAGAAAAAACCCAGAGATTTTGCAAATGCCTCTACTTGCTAAAACTTTGAGTGGTACCTCACCTCTAGCAAAAATTTTGCTAAAAAATTTCATCAACTGTGGGAAATAGGGCAAATTGAAACTGCGCAGTTTTTTGCGGCCCACCCTGTAAATAGGCCGAAAATTGATGGAAAAATTTAGAACAGATCCTTCTCGTTCACTTAAAACCCTTTAAAGGGAGTGAAGCATCTAGCCAATTTCGGTAGTATTAACATTTTTTGTTCTCATGTTGAGGCTGCGGTTGCAAAGATATTCAACAAATACAAAAAGATATCCCCCGAAACAAGTTTTTAGATACCGTGAGTTTGTTCTTTCGGCCAGAATTTCCAGAAAAGAGGTAGGTTTACCGAAATTGGATAGGTCACGTGATGTTACTGGAAGGGTAAATATTATTCAGTCTCTCTTTTTCCGTGGAAGTTCGGTCTAGGAGAACAGATTCAGGGCTTCCAAAAGATTTTTAGAGCGATATCGTTTTGTATTTGTTGAATATCTTAGCAACCACAGCCCCAAAATGAGAATAAAACATTTCAAAAATTATATTTTGATTTAGCTATTGTAAACTATCGGAATCAGCTGGATTCTTCACACTCTTTACCGTTTAACCCTATTTCACATCGGCTTTTTGACCAACGTATTTCACACGGAGGAGGAGCTAAAATGCCCGCTGTCTAACTTCTAAACCAAAAATCATGGAAACACCAAATTTGACAAGCGAGTTGGTGTTTACCAAAATTTTTCAGAAAAATTGGTTTTAGTTTGATGACGTCCTTTTTCAATAACGTCATAGACGGTTTAATGCTTCAAATAGGTTTATACTGAATCACAAAATGTTTAAGTTAAAGCAGATACGACACAAAAACGTTTTGTCACGTCATTTAACTTAAATATAAAATATTGTGTTGCAAATTCTTCTGCTCAGAGTGCTCGGTGATAAAATCAGAACATACGCAGTATTAAAATCACAATAAAATACGGTAAAAATACGCTAAAACCTAGTACGAAACAGGCCAGAGTTGTAAGTCGGGCCGGGCTTTTCGGGTCGGGTTCGGGTTCGGGCCTAAAGTTGACAAAAATTTCGGGCTTGATTCGGGCCTGAGACGTACTTTTTGTCTTACGTGTACAAAAAAATAATCAAAATAACTTAGCAATATTGCTAAATTTTTTAGACCTAACTCAACTTTCGGGTTTTTTCGGGCATGATTTGGACTTCAAATTAGTTTTCGGGTTCGGGCCTGAACTTGTCGGCCCGTTTACAACTCTGAAACAGGCTGTAGTGTTTTAGTGCATTTTTACCGTATTTTATTGTGATTTTAACACTAACTTAAATATATGTCAGAAAGTGCTCAATTTTCGGAGAGCGACTTCAGCAAACCTCAAAATTAGGAAACTTTCTCCAACTGTAGCAACTTCAAAATTTCAAGGGCTATTTGTGAGTAAATTTGACTCGAAGTCAAAGTAATTTAAAGTAAAAATATTATTTATGTAGGGATTTATCACGAAAAATTGGAGAAGGTGGAGTAAATCCAAAATAAGCATAAATGCTCTCCCACGTGTAAAATAAATTTAACGGTATAGAATTAAATGAACGCAGTAATATTACTGATAAGTGCTGACTATCGTCTGCCTCTGAACCATTTTTATTGGTCATCAAAATTCAAATTTTTCAGAACAAATTTTATTGAATAATAATTTAAAATGTTGATCTCAGAATGTCAAATTCCACATAACTGTAATCAGGCGCATAGCCAGAAATCTGCATAGGGGGGGGGGGGCTGTTACGGTGGTCTGGGGGCGGACACCCAGCGCTCGAAAATTTTGTATTTTTTTTGGTAAAAATAACTTAATTTTGGGCCTATTTAATAAAATCAATGCAATTAAAACGTGGCATAGAAATTAACAGTGCAAAAACATGATTATGCTAGTTGCATAAATATGCTATGTTGGAGGTAGCTATTGCTAGAATTTCAGTTCTCTTATTTACAAGCTGGGTAAATCATAAAATCTTATGCCGGTAGTTCAATAAAACTCTCAAGAAATAATCTATAGAGAAAGATATAATTAGGGGGGCTGATGGAACGAAGTTTGAGAAGCGTGATTAGTTATTAACTAATACTAAAGAACCCTCCTCCTTTATTGCTGAGTTTATATATATTTTTGATGAAGCCCATGTTAAGCATTTTTCAATGAGCGATCAAATTTGAGTTACAATTTTTGGTCATTTTTCAAAGTTTTTTCTGATTTATGAGTTTTATTGTTGACAAATTAGCTCTCCCCTAAATAAATGTTTTAAAATATGCTTTAAACCATTTCTGAGTCTATTCCAGGGCAAAAGACAATCTCAGAAGTACTTAAAACGTGGTATTTTCCTTATTTTGCATTTTGGTCGGCGGACCAATGGGAGGGGGTTATAGCCCCCCTAGCTACGCTACTGACTAAACAATAAAAAAGCGTAACCTCTATTATTTCTTCGAAAGAGTGATTGTGTGGCAGTCATCTAATTAAACTCATTTTCAAGCAGCTGCAGCAAATCTGTTGCTTTGTTTAAAATTTTTTGTATTGCAAAAAAACATAAAAGGACAAAGCTATTGCTGTTGGCAAGTTGTTTTGTTTAAAATTATCTTCATTAAAGTCGAGGTATGCCTTTGCATCATTTATAGTCTTTGATGTGATATCTAAGAAAGAGGCAAAGAGTCACTACGAGAAGCTGACATGCATCGCCTCAATGCTCATAACAATTATTTTGTTTCAGTTATCTAAACTGTGTAGGAAAAATAAAGCAGTAGATTTACAATAAACCTATGAAAAAATTTCAAACTAGATACTGCATTTGCTTACTTTCACTAATGCTAAAAATTTTTGTTGATTACAAAATTACGGAATGTTTTAATTAGCAGGCTTTACGGACTACGGTAGATTATGTTGACACATGATAACTGATAGAAGTTGAATTTTTTATCGATGTCAGAAAATTGTAGTCTTTCAAAAAGAAAATTGTACAACACCAATGACAAACAATTTATCTTCACTTGAACTGTTGGTATCATCCGACCACAATATCACATCAAATATTGAAAGTGAAAATCTTTGGGAAATCTGCCAAGGTTTAGTTACCTTTTGCACAATTGTGGATATTTACTTGTTTCTTTGTCTTATTCGATTTCATCAAAAAAGAACAAGACGCCGACAGAAAACTGAAGTCAAGCAGCATGAGCTAGAAAAATCGAACGCTAGCGAGACACCTAAAAGTGCTTTTTACACCAGAAGACGTTCAACCTATCACGACGAGTCTTTTCGAACTCGATCAAGTCCGAATAAAAAATTCAAATTGTGGATGCTCAGGATGGCAGTAGCGTCCTCTTTTTTTGCGCTATTGAAATACTTGGTGGATCAAATGAAGTTTTTTTACGCTTGGGATTCCAGAACTGATTTTGCTTGCGAACTAGCCAACGACCTAACTGAAGTGGCGCTATACGGCGTAACAATCAACTCCGTGTACGCCTTTTTGTGGATGCGCCAGTGGCTCTTTTACAACAACCCTGCTGTAAAAGGGCTTCTCTATAGAGAATGCCTCATAGTTTTCAGCAAGTTTTTGCCCATTGTAATTGTGACTTTAAGTTCAATTCTAGCCATATTTCACCTGCTACCTCAAAGATATAGAGTTGATACTCTGAGCAAAGTCTATGTCGGTTGTATTGCGGTTTACGACGTTAACAACATCGATGACGCTTGGCCTATTATTTTGTATATCGTCGTTGGATCTACTTTTCAGCTATCCTTACTCGGATTATTCATTTATCCGTTTCTAAGACGAAAAATTGACCTGCTCCCACGACACAGAAAAGGTTTAGATTTTGATCAAAAAAGCGAACGATCAAGTCCGGTGATAAAGTCAAGATCCCCGTCGTTAAATCGAATCAAGAAACGAGAGAATACAGCTGTTTATCCAGACTCGCCCTCTCCAAGTCGCAAGGGAGACAGGCTTTCAATCGATACCACATTATCACGTAATTTCCTTGAAATGCCGGTATGTTTTTGTTTTTGCATTGCTTTTGTTAAAGCAAATCCTCAGGAGATATTTCCATAATTGCATTGCTATTTGATGTTCATAAGCCTCATGCGTAAGCAATATTTATATTTTGTTACTGCATTCGCCTTTTCTAGAAAATATAATAGTAAAGAGTTAGCAATTATCCTGATTTAAAAAAAGTTGAAGCAGTTTCAAAGATATTTTTAATTGCATTAACAATATTCTGCTGTGATTTAGCTTAAGAAAAAATTGGCAAACGTTCTTTTTGAGATGATCACGTTTCCACTTTCAGTTTTGCTGTTGTATCAGGTTATAGAAATTGTAGTGGAGTTCAAAGTTTCAAAAACAATTTTAGGTAAAGTTAAAATAAGTAAAGATTAATGTTATTGTAGTAATTAAACAAAGCAAATTTTTTGTTGCCAATTTCGAAGCAAAAACAGGAATATTGAAAAAATATTTTGTTGTAGATAAATGTTTCGGATTTAATCGTATCTCGTAAATCTATTTATGACAAAAAAACTCAGCTTTGCAGTGACTGAGAGAAATAAAATAAAAATTTACATCAAAAATTCAATTTGCACCCTTATGGAGAGAGAAAGCATTTGCATTTCAGAACGCAATTTTTTTGCATTTTTAACAAAAACATGAAACCGTATGACGTCATAACGAACATTTGGAATGTTATGTAACTTAGCTTCGCAATGAATCACTGCTATAGCATTTCAAGTTAAAACAATGCCTTTCCATTATTAAATGCTCCAACAGCAATATACTGAAATAACCTGCATGAAAATTAGGTGATTTAACACTTTCATGACGTACATCATGCATGCATTCTACAGAAAGATAAACGTACGGGTAAGTGTATCGTAATAAAGCAATGCCTGTTGAAGAATAGAAAGTCCCGCTTTGCGGCAACATCATTGCAGCAACCAAAAAGGCATGGCAAGGAACACTGTATCTTAACGACTCGCTTGACATTTTCTATATTCCATTCCGTTGGCAAAAATTGATTACGTTTACAATATACAGGTATTAAGTGCGTGTACATGCATTTGCATGTTGTTACATGTTTACAAAGCAATAAACACATCCAGTCAGCTCATATTTTTGCTGTTACAGAATTCCCTTTCGCTCGAAAGCGGCATGGAAGAAGGGAAAAAGAAATCGGTGAAAAGCGAATTGAAAAAGAACTTGTGGGTCATTTGCCCCAAATCAAAAGAGCCGGTCGCAAAAACAGCTAGTCCCATTTTGGGGTCACCAATACGTCGTCGGTCAAGCCATGTTTTCAGGGCAATACGGCGCGTTGTGTTCTGGTGTACTTTGTGTATTATTAGTGACGTCACCACTGTGGTAGTAGCTTTGCTAAATGGTCCAGGAACTCCTTTGCTTCTCATAACAGCCTTGAACAATGTCAACATTCTGGTCAATCAGTTATGCATTGTAGCGACGTATAGTAAATGGAGGGAAATTCTCTGCCCCCTTTGCTGCAAAGTAAAACAGATGGCACAGGTCGAATTTGCAACATCTGTTGACACCAGAAACCACGTTGATGAAGCTGTGACTTCACGAAAACACAGCATTCTCTCACATATTGAGGTAAAGCTGACAGGCATTAAACCTCAAATTATCGTAACGTCAGTACCGAATCCTAAGTCTTAGCCATAGAATACACCGTAACTCTTTAGCTAATTAAACTTCAGTAATCTGTAGGTAAAAAAAAAATTGCACGTTAATGTTATTTCAGTAATTTGATTAAAAACAGTAAAGCTCTAGGCGTAATAGTAAAATTTTTGAACGTTTTGAACTTATAGCTACGTCCATCATCAGTGAAAAAAACGTTTGAATAAGATTTTCTTTTTCTGCTGATTAATTATGAAAGTAGTTAAATCCGAAACGTTAAAAAAAAAAGAGTTTACGGTTACAAGTATGGTTTTGCTAATTTTATTCAAATTAGGCGAAAAAGTTTTTCTAGATTCTCAAATAATTGTATTTTGCAGTGAATAGTAGGATGATATTTTTGTTGCGTGTAAGATACTGTAGATAGCGTTCTAATTTGATTTATTTGATTCTGCTGTTAAGCCAAATAATAGCTAAAGCCTATTTCGACGATGGAAATATTATACTGTAATGATAGCCCATTCATATTTGCATTATCGAAAGGAAAATTTCAGAGCTTTAACAAAAATCTCTGTTCTCCAATTTAGTACCGATGGAAATAGCGATTTTTGTGGGCATGTTGACTCAGCTAGCTCTCAATAAACGGCCATCTTGCATTACTTCTACGGCCCGTTCTACGCTGGACGTAAAATCGTGAGGGTACGAACGTATTTTTAATTCATTTAACCAACTGACAGCTTGTACGCTGGTAAAACAGTACGCCTAGAGTACTGAATTTTTGCTAGAAATAAATTAAAAATGAGCTCTAAGATTTTACGCCTGGGTAAACGGGGCCTAAGTTCTACTATGGGTTTTGATACAGCAGTGCAAGAATAATTAGAATAATTGCCTATATATGAATCTTTTGCAGCTACATATTGTTTCGTCATTAGAGCGCACGCAATTATGACCTAACCATTTGGTTGCTTAACTAACCGATTTCTTAGCTATCCTTCATGTTCTTGAAATTGAAGTGTTTGTCAGGGCAACCCAAATAAGAAAACTACCGGTAGTAACATTCAACAGTTAGTTGGAGCGTGATAGCAAACTTAGGCAATAATTGATAAGAAATTTAGAAATAAGATTAAATTTTTCATTGATCATGATATCAAACCGTTTATTTATGACCTTGAGAATGCAATCAAGTTTTGATTTGTAGATGTTTTAACTTTCAGTCTATTTGATAATAAAATTGATCATGCTGAATTTCAATTAAAGCAATTTCCAATTTTGGTATCTTATTTTGAGCGTAATGCAATATTATAAAGCACTATGTTGAAATCTTATAGATACCTAAAATTGAAGGCGTTTTTGGGGAAAATAGCTTTTATTAACGTTAACGATCGTCACTGTCACATTGGTATTGCTGGTAATACAATGCAGTAAATACATTTTAAACTAAAATTATCGGAAAGCAATATTTTAAACGTTTTTTAGCATCGTATTCCAGTGGTTCAAAAGTGACTGTTTTAGGACAATTTTAATCTTGCAACTGGAGATCAATTCGCACCCTGGTCCCGTTGTTGCACTTTTGGGTAAACCGGTTTATGGAAATCAATACTGGCTTAGCAAGCTTTGAACAAACAAAAAATTTGATTAAGAAGAACCAAAATTCAACCGAAAAAGTTGAAGCAACATCTTTGTCAACAACTAATACGATTAGAAACTTAGGTTTAGTTGAAAGAATTTTCCGACCCGCACCTTACAATAATTCTCAAATTAAGTACTTAGCTGAGATTTTCTGGAAAATTTTTTTGGTAATTGCTTTAGCGAAAACTTTGTGATACGTATAAGCAGACAGCTATGAGATGTTTCATTGACACAGCCGTTTTTTTTTAGTTTTTGATAGTGCGTTTGTGAAATGAATTGCGATGATTTTTATACAGCACCATAAATATTATTAGAAACTAAACACTTTTTGTATTTGTACTGGAAGAATTAAAAAATTTCTTGCCGTTTACCAATTTACAGTGCCGATACTTGATATTTTAGTACAAAAACGTTAATACAGTCGCTATTCAGTTTTGTTGATTGTGAAGTTTTCTTGTTTGAAGAATTTAGATTGCCTTATTTAGCTTGAGCAGTGGTTTCATGCAAGATATACGGTAGTAAGAGTTTTTTTAAGACAAAAATGACAGATGCGTTATTTATTTTTAAAAAGGTTGCTGTTGTGAGATGGGCTTTTCGAGTCTTACATAAACAATGACAATTGTATATTTTAGAATCTAAACGCATTTGTCACAGAAATAAATGGATTTGGTCAGAACTCTGTCCAAATTTCATAGTTTGTTTGTTCTTTTTTTTGTAGATCAATTTAGTTTGCCTGTGTGTAACTAATCGGAAAAGCTGACTTTTGGATTGGTTTAGTCCATTTAAACTGCTTTTAATTATTCTGCTGTCATGAATAATTAATCACATAAAGCAGTCCAACTTCAAATGACTTTCACCTTCAAAAAGACTCGCATTTTGTGCGCTGGTATCATAATCATTAAATGTGCCAAAACAAAAAAAGTTTATTGTACTACTGTACGTTAATAAATAAAACAATGCTGCGAGATTAGGTAAAAAAATAGAAATCGTTAATTATCCGCGCGGAACTCAACCACGGTTTCGCTAAAGGAGGGGGTTGCGTTCAAAAGCTAAAATTTTTTGTGCAAAAACACACTTACTTTAATAACTGGCGTATAAGGTAGACCAAAACATCTTGGGAGTTTCACAAGCGAGAGTCTAAGGATGAATCCCAAGCCCCTGCGCCATTTTTTTAATTTTTGAGGTAAAAATAATTGCCATTTGAAAGAACTTTTGCGCATTTTAAGAACTATTTGAAAAAAAAGTTGCAAAGATGTAAAAATTTTAGCCTTTTTAGCACCCAGTCCACTTAGAGGTCAAGTCTAAATTTTCCAAGTGATTTGTATAACGGATGGCTTCAGTTTTCACTTTTTTCAAAAACAACACAAGTATTACTACACCAAATATGGGCAGTTGGCACTTCACAATTCAAATTGAGAAAAACTTTATAGTAATTCGCCTGAATTTTTTTTCAAGTGTTTTTTTTTTTGAGTAAAATGCCGATTGAAAATACAGACTTACCTGCATGTAATGCCCTTCTAGCCACTGACTCGAACTCAGCAAAACTTTTGAGGATATAGACATGGTCTTCTTTAGGATCTGACGCCATCGCAGTTAGTTCTTCAACGTTGCCAGAGTGAACTCCGAAAGTGAAGATTTCGACACCTTATGGAAAACAAATTTCAATTGGTCGAGCGGAAAAGCGTTTGTCACTGGACCGGGAGATCTGAGGGTCAAATTTCGGGCCGGTCAAATCGGGGGGAACTGTGTTATCAACTGCTCGCCACCATTGCGACATTTCTTCGAAAGGAGCTGTGTTGCCATGCGCAATGACGCGGAAGTGGGCCCCACAAACTCATTACACGCTGCGGCGTAATACAACGAGTATAATGAAAGATTTGATTTGATTGTACAAAGAAATCGACCATCTACTAGACTTATTTCAGAAAAATGTAATTACAAACAACATATAAGATCAGCACCACATAGATAACGTTTCGTCGTGATAAAGAATGCCGTATGTTTTTAAAGCAATTCCAATCTGTTATTGCCTTATAATCAGCGAATCGTGGTTTTCAATCTTTCAAAAAATTGTTGCTGTCTGTCTTTTAAATTTTAATTCCCACACATACTCTCTTCTTCTTCCAGGGTAAATTATCCTATTTCGTAATGAGAAAACTTAGTCCCAAATCTAAATGTCATCAATTGAAACAAAAGTGCGACATTGCATATCGTAACGCAGACAATGTTTTAGACCAGGGATCGGCAACCTTTTTCATCCGGCGAACCGGTTAAAAACGGAAAATATTTCGCGGACCAGCTTTCAAAGACACAAATGTTTGGCAATAAAAATTTAATTTTTTTTTGTTTTGGTCATCGTCATTGAATTAGCTGCGAAATGCCTAATTTTTAGGCGCAGACCTTTTCTTTTGGTCCGCTGGAATGGTGGTGGCCCGCTGGAACCTTACTGGGTCTGGATGTAGCCCCCGAGACAATAAGGTTGCCGACCCCTGATTTACATTGTTACGGTCACAAAGCTAAAGTATTGCGAAAAATCCTGTAAACTGGAATTATTTCATCACAAAATGTTACTTTTAGTCCTAAGTATTTAACCTGGAAAGTATATGGACCGGTAACGAACTCTTTTCGGACCGGTGGTTGCCGACCACTGTTTTAGACCATAGGTTTTCAAATTGTTCTGTACGGAACGCTCCGCTAGAAAAACCTAGGGGCTCCGCAGTCCGCAACCAATTCGTTTTTTCTTTGTTTTTAGTTTAGAAATTTATTGTGGGGCTCCGTATATAATGGTAAACCTCTTCACAAGCTCCATAACACCAAAAGTTTGAGAACCCCAGTTTTAGACTACTTGGATTCGCTCCCTGCAGAGTATATTTACGACAATAAAGTTTTTGAAATTATTGGTCAAGCTTTGCAAAAACGCTTTTCACAAAAGCTAAACTGAAAGTGCACCATAATCTAATTCACCGGCAGTATGTGTTGTTTGTTTATGGCCTTCACTAAATGTTAGATTCAACCTTTCAAAACCGGCTGCTTTTTTCTGCAAAGTTTTTAGTTACTATAAATGATCGATAAAAAGCATGTTGGCCTATAACCGTCATGTGATATAAAATTAAATAAAAAAGTGCACTGGAAAAAACTTTATTAAAAAACTGCTCCAAAAAGCAGGCGCGCAACTACGATTTTGCGAAGGGAGGTGCTCGAAACAAAAGTTAAGATTTTTTGTAAAAAAAATGTCGCAATTGGTCGGCGTGCTGAGAACCGGTGCCACCCAAGCGTAACACAGACGGGAATCAGGGGGCAAAGACCTCAGCGGCTGGGCAATTTTTGTGTTTTTTCGGAAAAAATTTCCATTTCAAAGCCATTTGGATCACATTTTGCACGTTTTATAGCTATTAAAAAACTAAATTACTAAGATTTGGAAGAAAGTTGAAGAATTAAATTGCTTTGCCCCATCAGCATTTCCTTACTTAAAACTTAAGCCCAACACATATTTAAACGCTTACATTTTTGCGTCAAATTTTCTAAGTAACATGACTTAACCCTCCCTGGTTGCGCCACTGCCAAAAAGACTAATTCGATGTCATGTGCAGATGATTATGGTCAACTTCTGTTCAAATACTGTACCTCTGTTTCGGAGCCTTCTGGCAATTCTTCTCGGATCTCCTCCGTTCGATTCTCCATCAGTGATGAGCAAAATCACCTTCTTAGAGTCAACTCGCGCGTTTTCGATGATTGACTGTAGAAGATAAAGACAAAGAAAGCTTTTACAAAGCTAAGCATTTATAGTGAGGCGTTAAATCGTGTTTGGATGCACAAAAATACAATGTGGTGTAAAATTTTTAAGTAACGATGGTTTTAACTAACGCACTGAAAATTCAAACGCAATGATACCTGCAAACTCTTAATAAAATCATAAAGGTCGGTGTATAGCTTTAGCTCGAGTTGAGCGTATAATGTAGTTGAAGTTGGTTCATTCCTTTATGATTTCTCTCTAACTCTGCTCAGCATCTCGTTTCAGTAAGCAGTGGTATAAAGTAACGAAATACTTTTACTTGAGTAGTTTTTTCGGATAACGAGTAATTTTTAAGTATTTTTTTTTGTGGCCACGTTTACTTTTACTTGCTTACTTTTAGTGTGAATTGACGCTACTTAAGTAGTTTTTTGATTCAGAAAAGTACTAAGTACAGTAATTTTAAATTTGAACCACAAATTCGTCAGAAAGGTTGACTTTTCAACCGATAATTGTTCAATTCAGTTAAGATAGTTGTCTTTTGCTCCTTTTTCGGCTGGTAGCACTTGCTTCAGAGATCCGACCTCCACAGCGACTGTCGCAATGCCTTTTTTCTACGCGTGCTAGTACGTCTCTTGTCCATTCTGGGGGCTAGCCGCTAGCAGCACTGTGTCCGAGTTGACCAGCCCGAGATTTGAACTTCAGACCTTCCGCTCCAGAGACGAACGCGTTACCGCTCGACCAACTTGCTGTTGTTATTCTTTTTAATTCATGACTTTTTGAGATAGTGAGGGGTTAGAAGACCCAGCGCTTGTGGTAGTCATGTGAAGGTAATCGACCAGTTGTCTGTCATATGTCGATTGAATAGCTTGTTTATTTTGCTTGAATACTTTCAAAAATACTTCTACTTGAGTACTTCTAAAATGACTACTTTTTTACTTTTATTCACGTACTTTTTGGTCAGTACTTTGTACTTACAGTAAGTAGTTTTTTTGTTAGTATGAAACTTTTACTTGGTTACAATTTTCGAGTACTTTTTACACCACTGTCAGTAAGTTGTTAAGCTGAGCAGAGCTAAAGGAAAATTACAAAGAATAAACTAACTTCAAGTAAGCTATACGAATTACGCTTAAGTTTAGTATTAGCAACTCAGCCACCTCAGTACTGGCATTTTGGAGTTAAAATCACAGTCTGTCCACATCCTTGATAAAAAGCTGTGGTCTATCTTTGTGGATAAGGGGACAGGATAAATATGTACCTTTGCTTGTTCCATTCCGCCCAAAGTATAAGTTGACCCGCTCCTAAAACCAGAAATAGTGATTTAATTTTAAATGGCAGCATGCATGCTCTCGTAATATGTCATGAAAAGTATCACAAATTTACTGCAAAATTCAAGCAAATTGAGAAAATATGTCAAAAGTTTTTATGAATAGTATACAAAAACCTTGAAATATTTGTAGAAAAAGGAAGGACAAATTGCTTACGCGTATGTAATAGCTGGAAGTGAAGTGGCGAGCAGTGAACATTTGTGGTCGTGGATGTTGTTTGCTGTGACCTGGTCCACCCACGTCTGTGCGCTATCGGCAAATGTGATCACAGCCACCCTGGTGGTGTCCATTGAAACTGGAATGCCACCCACGAAGCGAGACACAAAGCGAATCTAAACAAAGGGTAGATGAGTTTTTTCAGCTTGAAAGCAATTTGAATAGATTCAAATTTTACCACCGAACCTTGGTAAATCATCAGAAGAATGAAACCAGAGCTCTGAGAGCAAGTATATTTAACCGTAATTCATCTCCAAACGTACTCTAAGCACAGCACATTGTTATTTGTTGAAATCTTTAATTGCATGTTTTGGCTTGATGTGTTGGTTAAGACGGATTGAAAATGACCGATCCCCCTTTTATCGGAATTCAACCTAAGCCGGGTTTAGGAAAATTGCAAAATGATGTAAAAACACTATACAGTCAAACCTCGGTTTTTGAACATAATCCGTTCCAGAAGGTTGTTCGAAAAGCGATTTGTTCGAAATCCGAAACAATTTTTCCCATTAAAATTAATGCAAATAATTTTAATCCGTTCCAACTCTAGAAAACAACTTTTGTAAAGTATTTGTTTACTATTTTACACCATAAACTGTACTGTGTACTGTAGTACCACAAATAAAAATGGGTTGAAGTAGATTGTATTTTATTTTAATAAAGATTTCCTATCTAAGATGATGAAAAAAAACAAAAAGTAAACATTTCTTATGTTTTATTTTTAAAACATCAAAAACATTAAAGGTTAAGATGCAGTACAATACGAAAAATTTTGAAAAAATTTGCAGAAATTACTAATCAAGCAGTAAAAAAAAAATACAACAGCTCAGTTACACCAAAAATCGTGTGAAAAAAGCCGACATATGCAGCATCATGGCGCATTCGTGTTTGCTCGGCTTCTTTCGGTTTGGTCGTGATCCGAATTTTTGTTCGAAGTCTGAAACGTAAAAATCTCGAATTTATTGTTCGAAAACCGATTTGGTCCAGAACCGAAGCGTTCGATAACCGAGGTTTGACTGTATTTAAATTTTTATGCATTTTTATTAACATCTTCAGGTGCGGCCGAAGTCCAAAATTAAAAAAAAATGCCGAAAATTTACGAAAAAGTTACGATTTTTAAAGCTTATTTATTTTAATTTTTTGTTCGAATTAAATCATAGCCGGATGTTTGTTTGTTATTTAAGATGAAGTTGTTAAGCTTAACATAGAACTTAAAATATCATTTGAAAGCAATTAGCTTGAGGTGCCGCCACTGCCGCAAACTCAGTGAATTTTTTTTGGTGTGGTCTCATTTCTAGTTGCTGATAGACTGCACACTTTGCTCTCTTTGTTGCAGGTTCTCACGTTTAATACTCACTAAGATGAGTGTCGTGCTCATTCTCAAGTAGATTATTTTACGTAATCTTTTATTGACCAAGACCTAAGATGCTTATAGCATATTTGTTCGCATTTGATTTTTTATCGCGATTTTCTAGACTCAAAAATGCAAAGATATTTTCTTCCGCTTTAATTAATTATTTTGTTCGCTCTCCATTTGTGCAATTAAATGACTTAACTTTTCTCATTTGTAAACTCATTCATCAATAACCACGAAACAACCCTCGAAATAATGAAATATTTTACAAAAGGATTATGTACCACAGTAAATTACTGTAGCAACCTGGAACCCAATCAAAAAATCAAATAGCTTAAAATTGAAAAACACTGTAAGACATGTGGTAGTCTCATAATTCGCTTTTTAAATTATAGCTTTCCAAAAATACCACACACGCACGAAAAACAGTAAAAACGTAGAAAAGCAATCCGTGCATTACTCCTTATATTAAAAATGCACAAAAAACTGCTTAGATTAAAACTTCTTAGATTAAAAATGCACCAAAAACAATCGTTTGAGTAATAACAGTTATGCTTAATACCGTTATGCTTCCCGTCATAGCAGCAGTTAAAAAACATAGTCCTTTTTACTTCTCAGTGTTCAAACAAGCTAACCTATGTTCAACATTTTTTAACAATCGATCAAGTTTGATTGCCAACTTTTGGCCGTTTTTCAAATTTTTTGCGAATTTATATTTATGAGTTTTATTTTTGACAAATTAGCCCCCCCCCAAAATAAGAGTTTCAAAAGATGCTTTAAATCATTCTTGAGATCATTCCAATGCAAAAGACAGTCTCAAAAGTACGAAAAACATGGTATTTTTCTCATTCTGCATTTTGGTTGACAGGCCAATGTGGGGAGGCGGGCTGTTAGCTCCCCCCTCCCCCCCTGGCTACGCTACTGAGAATGAACACGACACTTATGAAAGTGATCATAGCGGGAATTAAGGGTGCGACACTACAACAAAAAAAAAGTGCCCTGCATGCACTCCAACAAAGCAGCTAGAAATCACGTCATATTAAAAAAAATTCGCTGAGTTTGCGATGGTGGCAGCATATCAAGCCAATTGTTTTCGGACAATATTTTAAGCTTTATCTTAAGCTTAACATCTTCAGAAGTAGGCAGTACCCAATAGTTTTTTGTACTGGTACCGATACCGACGGTACTTTTTCAAAAATGGTACCGAAGTACCGCTACCGCGGTACTTTAAAAAAAAGTATTCGGTTAATTTAGTTTTTTGTTATCACTTATTGATTGAAAATTAAACTTTTTTTTCTCTTTGGAGTAAAGCTAATAAATTTTTATTCCCAAATATTCTCTTACGGTTCCCTTGTTTAAGGCAGAAGTTGGAAACGCAAAGAGCAGATGCTTCTGATGAGAGCAGCGACATTGACGGAAATGCTGAACACTCGAACGAACTTTTTGTTTTTCATAACTTACAAAACAAGCAAAAACACTTGCCGAGAAAGTGTTACAAAGATTTGTGAAAATTTTGCGATCAAAATCTTCAACGGAAAATTAGTTTGTCTAACTTTCAAAATTTTGCGTTGAAAAATCTTTTTATGGCGTAGCTGCTCATATCCGTAGGTGGGCACAAGTCCGTTAATCGTTAATCCGTTAATAACGAAGCTAACTTTTTCATTAACTCGTTAATCCGTTAAAAAGTTTTTCCATGTTAACGGACTAAATTAACTTCCGGTAAGTTCTGTTAACTTCCGTTAACGTTTTTATCGTTAATATCTTGCACCCTTCATTCATCGTACCGGTACAAACCAGTTTGCACTGGTAACACTTGTTACGTATTAGCACGAGTTTTACAGAAGAAAGCGAAGAAAGGAGCTCTTTTTTGTGGCAAATAATAACCTGCAGCCTCATACGTCTATTAATTATCGCTGTTCGCAATTTCCAAAGATTTTCCAATCACAGCTTCGTTGGTGCATTTGAACTTATTTTTATCTTGAAATTAGATTAGACTGTAAAATGTAACTTCCAAAACACAAAAAGACCACCATAGCAATGAACATTTCCTTACAATCAAAACTCAACAGAGTCATTACGTGTTCTAGAAGCGAATGAATAAAAAGAAACGTAAATATTACACTCAAAATATTAACGAATTACGGTAACGGACTTTATTAACTTCCGTTAATTAAAGCTGAAAATAACGAATTAATGTTAACAGAGGTGTGAAGTTTGTTAACGGACTAGTGGTTAACAAAGCTAACGTTTTGCATTAACTTGCCCACCTATACCCAAATCCCGTTTCACGGGACGCATGCGGCTGGCATAATATTTTGCGGCCCGCGAGTGGTTTCGAGATGAACTTGCATGAAATTTTGCAAGAAACCAAATCAATTTTTCTTTGCTTTGTTTGGTCACCACCTAAACTTTTGCCAAAAATCACATCAAAATACGATATAGATCTTTTTCTTTTTTGTTTGGTCTTCACTTAAACGAGGACTAAAGGCAAAATCAATGTGAGTATTTAAAGTTCGGTCAATCGCATAAGACTAGATAGGCGTTGACTCTATCTTGACTCTATCTCCATTTTTCTTGACCCAGCTGTTCCAGAGATATTCTACTTCAAACACGACGTCGGGGCCTCTAATGTAATAATTTTTATTGGCAACCCTAACGTTGATAGCCTAAGCGTCAATAGCGACGCCATTCCACTTTTAATTAAAAGCAACGTCGCTATTAGGTTACTGCATTGAGTCGTTTGGCTGCGCACTAATCTGTTTGATCAGTGGAACAGATCTGAGCTGGAAAAAAGAGTAGACTGGTTGGTAGCTAGGTAATATTAGTCCGGAAAGTTTATTCTAGGGTCACAAAATACTGCAAGCAAATATAATATGCCTACTCAAGTACTGGTAGTCTTATTATAAGGTATGAGTTTGTACTTTGTAGCCTAGTAATAAAAGCCTTATTAACATAACTCTAATTCTTGCGTTCTTCCGGTAAAGTCATAGTCAAAGCAAGCTTGATCATAAAAGCTTTGTTTGTATTGACGTTTCGTTGGTCATGACGACCAACATCATCAGAATACGAGCAACGATAAAGAACTACGACTGAAACTACGTAGCATCAATATGTACACTGAAACTACGTAGCACCAATATGTACAAACTCATATTGATGCTACGTAGCTTCAGTCGTAGTTCTTTATCGTTGGTCGTATTCTGATGATGTTGGTCGTCATGACCAACGAAACGTCAATACAAACAAAGCTTTTAAGATCAAGCTTCCTGTGACTATGACTTTACCGGAAGAACGCAAGAATTAGAGTTATTTTACTTATGCCCGGTGAACATCAAACCTTTAGGCCTAGTAGGCCTATACCTATACGTTTGCAATTTTTAAAAGCCTTATTGCTAGGCTATAGGCTATGATTACTGAAATGTGCCTAACAGCTTGATTTTTACTGAGATCGCTAGGCTACCAAGCAGTGTACTCTTTTCACCAGTTCGGATCTGTCGTGCTGACAAGATCAAACTGATTAGTGCGCAGCCAAACGACTCTATGCACTAGCCTAGGGGTCGGCAACCTTTTGAACTAGTGGGCCACATTCAGTTCAAACAAAGTTTCAGCGGCCGCCACCAATCCGGCGAACCGAAAGAGTAAGTACTTCGCCAGAAGTTCAGGCTTTTTCGGCTGAATTGGTGGCGAAGACCAAAAAAAAAAAAAAAAAAAAGAAAAAAGGTCTTCGCCAGAATTGAGAATTATTTTGGCGGTTTAATGCTGCATATCTATCATTGAAAAAAGAAAAAAGATCGCTGGCCGAATGACAATAAAAGGTCGCGGGCCGGTAAAATGCCTTGGCGGGCCGTAGGTTGCCGACCCCTGCAGTAGCCTAATAGCGACGTTGCTTTAGATTAGAACTGGGACGTCGTTGCTAACTACGCAAAGGCTATTAACGTCAGGAATGCCAATAAAAATTATAACATTAGAGGCCCTACGTCATGTTTGAAGTAGAATATCTCTGAAACAGCTGGGTCAAGAAGGATGGAGTCAACGCCAATCTAGTCTTATACGATTCGCCTTACTTTCAATACTTCCATTGAGTTTACTTTTAGTCCTCGTTTAAATTTTTGCCATTTTTTGCATCAAATTTTACTAGAAACCGTTTTCTAGTACTGACCGACACTGATTTCTAGTACTGGCCGGCACTGATTCCTCAAAAACTTTGGGCACCTTACTTTGTTGGATATAACACTGCACTGACTCAAAGTGCTGTGGTCAAACGAGTGTTTTCCTTAGGGAAAAGCATCTTAAAATCCAAAAGAGCTGGGTTAAGAGACGATCATTTTGAAATGATGATTTTTTCAAAGCAAAATGTTTGCTCGCAATCTTGGTTTGTTGTGCTTTGCTTCACTAAAAATTACGATTTTTTAAAAAAACAAACGCTCTTCAACCATTCTATGATAATTAAGTTGAATCATCAAAAAGCACCGTACCGAGTGCCTATACCGCATCACTTTTAAAAAATAACTTAGTACCGGTACCGACAGGCCCGGCGCCACGGGGGGCATTCCGGGGCCGTGCCCCCCAAATCACTGCTTGTGCCCCCCAAACGAGAATTGTGCCTCCCCAAGCGAGGATTGTGCCCCAAAGAAATTAAAAGGCTCGGTGCTACTGGAATGCAATTCGAGGCCTGAGACTCCCAAACTACAGGTTATCACCCCAGAATTCGTGAGCAAGAACTGTTTTTTCGTATAGATTTTGCAATAAAGACCGTTTTTTTTGTGGCTTCACCCCAGAATTCATAAAAATTTGCGTATATTTTGGGATGAAGATCTTTTTTTTTGGTCTTAACCTCTGAATTCGTAGAAATTTGCACGCTTTTTGAGATGAAGACTAGAATTTGTGAAAATTCGCGTTTATTTTGAGATGAAGACTTCCTTTTCTTTTTGGTTTCACTCCAGATTTTGTGGATATTCGCGTATTTCTTTGAGATGAAAACCTCCTTTTTTTGGTCTTTACCCCAGATTTTGTCGAATTTCGTCTTGAACATCTTTTTCTTTTGGTCCACACTCTCCAATTCAGAGAAATAAAGTTTTCGTGCCCCCCCAAAATTTGTTATTGCCCCTCCCCCCCCCCCCCCAGTCACGCTAACCTGGCGCCGGGCCTGGGTACCGACAGTACTTTTTTCAAGCAAGTGCCAATACCGGTGCCGCGGTACTTTTAAAAGTACCGTGGTCACCTCTGAACACTTTAACTAACAAAAAACACCCGGCTACGATTTAATTCGAACAAAAATTAAAAATAAATAAGCTTTGAAATCGTTACTTTTCGTAAATTTTCGGCATTTTTAAAAATTTTGTGCTTCCGGCGGCACTTGAAGATGTTAATAAAAATGCATATAATATAAATATAGTGTTTTTATACCATTTTGCAATTTTCCTATCCCGGTTCAAGTTAAATTTCGATGAAAGGGGGATCGGTCATTTTCGATCCACCTTAAATTTTTAGTGTCATACAAGAATTAACGCCTGGTCTTTTAGCCATTAATTATTACACTCCGTTCCTTTGGTTCCACCAGATGCAACATTTTAATTGTTTTAATTTAATGTCATGTTAGCGTAGCTGAATGTTTAAAATTCACGAAGCATCACAAATCAATGCAAAAAGAAAATCGATGATAACGAGCCATCAACAAGAAAACTTATCAAGAGCAGTTTTGAGCTGTTTATTGCCACCTTACGGCAAAAATTATTTTAGTTTTCAAAAGGATCGAGTAATTAAATATAATGATTGAAAGCACTTTTACTTCGTCTCTGAAATTTTCCAGTTGCACGCTGTAAGAAGCATCGATCACAAAAATTAAGTCTAATTTAGGATTCTTTCTCAATCGCAAAACATTTCTTTTGAAAGCTTGCACCTGGAAGAAACAAAAAATACTGTCAACTTTAAATTTCTCGAAACTTTTCCCAAATCAACACTTGCCCAAGCAAGTAAAGGCCTACTCTTGCACTAACATGCGATTGCCCAAACTATTGTTTTCTCGTAGCTCATCTCTTTGAGCTATTTTTCTTTTTCTTTGGCAAGCACGAAAAAATTTAGTCTAAATAACATTAAGTTTATCAAACAGAAAAAGAGAATATTTTTTCTCGCGCTTGTGACAATGATAAACAAAAACAGTAATTTTGCTTACTGTGTCATTCGTGTGTGATTCCAATGTCTTGACTCTCGGCTGATCCGATCCTGATTTTTCATTGCCTCTGATAAGCTTTGCAAAAGTATGAGCATGCTCGCCTAAAAATATTCCGAATTATTATTATTTATCAATTTAATTCCAGGTTGAAATTGCATCTCCTATAGTTACACAAAATATGGATTTTAAAGCATACAGCATTCCAAAGCACTTTAATAGGTTACAACAAAAAAGACAATTACAAAGTTTGCGCAATTCGATACTTTGAACTTAATTTTGTTTCATTTCGATCACAATATTGATAAATGTCGGCCTTCTTTAGCAAACTACGTATTTTTTTCAGTCTAAAATCGCAAAAACGCGGTATTTGCAATGTGTCTTGTAATTTTAATTATTGCAGAAGTTCAGTTGCGCTTTGACTTGGTACCGTAATGCCATTTCGCAATTGCGGAATTGCGTTGCGCTTCAACTGAATCAAAAAGCTTATCGAGGAAGCTGCGCAGCGCTTCAGAAATTAAAAACATTAAATTGTGCATTTTGTGCTGTGCCTTTACTGGCTGAAAAGCTTGAAAAGCTTGAAAGCTTGAAAAAGCTGGCTGAAAAAGCTTGAAAAGCTTGAAAGCTTGAAAAGCTGGCTGAAAAGCTTGAAAAGCTTTGTTACGCTGCGAGCTTAAGCTTTGTTACGCTGCGCTTTTGATACCATGAAAGAGTAGATAAGTTTACAAAGTGCATTTACAACAAAATTTATAGAAATTTTTGTGAAGCAATTTGATACTATTTTGCAAATTGCAAAGCAATTTAGGGGTATGATAGTAAGCAAGTTGGTCGACTGGTATTCTGCTTGTATTTGTAACGGGAAGTACGAGGTTCAAATCTCTGGCGGTCAAATTGGACACAGTGTTGCGAACAGCTCGCCACCGCTGCGACTATTTCTTCGAAAGGAGTTATGTTGCCCGGGCGCAATGACGCGGAAATGGGCCTCGCCAACTCGTTACACGCTTCGACGTAATACAGCAAGTATAATAAAAGACAGTAATCAAAATACACGACTTACTATGTAGATTGGAGTTTGATTGAGCACAAGCAAGTGCAACCACCCAGGTTATAATTAAAACTAAGCGGAATGCACATTTCATGATTCAAGATTGTTTAAACAGCATAAAAGATTGATGCAGCAAACTATTGATAATCAAGACTTTACTACCTCATCTTTCTACCACCATGCTACAGTTAGATTTGTTCTCAAAAGATAATAAACAAGAAAAATGTTAATTTTTGAAGTCGATTTCATTAATATAATGTTTTCAAAATAGCGTCAGCTATTTAAATTGGTCAAAAACAGCAAAATTTTTTAACGTTTTGAACTTGACTACGCACATCATCAGTAAATGTCAGTTATAGCTTCATATACATACTTGCTCAACTTCTCCATAACTAGAAGTCTTATGAGCACCAAACCTACTCTCTTCTAAAGCAAGTCGAAAATTACTATATCATAATCTTATTTGTATAGCATGCATGAAAATTACAAAGCTATTAAGGTATAACAACTTGCTTGCACGCCGCATGCTGAACGAAAAATTAATAAACTCATTTAGCAAGATCCTAGTTTCTGACACCAGAGAAACCTCTCACTCTGGCAAAAAAATTTCAGTAATATGATTTGTTATCGCGTTGTCCAATTCCAAATCTAAACTAATTTTATATCAACTTCTGCAAGAATTTGTTGCGTCTGCACCATTTTGAGTCTTGACGCCGAAGTCTGAACGATGCTCAGACTTCTGTGCTTGCCAGTAGAACAAAAGCTTTGTTATAATCGGTCTTGCCCTATGGTTGTGATTCTGCTTTTTGTCTTGCTTTCTTTGCTCGTAGAAATATTGAGTTCTCACGTTGAGTTTATTTGATTTTTAAAGCGAAACTGGGACATTTCTGATTCCAAAACCGTAATTGATCGCAATCAATCTTAACTGTTCTCACAATTTGTTTACTTTTTTGACTGCTATATCGGAACTGTGGCTTTGCAAAATCGACTCTAGTTTATACGGTTACGATTAATTACTGTGTTTGTTTAGTTTGCTTCCCAAAATTCTGGTCTGGCGTAAAGCTTTAGTGCTATTGCAGCACAGTATTCAGTTATCGTTTTAAAAGTTATCAGTGACTTCTGATTGTTTCTGGATGTGGCATTGTGGCAACGTTGTTGCAAAAACAATAATACAAACTTTATTCGACGTACTTCGCTTGTACTAGATGTTACTGAGTTCGATTCTTAATCAAGACAAAAAAAAAGTTATTTGCTGATGATCTTACTTAATTCTCGGTATTTTATTGAAACTAGCGCTGAAAAAAAAAAGCCTGTCGGGAAATTGAATTTTGTCGGCTTTAAGTCCTGTAGCTAGCACACAATACCAATTCAGCTGAATCAAGTTCTTGAAGCCCTTCAATATTTTTGTCAAAAAATACTGTCTTTTTATAGGGTTTCTATAGCAGCATAAAAAGAATTACTGCAAATAATTGATTGCACATGAAATTTATTGCAACATCAAACCAATCAAACTGAATAAATAAACAAAAGTCACATGATTCATAAAAAGCGCGTTTTAAATTCAAAATCGAAATTTTCTGAAGAAAGAATAATTGATAAATGATTTCAATATTACTGTAAACGTAAAATTTTCTTACTTTTACATTCTCGTTGAAAAATCTTCTACACAGTAGTTCAATTGAATTAGTCAACACACTTTAGCGGAAAAATTTGATAGTATGACGGTAAGCTTGAGCCAATTTACAAAAAGCATCAAAAGCGAATCAAGCAAACAAACATGAAAAAATGTGGTTGCATTGAAAACGAATTATGATATTTCTACTTCATCTCAACCCATGCATTGCTAAAGCTAAGAATTCAAAAATAATAAATAACGAATTTTGTTCTTAAAGATATTCACTTTCTTTTTTTAGTTAGTTTCACTTTTAAGCATCAAAAATATCAACTAGTGCTTCAATTAATTATATCAATCATATTTTTCTCCATCACACAGTATAACATGTAAATAGCGGTATGTTCAAAAAAATTGACTATGCGATACACACAAAAGGCCAGTCAATTTGGCTTTATGGTATAATTTTAATTATCTTTCAGCCTAAAAAAAGCTCAAATTCTTGCATTGCCCATCTAACTTTCCTCTAATATGCTTTTCAAAATTTTAGAAATCATTGTAGGCTATAAGGGTAAATGTTTCAATTAGTTTGTTTTTTAGCAGTCTTGGTGATAAGTAGTAGCAAAATCATTTAGCGAAGAGAAAAAGAGTGACAAATGATAACCTAATGTAGAATATACCGTCAAATTTGTAAAAGCAATAATGCTATCTTTTTTTCTTTTTTTTTGTGACAGCAAAGTCCATAATATACGTTTGGAGGTCTTGTGGCAGGTCATAGCCTATAACCACAGGTGGGCAAGTTCATGCAAAACGTTAGCTTCGTTAACCACTAGTCCGTTTACAAACTTCACACCTCCGTTAACGTTAATTCGTTATTTTCAGCTTTAATTAACGGAACTTAATAAAGTCCGTTAATCCGTTAACATTTTGAGTGTAATTTACATTTCTTTTTTTCACTCGCTTGTAGAACACGTATTGACGCTGTTGAGCTATTGTAAGGAAATTATTTTTGCTATGGTGGTCTTTCTGTGTTTTGGAAGTTACATTTTACAGTCTAATCTAATTTCAAGATAAAAACAAGTTCAAATGCACAACAAAGCTGTGATCGGAAAATCTTTGGAAATTGTGAACAGCGATAATTAATGGACCTATGAGGCTGCAGCTTATTATTTGCCACAAAAAAGAGCTCCTTTCTTCGCTTTCTTCTATAAACCTCGTGCTAATACGCAACAGGTGTTACCAGTGCAAATTGGTTTATACCGGTCCGATAAATAAATGGTGCAAGATATTAACGATAAAAACAACGGAAGTTAATACAACTTAACGGGTTAATTTAGTCCGTTAACAGAACTTAACGGAAGTTAATTTAGTCCGTTAACATGAAAAAAAATTTTAACGGATTAACTAGTTAATGAAAAAGTTAGCTTCGTTATTAACGGATTAACGGACTTGTGCCCACCTATGCCTATAACCACCCTAAATCCTCCAACATAGGTGGGCAAGTTAATACAAAACGTTAGCTTCGTTAACCATTAGTCCGTTAACGAACCTCATACCTCCGTTAAAGTTAATTCGTTATTTTCAGCTTTAATTAACGGAAGTTAATCAAGTCCGTTAATCCGTTAACATTTTGCATGTAATTTACATTTCTTTTTATTCACTCACTTCTAGAAGACGTAATGAGACTGTTGAGTTGATTGCAAGGAAAACGTTATTGCTATTTAATGCTATGGTGTTTTTTGTGTTTTGGAAGTTACATTTTACGGTCTAATGTAATTTCAAGATAAAAATAAGTTCAAATGCATTTATGAAGCTGCGATCGTAAAATCTTTGGAAATTGTGAATAGCAATAATTAATAGACTTCTGACGCTTCAGCTAATCATTTGCCACAAAAAAGAGCGCCTTTCCAAGCTTTATCTTCTAAAAAAACTCGTGTTAATGTGCAACAAGCGTTACCAGTGCAAACTGGTTTGTATCAGTATGATGAATAAATGGTGGAAGAAATTAGCGATGAAAACCTTAACGTGAGTTAACGAAACTTAACTGAAGTTAATTTAGTCCGTTAATATAAAAACTTTTCGACGAATTCACGAATTGACGAAAAACTTAGCTTCGGTATCAACGGATTAACGATTGACGAATTTGTGCCCACCTATGCCCTCCAGTACATTTTACCTCGCTTGTGCAAAGTTTTATCTTGTGCAAAGTTTACCTCAAAGTATTGAAATTGTTGCATTGCAAGAAAACATGAAATACAACGCTACTGAAAAAACATTAAAAATTCAAAAATTCTGCTGCAAATTTTCCGAAACATATCATGAACAGCACGATCTCTTTTTTTCTGCATCGTCTGTCGATCTTGATGGGGAACCAGATAAATTATGCGAACCATCATCATCCATATTCGTCATGTAATCTCTCATCCGGCTTACAACCATGTCCAAAAGAACGTTAATTGCTTCTGTAACATTTTCACCACTTTTTGCACTTGCTTCAAGAAAAGGAATGCTGAAAAACAAATAAAAATTTATAGCTTGTAAATCGAAGTATTTTGGATAATACATACAGCTAGCTAGTTGACATTAGTGAACTATTTGAAATATTTAAAACAGGAGGCACTGCAACAAATAGTTGCTTCTTTTTGAAAAAGATGACTGCAATATGTTTTTCAATTCCTTTCAGATTTTCTAACGTTAGCCAATAGTCATTTTTGCCAAAGTGCAGTACAATGCAGTAAACTATTCGCTAGTACCGACACTTCAATTTTTTCACAATTTCACATGAATATGTTTGTAAGAAAGTGCACAAAACAAGCACAGTACAACACTGCAGTAGACCAATACAGCTTTTGATAACCAGCAGCTAGACCAGGTCTTTAAATAGTAATAATGCGTAGTAGTAGCTGATATTTCATTGCAATTTAATTACAACTGTATTCAATAAGTTGCCATGGCCAAGACACAGCAAATGGACCTTTGCGGTCTTCAAGTCCAGCTGCTACCTATCCATATGTAACAGTAACCTCTTCACAGGATTTTAGATCTTCAACATAAGTATCAATCTGCATGGACTATTAGTCTGTAAAGTTAAAACTATGCTTATGACGCCAAATTACTGTAAAAATGTGCCTGTTTTCAAAGAACCTGAAGTATTTGTTTTCTGCAGCAAATGGATTAATATGGTATTAGAACTAAGATGGTTAGAGAGTTGAAAAATTGAAGTTGAAAACGGGTCGATTGGTTCAGGCCCGAACCCGAAAATACAAGCCCACAGACCCGGCCCGAACCCGAAAACTAACTTGAAGTCCAAATTATGCCCAAAAAACTTAGCAATGTTGTCGCGTTATTTTCATTATGTTTTTGTTTATTTAAGACAAAAAGCACGTCTCAGGCCCGAATTAAGCCAGAAATTTTGTCAACTTTAGGCCTGAATCCGTCTTGAACCCAAACCGAAAAGCCCGAACCGACTTAGAACTTTTGGTCAAACATACTCTACAAGTTTAGTGGTACAACAGAAAATGCTAACTATCAATACATCTCTGCTTTGAAAAAAAGATTGAAATAAACTTACTTAAATTCTGTCGCAAGTTTTTGAGCTTGTTCCGTCTCAACTTCTCGCTCTTCCAGATCGCTTTTATTTCCAATCAAAATTATATCAGGATTATCACAATACGCTTGGTCTTTTATTTCGTCTAAATCGCAATAATAAATGAATGACATTTTTGTTTAATTAATATACCGATTGTCTATTAAGTGCTTTTTGCAGCAAATCCTTTCTCTTTCTTTCTATTTCAATAAGCTTTTTTCGTGTAGAAGACGTTAAAAATCAGGGAGAACTAAAGTGTTTCATACGTTACTTTGCTGGGCTCAAACAAATTGAGTCAGATAAAACATAAAAAACCTTTTGTTACAATGTGGGACAGTTTATTCTTAGGCTAAAATGTTTGAAGTTCGGGAAATAATTGATTCCTATGAATTTGGAGAAAAATATTTTGTCAACTCAAAACCGTACATTACAAAACGTCGCAAGAGGTCGCAATTGTTTCCTCGCTTACTTAGCCACTGTCGCACGGAGGTGAAGCTATTTTCATTGGTCAAATCAAAAAGTAGTAGAAATCCCATTCCGTCTCGAAAAAACGCTTTCGTTAAACTTCTGTATCTGCAAACATAACACATTATTATTTTTTGAACTATGTACCAAAAGAATTACCACCTACAATATTCAATGTAGCCTGCTGCAGAGTTGTAAGGCGGGCCGGGCTTTTCGGGTCGGGTTCGGGTCAAAGTTGACAAAATTTTGGGCTTAATTCGGGCCTGAGACATGCTTTTTGTCTTAGGTGCACAAAAATATAATCAAAATAACTTAGGAAAGGAGCAATTAACCGCTTCCGTTTTTCAGACCTAACTTGACTTTCGGTTTTTTTCGGGCATGGTTTGGGCTTCAAACTAGTTTTCGGGTTCGGGCTTATATTTTCGGGTTCGGGCCTGAACTAGTCAGCCCATTTACAACTCTGGCCTGTTACAACCAGTTTGAATGTAATATAGCAACATTGCATATTATCACGCGCCTTTCTTGGGTATTGGTAAAGCCTTCAGCATTATTTGCACAAAGCAATATGCTCCCTAAACCGCTTATATATTGCGTTTCGAAACACGTATCACGTAAAGTATAACCGGTGCCTTTCCTCAAATACAGTAACTTACCACAGCAGCAGAAGCTTGCAATGTTTCAGAAGCATTCAGCTAGAATTGGTTTTATATTTTGCAATCTACCGGCCAGTTGGTCGAGCGGCAACGCCTTCGTCTGTGGAGCGGGAGATCAGAAGTTCAAATCTCGGGCCGGTCAAATCGGACAAAGTGTTTCCAACAGCTCATCACCGCTGCAACATTTTTTCGAAAGAAGCTGCGTTGCCCGGGCGCAATGACGCGGAGATGGGCCCCGCCGTTTTTGATTTCAACAATATAAAACACGTACATTTTTGTTACAGTAACCCTGCTTGTAACGTAAGTCAAAATTATCCTTTCTCGCGGTTACCAACTTGGCTTGAGTCAAACTCATTCATAAAAATCTTTAAAAATTTGAAGCTTTTGGGATGAGCAAGTGCCCTACTTTGAGGTTTGTCGTAGTTTATGCTCCAAAAGTTGAGCGTTTTTGATCCACATCGACGTCATCACACGTCTTTGTGACATCATTACTTTGACTTAAAACATTTCACAATACATATAGAAAAAGCTTATGAACAAAATTTGAACAGTTTAGATGACGTCATTTTCTCCCCAAATTGGCCGTGACGTCACACATGCTGACGCTATTAATTTAAACGAATTAAAAAAATCATTGATGAGAGTCATACCAAAGGCCAAATTTGGCACTACTATGAACTTCGATTAGAAATGAAGTAAAGACGCTTTTAGCCTCCTCCTTGGACTGCGTGTAAAATGCAGTGGACAAACAGCTCGTATAAGATAAGATTGAACAATTGAACATAATATAACTATCAAAACAAGCAGTCAAATGTGATCACAAATCGGGTAAAGAAATTATGCATGAAAAATATATTAAAGTGTCGATAAACCGTGGGTAATCTCTTACCTTTCTTGTCCTGCCGTATCCCATAATTGCAAGTGAACTTTTTTTGTTAGCAGTGTTCCATCACTTTCGGGAAAATCATAATCCTGCAATCAAAAAGTTTTTTGCCTATAATTGGCATATACACTACTAGAAACAAACATACACTTTTTAGGCCGAATAACCGGATATATATCGATTTTGTGAATAAAAATAAACTTCTTAATGGTAGCTAAAGTTTATGACAAAATTTAACTTTACAAAGCTTCTTGACAGTCATGCTGTTCTTTGCAATATGACATGTTGTAAAAGCGAGCAAAAATAAACCGAACATCAAAACTGCAATTTTTGTTTGCGTCAACTCACCAACTTTTTCAAGCGAAAATCCACTCCTACTGTGGCAATAAAGTTTGACCTAAACTCTCCGTCAGTGTAGCGATGAAGAAAGCAAGTTTTTCCTACTCCAGAGTCACCGAGAAGCAAGAGCTTAATTAGATAGTCGTAACTGGTACTGTTTTCTAATAAAGCGTCTCTGTTGTCTAGAAAAGGAATTTGAAAGAGCTAAAAGAGTTGAATTTTATGGTGTTTATATCGTGGAAATATTTGGTTTAAAAGAGTTTCAACAAACTTTTCTGCTTTTGATTGTAAGATCTTGATCAGGTGCATTATCAGTAGCTTTCTAAACAGAAAGTATCTCAAACCAGAGGATACAGTTCGTATTGAAGTACAGGTACTGCAGGAACCTACAATGATTGGGTCTATTTGAGAGAAAACTCCAATCGGGAGGAAAGCAGTCCTCTCGCCGTGATGATCAACTAATCAAAATTATGATCGATATTCGTACTCAAATTTGACGATTTCTACCACTTTCTGTTTGCAAAATGTACAGTATATAAAGTTTACGTATTCTACAAAATTCAGAGCAATAACAAACATTCATACAATAAACATTTTACATCGTTGTTTTATCCCGAATTCCGATGAACGCACTCCAAGCTTTATTTCCAAACAAAACATTGTAGAGTTAGGAAATTTAAACACCGTAGAGTGCATTTTGCGAGCTTGCGATTGCAAGGGCTCTTGAAAGTTAGGCTATTGTTTAGATAACTTACGTTCTGCTGGGGCCGCTTGTCTTTCTTTCTTTTTTGGTGTAGGCTTTGGATTTGACGTCTGTTCGTTTTCGCCGTTGTCTGACATGATTGGAATTGCTGTGTAATTGTCGGTTCAACGCATCAGCCTTGTACTGTATTTTTGCAAACTTACAAATTAAACGTTACTCGCAATTTTTTCTTATTCACTTAATAGAGTTACATTCAGATTAAGTTTTTCACTGTTGAACAAGATGTTGGGATAAGTCTGAAGTGGTCTCTCACCGAATTTGAGCTTTCTACGTCTTTCCGTTTTTAATAAATACCTTGCAGTTCTAAGTTAACTGTTTTTCCTTTTCAGCATTGCCATTCTGTTCCGACAGTGTTGCGACTGAAGACTAAAATATAAAAGGTTGGGCATATGTTTTCACGAAAAGCCGCTAATTTACAATTTTGACCCTTTACGTTGTTCTACAAACAAAGATGTCACAAAACACTAATTGGTAATCAAAAAAACGCAAAATTTTGTTGCTGATTGGCAACACTGGCAAAATTTTTAGTGAGCTAAGTCTTTTTAAGAGAAATGTTTAAATGAAATATCTGGATAACGAAAAGTCTTTAAATCCTCAGATTCGATGAAGTTAGTGTTAAACTCTTTCTACACCTTACTAAAAAAAAGGCAGCCAAAAACGGTGACACCCGGGGCGGGCCGCCCCCACTTCCCCCTAGCAACGCCACAGAGTTTCAGCAAATTCACAAAAGTTTCCGAACTGAAAAATTACGGCTGTATGGCCGGCCTATTGCCAATTTCAAGTGCTCTCCATCAGGCTGATAAAACCATTACCGATATTAGAAAAATTTTGCTTTTGATGTTATACCACATCTAGCAGTATAATTTTGTGACTGAACGTTTCTAGCTTAATATTCTCCAAAATTTGTTGTGGAATTCCTAAACTGCTATTTTTGTTCGTAAAAAAGGTTAAAGTTAATTAAAGGGTGTTTCAGTCTCATTTTTCGAGCCATATACTGTTTGTTTAAAGCTGATTTAATGCTTTGTCTTTTAAGATTACTCTACCTACACCAGGTAGAACAACTTGCAACAATTTATCTACTCGTAGTCATAGGTCTACGAACTACATCAACTGTATATTTTTGCTTCGCCACTTCACTGTATCACGGCATAGAATACCAGTTGCAAAACGTGAGAGCTTCTCTATGCGTGCATGACAGCAAAGCAAATGGTAATATAGAAACGCATGCGGCAGTAGCGGAAATTCGATATTAATTCTCATTAGAGAGCATCGCTACAATAAATGTCGGTATTAATATATCACCGACACTTCTCATTTGACATCTTTGTGATCATATACCGGTATTGTTACGTAGCAGCACACAGTTACTGTAGGCAGTTAGTTGCTGAATTTACGTTCTTTTACATTTCCTCTCTCAGTACTTTTCGATTGATATTTTTTCTCTTTACTGTGTTGTGTTACATAATCGAGTTATTTTGCATTACGCAATTGTTATTGTGATTTCTGAGAAATGAATTGACGGGGACCATTAGAGCTTCAGATACTTGCCGTACTACTTACTCGTATATTGTAGAGCATGCAAAGTGACGAATAATGAATGGATTTTGTGATTATTTTTTCTCCCCGAAAAGAAAAAGCACTCGTTTTCAGTCGCTATGCAAAAATTGACGTCGCAAATTTGATGATTTATTCTCTTCTCACACTATCAGACCATGATCAGACAGTTGAATCACTCCCTTCAAAACTAAGGCGACAGCATGAGCCAAATATTCACATTAATATTTTGTTTTTGGTTTCTGACCTTTTCTAGTTGCCAAGACGACCTTGATTTAGAATCAGCTGCGACTGTACTAGGGCGGGAATTAAATGAATGATCTTTTGTATCTGGTTCATAAACTCCTGTGTGCTCAAATTGATACTGGAACAAATATTTTCATCAGTGCCGATCAGTAGCGTACGCAGGATTTTGAAAAGGGGGGGCCAGAAACTTCAGAAAATTTGAGAGGAACATAGATCAGAATTTGAAATTGTCACACTCAAATTTCGTTCCATTTTTCGCCCAAAATCAGGTAAAGAGCAAAAAAAAACAGGTCTTCACTCAAATTTCGTCCCATTTCTCGCCCAAAATCAGGTGAAGAGCAAAAAAATAGGTCTTCACTCAAATTTCGTCCCATTTTTCGCCCAATATCAGGTGGTTTCGAGCCCAAAGCCTGATGCCCAACTTGCAAAGGGGGGGGGGGCCATGCCTCAATTTTGCTCACTTTTCTATGCAATTTTGCAATCCTTGCGACCCAAAGGGGGGGCCATGCCCCCCCTAAATACGCCCCTGGTGCCGGTACTAATTACAATATAATTAAGCTCTGATGGGGAAAGCATTATTAATCCAAGCGCGCAAGCATCTCACAGCTTACGGTATTTCTCAAACCGAAGGGCTTTCTTGGAATTAATTTAGAAAATTATTCCGCAGTTAACTCGAAAATTGTCGTCACTTGATCGATCTTAGCTGCTGATCTTGCGTTGTTTCTTTTTTGAGTAAGTCAACTTTAAAGTAGGCAAAACTAATCGCATCCATTGATTGCAGAATGTTCAAAAGCGATTAGTTTTCTTCATGAGAGAGCAAATTGCCAGCTTTTTTTAATACAATCTATTATTCTAGTCAATGCATTTACAGTTCTTATGACTGCAGAAGGTTTTCTACTGCAAGGCGCGAGTAGTGCAGCAGTAGAATCTGACGCTAGTGCTACCAAGGGTGTGGGTCTGATTCTCTAGTTGTTGTGAAATTCCTAACGTACATATGGTAAATGTTTGCGTTAAAGATTGTCTTGCGGCATTCTTTCATCTTCATCCCTTTTTTGTTTTTTGATAATATATAAGAGATGAAAAGCCTGCAATCGGTTTTTAGCAATTCTGGTATAATTCGATTGAAATAGTTGGCCAAACTATTAAATTTCAGCTTAAAAATGACTTGCAACCTCTCAAATGGCTATGGAAATGCATTATCTCTCAAAAATGATTGACAAGTAGCTTAAATTTTCCATATTTCTCAATCTTGTTGCTGTTTTACTAGTGTCATTAACCATTGTACACTACGATTTTAAACCTGAGGTATATTTCGCATCAAATTAAAATGCGTAATGGTAACTACCAAAAAATGTCATTCCATTTTGATAGTGTAACACGTAACTGAAGAAATACGTCAAATAAATAAAAAATACGAGACAAAAATACAATTTTAGAAGCACAAAAATTTTCAAAAGCTTTCAGTTATGACTGGAGGTTTGATGGTAAACCCCAAACGGACCCAATTTTGGAGGGTAATTCTTGTATGTGTGCGAGTTAGTGTAATTACGAGTCAGCAAAAATAATCGTTTTTTTTGCAAAAAGTACACTCTCACCTTATGACAACAAAAAACACTAACAATATGAAAATACAAAAATTGGTAGATTACACAAAACCATATTTGAATCGTTTTCCTACAATTCCTATCTGAATCGTTTTGCTACAATTTTGTGAAATTTTGTTGCGGTAAAATGAGGACTGTATGTTTCGGTTAACAGTTTTATTATGGGTTTTTGCAAAGGTGTTCACAAAAAAAACTAATGCCACTTCTCTATTACGTTACAAAAACTTGTATCATGAAATTCATCACCGCATGAAGCTCAATACAAAACTGTGATTTCCTTTATGACGAAATGGTGTTACATTTTTCGTGAATACCATCGCATATCTTCATGAAAGACCGCAACCAAGTAGATATTTGAAGTTTGAAAATTGTGGTTTTATTTTACGTATTTGTGACCTATTATTAGTAATTTACCGATATAGACTTTATATCGTTAGATCAAAACCGAAAAAAAACAAGGTCGCTACACACAAAAATTTAAAGTGAATGCAGGCATGGGAAAGAAGATGATTATAAACGCAAAAATTATTGCTACTTTTACATATGGCTTAAATCTAGAAAGCAGCTCATAAAGCACTGATTTTGAGATAGCACAAGCAAAAAAAGCGACTAACATGGCAATAAATCAAAAAAAGTGACACAAAATGCAAGAAAAATAAAAAATTTATACTGGCCTCTTACTGCTGCTAATATCTAATATAATACATGTTGACATAATGACTATATGTGGGGGCAATGGCTGTAGCTTTGAAGAATTAAAGCTTTCGTTTTAGGTCTATTACTGCAGTTAATTTCAATTGCAAAAAAGACACAAAATGATGTTTAAAAACACAATTTTATATCAAAAATAAATAAAAAAAGAGCAAAAACGAGTCGACGAAAAAAACCACAAGATAAAATACTAGTGCTTTGAGAAAACGCTTCGGTTAAATAGCTATGTTTTCAGTCTTTTCTCTTCATTTTTTTCTGTTTTATTCAAAGCAGAAATATCAAAATGTCCTTTAAAATGAGGCGAATTTACGGAGTCGGGAGGGTAACTTAGTTGATGTGGATACGGGATTGGATCGTCCACAGGGATAAATCCTCTTGAAGATGTGGATGCTTCAGGAAATTCCACAACCGGCTGAAAAATAAAATAACAGTTTGAAAACAAAACCAGGTAGCTTTTGCGATTTTAAGGCCTAAAAGCTGTAGGTTTGGCCACTGATGGGGGCGCCTTTTCGCGACATTCAAATGGTCGCTGCTTTAAATGGATATATTTGCAAAACGTCCTCTAAATGGATACACAATATCTCTCAAATTTAGTTAATTAATAAAACAGCATCAACAATATATATACCTTTACAGCACCTTAAACAAAATAAAGATTATTTACAATGTACTAGTAAAGTCTGCGCATTTACTTACACTGGGGCGGGATCGGACTTGAACGGTCACAGATGAAGTCGCAGTAAGAGTTGGGACTTGATTCGAGTCGCCAGATGGCGCTGGCCAGGCCTGTCGAGGCCCGTTTTCACTTTTTGGGGGATCGGTCTAAAAAAAAAAACGATGAAGCATTGCTTTAAGAAAGTTAGTGTCTCACTATTGGCAGCTTTTGCAGAAGTGTGGATTATATTAGCGCACGCATTTTGATTGCATGCAGGTCCTTTTTCTTTTTCTAATTGCATGTTGGACAGTCCACAAATCAACACCAACTATTATTCAATTTTTATACATATGTGGTCAATTTAACAGAAAAAGCTTAATTTTTAATCCTTTTGCTTAAATATCGAGTATTAAGTCCTTACTTAAGAATAAATCAATTGCAATCACTAAGCTCATGCTTAGCGGATACAGCAGTAATCGTTACTACAAAAAATCCTCAGAAAATGCTTCGAAAAAAATAAAGATATTGTCGGATAAACAAATTCCTTTTAAACTCTAACATCGAGAGTTCCAATTGTGAGTACATTTTATCCACCAAGTTGCCTTGGCCAAGAGACAGCGAAGGGACGTTTGGGTTTTATAGTTAAGCTGCCACCTGTTTACCTCACACGGTGGAAGCTTCGCACTTTTATTGCCGAATGTCAAGCAGGAAAGCTGTGAATACAAATTTTTCTGGTCTTTGGTTTAACCCAACCGGGAATCGAACCAGTGTCTAACCTAAATTTACTGCTTTTATAGCAAATTTGTTCAATTAGCTACTGCTTTGCGTAATCAAAAGATGAGAGGCAGAATTAAATACTGTAAAGTGTAGCCTTCTGCTATTTTTAAAATGATCTGATCGTCGTGGTTGTCATTTTATGCCTTTCAAGTTTATCTGAACTCAATTTGAATTAGCCCGGAATTGAAAACCAAAACCTACCATTCTTTCTAACTCATTTAGGATTATATATTTTACCAAAGGCGGTTGGATGCAGTTTCTGGCCTGAGGCAGTAAAAATAATGTTTACCAAGTTACCTTGGCCAGCAGACAGCGAAGGGACCTTATCGGTCCATGAGTCAACCTCCCATCTGCCCACCTGTCAACCACACACGGTGGAGGCTTCACACTGTCTCCTTTAATTACTGAATATCAGTAGTCTTTGCTTTGACCGGGGTTTGAACCAGAATCTACGGTTTAGTAGTAGACGCTCTATCCATTCTACCACTTAACAATTAAAAATAAACAGCAAATAAATGGCATTTAAACTTGAAGCCAACCGTCAATTTTCTTAACTTCGACAATGCAATTTAATGTTCCTACCTCACAGTGTTGTTCTGAGGATGGTTCATTAGGTGGAGTTGCGCCCGTTTGGAAAACAACATATTCGGTGGGGGGACAGAAAAACACCTGACCCATTCTGTCCCGCCTGGGCGCTGCTGGTGGGGGATCGCGAAACGGGGCTTGGTTGAACGACGTATCGCCATCGACTCTGGAGGAATAAATTCGGCTTCCATAGTCACCAGAATACGGGAGGTAGGAGGTAACGTCACCGATTGGGGGCGGATGGGGGCGCCTTCGGTTAGGGGGGCGCCTATATCCACTTCTTTGAGCAGGGCACCGGCGATGTTGGGTGCAAGTGTGCAAGTCATCACGTGACGAGTATCGACTTCCGTAATAATGACGTCGATGGTGGCAATATGTGGGCCTCCTGTGAAGCAGTAAATTTTATTCGAAAACTTGCTTAATTGGGTTTTAAAAATTCAGCAAATACCCAAGAATAAACCTACTGTATACTTTTTTTTCATTAAATACGTGGAGTACTTCTGAACTGTACTTTATTCGGATATGAAAATGAATAAACAACAAATTCAAACAGAGTTTGAATAAGCTAATAAGCGAATATTTCAAGCTAAAATGCAGCCATTTGCTGAAATTTTCTTATTGTAGCTTATTCTCCAGTTAATTATTTGGCGAACAAAACATAAAATAATGATCACAAAAATACTAATTGCCGCAGGTTTCCATGAGAAGTCCAATTGATGACTTATGATCATGTGAATGAAGTAAATGAAAAAAAAGTAGAAGAAGCAAATAAAAGAAAAATACAAGTTTTAAAAGTTTTGTTAGACTCTAATTTTAAGACCAAAACTGCATATTGGTTGCAATTCAAAACATGCTGCTAGTCTGGATAAATAAGATCATGGTGAAACTAAATAACCACCATTTATGCGAATTCAACAAATATCGAAATGCCAAAACAATTAATACAATTAATCTGAATATTAAACATACCTTTGATAATATTGAGTTTCCGAGGCATCTCTATGCCTGTATGAGTATCGTCCACACCGTGGATGGTGAATCTCACACTCTACGTCAATGTCCATAATGGGAGAAGGTGGAGGAGTGGGAGTTTTTAGTCGTGATCCTCCTCCAAGGGGAATCACTTCAGAAGGAGGACCAATGAGAGATAATACAACAGGAAGTAGGACAAGGCCGTTCAAGAGGCCCAAAAATATAAGGACGACAAGAACTTGAAAAAAGTACCTAAAAATTTAAATCCTAGTTAAAACTCAGCTAAGACAAAGAGTTTTCAGTTTAATATTGACCCGAATGTTGCGAAGCATTCAGTTGTACCAATAATAATTCTGCAAAACTGAAAAGATTTACAAAGCTGATTTTTCGCTGTTTCGCTGGCTACGAAAAAATGGTATTGTAGCTTATCAACTACCTCAAGGTTAAGTTTACCAGCATAAAGAGTTTACTGAAACATAGGGATGTTATGTAATTAAGACATGGGGGCCCCGGAAGCAATAGCGGCTGGAGGGCTCCAAGGAGCCAGCATGGAGTCAGACAGACACTAAAAATACGCATGCCAATGACTTCGAAAAAAAATTTCTTTAAAAAACAGTTAAAGATTATGTGTGTAGTTTTTAGGGGACCCTCTTTATACAACGAGGTCTGGAGCAAATGTCCTCCTTAATACAGCCCTGTTGAATTCCCAGAAAAGCACTGACAACTGACCAGATTTTGGTGCTATTTTACGAATAAAAGTGCTGTAATGCTGTCATCTCAACAAATATTCCAAAAATCAATCGTTGATCTTCAAAAATTAATTAAGATTAAATAATTGCGAAAATTAATTATTAATTACTGCTGTACATGAAACCGACTTACGTAATTATGAAATCAAATTCAGCACCAGCCAACATAATAACTCCCAACAGAGTTGAAATGGCACCATCCACAATAGGATTTAGCATGTGACCAATGCTAAAGCGACTGCGGTCTTTCCTGCAAAAGAAATAAAATTTAAAATACTGTAGTAACAGCAACTTTAGTATAGCATAACCACTAGACCTAGAGAACATGTGCCCCTAACACGGTAAACTCGGGTTTAATTTCCAGTCAAGAAAAACGTGAATTTTTTTTAATTTGATGAATTCCAGCTTGAGTTGAGCATTAAAATGGCAATGTTAAGCTCCCTTCGTGTGAGGTAGTAATAAGTGAAATCTACGCTAAAAAACGAAAGAACTCTTGTTTTCTCAAAACTACAGTAGGGCAACTTGGTAAGCAATTACGGTAATTACATGTTGCTACGAGCATTAAATTTACCTTGATCCGCACGATGTAATAAAAGCAAACACAATGTGAACTGTGAAGGCAACTCCAAGTCCAATGGAAGCCACAAGAATTACAGCAGGTACAGCACTGAGCTTTACACCAGCTAAGCCCATGAAACCGAACAATTCGATCGCTATCATGCACAAGAACAAAGCCTAAAAATCGACAAAACTAATTGCGTATTTTGACAAGTCATGTTGTAGAAACATATCGAAATAGATTTAGTGCTCTGTTTAGAGAAATCAAAATTGTACCAAACGATTTAGCTGAGTAGGTTGTTTAAAGCTCAACTAAAACAGAGAATACATAAAATCTTTCATGTCTGCCACATAATGCTTGTCACGCTAGGCACGGCAATCCTGATTACATCTGCTTGTTTTTTTTAGAAATAGCGTAACTGCAAAATGTCGCAAGCGGAGAAGATGGCAAATCCGAGAATCGAACTAGGAATTATACCGCAGGATTTGTGCAGTTACCGCACAGTAAAATAGCTTACAGGTAATCCATTTATTTATTTTTTTACTTTTTAATTTTGTTTCTTTTTACCCTCACTCAACACACAATGCTTCAAATTAGCTCTTCTATTTTGAAAAAAAAAACACACTAAAACAAAATTCTGCTTCGAGTTCAAAGAACCGTCATCAATAAATAAACTTACCATAATACCAGCGGCCCATGGGTTGATTAATACGATGGACAGGACCAAGAAAGCCGCTCCGATAACACAGGCGAGGGAGATAAAAAGCCAAAAGCGCAACGTGATGTATTGTTGCCAGAATAGAAACGGGTATCCGTTGGGATAGGCTTCTATCGGAGTTTCACTTTCGATAGTTTCAATTATTGATCGGACTTGATTGATTACAGCCACAAAGTCTTCAGTTTCTCGCATATCTAAAAGATTTTGGATCCCATTAACAGTAAGTTAAACAAAATAAAAATAATGTCATTGTCGTATCAAAGATGACTTGCCTCACCAAAACACTACTTCGTTACCAAAAGAGGGACTAATGCTCCTAAAAGAACATTGACAAATGAAATACATTCCAAACATTTTAGTATTTACAGTAATTATTGAATAGTAATATGCAATCACGTGTTGTTTTTTTACTATTTGTCCAGGCCAGTATCAGGGGTGCCGAAACCCGGGGGGGATATACCCCCCCAATAATTTGAGTATGATCAACACCTGCATCCCCTCCAATAATTTGACTCTGGTGTGCATTTGAGCGCAGGCCTCCTCTTGAGATCGAGAAAAAAAAGCGTTCCATTTTTGGTGAAGACCTTTTTTTTTGGTCTTCACTTAATTTGCTCTCCTGAAAAAAATCGTGGTCGAGGTTCATCCCCCCCAATGTTGAAAATAGGGCAAAATTGGGGTAAAATTGCAAATTATCCTCCCCAATGCTCAACAAAGATTTGCACCCCTGGCCAGGATACAGCAAAGGGAACTTGCGCTCTTCCAAATCTACAAATCCTCTCTGGCACTAACGGTGGAAGCTCTACATTCCAAAGTACCCCCTTTTAAGCTGAACGTGAAAGCAAGAAACCTGTGAATATCAATTTCAAAGTCTTCAACCTAACCACAGCGGGATTCGAACTACAGTGTACGGTTTCGGTAGCAATTGCTAAATTAACCAAGTCAAATAATCAAATATAGTCAGCACCAATAGCACTTACTGTTTAAATAGAAAGGCATCTGGGCGAAATATATGGCTGATGATCTTGGGACAATCATCTCATAATTCCGGCGGATATGAAACCACGCCTCGGGGGCCGGCCGAATTTGGGCCTGAGAGGCCGAATACGTTAACGGGTCATTCCCCACCCACGCTGAAAGATAATTGTAAAACGCGTCCTCACGAATAATTCCATCGTCAGATACAAGACGAACGATGTTCACCTTAAAATACAAGCAATATTATAGTCCAACACTCAAATTGTGGCCTGGATCCCCTTCTGTAAAACCCTTCCCCTTTGTAAATCCTGTATCAATCAAATGCCCTTGCTTATAGTGTAAATTAATGCCAATTGTCGTTACAAAATTAGAAATAATAATATTGTATGACGCAACAAAATGTTTTATTCAAAAACTGAATAAAAGTGGTTTCTAGTACCATCTGGTCTACCGGGCATGAAAATTGATACTATGGGTAGGCTAGCCTACTAACTGTTCTTCCGGTAAAAGGCACACGATTAGCAGAACGCTAATTTATTACCTTGACGTTTCGCTCAGCTGAAAACGCCGAGCACCCTTAGAAGTTGAGTTGGAGGAGTGTCAAGCACTCCTCCAATACTAGCACAAACAGTACATCTCGCAGATAAGTTATCTTTTTAAATTTTTATTTTATTTTTATTTACCTCCAATACTAGCACAAACAGTACATCTCGAAGATATTATTTTTATTTTTTATTTTGTTGTAACTTATCTGCGAGATGTACTGTTTGTGCTAGTATTGGAGGAGTGCTTGACACTCCTCCAACTCAACTTCTGAGGATGCTCGGCGTTTTCAGCTGAGCGAAACGTCAAGGCAATAAATTAGCGTTCTGCTAATCGTGTGCCTTTTACCGGAAAAAAATGTTTTATGCTGAACGTTTTTGGTTAAGTCTTTCTGAGTTCTCAAGCTCAAGTCTTGTCCATTGGTTTTTGTCAAAACAGTTTTCTTTCTAGTCGTTTGTTTTAGATTAATCAACCCTACTGTATATAAAAGCAATTATGTTTTCCGTTAAAATACTTTAATATCTAATTATTTATCAGAGTAATTTAAGTAAACGAAAATATGACGTAGTCTCTTACTCTTTCACAAGGCCTATTAGTTTCCCGGCAGCCAATGCGTCCTGGATCAGTTGGTTCCTCAGTTCTGCCAGTTTGTTGCAACAACTTGTATGCCAGTACTACTTTGTCTGAAGCTTCTTGTGATATCCAAGTGACATTGTTCACTTCTCCTCTCTTCCACGCCTCGTCAAATTCATCTTGCAGGTCTAAAAAATTTTTTTTTGCATTCGCGTTATTTTTGTGTTGATCTCAACTTCTCGAAGTTGAGTTTTGAGCAGAGATGGGATGTTGTTAGCAGCACCAATGTCTAACCATTTAACCACGCACTGCCGTTGAACCTCTTTTGTAGCATTTGAAATTCCGAGTGGCATTGCCACGAAGTGTACCCTTTTAGTTACAATCTATCGCTTGATGTGCTTAAAAGAGTTAGGGTACTCTTCAGAAATAGGTCTATGCGTTCGGGTAAAATTACCAGCTTGAGAGATAGTAATTCAGGTTTCGAAAAGATTCACTTCGGAAATATGCTTCAAGTGCTCTCCCTTACAAGTGCCAAATGTCTTCACAATATCGGAAAAACAGTTTTGTGTGAAGCTACATAAAATCCCGAGCATTTTAGAACATACAAAAAATAAATCCTAATAATTCCTAACCTACATTACAAACAAGCGAAAAGTACACCGAATCCTCATACCTTGAAGCCAATCTCGAAAATAATCCAACCAAAACTTGTTCAAAGTTCCATCAGTATTCCTCATAACGTAATTGCTCAAGCCCCCAATACTTCTGTGCAATCGCCGCATGTCTTCTTGGTTAGATGCGTAGTCAAACGCTGAAAACACAGATTTGATTTTGCAAAAATTGTTTTAGTTTATCAAAGAATGACCAATTCACCAACAATGTAAGAAAACTTGTGTAGTATCAACCAGCAAGAAAAAAATATACCTTTAGTAAACGCAACAATTTGCGTTTCAAAATGGAGAAGAAAACCTTTGAGTTGATTAGAGCAAATTAAACCGATCAAAAAACAAAAATAAACTTTTAAAACAACGTAAATGATAAGACATTCTTTGCAATGAACTAATGAAACAAAACCGTTATTGATAACTGAATACTAACTGTAATAATTTCAATCGGTGGCCTATGCAAATATGCAAAAAAGACAAAAATTTCTTAACAAGTAATGAACTAGTGGGCATACCAGCAATGTCCATAACAGCATTTTCAATACTTACATTTAGTAACAATGTACATGTTTTGAAAAGAGAAGTATTTAGTTTGTGCCACGATTGCCGAATGTTCCCGAGTACCCCGCGGGAGAATGTCTCCGAAGTCCAACCCATCTCGAACAATAGTCGCTCCATATATGGAAGCACTAAGCAAGCCAACAAAAACTACCATGACCCCAATCTGGAAAATAATAACAATATTGACAAACGAAAAAACTTTTTTCAAACAATGAACTAAATTGTATCTAATTTGACTGGGTAGCGTTAAATGTTTTTTGGACTTGATTTTGCTAGAAAAGTTGGACAAAAATACACAAGCTTTGGATGTAGTTACAACAAGCAAATTGCTGTATGGTTTTAGGATCACGACTGTTTGAAAATTTTACAAAACAGAAAGCTTAAAAATTTGGCGTCAGAAACCAATGCTTACAAAAAAAGACAAAAAAAAAGAAATCTGTATACGTACCCGAACAGGATTACGCAACAACAGTGGCGCGTAGTATCGCTCTCCAAGTTGACTGAGCGTGAACTTTGGCAGCGTGGCGACACATGTATACCCGCGACCAAAACAGCGACGCCACCAAACAGGTCGGCGACCACGATGAAGTCGAGGAACCAAACTGTGGGTGGAACTTCGCACACTCTGCATAGGAGTCGTTAGGTTGGTTGGAGGGCCACTCCCGTTACCTCTCCTGCTAGTTCTCCCACTCCCACCACCGGTTATTGGCGTGGAGTAACCCTACAAAAAGGAAAAATAAGAAGGTGAGAGTTAATCAAAAATCTTTAGTTCGTTAAAATGAAGTCAGTTTTACAAATTAAAACCAAATCAAAAGCATAGCATAACAATTATAATCAAAATCTTGATTGAATCTGAGAATAAGGTTTGCAAGTTGCAACCATATACTACTTTTTACTAGAGGCGTTGAGGTGGCTCAGACTGACTAAAGACTGGCAAACAGAACCCACAAAAAGTACTCTGCGTTGGTATGATTGGACAGACGCATGAATAGGTTGGACAGACACGCGCAAAGATGAAGAACTTGCAAGATACAGAAATATTCTTAAATTAATATCAAAGACCTTCACTGAACAAACTAGGACTGGATTACAACAAATCTTTTTAGGCGAATTTTAATTAGTAATTTTCAAAAACGCAAAAGTTATTTTTTGCTTGGCGTATCATTTTTTTGCGCTTTCAAAATCTTTTCGATCTAATAGAAATGTAATGTATTCCTACAAAGTTATATCCGTTGCTGGATGGCCAATACAAATAAGTACAAAAACAAACGAGTAGCTACAGTAGTTCCGTTCAGCGAGATTACGTAAATCAGCAATTTCACATCAATGGCGTAACTAGAGGTTTGTGCCTGGGAGGGCAAGCTTCTATAGGGCACGCTATTCGAAAGAATTAGGTGAAAACCAAAAAAGTTCTTTACCATAAATTCGGTGTATTTCCTTTGGATTTAGGTCAAGATTATTTTCCAGAAATGTGTTGCTTTCCGGGGGGGGGGGGGGGGTATTCATAAGCAGGGGTGCCCCCCGTCAGTTACGCCACCCCCGGTCAGTTACGCCAGTGTTCCACATTATATAGCTGTTGAATCAATTGACAAAGAACAATATACAAGCACTAACCGTTGAGCTAGCTTCACTCATTGCAGCGTTTTCGAAACCAACTCTTGCTCTTGGATGAGGATAAATTCGATCCTCTCTCGGTTGAGGCGTGTACTCTGGTGGAGGAGTTGTTGGAAGATTATCTCGAGGAGAACCGTATGGAGACTCATTGTTACGTCCGAAAGCAGAGGGTGCAGAAACAGTTGTCTCAGTTGTAGGTTGCAACACAGTCACGTAAGAGTTGTTGGCGTAGGTCTAGCAAAATACAAAAAACAGCCATCTTACTTTACTAGGCTAAGGCGAGCAAACAACAATAAAATAAGTACGGTCAATATCCTTTAAGAACACTGTTTTTCTACAAATACATTTTGTGCTTGTGCAACTATACCACAGGCACCCAAGGCAGACTATGTCCTGAAAATGACTACTATAGAATTAGTTTCATTTACTTTCCCCACAGTGGTTTGATTCAATTTCTGCACTACAGATGAATTACTGTACAATGCTGTCTGATTATATCCATGAAAATCTAGTTAACTTGGATGATAACTCAGGTTTTAGGTCAAAATTGTTAGGCCTTTCTACCTTTCATTCGGTTAGGTTTAATTTCATTTTTGAAAACAAGTCAAAAACGAAATTGAACCACCTCAAATCTTTTGCTTAATGATTTTTTACCTGTATAGTGTGTCGCATAGTTATAGTAGCTTGGGGAGGTTCGGAGTAGGTTTGGCCGGGAAGGTGCGTTTGATTTTCGGCCGGAGCTGTCACAATGATTGGTTGGTGATGGTAGTAAGCGACATGCGAATGGTCACACGTTTCGACATCGTCAATAGGTGGATTTAAATCAACAACTTCGTTGGCCGTTGAACTAAAACCATGCAAACGCTAGTTTTTTACGAATACTTCAAAATTGATTTGAATTGTGCTGCAAATCGAGCGATTTCAGATCAAATAAATAGGAATAAGAATAATTTGTAACGCTAAGAATAAGAATTGGCTATCCCTGCCACACTGAAACTAAAGACATCGGTGCTGCGTAAAAATTGTGGGACTATCGTACAGAAATATGTTTGTAGCACCACTCAGAGTCGCAACACTTTTCGTAATACCGTACCATCTTTTTAAAAATTGCTAACCAGTTTTATTTTTAGTCGCATCTCAAAAAAATAAAATAAAACGTTTAGAAGACTTTTTTTTAAACTTTTACAGTTTCCCAATTTTTATGCAAATGCTAAATACCTGTCGAAGCAGAATAAAATATCCAGTTTGTTGTTCTTTCTCCGAATGAGATCAATGCTCAAGATGGCAGGGAATATAATTAAAGTCGTGAAAAGATTAAACGTCGTCACAATGATTGCCTGCACAAAAAAACTGGGTCACTTTGATGTCTTTTCACAGACGCAAACTCTTAGCGGCCAAAGCCTCGCTGAGAAAAACCACCAAACATTTAATAACTTCTGTGTGTCAAATATGCTTTGATCTATCCGCAGTCCCACATTGCGCTGTCAATTTTAAGCCAGCTTTATTAGCCCAGCTAAAATCGAAACCTAGTCATTAAACCTTGCTAAATTCAACCAAAGAAATATTAGATATAATAAAACGTTTATTGAGACGAATTTCTTACAACTGCAAAATGTGTCGTAGACTACTATAATAACCGAAAAGTATGAACATAATTTTTTTGAGCATTTTAAATACTGTTACATGAGTACAAGTAAAGGCACAACAGTATACTAACATACTAGCAAGGCGCTTATGTAGAAGCTCTATCCACAAAATGGTATAAGTAAATACCATTACGTGTGAAAATAAATTTCCAGTAGGTTAGTTGTAATTTTTCGAAAACCCTGACAAAAATCACACTTTTAATTTAAAACGTTAGACGGTCTTAGAAAATGACAATTCGAATAGATACACAAAGGCAGAAGAAAAAATATTTCGTTTTTTCCGGCAGCAGTTTGCCTTTTTAAGCTCTCACAAACCGGCAGAAAACCAAGCAACTTAGTTTTGATTTTTGAAACTCGATAACGGCCCAATAGGACGACATTTAATGAGCAAACTGCACCCGTGTGTTCTGAAGATATAGTTTCAAAATATGCAACGCAACCTTTGATTTAGGGGTCATTGCAGTAACTAGCACAAGTGTTAAGGGTGGCATGAGTCGAGGAAACGCAGGTTACACACCATAACAGAAAGTTTAGGGAGCCTAAGTCAAACCCAGGTGCAAAAACCCGCATTGTTGATTTAAATGCGAAAGTTTATTTTCGTGCCAATAATCCTCATTAAGAGAATTACTGCTAATAAGCACATACACCTTACCAGCAATTTTAACCGTGCAATCTAATGGCTAAAATGCAATGACCGAGGCATAAGAAAATGTCTTAGAAAACTATTTTACGCTTTGGTTTGGAAGTAAAATTGAAAGCTTTGAGCATGTAATAAAGCATTTTACATTTTCTGCAACTATATTGCTTGTTGTCTATATTTTGTCGAGCAATACTCCCATTAAAAACACTGAAAGTTATAATTTAGTTGACTCGAGATCATTTTTAGTCCTTCGAGTGCAGTTTTGTTTATTTGTACCCGAGTGGTAAGCAACAAACTCAATGTTTGTAAATAAACAAAACACGCCCAAACACAAGCGGTTGGTTGAAGCTTATTTTAGGACTATGGCATCGATTTTACACCTTTCAGTTTCTCTAATTATATTTTTCGATAGTTATAAGCATGCCTTGCATAAGGTGAGTTTTACATTATATAAATTTTAGTCCACGTCCAACAATTTACAAATGAAGATCTTTCAGAACTGGAAACCAATCAATGTCAATTTAACTAGCTCATTAGCTAAAAAATCAATTAATTTGCTCTGTGTTTGCTTCAGTTTTTAAGGAGGTTTTGTTTTGCCCATAGTTTGGAGAAGTTAAATAGTTAAAATGAAATTTTTTTGCTAACCTTTTAATGAAATTAATGAATTAATGAATCAAAAATTAATATTAGAAAAGGATAAGATTCGTATGATTTGAAATATCTCCAATAGGCGGCTTAGCAAATTCATTTGTCTAAAGCAATTTATTTTCCGTGTAAGCATTAAAGGGGTTAGAAAGTCTATTTTGAAAATTCAAACGTCCATAGCAAAATAATGTAGGATTATTGTAAATCTGTCTCAAGCAAAAACACAAAAACGCTGCAAAATCTAAGCAATATTTCGACAAAAATTCTCGAACAGATTACCACACACTAATCTGTAAACCTAAATAAATTTTTGGAGTAATTTCTCAACCAGTATAATATTAATAATTTTAGCCACAGCCCACAGGTTGGTTAAGCAGTGCAATTTATACGGTAGTTAACAAAGCAGAACGAAGCATGTTTTCAGGAGGGTTAGAAGGGGCCTACCGACAAAAGGATTTTAGTAAATTTTTGGGTCATTTTTAACAAAAATCCAATAACTTGGTAAGATTGTTACATCTGAAAGATCATTATGAACCCTTGGAAATTATTAGCCACACTACTGTTTCAGGATGAAGAAATAAAAGTCAAAAAGTTTCTTATTAAACCAATGCGAGCAACCAGTGACATCTGAGGGTCTAAAACTGAACAATTAAAAGCTCCAATTTTATTCCACTGCAGACTGTTGAACCAACATTTTCTATCCAACTCTCACCTGCAAAGCAAATGCTCTGAGAGCAGGCATCGGGATAATGAGAGAAAAGAGAAAACCTGAGAGGATTGCAATCGATGTCAAGAAAACGTTAACTCCGACCCTCTTTAGGCATTCACCAGTGCGCTCCTAAAACACAGTACCATAAGTGATTAAAATTTTGAAATGCGATTGAAATTACGAAAGATTAAGCGACCAGCAAATCAAATAAGTTTGAAAGATATACTCAAGAGTGGAAAACTAGTTATGACCTTATAATTACTTAGTTTGCAGCTCTAAAGTCCGTGGAATATTCGGTGAAGTGTTTGAGTCAAGCAAAGTTTTAGAAGCGTCAGGGGACAAATTTGAATAATTTTAAATTGATTATACGCAGTCGACAGCCTTATTGAAAATGCAATCAAATGTCGCTTGTGAGGAAAGACACAAATAGAGTTGGTTTTCTTATATACGTTCTTCTTTTGTTTTGGAAATGGTCAAACTATCGTTTAAGACTCAGAATACTTGGAATTTGTGACTCTGATGCTAAATATTTTAAATCGTGTTTTACAAGAAACACAAATAAGAAATCCTAATAATCCGATTACAAAAAGAATCTTTAATTTGGACTAAAAACCGCAACCATACACGAAAAAACATCTTAGGAAAAATAAGCTGCAAAACATATATTTTGATTGTTCTTTAAATCTCTGGCACCATCGCAAAAACAATGATTTTTCCTCGTGCTTTTCTGTTTTTGGAGTAAAATATTTAAACTTCTATCCCAGGGGGTAATAAGAGGCAACTTATGGGTTCCCAACAATAAACGACCGCATGCATAGTAATGGAGTGCCCATTCTTTGTGAGGTGCGATACCGGCCACTTCTATCACTGGTTCGCAACAGCATGGCCGAGGTACAGTGGTTGGTGGGTCCGTTTGACCGTGCAGTCATCTTCAAGGAAAAATCCTAACAGTTTCAACCAACCAAACAATGATTTTGTAGGATTTTCCAATCAGACGTTCAGCAAAACTCGAAAATACAGAATACCAGTAAAATGCTTTCACAGTAAATTGTACCTTGAATGGAATATGGCTTAAAACAGAGACTTCACCGAAATGATGGGCCATCAAGAACATGTCGTCCACTCCAAGCCCCAGCAACAGGAAAGGAAGCACCTGTGAAAAAGCAAATTTTAAATTTTCAAAACTAAGATCAAACTTAACACATGCTTTTATAAGTAATCCCTAGCTGGAAAAACGTAGAAGTAAAGTTGCAAACTCAAAAATCTAAAAGTCTTCAGAAATTCAGGGCTGACTGCAAGTCATATTATTCCTTCGTTGGAATATTTTTGCACCGCGAATGATATACATTTGCATAAACAAAGAAATAAAAAACACAGTAAAAGCACAGGGAAAAACTACAGAAGGAGGTCGAGAAGTTCGAATGACAAAGAGTACTACATGTACTTGATAATATACCATACTTGCACTTAAAATCTACGGCAAAAGTGATTTGGGATTACAGAAGGAGGTCGAGAAGTTCGAATGACAAAGAGTACTACATGTACTTGATATTATACCATACTTGCACTTAAAATCTACGGCAAAAGTGAATTGGGATTTTATTAAAAATAGCAACAACAGTAACAGCAGTAACAACAAAAACAGCATCATAACAGAAACAAAAACATTGTTGCATTTTGGTTACTTACTTGTGTTGAGGCAGCATTGAAACTTATTCCGATGAAGGAGCAGATTCCAAGGCCTGCGGCAACAGACAGCACTACCAACATCACTCCCAGGATCCCAACTGCACCTTGGGATCGGGAAGCCCGGGATTTCATTAGGGAAAGACAAGCGTAACCCATCTAGTAAGCAAAATAACAATAGCCAGTGTTTGGCTATCCACATTCATTCTCCACTCACGTGGAAGAGACGATAGCGTTTTTACTTCGGATTAACCTTTAACTGTTTACAATTTTTCTTCAGCGTGAAAGTTTTCCGTTTGATTCTTCACCTTCTTTGCAGTTATAATTCGCTGCTTAGTTGAAATCGCCGAAGAGAGATAATAGTCGTAAGGAAGCACATTATGCAAGTGTGAAACTGTGTGACCAGAGTGAGAATTCAACGAAGATCGAGTGATCATGATCGTCGTAAAACTCATTAAAACCAAAAACACAATACTCCGAAACGAAATAAACATCAAATGAATCGGCAATAAAAATAGTCCAGTTACATAAACGAAAAAAAAAAAAAATTAAAACGCAAGAAAAAAAACAAAAACAGGCTGAAATGATTGAGTGTTAGCCCGCCCTCATGGACAACAAACCAACACAAAACAGTATGACAGCATACAGAAATACCAATTTCGCTCAGAGCAAAACTACATGAGAAGCCCACTGCAAAAAATAAGTTGTAAAATCAGTGCTAATGGCATCTAATCTTTTGTCCAAAACGCAAATCCGGAAATCTTTAGAGCGACTACAAACAAAAAACTCAACTCTTCTGAGATCGACGTTTGTTTGCGGAAAGTGTTAATAATGACACGGACAAATATCAATTTCAATAGTGCATAGTTCAAAAATATTAACAGTGAAGCTATTGAAGAGTTTTTAAACAATTTTCTTATCTTAATCTCACCATAAGTAAGCATCCGCCAATGAGACGAGGATAACTGATTTTCGAAAATTCTTTCAAAATGTCATCGGTAGTGGTGACGGTGAAGGCAAAGAGTTCGTCGTTTGAGGTATTTGTGATGTTTAAATCTTCAGCAATTTCATAGATTTTCTGCAAAACATTTGAATTTTTCTCAGTGAAAACTGAATACTGTATAGATAGGTCAATGTTAAGGGAAAGAGACACGGCAACTACTTTTCAATTTCAGAATTGCAAAAACTAGTCTGAGTCGTCAAACAGTCGCACAATACACACAGTCAGAAAAAATACAACATTTGCTGAATTCAAAGTTGTATTGATTCAAATTTTCAAACTTTTTCTAATCTAAAACTAAACTGCTCAGAAATTTCGACTGTTAAAATATTTTCCTCCGCAATATATCCTAACCTTGATAGTATTGCAGTTATACTACATTTATCAGCAAAGTTGAATGTCTTGGAATGAATACCACCTCCAGGTAACTCAGTATTCAAAGCAACCGAAACGGCAGAATACTAAATTACTTGCGAAAGTAACAGAAAGAAACTCGAAAACATACTTTGGCAAACTGTCTCTCCCAATTTTGCAGAATCTCCTGAGCTCGCGCAATCGACCATTCTGGACCAGTTTTAATGCCTTGGTGGTATTCGAACATGTTTTGGGCTCCCATTAGACTAAACAAGGTCTGTAATCCTTGAGCCCTGTAAAATTTAATGTATCTTTTAAGAATTTTGATTGCTGTTTTAAATCAATTAAAAGTAAACTCGCTACGATATAGCACATCAAAAACAACCATAAAAAGTTGAAAAATAATAGATCTTATCGCAAGTAAAAGAAACAGACAACATACGTTCATCGCGCGTTTTGTGTTTAGTATAAAGTCTGATTTAGTAGCTTTGCATTTTCACAAAGGGCCTACTTAAAAAATATCACCAACAAAACGCAGTGAAATTAACAATTTAGTGTGAAATTATGATGAGTGGAGTTTGAATTCAACCGATTCAAAAGAGCTCGACAGCGTAGGCCAGAGCGAATATCATAACATAATACAGTACACGCCAAAAATTAAAAATTTAAAACCCTACAGTTTGTTTCACCCGTAGTCGAGATCATTAGGGGTATCTTATTCAAATAAAATCTGCTCTAGATTCTGATTGAATAAAACACCTTTGATGATCCCGATTACGGGTGAAACAGACTACAGGGTTTTAAATTTTTAATTTTTGACGTGTACTGTGTTATGTTATGATAGTGTGAAATTATAATCAATTAGCAAAAAAAAGCAATTACTCATTTTAGTAAAACTTAGCCGATCGCTACAAAATAAGACTATCAAAAAGAAACTTAGTTCGTCTGTCTGAATAGTCTAACTTCAAAAAGCATTTATGTTAAGTAATGTCATAAAACTCTCTAATACCTTGTTACATTTCCATCACTTTTTCTCTGTATTCCCCCCAATATTAGATCCAGTGGCCACCTCATGTAGTTTTCAGCAAACCCGTTACATCCTGCTGTGAACAGACTCTCCAAATTTGGGATCTGCAAAAAACAAAAAAATTCAATGGCTTTGAATTCAGAATCTACAGAAAACGCAAAATTTAAAGCCTTTAAATTGAGAATCGGCAAAATACAGTTTATAAACAAAATGTGCAGCTAAAAACTGAAACGAAATTAGCAAATAAATGATATCATTTTGCAGAAAAGAAACAAATGTACTGTGGAAGAAGAACGTTTCTATTAACTCTTCTTACACCATTACAGTTTTAATAGCTCTTCTAAACCTATTGCTATGGCAGGACTTTGGCCATAACGCTCGAAAAACTTCATGTAAAACAACATGCGGTCCAAAAAGTTTGAAAATCGATCACTTTGTTAGGCTTGAGGGGGGTAAGTCGCTAATCAACGTCGATTATGCTGACAGTCAAGCTCACCGCGTTTAACTGGGACGTTTTGTATGAGAGGCCCCAAACATATCCATGCATATTGGGCCGCTGACCCAACAGGAGCAATCTCAGACTTTAAAGCGGGTTAATTGCGCAAATGTTGAATTTTTGTAGCTATTTAAGCTTTAATTTGTAGGATTTTAAAACCTTTACAGCTGCCAATTCCATACATTGCGTTTAAATTTCTTATTTTCTTACTTCTTTAGTGTTGTAGTTTGGGGCGGTTTGGGGGCATTCCCCATCATAAGGATCGAGGCACCATCGCTCCGTATAGCCCGACGTTATTCCAGCCTAAAACCGTAAACGTTATTGCTCGTATCAGACTCTCGGTAGGATGTTCGAAAAGTGTAGCTTTCAGTCAACCCGTACCCTTGCTATCTCCAAGCTTTGAATTTCGGTCGTAACTCAATTCAAGAAAATAGAAACGCTAAGACAGAGCAAAAAATATTTTTCTACTTTTCAATTCCGAGATTGAAAATCTTTGCAGTGCAATCTTCTACTAAACATTGCAATTATGTTCGCATTTTTAACTTAAAAATTCTAATAGCAAAAGACTGAGATAAATTCTATCGTTAAAGCAAGGGATTTAAAATGGCAAAAAGTTGGCAAAATTTATTCTTGCAAAAAAACTTGACCAAGACTTACTCTATGCATCACTTCCCGAAAATAAATCAGATCATCTTGGATATGAGGTCTTAATGAATTCATTTGCACGTACTTATTCAGCAAAAATAAAGGATTCATGTTTGTCCATAGAAGGTTTGAGAAAAGCCTAAAAACATGAATACTGGTAATATTTTTCACCAGTACTGAGGAAATATACAGTGCAATAAAAAAGAAAAAAAAAAAGTTTATAATGTGGAATAAATTTCTTATTTATTTGTAATTCGTAGATGAATAAAAATCAAAGTCACTTTCGTCAAAATATGAAAAAAGTATACCACACATTGCGTATGCAATTCATAAAAGTTGTACTATGTATGCTATAGCAAAAAAAAAAAGAAACTACCTAAAAGTATTTCAAAACTTGGATAGAAAATTGTAGATGGTCAATCTTCTAAAACAGTGCTCGGTGAAATATAGCAGTAAAATCAGAGCAAAATACGGCTATGAAACATAATTTTCAAATGCACATAATTCCAAAACTATGATATTTAACTTGACACTATATTGGTCAAAAATATTTGCAGCGATAGAAATCAAATTGTCGGGAGAAATTATACAAAATTTGCATAACAGCGGTTGCGAGAAATCTTATCCTTGGCATTAAAATCCTTTTACTACAGTGGCTTTCGCACGAGCAGTCAGAACGTCGCCGCAAATCCAATCAAATTTGAACTGATTTTACAAACAAGACAACTGACAACAAACAAAATGACGCTTTACGGCACCACACATCGTCGGTAGCGTGGTAGAGAAGGTAAACGCTTCCTTTTTACGACGACCAAGATCGCATGACCTGGGTTCAACCCATACCATGGCCACGTTGTGGTATCTTGGTTAAGGCCCTTTATGATGATTATTTTCTTCTTGGGAACTTCAAAAAAACAGCAAATCTACGTGAACAGGAAAATCTGGAAAAGAAAAATTCTACAGCCTAATGCGAATTCGCTCAAAGCGTAGAATTTTTACTACCAAGGAACAGGATTCAAGTTTTTCTGAAGTCTCTACAGCAAAAGCATTATGCTTACGAACTCGTTGTTCGCATGATGATGACAAACCAACAGACCCTGTGTTTGTGTTCGCATAATGGTGCCTTGAGTTAAATTAGTGATGTTGATTCTGCCAGTGCTTACTGTTCCTACGCCAGACAAAACTAGTATTTTTTCTGCCAATTTAAAACACAATTGTAGTTCAAGAAATTATGCTTCAGCGAGGTGAACGACGTAAATCGTTTGTTTGCCAAGAATGCAAATGAGCTTTGAATGGTAAAGTTTTTAACGCGATTTGTTGTCAATAATCAAATCAGTACCATACGCAGTTTTTAATGCAGGTACAATCAGCTACTGGTTAGACGAGGTCGGTCAAGCATCAGCTCTTATGCTACCTTCCTTGCGCTAAGTGATATTACATAAAAAATTGAATGTACTTACGGGCTAATGTGAATCGCTGGATTAGGACCAAGGAGCTTTGCACCTTCCCAAAAACAATCTAATGGCGTTATGATAAAGCAGGGAAAAAGACGTTCGGATATCTAAAATAGAAGAATTTATTTTCATCTACTAATACGTAAAATTGCTCTTTTCAAAGAAAACGTTCGTCTACTTTCAAAGCTTGTTCGTGGATTGGCACCAGTACATAATTGTAATTACGTCTTTATTCATTAAATTGCCTAGGCCAAGATAGATTGAAGGGACCTATTAATCTTCGAGTCCAGCTACCTTCGGCCCACCTGTACCCCACATACGGTGGAGGCTTCACACTGTCCTTTATAATTACTGAACGTCAGCCGGGAAGTTTAGAATAACAATTTTTATGGTCTTTGGTTTGACCCGACCGGGAATCGAGCCCGTGTCCACCGCTTCAGTAGTATACGCTATATCCACTCGATCGTTAATCGGTATGAGTACAATTTGTAGCGACTTTGGAATATTAGTGGAAATTTGGAAACCGTCATGTTGGTACAATACTGTATTTTGATGTTCCAACAAACATAACTTCAACTTTAGTTCTGTTGGTCAATGCAGAAAACTTCGACAACTTTATCAGAAGTTTCGACTAAATCGGTGGGAAAATATTTTTCTTCAAATTCGCTATGCATAATCAATTAAAACAATTTGTTTTCAAATTCCGATGTGTTTGGACCAAAAACCTGGTAGACATAGCGTTGCTTCATGTTTATAAAACAGTACGTTGCGTGCGTAGTTTCATTTTCCAGCGTAGAATTTTTGAAACAAAAAATTTTGGAACAAAAAATGCAAAAGAGTTTAAATCTTTTCAAGATGTTTCAACTTGAAGATAATTGTGAAAATGAATCACTTTTCAGTTTGAAATTAAATTTCACTTCATTTGAGTCAGTGTTGACAGGTGCCAAACTAATTTCGCTTGAAAAATGCCTTCTCCAATGGAACAAAATGGCGCAAAATTATTGTGATAACGGAAGACACCAGGTGGTCTTCTACCAATCCCGGGTTTTATCAGTAAATTCAAAATCAATCAATCAACAATAAATTCTGAAGAAGCAGTAAACAGATCTCTTCTTTTTTTTCACAAAAAATCGAAAATATTTCGAACAAGTGTGACCGAATTGTGGTATGACCAAACACACATACAAAACAAACGGAAAAAGTATGCCAACTATGCTTATTATAGGCCGCAAACTGTCATGCCGTGTTTCTAGAGGGATTTCGTTGAGTAAAAAATGCATCAACGCAGTCAAACACACGCTTAACAAATCAAAATCTGGTTTTTTAGGCTTAACATATAACACAAAGAAGGAAATTCGCGAATTCCGTATGTAGATTACACTTATTAGAGTAAATAAATTAATTGATTAGCGTCAAAAGATGAGATTAATGTATGTTTTTAAAGTTAATCCCGAAAATTTTAATTTTGCAGCCGAACTTTACAAAATAAATGAAGAGATTTAGAAATAGTAATGTTGTAAACGCACTAAAATTTAGGTTGTGCAAGGGGCTTAACCCCCTCCCACATTATTACGACCTCAGCAATCATCTATCGAAAACGCTGCACGCGACTTAAAAGTAGGCTTTGAACCAAGCAAGGTTCAATTACAATTTATGCAGGCTCTTTTTTTGGAACTATTTTTTGGTTCTGATAAAGTATTTCTGTTTTTTTTTATTCGTTTACGTTAAAATTTTTCGGGAACGAGCCCGAAAAGGCGCCGAAATAGACATAAAATGGCTAAAACAATAGCTTTAATGTTACTCGTTCGTACAAGTAGACAGTTGAATAGCAATTTATCCTGTTCAGTTGACCTGTACAAAACTCGAGATGCAACTTAGTGGTTCTCCTCGTCCCGAGGTCTTCCAAAAACCAGGTTACAGCGATTCAACCAACAACTACGGCCTAGGGCCTAAAAATACGGCTTTGCGGAGCTAATGCTCATTTTAAAAACAAATTTTAAGATGATGAAACAAAGCTAAAGAATGGAACGGTAGCAATAAGATTATATTTGAAGCCATCTCTTCTTTTATCAATGATAAACGAGATGCGATTGTTTAAGTTTAGATATTTGAGGCATTTTTATCACACAAATTGTATTGAGGTAAACAATTGCAAGAGAACAACTTCAAAGTGGAGAGATGTTATCAAAAACCCGATCGTAATCTCGAAAACTAAACAAAGATTTGCCCAATATCGTTTACTCACTAAGGATGTAATGCCTCCGGATTCTGCCTGTAGTGGCACCTGTTCTTTATAGCATACATCGGTGAATCCCCAAGTCCTAAAGAATAGAAAGATTACAAATGCGAAATCGAAGGTTTCGTTTTGCATGACACACTCATTTTATGGCCAGTGCTTCATTCAATACCACTAACGCTTGGCTAAGTCTAGGTCAACAACCAAGGCAAAAACTATACTTAAGTTTCCGTCTTATAATAGCAGTAAATGACGCAAACAATGATCACCATTGACGCAAGTTTGCATTAAACACATACACATGTAGCAAGTGAGATAACAAAATTTCTGATCAACATACAGGATTTCTGCTCAAATCAACATCTCAAAACTTTTTCGTCTTTGCCGAAGTTTGCTTCAAGTAAAAAAGTCTACCTAATTTTGAAACAGAAATTAGCGAATTTGAAAAGTGAACTGTGACACTGTTGCTCCCATAACGTAGCTATCAAGTATCAGCAACACTGCAATTCGTTAGACGAGTGTGGACCGAAAATTCTAAAACTTTACGATTAGGCCTACGTTAACTGCAGCTTCTGGCTAAAATACAACTCTTCTAAATTTTCAGCGTGGATTCTTTTTTAGCTGTAGCCAACTATAACATTACCATGAACAATTTCAAACAGAAATCAAGAAATGGTAAAAAATTTAGATATACATACTGGTTATACATTGTCACTGTAACTTTGGTAGCAGCAATTGCAGCTCTTTTGTGCAAATTCAAGGAATCTACTGAAAGGGTATTTTCGCCGGTTTGAATCAACATAAGATAAGAATATCCATTTCCTCCTGAGGCTGTGTTATCCACATATCCTCCAGAGGACACGGTGGGATCCGACGATCCACTTGTGGCAAATGCCGCTTTGGTATATTTGATTTCTTCCTCCAGCTCTCCACCGGCTGCAAAAATCAAAGATTGAATTGCACGGTGCACATTCAGTTAAACATCAAACAAAGGCTTTATTTCACCAGAAGTTTCAATCTAAATTCCCATAAACTCTGACTAAAGCTAAAATACTTACTCTGAAACTAACCCCAAACCAAACCCTAATCGAAACCCCAATTTTGACCCTTAAAAAAGCCAATAAAAAATGTGCGGATGAATATCTTCATATTCGTAGTACTCTCTAGGAATTTTGTGGTAAAACAGTCATTTCCAATGCGAAATTGGCTTCGAGCCAAAATGATTCCTCAATAGATGCATCTAGCCTGTTTGCCAATACACATTTAAGTGAGCGAATCATGTGTTTTTTGTGCTTAAAAATTTAACTGCAATGTGAATTTCACATTTTGGCGCCGCTTCGAGGCTTGAAATAGCTAAACCTGATGCATATCGTCAAAGATAAAAAGATTTTGACGCCGTTGAGTGACAAAAGAGGGCTCGGGTCAAAGATAGCAGAAAAGAAATTCTTCGAGCTCAATCTGAGCTACAAATTTATGTTACCAAGAAAACAGATTATTGCTTTCGTCAAAAAAAAACAAAAAAACAAGAAAAAAACGGACTATTAGCCGCCATCAACAAGACAAAGATGTTGAAACTACTGGACAAAAAGTTGCTGAGCTCCCAATTCACCGTATTTTACTATAAAATCAAAAAAATTTTGTAAACAGAATTTTTTTTCCCAAAAAGATGTTTTATCAATTTTGCACAATCAGTGTAGGCAGGGGTGCCGAAACCCGAGGGGGATATATCCCCCCAATAATTTCACTGTATCCCCCCCCAATAGTTTGAGTATGGTCTACATCTGCATCCCCCCCAAAAATTTGACTCTGGTGTGCATCTAAGCGTAGGTGTCCACTTGAATTCGGGAAAAAAAAATGTTCCATTTTTTGTGAAGACCTTTTTTTTTTTTTTTGGTCTTCACCTGAATTTGGGAAAAAAAAGGGTTCCATTTTTAGTGAAAACTTTTTTTCTGTGGTCTTCATTTAATTTGCTCACCTGAACAAAATCGTGGTCGAGGTTCATCCCCCCCAATGTTGAAAATAGGGCAAAATTGGGGTAAAATTGCAAATTATCCCCCCAATGCTCAACAAAGATAGAACAAAGATAGGCACCCCTGAGTGTAGGTATTCTGAATTGACATGCAAGGAATTTTTCCGTTGGGATAAGCATGGGTCAATCTCAACGAAGTTGTTGAAGTAAGAACAAATTATAAGAAAAAAAAAAAGTTACCGGTCCTACTATTTTTTTACACTAATTTAAAACTTTTACAATGTGTTTTTGTAAAATATAAGTCAAGGTTTAAAAACCAAACCTTTACCTTTCATAAATACATTTGCAAACAATAACAAAATAATTTTACTTAAAAGTAAGAAGCAAATCTTCTGTTAAATAAAGGACTAGCAATTACGCAAATGACTATTTTCAAGACTCAAAAACCCAGGAAAAATCAGATGATCATTGATCAGTTTAATGCTACTGTAGGTAACTTTGGCGTAGCCAGGATTTTTGATTGGGGGGGCCCAAACCACAAATCACATGCAATGACGTCATCAGAAATTTTCAAAAAAGGAACTTTTTGTGGGGCAAAGATATCGTAGAATGGAAGATCTGAAGCTGTAGTCTGTTGGCACTTAACCAGGATTTTGGTAAAGGGAGAGGGCGAAAACTAATCGTTAGAAAATGCAAATGTCTAACTTTAGGAGACGTGTTGAGTAAGCTAGTGTACTCAAACGTACCACAGACGGGGGTCTGGGGGCGGAACCCCCAGCCACCGGTGGCTATGGGGGTCTGGGGGCAAAGCCCCCAGCCGCTGGGCGATTTTTGTAAGTTTTTGGAAAAAAAAAAGCTATTTTAATGCCATTGGATCACATTTCGCACGTGTTCACAACCATTTGAAAGAATTAGATTTTTAACATTAGAAAGCCAATCGAAAAATTTTAATTGTTCAATCCTCCTTTTACTTGCAATTAAAGTCCAAAACACGTTTAAAATCTTGCATTATAGAGTAAAATTTTAATTGTAAGTGATTTGGTCCATGTAGGGGGAAATAAGGCACATTGCCTCCTGCAATATTTTAGCAGTAAATAATAATCCACTCGAAGATTTTCCTTAGAGATTTTTGTTTTGTCATTAAATTAACCAGTTACAGAAGTACATGTACGGCCAGGAAGCCCAGGACCCCTCAGTTTAATTGCAATAATTTGTTCAAAGAGCATTTTCCCTAGCTATTTTTTAAAAGTATCTTGTGCGAAAAACTGGCGAGGTTAATCGTTGGTACAATAGATAGTTACGCTTACTAAACATGTTATTCCCGGGCCGGATTTACATTGCGCGGGGCCCCTGGCACTTTGGAAATTTTTGCAACATCTTCCTGTCAAATATAAGTGAAGACCAAAAAAAGGCCCACCATCTGAGGGCCGGGCCCTGGTACTTAGCCATATGGCAAATACGGCGCTGGTTATTGCATTACGTTCATAAAAAGTTAAGATGAGGGCCTGAGATAGCAACTTTCGCACAAAATCCTAGATTTCAACCTGGTTATACGTTTAAATTGGTTGGAAAAAATTGAATTAAGGAGGTACGCCGGGCCCCCTGGTCGTCAGTATTATTTATTGTTAATTACTGTTGTACGCGTGTACTGTTGTACGCAAAGATGCTAAAAGAAACTGAAAATGAAGAAACAAGGTTTTTCTGTCAAATTTTTGTCATCGGTGGCATTTTAATTGAGGGGTCCCGGGCCCCCTGGCTACGCCTATGATATTAAGATAAGATCGCGCCCTTAAGTTCTTTCATAAAAAAAAACATTTAAAGCAAAATTAAAATAACTTTTTTACCAAAACGCGGAGGACTCGAGTCAAGTCACTAGACAGTTTTTTGAAACCTCCAGGAATTGCATGACATTATTATGACGTGGACAGGTGGTCGTCATTATTATTACTTACTTATACAAGCGTATATCCTAAATTAAAGAAACTGCAATTCCGAACAAGGACAACATACTGGCTATGCTCTCATTATATGTATTGTTGGTAGATCATTGGTAGTATTTCAGTTGGGGGTTTGCATTACGCCTGTGTTATAGCATTAACTTCATAACAACGTTAAACAAGGGCCTGGGATTGCAACTTTTAGCACAAAACTTTTCGATTTTTCACAGGTTTTGCGTATGTATTGTTAAAAATTTGAATTGCGGGGCTCCTGGTTCGGGACCCTTGGTCATCAGTTAGGGGCTCCAGGGCCCTCTGGTTGTCAATTAGGGGCCCCAAAGCCTCCTGTTTGTCAGTTAAAAGCCCCGGAGCAGCCGTTTGTCTGTTAGGGGCCCCGGGGTCCTCTGGTCGTTAGTTAGAGACCCTGGGGCCCTCTGGTTGTTAGTTATGGCCCTGGGCCCCCTGGTCGTTAGTTAGGGGCCCCGGGGCCCCCTGGTTGTCGGTTAGGGGCCTCCTGGTCCTCAGTTAGGGGCCCTGGGGCTCCCTGGTTGTTAGTTAGAGGCTCTGGGGGCCCCTGGGCGTCAATTAGGGGCCCCCTTTTTATCAGTTAGAGGCCCCGGGGCCCCCGTTTTTCACTTAGGGGCTCCGGGGCCCCCTGGTTGTTAGTTAGGGGCCCCAGGGACCCCTGGTTTTCGGTTAAGGGCCCCCTGGTTATTACTTAGGGGCCCTGGGCTCTCTCGTCGTCCGTAACTCCAACTAAACATCGCTAGGTTATGTTATCATAATTTTATATCATTGGTGGTATTTCAATTGGGGGGGGCCGGGCCCCCTGGCTCCCCCCTGGCTACGCCTATGGTAGGTAATCCACTCAAAACCGGAGGCTTTTTTGAGGAGAACGTAACGAATGGCACTAAAACCACGATTTACCCCGTTCTTTTAAGTGGAAAGTTTTTTTTTTAAATGAATTAAGCGTATCTCTCCAAGCTTATAACGCATGTTAACACAGACTCTACCTACATTGTATGTGATTACACGGCAATTCCTCTCCCTCTTAAAATGGTAATTCAATTATTAAGCAAAGGATAATTTTTTTTTCACCAGAATAAACTACAAAGGCTACAGCAACTAAACTTAGAAATCAAAAGCCGTTAGCATGAAGATTTTTGCCTTTGACAACAACAGAGGATTTCGGGATACCAATTATCTATAAGTTGGTGGTCAGTTAGCCAGTGTGTAACTGAAGTACAATCGTTGTTTTTGGTCTAATTGGCCAATTTCGTCTTAGTTCAAGCAAGCCGTTATTTATTGTTGAACTTAAGCCAAATCTTAAACAAAACTGATTAGTCAATAGTTTATTGTTCGATAATAACATGACATAGTAAAAAAAGATCGATCAAATAACTTCAAACGCGCCCCGGTTAAAAATTACAGGCTTAGGAACTTATTCTGCAAAATCGATGTTTGAGGGTGGCTTATTCTGAAACGTTTTGAAGATGCATGTAAAAATCCATATCGCTGGCAACTTTGGCGTCTGAAAGATTAAGAATGACCCTATATATCTCTTCTTATCGGATAGAAGTAGTCGACCCGACTCTTGTTTTATCTTGTCAGCTATTCCAATAAGCTTGTGTGTTTCCTAAGACGATCGAATAAGATGAAATTCGTCACTGTAGGTCAAACGAACATGAGACAAAGCCAGATGCACCCGCAGTGAATAGTGATAGACATATGCGATCAAGAATCCTAACTGATACGTATGATAAAGTTTTGACAATAAAAAGTTTTTTCAATCGACTTCACAAGAATTTCGGTATGTTTTTGCTTATGAAACGTTTGCTATTCGAAAAGTATTTCCTGTCAGCCTTCCGAAATAGGCGAATTAAACTCACACCTGCTTCAAAAACGAGTTTCTTTTATACATCGGATGCATTGCGTAAATGCTTTACCACCGTCAGCAAAAAAAGAATTGCCAAAGCTGGGGCCTAGCTTTATGCATAAAAATTTGAAGTTTTTTTCGTCGCTTGCTTTAGGAATTTTCACTTTGTATCTTTTCATGCCGACAAAAACCACATGTGTATTGTGTACACAATCAAACGTGCCAATATGAAGACTAACCTAGTTGACTTGGCGCTTTCAATTCCTCAAAAAGTATGTTACAGCAAGTACGCTTGTTACTGGTTCTTAACACTGCTTTACACGGCTAAGTTTTTATTGTCTACAAAAAGACACCTCAGGGTTGTCTCAAATTCATATGTGGGTTACGATGTTGATGAACTTAATTTATTACTTTATTTAAAAGGTAGGAATGCTGGAGATGATTCTATAGCTGTAAAGCTACTTTTTTTTCGATCACTGACTTAATTATTTTGTGTATGTATGTTCGAAAAAAATTAGGTTACTTGATTTCGGTCACAATGACCAAAATAGAAAAAGTTCGGCATATTTTTCCGTACAAGCCCAAAAGTGCATTTACAATCGAGGAAATGATTAGAAGTTTCTTGAAATGAGCGAAAAAATATTTCCAAATTTGGACATATGACCCAAAACCTCTGAGCAATAAATTAAGCCCGGGATAAGGTGTAACATCTCGCATACAAAAAGAAAAACTCAAAAATTATAGCATTAATTATATTTTACTTCAGCAACAATTACACTATAACTTGTCGTCAGGAAGACTGGTAATGATACTTATACGTTATATTGAAAAGAGGGGGTCTATTTCTTGTGCTGCAATAGGTAGTAATCACAATCACACTAACTGCGGGGTACAAATCATCAACATTATTGCAATGGGACTTAGGTAAAGATGACGCAGGCGCAGTTAAACAGAATGGCCTAAACCAAGGACAGAGAACACATGTCTTATAGGAATGAATGGTAAAAAACTGTTGAATAGCGGGGTTCTGCAGCAATACGAAGCGATGACAGATGGCAGGAAATTACTTGACTGGGTATTGCTGATAAAATATTTTAGCCGTGAAAAACCTTTACATTGCATGTTCAGACTGATATGAGTTTTATATACAAGTATATGAAATTTTGGCAAATAATAATCGAAACAGAATCTTTGCAAAGTTTTAAAACAATATCTACAGAACACCAAGAAAAACACCACACACAGAAATTGTTTTGCTACAGCCGTAAAATCAAATTTTACCTAACTAATGCCATGAGTTGATACGTAAAAAACTATTGAGTAAAAATCCAAACCTATTTGTAGCCATTCAGAATTTAGATTAGAAACCACATCCCCAGCTAAAATTCAGCACAATATAAGCATATAAAGCGAAAAAATTCAATCATTTGAAGGTACAGCATTTTTTTAGTAAAATTTCGTAGTTTTGATATTGGCTGGGAAGGCGTTGCCAAAGTTCTCCCAAAAAAAGCCGAGACATTTAATTTTCAGTTAAATAAAATTTTTGGCAAAATGAAAAAACGCAAAAGAATTTTATAGAGTCCGTTTTTCGAAAGTTGAAGTATCTGCTTTTTCTTCCAATCAAATATAAAGCGAAAACCGGGGCTTTTTAACAAACTGAAATCTTAAATATGGTTATCATCCAATACTTTTTAACCAAAAAGCATTGGACAATACTTTATTAAATTTTGTAATCACACGTCAGCTATCAAAAGCCAGCCAAAAGAAAGGAATTTTTAAGCAAAACTGTCAATCAATTAAAAATAAACTATCATTTTTCGTGTTCAAAGACAATAAAAAAGAAGAGAAAAATTTAACTGTATTTGACTTGAGAAATACACTGTTGAATTGCTTTTGTTCAAGGATCATTAAATCAATAGCACTCTTAAACCGAGACCAAAGCATCTGCCCTTACAATGCTGGACATGTTTCCGCCATTGAAAAACTTTAATCAAGATTTTTAAGAATTCTAAAGCAAACTCGGGTGTGATCAATCAACGTTAAAAGAGCGTTGCAGAATGCAGCAATACCCAACGCAAATGTCGATCACATATAATTAGCCGAAAATAAAAGACAAACTTCAGAGAAATATTTGAGACATTTATCGCCATTATACTTCACTTAGAATTTTCAAATATTTTCAGAATTTTCTGAAATCTCGAAGGAAAAGTCACATCAATCCAATTTAGTTAAAACAGGCTGCATTTAAGATTGTTATATCTTTGATAGGTGCACTTAGTAATATCAAAAAAATACTACCAAAACTGATTCCAGTTTTCATAATGTCTTGCTAGAAAACGTTGTCAAATCGCAAATGCAATCAAAAACCAAAATATGCCACCAATTCAACAAATAATATCATCTATCATGTCCAAACCATTCGTGGAAAATATCACGATAACAGGACATGCCTGAATTTAGCGGGCTGACACGGAGGTCTGCGGTAACTCGCTGCATATTTTTATGATTTGCTCTGACTTTTTGAACCCTATATATAACAGGCTGTGTCAACATTGTAGCTTCGTTTTTAACGTGCTAAAGTTGGAAAGCCAACACAGTTTTGGCAGTCACTCCCTAAACCAAAATTTCCAAGGTTGTCGATCAAAAGTTGTTCAAGATGCTGAATTTGCTGCAGTCACGGAATGTTGTCGACGTGATAACCCCCTTCTTGGGTTCGGAAATTCGTATGTTCAGACTACTAACCAGATAAAAGCTTATAATTAATTTCCAACCGTTTAAGTCTGAGTGTGGTCCTGGTGTTTAATGCCGTTGACCGCAACTTGCACGCTCCGGTGCAGAACTTTAACACTGGCTTATTTTGTGCTTCATGTTGATAAAATATTCAAAGCATTACCTTGCAAAAAAGCATTAATTCTGAGTTGCGAACACTGATAGAAAGTAAATCTTCGCAGAAACAATATTTAGCTTGTTACCTGCAGTGAAAGTTCTGAAGGAATTTGGCAATACTGTATTATATTCGAGTGATTTTTTTAGTTTCTATTATCATATAGCATAACAAATAAATTTTCATTCTATAGTTTCCTGCAATCGCACAAACAAGAGCGTTTTTCGTATTTTTCAGATTCAAAACTAGAACATGTGGATACTATTATAATGTAAAATACTGTACATGCCAACAACCGTGAGGAAGAAACAATCGTGTGAAAAGCCACAACAGCAACGAAAAGTTTTCTAGTTGTTGTGATGCATCTAATTCAAAAACGTAACTTGAAATGTAACTCAAATTCGTATCGAGGGCATTTGCTGAGGGTTTAAATTTATTGAAGTATCTCAACATACAAGGTTCTAATTTCGAAGTGTTTTCCATGCTTCTTTGCGATCAAAGTTTAAGGGTACTTCTAAGTGGGTCGAAAGAGACGACCGATGGTTACCCACTGGTAATGGCCGCATGTGTGATGATAGAGGTGCACAAAAAGTGCCACTTTCTCTTTGTTCAGTAACAAATCACTATGGTTCTACGGTAAGATGTGACATTGCACCATACTATCTTTCACAACAATAAATAAACTTGGTAACTTCAACCAACTAATCAACCAATACCATTCTTCCCAGAGTTGTAAGTCGGGCCGGGCTTTTCGGGTCGGGTTCGGGCCTAAAGTTGAGAAACTTTCGGGCTCAATTCGGGACTGAGACGTGCTTTTTGTCTTAGGTGCACAAAAATAAAATCAAAATATTTTGGCAACATTGCTAAATTTTTCAGACCTATCTTAACTATCAGGTTTTTTCGGGCATGATTGGAGCTTCAAATTAATTTTCGGTTTCGGGCCTCAACTAGTCGGCCCGTTTACTACTCTGATTCTGCCAGGTTCCAGGATGAGAGGACAATAAAGCGAAATTATCGTTGGTAATTTTGCACCAACCGTGACGTAGTATCTGTTCTACAGTACTTCTTAGCATTTTTCGCATGCAAGTTCGAGAAAAAATGAGCTCCATTTATTAAAGAGCAACAAAGAATCAGACTTTAATAACTAACTGAGTTTAATATGAAATGCAATAAGGACTGATTTCTATCAATTTGATTGAAGTCATAAACCGATTTGCTTCACGTAGCAATCGCTCTTTTGCTCGAAATTTAGCAAATTGCTGTGGATGCCAACAATGCAAAGAACTAGTTGTGTGGTCAAAGAAACAAAGAAATTGAACTTTTTTTCTATTTTAATCCGCATTTGCCAGTCGAAGAGTAAAATAAACAGCAAACTCTATTTTGCCACAGGCAAAGATAATTTAACAGTAATCTTGGTTCGATTAATTGCTTTGAAATAACTTCGGCCTCAAGTAGAAAATTTTGTTGTTGCACGTTGCATCTTTGATTTTTCTACAACAGGACAATCCCTCAAAATCAACCAATGTGATATCGCAACACTCCGGTGGTGCCAAAAATGTTTCTTAAACATAAACGTAGGGCACATTCGTAAAGACTAATGCTACTGACCCTTCGGCATTTTATACCTGGTCTGTGGCCGAACTGTCAAAAAAAAATGTTACTAGTTCCGACCTCGACCCTCATTTAAACTTCAACAGCATAATAAAGTACAGAGCTTAAATCAGTCAAAAAATCACCGGTTGTAGGCTTTGAATTAACACTAGGTGGAGATAGCATTCTCTGTCCAAATCATCATGATCTATCGGCAAAGAGTAAAAGAAAAAACTCTTTTGGTCTGGTGGTAATTCAAAGATGCTTGGGGGCGGCCGCATTGTTGAGCTCCTCCGAAAAATTTGCTTCGCCATTTTGACCAGTCCAGTATTCTGGAAATGGACCACAAACACCACCACTTTGAAACGGCGATAATCGGTGGGGTAACATCCGTTTAGTTTCGAAACTAATACTAATTTTCGAAGTCTCCGAAGCAGCACAAAATTCGACTGCTTTTGTTTGGTTGCTTTGCAAGCTTTTGGTTTGCTAGCTAGGAGTTGTAAACGGGCCGACTAGTGCAAGCTTTAGGTTTGTTTGCTCAGAATTGTAAACGGGCCGACTAGTTCAGGCCCAAACCCGAAAATGTAAGCCCGAACCCGAAAACTAATTTGAAGCCCAAATCATGCCCGAAAAAAAAACGATAGTTAAGTTTGGCCTGAAAATTTTAGCAATGTTGCCAAGTCAATTTGATTATTATATTTTTGTGCACCTAAGACAAAAACCACGTCTCAGGCCGGAATTAAGCCCGAAAGTTTGTCAACTTTAGGCCCGAACCCAGCCCGAACTCGACCTGAAAAACCTTACCCGACTTACAACTCTGTGTTAGCTGCGTCATACGATTATGTAAAAAAGACTTACTTTCGACCCATAACTTTTCAATATTCGTTTCCATGTGTGACAGCTTCAGACCGACGGAGCATGCACACAAAACAAGAATGCCAAAAATTAAAACAACTGACGCGTTTCTTTGAATGAAACAACCGATGCGAAATAACTGGTGATGAAGAAAGGCCCGAACCTTCAATGCAGCCTTGTTTCCTTTTGCTTTATCCTAAAAAGAAGTTTTTACTATGCAGGATAAATGTAAACAATGCCGTAACTATTTTTAGGTGTATACCAACATCAATCGCTTTTTTGAGCTATATTTGCTAGTTTTTCATCAGGATTTGGATTTCCAATCTAAAAGGCTTTTGCTTTTGTTGTTGTTCTTTTGTTCCCTTTTTAAAGCATTGCGTGATGTTAGCTCAAAATATGGTTCAAAAGCACTGAAGACTCTTTTTTAGTTCTTTACGTGATTAGCCTCCATATTGACATTGTGAGGCGAGGCATCTGAAAATTTGCATTATACTAATCTGGCTAAATTGCGTAAAGTTGTAAAATTTCTAAAATTTTGTCCACTTCAACTCCAAATCAAACGCATTGCTGTAAGAGAAACTTTATTTATGAATCTATATGCATTATGCTGTATTGTATTTGCAACACCCATAACTTGAATTTGAAATCATGACTATCTTATACAGTGATTGACATATCTTGCATTGCAATAGATTCAATCGATAAGGTGAAAACAACTACGCAATTTGCTACCTTATCGAACTGTCAATGATGTTAAAATGCACTTTTAGTAACTTGGCACCTCACTTGCAAGATCATATTCAGAGCAATTATCTCCCTTGTAAAAAAATTTTTACTTTATTTCATACTGCCGAATCCCTATCGGTCCTGATTTCTAAGCTTCCCGAGAATTAAAGCTAAAAAAGTTTGACGTCCCACATTGGTCGACTTCTGGGAAGCCATAACGACTTTCACTTTCAGAAAATGTTATATGAAGCAGTATTTGAACATAAGTACAGCAAGTTCAGATAAAATCAGATCTTAAAATTCTTTACTAGCACGTGCCTTACTTCAATGGATGTATCAGGAGGTTTTGCTTTACTAAAAATTTACGTCAATACAGAAACGATTTTTTTCTATGAAAACAGACGACATTGCATAAAAAATGGCATATCATATCAAAAAATCGTTTTGCAACTTATTTTTGTTAAAAGATAAGTTTTTTTTCTGAGATACCAGTGCAAATTCAAGTAATCAAAAGTACCAAACTTCCGACCTTGAGGTTCAACACCGAAGCTAATCTTAACCGCGAGAAATCAACCGCGATACAATCAAAATCTTGAACCTCGGTAATTAGTATCACCAAAAAAATTTATAGTAATTTTGCGTTTCGCTTTATAACGTTAGAAATTTTCAAGGCCAAATCAACCCAATGGTCCTCAATTATTTTGTCAAAGATGATCTTGCTTGATTTCGAAATCTCTTATCACACAAAATATGTCAACAAGCTGGATTACCAAACATATATCACCGGAAAACAAATAACATGTCAAGACATGCAATTTTAGCTTCAACATTTATTAATTACGCAGTCTTCAAGCTGTGATATAACAGCGATAGCCAGGATTTGTATATTTTTATTTGACACCCAGTGGAAGAGGAAGCATGCTGACGATGTGTGCTCCGTAATCGGAGAAGAATTTGCTCACAACGGTCGAGTACAGCGTCGTACACGTCAGATATCAAACCGGTACTAGTCAGAACAATGAGTAATCAAAGCTGGAAAGATGACGATAAACAAGAATTGAGTACGACAGTAGGCTAGAAGAAATCTGATGGCAAAATGCGGGTGGTCGGTTGTTTAGCCGAAGGCTATCAACTTCGTTCGACCGTCTCTTTCCTATACTCAAGAGTATAGAGTAGCAAGCAAGAAAAAACTCTGATTTTGAATAGTATAAATTGGCAATAACGACAAGTATCTTGGTAAATATAGCGATTGTTTCCAAATTGCGGTTACGCAAATCGACCACCAACTAAACTTGAATTTGTAAAACGATGTTCTATATCGTAAGTAGACATAAAATATGCGATTGCCATTGTAATTATAAAAACAAAAAACAAACCATGTAATTAAAATGACGCTAATATTTCGGTTTATGGAAGAGAATGAATTTATGACATAATTGCAAAGTACACCTCGATTTGCTGTACTTTTGTAGACCAACGTAGCATTCAGGATATTTCTTGTCCACGTATCAAGGGCGCAATTGAATTCTGTTGGCACAAAATCTAGTCCGCTTTTTCCGCAGTAAACCGGGTAATCTACATTTTAACTTGCTCTTCGCCATTGACTACCTACCAAACAAGTTTACTGTTAACGGTTGTGAAAAATGGAAACTTAGAAAGAACCCTCAAAACAATAAAGTTTTGCACGCTACCTTCAGAATCTTTCTGTGGAAACAAACTGAGATTTTTGTGAAGTAATCTGTTGACAACTGGCTACATATCGGTTGTTGTGTACAATGTACATTGACACTGCATCCAATTGACCTCCAACTGAGAATTAAACCACTCTTGAGCACCATAGGTAATTTGACGCTTTAAGTTGCGAACGAGGCGTATATGATGTGTGACCGGTGTCCTATTTGAGTGATGAGGTTAATGGCACCGGTAAGTACAGGGAATGAATCATGTGAAGAGGATGCAAGGAACAATCTTAGTTCCTACAATTTGGTACACGACAATTAACTGAGCACAAACCATCCAGCTAACTTTAACTTTAAAATTGACAGTCAGTTAACTTGGTTCGCCTACTGTTGACGTCTAAGGCATGTTTCACAAGCCAATTTAACCATGATGACAACATTGTCTCATCTATGATCTATGTGTGTAATGGTGTATGATGTTGTTCCAGATCAGTCCTATTTGGAAAAGAAAACCGGAAGTTTCATGAAACTGCTATTCCTTTCTAACTTAATTCCTTTCCTACATTTTCCTTTTTAACGTAAACCCCTACCTAACTTTCAAAACCGTAAACAAAAAAGTCCAGGTTGAGTATTTTTCATCAGTCTTGGTAATGCTGAAATATTGGTGCATCATTTTGAGAGTTTCAAAATTGCAATTTTAGCAGGACTAACACAATGTTTCCTCAGACTCGAGACAAATTTCGAGATGACACAGATTTATAAGTTCATTTGGTGAAAACGACAGTCGAACAATCGACGGATTTGAATTCCGAACAAACATATTTCGGAGTTTCAGTGCAGTTTTTTAGACTATAGTAAAAGTGTAGAAAGTTTTGTGCATTTTCGCATTTGGCAAATGACTTCACGACTAGGCTGGTTTGAAATCTGTGCTGAGTCAAAAATTTAAGCAATTAAATTGGTTTCCACAGTTGTTAAGGGCGCAGCTGTTGAATTGCGGTGGCCAACCATAATGCGTTTGTGACAGTTATGGTAAGCATAACTGACTTCTTCATTCGACGGTTTTTGACACTATCGTTCGCAAGTTTACTCATATTCCAGCAATAACAGAAAGGTGAAGCTACTTTAACCTAGGCTATTCGACTTGAAGCTTTAGAACTAATTGCTAGTACTAGCAGCACGAAAAACTAGTTGAAAGTTTCATGCTGCGTGAAACTGTATATTATCTTGCTATTCGACTGTGCATTTTCGGGCCAAAATGTCTATTACGACTAAAACACAAATTCTGAACAAAGGTGAAGCAACTCGTATAGAAAACCATTCAACCACGTGTCGATTTGCGACAAAACAAACTAGTACACAAACCTTGCCTATGACCTTGAATTTGATTGCAAATATGTACATAGAACACTTTGGTTTCAAATTCACCAACTGTTTTGGGGAAGACGTCATCGCAAATCTGTTGAAATAACACTTCTATGTCTTTCGTCACAAACCCTTACTGGAACTTCAAATTCAAGAAGTATCACGAAATTGAGATTGAATTCACCTCCTTGGAAATATTCTGCTTATCTTAAGGGATCTTAAACAAATAAGATACCAGCCTTGGTGAAAAATGCAAGTCGCTAATGCTGCTAATTCCGTCATTTGCTGTAAAAACACGCAAGAAACATACCACACCCGTAGACTGATTTCACAATTGTAGAAAGAGATACTTCAAAACATAGCACATACTTCAAAAAAGTGCTTGATTCGGGAAAAAAGACAGTTTGGGAATGAACAATGCTGGGGGAAAAGTGCTTGATCTGGGGAAAAAGGCAGTTTGGGAACGCACTTAGGAGAGAATTACCCAAAATATTAATGATGTCCTATAAAAAATGTAGGAACTCTAGTATTGGTAACTTTCATTTAGCAGCTTCGTAGGATATTAGGCTTTAAAGAATATTAGTTTTGCCTTACGGCACAAAAGCTTTTGCCACACAGCACAAAACCCTTTTTGTTGTTAATGAACTGGCAAAGTTTGTGAAGTAGCTAGCATCCTGTTTACATTCCTCATTGTCAAATTCTGAAAAGTAAAACTACCATAGAAATCTCCCACCACACCGATATAAACAAAACCAAAGTTCTCAATCAAATCAAAATCAAATCTTTCATTATACTCGCTGTATTACGCCGAAGCGTGTAACGAGTTTACGTGGCTCCTTTCCACGTCAATACATGGCCCCTTTCCCGGGCAACACAGCTTCTTTCGAAGAAATGTCGCAGCGGTGGCGAGACGTTGGCAACACTGTGTTCGATTTGACCGGCCCAAGATTTGAACCTCAGACCTCCCGCTCCAGAGACGAACGCGTTACCGCTCGATCAATTGGCCGGCAAACACATAAACAAAAACTTGCAATGGTGACAAAACCCCAATGAATTTAAATGAATTGAATGATTACCAACAGCAGAGAGCGGTGTATCAAGAACCAAGTTTCATTAACATTTCGTGCTAAAACTTTTGAAAATTATGACTTTTTAACCTTTTTTCTCTGTTAGTTAGTTACACAGGTATTCTCCTGCCATCGAGCACTTTTACAAACATCCACGGGTGTCGGTTCTTGAGTTTTTGTTTCTAGCTTCTTGGATTGCTTACAAAAATATTGAAAAAGTTGGTAATTTATGGAACGAGGCTTATTCTGTAAAATAAGGTTAAAATATTTCTATTTGCCAACGCCAATGTGTAGAAATTTTGTCTAAAATGTGCTGATCAATTTGCGAAGCATCTAACATAGTTACCTGTTCGATTCGAGATAAGGCAAATTTGGCATCACACCAACTCGGTCGCGAAAGAAGGTCAATGTCATTGCGCTCTCTTTCGCGGTTTTCGTATTCTATTTCAGACGTTCTATTAGGAAGGTTATTGTATTGGTCGTTACTTTCAATCATATGGAGCTCGTTTTGACTCTCAGTTCGAAATCGAAGTCTGGTACTGCGAGACTCCGACGGCGTTGATTGTGTTGGTTCCGACCCATTGTTGGAATTGGGGCCAGGGGTATTAGGGTTGGGTGTAATGATGCCTGGGTCAGAAGTTGAATACCTGACCCAGGGGTCTTCTAAAGGAGCAATTTTCGAGGTGTTGCGTGATCTCAGCGTTTTACCACGTGCCTGTAATTGCGAGGATGTACTTTCGATGCTTAGTCGATGAGAGCCGCCTAGGCTCTTACTCTCAGCGTTTGATAAGGACTCTTCGCTAATGACTGATAACGCGTCATCCGTGGAAGACATACGGGAGTTCAAGAGGTGTCCACATGTCCTCTTAATCCGTTTATTTCTAGTCCGACGTACGATCGGTTGAAAACTTTTGGCTGCGTTATGTGAAGTACAAACTGTATTACCATCGCAGTGACCGCAATTTTGGTTGGGGGATACAGGGTTGCAATCGCTATCACCGTTTTCGGAATCTATGGAAGGTTTTTGATTGTCATCATAGGAAAAGTCGCTTGGTTCTCCGATGTTAGTTGGTAATGGGCGAAAATTTACTTTGTGAGGCTTGAATTTGGGCACTGCATCTGGCTCGTTTGAAATTGAGCCGTCAGTTTTATCGGTTTGTGAACAACCATTTCGCTTCGAAAACTTATCATTTTCTTCGAGAGATGTTTGGTGACGAGGTACATCAATTGCTGTATTGTTTTCGTCACAGTGGGGGTCAGTATCTGACCTGTGACCAGTTTCAGTGACGTTCGCAGAGATCTCTGTCTTGTCACACCGAAGTCGCAAATTCGACGACCCGATGCTATTCGAATAATTTTTTTGAAGCTGGATTGCTGGAAATAACTCTTCCGTAACGGTGGCACAGTGTGATGGGGATGTGGCAGAGTCATTTTGAGCAGCCTTTTCAGAGTCTTGTTTATTCATCATACACGATTCTTCTTCGACGCCACATGAAGTATTGAGCTTGTATCTCAGTTTCAAACTCGCATTGACGTAACATTATAACAAGCTTAGCGTTCTATTAATGCACTTCAAAGATAAAAAAAATACAGTTATGGCACCAACTCTATCCCAAAACTTTAATTCGGAACTGTAATTTTCCAAACCCTTTTAGTTTTTAGTTTACTAACGCCTTTTAGTTTACTAACAGGCACAATAGTTATTATTCATCATACACGATTCTTCTTCGACGCCACATGAAGTATTGAGCTTGTATCTCAGTTTCAAACTCGCATTGACGTAACATTATAACAAGCTTAGCGTTCTATTAATGCACTTCAAAGATAAAAAAAAATACAGTTATGGCACCAACTCTATCCCAAAACTTTAATTCGGAACTGTAATTTTCCAAACCCTATAGGCCACCAACTCTACTGCGCCTAAAAGTACTGCTTCGACGTACAGTATTTTGGATAACAGCACAAAGAAAAAAGTAACGGTGAGGCAATCACTTTCTGTCCAGCGTTGGGCAACTGTTGTACTGTAACCTAAGCTGCTGTAAACACATACTCGGGCCTTAACATGCTGCTATAAACATAGTGTAATATGTAAATCTAGAATGCACCCAAAAATGCAAAAAAAAAACAAACGAGAAAGTAGTAGGCAAAGTTAAAATTTTTCTAAAGCAAGATTTGTTTGCTTTTTGTTACATCCTTACAATACTTTGTTCCGACTAACGTCCTAATAAATTGCTATTTGCTGATAAGCAAAACTTTGTTTTTTGTATCAAAGCGTGTAAAAACATTTTTGGAAAATACATTTTTCTTACTCAATTTTTCACGATTGAGTTTATAAAATTTTTGCCTGTCCAATCTCAATCGAACCAGACAACATGGCAGATATTTCAGGTTTTTGAGGATGAGTAATCACTAGACTAATAATAATAAACTTTTGCGTGAGGTGTCGTTAAATTTGATATTAGCCAGTAAGTTTTTCGCGCGTGGTTTCTTTTAAGTGCGAATTTTATTGAATTGTAAAATCTGCAAATAATATTCCATGGGCATGCCATATGTAAAAAAAGAGTTTAAAGAACTATGAAGGTGGAATTTCATTTCATTCACGCTTTAAAGACATTAATCGGCAAACATTACAGCTTGTACAATATTATATAAAGTGGCATTCTTTCATAATTGCATTCTTCAGCTGTTTATACACTCTTCTTTAAAAATTTCCATCTAAACATGAAATTAAATGTCGTTCAGTAATTTACTATTCTGTCGGCCACCACGGTTTTTTATTTCCAAGCGGAAAACAAGACACTGGACCAGGTGTTTGGCGCGTTTTTTCAGGCCTATACTTATTACCAGTTTCCGCATGTTTCTACTACGCCTCTAGAAATACTTCGCTTTTATGCACTGCTGAGAGTTTCACCAAAGGCCAAAAAACAGAGCCAATCAATGTCAATAATATTTGTTGAAAAAAATCAAATACATAAATTAAACAACATACAAAATTTGCTACATTTTTTGAGAGTGCGGGTATTCTAGTAAATCCAGCATTTTATTCAATTACAGAGCATTTAGAAAATAACGTTTTTCTGAAGATCTAGTTTTTGGTAAATAGTAGCCTACTTCGTTAGTGACTGTGAAGTTTTTGTAGAAGACACCGACGAAACCATCTGCTCTGATAAGAATAGCGCAGAGCTCATTACGAAGTGCCAATCTGATAATGTGATCTTAAGGATTTGCTTTATCCAAACGCAAACAACAGTTTACCCTCACACATAGGTGCCAAGGGAGTAAGGCTATATGAGCAACCTTTAAAACGTTAAATAATGTCAATCAGCAATTGGTAAACTCTATTGTGCCTGTTAGTAAACTAAAAGGCGATTACAGAATTTTGTTTCTTTCATTTGACAGTTGGAATGAAATTTGAGGCCAAACAGCATTACCACAGAATTAGTTTAAATACAACTGATGTACGATAGTTCTACTAAATTGAATACGAATGCCTGCATGGTCGGAATGGGCCTGCGTTTTTGTGTTTTTTGTAACCATTCACTATCGAGCAAAAACAGTCAAAAAGTCTTCCTAAACAAAACAAACTTAACACTCTACTCTTTACCGCATAATATCAATCTTTTTTTCTCAAGAATCGTCAAATTTTACCACTTTTCGCAAAAACGTACGAGAAATTTCGAATCAAAAAACAATATAAATTTAAAACAAAAAGTTAAATAAAACTCGAAAGTTTTTTATTGGGAAACAAGCCAAAGAAAAAGTTTCAAACTTTTTTGCCCAAAAATAATAGTAATGATAGCGCAGAAGGTGCATTGAAAAAAGAGCCATTTAAGAATATTTTAGCCCCAAAGTTGTCTAAAACTTCCGAACAACAACCACTCTAAATACCAAGAAATCTGAAGGCCGCAACTCAAAGTTTTTTAGATGGAAAGGACTAGACGCACATTGCGTGCGCGCAGACATTTCGTAATAAAGCCTAAAAAACCTAACCCTAAATCCTAATCTTAGCCCTAACCTAAACTCTAACACAAACCTATAACTGCAATAATCAAAATAAAAATTTCCGAAAACGAATGACGTCACCGGAATCTTTGTTTACTTAACCGCGCACGTTCCGTGAGTCAAGTCACTTCGTTTTTAGATAGCGGTGCTTCCAAAACATCTACTCTACTTGCTACGAAAACTTTAAAAATTCTAAAATAATGATAAAAATGTCATTTATGTATGTCACACTTCTACACTGATTTTTTTCTTTGATTATCGTCGCTAAACGCATTTTGAGGATGAAAAGTGAGGATTTGTACGATGAACGAACGCAACAAAATTAATGCTATATCTTTTGCCTTGTCGTAAAGAGCAATTTTCCAAATCCTAACAAATTGTTCTACGCGAGCTACAAATTTATGATCGTTATTGACAGGTATCTAATATCAACTATTTTTCTTGCTCGAAAAAGGGACGTACCTATGTCACAACTACTCACTACTCAAAAAAAAGCAAAAAATAATCAATATTGACTATAATAAAACACATCTCACTTATCAATATACAGTTATATAGTCCTAATATCTTTGTTTCTTTTTGCGTTGCATTATTAGTACAGAGGCTAGTACAGTAATATAGTAATACTCATGTTTTACTCATGCTAATTCAGTACAGAGTAACTGGCTGAACTTACGTTACGTGACTGTGAGCTCAAAATTAACTCAAACCATAGTAACAATTACAGCTACAGTTTGCCTCAGTTAAACCAATAAAACAACTACTATGATAGAAGCCGAATTTGCATAATGTTTTGATAATGTTCTAATCTTTAGGGCAGTGCATACAGTTACTAAGATAAAGACTTCAGACTGCCAGCTAACGTCTATTACTAGCTTTCTGTTTCCAATTGACTGAAAACGAGCAGTGAAACTGATCTGATAGATCGTCTATTGCTTCGCCATGCCTCTTTTTTTTTTTGGCGAACTCAAAAGGTAAAACTGAACGATAGAATGAAAGAAAATTTTACGAACCGCATACCGCGAGCTACAGAATGTGCTTTTTTTCTTCGTGTTTCGTCAGAATCGTTAATAAGACTCAAATTTTCACGCAGTTGGTGGCTTTTCGTTTCAATTCAAAACCGTACAGAAGATGGGCTAAAAGCGGTTATTTAACTTTTACTATACACCAATGAATAAAATACCAACAGAGTCTTATTTGTCGAAATAGAACTACAAAAAATGCCTTTTTAAATGAAAAAGGACATTGATTATGACACTGTAGCCGATTCTTACTACAATATTTATTTCTCTACAAAAATTTGAATTTTAAATGCTCAAATCATTGTGAATAAAAGTGCATATGTCTTTTAAGTTTCTATTATTTGGGATTAACTGTTAATAAATCAAAAACACAAAAATCCTACTTAAGGCCAGGCCGGTTTTAAAGCGTTAACCCTCGATGATGCTGCTAAACCTATCTACAATGGGCTGTTAAAGCTCTAAGTCCTTTAGTGTAACCGTTTTTAAGGTGAACAAGCTTTTTCAAAGGTTCGGTACTTGTGTAATTTTTTTGATAGTGCATATATTACAAATTTAGTGATCTAATACATAATGATTACCAGCCATTTATGCGTTTGTGTGGATTACAAAAACATGATGATATTATAATGATTATGTTGTTCACCTATCAATTTCATTTGTAAATCTAATTCTCAGAACAAGGCTGTCAGCGAAATCACTCAATATGGTCCAGTGAATTTCCGAGCTCTATCTTGCTTTCTGCTAATGTGACGTCATATTCATTTTCTTCGGGAACCTAACAAGGCAAAGACCACACAAGAGGTTGCCAGTTTGCTTTTTTTCTTCTCAAAAGTAACCCAAGCTCATTGCAGATAGCTGCTTTTAGGGAATCTGGCTAGTATGTGAGTCATTTTAACAAATGAAATTAGTTTCAAAAGTAATGTTAGCGCTACAAGTGGCGCGAAAAATAACCTAGTAATAAAACGAATTGTATCTACATCTCATTTATTACAAGAATTTACCATTTTGTCAACTCCTGCAAATATCTTGTTGATTTTAAATCAACAGAATTTTATTTCATATGTGCCTCAGGTGCAATAGAAAATTTTTGAACCTAAAACTAAGTCAAAAACCTGTCATCAAGAGATAGACATTAGTCAATGCGTGTGGCCGAAGTTATTTTAGCTAAATTTTTGACAAGCCTTGTTTTACTAGAAAATCATACCTAGTTGGTTTTTAATTCTAGCCCCAGCGTGACTCTAAATTTACCGCTAATTCTATTCCAAAGAGGTTCTAACTCGAGCCCAAACATTTATATTCTTACTAAAAAATTTTCGTCGAAATGATACCAAAAGCAGCGCAGAAAACTTACTAAGTTAATAAATTAATAGCCAGCCGCAATAAAAAGTAGACTACTTGTTTTAATCTTTTGAAGAAAAATAAAGCTACGTCCAAAATGGCAGATTTTTTGCTAAGTACGACGTCAACAAAACTTTAAACAGAATATTATAAGATGCAAAGTAATGTCATCCACGTAAGCAAAACAAGTAAGTACTCTTGTACTGTACGCGATTTCAATTAATCGTTTACAACGCAACTCCTGGGACGCTACAAGCACACCCAAGATATTGTAGTTGCAAACGGCTTAACAGACTTTACCTGCACACAGATTTGGCCCATGCAAGAAAAAATAGTTCAGAATTACCATGGTTTCCTGTTGAATCAATGTTATAAACGTCTCGGCCCGGCTTAGGCGAACTGAAAACATTCCGCCACAAAAGAATATTAAATGTTATAATGAATTACGTTTTGATAAATCTGCCGTATCTATGAAACAAAGTGCAATGCCGATAACCACCGAAAAACGCAATTTTGAAAACGGCAATCTCAGCGTATAGCATCATCATAAAGTTGTTCGCTGACTAACTACTTGAGGCCTACTTGTGCGTCAGAGTTTGGGTCCATCTTCATAGACCTCACATGCCAACACTAAATGAACTAGAGAAGATGAATAAAAAGAAAAACATTTTACAATTGAAAAACACAGTAGCAGAAATTGTCATGAAAACCAAAGTAATTTTTACTGAAGGCTTGAAGTTTGACTTGCACTACGTTCAATCTTTCCGGGAAGTTATGAATTACAGAATTACAGGGCGTTATCATGGATTGGTTAATTTGTTCTCCTCTAAATCTACGTACGAAAATTGCTTTCATTTAGATTTTTGCTTTTATTTTTGAATGAGATGAAAGCCTTAATACGCTTGCTTCTTTGATTCAAGATACAGAAAGCCTGTTGTTTTTGAGTTTTTTAAAACTTGTGAAGTCGAAAATCCATAAAAATCATCGGTCGAAAGCGTGCAAAATTTTTGATTAACATTTTACACTGGTTGCTGAAAATAAGGAACAATTAGAAATATTTTTTGCCATTAGTTGTGCTTTTCTTACTCTACGAACGTTTGACATCTGCAGTCACTTTACGACACAAACACTTGTTATAATCCCCCATGTGTCTCTTCTTATTCGACCACTTTGTTTTGACAAGTCAAGGTGTGGCCAAAGCTTTTCGCGCTAATGCTAAGCCACGTTTTTTGTAACGCTAAATTGTTTCTGTTGAACATCTTTGTGCATGTGCGCAGTACAGTGATTTATAACGCAGGAATCAATAACAGAGTTACTTTTGCTTTTTATGATTTAACATTAAAGCTTTTGATGGTTTTGAAATGGGTAAAAAGAGCAAAAAGACCTATATTGTGGAGAACCACAAAATCAAGATATTAACACAAATACGATCAAACTAGCATAGAGCTTTTCAACAAAGTTTTTGGAACCAATTGTAGTTTCACAAGTTTACCAGCTGACTTCAAGACCTTATATAGTCTTTTGCGACCCAATTTTAAACATTTTTTTTATTGCACAGTAATTATTGACATTTCATTTTTATTCATCGAGTTGCTTTGGCCAGAAGACAGCAAGGGACCTTTTGGTCTTCCAGGCAAGCCGCCATCTACCAACCAGTTTATCACATGGTGGAGGCTTCACGCTGTCCCTTTCGATGCTGAATGTCAAGGAAGTAAGCTGTGAAAACCAGCTTTTCTAATTATTAGTTTGATCCGCTCCGGAATCGAACCAACTATGTGTTATCGACTTACTGCAGTGGAGGGCAACCTGCTACAGGTATTCTATCGGAAAAAAAACCTGCACCAAAACCACTGTCGCAATGCTAAAATATTTTTCTGCGTTCAAGTTAGAAAACTTTTGCAAAAAATAAAAAAATGTTAAGAGCAAGGATGGCAGTACGGTACGGTATGTTCAGAATTTGCGTACTACGTACCTCGCACCTTGAACCGTACGTACCAGCGCACCGTACTTCAGTTGAATTTTTGAAGCGTACCGTACCAACGTACCGTAGCCGTACCGTTGCAAAAAAGGCGTACCGTACCAGCGTAACGTACTTTTTAGCAAAAATTGAGGCGTACCTACCGTACTTACGTACCGTACCGTATTGCCATCCTTTCTTTAAACTACTCGCAACTTTAACTGACTTTGAAATCACTAATCTATAAATCAGCGATCTCAGTTCACCCATTTAGCGTCGGTTTCAGCTGTTTTTTGCCTCTGTATACAAAAAGCCGGCGCAATGTGCAAAAAGTCTGGGGTTTTTAATTCAAAGAGCGTACCAACGTCCCGTACCCGTACCTTTGCAAAAAAGGCGTACCGTACCAACGTACCGTACTCGAACCATTATAAAAAAGCGTACCGTACTTCTCAGCGAAAATTGAGGCGTACCGTACCGTACCTATGTACCGTACCGTACTGCCATCCTTGGTTAAGAGCAGAAGAAATCGATATGATATTGAAATGTGTAGATTACGGGAAACATGTGAGTTACTAAATCTGACATTCTTAAAACCCATTATGGTTGGCAGACATGTCCGTTGTGAAGTAAGAAAGTTGTAAACAATCCGAAGGTGTTGATGAGGTGCGCATCTGTTTGGAATTAAAAAGATAAAAGCGTTTATTTCAACGCTGTATTGTTTTTCCTTTGTAACATCAGTATAACCTTAGAAGCCCTATGCATGTAATTTTGTTATAAAAACACTGCAACTTACCTCATTTCGAAAACCTGCTGTAATCTGGCTCGGGTCGTCTATCACGCTTTGGCGATAAGGAGGTGTTGACATCAGTGACTCTGCGGTTTTATCCATTTAGCTCTTTCGAGGGGTCGCGTAGCATTTCGCTTTTGGCCTTGTCAATCAGCAGTTGTGTTATATTGTCTCGGTTCCATAAAGCCAGAAAATTCGCTTAAAAGTTCCTTCGTAGCAATTTCAGTTTTGGCGCTAATTTGTCTTTTGTTGAAAACTTTTCTTTTAATTTTCGCGCCGTCAAACTCGCAAAACTCAGCATGAAGTCGCTCGCTAAAAGCGATGCAAAAGTAAGCCTTCTTGGGTCAAAAAAAGGTCAGATATTTATTCAGCAAAAAATGCCCGCCTGTGTTTCACCAATTCAAAAATTTTGAGCTCCACAACAATATGTTATATATACTTATGATGGATGTGCGCTGAAAAACTGATAAAACATGTAGCCTATTCCTGCGAGAAAAACGAGAAAGTACAAGGTAATACAGTGGTATTTACTGTACATATAAGTGTGGTATGGTCGTGGTAATTGCTAAACAGTACAAAGTTGCTGTACTTCCTTTTATAACGTGAAGGAAATATTGTTGTAAACGGACCCCGTCAAAATCCTTAAATCCTGAAACCTTTCACAACTTCGTTCTTCCCAATTCAAACAGAGCACAATCTTATTTAGAGACATTCTTTCATTCAAAAAAATCTTTATAACAATCATGACCAAATGAAAAGGTTGAATTATTTACAAACACGCAAAAAGAAAAACAACCTAATGTGAAAATTTCAAGTAGCAATTTATTCAAGTTTTGAAAATAATCCTTTTCGGGTCAGGTTTTGATAGAACTAAATGGAGCTGTAGCGACACCAAGTGTTTACGCTCTTGCTCCAGTTCAAATTTTCAAATTCTTTTCTAGGGAAGGAAGCACAAAAGTATTGCGTTTCTTTCTTGTTTTAATCTTTATTTTAGTAGAGCCTCTGAATTAAATCTTGCGAAATATCTGTCTGTCACAATGCGAAAACAAATGTATATATCGTGCAATAGGAAAGAAAAGCTTCATTTTGTAGAAAAATTTTGTTTTGTTTTGATACACACACTAACTTAACTCCGAATCAAACCTTATCTTTTATTTAAAGCGCAAATGAAAAAGGTTCGAATGAACTTGAATACAACACCCGCATTTCTTCTTTCTTTCTTTAAACAAAAACTTTGGTGAAATGAAATGAAAACTTCGTTAAATGACTTGATCGAAATCAATTTTTTTAACTTTTTAAGCCAAAAATCGAAATATTTAATCGTAACTAGGTATGCATAGATTTATTGAATTGCCATTTCTTTGATTTTTTATCCAGTTAAAAAGTTTTATGCAGACTGACTACGACTATACTTCCTATAACAAACTAAACTCTTCTTCCGTAAACAGTCACTATTAATAATACCACACCTACAAGCGAATAACTAACTGATGCAGCAGATCAGAAAATTATTATTCACCATTTTTCTCTTTTCAATTAATCTTAGTCTCAACAAACGAGTCATGTTATAAAACATCTGCGAATTAAAACCTCATTTGTCGGATTAAGCAAGCCATAAAACAAACCAGAAAATAATAAGCTGCTATAAGTTCGAAATCGATGACGCAAAATCTTCCGACCGGAGAATATGGATGAAAATACTAGCGATTAGCTTTAAGTTTACATGTTTACACGGCCAGTGGAATTGAGAGTAATGTAACGTAAGTGCCATTCATTATTTTATGTGCTGACTCTGATGAGTGTTGACTTCTACACTGAAAAGGGGATTCAGGTCAAAATTTTTTTTCTCCATTTTCTCTCAAAAAAAATTGACTGACTTAAAGACTAACTTCACCAAATTTGAGCTTTTTACAACCTTTCCCTCCCAAGATATGACAGTTTAGATTTTCTCTTGAAAAGGTTTTTCCCCTTAGAAAATTTGCCTGGGTTGCCAACTACAAACGAAATTTCGAAAAGTTACGGCATGCTTGTAACTCTCAATAAGTGTTTTCGGTAGAGTAATTGTTGTCAAACAAAGTAGAAGGTCAGAACTGTAAATTAGCTGCTTTTCAAGAAAATTCATGCCAACTTTCCAAAAGTTAATCTTCTGTCACAACACTGGCAAAATGGCAGTACTGAAGTAAGAGGAAAATTGTTAACTTTGAACTGCAATATCGTAAAAACGGAAAGACGTAAAAAAGTTCAAATTTGGTGAGAATGCATTTTTTAGCTTTTCTCAAAATTTTGGTCAACAATGAAAAACTTGACTTGAATCCCTTTTAAGTCAACGATCTATAATAAAACAAACAACAGTGGCAACACTCAACTTCACTCGCAGTGTAAACTGGGTCTTTAGGAAACTATCACATTTTTAATTTTTTTTAAGTATCAGAATAGTTTTATAATCGCCTACCAAATATGGTAGAAAATAAAATGAACCAGCAAATGAAAAATTGCCGAACCAGTATTACTGTACTTCTGGAACCATGTTTCATCAATTTGGTGTTTTCTGGTTCACTGAATTTTTCTATTTCCTGGACTGCTACTTATATTACAAAAATTTGATACCCTACACTAATCAATCTGATAGAAGAAAAGAAATGATCAAAAATAATGGAAGAAGTAGTCAATTTAAACAAATCTAAAGGAGCAAAAGGTTTAAACTTCCCCGTTTACTGTTACTTAAAAAGGTGTTGTCTTGCTATAGCGTTCACAATGTGGATCTTTGAGGAGATTGGTAAAATTACAGGTCCCGTCAAACCTTCCAGCACTGAAGAGTACCGGCAGTTCAAACAGCACAATGCGTTATCAGGGTAACCATAATTGCGACAAAAAGCAGCAAACCCGGAAAAATTTCCTGAGTGGTCCGCGAAACAACTAAACTTATACATTCTCGAATCCCTTCGACTACCAGCTCGATGCTTTGATAGCATACGCATAGTCGTATAACCCACTCAATTTGTTCTGAGGACGTCTGGTGATTTGGCAGACGAAATATCAACTAAAACATTAGTGTATTGATTTGACTGCTTCTTACCAAGCGAACGCAAAACTCATCTAATTTATCTGTAATGTCTCTCGTATATTTAAATTACTTTACCATAGCTGCAGTGCTAGAAATACCGTAGAGTCCCTTACTAAAATACGCAAAATTAGGCTATCAATTCTCTCACTAAATAAAAAATAGTGATTATGTGATGTGGGTTAATACCTTACTTCTAAACAAAAAAGAGACCAACATTTTAACTTTTTGAAGCTTTTGAACTGTCACCAGAATTAACTCCTTTTCGGGACTCAGCCTGCTAAGCTTAGCAACTTGACAGGCAACCCTAGGCCTATTTTAACTGTTTTATGTTTTAAGCTAGTTGCGACCCACTGAAGTTGAGACTAAATTCTAACTTCACTGCTCAAATCTAAACATGAGCAAAATGACAAAGCTTCTGATTGTCCTTTATTTGCGACTGTACATATAACAGAAGAACAAGTCCATATACACGCACGTTGCGCTTGGATGCTAATAAATACTGGTGGTTAAACTCAGAAAAAACTTTGGTGGTCGCTCCATAGCTCACCTATGAGGTGTTGAATTTTCATACCTTTTAAAAACATACTGCTCTTGTGTTATTTTCATCTAATCATGATCGAGATGTTTAGAATATGTATATGTGTGTGAGGAAATACCATGGAGGCTTATCGCGTTAACCCCTGCCTCGATGGAGCTAATTCGACGGCCCAACTGCGGCTTTACGTGATTGTAGGCTAGAAATTTTACACTGTTATTACGATGTAATAGGATAAAAACGTGCGAAAAGGAATAAAAAAACAGTCATTAAAAACTAGGATATGTCCATGACATACAAAAGTTACATTATGAAACTTCATAATTGCATATTTTTTCATAACTATAACGAACCTAAACTCATTTTTAAGCGTATAGATATTGAAGATGAAATTTGAGGTACAAAATGTATTGCTTCTATCAAGTCTTGAATCAGTTATGTCACTTTACTTGGCATTATCACTTCATAACCGAGCTTGTTTATCGATGTGGGTGGGCTTAATGCTCTACAAATGCTTTGAAGAACGCCGTTCAAAGCACTAAACCGTTCTGAGTTAGAACCAACAAAGACCACCCCCATCGATTTTGTCAACTCTCAAAAGAAAGTAGAAAATACAGTTAGCTGTTTTTCCAACTCATTTGACTACTACGCGATATATCACAAAGCGTTACAGCATAATTTGTTTGGGTGACTCCAGAAAATTAGCGGTTTTCTTTTTGTTATTAAGTTTTTTCATTCACCTAAGGCCAGTTGTCATGTCATTTTCTACTGTTTTATGAGCTACAGTATTTTGTAACCCTACGTTACAGCATAATATTTAAAATTTCAGCCCTTTCACACAAACGAAATAAAATAAGCGTACTTCGTCTGCGCAAGTACAATTAGCATTGAGTCATTCATTCATAAAGTTTTAATTTAGAAATCACGTATATAATCAAGGATATATGTCACATTTTTATGTAAATTTTGAGTCTGAAATTATTTTGGCAATATCTGCATGCTCTCAAAGAATAAGTCGGCAGCATGGCCAAGAGGGCAAAGGCGTTGTTTTTACAATGACCTTGATTGCATGATCTGCGTTCAACCCGACCCTGTTCACGTTGTTGCGTCCTTGGATAAGACGTTTTACGATCATTTCCACAGAAACATTGGATCACTGGAAACTCCTAATGCGGATTCTTTCAAGTACAAAGTAATGAAAGTATGCGGATCATCCATTAGGTAGCATCTGACACTGTCCAGTGACAGAAGGGTAAACATGCTACTACAACAACGACAACAATAAGAAAAGCAGATTAATGCAAGATTTGGTCGTCAGAGATAAAATATGTCCGCTAATAATTTTTTGTATGTAGTTACCAATTAAATTCTACTGCACAGTACCTTAGAAGTTATACGTAGCCATAAAAATATCTAAGAATTGATCTGCTATTTTTTCGTTAGAAAGATATCAGCATAGATGGTTTGGCCATCTGAAAAGACTTCCCAAACAAGTTTGGCTGGCAATGGTACTACGAAAAAGCTTCGTGAGACGAACACCAAAAAGGTAACATAGCCAAACGGAAGATACGGCTGTCAAACCACGCAAGATTTCACCCAAGCTATTCAGTTTAGAAATTAGTGAATAACCGGAGGCGTGTGGCGGCTTAATCTTGACCAAAAATGCAACCCTATAAGGAATTTAGCAAGCACCGAAGAACGGGAAAGACCTATCTTGAAAATAACGGCTCGCATTAATTCTGAATCTACATCAAAATAGATAATTTACCTACTGTGCAGTATGCACAAATTAAAGATATGTAACGTGGTAGGCCAAACACCAAACAGGGTTAAAGAACAAACGTACAAACTAAAATTTCTGAATAGCTAGCGCAGTTTCAAGATAATACGCTAAATTCTATTATGTTTGATCATGTAGACAGATCATATATTGAGACGTTTTTCAGCTATTCATTATAAGTTATAATTTGCGAGTAAATTTCTCATAGCCGAGTCACTAACTTTATTTTATTCTAAAAATAGACACAGGATTATCTATGAGTATATATCGACTAAATGCAATTGTTTATTGGATTTTCTCAGCAAAAAAGCAGCATAAAACACATTTATGAACCCTTTGAGGACCGTCGAAGGTAGAGTTGACCCTACAGACTACATAAAGTGGTAATAAGATAAGGACTAAAGCATTGTTTGTGGGTTTGGCATTCAAGAATAAAAATAACTTAGAACAAAGTGGAAATTTACAATATCGTCGCCGACATACCTGCCCCAAATAGAAAGTGGGGATTAAGTCAACGAAATACCCTGTTATTATGGTTTGTTAAACTCACATTTGGAGAAAGGTCAAGAAAAATGATTAAGAAACTATTTTGTTTTTCCTGCTTAGCTTCGTGGGTGGAGATCGGCAACTTTCAAGTTTTCTGAACCCTTTCTAAATACCAATAAACTAAGTTCAAGCATAAAGCAGTAAATGAGCAAATTGGACATTTTGTTACAATTCCAAATTCAAAACAATACCCGTTTAAAATAACAAAACTTATCCCATAAACTATAGTTCAGAAAGGACTGTAGAATACAAGTTAACAATTGATGTTGGCAATAGCATTGCATAAGTAGTGAGCACATTGCAAAATTTGTTCGGGCAGAGCTCCCAAACGCCGGAGACTGGGTTCTGGATCGAGGCCGCTGGGCAATTTTTCTCATTTTTCGAAAAAGATAATCATTTTAAAGCCATTGGCACGACGTTTGTAATGCTATTTGAAAGATATGATTGTGAAGATTCGGAAGCGATTTGGCATAATCAAAATACTGTCTTAGTCCCTTTAGACAAGACAAATTTTATTTAGTCGCACAGTAACAATAGAATGGCAGTCATTAAAATTGATTACAATTGCGACAGGGAAGTTGCGAAGGGACCTGTTGTCATCAAGTCAAGCAACCACCCTAAATGTCAAGAAAACTTACTGATTTAGCCAGTAATACTGAAATTTGAGTATTTTTTAGTCAAATGCACCTTTTCCAGATTTTATTTACTTACTAGCATGCTATCGGCCAAACCATTTAAGGCTCCCGAAGAATCAAAAGATCCAAATAGTCATTGCGAGACGTGCAAGCGAACCTATGCTACTGATTTAGCAGAAAATTTTTATACTGAATTTTTAATCTTTTATAGGAGAACACCTTAATTTTTTGAGGAGTGGAATTCCAGATCTTGACTCCCTGATATTTACTGCACCTTTGCAATTTATTTATTCGTTAGCGTGAAATATGAAGATTCGAGTTATCGCTTGATTGTCTCGTAACTCGGCTCGAATGTTCAACAGTTTTACGAAAATAATTGCAGAACGAATTAGGTGTTTTGTTGGTAATATATCAATGAACAAACTCAGTTATTTCATACTTTAATAGATCATCAATTTGCAAAATCTTAAATTGAATGTAATATGGGTTTACTTCACCTCGGTAATGACAACTAGTGACCACTATTATAGCTCGATTCTGTAAGGATTTTAATATTTTTGGGATATTCAGTCGTCTTATTTTCTGGTTAAGTTTAAAACGCGTTTAAAGGTATGCATATTTGGATTGAACTTTCTGAGACCAGGTTAAAGGGGAGATTGAGCCTCCTGAATTTGTGAAAGTTTCTATGTGTGCAAATATAAATACGTGGAATTATTTTGAAATGAAATTATTTTAACACATTACGTAATTGTGTTAATACATACCGGTAATTATACACTGCGTAATTCTATAATATAACGTATAAACGTCACAAACACAACACCATTGCATATCGTCTGATGAGATCATTGTATTATTGGGAATTTTGGCCTGAAATATAAGGCACAAATTTTGATGAAATAGATTTTCACAAGAAAGCACAATGGCTTGATCATTTAAACAAATCCAAAGACCCCTCCCGCTGAGGAGCAACCATTCTCTAAATTTTCCAGCTTATCTTGAACTTCTTTCCAGTTAAATCTGCTGCTTGTTCAAAGCCATCAAGCATTGGTAATTGCGCTGATGCGCCCCATCCAAGAACACAAGGTATTGATCAGATTCTGATTTGAACTCATCGGTAACCAATCCGCAGAGCCGCAGAAACGGTTCTTCTAGTGATAAACTCATTTGAGCATGCAACATAAAAATAAAAATAAATAAACAGAGCAAAGAACATACATTTTAACACTTTTTTACTTAATAGTCTGTAGTTGATACCAGAATTTCAAAAGTAATCTATATCAAAGAATTAGAGTGAACATCACAGCAGTTTACCAGTTACCACAGTTCTAAAACACTAAAAATTTAAATCTAATAAAAGTACTCAACTGTCTGTTTCACTCATGAAAGGGATCATCAAGAGTATGTCTCAACAATTTAAAAGGTAAAAAAATAACGATATTTTCATTTAAAACTTAAAATTTAAAACTAGATTATGGCTTTACAAACAGTTGAGCAGCACTGAAATCTTTTACACTAATGTCATGATTAAAAACAATGAAAATTTGTTGTTTTTTGTTGTTGTTTTTTTCGCAAAAGTAAATGGGTGTAAACGTCAAGTCCTAATATCATTTAAATGTTTTTAAACTATGGTTTTGAATTGCTTGATTCTAAGAATCATTCAGTGTTCTCGCTAATCGCGCAACCAGAATTTTGCTAAAAAAGGTAATTACACAAAAAGCCAAGACTCTTTTGTATGAAATATTCAACGACCGGCGCATTGAGAGAATTACTGACCGTGATCTAGGGGCTAAGCTCCCAGCTGCTGAGTAATATTTGCGTTTTTTTTTGTTTTTTTTTTGGTAAAAAATAGACCTTTTAACGTTATTTAAAATACATTTGACATCTTTTTAGAGCCATTTAAAATTAGATTATATTATGATAAAAATTCTTCAAACCCTTCAACCTCCTCTAGTTGCTAACAAAGTTCAGAATGAATTTGAAAGTTAGCATATTTGGGATAAAGTGTTTAAGAGACGTTGCTAAGAAAAAGTTTTTTAACGCTCTGCCCCTAGCCTTACTCTGGTTGCGCCACTGGTTTCTAATCGTTTTAAAGTAATTTTTAAAGCAACCACATAACGGCACTTACGTAACTTCAATGCCATCCAGCGGTAAAAATATTTTTGTAATTACGTCACAATTAGCGTAGTTGAGTTTCATCGGATCGGAAAGAAACTTGAGAACTGAAAGCCTGACTTGATTCAATGCTTGTCAAGTAACGGTAACTTTTTTTTTGAAGTAGGGAAATTACACAGCAGAAGAGTGTTGTAAGATTGGTATCAGGTTTATTGTTGCTATAGAGCAGATTGAACCGTACGCATAAGCCTTTGAAAAGCAATTGACCATAACAAGAAAAAGGAAGCAAAAGTAGTAAAGATTTGGTTCTTAGCTTTGTCACCAACCGGTTTAATCAAATGCAGCATATCTGTTAGAAAATCGCTCGTATAGCTTATCGTTTTACCAAGTTTTTTTTGTTAAACTTTGTTCAAAGGTTTTGGTCAAACAGTTTTTGAGAGGACGCACAAACTTGACTTTCAATTCAATTTTGGAAGGCTTTACTTCACCGGAAATTTTTATCTAGTTTTTTATTAATTCTGACTCAAATCAAACCTAAACTCAAACGCTTACTCTAAAACTATTCCCAAATCGAACCCTAACCCAAACCCTAACCTAAACCCTAATCTTAACCCCTAAAAAAGCAAATGAAAAAAGCGCGGATGAATATTTCTCATTTTCGTTTTATTCTCTTTAACTTGAAAATTTGCGGTGAAATAGTCACTACCTTCAATTTTATCATAGCAAAGTATAAATCTTATCCAGGAATGCTGTAGATAGCAACAAACAATAAGCAGAAGCAATGTAAGCTTGAGGCTAAAGTGTACAGCGAGATTTTGCGTATTGACAAAGATAGCAAGTAATACGGCCAATCAATTACACTTCTATTCAAGTGCTTTAAGTTTACTAGTTAAACTACCAAATTATCTCGGCCAGGAAACGTCAACAAACCGACCTCGTAGTAATGGCGGCGCTCGATTTACGCTTGTTTGGCCTGTCATTCAAAATCGAAGCTCCACCACTGAAGTTCCCTTTTCACGTCAAATCGGTAAACAGCAGCTATTCTTGGTATCAATTAGCTTACCTATCACGCATATTAATATATTGTACATTGGAGTAGTAAAGTAGTTTCTCAATTTAAAAGTGTGTGGTTTATTACGAGCTATGCTGACATGTTGTTCGAATAATGTTCCGCACTATCATACAAACAAGAGCGACAGTTTCCCACTTCGTAGTAAGAGAAACAACGCAGTAAGTTGTGCTGGCCGTTTGCGCAGTAAAATGAAGTGTAGAAAAGTGTTGTGCTGGAATTAATACTTACTCGTTTTTTTTCGTTTTTTTTGTTTTATGGTTTTGCTAAACTATTTACTGGAATATGACATAAGTTCAAGAAATGAAGACACCGTTTCGTCTGGTAAATGCCCAAAAGCATTGCTCAACCATAAAAGAGATTGTAGTTCTACTAACTGTAACAATACTACACTATCATAGTACAGTAGCTATAGGCAGCACTTAAATTGTAGGGGGGACGGGGGGGACGCGTCCCCCCATCGAGATTTGAGCGCTGGTTGATGAGAGGAAAAAAACGTACGAAGTCCGGTCGAATAAAGCACCAAATTCCGCAGGAATAGTGATGCAGAAAAAAAAACAATTCAACCGTCGGCGGAGATCTTTTTTTATTGGTCTACACCTAATTTTCGGCGAAAAAGCACTTCAATTTCCGGCGAAGACCTTTTTTTTAATTTTTGGAGATCACCTGTTTTTGGCCGGAAAAAAAACATAAGTTTGTGATTTCGGCCGAAAAAAGCGTTTGAATTTCGGCGAAGACCTTATTATTTTTTTTGGAGATCACCTGTTTTTGGCCGGAAAAAACCTCAAATTTGTGATTTCGGCCAGAGAAAGCGTTTGAATTTCGGCGAAGACCTTTTTTTTTTGGAGATCACTTAATTTTCACTGAAAAATCGCCTCAATCCAATTCAAGAGTAATGAATATTTGGGTCAAATTCGTTTACGGTTGGATCAAACTTTAAAAAAAGCCCCTCCCTTTGCGAAATCCTGGCTACGCGCCTGATCTTCACTAAGGTTCAGTCAATGCTGCAAAAGCGTCCCCCCATGCAAAATTTTACAATTTAAGTACTGGCTATAGGCTAAACTTACTAACAAAAGGAACTAAATGCCGTGTATGGATATATACGGCATTTAGATAGGACTATTTTGTGGGGTTGTGACATAAGTCGTCGTCGTGCGCATAATGTTTACCTTAAGCGAACAAAGAGTATGTAACTATAGTAGACATCAACAAACACACGTTTTTTGTAAAAGACAGCAAGACAAATTCATTTCATCGCTTAGAAGCAGCACGAAATAGAAATTGATCAGTATTCGTCGGAAAATTCCTCAAGTCATTAAATAGCATTCGTTTAAGAAGGCGACAAGCAAGTTGCGAAAAAACTCTACTAAAAGCGGCAGAGACAATATACTTTTTTAATACTCTTTATCCGGAAAGAGGATTCTTCAAAACATTGATTGGAAAAAAAGTTTTTTAAAGCTTTCGACTTTCAGAAGAAATGGATAAAAGGTATGTTCTTTTATTCTTGGGGAAAGTAAATACAAATTTCTTTCAATTTGATCATTTAAATTACTGTTTTTCATGGGTCTGTCATTGAGTTTGTATAAACCATAACGACAGCAAAATACTGTAGCTTCAATTTTTATGAGCTTAAAGGTATTTTCTTTCCGGTTTTATGAGAACAATTATCAATTTTACCTAAAAGTACTAATAAATCGGTAAAAATTTTAAGAAACTAGCCGACCACTAGATCGTAATTGTTTTTTTGATTCAGTGTCAACTGTCCTCAAGATGATATTAGAAGTTTTTTTCAAGCTCTCATTGAAAAAAACATCGATGACAAATCTTGGCCTGAATTTATGCGTAGGATTGGTTATCCATACGAAAATCATAGACGTAACGAAAGTAAATACAAAATGCTTTATCAATGGAAAACTGAAATGGATAAAGGTAAGAACTATTCAATAGAGAGGTCTTTATGAAGCCGTCGATAAAATATCGTAGGGCCCCCGTGTTCTACTGAGTAAAGTGACAAATTCTTTTTCCTCCAAATAAATCATTGCAGCATTCTCCTTAAACTAACAGTCTATTTCAAAGACAACATTAATTATTTCAACGTGGTTCATCAATAGCAATCAATTTATTACAGTACGCTAATTAAATTTTAGAAAAAATAACGCAGTACGGCATTGCTGTTTAAGAAAAACCTAGATTTCTGCTTCCTCTATGACGATTTGTTGTGAGGTCCGTGGTCCGGATAATTTTTTTGGCCTGCTCTGCAAAATTTTTATTCAAGGCTGGAGCAGCGCGGCCCGTATAGGCCTGGGCGAGTCGGACAAAATACTGCCCGGTCTAACGAGATACTGATTAAATTTATATATTTTAAATGAGACCTCTTGAGGTACTTGTAATAACATGAACCTATTAATATTAAGCTGTTTGTATGTGCTTTTGTGCAAACACTACGACTGCCAAATTTATGGTTACTCTTATATGTAATGACGTTGAAAAGTACTACAAAAAACAAGTGTACTTGCATTACAGTAAAAAAGAATTCAATATAATGTGGCTAAGTTCGAAATCGCAATAATTCTCAACTATTCATTATATGACATAACTTAGTTTTTTTTAGTGTGACGTCATGATATCTTTCGCTCAGAGTTGCCATAGCATTTTTGATCAAACAATTTTATTGGAATTTTGTGTACAAGGTTAATAACTATACATATGGTTGGTATACGTTGTTGTTACCTCAAAAACTTCTCAGTTTTCATCATGAATATTAAAAAAAAGGAAAATTCTATTATCTGTTTGAACTCAAATCGTCGGTGGATTTTATTTTCATCTATTTAATGTGTTTTAAAGCGCATAGCTGGAGCGAAAGTAAGGAAGTTATACAGAAGGCAAAAAAGGAGGTTTATTGTCGAGACGGTAATGACCAAGAGATCGATATGAGAAAATGGTGTGCAGATATGAAAAAGAGTGAGTTCATGCCAATAATAAAAGTTCTACACAATATTGCGTACTTTTACCGCTAGGAATGACTGCACATAACTTCCATTGATTCATTGGTTGATGCCTTTCTATCCTCCTGTCACGAGGAAGCGACAGTGGCGCTATCTTGTGATAAACTCACACCAACTTGGGTGTTGACCATTTTCCACGTAAAAGGTCTTTTTCTAATGCAATATTTAGTACATAAGACAACTGATATCTAACTCAGCTTCTTCGTCATCTTTTCTAGTCTACCCAAAACTTCAACCATCTTATAGGGCTGCTGTAGGGTTTGCTTCTTTCAGATGTTTCTCAGAGCTTTTGATTCCACTAACTTGCCGAAATGGTAAAGGCGTCGTTTTTACGACCATTCTGATCCTATGATCTACTGTAGGTTCAACCGGCATCTTGGTCACGCTTTTGCGTCCTTATCTCTGCGCGGTGGGTTCGAACAAGCAGCAAATTCAGTGGACAAGAATTCGAAAAAATCCACAGGAACGTTGGATCACTGGAAACTACTAAGCAGGTGCGGATTCCTCGAAGTAGTCAATGCAATGAAAAGTCTGGGGATCGTCCAACAGTAAGCGTCTGACGTTGTCCGGTGACAGGAGGATAAATATGCACTACCTTAACAGCAACAACTTTCTTAGAGGATGTGTGCCATTGTTTTCACGGGTTATGCTGATTTCTCATTCGTTGTGATTGCGTTTAGTTTTTATTTTTATCAAACTCTAAAGAGAGTGACGGTCTAACAAACTAATTAATCATCCTGGAAAATACTGTGTATTTATTTGGGCTAAATAATGATAAGGTAGTTTGGCTACGGTAAAGTATACATATTCAATTTATGAGTGTTTAAGTAAAAGTTTGTTTTTCAAAATATATTAAATTTTTTTTCCGACTATATTAAAATGGTCGCGTTAAGAACTTTCACAAAATGCGAAACTCTTCCGCGCTGAAGCAAAAATCCCTTTTTTTTTTCAGAAACCTTGTGCTATACAAATCTCAGTTTAAAAAATAGAGAGAACTAATTTACATGTCAACCCGGGTAGGAAAAATTACTTGATTTTGCTTTAATTACAATTACAGCCTAAAATTTTCGATTACAATTACTCAAGTTCAAGTAATTGTAATTCAATTACAATTTTAATTACAATTACAATGAAAAGATTCTCAAAACAATGCGACCAATTCACTTACATACGAAGCCTTGAGTTTTGCTTATGTCAACACTGTGGATTTGTTTTGTAGTTCTATATCAGATCTATTAAACCCCATTTCTCTCTGTCCTTGTTCCTCCATCAATCTTTTTTTAAGTTTAATTTTTGCAGTACTAATTTCGTTTCTAAGCAATTGTCAAGTATGTTAATGAATTCGTATCGCTTCCAGCAACGTTATGGTTTTAGCTAAACCATGGTATCATTCCGCAATTATTTGTGCAAACGAAAATAAGTTTTAACACAATTAAAAATTGTAAAAAAGTGAAATGGTTTACGTTACAACTTCAAGTTACAACTACTATTTACACTATTTTAATTTTCACCAATAATATTACATATTTAGCATGATCATACAAAATAGAACCATTAGTGTCGCTTTGGCATGCACACAAGGGCAAACAAGCGAAAAAGCACACAAAATCTTATTATCACAAATAGCATTGAAGTCAAAATCATAGGCGTAGTCAGGGGGGGTAGGGGGCCCGGGCCCCCCCAATTGAAATGCCATCAATAAAAAATTGAGACAAAAAGTCTTGTTTTTTCAGTTTCTTTAGCATCTTTGCGTACAACAGTACTCGCGTACAACAGTAAGTAACAATAATATTGACGACCAGTAACAATAATATTGAAGCCTGGGCCCCATCAATTCGATTTTGCCAACCAGAGGTGGGCACTCGGTACTTTAAAAGTACCGAGGATATCGGTACTGATACTTTTCTAAAAAACGACGGTACTGATAACGGTACAATTTTAAAAAAGTAACCTCGATAACGGTACTTGGTACCGATTTTCGGTACTTTTCATAAAAAATTTTTTCATGATTTTAAATTGATTTTTCGGCAATTGCGTGGCGAATATGTTTTAAAATTATTATTTTTTATTTAGGCAAATTGCTTCAGATGTTGCAAATTGAGTCTTGGTTGCACAAAACGCGCTGTGAATAATTCTTAAATTGATTTTTCAGTATAATTCTTAAATTGTAGTTTAGGCGCAACTTTTAGGGAAATTGCATAGTACAAGTACAGCCAGCCGCTTGCTGGATTGAGCCAAACCAAACAACAGAAAAATGGTAATCACTGCTTCTCTGTTTGACACTTGGCAACAAGAGGTAGTAGTGTGGAGTTTCTATCTGGAATTACGGGTGGTAGACGGGTGGCAGCAGGTGGTGATGTGCTTCCTCTCTGGCGTTTTAAAAGTCAGGCAGCTAGAATGATGGTTTAAAAATCAGGCAGCTAGAATGATGCAAATCAGACAAAATTGCAACGCAGTATTTATTAAAGTTGCCTTTTAAAAACACTAACATGTTGAAATGCTCGTCTGATAGTCCTGCTCTTTTGGGCCTGAGAGCGTCTTTTCCTGTCAAGAAAGGACGTTCCCCAGCTGCGTTTGACGGCAAGGCAGAATTGTACTTCACAAACAGCAGCTTCAACTTCTTATGGGTCGCAAAGGTGGCCAGTATGTTTTTGGTAGGCGGTTCATCAAGGAATGATTCTGCAATTTTTGTGGCACTACCTTTGCGACTAGGCGCGTAGCCAGGAATTTGCAATGGGGGGGGGCTGTTTTGGAGACTAAAAGCACCATCAAACGATCTTGACCCAGATTTTGATCAGTCTTCACTCAGATTGAGTCGGTTATTCTGCCCAAATTAAAAAAAAAGGTCTTCACTCAGATCGAGTCGGTTCATTTTTCTCCAAATTTAGGTGAACTCCGAAAAAAAAAGGTCTTCAACCAGGCTGAAGCCCAGTTTTACTGATCTAAATTACATCAGGTCCTTGACCGATTCTCATCGCCAATGCCAATGGGGGGCTATTTTCGTTTTTAGTGCAAAAATCGGCCTCAAAAGTGCTAAAAACAGGGTATTTTGCATACTCTTCAGGGCGATGGGGGGGACTGTAGCCCCCCCCCCCCTTGGCTACGCTACTGTTTGCGACTGTGCTTGTCCACGAAAAGAGAGCCAAAAGAATCATCTTTCCCATCTTCGTCTGGCTCATTTTCGCTACTGCTTGATGTTTCATCAGCTTCCAACTCTTTTTCTAGCAAAGTAATGATTTTATTCTGAATTCTTCTTTGCTTTCAGCAGCGTAGCCAAGGGGTAGCCCCCCCCCCGCATTGGCCTGTCAACCAAAATGCAGAATAAGAAAAATACCACGTTTGTAGCTCTTCTGAGACTGTTTTTTGCGCTGGAATGGACTGAAAAGTGATTTAAAGCATCTTTTGAAACATATATTCAGGGGGTAGACTAATTTGTCAAAAACTAAAGTCACAAATCAATAAAAACTTTGAAATGGCCCAAAAATAAACAATCAAATTTCATCGCTAGCGTAAAAACGCCAAACATAGGCTTTATCAACAAATATATTATACACTCAGAAATAAAGGGGGGCGGGGGCTATTCAGTGTTTGTCAATTACCAATCACTTCTCTCAAATATCTTTCCATTAGCCCCCCCCCCCCCCAATTATTTTTCTTTATAAAATATAGACGAAATATATTACTTCGTGTGAGTTTTATTGAATAGTAGGATTTTATGATTTACCAGCATGTAAACAAGAGAACTGCAATGTTTTCATTAGCCACTTCCCACACAGCCCATTAATGTAACCAGTTGAGTCATGTTGCGCTGTAAATTTCTATACCACGTTTTAAAAGCATTATTTTGTATTAAAATACAGAGGTGGAGTCGAGGACACAAGGCTCGAGGCCAAGCACACAAACAAAATCCGAGGCCAAGGCCAAGGACAGCCCTTCCGAGGCAGACCCTCTTGAGGCCAAGAACAGGAATGCTCGAGGCCTAGGCCAAGGACACAAGCGCAAATGCTCTCCGAAAAAAAAGGTCTTCAAAAATTTTTTTCAGGCGATCTCCAAAAAAAAGAGGTCTTCACAAAAAATTTTCAGGTGATCTCCAAAAAAAAAAGCTCTTCACAAAAATTTTTCAGGTGATCTCCAAAAAAAAAAGCGAAAAGGTCTTCACAAAAATTTTTCAGGCGATCTCCAGAAAAACACGTCTTCCAAAAAATTTTTCAGGCACTCCAAAAATTTTAACAATTCAAAAAATAGTGCTGTCCTCTTGCCGAGGACAGGGCAATTTTCGAGGACTTGAGGCTTCGAGGCCAAGGCCAAGGACTTGACCTTCAAAGCCAAGGTCAAGGACTTCAAAATGTGTCCTCGAGGCCAAGGATGTCCTCGAAGACTCCACCTCTGAGACCTAAAATCAAGTTATTTTTGCAAGAAAAGCCAAAGTTTTTGAGCGCTTTTGAGCAATGCATAACCCCAAAACAGCCCCCCCATTGCGAATTTCTGGCTACGCGCCTGTTTGCTTTCGTGCAAAAATTGCTTCGACATCGTCATCATCGCTAAATGCCTATCACGTGCGGCCCTGCCAACTACCTACGTGACTCATATTAGGCTTTGATTTAGAGATTGCCTATTAAGACGACTCACATAGGCTTTGCCGCCGCATGCCATTTGCGTACGATTGTCACGGTTTAGTTGTCATTATGGATGTTGACACTTGCCTTTAAAAGAAATTTTCGCTTTTTCGCTCTAAGTATGTTCAAAAAAAAAGTTATCAAAATATCGTGTAAAGTAGTATCGACGGTACTAAAAACGGTACTTTTTCAAAAAGTATCGTCGTTACCGATAGCGGTACTAAAAAAGTACCGCGGTACTGCCCACCTCTGTTACCAACCAATTAAAATGTATTACCCGGGTAAAATTAAGAAGATTTGTCCTGAAAGTTGCTATCTTAGGCCTTCATCTAACCCTTTTATGAACGTAATGCAGTAACCAGAGCCGAATTCACCATATGACACAGTGCCATGGCCCTGCGCTCAGATCGTAAGACTTTTTTTATGTCTCCACGTACGGCAGAAAGATGTTGCAAAAATCCCCTACGTACTAGGGGCCTCGCCCAATGTAAATCCGGCCCTGGAATAGCATAGTTAGTAAGCGTGACCATTAATGTACCATTTTTCCATAACAATTCATCTCCACCTCGCCAGTTTTTGCACAAAATACTTTAAAAAAATAAATTAGCTAGGGGAAATGCTCATTGAACAAAACTTAAATTTGAATTGAGGGGGCCTGGGCCCCCTAGCCGTACATGTGCACCTACAAATGGCTAATTGATAAGAACAAAAATCTCTAAAGAAAATCTTCGAGTGGATTATTATTTACTGGTAAAATATTGCACGTGGCAATGCACCTTACTTCCCCCTATCTTGGCCAAATAAATCACTTACAAACAAAATTAAACGACAAATTGCAGGATTATCAACGTGTTTTGTACTTAAATTGCAAGAACAAAAAAGGACTGAGCAATTTAATTTTTTCGGCTTTGCTTTGCAGAAACAATATTTAGCTTGTTACCTGTCTCCCAAGTTAGACAATTGCACCTTTTAACTATTAGTTTACAGTACCTCTACCGTCAGCAAAATCCTGGTTAATTGCCAACATCAGGCCACGGCTTTAGATCTTCCATTGTGCGATATCGTTGCCCCACAAAAAGTTCCTCTTTTCAAAATTTGTGATAACGTCATTGCCTGTGATTAGTGGTTTGGCTCCCCCCAAGTAAAAATCCTGGCTACGCCTATGGTTACTTACCACCGGTTACAGTGACATCTGACGTCATAGGCCAATTCTATTGTGCTATTTTTTATCTTCGAGTCAGTGCTAGTTATGATAAGAGTAGGTGCTAAGTTTACAGTAGGTTATGAATACGATTAACCCTATCTCCAAAACTAATTCTGACTATCCCTAACCTACTTTGATGTTCGATTTGTCACTTCAGATGTGATTACAACCAATAGCAAATTTCGATATCGATTTGCAACCGTAGGGAAATTGATATTGTTCAAACACATTTTGTTATCATCTATCTTAGTGAATAATAGAGTAATTGTAATTCAAAATGGGCAGAAAAACTTTCAATAACAATTACAATTATCGACTTTTAAAAATTCGCAATTACAATTACAGCAAAATCGTGTAATTAATTACAATATTGTCAATTACCTTTATGATTGTTCCAAGCCTGATGTCAACAGATCTTAGATATCTTAGAACGTGAACAAATCTCAACTCATATTATTTTGTAGACAGAGAAATTGCTTTGGTCTTCTATAGCGTTATAAGGCATTACAGTGATGAAGATTTCTGGAGAACAGAAATAATTCGTCACAAACTTAAGTTGCCGCAATGCAGGATTGATCAACTGAAAGCAGATAATGACCACAACTACAACGAAGAACAATATAAAGCCTTAGACTTTTGGAAAAAATTAAAAGAAGGTATGTGATGATAATGACGTCATCCAGTTACGTTTTTGGGCTTAACAGTACGATATTATCAAAACGGTAACGATAAGGTTCGAACCTCGGTTTAGTCATATTACACTACAGTGTAAGACTGATTCAGCTGCTAGTAGATTTTATGCTCCTACTTTCATGGCTAAAGGTGAAATAGCCTATATTTAAGTATTTCAATCATAGATTGCACGCAAATATTGCGTCTTTTATAATTAGGACCAAATCAAACCTGCTGTCAATAAAACTTTTTTTGACCGCGAAAATGCAATTACAAAAAGAACGATGACTGACCAAGAAGATCACCTTGAATTATAAACATTTATGGTAATTTTTCAGTGCCCCCGATTTCTGTATCCTTATATACCGAAACGCCGTTTTATTTATATGAAGAATCAGAGGTGGAGTCCTCGAGGACGTCCTTGGCCTCGAGGACGTCCTCGAGGACACAATTTGAAGTCCTTGGCCTTGGCCTTGGCCTCGAAGGTCAAGTCCTTGGCCTTGGCCTCGAGGCCTCAAGTCCTCGAAAATTGGCCTGTCCTCGGCTCGAGGACAGCACTATTTTTTGGAATGTTAAAATTTTGTGGAGCGCTTGAAAAATTGTCTGGAAAACGTTTTTTAGTGGAGATCGCTTGAAAAATTTTTGTGAAGACCTTTTTTTTTTTTTTTTTTGGAGAGCACTTGCGCTTTGTGTCCTTGGTCCTTGGCCTTGGCCTCGAGCATTCCTGTCCTTGGCCTCGAGAGCGTCTGTCCTCGGAAAGGCTGTCCTTGGCCTTGGCCTTGGCCTCGGATTTTTTTTGTGTCCTTGGCCTTGGCCTTGGCCTCGAGCCTTGTGTCCTCGACTCCACCTCTGTGAAGAATATCACACAAAGTGCTGTTCCACTGACGATAATTTGCTTGCGACATTGTGCGATTTTTTGATTGCATATTGTTGTGTGCCTTGTTAAACAAAAGTTAAAAGTAAATTTTTGGCAATCTTAATGAAGCTTAAGATTTAACATGTGCCTATTTTATACTCTCACTCTCCCGTTAAGTACCCTGTGTACGTAGTATTGTCATTTTCAAAATAACACCTGCTACAACATTGACTGAAAATGCCACCAAAACGCGCTTAATAGTACACAATATTGTGTATAAACCAAAATTGTTTATTCTTTCTTGATTTTTTATTATCAAGGTTACAAAAATGCATGATTATTTGGTTAGTTTTGAAATTTTCAAAACTTTTTAGAAAAAAGCTATCCACAACAATGTTTGATAACCTTGGCAAAAGTTGGATTTTTTTAATGAGACAGAATGTATGGAATGCAATTTAGCATCTAAAATCCTTGAATACTATTCTACTCGACACATATACGTTCTAAGGAATGTTTAAATTTCAAAGGGTGCTGTTCTAGCTGGAGGCAATTTTTTTTAACTTTTTTTGGCTATGTTAATTTAAAATACTACATAATCTACGGCGCATACCGCTGAGAAGCAAAGGTTTATGAATTTAGCTGTTAGAACAGAACATTTTGGTAATTTGAAATGCAGTGTAACAGGCGCTTTTCTATGTGAATTTAAAAAGAACGTAATTGCTACATCATTGCTGAGGACTACTGCCGAAAAACTTTACGTGAAATATGGTTGGTTTCGCAATCATATTTGAAAGTTTACTTTCGGAAAACTTGCAATCATTAGCCTGATCAGAAAGTTCCAACAACAAAAAATTACTTTTTAGAAACATTGAGCTGAGGTCCTGTTTTATTTACTAATAATCACATTTCCGGAGTTATTTTGCAGTGGCTGAACCTTTAAGTGTGGAAGGAATTGCAGCTAATCTGAAATCTTGTGGCATTGTATTCGAACGACTCATACATGTGTCTTCAGGTATGAGATCAGATGTTGCAGTTGCTAGAGTCTTTTGCTTAGCTATGATTTTTATTGGTCCCCAACTATTTAAGTTGTCGATATGATTTTGTGCAATCGAAGAAAAACATAACCCATAAAGCCACTTAAGACCGGCGCTTCCATTCTGCAACCACAACAGGCAAACCATTTATATAGTCTCGCAAGTATTTTTTGGGTGCAATATTGATCTTTTATGAAAATGAGTGGAGGTTTCCTGCTAGCTATGAACGTAGGCCAGAACTTAAATGAACTATTGATGTCATGATTTTAACCCTGACGAGCTATTTTATTGATCTTGCTAATAACAGTTTCTTTTTGGTCTTTTTCATGTCACAAATCTCCAAAAGATAATGACTTGACCAAGAAAGACTTGAGCACCGGTATATAAAAGCTTCAAACTGTCGTTTTTGACCATATCAGTTATAGCACATGATCTAACGCAATGGTGCCGTCAAGGACATACTTGTTAGGCACGGCCTACCTACTTTTTTGGATTAGCGTAAGCTCATTTACCACAGGCTCTTAACTTTCCTGTCTTGCTAAAATTTACGGAAAAAAGCAACAAAATTTAGGTGAAAAGCTTATTTGGGTCTTTGTCACCTAAAATTAACCCATTAAGCGCCGGAGTCAAAACGTTGATATTTAAAACAATCCTTTTTAATATAATGCTATTGTAACTATTTTATAAGGTGATATGAACATTTTTTTTAGTTTTTTAATTATTTAATGGCACCTTAAGTTGCTAACGGCCGTAAATGGAGTCAAAATTTGTTGCTTGTACAATTGGATAATACTTGAAAGATTAGTTTCAGGTACATTGCCTTGGTTAGGAAGCAACAAATTTTGTGAAATGCAACAATATTTGCATTTTAGTGCACCTGGCCATCTCAAGAAAGACACAAAGAGGTCATCTTTCGCGTGTAACTAGCTAACCCTATTTTGCACGGAATATTGACCAACGCATTTTACATGCTGGGGGAGGGGGCAAAAAATGCTCCCTATCTAGTTTCTAAACCAAAATTCATAGAATCAGTTTGCATGCGGGTTGGTGTTCACCAAAATTTTTTATAAAATTTTTTTTTGAGTTGAAGACGTCATCAATATGACTTCACGGCCACATTTTTCGAAAAATGGCAAAAACGTTTTGCGATGCCAGTTTAGTTAAATTATGGCCAAAACATGCTCAGATTTCGGAAAGTGACTTCGGAAAACCTCAAAATTGGGAAACTTCCGTGAGCTTAGCAGCTTCAAATTTTTAGGAGTTATTTGTAATGCAATTTGACTGAAAGTCAAGTTGGTTTGAAGAAAAAAGCGTCCACGGCGCAATCATACGAGCCTGCTCGGTTTTCTTTATCGCCTGTTTGCTAGCAACAGCTGCATTTTGCTAGTAATTTTGTCGGATGGTACCAAGTCTATCGACCCAAACGTTCTGACAACACATCAAGCAAAGGAAGAGATATGAAAAGATTAGCAAATGTAACACAGCACCAATTTCGAAAGTCACACTTTTCAATGGTACCTACAGCAACATCACCACCCTGCCCCATACGCCAGACCATTGTATCCAAGTTAGATATTTGGCTTACAATAAGACTCTGCATGAAAAAGATTCACTGGATGCTAGACACCATAGCTTGAACCCAAACTGCATGGATTTTTCCCGAATGATATGCTTGGTGCCATGCTTGCCATAATATGGTATCATGCTTTCATCAAAGCTATAAAATATTTCTTGAAGTTGGCATTAAGTGAATCAAACATTGGTCACACTTTGAAATATATGTCACAAATTGATTTCTAAATTGTTTGCTAAATGCAAATCTACTGTTTGATAACTTGGAAAACGGGTATTGTCGGTTTTGCTTCCTTAGCTCTGTCTTTTTTGTTTGCTTTGCTCTAGAATTAGACCATTTGATGAGGTTTTAGGCAGTAAGGGGAAATAGATCTAGCCTAGTTACCCAAATACCGGAATGCTCTTTTTCTCTCCAAACTCTCGGTCAATACTATTGCTCCTTTCTGCCCTAAGCCTTATACCAGACACAGTGATAATAATGAAAGCAAAACTGACATTACCCTGGAAAACTGCTTCAACATATCAGTAGCCTCGCCTAAAATTAGTTTTAATTTTGGAAGTGGCTAGTGTTACGTAACGTTACGCCTATAAAGAAAATATGAGAGCAAAGAGTGAGCGCTGATATGCTCATTTACTCTTTTATTTTTAAATTATTGTTTGGGTAAGATTTTCAGTTTAAATTAACGTTTGGGTTAGAGCTAGGATCAAGAGTTTGAGTTAGGTTTAGATTGGGGTTAGCACAGGATGACGATTTTCTTATTCTTACGTAACGGAACAGCAGCTTCTACCTATATTTTTTCTGAACTTGTCTTTGTAAACAACAACAAAAGTATGCTGGTACAATCATCGTATTGATGTTTTAAAAGCTTCGCCGTTTTACAAAAATGCTTCAAATTTGACCATATATTTGGCCAGAGTTGTAAGTCGGGCCGGGCTTTTCGGGTTGGGTTCTGGCCCAAAGTTGACAAAAGTTTTGGGCTTAATTTGGGCCTGAGACGTTCTTTTTGTCTTAGGTGCACAAACCTATAATTAAAAAAACTTGGCAGTATTACAAAAGTTTTTACACCCAACTTAACTTTCGTTTTTTTCGAGCATGATTTAGGCTTCAAATTGGTTTTCAAGTTCGGGCCGGGTTCGGGCTTATTCTTTAGGGTTCGAGCCGGGTTCGGGCTTGATCTAGTCGGCCCGTTTGCAACTCTGTATTTGGCCAATGGCAACTAAAGTTGCCATGAAAATATATAACTCCCTCACACCCAGTAGCGTAGCCAGGGGGGAGCGGGGGGCTCGAGCCCCCCCATTGGCTTGTGAAGTATGCAAAATCGCACGTTTTTGGTGCTTTTGAGGCCGATTTTTGGTAAAAAATTGAAAACAGCCCCCCTCCCCATAGGAAATTGGGTGCCGAAGTTGTGAAGTACATGTCGTGTATTGGCCTGAAAAAGCGTTTGAATTTCCGATTTTGGCCGAAAAATCAGTCTCAATTTCGGTGAAGGCCTTTTTTTTTTGGAGACCACCTGTTTTTGGGCGGATAAAACGTTTGAATTTCCAATTTTGGCCAAAAAATCAATCTCAATTTCGGTGAAGACCTTTTTTTTTTTTTGGAGTCTCAATTTCGGTGAAGACCTCTTTTTTTTTTTTTTTGGAGACCACCTGTTTTTGAGCGGAAAAAACGTTTGAATTTCCGAGAAATTCCCTCTCAATTTTCGGACAAACCGTGTGATTCTGATTCAAGAACAATGAAAATTTGGGTCAAGGTCGTTTGCACTTTTCTCACTCTTTCAAAAAAGCCCCCCCCCCCCCCTTTTTCCAAATCCTGGCTACGCGCCTGCTCACACCTACCTAAGTGTAAATCTTCGCAAAAATCTTGATTTAAAAGTTGAAAAAATTAGTAAGAATTTGCGTGACAGCCAATTTTTTCTTACACTTGACCAATTTTGCTTATTTTACTTCATTCCAAAAGTGCACCTTAGTCTAAAACCAAAAATTTAGGGTTTGTTCTACGAGGTCAAAGTTTAACCAATACCATTAGTATTTCTACGACATTTTTCACAAATTTTTTTTTCTAAAACTTTTTTGAAATTACCTTCTATCTGATAAAACAAAAAAATTGTTTTTTCAAACATTATGTTATTTTAGTTTGTTTAAAGAAGCATAATTGACAACTTTAGGGGCCATTGGCGTTTGATGGGGTAACGACAAAATGCAACAAATTTCTGGTGAAGATCTTTTTTTGATTTGCTCATAAAATTAAAAGAAGAATAGAAAAATGCCACAAATATTATTTCAGTGAAGACCTTTATGTGGATCAACAAATTTCTGATGAGAAATGTTTTTTTGGATCTTTATCTCGGCAAGGCAAGTGGAACTATTTAGGATTCTGGATGGAGCCTTCCAGTGGCTTATAGGCAGAACTTTCAGAAGGGGGAAGGCATGGGTAAAAAGTTGCATCTCAACTCGAGGTCTGTAGCGGGGCCCCAGCTACAGAAGGCAAGATTTTTGCGTTTTTTTTTTTTACAAAAATGACTTAAATTTAAGACCATTTAAAGTTAAATTTCGGTTTAAAGTCTTTAGCGGCGCAAACATACACAAAAAACATAAAGACTGAAGAGCACAAGCAATTTATTTAGTCATCCTTCCATGTGCTATAGAACGGAATTAAGGCCAATGAAAAAAGACGAGTTTCGTAGGTTTGGTGACAGATTAGTTATTTGCAACTTGCCTAGCAGCAAACGCTAGAATCTAATATTGATATTGGCTGGAAAGCATCTCACATATAACCTGGCCCTAGCAGGTGCTTAAGATGCTACTGCATGATGAGCCGTTCTTGAATATGTCAACCCTAATGAGAAAGCTAGGGTAACGCACAAGGGCTTCTAGAACGTTTTCAGCAGCCTCTGTTTGTAGTATTAGGACCTAAATGGAAATGTTGTAGCTCAGTTTGTCTCCCATTTGAAACGTTATTTATTGGGTATGGCTGCAGAATACTGGCATGGGCTAAAAAATTCTGATATTGGCATTACCCCTAATCTCAAATTGATTTAAATGATGTTGAAATAGCAGGTAGCAAAAGCCTTTTCTATGTGTGTGTGTTTATATACTCTATTTTTATCTAAGAAAGCTGATTTTAACGTCTTTAACACATTTTTTTTGCATTGTTCTGTAGTCCAAAGGGGGGAGCATGGCACAATTCCCCCCTGTCTAACCTAATGGAGCCTACTCACTTAATTTTTACAACGGCAGCATCAAGCTAACGTCGGCTCTGAAGCAATTTTCTCAGCAAAATATGATATTGCAATTTCCTCAAGCATTTTGTCACGAGTTTTTCTGAATCTTGTGGAAACTTTTTTGCAATGACACGTCCTAAACGCAGGAAATAATAAGCTTTTTGATTTAAACAACATTTGCGTAAAACTGTTGAAACTTGAAAACAGCAGACGAAAGATTTTTTTCAAACTTGTTGGAAAACATAGTCTTTAAACAGCAGAGGCTGTCTAGGAACGTACGGGTGCTGCCATTATCTGCATGGAATCGAAATCTTGATAATAAATTGAGCCGTTCATTTTGAAGCTAATGGTTTACCTTTTAACCAAAGCGCTGCTCAAATATGATAAGAAAAAATTTTTAAAGTGTTTTTGTACTGATAGTTCCATTTTAAGATTTAATTTTGTGTTTACAGTTGCCCGATTTCAGAGAAGTTTAGTTGAAGCTGCAAAAAAGGAAACGAACATTGACTTGCCAATTGATTTGAGACAAGCAATAAATGCTGTCACATTGCAAATATTGAGAAAGCCAGCTAATCTTCCACCTTTTTTTGATAAGTTTGATGAAATTGGACAGTACAACAAAAGAAAAGACATGGCAATGATATACGAAAGTCCACGTGGAGACATAACTATCCATGATCTCTATGCTCTTGCCAAAAGTAACGCTGTCAATCAAGCTCCATCAGGTTCAATGGAATCGTCGTATATAATTAAGCAAGGCAACAACATTTTGGTAACGGGACAAGCAGGTATTGGGAAAACAACTTTAACCAAAATGATTACCAAACTTCTGCTGGAAAATGAAATTCCAGATGTTGAAGCGAAATATATCATCTACATCAAAGTCCGGAAAATTGATTTTGACAGGAAGTGCAATATTGTAGAGTTTTTGGAAAGTTGTGAGGGCTTTTATAACCCTCTCTCTGAAGAAGATATTGACTTATTATCACTTCAAGATTTTAAAGAGTTAAACAATTCGTCTAACGTGGCTTTGATATTTGATGGCTTAGATGAAGCCAACACTACGGATTTCAAGAACGATAGTACGTCATGGAATCCAACTCGAATGGAGAAAACATTTCCAAGCGTCATTGTGAAAAACATTATGCAAGGAAATGTGCTACCGAAAGCAAAGAAACTGTGGACCTCACGGCAACGTCAGGCGTACGAGATTCACGAAAATGTTCGCCCTCATACCATCGTGCAAATACTTGGCCTGGATAAAGATGCTCAAGAAGATTTAGGAAAACAATTATGCTCTGAGGAAGGATGGCCGCATGTAAAAAAGTATTTGGAAGATCATCCGGATCTTCAAGTCATCTGCTATGTTCCTGTTATTTGCATCATTGCTATCAGTTCTATTCATTCGAGTTTGGTGCACCACGAAGATATCAAGCTATACACCATGACGGATGTGCTAGCCTATGCTTTAGATCTTTACTCAAGATCTCCTCATCTGAGAGACGGGAACCTTAACGGGGAATTGTCGAAGATTCCAGTTTTAGCGTGGGATAGCTTTTTGAACGAAAAGATTATTTTTGATGAACAGGATTTACAACAAGCTGGAATAAAAGAACAAACTTTTAGTGCGTTTTTGATCACAGCTGTGGACAAAAAAACAAATTTTCGCCTGAAATTGGTTGTTGGTGATAAGAAAAGCAGTTTTTCGCATTTAATTTGGCACGAGATGTTTACCGCTATTAAGGGCGTGATGTTCTTGTTATCTGCTGAATTAGCCACACAATTGCCGGACTTGCTTAAACCAAGATGGGAAGTAGTAGCGAAGCTAATGTACGGCTTATGCTACGAGCCTACAGTAAAGCGTCTCAGAAAGATTTTTTACAAAAGCTGTCTTGAAACGGACATAAGTCAAAACAGAGAGCTACTCAAAAATTTTCTCAGAAAACAAGTGATTGAATTTCGAAACTTCGACCCCACAAAACTTGAAGAAAAGACACAGAAGCTTATTCAAGTGTGCACTTGGGCGCAAGAAAGCAATTCTTCGGATTTTGTGGCTGTCGTTCAAGATGAATTGCCTAAAGTTGTAGATGTAAACGGAGATCTTCTACCCAGTGATGTACGATGCATCACATCTGTTCTTCCTAATCGCCATGCCATTCGTGTTGGTGCTAATGTCAACGTTCGATTTATTGCCAACTCTCTTTTGTTACTTTGCTCAGAAATTGAAAGAAAACGTTTGCAGGTAGACTGTTTGAGATCTCGTTATTGGTAACAATGGTGTTTTATTGTTTTGCGTGCTTCTGGCCCAAAGGCTACCACAGCGGAAGCGTAGGGAAGAGCCACCAGAACGGCGACTACTTAAAATAAGCAATGCAAAAAATTTATCCTCCCACACGGTTCGAACCTGCAGCCTTTGGATTACCGGTCTACTGCTCTACCACTTGACCTAGAGAGGATGTCTTTCTCGCATGTATTGCTTGTTTTAAGTAGTCGCCCTTCTGGTGACTCTTCCCTTGGCTTCCGCGCTGGTAGACTTTGGGCCAAAAGTACGCAAAACGATTAAAACTTTAAAACTCTGGCCTGCAAACATCAAAACATCACAACTTAATTATTAACAGTAGTGTTATTAGTTATTTATTAATTATTAGAGGTGGGGTTGAGAACACATGGATCGAGACCAAGGCCAAGGACACGAAAAAAATTCGAGGTCAAGGCCTAGGACAGTTCTTCCGAGGACAGACCCTCTCGAGGCCAAGGACAGAAATGCTCGAGGCCAAGGACCAAGAACACAGTCGCAAGTGTTTTCAAAAAAGAAAAAAATTTTTTAGGCGATCTCAAAAAAAAGTCATCAAAAAATGTTTGCCAGTGCTAGAGTTACGTAGCAAAAGCTTTTATGTTCAAGCCTATGCCGATGATCTAGCAGTGTTGGTCACTGGTGCTGATATGCTTTGGATCAGAGATATGGCCCAGAAAGCAATAAATATTTCTAAAAACTGCGCTTCGGAACAAAAGCTACAGTTTGGTAGCAAGAAAACCGAAATCGTACTGTTCACTCACAAACGAAATCCAGATTTAGGTTCCTTGTCAATGAATGGTTTAAAACTTGAACTTTCCAAGGAAGCAAGGCTATTAGGTGTTACTTGGACAGCAAGCTAACTTGGAAACCACATATTGCCCAAATTACCCGCAAAGCAACTTCAGCATTAATGCAATATAGAAAATTGTGAGTAAAACGTGGGAAATAAAACCATCTATGATAAAATGGATATACACAGCTATGATACGTCCAATCATGTCATATGCATGACTGCATGTGTGTCCTAGGCTGGCGGTCTCAACAAAAAGTATTTAGTGAGGAAACGCACAAAGGTTCAGAGCATAGGTGGGCAAGTTAATGCAAAACGTTAGCTTCGTTAACCACTAGTCCGTTAACAAACTTCACACCTCCGTTAACGTTAATCCGTTATTTTCAGCTTTAATTAACGGAAGTTAATCAAGTCCGTTAATTCGTTGATATTTTGCGTGTAATTTACATTTCTTTTTATTCACTCGCTTCTAGAACACGTAATGACGCTGTTGAGCTGATTGTAAGAAAATATTTGTTGCTATGATGGTTTTTTGTGTTTTGGAAGTTACATTTTACAGTCTAATCTAATTTTGAGATAAAAATAAGTTCAAATGCACTACGAAGCTGCGATCTGAGAATCTTTGGAAATAAAACTCGTGCTAATGCGCAGCAAGTGTTACCAGTGCAAACTGGTTTGTACCGATGCGATGAATGAATGGTGCAAGATATTAACAATAAAAACCTTAACGGAAGTTAACAGAACTTAACGGAAGTTAATTTAGTCCGTTAACATGAAAAAACTTTTTAACGGATTAACGAGTTCAAGAAAAAGTTAGCTTCGTTATTAACGGATTAACGATTAACGGACTTGTGCCCACCTATGGTTCAGAGACTTGCTTGCATGATGATTTCATCAGCTTTTCCTGGCACCCCTACTGGTGCTCTGGAAATATTACTCTACATAACTCCCGTTGAGAAATTCTTATTGGCTGAGGCAGTGCAAGGGTAATACAGAATCACTGTTAGTGGACTCTGGCATGTCAACCGAGTTGATTCCTTTGGGAAAACGAAACGCCATGTTGATGTTTGCAATGAGGCAAGAAGATTCTTACCTCTGCTTCAAATGCCTGCTGACCGAATAAAAAAAACAAAGATATTCGAGAGAATTTTCGAATGTCAAATTATGGATAAAAAGAACGCTATCAGATATGAAAGCGTTTTAAATCAGAACACTGTCAAGGTTTACATCAATGGCTCGAAACTAGATGGGAGAATAGGTGTAGGTTTTTATGCAGAATACCCAAACAACTTCCCAAAATAAGCATTTTTCCACCTTGGAATACACAGCATTGTGTTCTATGCAGAAGTCTTAACTATTTCAAAAGCGGCAAAGAACCTGCTTTTGGAAAAAAACGCACAATCAAGGTATTGTTGTGTTGGGTGATAGTCAAGCAGCTATCAAACCACTCATAAAGTGCACTGTAACATCAATTACAGCGTTCAACTGCATTAGAAACCTAAATCAGTTAGCTAAACAAAACCACATCAGTATTGCCTGGATTCCTGGACATGCAGGGGTGCATGGTAACGAAATGGTAGACCATGTATCCATATCAGGATCTAAATCAAAAATAGATAATCGTGAACCTTTTATTATAGTCTCGTATGCCAGCTGTGTTACCACGATTAAGGACTGTTCCACAAATAGATGGAAATCTATGAGGAATGAACAGAAGGACTGCTTGAGGATGATGGAGTCTGTAGGTTGGACACCTTTTCGACTGACGATACGTCTCCTTAACCTTGAGAGGCCTCAATTAAATACAGTAGTGCAAGTTTTAACTAGGCACTGCAATCTACAGCGGCACAAGAAAACTACAGGTCGTGCTAAGACTTCTTCGTGTCCAAAATGTAGCCTAGAGGATGAAATATCAAATCATCATGCAGGCAATTGCAAGCTTTACCAAGATATTCGTGTTAAATATTTTGGAATCATCAAAACCACTGTTCACAATTTGGTAACGAAATGTAACATTAATAAACTGGCCACGAACTTAGAGGAAGCTGGAAGGCTTTCTGAGTTCAACTAGTAACCAAACAAAACAACAATAACATTGCAACTACAGTTGCAATCGGCCCAAATGAGGCCTATGCAATGTGTAGATGAACTTTACCTAACGGTAGCAGATTCGCTTGCACCGCTGCCTATTAATAATTATGATGAAAAATTTTTTCAGGCGATCTCGAATTGCGGAAAACAAAACAGGTCTTTGCAAAGTTTCCGCGAGGTTTCTGGCGTTTTCCAACAAGATTTCAACGATACAAAAAATAATACTGTCCCCGAAGTCGAGAACAGGGCAATTTCGAAGACTTGAGGCTTCGAGGCCAAGGGCAAAGACTTGACCTCCCAGGCCAAGGCCAAGGACTTCAAAAGGTGTTCTCGAGGCCAAGGACGTCCTCGAGGACTCCACCTCTGTTGATTATGTGGATCAAGGAGGGTATAGTCTTTTCATACACCTGGTAGTGGTGTGTCATAGTTCTTTCAGAATGATGAGTGCGCGAGTAAGAAAGCGTAAGTAAAGCAGAGAAAGTTAGGTGACCCAGTATCAATCGTGAAATCTTCTTGTCAAATGTTTGTTTTACTGTTGCTAAAAACTTGTCAGTTTGTTATAGTTTAGTCATTGCCATGGCTCCATAATTACAAATCACGGCCATGTATCACCCTGATTACAAATTAGGTTATTCTCTGCAGAGCTTAGGTAACAGGACAAATACATAATATCAGTTGTTTCTAAAGCCTCAAACTGCTTAACAGTAGAAATGTGTAAGCACAAATGACAAGTGAAGCAACTCAATGTAGCAACACGATTGTGAAGTTATTCAAAGTAATTGGTTGAGGTGGAGTGGTAGTGGTCGTACTATCTACCTCTTTCCAAGTGATATAGTCATGTTTGAGTGCGGAGGAATTTTGGAAAAGCTGAACAATTGGGTCACATTCCAAGGTTTGGACCAGGGCTTAAAGATTGAGAGGAAAAAGTCGAAAATAACTCTTCTGAAAAGCTCGAAGGCAGGACATTCAAGAAGACTGGGCAAGATTTTTTTGTGCACGGGCACAGGCGCTGCAGGAAGAGCTCGTCTTTCAATTAATCGCAAAGCTAGAACGAGAGGTAGACGCTGTCGCCATAGCGGACAAGGAGAAAGAGTTTACAGCATTCAGGGCTATATAAGACTAATTAATCCAAAAAGACTGGTTAAACTCAACAATTCAAAACGAATGCGACATTTTGTGTCTGCATGCAGCCTGTTCATATACGTCAGAAAGCGTGTTGTGTATGATTTTGGCAAAAACTGAGGAGAGAGCGCATGAGATTGTTGCATCGGCAGACAGGAAAGTTTTAGCACTGGCCAAAAAAACTGCAAAGTCGTCTCTAGAGAAGCCATCATGGCCAGGGACCCATCGAAATTGACAGTAACCCGGTTGGAAAGTAGAAGCAAGAGATTAAACTCTACAAAGATTTTGGTGATAGAAATACGTGCCAAAAATAGCGAAGAAGAACACACTGAAAGTCAGTGTGAAGTATATTGACTGCCTAATGGTGACAAGAATTCGAAGAGTTGTCACTTCAGTCAAGTCCTTATAGAGCGTGAATTTGACGTATAGCTTTACGATAGAAGAATCGTTAGCGTTGCATCTGCAGCATAGTATACACAATACACATTAGCACCTCCGACAGGGACATACCCTTAGGTTCATGCGCAATTACAGTAGGCCTGGTGGGAAAAGAGAAAAAGGAAGATAGAGTCTGGGATGATTCAAGACGAGAAAACTGGAACCAGAAAAGTTAGATAAAGAGTACCGTCCTAAGAAATCGATTATTAAGGATCGGCCTTTATACTGTGCGTAAAATCGTGAGCGTATTTTTAGTTTATCTTTTAATCAATTGGCCACGTATATGCAGCGAGCTGGACTTTTGTTTAAGATAAACTTTTGCTAAAATATTCGTACGCTCATGATTTTACGGCGAGTCTAGACCGGCCTTAAGAAGTTCAAATGTGCCTTTCAGTTATGGGAGCTATTATAGAGAGCACAAAGCTAGGGTCTCAAGCACGAAAAGAAGAGAAATCACAGAGATGCAAAAAAACCTGTAACAGAGCTGTAAACGAGTCGACTAGTTCAGGCCCGAACTCGAAAATATAAGCCCAAACCCGAAAACTAATTTGAGGCTCAAATCACGCCCGACAAAAGTTGAAAGTTACGTTTGGTCTGAAAAATTTAGCTATGTTGGCAAGTTATTTTGATTATATTTTTGTGCACCTAAGACCAAAAAGTATGTCTCGGGCCCAAATTAAGCCCGAAAGTTTGTCAACTTTAGGCCCGAACCTGACCCAAAAAGCCCAATTTGACTTACAACTCTGACCTGCAAGGGGGTTTCTTCAGCCGACTAGCCACAGTTATCGAGGCAAAAGCATTAAGAATAGAATATTCGCTTGACTTTTAAAGCACTCGTAATTATAATTTTAGATCACGCAGTTTAACTTGGAAGGCAATGACCTTAACAAATTCAACCCAGATGAATTTTCGAAATGCCTCGACTATGTGGACGATCTCAATTTAATGAAATGTCGTGTTAAAGATGCATTTTTGGAATCTGTCTGTAAAGCAATCAAACGCAGAGAGAGACCGGTAAGTTTAGCCGCAATTTTCTGACGCTTGAGTTGCTTTAGAATCATGGATGATACCACCCATTTAGGTAAGTAGTTTTTCCTACAGTTAGTATTTACCTCATTTATCTTTTCATTGTGAATTCTAACCTTCGTCTGAATTCATTTTAACGTGTCGGGCGATTTTCTTAAAAGAGCATTTAAGTCAAGTTTTTTATTGTATACCGGCGGAATTTTTTTAAGGGGAGATCTATACTGTCATATCATGAGAACGGAAGATCATAGAAAGCTCAAATTTGGTGAAGTTAATCTTCAGATCATAAAAAAATTTTTACAAAAAACCGAGCAAAAATTTTTTTCTGACTCGAATGCCCTTTTAACATGAAGCTTTTCGTTGGAGATTGAAAGCAAAATTTTTTCGCTCAGTAAATAAGGCTTGATTGTGGAAAGTACAACAAGGTCGTTAGTACGATGCAGATCGACGTGCATGAAGTATTCTTGTAACGATTAGTAAACAAACTACTATGTTAGTGACAAAGTTGCCTCGGCTCTGGCGCTTGAAAATCAATTGCAAAACACTAAGAGATCTGTTCAGTTGATTTCAATTACTTTGCACGATGAAATGTAATCCTTTTTTGAAATAGAATGCCTATTTCATTATTAAGTAATAAATCTCATCGTGAACGTAGTAATCATAAAAATCATTACTTCATTGCCACTAGATTAGTGTTATGTTTAAAAGTACCGCAGTATGATAGATTTAATTATTTCTTTCAGATGAACCGGTTAGATCTGAGTCACAACCCGGTAACGATTGCCGGAACAAATTATTTAGCAGAATGCATTGACAAAATATCGAGCTTGAACATTGATAGTTGCGAGTTTGAAGCAGTTAAATTTGAGATAATTGCTGCATCCTTGCGACTTACAAATCATTCTGTAAGTACAATTTATGCAACTTATCTTATTATGCTTTTTTCTGTATTTGTATCCAGAGGAAACTTACGAGCCCCCAAAAGCGAAACAGCTAGTTCTATCTTGTGTTAATTATTTTGACATATCGTTTATTTTTCAGCACATATTTTCAAATAATCAATACATTAAATATATAGTATACGCAAACGTATACGCTTATATACTCACAAACGCAAGTGGCATCCTTAAAAAACTGTTTACGTTTCGAGATAAATATTAATCGTTAGTAAATAATTGGAGCAACAATTCAATATACCGGCGAGTTGGTCGAGTGGTAACGAGTTCCTCTCTGGATCGGTAGGACTGAGGTTCAAATCTCGTCCGGTCAAACCGGACACAGAATTGCCAACGGCTCGCTACCGCTGCAATATTTCTTCGAAGGCAGCTGTGTTGCCCACAAACGCAATGCCGCGGAGATGTGACTCGCCTACTCGTTACACGCTTCGACATAATACAGACAAAATTTTGATTGATTTGATTTCATTCTTAAATATCAGAAAGAAAGCACGAAATATGGAAAAGCACAAAAAAAATATTAACATGCTGTAGTGACTCACTCGAATATTAAAATTTTAATAAGACGTACGATAATCCCAACAGTCTCAAAGATTGTGCAAGCTTTCTATTACCCCAAAAATTTTTTGCTCTGTTGCGTACATTATTACAACTTTTATTGGTTTTTAGATTAGTCTCCACATTGGTTACACCAATATCGATAATAGGGCAGCTAATGCTCTCTGTACCTGTCTAAAAAACATCAATAGTATGGCTTATGCAAGATGTGGAATACTGGATCCAGGATTTCTGCACTTTGTGAAAACTATTCAAGAATTGGAGAAACCAGTAAGTGCAATGAATTGGTAAGGTGATTAATTAGTGAGATGACTACATCTCACGTTTATTCTGTGGGTAGGAAACCACAAAGATAGAATTCGGTGATGTGTATTCTAACCCCAATAGCTGTTGGATACTTGTTTCTAACACTTGTGTAAATCATTATCTGATGTTCTGATAGTTGATGAAAAAGACTAATAGTCCGAAACAGCGCTGTCCAACTTTGTAAACCCTGACGATCATTTATACTGCAGGATTGGAGTACGATGATCCTTTTTAACTGCTAAGAGGAGTTAGTTAAACTCTGCACTAGCCGGTAACGTTAAGTGCAAACATTAATTCTTCAATTATGTTTAATTTTCTGTTTTTTACGGCAAAAGAAATCATAATTATTTGGAAAATATTTACGAATATCTAAATTGGCTGATAAAAGTGTCAGAAAATAACTTGAAACGAGGAAATTTTTGAAGTGATCGTATAACAGAAAAAAATCCCTTTAAATAAGAATAACTTAAATTTATTGAAGTTTTCAACTTTAAATAAACCGGACAACTGTTGAACAGATGGAGGAAGTCATCTTGAGCACAAACATCAGCACAAAAAACGATCTCAGCAAATTGACAGACGATACCAAAGCCGAAAAAGTTGCGAACTGTGTGAGAAAAGTTAAAAGGCTGAAACTGAACTGTTGGATCAAAGAAAATGGTGCCAAGCTTCTGTCCGATGCCATCAGGAATCTCGCCACGCCAGTAAGTCCTCATTAAAATACCAAAGCAAATCAAAGCAACAGTACTTTTTAAAAGTCAGGTGATATGCGTTAAAGATAAAAATATTTAACGCTCTATATATCGACAAGTTTAGTTTCAAATTGAGAGCATATAGTTTGGAATATCAAAATATTACTGGCCACAAACCATATACACGTACTTGAAATAGCACAATAGCATGTAGAGCGCTACGAGGATTTTAATAAAAAGAGAGTTTGGACCCTAAGTCAATTAAGAATTTCTTTGATCGAAACTGAGCAAACTGGTCCAATTAAAGCGCGTCTCATTCAGAAGTCTGAGGGCGAAGACCCCAGCCGCTGAGCGATTTTTATGATATTTCGGTAAAAAATAGCCATTATAACGCCATTTGGATCACATTTCACACGTTTTTAAAGCCGTTTGAAAGAACTGAATTGTTAAAATCGGAAGGTATTCGCAAAACTTAAATTGCCCAGCCCCTTCAGCCTCTCCCCATTCCTTTCGATGCAGTCCAAAACACGTTTCAACTTTGGTATTTTGGCTTAAATTTTCGAAGTGACTTAGCTAAAGGGGGACTGAAGCCCTCTAAGCCCCCCTGGTTGCGCCACTGGTGCAGCGTTTTGAATAAAGTGTCTTTTTACTCCCACTCCATCTTGAAAAATATAAAAAAAGTCCACTTTAACTTTGCATGGCAAGAAACACCTGCCAATCTGTAAAGCATAGTAAAGGCGGATTTTTACAGTGTCCGCTTTTCGTTTGCTTTTGTCCATTTTTCACATTTTGGTTCTCAGTAACAAAGTATGCTTTTTATCGTCTGCATTTTTTAAGTCCCAATCTGCACACAATAAACTGCTACATACACAGATAAAAATTTTGTTCTAAAATTTGGTGAATGAACGATGGGAGCGATGTTTCAAAATAAAGCTGTAATTCTTAAAATGTGGACGAAAAAGCGCATACTTTTTCATGGCTAAGAAAAAACGGACGAAAAAAGGATACTGTTTAAATCCGCCTTTAGTGTAATTTCGTCTTGAGAATTTAGTGTGTTTACTCATAAAAAATTATTTTATTATATTCTCAAAATCCCGAATTGCTTTGTGGACAATAAATACCAATTAAGCTACTGACACATAAATATAACATATGTTCTAGATGGAAATGCTTGATGTTAGCGGAAACAAATTCGGAGACGGTGGTGCTATTGCCTTCACAACCTGTCTTCACAAAATCTCAAAACTAGTAATGCAAAACTGTGCTGTCACTAAGGAAGGATTTTTTCGATTTAAACACGCTTATGAAAATGCCGAAACTGAGATATTGGTACGTTAATTCCTTTTCTAATACAACACAAAAAAGCTGAAAAAAAGACAAAAAACAATAGCAATAGCCTATAGGTGGCTGCTTGGACAAAAAAATGAGTGTTTTGAAATTTACAGTATCCAAAAAGACGTGTCTAATTTTAAAAGAAAAAGTTTAGTAAAAAGGTCTTTGTCCTCTCCAAATTTGTAGATTCGGGTTATGAATCCAAAGTATTTATTATTTGACATTGTTTAAGCAACTTGAATTATTCCACACCAACGAAAACGTTTTCTGGCACCAAAAAAGATAGAATTAGCGTTTATACAAAATCTGTACAGATATGTTAAAATCAACTATATTTTAAAACTTAGAATTTCAAGTAATGCTAAAATCAATAATCAATTTAGCAATACTTGAAATTTTAGTTTTTAAGTAGAGGTGATTTAAACATAATTATTGTGACTGATTTTTTGAAAGCGCTAATGGTTTCACCCTCTATATAAATCGTATCAACAAAATCGTCATCTGGTGACTCTTCGGTCTGGGTTCGATTAACTGTGTCCCCCGGCTATAATCACATGGTACAATGTATATGGATTACTGATTCTTCAAGTTACTGAGCGATAATCGCTTTCAATGCACAGTTAGTTGCTTAGTTAAATGCATTACAGTAAGTAGAATTATTGGTTTTTGCTCTAGTTACTAGTCTATTTGACCACTTCTAACGCCCATGAAGGCTTAGAATATTCTATAATATTTGTTTTTTAAACCGTTTTATTTCGAATGAAACGTTAGTCACTTATCAGCTTTGATTTGTGTTTTCAGGCAACTGTGATATTCGGAAGCATTGAAGGCGTGACAGAGACATTGTTAACGCGTGCATCTGAATAACTGCCACCGCGTTTTGCGTACGTCAAACGGGCAAACTATCGAAGAGCACTCAAAAACTGAGCTTCAGGTACTACGAAGTTTCTGCCAAAGTTTTGAGCCTTTCCGATTGTAAAGTATTTTAGCGTTTCTACTGAATCCATTTTATGCAGCATCAAATGCGCCAATTTTTTAGGATTGATTAAGCTCTAAGCGGTACAGAAATCTCAAAAATGTCATAACTAAACTGGACTTATCGTATTCTTACGAAGATTTTCTAAAAGTTAAATCCCAATCTTTAAAGTTGCCATTTGTTATTTGAAAGTTTTCCATAAATATTGTCATCAAGTTAAGAAAATGGTGTGCAGCGTGACTGTATTTCAGTCAGTGTTCGTTTCAAAGATGTGAAATATCAGTGATACTTTTAGTGCAAATCAAGTATTTGAATATAAGGCTTGAGATAAAGTACTACTGCTGTGTTCAATTATAATAAGGCAATTTTTTAGTTTTAAGGCTTTCGTAACCACCGTAAAAACTTCAATACCTTTGTTTCTTGAAAAAATTCAATACCTTTTATTCGGCAGAATAAGAGTTAAATTCTGGGATATTTTAGCATTTGCAAGATACACCATCAGATAGATACCCAATATAAGATGGTATTTTATTGTAAATATTTGCAGCGTAAGCATTATGACCGCTACTAATAATATTAAACTTACTCGCAAGCGCTATTTTAAGCCTAAACTTGACTCGAACTCGAAAACACATATAAAGCCTAAATCGACAGCGAAAAGCTTTCAAGTCGATTGAAAGATTTCAATCGACTTAAAAAGCTTTTCGCTGTCGATTTAGGGCCGAAAAAACAAAGTTGCACTTGCTGTTAGATCGAATAGACAAGGTTATAAAATTAGATACGCACAGTTTTATGCCTGTTTTTTTACTCGTGCATGAAAATAATTATGCTTGAACTTTTTCGCCCAAACATCTGATTTCTATCGTAGTGCAAAGTAGTTTGTTTGCAAACCCAAATCAGACCCAAATACAACTCAAAATTTAATCAACTTGAGTGCAACAAATAAATTTTTCAAACCAGTCCAATCCTTTATGCATACTATAAATGCGAAACAAAAAACAAATAAAGCAAGAAGACCGGATAAAACTACGTGTAAGCCTACCATTCAAATCACAGCAAGTTCCTGTTATTAGCCATCTGCGCAACGTGCCAATGACGTCAAATTTTATTTCTCATCTTGTAGGCAACAAACGTATGGTTTTGTGGCGTGGTATCACAACGTGTATTTGTTATTGTTTATTACATCTTTATTCATTATGTTTCCTTGGCCAGGAAATCGCGTAATGATCTTTCGGTCCTTGAGTCAAGCTGCCTCACACCCACCCGTCTACTAAAAGCGGTGGGGGATTCATACTGGCCCTTTGATGCTGAACGTCAAGCAGGGAAGCTGTGAATACCAAATTTTCTAGTCTTTGGTCTGACCTAACTAGAAGTCAAACCCGAGTCTACCGTTTCAGCAGCAGACGCTCTATCAACTAGACCGCAAAACATTTGAAACAAAAAGCATGACTACTGTTTATGTCATAATGAAGCCTTTGTAAGTGTTATTTTTCACTTTTTTACGCTGAAATTGTAAGCACAAACTATTTATGAAAAAGTTCTAATAGCAAAGTCGAAGTTGCTATGTTGCCACTTAAAACCCCAACTCCAATATTCGCTGCACACAGCGCGATTTCAAATCTCGAAAATTTGGTTTATCTCTGGAATATCCTGAAAACAGCCCCTGCCCTCCTTCAAAACTCCAGCTACATATTGTTGCCTGTCATTCGCTTTGGTCTTATTCGGAGTCGTTATCGATCAAATTAGTGAAATCAGAGAAACTATAAAAAAAAGTTTTTTTGAAAATGCGATGTTGTTTGCTTATTCTTATTCTTGAGTTAATTCATTTAACCAATTAGTGGCGGAATGGATAGAGCATCTGCTACTGAAACGGTATACTCTGGCTGAATCCCCGTTCGAGTCAAACCAAAGACTATAACAATTGGCCTTTTAGAGCTATCCTGCTTGACGTTCAGCAAAAAAGAGACTCTGTGAAGCCTTCACCTTGTGTGGTAGACAGTTGGCAGCTTGACTTGAAGACGGAAAGTTCCCTTCGCTGTTTCCTGGCCAAGGCTATTTGGTCATTTATAAACATGTAATTACAAGATTACATTAGCGTTAAAGAAGTCCAGTTTATGAAGTACAATAGTTAATAGTTTGTTTCGGAAACGCGTTGTTTCACGTCTGTTTGCTGTTAATCAGTTTATGAAGATACATAGTTGTTATGTGTCTTCAATATTATCTATTTTAGAAGATTGCTATACTGTGTGTATTACTGTAAACGAACTATTTTTTGTAGTGTATAGCATATTTATTATCTTGTCGCATGACAACGTCCGACGCCAACTATTGAGTGATCTGCACATTTTTTATTGCGATAAATTCTTCGTGTTTGAAGGAGTTCGCTCCTGCTTAGAAGTTTCCAGAGATCCAATATTCTTGTGAATTTCATCGAATTCTTGTCCACTGAATTTGCTACTCGTTCAAACCTACCAAGCAGAGATAATCAATGTTAAGCGCCTTATCCAAAGACGCAACAACGTGACCAAGGCGCGGGGTGAACCCAGATCACGCTATCAGGTTCTTCAAAAAAACGAGGCCTTTTCGCTCTCTGCCACGCTGCCAACTAAACACTTTGCTATTAGTTTGAAGTAGGTTTGGCAAATTATGCAACCAATCAAAAAGCATCAGTATTCAGTACCATTCACAAATTTCGAAATTCCTCGAAAGAAAATTCCGCACTGCACGCACCAGCTAAATGCAAAGCAAATAATTTCTTTTCTTACTTAATTTTATGCTTTCATTATCTGTGTGTTATTTGTACTCTGGAATTTGATAACTCCATGATCTATCTGAATAGCCATTTCGTGTAGACTTTTTTACAGTGCAATTTTTGAGTGTTTTTTGAAGCTGTAGTGTTACTTTCTAGAGTTTTTGCTTTACAATGACATCCATTGCAAAATACATACCAAAAATATTGCATATTCTTCGCGAGTGGACGTTTTCATGCTTGGTTTATGGAGGATCTAGGCAAGTTATGCCGCTCTCACACTTTGGCGAATTTGACGGCGACTCCACTGCGAATCAATTCGCAGCCAGTCTCAGCACAGTGTCAGCGCATTCTCCGCGCAGTCTCCGTAGAGTCGCAGAGCATGGCGAATGCGTTGCGAATTGAATTCTACTAATGTAGAAGAAAAAAAATTATTCATTTTCATGATAAGAAAGCAGGTAAAATTAAAGAAAAAAACTTTATTTAGAAGATTAATTACGCATATTACTTCTGATAGAGATATAAATTTTAGGGAAAGCTTTAAATTAGCAGCAAACAAAAAGCACGAACGTTGTCCGAAAAATCAAAATTGAAAAGAAAAATAACTAAAACCGGTTAGTCTTCGCGACATAGCTATGATGTATTACGGCATGCCCGAGCGGTAACGCGGTATTGTTTCAATGGTACCATTGGTTCACTACCGCGATACTTTACCATTTAAAAACGCTACTGGTTCTTTATAAAATACAAAAACTTTGTTTAAACCAATGTGAAAAACAGATGTACTGAATAGACGTTGTAATTTGTGGGTAAATTTCAACATCTACGCTCGTAAAAATCCAATAAAATTATTCAAAACTTTTTAACAGCAAAATTTATTTTGAACCAATCAAATTGTTCCTCTTTTTTTAATGTTTATTGCCGTAACTTAATTTCAAAATCACAAAACCAATAAAGTGTTGAATTTCCTTCGAATTACGGTTGCTTTATTATTGCGTGTTACTATTATTTTTTATTTTGTTCAAGTCTTTATTATTTCGAATTATTTTTGTGATTGAAGAGAATATATGCTCAGCAAATGGGCACAGTTTTTGTTAAACAGATTGACCTCAAAGTCAATTTTGCTTAAATATGCTACTTTAATGTCGTTTGACACTGCTGCTACTTTAATGTTCATTTTGTTGCAAGCATAAAACTTAAATATATCAAGCTTTAGAGCAGAAAAACTGGACCAAGGAATAGTTTTGCGAATATAAAATAGCCGAAGCTATCTAAAACGTTTTATTTGAGAGACGTTTTAACTTGGTCATTAATTATCAATTTGCAAATAACACGCAAAAGGACTAGATGTCCTGCATAGTGCAAGTTTAACAAAAAAGCAAATTAAATCGGAAATTGACTAATTGTTATTCTGCGGTATAAGGCATTATTGCTTTCAAAAACAAGCACAAACCAAACGGGTAAGCTAATAATTTCATAACTATATTGCAACACCACTGCATTTATCATACTACTCGGCTATTAACAGCTGTAAACTTAGTGTTTTAATTGAATTCAAACATTTTTGGCGTTATATTGAGCGCCTTCATTAAAAAACTAAAAACATGGCCAATGAATACAGTAATAATCAGTGCACTGTCAAAATTAATTCAAAAATAGTAACAACCTTTTACGAACATAAAATTTGGATTTCCAACTGCATCCGGCTAGGCTGGCATTTTACGGCTCAGGCAATTCCTAGTAATAAGATAAATTAAATCAGAAGTTCAATTTAGTATAATTAAAATATAAAGCTAGCCTAGCTAGTAGTAGCCGTGTAATAAGATAACGGAGTTATGTTTTTGCATTGTGTTGCAATATGGTTACTGAAAGTAACCTCTCTACTGAAACCATAAATATTATAATTGCGCTAGTACAAATCTCATCAAACGACACTCATTCATTCAATCTAAAATTATCCACATCCTGATGCCGTCAACTACAATCTACGTTTGATTAAAGACAAAGCGAAAGTCAAGCCAGCACTACAAAAACCCAAGCTGTCACCCATCAATTGAAATGGATCCCAGCAATCAGCTATCTAGCGTATCACCACCACTATAATTGGCTGTCTACTGACTGTACTGCCAGAATCAAACAGTGGACCCCAATTTCAGACACACTATCTCATCCAAACATAGCCCCATTTTAACGTAGACATAGTAGCTGACATTTACGTTGTCAACCGCACCATCTATGAACTTTTAAAAGAAAATTTGAAAACAAATTCCAAAATTACTAGAATTACTAATAGTTTCAAAATCATAGAAAATATTGACTCCGACGATTAAAAACCCAAGATTTTGTGCTATAATTCCTTATTAACATTTTGTTAAAAAGTTTTCCGATTTTATTTATTTTGATGTTTTTCATCTATTTTCATCCATATTTTAATAGTTATATTAGCTTCAGGCTGGAATATTTTAGTTTTAGACCCTACTTTTGCCTAATAGCTGACATTCAAGGAATTATGTATTTACCATTACCTTTCGACCAGTCATTATTTCGCAAAATAAAATTTATCACTAAACAATCAACTACGTCATTTCCGTTGTACCCAATATGCTTCGCAGCGCAGTCTCCGTGCATTCGCCAGAGTCGTACTGCAGTCTCCGTGGGTTCGCACCGCATTCGCAGCGCATTCTCCGTCAATTTGATGGCGAATGCACTGTGAACCCACGGAGACTGCAGTATACGACTCCACGGAGACGGCGCAGCGAACTGAAAAATTTTTGAACCGGTTGAAAAAATTTTGCTCGTTGGCGACTCCACTGCGAATGCGCTAAGACTGCGCGGAGACTCTGAAAACTGAAAAGTGTTCAATTCGCAGAGGAGTCGCCGTCAAATTCGCCAAAGTGTGAGAGGGGCATTAGACTTTGAAGTTGTCAAAGCAAATTATGCTAAACACACTGAGAGCCGGAGCGCAAGCACGTTTTATTGCTTCTTGGTTTTACATACTCGAGTCCAAGGCAGAACTTGCTGGGGAAAAATTTAGTTTTGTTTTCGTGTAGTTAACTGATGAAACTTAGTCTATACCCGTAACTTGGGTGTTTAAAATTACCAGTTGAGCTAGCCTAATCCCGGGATCATACAATTCCTTAACTGTGTTGACTCTTCTTCACAGTGATAATGAAGTCAGTTATCTTTGAAACATGGGATTGCGTCCACCATAGGTGCTCTGCTTCAACTGCGCCATTAGGGGTCAAAACGATTACCCAATGGGGACGGGAAAACAGCATTAAGGAAGATGTTGTCAAAAACGTAGTAAGACATACCGGTAATGTCTTTGTAAACTATTAAATTGTTCTTCCTATTTCACTTCAAGAATGATTAAAAAGAATTTATAGTTTCAAAAACTTATCCCAATTTTACACAGAATATTTTTCCAACGCACTTTAAACGAGTGAGAGAGGGGAGCATAATGCCCCCAAATAACTTTTGAACTGGAGGTCATGGGAGGTTGCTTGAGGATTCGTGTTAACCAAATTTTCTGGTTTAATGTTCACCCTACAGTATTTTCATGGTCATCGACTTCATAATGTCGTATGTAAAGTTGTAATTGTAGGCAGTACTTAAACTTTGTTATTATAGTAGGCAGTACTTAAACTTCGTTATAACTGCAATGTTATACTTCACCCCTTTCCGCCGCCTATCGAACTATTTTGAGGAGAAAAGTACTATTAAATGACATTGCAATAACGCCTCGTGAATAGCGAGTAGGCGACACGTTAACAGATTTCCGATACTTTCAAATCAATTTGACCAATTAAACAAATGCTGATATCTTTGCTGTTAAAAAATACAAGAAAACTACAAAATCATTGTGGTAGCAGTCTATTCGACGTCTTTGTGTTTAATAAAACTTAATTTTCGCACACAAAATTGTCATTTTTTTATCACTAAACTATTCCTGAAGCATAAAGAATTACCTCTACGGAAGTGTAAGTCGGGCCGGACTTTTTCGGTCGGGTTCGGGCCTAAAGTTGACAAAATTTCGGGCTTAATTCCGGCCTGAGACGTGCTTTTTGTCCTAGGTCTACAAAAATATAATCGAAATAACTTGGCAGCACTGTTGAATCAAGACTTTATTTAAGTTTTTACGGGCATGATTGGGGCTTCAAATTAGTTTTTGGGCTCGGGCTTATATTTTCGGGTTTGAGCCGGGCTCGGGCCTAAACTAGTCGGCCCCTTTACAACTCTGTACCTCCAGATGTTGCATTATTTTTTGTTCCATAAGATTTTGACAGCCTTGAATGAAGTATCGGCATATAAAGGTTAGCAGTGTTTAAGTTCAATATGTTATTAAGTTCAAGTACCCCTTTAAGCCAATGCTTATTAACTTCTTCGGTTCCGTTCATCCTATTCCAAGAGTTCTTTGTTTCATCCTCCCCTGATTAAAACACGTTTAGTGATTATTCCAAATAATTTCAAAAATCTGGGAGTATGAGGGGAAGCTATCAGGGCTCTTAGGTTTTGAATGAATTTTCAATAAAAATAGCTCAATTTTTAGACTGCTTTTGTACAAATTGCCACTTCAAGATATTTTCTTTTTGCAAAAAGCGTGTTACCACTGTTATTTACAATAACTTACCAGTTCCCATTTTTTTTTTTTGGTTCACCTCTTTATACTGGTTCACCCTCTTAAAAATTCAATTCACCTAGAGTTGAATCATTCACCCTTTTGAGAAACGCTGCCTTAAGCTTATTTTTCGGTGTAATACAAATCAGATCTAAACAAAAAACACGTCAACAGAGGTCCCATGTGTCATTAATGGATCGTTGACTGAAGGTACTCAGCAGGTTTTACACAATTGCAGGGCTATGTTACTGCTTGTACTGGAACGTGGTTACTTTCATTCGAGACCTGTTTTTAACAATTTTTTATTGTTTTAGATTTTACTTTTTACTGATGATGGACAAAGCCAAGTCCGAAACGTTTAAAAATTTTACTGTTTTAAATAAGGCTTCACTGTTTTTCATCAAATTAAATAAAACTGCCGTGCAATCAGTACCGAAAATTGAAGGTACGGTACACTTTGAACGTAGGTACGGTACGCTTAAAACATTGAACTGAAGTACGGTACGCTGATACGGTACGGTTAAAGGTGTGAGGTACGTAGTAAGTAAATTTTGAACATACTGCACTGCCATCCTTTGTGATAAGTTGACCTAACAGATTTGTGTTTAAAATAAGTTATGAATGCACAGAGCTGGACAGCGCTGTTTCGAGCTTTTAGCTCTCATCGGCAGCCCTCAGCTTCTCTAACAAAGGTATTCCCCAGCTGGACAAGACTCTTGGCCGAACTGGACAAACCTTAAGGGCTTGCACAGCGGCAGAGGCTGTCCAGCTCTGTGCATCTTATGACTTGAGCTGCTTTGTAGCTGCAGGGTTGGTGGTTGATCTGGCCACCTAACTGCCAGTGAAAGTCGTTATGATTTCCCAGGAGTCGACCACGAAGGACGTCAAACTTGTCGGATAAGTAATGGATATTAAAATAAGACATAGGCAAGCTTTAATTCACCAAAATGGTTGATACTGATTCTGATCAACTTTAACCCAAACTTAAACTCTTATTCAATATCTACCCTTGTCCCTAGCTCTAACTCAAATCCTAATCTTAACCCTTTGAATAATAAAAACAAAAAATGCGTGTATAAGTATATTTTTCTTTTTTTAACTATAAAATTTTTCGGTAAAAAATATTCTTCCGGAGATGACTCCAATCAGTGGCGTAACCAAGGGGGCATGAAGGCTGAAGCCCCTTTTCTTTAGCCAAGTTATTAAAAAATTCAACCCATGTTCGCAAGCTTTTAAACCGAGTTTTGGACTTGACCAGCAAGTGGGTGGGACTGAAGGAGCTAAATTCTTTAATTCATTTAAATTGCTCAAATACGCTCTAAAACTTTTTTGAATGGGATAAAAATGACAATCTTTGTCCAAAGAAATCACAAAAATTATTCAGTGCCTGGGACTTCGGATCCTTATATACAAGGTAAAAGTTTCAATATTTCAACGAGTTTTAAAGAAGGTTATGTTTATAACAACTCGCGTTGTTTTTTGTTTGGTCTTTTTTGGCATCATTACAAAAGCAGTATAGGCAAGATTATACAAAGATTTTTTTTTTTTTTTTATACAAATACACGTGAAGATTTTTTTTTTCACAAAAAAGAAACACTATCAATATTTTGCTGCTAAATACAAAACCACTGTTGGTAGTTTCCAATTAATCATTTTTCCACATCAGGTGTGAGCCAAATTCTTTTTGAAGTGCAGCTTTGAGTTCTTCTCTGTGGTCTTTGTCGCGTATCTCGACAGTCAAGTGCAAGACCGCGCGATGAATTTGCTCGGGAAGAGAGATGCGATCATGGGAAACTTCCCGGATGCTGCAAAATCGCATCGTGAAACCTTTTCAGTCTTCACTATGAACTTTTTCTACGAACCATTCAACATAGAACAAGGGGTTCTAAACCGTAATATAGGTGCCCCTTCGCTCAAAACAGTATGTCAAAATATTCTAGTGGTGCGCGTTTGCACGAGTAAGTTTCAACAGTATTGACATTTTAATACTTTTAAGTACTAGACTGACTAAGGTAGGAGGATTCCAAGTCATTTGAAACGCTTTTGTGGGGGATTAAAGATAATCAGAAAAGTACTGTGGCTACATGTTAAAAGAGTTTTGAAAATTTCTTAATAGGATATGGACAGCTTTGCATAGAATAGTTTGCCTTATTGTGATGGGCAGATGGACGACACAAAAAGGTTTGAATTTCGCAGGTTTATCCAATGATTTGGCGCTACCCTGTGGGACTCTTGGGAGGGTAGGACATTTCATCACCCACCGAGACCTTTGAAAATTGCTGGTGTATAAAAACATAATGAGTAGGTTTCTTCAATATAGCGTGATCAATAGATGGCAAATTTCTATCTCTTATTACAATGCAATTAGTTAAATACTAATTAATTAAGTAATTTAGTAATTAATTACTTAATTACAAAGTAATTGATGCTTAGTTATCGTTCTCAAGAGATGTATGCTATGTGGTTAAATGCACAAGTGCAGTGTCTCAAATTTTAAATATTTCAGTTCGTTTTTCTCTACAGCTACTGTACTGTTCAACCACTAGCAAAAATACGTTGCTTTATTTAGTTCCTATAATAACAGAAAAATCGCCGTATTGTTTTTCTGCGACGAAAGCTAAATTAGATCATAGAAGACTAGACAAAACTCTGAGACAAGTAACTGTCCCGTAATTAGATGCAACAATAATTATTTGTATGACCATCGGTAACTGATCCTTAAAGTCTTAACGCGACTCTCTTTAACCCCAATATTTCATTCGGGATAAAGAAAAATGGAGCCACCCTCGCAAGGGACAAGCTAGAGTTTGGGAACTCATCAGCAGTGACCGGCAGTTGCCTGCATGTTGATGAGTTCCTATTTTTTGAGCGTGGTGTGAAAACGGCCATTTTTCTCTTACGGGTTCTTCAGCTTTTTGTTGGAATTCTGTGAAGTAGCATTTTTGTTACTCACGTTCTGATCCGCAGGAAAGAGCGGGACAACTCCAACTAACCTACTAACTCTTCTTTAAAAATAAAACGTCATTTCGTTCGTTTTCAGCAAAACCTTATCACTTACTTGGCACCAGTTCTGGCAATCAACGTTGAGATTCGTGCCAGCTCCCCAGGTCTGTCACTATGAATGCAGGAAAATCGGCAAAGTCTTCCTTCCATCGCCAGAGCACGCTCTATTACCCGTCCCACTACCGCGATGTCGATATTGCCTCCGCATAAAATGCATACAACCCTTCAAAAGTAACTTATTCTGTGATGCGATTAAATTTTAACTAATGTGAACTTATAGCAAAAAGATGAGTTATTAAAACTAAAGTTCGAAAAACCGGCATTTTTTTAAGTTGGCCTATTGATTTCAAAAATCTTTGTTTGTTTTTTGATAAAAAATAGACGACAGTACAGATTTTTTTAAGAACGTCGAAAAAAAAACAACAACATTATATGGCACGAGAACTTAATTAAAAAATAAATATCCGGTACTCAGCTTTAAGCGGTTTAAATTTAAGCTGTTTTTCCATAATGAGTTTCAGAATTGTTGACTGCCTTCTTTTTTGTGGATGCAATCTGAGGCTACTAAAAAGTCAGACACAATCGATTATGTACTTTAGTACACTAAATCAGCAGGACTGCTAACTCGATCGAGTTTATCCGAGTTCAAGTTCGTGTTCGATTTCAGTCTATTTTAGCAAGTCCGAGTTCAAATTCGAGTTCTCTAGTTTTTTCGAGTACAAGTTCGGAAAAAATATCAAGTTTTTCCAATTCGAATTCAGGCTGAACACAATACAAACTTTACTTATCGACCTAATCGCTTTCTTTTTATAGACATGTTGTTTTTCCAGGTCGCCACGGTATAAACCAATCAACCCAATCTTAATTTGCACGGCATGATCAACAAAAAATATTTTTGCAGACAATTTTTTAATCTTCAAATATTTTTTAATAAGCTCGAACAGTTTTATTCGAGTTCAAGTTGAAATTCAGAAAAATTATTTTTTCGAGTTCGGCAAAAAGATCGAGTTCGAGTTCGCAGCCCTGACTATCAGTTATACAAAATTGCAAAACTCCAGCTGCCAACGACAAAATATCTTACTTTTTTCCTTTAAGTTCAGGGATTATCCCGGCTAATATAGCAGCGTACCCGGCTGCCCCAGCTCCTTCGACAACTGATTTCTCGTGTTCCATCAACCGCAGAATGGCAAGTGCGATGAAATTTTCACTAACGGTCACTACTTTGTCCAAAAGTGGTTTGGCTGTGGCAAAAGCGTTAACCCCAACCTAGACAAGAAATATCGACTGAAAATAACATTATCTAGAGCAGGGGCGTACAGACTTTTCTGATGAAATGCCAAATGAGACTAGGCGAATGGACCAAGACCAGTGGACGATGTGTAAATGAGTTCAAAGAAATTATGGAAACCAAAAATTATTGACCGTTTTTCGGGACAGTCCGGGTTGTAGAAAAAAGGACTTTGGGATAAATCGTTAGAGTATTAACAAGGTAATTTCAATTAGAAAAGTGAAGATTGGGCACGGGTCGTAAGTAGTCCGCGGGCCCCCCTTATCTAGAGAGTCGCACCGGGAAAACTAAAAACCTATCACAAAAGGGTTGTTCACAAATTTTTTTGTATAAAAAGTATCACAAGTATCAGCGTGAAGAAATTGTTAACTGACAGGTTTTACTTACTGTTACAACGGCAAGACCGTCGGCTAACGTTTCTTTAGCGCCCTCTTTTGTTATTTCACATTCGACTGGTCGACCCGCTTTGGTCGCTGTTGTCCAACCAGGGCACTTATCAGATTCCACACCCTGAGCAATTAATACAATATTAAACTGTCAGTGCTGCCAAGGAGAGTAGGCTCGGCTTACCTACAGTAGACCTGTTCATATTTTAACTTTTTTTGATTTTGACATGGCTTCGCAGTGTTTTTGAAGCAGATTTTCATACTGATCCCAAAACTAAAAAAAATTTTTTGTTTGGTTGAACGGTTTTCATGTTACGCGACGGTTTCGGACCCCCACTTTTGAAAAAAATTGAGTTTTTTCGCACCAGAGGGCGCTGTTTATAAAATATACCTAAAGCAATAATTCAACATAATGCCCATCTGCATTTTACATCTTTCAAAAAAAAAAACTAAGCAAATTGGATTTCTGGTTCATTAGTTATGATGATTTTAGTGATATCATTTGCAAAACCCCCTCTAGTGGCCAAAATGTAATTCTTTAGTTTTTTAATAAAATTTTTTAAAATTTGTGTCTATTTCACCATTTTTAGTGAAAGAGACTTCAAATTTGATGTTTAGATTTTGCTGCTCTGCCACTAGAGGGAGATTATTTGCAATTTATTTCAAATTTGCTTATTGGTTACGGTTAAACGTGTAAGTTAACGCCACTACAAAAACGTAAAAGTGTAGGTGGAATGTATAGTTCTTCTGGAGTTGTATCCAAAATTGCATTGCAGGACAGCTACAAGCTAGGTAACTGCAAGCAATATCTAAAAAAAGATATAGGATAGATTTTAACATTCTTATCTAGTTCTATCTAGCCCACAAACTTTTAACATTCTTATCTAGTTCTAGTGATTGTTGGTATGTTTAGATCAATATTATGAATAAATTATAATCGAAACTACCGTACATCATAAATGCAAACATGAAAAAAAAGTTTTGCGAAAAGTGAATGACTTGAATTCATTGCTTGGTTGCAAACTTGATCCTCTGAGTGATTTTAAAACAGAACAGTTTGGGCCTACCACTAAAGATGTTCTCAGAAAATACAAGTTTCATCTGGATTTTACCAAGAAAGACAGTATTGCAATTAATAAAACAGCTACTGCTCTAATAAAAGTTTGGAAACCTGCACACATTCCTTTAATGACCAAAGTTAACATAGTGAAAAAGGTCAAAGGTTTGGCAAAAAAATACAGGCAATTCAAAAACTACAAAAAAGAAACTGAATCATTGATAAAATTTCGTGATTCCCTAAAGCAAAGATTTATGATAGCTGCCGAACATGCAGAAACTTTAATATCAAATGATCCAGACTTGCTTCCAAAAGATAAAGAAGAAGATTTGAAATTTCTTAAACTATTGAGAGATAGTCAAGCGGTTTCTTTAGGTCCAGTTGATAGAAAGTTGTTTAAGCGTTTAAGCAAGAAGAAAGCAAAATCATTCAAGCCCCAAGAATCTGATACTCTAGCTCCAACATTTTCAAATGATACATCGTCCAGCTCAACAATTGCAAATTCGGATACAACTCCAGAAGAACTATACATTCCACCAACAGCTTCAAAAGCAAACGATGCAGTTATCAATCTAACTATAAAGAGAGACAATTGGATCAATGCGATTATTCCACATGCTGATCGGCATAAATTATCCCCTGCTGGAATATTTGCTTTTTGTGCCGCGACAGTACAAGCAGGCGGATGTAATTTACAAGACATCTCCTTATCACTGTCAACCATTCGAAGATTGAAAATGAAAGCAGAGACAGAGACTGCTGGTGAAATTAAAGAAAATTTTGTGTTTCCACAACATCTTGTTGCTCATTTTGATGGAAAAAGAAGAAAACAACATGGAGAATGGAATGATTTTTTGGCAGTTCGTGTGACAGGAAAAGGTTTGGAAAAAGAAAAGTTTTTGGGAGATATTCCGATTGAAAAAGGTACTGGTAAATTGATTGCTGAAAATGTTTATAAGTTGCTTTCAGAATGGAACATTGACAGGGAAGTGATTGGTTTGTCGTTTGATACTACTAGTTGCAATACTGGATCTATAAATGGTGCAAATGTGAATCTTGAAGTGCTTTTAGACAAACCTTTACTTTGGCTAGCTTGTTTTCACCATATTATGGAATTAATAATGACTGCAGCAGTGAGATGTAAATTAGGCCCTACGTGTGGTCCAAATGACAGTTTTTTTCCAAATTTGAGCAATTTTTTAACCAGCTAAGCAATGATGAAAAAGATGAAATTTTTGAAGCAGCTAAAGACAAAGTGAATTTGTGTGCACCTGAAGACGATGTAACAAGCAAGTTTAGAAATATTGCAACAATTTTCCTTTCTCGATTTTCGGAATCAACTGCTTTTCAAAGAGGTGATTACCAGGAATTGTTTAAACTTGTTAAGGTAAGAAAAAATAAGCAACTTTGTTTATAAGTCTCATTTATCATATGATATACTGCATCTGCAGACTTTAGTGGCTGACATAATTTACTTAAAATTAAACAATAAACAACTTTTCTGAGGTTGGAATAAAATTTTCTACCTTAGTGTTTTCTTAGTCACCCAATAGGCTGATAGGCATGCAAAATGCCTATTTTATTTACTGGTATTTATTTTAAACAAAGTAATTTTGTCTTTTGATATCATTTTATGATTCATAACATGATTATTTTGCAGTTTCTTCTCGGTATGACAGATAAAATTTGCTGGTCTAAAAAGATGGGATCAATTCATCATGCCAGGTGGATAAGTGGAATAATCTACATTTTAAAGATGGTGATTGTTGGCAATGACAGGTACAAGATGTCTTCCCAAAAAGTTGAAGGACTATTTCAGCTGGCATTTTTCATCTTGTACATATACGCACGATATTGGTTTGCCTCACCAGTTGCTGCAGATGCTCCTTATTTAACACTAATGCTTTGGAAAGATCTAAATGAGTGGTCGGTGAGAGATGAAGCTCTTTCTTCAGCTTGCAAGCGCAAAGTCGACTTGCATACTTGGTATCTGTCACCAAGGCACATACCACTTGCGTTATTTTCAAATTTAGTTAGTGATGAAACCAAGAAAGCCATCGCTACTACCTTATTGAAATATCCCAAAGCAGAGTTTCAAATAGGCAAACCAGAACTACCAAAAGTATATGAAGACAGCACTCTGCAAGGATTTATCAATAATGAATCGTGGCTATTTTTTGATCTAATTGGAACTGAACCAACGTTTTTGAGAATGGATTCAGTAGTATGCTGGAAAGAAGATTCTTCTTTTCAACAAATCAACCAGATTGTTTCAGGATTGAAAGTTGTCAATGATGCAGCTGAGCGTTCAGTTAAATTCGGCGGTGACTACAACGAAATTTTAACAACAAATGAACAACAACGACAAAGCATACTTCAGGTTGTAGAAAAAACACGCAGAACTTTTCCCAACACATCAAAAAAAACTTTTTCAAAAAATATCTGATTTTTGTTTTTAATTTTGTTCTTTTACTTACTAATGGTAACTTTTGAACTTTGATGAAGTTTGGTAACAGTGTTTTGTTCTAAATCTAATATGGTAATTGCAAAGATTGTTTGAATTGTATATTTTTGTTAATCAAATGAGCTGTTCAACTTTATTGAAATTGCTGGAGCGGTCATCGTAAATTTTAGTTGAGAAAATGTAACAATACTGTACAGTATTACCGTAACTGTATCTATGCTGCAAACGACGAGTGTTGTTGCTGCTTTTTTGCATTAAATGCTAGCCTTTTTCACATGATCTGATGATCTAGGTAGATATATGAAGAAAACAAACTATAAGAAATCGTGCTGAATCATAACCTATTCATCCTTTTTTGTAACCAATAAGCAAATTTGAAATAAATTGCAAATAATCTCCCTCTAGTGGCAGAGCAGCAAAATCTAAACATCAAATTTGAAGTCTCTTTCACTAAAAATGGTGAAATAGACACAAATTTTAAAAAATTTTATTAAAAAACTAAAGAATTACATTTTGGCCACTAGAGGGGGTTTTGCAAATGATATCACTAAAATCATCATAACTAATGAACCAGAAATCCAATTTGCTTAGTTTTTTTTTTGAAAGATGTAAAATGCAGATGGGCATTATGTTGAATTATTGCTTTAGGTATATTTTATAAACAGCGCCCTCTGGTGCGAAAAAACTCAATTTTTTTCAAAAGTGGGGGTCCGAAACCGTCGCGTAACATGGAAACCGTTCAACCAAACAAAAAATTTTTTTTAGTTTTGGGATCAGTATGAAAATCTGCTTCAAAAACACTGCGAAGCCATGTCAAAATCAAAAAAAGTTAAAATATGAACAGGTCTAACCTACAGTAGTTGTTTGGGGCAGGGTAGGCTACCACCTGCTAAACCACGCGATTCCCTCAACTTGGCACCGATTAACCAGGATTCCTCAGCGAAATTAAGCCTCAAATTGAACCAAATCTCAGAGGACACCTATTTTTTTGGAAGTTTCACCAATAATATTACAGAAAATTGAAACGTTTTACAGAGACTACCCTAGAGTCTCCAAAGCCTGCATGCAACGAACCTTATTCCAGAGCCTAATCCCCTACAGTATTTGTTTATAGGACGGCAGCACTGAGTATTTTACGTTATTACGGTTTTATTCTAGTTTGAACTCCCAGTACTACTGTAAAACAAGCCGTAGCAAACTTGAAAATATAGTGGATAGAGAGCAAGTTAAACGGCCCAATGCATTAATAGATCGCACTAAGCTCAAACGATAAGATACGATGCCCAACCAATGATCATTGATCAATGCTGCTAAAAACCATTGGTACTGCGCTATGAACGCTAGCAGCATAATAATGAGAATAGTAACTAATTGACGGAAAATTGAGTTAGTTTTCAGCTATTCTCCATTTCTCCTGTACCATACTCTGCTACTATCGCAGCGGAATAGCAAGTCGGCTAATTCAGCTTGGTGTTAGCGGAAAGAATGTCCACTTTTCCAATTTGGTAATTAATTTAAAGTTCAGACAATATTATCATTCGCAAAAGCTGAAACGTCAATTAGTCACGGTTCAACTTCGTGTTTTTTTTTTTCTAGTGGAAGAACAAAAAAACGCTTTGGGTGAAACATAATTCAATTCAAAACTGAACGGCTTACTTACAATAATTTTTATGGTTGGCTTTATATACTTGGCAGCAACACAAATTCCAGCCACCAATCCGCCTCCTCCAATAGGAACGATGATGTAATCTGCATCAGGTACATTCTCTAGTACCTCGATCGCTACCGTGCCCTGCCCTGCTATGACGTCAGGATGGTCATACCTAAACAAATATGTTAGGTCAAGCGTTCCGACAAGGCGACGACTAAATAATATATAAAGCGTGCGATTTATAATCATTGATTCTGGAAATCAAACGTGCTGTACACTCGTACAATCTTATGACTGTTAAAACTTTAGAGTACATTTTCAGAAAACAACAAATTTTGAAAATCGTGTTTGTATTTTACAAGTTTCACTTTAAAACAAACGTGAAAAGGAACATTTTGAAAGGCACATTCAGTAGCGTAGCCGGGGGAGGAGGGCGCGACAGCCCCCCCATTGGCCTGAAAAGTATGCAAAATAGCACGTTTTTTGTGGTTTTGAGGCCGATTTTTGCTCCAAAAGTGGAAACAGCCCTCCCAACGGGATTGGGGAGCAGAAGGTGGTTAGGAAGAGTGATTGAAGCTAGGTAAAGACCTCTTTTTTTTTAGATCGCCTGACTTTGACAGAAAAACCGCCTCAATTTGATTCAAGACTGATGAAAATTTCGGTCAAGTCCGTTTAATGTTGTTTCAAGCTTCCAAAAAAGCCCTCCCATCCCCTTTGCAAAATCCTGGCTACGCGCCTGGGCACATTACGAAAGCAATCGAGCAACATTAAAACTCACAGCAAACATTACAAAAAACCAGACAAAAATTCCAGTTGCATTCCTAAGTCAGCTATTTCGCCTAATTTCAGGGCTCGTTAGTTAGGCTCGCAGAGCCGAAATGATAAATAACTTATCACCGTGATAAAACCTCCAACCGAGAAAAATATCATGTTTAATCATTCTCTAGGTAAAGATTTTTTTTGGAAGGTTTTATCACGGTGACATTAGTCATTTTGGTTCTGCGAGCCTAACTGACGAGCCTTGAAATTAAGCAAAACTGTTGTCTCAGGCAAGCAACTGGAATTTTTGTCCGGTTTTAATGTTTGCTGTGAATTTTGACGGTGTTCCATTGCTCTTGTAATGGGCCTTTGAAATGATGTTCCTTTCGCTTTCGTTTTAATACATAATCTATGCCATTCAGTTTGGATGGATTTCCTAATGCTACAACTTTATTGTCCCTTTCTTGCAAGTTTGATTTTGTTCGTATCGAACCCTAAACTCAAGCAATTAACGTGAAAACAGAGCTTTTCCTATAACGAATTCTAAAAATCCCTAACAAACGTTTTGAAAAAATCGGAATATAAGCTAATATGTATTCCGCACCCATTTATGTAGACTTTATCCTTTTTCGTTTCCATAGCATATGTATAGGCTTCGTCTAATCTTCTGCCATGGAGATGAATATCGGCCTTTAACCGCTTGCAGCTGTTGATCTATTGAAGCAAAAGCGAATAATGAAGAATTGCTGCCATAAAAACAAATTCCAACATCAGTTTTACATACGAAAATTTAATTGCAAAAGAGGAAAATATTACAAGTACTGTAGTTATTAGGATCCATTTGTTCAACAAGATAAGATGATGCATATTGTATATACAGCATGATGCATAATGCATCCATATGACATATATTGTACATTTTAAAAACAATCCAATCAAATGCGTTTTGCCTTGGCCAGGAGACAGCAAAAAGGGTCTTGCAAACATTGTGACTCCGGCTAAATAGTCACTGTATACCGCACACGGTAGATCGAGGATCCTCACTATCCTGCCTCTGTTAATTCTAAAATCAAGCCTAGAGACTGTAAATAAATTTTAAATGTAAATAAATTTTAAATGACCATCAGGGTGTCAAACTTGCGTTCATTGTTCCTTTGGTTCAGTGGTCACTGATTGGTCTTAATATCTGTCAACTTTCTACCGGGAGTGGCCGCGGGAAAGTAAAGGCGTCGTTGTTTCGGTAAAGTCGCCGTTGTTACGGCAGTGTGGCTGCGGTAGGGTAAACGCTTCGTTGTTACGACAACTCCGGTTAGGTGATCTAGGTTTAACCCGCAACCCTCTTCTTATGTTGTTGCGTCCTTGGATAAGATCCTTTAGAATGCTTATCGGTATACCTTCTCGGTGACTTCGAACAAGCAGCAAATTCAGTGGACAAGAATTTGAAAAATCTATAGAAACATTGGATTGGTGGAAAATCCTAAGCAGGTGCAGATTCCTCCAAACACGAACCACTTTGGCAATGAAAAGTATGAGGATCATCTACTAGTTAACGTCTGACGCTATCCTGTGAGACAGAAGTATAACCATGCAACAACAACTTTTTTGGATAAACAGAAGGATAAACTTGCAATAACAACTTTTTTGCGATTCTTCTTTCACGAACCTTGACTAGAGGAGTTTGAACAGGCATAATCACGGTAACAGCAATATTCAGTGTTAATCCTTGATGGGCGAGTCCTTGGGCATGATTACCTGCAGACACAGTTATAACGCCGCGAGATTTTTCCTCCTTTGAAAGATTGAGTAATGCATTCAGCGATCCTCTGTCTTTGAAACTGTAAAAGATCTTAGATAAAGCTTCAAAGCTGCCACTTTTTGTTTGCTTTTGAAACAAGATTTTTCGAACAAAAAGTGTGAAGGTGTGACTAGCAACCTACTCATAATCAGCAGCTTTTACTTCAGTTTATGGTTGTCATGCGTATGAATCAGGCATTCTGCGTCTGTCTACCCATACCAACGCGAGCGGAAGTCTTTTTGGACGTTCCATTTGCATGTTTTTCTTCATGCTGGGGTACCAATAACTTATGGCTGCACGGTATTTTCAAGAACAAAACGACGCAGTAGCACTTGACAAATAGAACCAGGAGCGAGCAACCTCTCAACCACTGACCCGACGCTTTAGAATCTAAACTACCCCGCCGTCTACCGTTCAGAGTAAGTTGATATACGGCAAAAAAGCGAAAGAAACCAAGCAGATAATAAGGCAAAAAGAACGGAAGAAACAAAAAAATGGATGATGAAAAGCCCAAAAACGTGGAGAAATGCATAAAAGGATCGAGAAGGCTTCAATAATTATTTTGTAAACTTAGGTACAGGCTGTAAAATCAAATTTTCTAATTATCACTGATGATAACAATTTATTGATCGCGTCTTAGATAGGCTTCGCATGCTTTGTGCAATTTATAGTAAGAAAAAGACTGATCGAAATAGAACTAAGCGTACTAGAACAAAATTATTTTTCAAAAAAATTAAATCAAGTGCTATAATATATAGGAGTACTACGCAAATAATGATTTATTGACAATATGACAATAAATGGTCAATAGTTGTAGGCGAAGAGTTTTGAGGTAACAATATTGCTCAGGGAAACTAGAAACGGTACGGTGAGCCCTACTCCAATTACCAATTTTCTTGGGCTGATAAAATAAAATTGGCCTTTGTCGCCTGATGAGTCCCTAAAGCAAGGACTAATCGTGTCGCGAGGGCTCAGATCCATTTATTGTCTTTAAATCATTATTCATTTTGTGAAACAATGTCCCAAGTGCTGTTGTCCTGAATCCCCCAAACTGAATTTGATTTACGCTCACTAAGTCTGAATTGGTTTGAGCACTCTCGGTTTGGGAATCTCTTGACTATGATCCTTGTCGAGCTTCTCTCATTCAGTCTTCTAGATTTGATTTGATATACTTTTTGAAACAACAAACATAAACCATCAATAATAATTTGCCTAATATGCACATATTGATGTTAAGTTTTTCATTTTTATTCAAATATATTGTATGGCAACCTTCAAACCTTCCTGTATACTGCATAAAATCCTTCTTGAAATACAAATCCATTCCGCAGGTATCCGATAAACGGGTTCTCTAAACATGACATACAGCATAGCTTTCCAATTAGGATTTTAGAACGTAGTTGTATTGTACTTAACGCTAACAAAAGAATAATGCGTTGGCACCTCTCTGAGTGGATTCGGAAATTTGGCAAAAATAAAACACATCGTGGTACAAGTTGCAAGATTTTCCTTACAAATAGGTCATATGAACCAAACTTTGCCAAAACAGCACCACTCAAAGACGTTTACATTGGTCAGAAACACGTTCAACATTAAAAATCTTTCCAACTCCAACCTTACAGCGCACTCAACATCAGCATGATTATACATTATTCAAAAATTGGTGAGGGGATTCAGGGTTTTTTCGGTTTTGATCAAGAGTCACCAGTGCTTTAGTTTACGCCAGTTCTGCTGAAAAGCTTTGGAATCAAGCGAAACTTGAGTCTAAGGAAGTGTTGTGGAAAAATTACCCCCGTATTGCTTGCTTGGTTCTAGTCCTATAGTCGGTTGGTTTGAGGGTCTACTTGACGTGTTTTATTGCATGTTGCTGAGAAGCTAGATTTCCGCCACATTTTTCACTTGTTTATTATACTTGGGATACCATATTTTCATTGACCAAAAAGAGGACAGTTTCGACAAACGAAGCCCAAACGACCAAACTCGCGGAAGGTAGCGGACACCCGGACTGACTGAAGACCTTGTTTTTTGGTGAACACCATTTTCAAAAAGCAAAATCAGCGCAAAAACTGAAGACCTTTTTTCTTTTTTTTTGAGACCACTTGTTTTTGCGCCGATTTTGCCCTTCGAAAATGGTGATCTCCAAAAAAAAAAGGTCTACAGTCAATTTGGTTGTATCCGAGTCGGCGGGTGTTGCACGCGAGTGTGGACGGAAGGATGTCGTTTTTGGTTGGTTTGGTATTCGATTCCCGTCTTTAGAGAACATTTGGCTACTGTTTGGGTGTCCTCGCAGGACAATTCAGTTTAAACGGAAAAAGAGGACAAATCCTGTCAAAGGAAGACGCATAGTAGCCCTAATTATACATTAAATACATATAACGCTAACAAGAATATTAATTAGTAAGTTTATTTGAATAGAGAATTTTGATAACATATGATCAAACGCACCATACACGGAGTACGAATGACTCCGCTTTTGATTCTATCCATAGCTTTTTCGATATCTTCCCACTTCACGACAACGGGAGCATCCGGATTACAGTAGGGATCAAGAGGAGCGCTAAAATATAAAACACAGACATTTTAGGAATGTTGATGCAAACTTTAGGATTTGCAATCGATACTTGCACAATTTTTTTAAATTTTTTTCGCTTGTTTTGAACAAAAAAAGGAGAACAAGTAAGTTATTTAGTTTCCAATCAACCCAACGGTCATTTCGAAACTTAAAGCTGGCTGCTGCACGCAGACGTGCAGAGTTTTAGGCACTGGCAGTTAGGCTTTATGGCAAAGGTAATCGGCCCACACTCTTACGCAGATTCTTATTACATGCACCATTGCATATTAAGAGGAAACTAGTAATTAGCAGAGCCCAATACAGTGGAGGTTTTGCAAGATTGGTAGTGTCGCAATCTTTGTCGAGAACATAATTCATTTTCGAGAGCATATCGGATAAATCAAATCAAATCTTTCATTATACTTGCTGTAATACGCCGAAACGTGTAACGAGTTTGCGTGGCCTAACTCCGCGTCATTGCGCCTGGGCAACACAGCAGGTTCTTTCGAAGAAACGTTGCTGCGTTGGCGAACGGTTGGCAACACTGTATCGGATTTGACCGGCCCGAGATTTGAACCTCAGACCTCCCGCTCCAGAGACGAATGCGCTATCGGATAGGTCGCATAGCGCAAATTGCACAACGCCGCCGAAAAATGAAGGCCTCGCATTTTCTTCGCTTCAGCGAAGCTGACGCTTTTTCTGTGAATCAGTAGCGTAGCCGGGGGGGGTGCTACAGCCCCCCCCATTAGCATGTCGACCAAAATGCAGAATAAGAAAAATACCACGTTTTTAGCACTTTTGAGACTGCTTTATGCTCTGGAATGGATTCATATAGTGATTTAAAGCATCTTTTGAAGCATATATTCAGGGGGGGCTAATTTGTCAAAAATAAAACTAAAAATACACGAAAACTTTGAAAAATGGCCAAAAATAAGCAATCAAATTTGATCGCTAGTGTAAAAATGCTAAGCATAGGTGTCATCAAAACAAACATACTATAAACTTCGAAATAGGGGGGGGGGGGGGGGCATTCAGTATTAGTTAATTACCAAACATTCTTCTCAAATCTCTTTTCATTAGCTCCCCCCCCCCAATTATCTTTCTCTACAAACTGTCGACAAAATAGATTACTCCATGTGAGTTTTATTGGACTATACAATTTTATAATTTTCCAGCATCTAAATACGAGAACTAAAATTTTACCATTAGCCACCTCCCAAATAGCCCATTTATGCAACCAGTTTAATCATGCTTGTACTGCCAATTTCTAAATCACGTTTTAAAGCATTATCTTTTTATCAAAATAGCCCTAAAATTAAGTTATTTTTGCAAAAAAATGCAAAATTTTCGAGCGCTTGGGGCAAAGCCCCCAGACCCCGTGCCTCCGGCGGCTGTGGGCTTTGCCCCCACACCCCCAGCCTCCGGCGGCTAGGAGCTTTGCACCCACACCCCCATTTGCCTCTGGCGGCTGGGGGCTTCGCCCCCAGACCCCTAAATCAGCCCCTCCCATTGCGAATGTCTGGCTACGCGCCTGCTGTGAATACTTTTAAAACATCACAACACACACAGCAACTCTTATGACACACTAAACCTATTTTACCTTTTTGCTGTAGGCTTTTTGCTTGTTGCCATTACGGTTGAATACGATTTGCAAGAATTATAGCAAAACACTACAGCAGCAAAATTCATTCACGGTCATTTAAGTTCTAAGCTTGTTTGCAGAAGTAAATGATGTTGTGACAAAACAAACACATTGGTTACGCATTAATTAGTTAAGGCCAAAAATGAAATTTAGTGAATTAAAAAGATGGAAATATTTGACGATAAAGAGGTTATACCAGTATCATGTTATATTCTACGTGAAAGCAAATTAAATGCAACTTGAAAACTAACTTAATATAGTGTTGAACTAAAACAATGATAACTTAGGCGAAACATAGTCATAACGCAATACAAGTTACAATTATAATTTAGCCAAAGTGGTGGATTTGCAATACCTAACATATCATAAGTTAGTTCTGTTACGTCATAATATCATAATGTTAATTTTTATCTTGATTTGACTTGATTTTCTCATTAACAGAGGTGGAATCCTAGAGGACGCATTTTGAAGTCCTTAATTGGCCTCGAAGGTCAAGTTCTTGGCCTCGAAGCTTCGAGTCCTCAAAAAATTGCCCTCTCCTCGGCTCGAGGACAGCACTATTTTTTGAACCGTTAAAATTTTGTTGGAAAACACCAGAAACCTCGCGGAAAATTTGCGAACACCTTTTTTGTTTTCCTCTTTTGGAGATCGGCTTTTGGAGGTCTTTTCTCTTTTGGAGATTTTCTCTTTTTCTCTTTAGATCTTTTGGAGTTTTCCTCTTTTGGAGATCGATATTATTTCTTTGCTCCAAAACTGGAAATGCATCTTTTTTGAAGAATTTTGAAGACCATTTTATTTTGGGAGAACACTTGCGCCTGTGTCTTTGGGCTTGGCCTCGAGCATTCCTGTCCTTGGCCTCGAGAGGATCTGTCGTCCTCGGAAGGGCAGTCCTTGGCCACGGATTTTCTTTGTGTCCTTGGCCTCGAGTCTTGTGTCCCCAACTCCACCCCTGCCATTTACAGTTATTCTAACTGAATTGGCTTATTTCACGCTAAAAAGTTTATGCTGTTGCTTGTTTGACTGCAATTTTAATATTATTTCTTTGCTCCAAAACTGGAAATGCATCTTTTTTTTGTTAGATAATAATTTTAAGTATTTCCTCATATAATGTACGTTATTAGTCAGTTATACGTAATTTATGTTGCCGTTATCCTCGTATTTTCCTTTGCAGATGTTTATGTATTATTGTTAATATTATCTTGATGATGACTTGATTGTTTTAAGCCGAAAACGTTCGGTATGTTTTGTTTTTAATAAAAATTTTGATTCCAACAAAGTTGCTGCTTATTGCTTTAGTAAGTTACAAGTGAAAGTTTAAAGTTAAAAATTTAAAACCGAGTCTATTTTACTAGCAATCGGGATCATCAGGGTGTCTTATTCAGCTAATTGAATTCAAACTCAACTCCTTGTAGGCGAAACGAAAAATATATTAGTGAACTTATAAAACTGAAGTCAAAAAATAAATGAACCACCCGATGAGTTACACTACATACAGTATCTGTCACGATAGCCTAACCACAAAACAGAGCAGCCTTGTACAGCAGCTGTTTTTCCCTTACCAAATGAAGGAGTTGAAGGGCCTGTTAATTTTGAGAAATTATAAAACTGAGTTCACTTGACAAAAAAGTACTTTTTTGAACTTTAGTTATGGTCATAAACGTTAAAGAGACGGTAAAATCGGGCGAAACTTTTTTACTCTAGATTAAAAATTTTTCTATAATTTTTCGAATAATTCGAGAAACTTACTCATCTAAAACCAGTATTGTCGGCATAGATTTGGGGTCTAGGCTTAGGAACTCTGCTGTAACTAACCCTCGAGTCAGGCCTAAATTCAAAGCAACCTTGGCTGAAACAAGCACGATCTTGTCATAAACTACAACTATTATTAAAACTAAGTGAAACTTGCATATTATACAAACGGAATAATTTTACACTTTTATTATCTGCAATATATACAACGTACAAAAGACTATCAAACAATTCCAAATTCAAAACAAAAGTGAACACAGTTGGAAAATCTTATTTTAATTAAATAGAGTAGCGCAAATTTTAAAAGTAAGTACAGTAGGGAAATTTTATAATTTTAATTAAATAGAGAATCGTAAATTTTTCCGCGTTTTAATTTTACCCTGAAAATTACCAGCAAAGTGTTAGCTCAAGTTAAGCTGCATGAACATGCGTTTATCTAAACAATCCATACAGAGTACCAAAATGTGAGGATCTTACAATCCCACGATTACTCTTTTCACATTTTAATTTTTCGCTCCCGTTTCTTGGTTTTCGGTGGTCTTTTATTGGAGAAAGGATCAAGGACATGTTAGAGGGTTCTATTAATTGCATGAAGCGTACAAAAACAAATATCACATATGGAGGCTTTAAACCTACTGTAAAAATGAATATCAACATATAATTAAAAATGAATAACCGTGCGTGGTAGACAGAGGACAGCTAGACTCGAAGTCCAAAAGTTCCCTTTGCTGCCTCCTGGCCAAGGCAACTTGGTGAATAAAACATAATTACAAAACTTTTTCAATAATAGTATCAGAAACAAAACGCCCGTTCCACACTAAGAGTAAAATTGTGAACGCATAGTTTTAGTTCAAACAGAAATTCGGAAATAGCTGCGAGCCAATTGCGAGTGTAAAATTTGTTAAAGAGAAAAAAACGCTCACGATTTTACAACCAATGTAGACCAAGTCTAAGCCGTAGTAAAAGCTTCACAAATAGCTATATCTAATTCTACTTCTATCTTCGGTTTCAACAAAAAACGTTAAATGTGAAAGCAAGTGGGATTATTTTTGAATAGCAAAAGGATATCGCTTGCTAAATACAATGGTTTACGTCGAAAAAAAGTTCTTGCTGAAAGTACCTCAGTGTGGATCATTAAGGGTTGTATGTGCCAAAATGGATTACCTTTAATCTAAGGATTAACAAAACTTGGGGGGATTTCCACGAATGGTCAGGCTAGTTGCTATGATTATAAAGTATTTCAAGAATACTTCATTGGAACTTGCGAATATAGTTTATTTTAATCTAATAAGTTGAGCGGTTTAGAAGGTAGAAAATTAATGATCCGAGGATCAAAGTTGATCCAGTTAGTGCATACATCCTAAGAGTTTCAATGAACAATTAAAAATTCTTTAGTTTGCTTGACACGCACAAACAGGGGCGTAACCAGGATTTTGTTGAGGGAGAGGGGCTTGAACCTGAGGCGAAACTTAGGCTTTAGTCCCAATACCACTAATCACCAATACATTAAAACACAGAATAGAATCTTGACTTGTATCAACCTTTTAATATTGTACACAACAGTAAGTAACGCAAGAGGAATTCCAATGTTCAGAAAATAAACAAAGAAGGTTCTGACATTGCAAATCGAGTCGCGTTAGCATTGGGAAACGGGAGCGTTTTTGTTACTTGAAAGTAATGTTGCGTAATTGATATCGGTTATGAGAATAACTGCTAGTCTTGACTTAAGTTGGTTTCGCCTTTGCGCCAGTGAAATAAGCGGATACTGCAGGGGGAGGGTGCTGGGGTTGGAAACGGACGTTTGGTCGCGGAAGGGAAGCTTTGTTGACGACCTAAGCAAATATAGAACTGAAAAGCATTTTTTGACGTACAGAAACGTTCTCTTACACAAAATAATGATCTACCGTAACCACAACTCGAACCTTAACCCTCAAACTTTTTTTTTTGTTCCCCAGCCAACCAACCGCCGTAGAGGAATATTTCTCAGTTTTCTCCCACTCTAAACTTTTCTGGTGATACAAAAACCTTTTTAAAATTAATGAGTGCATTTATCAACCAAAGTTTTTGTTGAAGTAATTAAGAAAAAACTCAATAGTTTAAAAAAAAAAAAATTTTTGAAAAAAAAATAGATTTTTACCCCTTCAAAACTTAAACAAAAACATAAATGACTTGGCCAAAAATTGAATTTACCTGTTGACTAAGCCTAGACGATGGTTTGAGAGCAGGTTGATTTGGAACTGGCTTAGAAGAAAGTTGTTCAGCAGGTGATATGCTTCGAATTGGAATCGCTTCTGTTTGCTTTGAAAAATATTTCGGGTCGATCGCATTCGGTTTGCTGAAGAAAAAAAAACACCAAAATAATTGTTAAAAGAAATCTCTTAGTTACACACGTAATCTCATTAATCTACCCATACGGTTTAACACATACTAAGAAAAGAGTGTTCTACTCCAAAAAACACGTTTATAATTTCCACTAGTCAGAAATTTGTTAATGCCGCAAGCACACTAGAAAGACAAGTAATCAAATTTCATTTTTATTTACCAAGTTGCCTTGGCCAGGAGACAACGAAATGACCTTTGGGTCTTCGAGTCAAGCTGCCACCTGTCTGCAACACACGGTGCAGACATCACAATGTTTCTTTTATTGCTTTATGTCAAACCTGGGAACGGCGAAAGCTCATTTAAATTCTTTCTTTTGACACGACCGGGAATTGAACCCATGTCTTTTATTTCAGCAGCAAACGCTAAACCCAGTTGACAACTGAACGGTTTAAAACCAGTTTTGAAATAACTTTTTGATTCTGACAAGCTAACTTGCGTTAAAGTTGTTACCTTGGAGCGTTTGGTGACTGGTTTTCTTTGTTATTCTTTCCCGGGTTGTAGATGATCTGCGGCGAGTTATTCGATCGGGATATTTTAGGCTGCTCAGCCGGAGAATTATGCTTTGATGCCGGCAGATTGTGCGCACTAGAGCCGAGGAGCGTGACAGGTGTGGTCGCAGATACATGCGGCGGTTGAGGTGTAGGGCCGAGAGGAGTGCTGTAGTTTGGCTGAAATGGAAATTATACGTTCATATGTTCACACATTAAAAGCACTTTTTTGAAACAAGAGCAATAATTTTTAAAGCTTGTTCCTTTTTGCTTCTTGTAATCCCGGTTGGTTACTTGAATTCGACTTCCCGGCTTGGCTGTGAATGAAAGCATGGTACAACAGAAACGCTGCATCACAGAACACCAGCTGGGCTGGAAAAAATGGGAGAAAAAGTGGCCATTTCAACACAATTTAAACAATGGCCTCCCACTACCACACAGGAGAATAGCGCTGATGAGTCCCATTGGTCGCCTCGTAAGACAAGCTGGGTGGGGGGCTTTACTGTTCTGCCCGAATAAAATTGAGTCCTAGTTCGATGTTTTTTCGTTTTCATTAGTATGTAAGTCCACAACTCTGACAAGGGCCAGAAAAACGCTTTTCAGGCTTAAAACAGCGTTGGCCCAAACCCAATCTCTAAAATGTTGAAAAGCTACGTGATCAACGGATCATCAAAAACATTTGGGAAATGATATCAAATATTGGCATTATTAAGGTGATAAGAAGTCGCATATTTTACTTACAATTGGAGGATGATACGAATTATGGTCAAATGAAGGTAAGGAGTGGGGATGCTGCTGTAGAGGTGGATTGGATGGAGGTGGAATACGACGAGTAGTCAATTGCCGCTCATTCAGCTGCTTATTCAACCAGTTGATCACTAAATATAACATTCACGGTAAGTAAATTACCCTTACACACATTTTTTTTTTCAAAATTTTATTGAAAGGTTTTAAGCTAGAGTAAAAGAAAAATGCGGATATTTTTCTGAGCATTTTTCATTTAGGTTTTGAAGAGTTCAGATTAGGATCTAGGGTTAGGGTAAGATCTTGATTAGAATTAATAAAAGCTAAATAGAATTTTCCTGCGAAAGAAAGCTTTTTTGTGTTGATTTCGGCTTCATTAGGGCTTTTCCCAGCTAACTTTTATACAGAAAGTAGCAGTAGCAAGATATGTACAATTGTACATTCGTACATCCTCACTTTAAAGCATTCTTAGCAATTGACCGCCTTAAATCCCGGATCCCTTTCCTGGCGAATACCAATAATGCTTTCGACCAGAATGAATTCCACTTTCACAAGTAACCCTTCCAATAGCTGAGCGTTCGAGTTCTCTTTCTTTGTGAAACCAGATTTGTTATTCCGCATACGTTGGTCAGTTGGCTTCTGAGGCCAAGTTCCGGTCAAGCAACGTTGCATTTAGCAGCCAGGGCGGGACGTTTCCTTTTGCCAATGCGCAACTGTATCTGCTTCGTTCTGCCCTTTCTTTGATCTACCAACTTTGAACTTCATTAAAAGTTCAAAACTTGCACTTTACATTGGGCAAAAAAAGAGTTTTACTGGTGCAGGCAAGTACATGAAAAAGTTACTTACCATTTTCGTTGGTTTTAAGGAGGTTTTTGCTTTCTTCCAGTTTGTTCAAAGTCATTTCGACTTGTTCTTTTAATTTCTTAACTTCTTCCTCACTCCCCTGAAAAACAACAAATTCTTTATAACAACATAAAACACTGAAAAAATAAAACAAAACATAACCCTCCATAAAAAAATAAAAAAGTATCTAAAATTATTCCTTAAGTTAAATAAGTTAAACTAACACAATAGTTCAGAGACATCACATCTTACATCCTTCTTCATGAACCTTATGATGTCTAAAACAACACCTACACCTAAAATGATTTTCTGAATTTTACAAATAATATGTCAAAGTACGGTACATTTATGTACAAAGTACACCAACTGTTCATATCATATACTTCACAGTGCCAAGAAACTGACTAGGTCTTTTGACAAGCCTAGTTTGGCTTCTGTTTATTTTGTTAAGTCTGAAATCGAAATTAACCTTCAGGTTCTTTTCTTTTTCTTCCAATTCTCGTTTCGTTTTCTCGTAGGCGACTTCCTTTTCGCGCAAAACGTTTTCTTGCCTCGTTGTGACTTCGTTCTTCAGCTTCACTTTTGCAATATAACCACGAAGCTCGCCCTGCAGCTTCTTGATTATTTCGTTTCCCTAAACAATTAGTCGTTTAAAATTGGGTAGGAGTATCAAAAAATATTGAATGTATCTTTTTATTTGTAATCACAAAATGTGTGCACTATTGGGGTGTTCGAACCGAGGCAACTGACAGCCAGCATCACGGTTAGTCGGCGGTCTGTTGTCCTTCGCGGCCAGTTGTCGGGGACACAGAGTGTTGGTGGTGGCAAAAAAAGCTTCCAATGAAGTTCAAACGACACCGAATAAAAATTATCACTGAAACGCATCGTAGGGCTACGAATTACAACCAAGAAAACTGATCCAAGTTTACAGAGCTGGGCACTGGGCAGTGCTGTTTCGAACGATCAGTCCTCATCATCATCTCCCAAAACTGTTAGCCGAGATCATCGAATCCACAAAAGAGGTAGAAACAACTTATAACTAACATCAACATTGTAAATTGTAGCTCGTTCTCAGCGGCAGTGAGTTTAGGAGGCAGATTGGCCTTCGAACTGCACCAAGGAAGTTAGTTGTGACTTACCAACTAGTCGGCCGCCAACAATGAGCACCATTCACTCCCAAAAAACTAAACTTAGACATCGTAAAACATTTAAAGCTTTTCGAAAAACACCATGTTCAGTGTCCACTATCTACGATCTATAGTTAGGATGGGCCGCTGCTAAATGGCAGTGCAAAAACCACAGCAGTGATTAGACAAAGCAAAAGTAATTTCTCACCTTAAAAGCCATTGTGGATGAAAACCATTCTAAAACGTCCTGTTTTATCCTTTTCATAAATTATCTCTGAAGAAAAATAACGCAAATAAAATCACCTTTAATATTTCTTCCGACATGGTTTTAATAGTGCTGTCTTGTTTTCGAATCTGACTTTGATGCTCTGCTCTTCTTTCGTCCAACTGTTCCTGCAAGCAAAAGACAACTGTATTGATAGCAAAACTATGACAGTCTGACAGAATGAAACATATCCACTGTTGAAACCAAGGGTCGGCAACCTACGGCCCACGCGCCGGATCCTGCCCGACGAGGAAATTCATTCGGCCCGCAGCCTTTTTGCAAATTTTGAGAATTTTGTTGCAAATAAAATTGGTTGATCTGCAGTGCAGGAGCAGTTAAGAGTTAAAAGCAAAATATTACTTCTTGATGTTTCTAAAAGTATTTTGTTAAAAAACAATTAAGCCAAAAAGAATTATTGCGCAGACTTTAGACCAGATCAATACTGAGCGTAAAATTGTGAGCGTACCAGCCTGTGTATCCTTAGTTTATTTCAAACAAAATTCCGTACGGCATTAGCGGCGTAGAAGCTGCCAGTTGGTTAAAATAAACTACCGATACGCTCGTAGGCATACGATCAGTGAGTGGTATTACCAAAAAGGGCTAACAGGGCTTCAACCCACCTCGTTAACTAAGTTATTAACAAAATTTAACCCCGAAACAAAAGCGTTTAAAAATATTTTGGGCTCGACCTGTAAGTAAAATGGACTGAAGGGGCTGGGCAATAAAATTCTACAACATCTTCAACTGGCTTTTAAATTCTAGCCGTTTAGTTGTTCCAAAAGACTGATAAAAACGTACGAAAAGTGATCCAAACGATTTTAAAATGGCTATTTTTTCAAAAATTACAAAAATCGCTTAACAGCTGAGGTTTCGTCGACAGACCCCCATGGCCCCCGTCTATGATACGCTTAAGTTGAGCCAGTTTGCTCAACGCCTCAAATTGAAACATTCTTCGAACACAAAAATATAAGTTTGTGTTCAAGCCACCCCTTCTTAGCAAAATCCTGGCTGCGGCATGGTAACTTTATGATTCTACGCCCAGTGTAGACCTGAGCTTTTAAGAATTCTCATTTTCTAAACAATAGTTTTGAAACAAAATCGACATATTTTCGTAATTTATGGTCTGCTGTGGATCAGGTCGCGCCCCCTAGACAATGAATGTTATGCGCGAGTATACTTAACCCTTTTATCAAAAACAAATCTGGCGATAGTTACGCAGTGTATGCTTTGTTAGCTTCATCAAAAGCAACAATAGTGTCGTTGCACCCACAAAAATTACTTCGAATTGTCATAAATATTAAAATGCCACAAATATGAGCACTTTCAAGGATTAAGTTGTCAGGTAAAATTTATTCCGGCCCGCTGAGACCGTGCTTAATTTGTTTATGGCCCGCGACTACGAAAAGGTTGCCGACCCCTGGTTGAAACGATCAGTAGTCGAGTAGACAGAGCATCTGCTACTGAAACAGTACGCTACAGTTTGATTCCAAATCGGGTCAAACTTTGACTATAAAAATTTGTATTCACAGCCTTCCTGCTCGACGTGCAGCATTCACGGGACAGATAGAAGCCTCCAGCCAAAGTGGTAACTTGACTTAAAGACCGCAACCTCCATACGATGCTACCAAAACCAGAGCAACTTGGCGAATCAAGATATAATTGCAAGGCTTACTTATTACGTATCGTTAGCACAAAATTTTAAAGAGGTGCCCCTGCATGAGGATCGATAACAAGCAAAGCAATACCTTTTGTTGTTGAGAGGCGTCCAATGACGAAGTTATTCTAGCAACCAGTTGTTCCTTGTCTAATAATTCCTGCTCCAAAACCGCTACTCGTGTCTTCAGTTGTTGAATGCTCTTGTCCTAAAAAACGTAATCAATATCCATAAGAAACCTAAAGAAAACTGATCAGTGGCCGAGTAAATAAAGAGTCTATTACTGAAACGGTAACTCGAGATCGATTCCAGGTCGGGTCAAACCAAAGACTACAAAAATTGTGATTCACAGCTTCCCTGCTTGACGTTCAGCAACAAAAAAGACAGTGTGAAGCCTCCACCAACCACCGTGTGTGGTAGACAGGTGAACAGGAGGCAGCTTGACTCGACGACCGAAAGACCTCTTCGCTGTGTCCTGAACAACGCAACTTGGTGAATCAAGATGCAATTATGAATCCATTTATTGCGCAGCATAGTACCTGAGTGTGTCGCTCTGCTTCAAGCGAAGTATTTTCTCGTCTAATTTGTTGTAAATCGCCTCTACATCTTCTGTATTCTTCATCCAGTGCTCCTAACTTCGTCTTTTGTTCTCGAATTGTCGCTTCTGCTCTGTACCTTCTGTCAGTTAAGTCCTGCAAAAAACAATAATACAATCGGTTGTATTGCAGGTTGTGTTACATTTAGTTTAATTTAAAAACTTTGTAAACAATGAAAATTGAGCAAGAAAATAGTTACAACTAAAATTGCTCTAAGTAAACTTCACTTTTTGAAAAGATAAAAAAATAGATCCGATATTTGCAAATATTCAAACTAAGGGTGTTGCTGAAGATAAACAACAAAATTTTCGGTAACCTTGGGTATAACATTCCTTCTTTTATGTCGACATGTTAACTTTACTACTACGGGGAATTGCCCCGACATTCGACTAGTAAAGTGGTTATCAATCTTTTTATAATCGTAGCCCATTTTTATTTTGAAAATATTACCATGGCCCTTTACCGCAAGTTTCTGCGAACGTTCAAACGCACTTAAAAAAGAAAAAAAAGGTCACCGCGTCATATTCCGCGATTTTTTACCATTTTTCAAACGATCTCCAAAAAAAAAAAAAGGCCATTGTGTCGTAGTCCGCAATTTTTCGCCTCTTGTCAGACCATCACCGAAAGAAAAAGGTCATCGCATCGGAATACGTGAGTTTTTGCGCAAACAAAACTGTTTTTGAACCAAAATGCCAGTTTTTCAAACAGTTCTGTGGCCCACCGCAAAATGCTCTATGGCCCACTGGTTGGGAACCACTGGACTAGTAACTTCAGTATTTTACAACGTTTCCTTAAGCACCACGTCAAAATACAAACCAAAGCGATGCTTGTGATTGGAAAATAGCAAACTGCTCTCTTTAAAAACTCGAATGATTTCCCCTTTTAAATAGTTGAAAAAAATATACCAAATGACAAATAATAAGTTAAACCTTATTAATGTTTTCTAGGTCGTGAATGCGGTTTTCTTTTTGATGCAAATTTCGCTGATAAGTAGTTTCCAGTTCCTTCCTCTCCTTATCATATCGCTGCTGCATTTCTTCTTGAATCTGTGATGACGGAAATTCCACTTTGACAAGATGGTACACCAAAAAATAAAAACTACCTAATCTTTGTAAACAAGAATTATTGCTTTGTGCTCTTAGTGTTACTGAAAATTGCTCAATAACAGTTGTAGTAACAGCAGTATCAAATACCAAAAGTTTAAACCAGAATACTGTAGTTTCCAAAAACCACTTCGTACTTCCACCAGAAAGACCTTACATCAACAGAATACTAAAGTTATGTCACAGTCAAAAGTTTGCTTATATTATGCTTTCTTGTTGGGATTTGTATGAGACGAATAAGCAATATCCTTTCATGTACTTTTTGTTTGCCAGGTCTGAAAGTTGCTAAATCAAACAACTGATTTTATCTTCTAATTTAAAAGTTTAAAGGGCAACCAAAAAGCAGTACTAGCAAATGGCAAACCAATTTCCATTACAATTATTAATTATCGATAGAAGCTACCTTTAATGCCTTTTCTCTTTCCGAATTCAACTCTCTTGCATGGTTTGCTGTGAGCCGCTCAGACCTCCCACCACTCTCTACACGTAGTTGATCCAGCTCTCTAGTGCGACTCGACAACTGTTGGCGAGTTTGCTCAATCTTTGAAGATAGCTCTCGTTCAGTCGAGGCCAACCTTGTTTCCAATACTCGCTGCTTTTCCTGCAAGAAAAATTTGCCTGGTGTTTTAAGAAGCAGAAAATTAAATTGCCAGAAGAAATGCAAAATTAAATTCTACAACTTCTTAGGTAATTCCAGAACTGTTTGAGGCTACTTTTACAGGACTTAAAATATAATTTTCACTATTACTCTTTCATGTACTCATTATTACGGAAAAATTTTGATTAAGCATTTTCATTACTAATTACTGACAATTAGCAATAAAACAGTATTGCGTCGCAGTGAACTGCTGCCCTGGTGAAGCACGGGAAAAGGTATTTTCCAGGATTTATAAACAAAATTAAACAACTTTCTAGGACAGCAAAAAATCCACGACTTTTGCAGGATGTGGCAAGGCTGGACTGTGTAACATAGAGATCGATATCTTCATGCATTAAATCTAAACTGACATACAGAGTAACTCAAAGTGGCCATGCTTGTATTGTAGTCATGCATATTCTGCATTACTTTTGCTTCTTGAGCAAAAACATTTGAGGAAATAAAAACTATTCCTACTGTTTTCTTGGCAACTAAAACCACTGTAGAAGCACCAGTGCTACCAAAGCTGCATGGTTACGCAGTAGGATGCATGAAGTTCGATTACCTAGTATCACACAAAAAAACATATTAACGGCTTTTATTTTTGCTTCAGAATTTCAAAAAAGAACATACACGTCAATCCTTAAACCAAAAATAATATAGCCACAAGCTTATCGGGCATATACGAAATCAGTCGTAAATATACTACTACTTTATTTATTAAAATCGATTTCACCCCAGCGGGGCATCATCAGTTAGATCTAAAAACAATCAGCGTATACTTTAAAACCAAAATCATCATAAAACCTATAAATAGACTATAACATCAATCAAATTGAAAAGAACATAAAATGGACTTCTATAACAACGAAATTAAGGAAAAATAATACTGTATATAGCAAAACCTCTTTCGCAAAGCAAATATATTGAAAACCTTGTTTTATCTACACCACCACAACATCAGAAAAAAACTATACAAAAAAAGTTGTTTAAAATAATAAACCCTGCAAAAAAATATAAAAATTATTTCAAGTATGAAAAGCGTTGCTAAGCAACCAAAAAGAAAACATATCTCCAAACCTTAAAAAGTAGAAAACTTAAATCTATTTTCAAAAAAACTTAAACCAAAAACAAATAATAAATCCAAACATCACTTACTAATGAGACTTTAAGACAAGAAGCTAAATATTTTTTTACATCATTGTCATTTCCAGGGAGCAAGTTTAATGAGAGATGGGTGAGATGCTTGAAGGGATTTGTTTCAATGACTTTCAGTGTGCCCATCGTTGAAGACATCGAACTATAACTGGATGAAAGATCATGCTCAAGATGAAACTAAAAAAGATTGCACAATAGCATTATTAATAAACTTGTGGAAAAAATCAACAATTCTATCATGGTGGGAAACTTCATGAAAATATTACGAAGATGTCATTCTTGCTCGTAATCCATAACCTTTGAAAATGCAACTAAGTCAGCTATGCTTAAAATAGCTAAAACCAACCATTATATTAAAGTAGACACTAGATCTGCATCGTGCATTTAAAGTGTAACCTTGCTTAGTGCAAATCAGACATTTCAAATAGGTTATTACGCAAATTCAAACATATACCAGTAAACTACAACGACCTAGAGCAAGCATAATCCATCAGCCTACAATTATTGGGCAATACCAATATCTTGGTAAATCATTGTATCGAAATGTTACCAATATGCCAATGCTACCACTAGATTTCTTAAATTGCTCATTAAATGCCAGTATCAAAAACTGAAATAAATCTCAGTGAATGTATTTGAATCCCAAGCAAAAAATAATAATGAAAGCACTCTAAAAGTTACACATAAGTACATTGTAATCAGACATGCCAAGTACCTGTAAAAGAAATTTAGGGCTTTCTTTGTTTTCTTCCTGATGGCAATGCTGAAGCAAGGCAATAAATCTTTGCGGAAATGCACTAAAATCTACAAGAAGTCCTTGCTGGGTTTTTAAGCTGAAAAAAATTTTGCTGTAAAATGTCTTGAGAAACAGCACAACATTAACATAGCAACGAGTTAAAAGATAATAAAAAAAACACAGATACTTAAATTAACAGACATAGGTCAGCATTACTCGCATAAATAGCATGACAGTATCTAAGGAGTAAAGTGGAGAAAAGATAATTACATTCTAAACCAATAGAATTTAGCAGTGAACAAAAGTGAGCACATTGAATAATTATACTGAGTAAGAGTAACGGGAAAATGTTGAGCACTTAAGCAAAGAATATAACCCAGCCTGGCAACATCCTTAATATTTTAACTGAAAATCTTGAATCATTAGAATTTTATTCTTGTATGAGTCTAAAACATTGTCATGTGTAACCATTAATTTTCAAGCAAATTTTATCAGCAAATAATTATGCACAAATCAAGTCATTTTCAATATTTCCCTTAATCTAAGAACAAAAACGATTGCCAATATAGAACTAAGCATAACAATTTATTAGACGCGTAGTTCTATATTGGCAATCGTTTTTGTTCTTAGATTAAGCAGAAACTCCGACCGTTATGCTCCAAAATATTTCCCTTGTTTACGTAAAAAAAAACACTGTATTTTAGGACATAACTACAATATTTATACTCATCAAAACCTGAAAGAGAACATCAATATCATTCAGCAATTTACAAAACAAAACCCTCTAGAAGATGTTGCTAAACATTTAGAGAGACTAAGCAGTAAAAATTAGACGAGTAAATGAGTAAAAGGATGGTCAAGAAGAAACCTACTTTTGAAAATCATCTTCTCCAAGGCACAAGTTGTACAAAAAGAAAGGATCCTTGTCATCAGTTAATCTTACTAATAGGTCTTTTCTATGTAAAGGTGATGTCGTTGTCTGTATTTCAATTGTCACAGTTATCGATACAGCTCTGTAAACAGTTTAAAAGCAAATTTTAAATGTGTTTGAATAGGAAGTGGTTAATTCAAAGAAAATTTTTAATTTTACGTCAGCAGCATTAAGGATTAAGATTAAGGCTTGAGTTAGGGTTTAAATTAAAGATTTGAGTTAGGATTAGACTGAATCAGAATAAATTAGTAGATAAAATATTTGATAAAATAAAGCTTGCCTTTTAAATATAACAAAATGTTGTCCATCAAAAGTTTTCTAGCTTGATAACAATCCACAATATGCTCGTGTAATTGCATTCTTCAATATTCACTCAAAGTAAAATGTTTTAAACAGCGTGTTAGAAACACAGTAACAAGTTAACATTAACAACATCTTTCTGATTTTATCATCATCGAAATCAAATGTGGTATAAGTCAACAATACACACCTATACAACCTAACATTAACAATTGTTACCAACAATGGAAATCAGAAAAATGCTGCCACTATCACTTAAATTTTTCTAAGTAAAAAAAAAAAAAAGGCTTGGCAGACGTTCCGTGAACACAGACATTTTTTAATAAAGCCAAAAAAACTTAACTCTAATCCTAGCCCTAACCTAAACCCTAACCCAAGCCAATAACTGTCATAATCAAAATAAAAATTTCCGAAAACGAGTTATGTCACCGGAATCTATGTTTATTTAAACATGCACATTCCAAGCGTCAAGCCACTTTGAAAAATAAATTAATTAACATATTAAATTTTTTAATCATTTTGCATGCTTCTGGCCTAAAGGCTACCAGCTCGGAAGCCTAGGGAAGAGCCACCAGAACAGCGACTACTTTCTGGTGGTTGCCGTTCTGGTGGCTCTTCCCTAGGCTTCCGAGCTGGTAGCCTTTAGGCCAGAAGCACGCAAAACGATTAAAATATTAAAACTCTGGCCTGCAAACGTCAAAAAAAAAACATCTTAATTGACTTATTATTACAATATTAAATTTTGCACAACCAAAGACATTCTGATCAAAACTTACTGTATATCACTATCAACCTCATCAACACAAAATCATCCATCCAACACTAAACAATACAAAATGATACAAAATTTAACTGTTTTTTTCTAAGTAATATTTTTCAAATATCAAGTTTGTTTTAAATATTCTACAGCTATAGAGGTTGTTTAACAGACTTTAGCAAGCCTACAATAGCCTACAACAGACATTGCAATGAGAAATAATATGTACTTTGACATGCTTTGTATCACTTTTGGCTACATGCACAGTTTTCCCATGAAACTCAGAACAAATTCAGTCAAGTTCTGAGTTAGCAGATTTGATTTGTGTTAACAATGATAACATGCACTTACAGTATTGCAGATATTTAGCAGGCAAAACCTCTCAGCACTCTTTTACTTACCTATCTTCTGTATCAGGACATTTAAAAACAACTTTTAAATTCTCTGAATATAAAGTTTCTGTCATCTTCGTACGTCACATTCAAATAACTGGAAGCATTAACTAGGCTACTAAACTAGACTAATATAAAAATGGTATTTATATAAATTTTCTTATAAGTTTACATCACAGTTTTAAACATCGCAAATTGAACCAAAACATAAATAATTCTCTTATTTTATTGTTAAAATTTAGGCAGTGGCTAACAGTATTTTTATGAGATAGTAAAAATAGCCTAGGAACTATTTTTACAAGATAATGCTTACCCTAACTTGCATGATAAGCTAATTTTTACAAGATACACAACTTGGTAGCTAAGTTTAAGACAGTGCTTAGTAAAAATAGCCACTAGGCCTAGTAGACTTCGCAGAATGTAAGCTGGTTTTTCGGTAAGGTGAGATTTTAAGTCTTAGCTTAATAATACTACAATCATTCTGAATCAGAAATACTGTAGGCTTGCCTGGTTTAAATCAATCACATTTACAATAACATTAACTAATTAACAGAAAGAGGAATACTGGTACTATCCAGTGTATTATGTTTATGATGGAATGATTAATTATGGTGTCCAATTCACCTTTCTGACTATTGTCAAACAATTAACATACCATAATGGTATTAGATTTGTGGATAAAGGATATGGATATAATTTGTGGTCACCATCATTTGGGTTTTGGTAAAGTTATGGGATTTTACCCGTTTTTTACTTTAAATGACATAACTATTAATAACCCTAACAATGCTATACTGCGGTTTTATCTTTAATACTTGGATACCATGTGCTATTCGACCTTGCTGTAGCACCGCCATGCTGGATCAGTGTGTGTGTGTGTTATTATTTTTATTATTCAATATTTCCGAATTAATCAGCTAACAGTAGCCTAATCATTAAAATCAATGACAAAGTTTGGAAACATTTACCACTTAGCACAACGCTTACTTACAGTTACAGTGTAACCAAAGACTCTTTATTTAGTAGACTAAAAACAGATGAGCAGAGAAAAAGTTGGCTCTTGTTGCAAAGTTTTTTTTTGCGATCACGCATATTCGCCTGATATGATTCAACATATTCGTAGAACAACAGAAAAATGAAGAAAAAGTCAACGTCGTTAAATATGAACTGTTTGCTTTTTTTCGGAATCTCTGCAATTCGTATATGAGCATGCGTGCACTCTCGCTCCTGTCTATGATGCATGCACTCATTAGGGTTAGGGCTAGATTTGGGGAATAGCTTAGATCTTAGAGAAGGAGAGAGCACACGCACGCTCATAAACGAGTCGCAGAGCTTCCAAAAAAAAGTGACGGCTATTACTTAATGACACCTGAAAAAGTTACACCGATTGGACAAATCAGCATATTTTAGAACAAATGAACCACTAAGAAAAAAACAAACAAAACTGTCAGTTTCCAGTCGACTAAAGCAGTAAAGAGTCTATGGTGTACCAGTAACTCTGAACTTAAGTTACAGGAAGACAGAAAATCTAAGATGTGCAGATTGATTATGACTGCAGATCAAACTACCAGTAGATATCCTACTTATTAGGCTACCTATACTGTAGCCCAGTGCTTCTCAACTGAGTATACTGTACACCCAAGTGTATATCAAATCAAAACCATGGTATACATCTAAGAAAGGGTATACAGCTTCAATTTGGGCTCCTTTTTTACCTCAATTAAATATGATTGCAAAAAAATTGATTCTACATATTTTTTATATTTTTCTCGGCAAATTAAATTGAGAATATTAAACAGAACAAACCAATGTGCAAACTTCGAAATAGTGTAAACATTTTTGCTTGGCCAACTTCTTATACAAATGCTATAGTTGCATAATTGCTGATCATAAAAAGCGATTGTTCACCATAAGTTTATGACGTATTGGTATTCAGTGAAAAATGTTGGTTTAAGAATTCTTTAGAAATAGACAGGCTGACAGGCGTGTAGCCAGAAATCTGCAATTGGGGGGGCTGTTACAAGTTCTGGGGCAGAGCCCCCAGCGCTCAAAATTTTTGCATTTTTTTTGGCAAAAATAACTTAATTTTAGGCCCATTTTGATAAAAATTAATGCCATTATAACATGGCATAGAAATTAGCAAGGCAAAAACATGATTATACTAGTTGCATAAATGAGTTACATCAGACTGTGGGAGGTAGCTATTGCTAGAATTTCAGTTCTCTTATTTGAAAGCTGGTAAATCATAAAATCCTATACAGTAGTCCAAAAACTCTCAAGGAGCAATCTATTTCGTCTATATGTATTTAATTGAGAAAGATATATGGTAATTAAGGGGCTAATGGAAGGAAGTTTGAGAGAAATGATTGGTAATTACACGTAACTAATACTGAATACACCCCGCCCCTACTTCTGAACTTATATATTTTTTTGATAAAACCTATGCTAATTATTTTACAATAACCGATCAAATCTGAATACCAAGCTTTAATCAGTTTTCAAAGTTTTTTTTTCTGATTTATAAGTTTTATTTTTTGACAAATTAGCCCCCCTCTAAATAAACGCTTCAAAGTATGATTTAAATGATTTTTGAGTCTATTCTAGTGCAAAAGACAGTCTTCGAAGTGCTATAAATGTGGTGTTTTTCTTATTCTGCATTCTGGTCACCCATCCTCACCCCCCTGGTTAACCTACTGGAACTAGAACTGCTCAGTCAGTTAGTGATGCTAGCACAATGCGGTTGAACTAAGCGCAGTGCCAGTGTGATACTGGTCGAGAATCTTCTTTCTGGTGACATCCTTGTCAGACTTTTTGTTTTATCAGGGTAATCTGAGAAGAGGGTATGATGGCAAGTACAGAAATTGCCCTCGTGTGTGGTTTGAAGGTTTGGTGGGCTGCCAGGATAGACTTTATATGAATTCAGATGCTGATGAAACACTAACCTAATGGGAAAGCATATAAGTGAGTGAAGTGATACCTCATAGTTGTAATCGTAATTGAAATTACATTTTATTCACCAAGTTGCCTGGGCTAGGAGACAGCGAAGGGACCTTTCGGTCTTTGAGTCAAGCTGCCACCTGCCCACTTCTCTTCCACACATGATGGAGGTTTCACACTGTCCCTTTAATTGCTGAACGCCAAGCAGGGAAGCTGTGAACACCAATTTTGATAGTCTTTGGTTTGACCAACAGGGAATCGAACCAGAGTCTCTTGTTTCAGTAGCAGACGCTCTATCCACTAAACCACTGATCAGTTTATATGTAGAAGAATTAAGGTTAATAGTCTGCTATGTAACTTCTTTAGAAGTAATATGCAAGCTTACATCTTCAGACTACATGATACAGTGATATCTACAAACAGCATGCATAAACACATTACGGTACATTGTGATTTGAAAGGTACCGGTACACAAACTTTTTGCAAAATTAAAAAGGCAGTGGCTGCTGTTACGTTACGTAATACTTCACTCGTAGGATAATATTACATAATTTGTAACATTTCAGAAGTGAGATATTTTTACGTGAATTTTGCCGCTTGGCTCTTGCAATGTTTATTGAAGCACCAAGACCACAAGTGCAAGAGCGTGTTGCATCGTAGAAGGTAGAAGCCGCAAGAGTAATTATTAAATTAATAGCCTACTTTAGAACTTGTCATAACAAACCGATTCTTTTTTAGGACGCTATCAAAAATCAACTTAAATCTAGTCTACCATCAACCGGGGTGACTTTGAATGCCGGGGTGACTTTGAACACTTCACTGAAACAAACTTTGTTTTCAGTTAAATACTTTTCAAGACCAAGAGCGGTCTCTTACTAGGTCGGTGTTTGAACTTTGATAGATTTTTTTTCTTTTTTGCCCGACTAGCACAAGGTCACGTGACAATGACGTCATCATTTCAACAAAATAATTCTCAAAAATAGGGTGATTCATTACACCATTACTATTGACATGTAGATCCCTGAGTTAGGTCAATTAGCAATAGACGATTGCAGACTTGAATCCATGACAATGTGATCGGCAGTTTATCGGCTTCACCATTAGGCCACGCATTTTTTTAATTTCATTTTTAAGGCGGAGAACCAATTTTTAAAAAAATTGGGAGCCGGAGTGTGACTTTAATTAATCTTCCAAGCCGTAGTGATAGTTGGTAGTAGAATGAGCAACTATTTTTGCTCTCTGGAAATGGAATATCAAAATATGTGATTAGGCTACGCTTATCCAGGTTATTAAGCAATATGACAATTGGTTCGAATTTTTTGTCGAAGCGTATTTTTGTATCGTAGTATTTTAGAGCGGAGTGTTGTTGTAAAATTTTGGAGCTGGATTAGAGCCGAAGTCAGTTAAAACATTTCGGAGTGGAAAAATTAGCCATTCCACAACGCAGGGCGACTTTGAACGGTTTTTGAGATAGAATATATGGCTTGTGAGAGCGAAATATTTTTTTAGTTATGACAGTTCCAGTTGCTGAGGCCATACCGGTAAGTGCTACGTTCAGCCTATAAGCACTTTTCTTGCTTAAACCTGGCGAAAGTGACAAGTAAAAATGATTCAAAAACATTCAAAGTCGCCCCCGTTGACAGTATTTTAAAGTTTAATTGGAATTTACTAATTAAAATCAACCAAAATCTAGTTTTTAATAAAAAAATTAGATGCAAATTTATGCAGTAATAAATGCAGTAGGGTAAGATCGGGTAATTCCGGACAAAAATCTGCTATTTTCGTTCTGCCTGCTTTCTTCTTCAATCAACTCCAAATCTATTGCCTTCATTTGTGCATTTCAATACTGGACTTTAGTATTTTCACACTGGTTCGAAAAAAATAATTTAGGAATGGATGAAAAAATCGGTCTGAACGGACATGTCCAGAATTACCCTTTCAAGGGTAATTCCGGACATCTTCATATAAAGGCAAAAGTGCAAATTTGATACTTTTTGATAGCATATTGGAAGGCTTTATTTCACCGGAAATTTTTATCTAGTTTTTTATTAATTCTGACTCAAATCTAACACGAACTCAAATGCTTACTCTAAAACTATTCCCAAATCGAACCCTAACCCAAACCCTAACCTAAACCCTAATCTTAACCCCTAAAAAAGTAAATGAAAAAAGCGCGGATGAATATTTCTCATTCTCGTTTTATTCTCTTTAAGTTGAAAATTTTCGGTGAAATAGTCACTACCATTTATAAATATTATAAACTGGAATAACATGCTAAGAAGCATAATTAGGAACTTTTTTGAAAATTTTAATGCACTCCACAGGACATATGCGCCAGTCTAGCGCCAAATTAGTAATTGCGCCATGTCGATTAAAATGGATAAACCTAAGCCATGTTGATCAAAATTTCCCTTTTAACACCTTCACTGTGGTTGAACTTCAAATAAAGATCTTTATTCTGCTAAATGCGCTTGAATAAGCAGCTGTTTTCAGTTAAAACCACTCCAAAATTATCGTAGAGTCGGGGATTTGGTTTGTTTTGCACCACGCCAACTCCAGATCTATGAATTTATCTGTGATTTTCTGTTGCAAATTGCGGATTTATCGAGTGCAACTTGTCACTTTTTAATGCATAGGCCTTTTTGTACCTACAGCAATTTTGGTTTTTTTATTTTTTACCCCCAAGCTATCTTCTAAATTGTTTTTTTCTTTTACAATCATTTCGACTCGCAAACTCATAGGTTTACGGATTTTTCTAAGTTAGAATTGGACAAGGAATAGGAATGGATTTAATTTTTTTCCGGAAAAATTCAAGTTATGAATGAATAAACCAACTAGGAATCTGGTTTGCTTGGAAAACAGGGTGTGAGAGCATGTTTGGGTACAATATAGGACAAATTAATGTCTAACCTAATCTGCAAATGAAAGCAGAGTGCATCTACGCAGAATAGTTTTATTGCACATAAAATGAACAGGCAATTATTTAATTACCGAAATGATAATCTAATGGATATAGGTAATACAAAAATGCACTAATTGCACTTTTACTTTCATGTCAAGAATTACCCTTGGCTGTCCGGAATTTTCCCTGTCCGGAATTACCCGATCTTACCCTACGAGTACCTACTAAAACACCTGCGTCCTAAAAAAACATTTAAAGATCTCAAAATCTTTCTTTATGCACTTGGATTTACTATTTCTCAGGGTGGTATCGCTGCCCCAACCTTAACTCTAATGCAAGGTTCTGAAGAAAAGAAAAAAGAAAATGCACCACAAATCTTTCTCATCCCGAAACATGCTACCGTATTCAGCGCAACTCGAACCCATACGCGAGATGTGGCAGACGCAGGCCCCATCCACTATGCTACTAGGGAATTGCCATAGTCGCATCAAAGTGCCGTATTTAAATTGTAAAAAAGTTTTAATCCAAAAAAAAGTATTGGTTTATTATGACGGGTCCTTATGCGTTCTACACTGATAGTGATAAAGCATTCTAACAAAAAGTATTCTTGCACTTGCAGTCTTCTTGCTTCAAAAAGTATTGCAAGAGCTAGGTGGCGAAATTCACTTAAAAATATCTCACTGCTGAAATGTTACCTACAAATTACGTAATATTATCCTACGAGTGAAGTGTTACCGGTACGTAACGTAACAGCAGCCACTGCCAATTAAAAAACGTAGGCTAGGGTACGGTATACTACGGTATGTAAAAAAAGATTGAAGAGCACTGCAGTAGCCTACGAAAACAACAAACTTGCACATACATGTGATGTGCACTACAGTAACTTTCTTGTTTGCAGCCTAGGCTACAGCACAATCTCAATCCTGCACATGGAAAACCAAGCCAGCAAGCCGAAAGAATAACCATACTGTACTGTATTCATTGGTAAGCTATGCTGTTTGCGTAAAAGTTTCTTTGGATATCTCTGGTGTAACTGCAACGTTTCTTTTTAATCAAGTCTAAAAATTAAATCGGACAATCAACACCCAATGATCCTACTTGAGCCTATACGCCTAATTTCTCAAAACTGACCTCAAAATTAGCGCTTCTTTAACTTGCTCTAAAATGCGCAGCAACGGTAAACTTCATGCTCTATTGACCAAGCAAATTATTTGGATAAAATCAAAATCTAATAAAGGTTTAGCATCGAATTAGCGCTATAACTGTGTAAAAAATACAAATATTATACGTTATGTGATTAGCAGAGGTGGAGTCCTCGAGGACATCCTTGGCCTCGAGGACAGATTTTGAAGTCCTTGGCCTTGGTCTTGGCCTCGAGGCCTCAAGTCCTCGAAAATTGGCCTGTCCTCGGCTCGAGGACAGCAGTATTTTTTGAATTGTTAAAATTTTGTGGAGCGCTTGAAAAATTTTTTGGAAAACGCTTTTTTGGGGAGATCGCTTGAAAAATTTTTGTGAAGACCTTTTTTTTTTTGGAGATCGCCTGAAAAATTTTTGTGAAGACCTTTTTCTTTTTTTTTTTGGAGGGCACTTGCGCTTGTGTCCTTGGTCCTTGGCCTTGGCCTCGAGCATTCCTGTCCTTGACCTCGAGAATGTCTGTCCTCGGAAAGGCTGTCCTTGACCTTAGCCTCGGATTTTTTTTGTGTCCTTGGCCTTGGCCTCGAGCCTTGTGTCCTCGACTCCACCTCTGGTGATTAGATCCTTGACTTTGCCTAATTCATAGATGACAAACCTCCAAGTCTAAAGGTAAAAAAATTGCTTTTTTTCTTCGATTTGTTTCCAACCTATTTTCCTGAGGAAGGCAGAAACGTTCCCTATTTATTACCACTAACTCCTCAACTGGGTCATGAGAGCACCGGATTCAGCATGTGAGTTTATGCTAACCAAGTTTTTTATTAAGTTAATTTTGAGTTGATGACGTCATCAAAATGACATCACGGTCAATTTTAACAAAAATTAGGCTACTTTATTTTTTTAATAACGAAAGATTAAACGATAGAATTTTGGCTAGAGTTTTTAAATTTTGTTATGCCGAGGCTGACACTGATCTTAATTTGTTCTTAAATTTTAAACTGAAATGATCGAGTCTAGTGTTCTTACTTGTTATAAAATTCTTTTCATAGAAAACAAAATGCAAACGCTTAGTTCCAGGCCTACTGTATACAAACTTTTGCGAGAAATGGAGGGGGTTACGTGACATAATGGATAAAAAAACTTTACAAAATTAATTTTTTAGTAAAATCGTTTCTGTCTGAATTTTACTGAAAAAAGAGAACGAAGTAATTTTCTATTTCTATCACATACAATAAGCTCGTAGGTAGTTTCCGTAACTTGTCAACTTGACAAACTTGAAAATTGGACCGTACTGCGATCAGTTTGTCTAGCGGTAACGTCTGGAACAGCAGGTCTGAAGCTCAAATGTAGAGTCAGTCAAACGAAACACCGTGTTGCCCATGGCTTGCCATTGCTGCGACGTTTCTTTGAAAGGAGATTTTGTGTTGCCCGCAGGCGCAATGATATGGAAATGAACTCCACCTAGGCCCACACAACTCGTTACGCGCTTCGGTGCAATATAGCGATTTGAAAATCCTAAAGGTACCGGTGCATTTGATGGCTACACAGTTCGTGTAATTTCGTTCCTCTAAAAAGTACGTGACTAAGCAATTTTTATAATAAAGATACGATATTGTTTAAAAGGAGCGAATCCAGGCGTAGCCAGGATTTTTGGTTGGGGAGCCCAAACCGCAAATCACATGCAATGACGTCATCAGGAATATTCAAAAAGAGAGACTTTTTATGCGACAAAGATATCTTAGAACAAAACAGGCGCATAGCAAGGATTTGGAAAAGGGGGGGGCTATTTTGAAAAATTAAAAATTGTGCAAACGACCTTGACCCGAATTTTCATTGTTCTTGAATCAGTTTCACACGGTTTGTCCGAAAATTGAGACGAAATTTCTCGGAAAACTCGGAAATTCAAACGTTTTTTCCTCCCAAAATCAGGTGGTCTCCAAAAAAAAAAAAGGTCTTCACCGAAATTGAGACTGATTTTTCAGCCCAAATCGGAAATCCAAACCTTTCAGGGGGGGCTGTTTTCCTATGGGGGGGCAATTTTCAATTTTTCACAAAAAATCGGCCAAAAACGTGCGATTTTGCATACTTCACAAGCCAATGGGGAAGGCTCGAGCCCCCCCACCCCCTCCTGGCTACGCTACTGGAACAAAATATCATAAGCTGGGACCTGGGTTGTGCGTAATCAAAATTTTGTCGGTTCGGGATTTTGTACGGGATCCCTAACAAATGTCTCTAAAAACGTGCAAAATGTGATCCAAATGGCATTAAAATAGCTAATTTTTTCAAAAATTTACAAGAAATCGCCCATACCTCCTCCGTGACACTTTTGAGTTACACTAGTTTGCTCACCACATCTCTCCAATTTAACACATATTTTGAAAACATTTTAACTTTGGTTCCAGTCTTTTCCCTTTAGAAGAACTAATGTTTTAAGATTTAAAAGCAAATTCAAAATCAAATCAAAATCTTTGATTATACCCGTTGTATTACGCCGAAGCGTGTAACGAGTTTACGGGGCCCATCTCTGCGTCATCAAGCCCGGGCAGCACAGCTTCTTTCTAAATGTCGCAGCGGTGGCGAGCCGTTGGCAACACTGTGTCCGATTTGGCCGGCCTGAGATTTGAACCTCGACCTCCCACTCCTTGTTTAGTCTTCCCTCTAATTACAATTCACGTTTAAAAAATCTAACATTTTTCGGTTATATTTTGTAAGTGACTTATGCAAAGTGGGGAGAGCAAGGCACATTGCCTCCTGTAATATTTTTAGCAGTAAATAATCTTCGCTCGAAAATTTACCTTGGAGATGTTTGTTTTGTGATAAAAATAACCGGTTTTAAGATTACATGAATGACCAGGGGGCCCGGGGCCCCTCAATTCAAGTTCAATAACTTGTTCAATAAGCATTTCCCTTAGCTAATTTTTTTAAAGGGATTATGACATAGTTAATTACGAAGAACAATTTTCGTCTAGTCTAAACGATCAGCTATTGTTCTACAACTAACTGGGTATTTTGACGTCACAATGACCATTATTGCTTGTGCTGAGTCTTGGTTTTTTCATGTCTTACTACGCCAGCCAAGATTTGACCTATAAAAGTGACAATTCCATGGACACTAAAAAAATTGATCAGCATCACTTTGGTTTTGGACTTGAACACCCTTACCTTTTTGGGTCTTGGTAACAATGCGCTCTTCCATTCAAGGCTCTGCCGTTTGGTGAGTGGATCGTACTCGAAGATCCATGACTCATCGCCAGTAACAACTCTTTTCAGCAAGTTGGGTTCAGTTTTGAGTTGCACCAAAATGTCTTGACACACTTGCACTCGCCGCTCTTTTTGTCCTTCATCCAGCAACCTTGGTACCATTTTTGCACAGATTTTCCTCATCCCCAGATCTTCCGTAATGATCCTCCATACCCTCTCACTGTTCATACCCAGCTCATATCGTCCTAACAGTAAGACGGAGATTGCTCCGCACCTTTTGTCTCACCCGCTCAACATTTTCATTTGTTCTGCTGGTGGATGGCCTCCCACTCCTGCGATCATCTTCCACCTCCTCTCTTCCCTCTTTGAACCTCCTGTGTCACTCAAGAAGACGAGTTCTTGACATCGTGTCATCAGGGTTGGAAAAATTATAATCGTAATTGACAAAATTGTAATTTATTACACGATTTTGGAGTAATCGTAATTGTAATTGAACATTTTCAAAAGTCGATAATTGTAATTGTAATTGAAAATTTTTCTGCCTATTTTCAATTACAATTACTCTATTATTCATTAGGATAGATGAAAACAAAATGTGTTTGAACAATATTAATTTTCCTCCGGTTGCAAATCGATATCAATATTTTCTACCGGTTGCAATCACATCTGACGTCACAAACCGAACATCAAAGTAGGTTAGGGAGAGTTAGAGTTAGTTTTAGAATTAGGGGTTAATTATATTCTTAACCTAAACTTAGCACTCCTCTAATCATAACTAGTACTAACTCAAAGCCAAAAAATAGCCTAACATAGAATTGGTCTATGACGTCAGATGTGACTGTAACCGGTGGCACGTAACCATTGTAATCATAGGCGTAACCAGGATTTTAATTGGGGGGGACCCAAACCACAAATTACATGCAATGACGTCATCAGAAATTTTCAAAAAAGGACCTTTTTGTGGGGCAAAGATATCGTAAAATGGAAGATCTGAAGCCGTGGCGTGTTGTTGGCAATTAACCAGAATTTCGCTAAAGGTAGAAGAGGTAAACAAATAGTTAAACAGTGCAAATGTCTAACTTGGGAGAGTTGTTGAGTAAGCTAATGTAATTCAAACGTATCGCAGACGGGGTCTGGGGATGAAGCCTCCAACCGCCGAGCAATTTTTTGTCAGTTTTTGAAATAAAAAGCTATTTTAATGCCATAGGATCACGTTTCGCACGTGTTTAACTGTTTAGAGTATTTGAAACAACTAGATTTTTAACATTTGAACGCCATCCGAAAAAATCAAATTGTTCAATCCTTCTTTTACCTGCAATTTAAATCAAAAACACGTTAAAAATTTTGCAATTTGTTGTTGAATTTTAGTTGTAAGAGATTTATTTGGCCTAGATAAGGGGAAGTAAGAAACATTGCCTCCTGCAATATTTTAGCAGTAAATAATAATCCACTCGAAGATTTTTATTAGAGATTTTTGTTTTTTTTTGCGAAATTAACTAGTCATAGGAGTACATTTACGGCCAGGGGGCCCAGGGCCCCTTAATTCAAATTCAATATTTTGTTTAATGAGCACTTTTCCTAGCTAATTTACTTTTAAAGTATTTTGTCGCGTAAAAACTGGCGAGGTGGTGGTGAATTGCTATTGAAAAATGGTACATCAGATGGTTACGCTTAGTAACCATGTTATTCCCGGGCCGGATGTACATCGCGCGTTGCCCCTGGTACTTTGGGGATTTTTGCAACATCCTCCTGCTAAGTATAGGTGGAGATCAAAAAAAAGTCTTACCATCTGAGCGCGTGGCCCTGGCTCTGGGCCATATGGTAAATCCGGCCCTGGTTATTGCACTACGTTCATAAAATGTTATATGAGGGCCTGAGGAAGAAACTTTCAGGACAAAACCCCATAATTTCACCCGGGTTATACATTTCAATTGGTTGACAAAATCGAATTGATGGAGCCCGAGCCCGGGCCCCCTGGTCGTTAATATTATTGATAATTATTGTTGTACGCTAAGAGGCTAAAAGAAACTGAAAATGAAGAAACAAGACTTTTTGTCACGTTTTTATCATTCGTGACATTTCGCTTGAGGGGCCCCCTGCCTCCCCCCCCCCCCCCTTGGCGACGCCCATGATTGTAACTTCAATGCTATTTGTGATGTTAAGATTTTGGGTGCTTTTTTGCTTGTTTGCCCTTGTGTGTTTGTCAAGGCGACCCTAATGGTTCTATTTTGTATGATCATGCCAAATATGTGATATTATTGGTAAAAGTTAAAATATAAGTGTTAAATAGTAGTTGTTCTTGAAGTTGTAACGTACACAATTTTGACCTTTTTTGCAAGTTTTAGTTGTGTTAAAACTTATTTTCTTTTGCTCAAATAATTGCTGTATGATACCATATAGTTCAGCTAAATCCATAATGTTACTGGAAGCGATATAAATTCAATAACATACTTGACATTTGCTTACACACGAAATTATTGAAAAAATTAAAGTTAAACAAAGTTTAGTGGAAGAACAAATATAGAAAGAAATGGGCTCTAATAGGTCTGGTATAGAAATACAAAACAAATTCACATTGTTAACATAAGCAAAACTCGAGCCTCCGTGTGTAAGTAAATTGGTCGCAATGTTTTAAGAATCTTTTCATTGTAATTGTAATTAAAATTGTAATTGAATTACAATTACGTGCACTCGAATAATTGTAATTGTAATTGAAAATTTTAGGTTGTAATTGTAATTGTAATTAAAGCAAAAACAAGTAATTTTTCCAACCTTGCGTGTCATCACCATAGACTTCTTGAAGCCTGTGGTGATGACACACCACGACTTTAGTGCTTCAGGTGGAGTTTTTCCAAGACGGACAAGAAATTTCAAGTTGATTCATTGTTCGACGCTCATCCTTCACACCAAAGAAAAAAAAAGCCAAAAATTCTTTATTTTATCAAATTTTCACAAAACGGTCACAAAGAAAGTGCCTTGACAGAAAAACGTGCGAAGAAGAATGTAGTTGTCACAAAATACTGAAATGTGGTTTTCGAAAGCACAAGACATTGTGATATCATAGAAAGCAATGCTTGTTTCTCTGCGATAAAAGTTGTTCGTGCAGCGTGCACAGTCCGGTTACTTTTCAAGTACACCTCGTACATCGCTTTCGAATTTCGTAATGTTCCATTAACTTGATCAGGTTTGTGGTTAACGGCTCTCAAAATTTACAGCGCAGTTGTAAAAATTGCGGTTACAAACAAAACCCTCGTTAAAACAAATATTTTGACAGTAACCTTTTGCTTCGATTAAAATAACAAAACCAAAAGTTTTTGATCTGAAAATGCAGTATGATTTTTGGGTTTCGTAACTTAACATTATCTTGAACAGAAATTTGACACACTATATCCTAAATATCAAATCTATACCCTCAAATAGCCCACTGCAATATTTTTTTAAAAAGAATTTTATACAAGCACATGTATGAACACTTCTACTGATTTTTCTCAAAATTAAAGTACCGTAACTAAATCAAAACAATGCCTGCCTTAGCAATGAGCTTTGAAAAAGATATGTACACAAACAAAATTTAGAAGCAAAAAATCAAATTCTAATAAAGTTATTGTGTGATATTGCAGAGTCTAACTTAACGATGACTTCATATATTGAAAACTTGTATTAATTTACTCAACTCCATGCTTTCCAGAACCCTAAGTTGAATGTTTCAAGTCAAACAACTATTTACCAAAAATTATCCAATTCTTTTGCACATTACGCTCTTTTTAGTACATTTTAAGAGCGTATTAAGGTTATTCGTTCTCAAAGCTTAAAGGTCTCAAAAAGTTATTAAAATAATGAAGTAACGTCAATCAAAAAGCTATTAGGAGTTCCTATTAGTTTTTCGCTTATACCGGCCAGTTCGTCTAGCGGCAACGCGTTCGTCTCTGGAGCGGGAGGTCAAGCTTCAAATCTCAGGTCGGTCAAATCGGACACAGTGTTGCTAACGGTTCGCCACCGCTGCGACATTACTTCGTAAGAAGCTGTGTTGCCCGGGCGCAATGACGCGGAGATGGGCACCGTTCGAATTAATTGCATCACTGATATTTTTTAAAAAATTTCGGTAATACTTTTGAAAGGCTGAAAAAATTTTAAGGCTATATTTTTTTAAGTAAGTTGATGTAAGTTGATATGACGTCAAAAAACGATGACGTCATTGCATTTGTGACGTCACAACTTACTTTATACGTGCTTAATTGGATCCATATTGAAATTCTCATTATTATATTGGTAGCATTCTGCGCGGAATGTTGTTCAAATTTGTTTAAATGACTAGCACTTGAGGCCAGGCTGGTATAAATGAGATCATAAAAGATGCCACCTGCTAATAAATTACCTATCAAAGAAAAATCACAAACCTTAAGATTTTGCATTTTTCATTTCTTTCATCAAAAAAGCGCAGCATAAAACAGTTCGAAATCCAAAAATATGCTTAAATTAATATTTGATGTGGCCTCCACAAGCCTCTGCAAGCTTCATTATTTGGCATCGATTCCACCAAATTCGACGATTTGGCATCGATTTCACCAATCTTTCGCACTTCTCCGCTATCTCTCTATCGTGGTGCCACACCTCAATTATTGCCTTCACGAGCTTCCGGATGTTGGTGCAGTCCATTTTCCTCAACCGAAACTTGATTATTTCTCAAAGATTTTCGATAGGATTTAAATTGGGGGAGTTTCCTAGCCATTCCAATACCTGAACTCTATTTTCAAGAAAAACTTTAGTGGTTTTTCTTGAGGAATGGCATGGTGTCAAATCTTGTTGAAAAATTCCATTTCCATCTGGAAGCACTTTTTTTAAATCCGAAACTGCTCTTCGTCTCAGAACGTCGATATATTGGTCAGTGTTCATCATTCCTTTTACAGGAACCAGAAACCCGACCCCTTTCCAAGTGAAACTTCCCCAGAACATCTTCTTCTGCTCATGTTGACTGACTGGTTGATGTGAAAAACCTGACTATCTTTCTCCAGCCCTCTTTTGAACAAATTGACTGTGGTTGCCTCTCACAAAAAAAGTGACTTTCATCAGCAAACATGACGTTTTTCCATTGTTCTGCAGTCCAGATTTTGTACTTCTTGGCCCATTCATATCTTTTCTTTTTCATTTTGTCGGTCAACTGTTGCTTTATGACTGGCCGTATGGCTTTCCTCCCTCCCATGATAAGACGCTTTCTCACTGCACTTGCACTAATCTCGGTCCCAGTAAAGTCTGTCTCTCTGCTAATCGAAGCTGGATTTTCTGGGGTCCAACTTGCTCTGCCTTATTACGAAAGCATTATCTCTCGGGGTTGTTTTGCTCTTTCTTCCGCATTTTCCTTTCCTCTGTGGTGTTGCAGACCCAATTTTGGTAACCTGTTTTATCAGCCGAGTGACAATGGATTGGTTTACATCTAAACGCCTTGCAATTTCTCTTTGCGAGAGCTCAGCATGCTTCCATAAACTAAGAATAGATGCTCGCTTTCTCGGGGTTGTATCTGACAACGTTGAAGATAAAGACCCAAAATTACCACGCGTAAACATTAGCCTGCTCCAATGCCGAAAGACTTTTCATGGAACATTATTAAGAAAATAATGAGAACTATGACGTCATGTATCTCATGACGTCACAAAGTAGTGACGTGACATCATCTAGAAATAAATTAAACATCACACCAAAACGTTTAAATTCTTGTAGAATTTTATTTGAGGAAGAAAAGTAAAAATTCGCTTAAAATTTGCATTGATGCAATTAATTCGAACAATACTGTACGCTGCGGCGTAATACAGCGAGTATAATGAAAGATTTGGTTTGAGTTTATTTGATGAAATAAGCAAATAACATAGAGTGATCTTTAAAATTCCAGCGACTTTTTATCAGCCAAATTTAACGCTAACCACAGCCAGAAATATACACGCATTTTACAGCTATTCCTATTCTGCGAACGCTATTTAGCAGAGGTGGAGTCGAGGACACAAGGCTCGAGGCCAAAGACACAAAAAAATTTGGACAGACCCTCTCGAGGCCAAAGACCAAGAACACAGACGTTCTCCAAAAAAAAAAGGTCTTCAAATTTTTTTTTTCAGGCGATCTCTACTTGAGGAAACCAAAAAAAAGGTCTTTGCAGATTTTCCGCAAGGTTTCTGGCGTTTTCCAACGAAATTTCAACTGTTCAAAAATAGTGCTGTCCTCGAGCCGAGGACAGGCAATTTTCGAGGACTTGAGGCTTTGAGGCCAAGGCCAAGGACTTCAAAATGTGTCCTCGAGACCAAGGACGTTCTCGAGGACTCCACCTCTGCTATTTAGCTGCGCAATCCACCGGCCAGCATATTGGATATTGTACAGTTCTCTGGCTTAGTACAAGAAGGGCCTAACTGCATTTTTTCAATTTTTCAGAAGAGGCAAAATAAGTTTTTTCATTTTTTGCAAAAGCTATATCGTCAAAGCCAAACAGTAATTTTCAAAAGTAAATTCAAATTATGGTTCCTTATGCTTTATAAAAACAAATTGGATATTGTCTAGGTGATAAATTTTGTTTAACGATGACGTCATCAAACAAAAGCCGAGATAGGTTCTTCTTGCACTGAAAAAGTGTATTAATTTTTTCTTGAATTTTAGAGGCTGGCAATGTCCATAATGGAAAAAGTTGTGTTTTACAGCATTACAAAGAACTGTATCAATTTTTTGCTTTGAAAAAGGTTTAAGGATGGTGAACAAGAACAAAACAATCATGCAAACAAAGAGTTGCATTATTATACAGCAACTTTATGAAACAGGCCAGCATTTTTAATCACAAAATTTTTTAACAATCAGCGCAATATTTCAAATTTCTGTAACACTTTTTGGCGTTTTCTGATATGTACAGCATCAGATCCGACAACTCTTTCAATTTCTTTTCAGAGACTGGCAGTTTCTCGTTGCTGCGCTGTGGAAAATTCTAGGGAGCAGCGTTAGAGTGAGCACTTTCTTGACGAAGAAAGCACAAGGTATTCCGTTTGTCTCTATCACTATCAAGAGACTTGCTGTATTAAAGGTTTTTTCAAGGCATTTTTTCCAAGGCATACCAAATTCTTTGCATTTTTATCCAACTTGCCGGTTCTTCGTTTTTGTTTTTTGCCCGATTGACCGACGGGCCTTTGTGAAAAAGGAGCTTTGAACTTTCAAAATCCCTTCGTTCCATTTCAAAGACTTTCAAGATTTTTTTTCTTGGAATCAATTGAATTATTGTTGTGGTTCAGTCTCTGGCAGGGTTGGAAGTCGATGCTGTTTAAAAGCAAAGACGAATCGATAGTTTACACAAAAAGCAAAGACTAAAGTAAAGAAACAAAAAACAAAGATATCAGAAAAAAAAGCAACGATTAGTAATCGATGCCGAAATGCGAACAAAAATTTTTCTTCTATTTTTCATGAGGATGCACTAAAATTTTTGCCGTATTGATCATTAAATGAAACTTGTGAGTGGAAAAACTATTATTACCGGTACTATCAATGATAAAAAAATACACTTTTAGGATAATATTATAAAGAGCAATATAGCATAAGAGGAACGAAACGATGTAAGCTTAGGCAGACTCAACAAGAACAAAAGTAAAGTTTAAAGATTCTACCAATCGATAAAATGTAAGCAAAAAGCATAGAAAAGACGATAATCGATAGAAAAAATTAATAGCAAAGCATCTGCGATAATCGATAGCAGAAAAGCAAAAAATGTAGTATCGATTATCGATTACTAATCGATATTTTCAACCCTGGTCTCTGGTTACTTCAATAAGAGCATTCATTAATTTTTTGTGCTTTACAATGGTGGCATGTATGGTGTCGGCTTCCATGTGACTGTGTTCTGGTTCAAAGTACGTGTGTGTAAACTTTATTAGAGGATGCTAAAAACATCAGAATGGCAGACAGAGGAAAATAGCAATTCTGGCCACCGTATGAATCGCTGTATAAGCAAACATTATCAATTCCTTCACACAAATTTTCCAGCTACTTACACAATCAAGATCCTATTCCTTCTGATCCACTTCCTGTCACTTTCTCATTCCACGTGAACAGTATCCAGTATCTGCAGTCAATTGACAGTTTTCAGAAGAGTTGTAGATGTACAAAACAAAATTTAATTTTTTATTCTCTCTAGAGCACCACTAAAATCACTGATGCCATAGCTGTTAATTTGAAACGAACCTTTGTGAGGAGTTGGCTGGCTGAGCTGCAGCTAGATTTTATGTGGATTATCTGATGTGTTTTAGACTGGGGACCTGTTCCTTTTTTATAAATAAGATAATAAAATAATGTAAACAAGTGAAGCAACAGGTTACGAATTAAGTTTACTGTACGATATAGGTTTGCTTGCAGTGTAGTGAAGGTTGGCTAACCCCTGTACTGGTGTAGTAAGTTGGCTGATTTTACAGTTTTATTAAGTAACGTAGTGCCAGTCGGTTTTTGCTTTTACCTTCTTGCCGTAGCTGAGAACTGCTGTAGCTGTTTTTATTCTTTCGTGTGAGTCCTGTCCTGTACTGTAGTATTGTGATTGTGAATTATAGTTTAACCGGTATTGTTACAGATTCAAGTCTTCCTTTCATGAGTCACGGAGTTCCAATCCAGAGGGAGCCTATGGATTATCACTGTCTTGCTGTGCTAAAACTCAATTTTCTGTCCAAAAAGTATATTTGTTCTTCAAAATTAAATTAGATCGGATCTCAAATAAAATAACTCAATCACAGTAAAAACGTAGCGTAACTTAGGCAAAACGGCAGAAGAACAGTAACTAAGCACTAACAAAACAGCAAATTAACTTTTGTATAGAATCCGATCTTTTAACTAATGAAAGAAAACTAAAATGCCTTGCTAGCAGGTATAACGAGAAACTAGGAATGACTAACCAAAAAATGCAACTAGGTGTGGTGAGTGTGTCACGTGCTTGATCCTATGCAAATTACGCGAATTAAGAGCGGAAGGCGCTCTAAAGCTTGTTACAAACGTGCAATTTTTACAGAATTGCAGCAAATCACAAACTACGCAAAACTGATTGCTAAAGGCCAATTATCATGCTGAAACAGGTATTTCTGGCTGTTTGGAGTTTGAGCTGGAGGTTTCGTTAGTGGCCTGGATTCGTTTAGGTGGCTGCTGTCTGTTGTACAGTCCTATCTTGCGCTCCCGTCGCTCTCAGATCCTTGGATTCCGGTCTCTAGACTACCAGATTTAGGAGGACACACGACTAGCTATCTTATTAGTAAAGTATAGATCCTTAAGTTATTTAGACTACACACCGCTAGGTGCGCAGAAGAGCTGTTCTGTGTACAGTAGAAGGCCAGTTGTCTTTGTGATAAACAACTCCAGTTTGCAAAAATGGACAAGGCAAAAATTTTTGTAAAGGGACAGTGTGAAGCCTCCGCCGTGTGTGGTAGACAGGTGGGCAGGTGGCAGCTTGACTCGAAAACCGATAGGTCCCTTCGCTGTCTCCTGGCCAAGGCAACTTGGTGAATAAAATGTAATTACAATTACTAAACAATTCCTGGACCAAAACTAGCAGTTACAACATTGGGAGCAGATTAATTTGGCGAGTGCCTCGTCGAAGTGCTTTGCTCATACAAGATTGCTGCCATGAGTGATGCTATAAAGATGCCAGCATATTTAGCACAAGTATCTTTTGTTTGGGGATAAAAGTAACGACAAATAAAAATTTTTCATAAAAGTTTTGGAGTAAAAATGCTCTTTTACGAGTTCTACTTCTTCGGTCGAACAATCATCCACATACAGCCGATACATAGCCGAGAGTGAAAAAGAAGAGAGATTATTTTCCTAGAGTCGTTTCTGCTATAATGACTCTGGTAAGCTGGAAAACTTTTATTGTGGTTTTCCACTACAAAAAATGCAGCTTTTGAAATTTGTGGATGTTTGTTGAGCTTGAAGCATGAATGTTTAAAAAACAAAAAAGGGAAAATCTACATCGAAATTTTCGTATTGGAATCTAGCGTAACTTGAAAAAAATCAAAAATGTCATGTCGTTCTGAGTGCAAGAAGGGCTTATCTCAAGTTAGGCCCTTCTTGCACTCAATTGCATATTCAAAAACCAGATAGGCCCTTATGAATCTTGCTCATTACAGCTCGAAGGATTAGAATTAAAGCTAGTCTTTTATAACACTGAAAGATATGACCAAATGTGATCGGAAAACATGGTTATCTCAAAAAATTGATTTTTGCAGATAAGCTTTTATTGCACTAAGCCAGAGAGTTTATATTGTATTACACCCATTGTTTAGCACCAAAACTGTCTTAATCAAATTTTTCAAAAACTTTGAAGAACATGTAGAAGATTTTTTAACGTCACAAGTGACAGTTTAGTAAAAAACTCGGCCATCCAGCTTCAATCTAACAAAATATTAAGCTCAAGTGCTTCAACGTCTTAAATGTTGCAGTAATCCCTGTAACGTGCAGACGTCACATTCAGCGCCGACAGGCACTGCAGGCGGTTTGACAAAGGCGTAGCGAAAACCCAACTCCAGTTGAAATGCGCACGCACAAAACAACTGAAGAAACTCTTTACTATCAAGCTAATATATTAGTACAGTATAAACCTAAGCAATCAACCTTAACAAAACAAATTGACGTCACTAACACAGACAGCCTGAAGATGCGGGTGTAAAGGTAATCCCCAACCAAAAAACTCTAATCCAAGCGCTATCCAACTAAAGACACAGTAAATAATTGACTAGCAGTAACTATACACTAACAAAAAAAAAACTGCAAAAAAAACAAGCAAATACGTGATCCCGAAAAGAGGAGCGGTAAAAAATCCTAAATTTGGATCACAAAAAAACTAGGAGCGTTAGAGCTATTTAGGCGCGCGTAGCGATCTCTAACAAAAAGTTGGGAATCTCTGAAAACAGAGAATGGCATAAATCAAGGTCCATCTTAAACTACGGCCAGAATCTACCGTAAAATAATCATAAATTTAACTTAACTTCTCAGCGGGTGAACTCCGAAAAATGATAGAGCATCACGTCACGCTGAGAGGTTCCAGGCAAAGAAAAAAGGCAAAAAACTAACACACGAAGGCGAACGCAAAAATAACGATGCCAAAACGAAGTCGACACCACTTGCCGCTTACAATCCTATAAGTTTGACTCCTCTACTTTTCTGTGATACCAATTCTTTGTGAGAAATCATCGTATAGTTCGAAGATCCATTTGAGAACTACCGTAATTGTTCTATATGACATTGCCAAGTTTGGCATGTTTCATCTTTTTCTTATTGTAGCCTACTGGTAGTCTCAAAAATTTGATATGTCTTGCTGGAGTACTTCGTAATAAAGATCTTAAAATTTTAAGGGGCCCGTTTGGCATGGTTTCCTCAATGTAGGCAACCAAATTTTGCTATTTGTAATCTTTGACTTATATTAACCTATCCAATTGATTTAATTCACTTAGCTTTTGTAGTTAACGGGGGGAGGTGTCAACATAAGTGGAGGACCACTATAGTATGACATCCGGAAAGTTTTTCATATTATACTTTTACCTATCTTGAAATTTTTATCTGTATAGCTTAAGCGGTTAAAAATTTTGAAGGAGCCGAAGAGGAGGATTCCCCAATTGTGGCACCTAAAATCAGTCATTTTTTATTTACCTTTCTGATTTTATCTCTCTTTTAAATTTACCTATACCGAAAGTTTTATGTGTCTAGCTTAAATGGTTAAAAAGTTTGAATTTTGAAGGACGCGACTGAGCGACCCCCATTTTTGTGCCCCAAATATTGTCAAATTTTATCGTTTCTTCTTATTTGCCTATCCTAAAAATTTGATGTGTCTATAGCTTAAAGTTTAGGCTTTAAGCCTTAAACAATTAAAAGTTTGAATTTTGGCATCCTCGTATGATGGCGTCCTCGTTTGATGCATTGTGGTACCCCCAAACTTTGTCAAATTTTATCTTTCTTAATATTTACCTATTCAGAAAACTTCATCAGTCTAGCGAAAGTGGTTAAAGTTTGAACTTTGGCGTCCTTGTTTGAAAAGGATCCCTTCGTTTTGGTACTCTCAATTTTGTCAAATATTGTCTTTTTTTCACATCTGCCTATCCTGAAAATTTCATGTATTTAGCGTGAGTGGCTAAAAAGCTTGGACTTTGGTGGCCCTGTTTGAGAGTGAAACCCACATTTCGGTATCCCCAAATTTTGTTGTATTTTGTCTTTAACTTATATTTATCTATTCTGAAAATTTCATCTGTCTAGCGTGAGTAATTAAAAAGTTTGAATTTTGGCGGCTGCATTTGAGGAAGACCCCTCAATTTTGGTACCCCAAAATTTTATCAAATTTTAAGTTTTTTTCATATTTGCCAACCCTGAAATTTTTGTGTGTCTAGCGTGTGTGGTTAAAAAGTTAAAATTTTGGTGGTCTCGTTGAAAGGGGACCGTTCATTTTGGTACCCCCAAATTTTGTCGTATTTTATCATTTCTTTATATTTACTTACCTTAAATTTCATGTGCCCAGCTTAAAAAGTTTAAAAGTTTAAATTTTTAGAGGGCCCGTTTGGGAGGAACCCTCCATTTTGGAACATCCAATTTTTTCTAGGTTTAGTTTATTTTTAATATCTACCCATTCCAAAAATTTGGTCCATCAAGCTCTATTAGTTATAAAGTTTAAAATTTTGGTGACCCCCGCTTGAGGGAGGACCTCCCATTTTAATTCCCGCAAATTTTGTCAAATTTTATCTTTTCTTCATATTTGCCTACCCTGAAAATTTAATGTGTCCAGTGTGAGTGGTTAAAAAGTTTTAATTTAGTGCCCTATTTGGGGGACTCCCAATTTCGGTATCCCCAAATTTTGTCGAATATTATGTTTCTTTTATATTTGCTTACATTAAAAATTTCTTGTGTCTAGCTTAAAAGGTAAAAAAACTGAATGGTTGAGTGCCAGTTTGGTAGGGGAAACCCCATCATGGCACCCCCAATTTTTGGTAGGTTTAGTTTATCATTAGTATCTACTCATTCCGAAAATTTGATCGATGTAGTTGTAACGGTTTAAAAGTTCAAAATTTTGCAGGACCCGATTGAGGGGGATCCTCCCAATCTGGCACCTCCAATTTTATTCGGGCACTAGTCCTCCCTGCTATCCTCAATCGCTCAAATTTTGAATACAGTGCGTTTTGCGGTTTAAAAGTAGATAGCCGGAAAAGAAAAAGAAAAAAGGAAAAAAAAGTACGAAAAAAAAGAAGAAAAATAGTATTCAGATTGAGGTAAACGAACATTACCAAAAGAAAGAGGATTGATAGTGTGCTCAAAAGTCACAAATCATTTTCCATTAAAATCGATATTTACCGAGATTTAGCGGTTTAAAATCGTCCATTTTCTGCCCATTTTTGACCTGTAACGTTTTGGTTACGTGACTGTGCGCCCCCAAACCCGGTTTGCATAAAACATTTATAAGCACCCACATTGTGTACAAATTTCAGCTTTATACGCCAGTGGTTTTTGAGTTATAGGCAAATTAATAAACTTTCAAGCCAAAAATCGCCTTTTTTATATTTTTGTGTGTCAATTTACGATCACGTGACCTAGAATTCCCAAAATTGGCATTCATGACGCATTTATTAATTTTCGTGTTGAGTCCAAATTTCAGTTTTCTAGGTTTAACCGTTTGCTCTAGTTATGTGCAAATCAATCCTCATCTGCCAAAATTTGAGAACAAAAACAAATTTACTACGCGCTCACCCAAAGTCCCAATAACAATTGTGGTTATGTCATAACAAATACCACCATAAAAAGACATGCAATGTGACTTAAGATATTTTTTACATTAGTAGAACCAGTAGCGTAGCCAGGGGGGGCTATAGCCCCCTCCGTTGGCCTGCCGACCAAAATGCAGAATAAGGAAAATAAAACGTTTTTAGCACTTTTAAGACTGTATTTTGCGCTGGGTTAGACTAAAAAATGATTTAAAGCATAGTTTGAAACGTTTGTTTAGGGGGGGGCTAATGGAATGCCGACCAAAATGCAGAATAAGGAAAATAACACGTTTTTAGCGTTTCTAAGACTGTCTTTTGCACTGGGTTAGACTAAAAAATGATTTAAAGCATAGTTCGAAACGTTTGTTTAGGGGGGGGGGCTGATGGACTGCCGACCAAAATGCAGAATAAGGAAAATAACACGTTTTTAGCATTTCTAAGAATGTCTTTTGCACTGGATTAGACTAAAAAAGGATTTAAAGCATAGTTTGAAACTTTTATTTAGGGGGGGGGCTAATGAACTGCCGACCAAAATGCAGAATAAGGAAAATACCACGTTTTTAGCTCTTCTGAGACTGTTTTTTGAGCTGGAATGGACTAAAAAGTGATTTTAAGCATCTTTTGAAACACATATTTTAGGGGGGGGGGCTAAATTGCCAAAAATAAAAGTTACAAATCAACAAAAACTTTGAAAAAGTGCCCAAAAATACGCAATCAAATTTGATCGTAAATGTAAAAATGCCAAGCATGTAGATTTTATCAACAAATATATTATAAACTCAGGAATAAGGGGGGGGGGCTATTCCGTATTAGTTAATTACCAATCACTTGTATCAAATATCTTTCCATTATCCCCCCCCAATTATTTTTTTTTATAAAATGTAGACGAAATAGATTACTCCGTGTGCATGAGTTTTATTGAATTACAGGATTTTATGATTTACCAGCATGCACACAAGAAAACTACAATGCTATCATTAGCCACCTCCCACATAGCTCATTAATGCAACTAGTTGAATCATGTTGCGCAGCCAATTTCTATGCCACGTTTTAAAAACAATATTTTTTATTAAATAGCCCTAAAATTAAGTTATTTTTGCAAAAAAAATGCAAAGTTTTCGAGCGCTGGGGGCTCCGCCCCCAGACCCCCAAATCAGCCCCCCATTGCGGATTTCTGGCTACGCGCCTGAGTAGAACGTAGCGAAATTTTTGACCTCAACTTGTTAGCAATGCAGCAAAGAGCTCTGGTTTGTCTTGATAATTCCCGTTAGAGCTCGAGTCCATAATAATACCTAAGTATGTTACTTTATCGACAAACTCAACGTTATCAAAGCCAAGCTGTAAAAAAGGAGGTTTGGCAGCTTAAAATTCTTAGGAAAGAATAAAACTCCGGCAGACTTACGATAGTTGAACACAATGTCATGAGAACTAGCATAAGCATTACATACATTAACGATGTCCTGTAGTCCAGTGAGAGAAAAAAAAACAACACAAATCATCCGCAACTAAAATATGGTTCAGACATGAATCATTGATCATGCAACCAACTTTAAACTTGTTTAATTTTTGAGAAAGATAATCCCTGTAAATAGCAAATAAGTACGGGCTTAAAACCCCACCTTGTCGACACCATTAGTGACCTTAAACAAACAAGATAAGGATCCTCCCCATCTCACCTGCATGGATTGATGAGAATACTAAAATTGAAGCAACCGCACAAAACACATCAGGCACATCACGCACAATATTAGATTGACCCGATTATAAGCTTAAGAAGTATCCAAAAACGCTGCATGAACAGGTATGCATTTTACCTTTTTCATTTTTTGCATTTACATTGAAAAAGATATCTTGCGTATTTCCTCTTAAAAATACAGTACGTGTGATCGTTAAAAGCTGTTTTACACTCTTTTTTTTTTACAAGAAAGATTTTGTACGAACACGAGGCTCTTTTTTGCTCAAAATTTAAGAACAGATTAAAAATAATGCCTGCTTCAGCAACAACAGAAAAAAATTAAGAACAAACGAAAAAGAATAAATTTCAAATTAAAAGAGAAACTAAATTCTATACTGACTTTAAACGATGAAATTTTAGTGACTTTCTAGAGTTTGCATGCAAAATTGCAACAATTCCGAAATAATAAATTGCTGGTGTGGATGCAATGGCTTGCAAATAAGAAATTTTTTGGCTATTGTTCAAATTGAAAAAACCTCGCTTTTTCAATTTTACGATGCTGCAAAAAAACATTTGTTCAAGCTGAAAAAGCATTTGCAATCAATTTACAAACATGTTGTTAAAATGGACATTGATGCCTTCAAAATTTAAGAACAATTGAGGCTGAAAATTAGCAAAAAAGTAACAACAGCCAGCCTCAACTCAAAATTTACTGGTTCTTATCAGGGCTGCGAACTCGATCGATTTTTATTCGAGTTCAAGTTCGAGTTTAGCCTATTTTAGCAAGTCCGAGTTCAAGTTCGAGTTCTGAAATTTAATTTTTTCGAGTTCAAGCTCGAGTTCGAGTTCGGCAAAATAACCGAGTTTTTTCGAGTTCGCAGCCCTGATGCTTACATAAGTTATACACTGAAAAATTGGAATGCGATTAGCTTACAACCGCATTTCTTACGTCGTGAATCTTTTTAATCACAAACTCATCTCTCAATTGCTAATTAACGTTTTAGTCAAAATAAAACTCGCTGGTTTATTTTAACCAGGGATGGAAACCGGTCGGGTCGATCGGCCGGTCGGGTTACCAGTCGGATCGAGATTCTTCGACCGGCCGGTCAAGCCGGTTGAAACACCGGTCAAATTCTCCTTTCTTGCAACAAAAACATCTAAGCACGAACCGAAACAAACATATATATTTTATTACAAATAAAATTTTTTATAAAAAACAGTATCAACAAACCACACTTTTTAAAAACACGTCTTGTTGAATGGTTTCAAGCTGTGGCTAATATGCTGCGACCATTAAGACATGCACATCCAGGAGCGTATTTAGGGGGGAAAGCATTGTGCCATGCCCCCCCACACTTTAGGCCACGGCACAAAGCAAAAAAGTGCAAAATATGGATTAAAATCGCGTAATCACATTATAATAAAGCATGCATGTGGAAGAGGCTTACTCTGTCTGGTATTTTAACATCATTTTAATCAGCCTGAGAGTAGAAGTAGCGCAGATTTCAGATTTTTTAGTACATGCTAAAATTTTGCCGCTTTGAAAAGCTTTTTTGAACTTGACTTTACCATACATCTACATCGCGTTAGAAAGACATAGCTCTATTTTTTTATATCTAACTAGGCATAGCTTGTTCTGAAGTAGTAGCATTTCAACAAACTGCTGGGGCACATTATATTTCGAATATTTTCTAGCCAATGTCATAACAGTTTCGTGTTTGCTTCTCGCAAAATTGCAAATATTCTGTCACCAACAGCTAAAATATTTTAATTTCTTTACTTGGATTTATGCATAATATCATTAAAAAGAACGTCTAATAATTAAGCTTGTGCCCTCCAGATCTTTTTATGCTTATTTTGTGCACGTTGTGCGCTGTTCAAAACAGATCTTTCAAACCGAAATTTAACCAAAAAAGGTCTTAAAATTAAGTTATTTTTGTAAAAAACGAAAAACTTTTTTGCGTTTTTTTTTCTAAGACCCCCTCCGAAGTCACAAATTTTAACACCTCACCCATGCCCCCCTTTTTGAAAATTTTTCATAAGGACATTAAACAGTGAACAAAAACCTAGTGTAAAAAAACGGTCGACCGGGCCGGTCAGAAACCGGTCAATCGGCTTAGATTTTGAAATTTACCGGTCGATCCTGACCAGTTCCATCTCTGATTCTCACCAATCAAGTGACTTTTTACAAACTGGAAAGTAAAGACAATTAACTTACAGTCTGTCAACGCAATAATTGCGTAGTTTTCGCTACAAGGCCAACTTCTTTGTCACTTAATTTACTAGAGAGAAGAGAACGTTACAATCGCTCTCTTTTTGTTTGTACTGTATAAGTCGATCTTCGCTACAAGGCAAACTTAATTTTTTGTCTTTCGAGAGAACGTTGCATCGCTTTTCCTCTAATTCTCTTTAATCGCTCTGATTTTTTCTGTATACTTGCGCTGTTTTTCTTGATCGCCACGACATAAGCAAGACAGTGAAAGATATGCATTTACGCAGCTGGTAGCAAACACGCAATCTCAATTTAAACAGCTTGATCAACAACAAATATTTTTCCGACAAATTTTTAATCTTAAAATTTCTTTTTAGTGAACACGAACTCGAACAATTTTATTCGAGTTCACGTTCGAGTTCGAGTTCAGAAAAATTATTTTTTCGAGTTCAAGTTCGAGTTCGGCAAAATAACCGAGTTTTTTCGAGTTCGAGTTCAAGTTCGAGTTCGAGTTTGCAGCCCTGGTTCTTATAAAAAAAAGTTTATTTCAAGTTGCTATGTTTAAACTCGCTTTATCGCTTAGTAATTACTATTGTGTTAAAGTATCAGGATTTTGTAGCGTCATAAACCATAACAAGTAACTACGCTGTAAAAAAAACACACCGTCTATGAAGTGCTAGTAAGTGCGATAAAGTGTTTCGGAAACAGCCAAAAATTTTCTGCAGGAAATCATAGTAAGTCTGTCGCAGCTAAACAAAGGAAAAAAGCGCTTTTGCATTATGCTTTGCACGGCTTCTATTGCCGACATTAATCGCATCTTTCTTTTATTCTTTCGCTCGCTCGCAAGCAATCGCTCCAAGAGCAACCACACAATACATACATACCGTAGTCGTCACAATGGGAGTAGGATTACGGCTGAAACAAACATCAATCACTGTGAATCAGACTAAAATTACGAGCAAGATAATGAATACAGTTAGAAGTATTTGTCAAGGTCTATACTGCTTTGTTTGATGTCTACGTGCTCTTAAACTCAACAAATCATGTCATAATCCCTTTAAGTATTTTGTCGCGTAAAAACTGGCAAGGTGGATTGTTGCTAATATTTAAAGTTGGTACAGCAGATGGTTAGGCTACTCAGCGGTGCAAATCTTTGCTGAGCATTGGGGGGGATAATTTGCAATTTTACTTCAACTTTGACCTACTTTCAACATTTGGGGGGATGAACCTCGACCAAGCCTTTTTTCAGGGGAGCAAATTAAGTGAGGATCAAAAAAAAAGGTCTTCACCAGAAATAGAACGCTTTTTTCCCCGAATTCAGGTGAAGACCAAAAAAAAAAGGTCTTCACCAGAAATGGAACACTTTTTTCTCTGAATTCAAGTACAGACCTGCGCTCAGATTTACACCAGAGTCAAATTATTGGAGGGATGCAGATGAAGACCATACTCAAATTGTTGGGGGGGATACAGTCAAATTATTGGGGGGATATATCCTCCCCTCCCCCGGGTTTCGGCACCCCTGAGGCTACTAATCATGTTACTGCACCATGACTGCACTAAAGGAACATTGAGGTCTAATTCTAGCTTATTTGTGGTCACAAAAAACAAAATTGTATTTTATTTTTAATTTTTGAGTCTAATTCCAAAATCTTCGACTTCCACATCGAAAGATATTAGCATTTTTTTTTTTCCGTTATTTGTAGCAATTCTGCCATCTTTCTTTTTTTTTTGAATAATTTTTTAATCAACCGTTCGGGGTCGCTCGTGTGGACGCAGGGATATGTTAGGAAAGCACTGTTTCTATGGTTAAAAGAACGCATAAATTAACCCAAACCTAACCCCAATCTAAATTCTTAAAAAGTAAATAATGAAAAATGCGCGAATGGATTTCTTTATTTTCGTTTTATTCTCGTTAACTAAAACTTTTTGGTGAAGTAGGTTAATCTCTACCAGTCTGCAATCGGTCTGACATAAAGCGCAGCTCCTAGGCCTACTAGCCAACCATTAGTTAAGTAAACTACGCGTAGATTTTTAAAATTTGTAAACTGTGTAAAGTCTAATCTTATAGCCTACTGCGTTATCATACTGGAACTAATTTACTCTAATATTTACCAAAAACAACCAGGTTGGTGTATATGACACTAGCCGAAATCATAAATGTTGTTCCGATCGGCCAAGGCTTATTTTTTTAATATCTTTCTAAGCGCTTCAAATCCAATAACTTTGTGTAAAAAGAAAAAAATTCAAACCAATAAGCCTAATTTTACTTTAAAAAACACATCTGTTTCCCAAAGCCACAATAGAAACCTGGCAAAACACATTCCAACCCCGGAACCTACCAGATTTACTAATTCGGTTTGAAACCACGTGCGCAAATTTGATGCTGTCATGTTCCCACAGCCAAATTTTTTCCCGCAAAGTCAAAATCTTCCCTGTTAATCAATTATTTTTTATATATATTTAGAGTTAAAATTAAAAAATTGGGGCGCAGTGCCCCTTTAAGTTAATAAAAAATTTTTCATCCTAAAAGTTGCAACTTTTAGGACAAAAACCCTAAGATTCTCCCGGGTTATACATTTTAATTGGTTGGCGAAAATTTGGAACGAGGGGCCCGGCCCCCCTGGTAGTCAATATTAATATTGTAGTTAATTATTGCAGTACGCAAAAATGCTAAAAGAAACTAAAACTAAAAAAAGATAGGCTTTGTTGTCATCATCTTTATCATCGGTGGCATTTTAATTGGGGGCGGGCCGGGTCCCTTGTGCCCCCTTGGCTATGCCTTTGCTTGAGTCCACGTTCAAATGCAATTAGAGCCACTTAGTCCCGTGGAATCTGTAAAATCCAGCGCTATCCTCTCATTAATTTCTTTTGTTGACCAGAGACCAGCAATCACCACTAAGAAAAGTCGAGCCTGTGAGTACCTTTTCGTGAAACCGAGCTGATGCTCAGTGCTCAACAATGATAATGTACTCTAAATGCAGTAGCGTAGCCAGGCGGGGGGCTATAGCCCCCCCCCCCATTGGCCTGTCAACCCAAATGCAAAATAAGGAAAATACTACGTTTTTAGCTCTTCTGAGACTGTTTTTTGCGCTGGAATGGCCTAAAAAGTGATTTAAAGTATCTTTTGAACACATATTCCGGGGGGGAGCTACTTTGTCAAAAATTAAAGTCACAAATTAATGAAAACTTTGAAAAATGCCCAAAAATACACCATCAAATTTCATTGCTTGTGTAAAAACGTCAAATATAAACTTTATCAACAAATATTTTTTAAACTCAGGAATAAGTAGGGGGGGGCTATTCAGTGTTAGTTAATTACCAATCACTTCTCTCAAATATCTTTCCATTAGCCTCCCAAATATTTTTTTTTATAAAATATAGACGAAATAGATTACTCCATGTGAGTCTGGCGGCTGGGGGCTTTGCCCCAGACCTCCAAAATAGCCCCCCTCCCCTATTGCGAATTTCTGGCTACGCGCCTGTCTAAATGTATGCAGCCACTACAGTACATCAAAAAATTTTTATAGACCATTTACGCTCCAGTCAATTTAAATTGGAAATTTAATTGTAATTTAAGTCCAATGGCTCTGTTTTCATAAGGACATACTATGCTCTTTCATCAGCGCTTGTTCACTTGATACTACGGCGCTACATGTTTTCTTTTGTTCTGGTCAATTACCGCTGTGTTTCAAACGAATTACAAACAATGCTTTTCTATTTAAACATGACTAGTACAAACTCTTTAATTCTCAAAATAAATGTCAGAATCATCATCAAGCTTATATAGTTTAGCGCAGGCTACATTGCTGTTTTTGAGAAATCTTGACTGCTGAAAAAAAAATTGCAGTGATGAATTGTTTGAATCAAGCCATTGCCGAAGAACGAATTCACCAGGTACCAAAAAATATTGTACTGATGTATAAAATAATCAGTGATAAGGTAAAAGTAGGCTACATGAGAGAGTTAACGGGCCATTTTCAATATTTTTTGTTAAAAAATCTTTATCTGTCTTGAAAAGAGGAATAATAATATTCTGAGGCTAATTGAGCACATGAGCAGCTACAGTTTGCCGTTTTTTTGAAACAATACAAACTATAAACTTTAAAACTATTCTCCAATATTACAATTTTTTTCTATCTAAAATAGGCGATTGAGTAATGTCTATAGCGAGACTCATTCTCACCAACTATTACAGTTTTTTATAAGAACACGAGATTCACTTTTGTTAAAAATTTAAGAACAAATTAAAAATGCCAGCCTCCAATTGAAAAAGCAATTAAAAACAAAGGTAATTCCAATGCAGTTTAAAGCAATCAGAAAAGTTTTCTTGACTTTTTTATATTCTTGTTGTTGATTTACAAGAATCGTGATCTGGGCTCTGAAGTTTTAGACTGTTTCAAAAATCATGATCTACCTGTACACCAAAAGCAATTTTTATCCAAGAAAAAATGTATTTGTGACACTTTCTTTTCCAATAAAATTTAAGAACAACTGAGAGTGGAAATTCGTAAAAATTTAAGAACCGCCAGCCTCGACCTAAAATTAGCTCACTTTTATCAACAAACAAATTTTTAAGTTAATTTCTAAATATTAATACTAATTGATGCTGCAGGTTCGGTTGTTGCTGTCGTTGAACGTTGATTCGGAAACCCGAGATAAGAAGGATTGCAACCGAACGCCGTTGCTGAAGGCATCGCGTCTGCCCTGTGAAGACTCATCACAAAAGATTATGAGAGTATGCAGTAAATTACAGTTCAACTTTGTAATGCTGTCATGTATGATCAACTATCATAAAATTTTGTCGGTGGAAAAAAAGGCTTTTTTTCTTTTCCTTTTTTTTGGGGGGGGGAGAGGTGGGTGGAATGTATTCACACAGACGTTTAATCTTCTACCATCTGAAGATATTATAGTGTAAACCGAAATGCTGTAGACTTATTGAACAGATTGTTAAGATTTTTGATTAGCGCACAAACTTATGATAGCTAAAAACTCAAGTTCTCGATCGTAATCGTGTATGAAATCAATATACACCACACAGCAGCACTATTGTAGCGGTATTGCGCCTAACCTTTTCCCAATCATGTGCATGAGGCAGCGATCACGAAGGCGTGGATCAGCATCAAAGCTTCACTAAACAATGCAACAAGCTTTTTAACAATGTGCCTACTCCTTCGAATTAAGATTAAGACACGACATTCTAAAGTTATATCAATTTACAAAAAACGTGGGTGCTTTTATCATCAACCAGCTAATTAGCAACGATAAAACTTTCGTTTAGATCCTCATCAGGTTCGGTGTAAGTGTTAATGCGATCGATGATGATAAAAGGACGTCCTTACACTACGCTTGTGCTGATGGAAAATGTCGGGTTATAGAGTTGTTATTAAAAGAGCACTCAATCAAGCTAAATGAACAAGACTGTAATGGTAAAAAATTATCCATTTGTCGCTTAGTTTCTTTCAAAATTCAATAATGAACATGCAATAACATAGTGGTTCGATAGTTTTGTGATTTACTCCATCTGGCGAGACGAAAAGAGTTGTCATCAAAGACCTTACACTACTGATTGTTGATGTTGCATGTTGCTGTGGATGATAGTATCTGGAAGTCTCCACTTCTGCGTAATTAATCATGATTAGCAATTCTGCTAGCCGTTTCAACTGATTGTGTTTGATCATAGTCTGTGGTTTGATCGACTTAGGCAAAATCAATCGATTAAGCTTATGATTAAAACACGTGGACGTGATAATGAAAACAGTGTTAATTAATAATATCGAACATTTTTTTAGAAAAACCTAGTTCATAATCTAACAAATCAAGTTATTCCTGAAGTGAAATAGGCAGAACTAATTTAATAGTTCACAGAGACATCACGTCTTACAATCCTACTTCATTTGATAACACCTTTAGGCTGTCTCCGCGTATAAATGGGTAATCGCTTCAACCTTAGTGGCGCAGATGAGGCGTAGTCCCAATCGCGGCGCATTTCCATGTTTCAAAGTCAAGTGACTTTCATTATCAGTGTGAGGAGGATTCGACACAGTGCAAGGATTGTGATCCCCCGAATTAGGCTAACTCAACTGGTAATTTTGAATATCGAAGCTAATAGGCTATAATCCTCTTCTCTTAACTTCAGCTATTAAAACAGTATTCAACTTAATAAAAGTAAAACTAAATTCATAATCACTTGCAGGTCAGACTCCGTTAATGCTAGCTGCAATAAACGGACAGCTTCGAGCAGCGCGAACCATTGCTTCAAGACTGATCAAGTTTGACATTGACATTGATGTGCGAGATAATAAAGGGTACACAGCATTGCTCCATGCTATCAAAAACCAGAATTATGGAATTGCTTACGATCTTATTAAGTACGATTTAAGCCAAAGGCACTTATCTTTTGGTTAAAAATATTTTGAATTAAAGAATTAATAAAAAATTCTAAACTTAAGAAAGTGATAAATGCATCTACATGCTTTTTTTATGACATTTTATCTTAATTAACGAGGTTAATTTTGCAAGGAATTATGTTGCTACAAAGAACATGAAACTAGCCATAACTTGTTATAACTTATGCGACCACGAATATTTTCCATTCTTTTTTCAATCTCTGGACTCTTTTCGATAACACACTGAAAAATGGACAAGTAAAAAAATAATCGATTTCTGTTTTTTACCGTTGATTGATTCCAAGTTGTTATTTCACAATGTTCAGAACTCATTGTTCAAGCAGAAGCTTTTTTAACTCTATTTTACTCGGGGTGTTTGACCAATGATCAACGCATTTTACATGAAGTAGAGGGGAGGGAATGCCCACTCCATTATAACTCCTCAACCAAAAGTCATGGAAACACAAAATTGATATGCGGGTTAGTTCATCACAATTTTTTACAAAAATGGGTTTTGAGTTAATGACGTCATCATAGTGACGTTACGACCATCTTTTTGAAAATTTTTGGCATTTTTGCTATGACGTGACAGGTGGTTCAAATTTTGCTCATTGATTTCTTTTTTAACACGTACTGACCGTAAAATGACTAAATCAAGTTGGTTATGTCACAAAAGCGTCTTACCACGTCATTTAAGTTAAATATTGGCCAAAAAATGTTCTGATTTCGGAAAGTGACTTCGACAAACCTCAAAATTGAGAAATTTACAGTTACCTAAACGACTTGACATTTTCAGGAGTTGTGAATAAATTTGACTCAAGATCAATTGATTCAAAATCAAAATCGTCTTGCTGATGGGATTTATCACAAAAAACTGAGAGGGGGGCAAAAAGCCCCCTCCTCCCGGAGTAAAATAAAGTTAAAAAGTACTTTCTGAAAGCCAGTTGAGTTTGAACACCATTAATGCGGGCACGGTGGTTAGAACTGTGAAGATCTACAGTATTTAAAAAATTACTTTAGATCCTGTAGTGAAAGCCTTTTTTATTCTTTGTCATTACCCGTTTGTTTTATAATTTCGCCTCCTCCAAGCAAACTGCTAGATTCGACCCAGAACCTTCTTGAAAGTTTACTTTCATGTTGTCAGAACTTTTAACATTTCTACGATATGTATTTGGTTATACAATATATAAACTTGTTGACAATGTTCCATTACCGCTTCATCCTAAACAAACTCTTAAACTAAAAGTACATCTTTCAGATATGCCAATGCTTCTAGTACGATAAGGGATAACGAAGACTTTAAAAATGCAACGGAATGGTTGAACAAGACAGTGGATGAGAAGCAGAAACAAGAAAACCTGAATCGATCCAAAAGAACCAGCGTAAAACCGTCCACTAAAAGTGAACAATCTGATAAATCAGCCGACGAAGAAGAAAGCGAGAAGGACAAAAGCAGTCGAATTCCATCTACGATCCCTTTGCTCACAATCTCAGCAAGTTTACCTGGGGCCTCTGATCCCGAAGAAGAGATCCCAAAAGGTGAATATTCTCTTGCAAGAATGGTTGCAGAAACCTCCAAATCAAAGCCTCTCTCCGACCGCGATATTTTTCAAGGACACAGTCGACCATCATCAAGTGCACGTTCGAAAGTCAGCTTATCTTCCGCAAAGGTATGGCGAAATTCATAAATTTTCTTTAGCTTGAGGTTGTATATAGGATTTCTTTTTTTCTAGAACTTTGAAATGTCATCCATGAATGCTCCTAGTTTTGCAATATGCCTCTGCAACTATTGGAGAGCTATTCATGCGTGAAATTTACAAACCTATGGAAGCTTTGGTGTACACTGCACCAGTCGCGTAGCCAGGATTTGGAAAAGGGGGGGGCTATTTTGAAAGAGTGAGAAAAGTGCAAACGACCTTGACCCGAATTTTCATTGTTCTTGAATCAGTTTCACACTTTTTCTCCGAAAATCAAGACGGAATTTCTCGGAAACCTCGGAAATTCAAACATTTTTTCCGCCCAAACTCAGGTGGTCTCCAAAGAAATAAAAAAAATAAAAAAAAAGGTCTTCACCAAAATTGAGACTGCTTTTTTGGCCAAAATCGGAAATTCAAACATTTTTTCAGACCAAAATCAGGTGGTCTCCAAAAAAAAAAGAAAAAAAAAAAAGGTCTTCACCGAAATTGAGTCTGCTTTTTCGGCCAAAATCGGAAAATCAAACGTTTGAGGGGGGGGCTGTTTTCCTATGGGGGGGCTATTTTCAATTTTTCACAAAAAATCGTCCTCAAAAGCACCAAAAACGTGCGATTTTGCATACTTCACAAACCAATGGGGGGGGCTATAGCACCATTTGCCCCCCCCTAGCTACGCTACTGCACTGTACAATAGTTGATCCGCACATCGAAACCAAACTTGAGTTTTTTTCGACGTATAATTAAGTGGAATTGTAATATGCTAATACAACTTTTGAAAAGAGACTTTTTCTCAGAGCTTGGATTTAAAATTGGAAATGACCAAATCAAGTTTTATTCGAGTTACGTTTTACTATAAATTATTTTTTTATTTTCTGTTTGATTCTAACTACTGTACATTTTTATTTACCAAGTTGCCTTTTTCGGGAGACAGCAAAGGAATCTTTATGGTATTCGAGTCTAGATGCCATTTGCCCACCTATCTATCACACGATGGAGGCTTCACCATGTCCCTTTCAATGCTGAGGGTCAAGCATGAAGCTGTGAAAACTAACTTTTATAGTTTTAGGCTTGATCCGACTGAAAGCCTAATCCAATTAGCAGCGGTGGAGTCCTCGAAAACACATTTTGAAGTCCTTGGCCTCGAAGCCTCAAGTGCTCGAAAATTGCCCTGTCCTCGGCTTGAGGACAGCACTATTTTTTAAACCTTGAAATTTTGATGGAAAACGCCAAAAACCTTGCGGAAAATTTGCGAAGACCTTTTCTTTCTTCTGGAGATCGCTGTACTTTTCTTCTGGAGATCGCCTGAAAAAATGTTTTGAAGACCTTTTTTCCGCCTAAAAAAATTTTTTGAAAACCTTTTTTTTCTTTTTTTGGAGAACACTTGCGCCTGTGTCCTTGGTCCTTGGCCTGGGCCTCGTGCATTTCTGTCCTTGGACTTGGCCTCGGATTTTTTTTGTGTCCTTGGCCTTAGGGTTGCCAACTTTGCGTTTAACCTTTCCGGGACACCTTAATGCTTTAGAATTTGAAAACTGATGCAACAGAAGCTTACGACACACCTGTCGAATGACATCAAAAGCAACAGTGCGATCTGCGCGTCAAAGGGTGATGATCGAGCAGCGTTATTAACCAACTCCCAGCCTCTAAATAATTTTATCACAATCAAAGAAAAGTGTGAAATAGTGAATCTTTGAAGCATAAATGTAAAAAACACTAAAACAGAAAAAATATACACCATTTGTGCTAACTCTAACAAAAAATAAGGGGCGGTATACTGCTCAACTTTTTGGCACTTAACGCAATGCGTTAAATTTGTTTGTTATTGTCTCTACGATGCGTAGAGCCGCTAGAGCGCGACAAAAAAATTGAGCAATATGCCGCCCAAGAAGTTGCAAGAACTCTAATAAAAAATCAGGCCTGGCATTTAAGTTTGTATTTTTTTTGAATTCGCCGCTTTAAAAAAATCTTTGTCTTTCAACAGTGAGTTAAGGGTGATTTCCATAAGTAAATTTTTATTTAAAGTTTCTGTCAAAAGTTTATGATAAAATTTGTAGACTAATCTTTACGGAAATATAATAATCAAGGAACTCTCGCTAAAGCCGCATTTACGTGGGCGACTTTTAGCTGCGAGAATCGACATTTTGCCTTTTTTCTTTTTCAAATCGCGTAGGTCACTTACACGGCGCAAGATTCACGCGAGATTTAGTCTGCGCGATATCGCCAGACACGCCCCCAAAAAAATCAAATCGCAGCAGTCACTCGCACGGGAGAGATTTTAACGCGATGCTCGCATACGATTGCAACTCGCAGAAGTCACTTACACGTTGAGACTGCGTGCCATTGATTCTCGCAAAATCGAGTCGATGGAAGATTCGCTATCGCACTGGTTCACTTACACGGTGGGAAATAGTTTCAAAGCGCGGCTTGCTGGTTTTGAATTTGCAAAAGCCAACTGCTGTAAAAGCACTTCAAATGCGCAGCTGGTCAGCTTTTGCATATCAAACAATCACGCTTCGGAATTATGAAAAGAAATTGAATGAAACCAACGCAAGCGTAAAACGAAATACAGGGAATTCAATCAAGCAGCTAATTTCGTTAAAACTTGCTATGGAAATGCAAGGTGAAGATGAAGCAATAAACGCTTGAAATTACTCGAAAAGCTTACTTACTCTGGATCATTCTGAGTTGGCTTGGATGGAGCTAAGTCAAGGGGGCATTAATGCTCATAATTTATTATAAAATTTTGTCATTTACCCTTTGGGTCTTGGTTTTTCTCCACTGCAACCCATCTCTGATTGTGTTTCTTGTTTGGTTATATATATGATATTCGGTGAAATAAAATAATAAAATTTTTCAACATTTTTGTGTACATAATTCTAAAAACACTTTTGAAATTACCTTTACCTTTGGCAACCCTATTTGGCCTTGGCCTCGAGCCGTGTGTCCTCGACTCCACCTCTGCCAATTAGTCTATTGTTTCAGCCGCAGATGCTCTATCCACTCGCAGTGGCGTAGCTGCCACTTGGCGGTTCTGGCTCTGCGCCAGGGGCGGCAGACTGCAAGGGGGCGGCGAAATGAGGCTTCGCAGTGTACACAGCAAGCAAAAATAAAAAAAGTAAAACAAGAAAATGATTTACAAAGAGGCAGCTAGCATACATTAAGAAACTTAAAGTTTGAGTTGCTTTTTGTTTGGTGTTGGATACAGGCAGCATTTAAACTGTAAGATGCTGCATGGGTGGACGCTTGCACAGTCGAGTCTAGACGCAATCGGAGTGCGGCAACAATCCGGGTGGAGATCAAAAAATTAAAAAAATGAAAAATAAAAGAAAGGTCTTAGTATACGGAATTTCACGAATTTGCGATCAAAATCACGTGTAGACCAAAAAAAAAAAGGTCTTCGCCGCAAATTGGTACTGACGTCAGCCAGAGTTTTGTAATGATTGCCATTACCCGCCACTTTTTCGTCTAAATGTCCAGGCATCTTTCTTTTGGTGTGGAAGTTGCTAAATCTCGATAAGGAACGCTTAAATCTCGATGGGGGCACGCTGAATCTCGATCGGGGGATGCTAAGTCTCGATGGGGAGACGAGTCCCCTCTACAATTTAAGTACAGGATACAGGCCCGGCGCCACGGGGGCATTTCGGGTCCTTTTACCCCCGAATCACTGCTTATGCCCCCCAAGCGAGGATTGTGCCCCAAAACAAAGTAACAGGCCCAAAGCCCCCCAAGCTTGAGTAAAGTTTCGTTCTAGGACGAAAGCACGAGTGAACGTCATGACGAAGACTTAAAATTCGCGACGAAGACCGAGTTTTTTTGGTCTTCACTCCTGAAGTAAAGGGAAAAATTATGACAAAAACCTAGATTTCAAGACGAAAATCTTTTTTGGGGGGGACTTCACCCCTGTGTCTGTGGGCAAAGACCAAGATCCGCACCACTGGATCCCGTCGTGCTCTTCCAGGCGAAGATCGTGCCCCCCGAGGCCCCGAAAGGAGGCAACATGCCCGGATACACGCGACGTAATTTGGGCGTAATCTCTGTCTCAGCGGTCAGCACTCTACAGCAATTCTTGTGGTCTGATCTCGGGTGCAGTTAAGCTGAGATATTTTTATCGACGGGGAAAGCACTGAGGCAGACATAGTGTCGAGAGTTGGCTGGCACTAAAGATTCAGTTTAGTTAGGGCAAGATGGGTTTTTTGTGCCAGCATCATAATTTTAGCCAGGCGTTTATTTAGGATTTGAACCTCGAGGTAGACTACCGGCGTGTCCTGGAAAAAACTCTTCCGGTTTAGTAGGTGTGATTTTTAGGTTATGCAGCTAGTCTGACTAGTGGTTTTCATTTGTTAAGGTTGTTTGAAAGTGAAACTATTTCAAAATTTGCTGCGTTCTACTTAGGGTGGCATTTTCAACGAAAGCCAGGGGCAGCAACATATGCTGCTACGCCACTGTCCACTCGTTGGAGTTTGATTTTAGTCGTGCTTATGCCTTACGGGCATATTTTCTTTAAAAAAACGATTGAAAGCATTAGATAAACTCTATAGCCTGGTTATATGAGTCTCACACATTATTTAACTACGCATAATTATCTGCGTCCTAAAGCGGCTAATGTTTTCTTTTATTTTAGAATAAGCCCCAAATGCCAGTAGTGATTGAGCAAGGTCCTCCTCTTGAACCCAAAACGCGTCCCTCCACTGCAGCTGATGATGGAAGTGTTTACAGTTGCAACGTCTCTCAAGTTAGTAGGCTTGGCGATGAACTTCTTTCGACCCCCGGACGATCCTTATTTTCTTCGACTAATGCAGAAAATAAAGGAAAAAGCTTGGCGGCGACTGCTCCTAGCGGGAAACCAAAAATATCCAGTGCTAGAAAGTCAGCGAGGTCGCAAAAGTTTAAGGTCGACCTTGGTCAAATAAACGTGCCACCAAGCGAATATTCGTACGCTCCAACATATTCGGAAAACGTTTTTGCCTCCGGTGACATCAAAGATCTTCCAGAAAAGGACTCAACTGCAGACAACAGAGCTGCAATCGAAGTTCTAAAACAAGCCTTAAAAAATCAGAAGAAAAACAAAATTTCTCGAACCAGCACGTCCCTGTCCCTGTCACAACCTCAAAAGGAAGAGGGTAAGCCCCCTCAGGCCAAATCTACAGCCAGAACAGCTAGAACAGGCAGTGCCACAACCATGAAAGATACGACATTGCTTTCATCAAGAATAGCTGCAGCAAAAATGCCGAAAGTTTCATTGAGAAGATTCCTCTCCCAGTCTACGATTTCAGAAGATTTTGATAATCCAAATCACTTAGATCCAAAGTAAGTTTTGCAACTGTTGTTGTCGTTTACTTTTGTACTGGTGGTGTTTATTAAACATTAAATAACCAATCCAAACCTTTAGTGGTACTGATCAAGTATTTTGTAAATTTGATATTGATTCCATATTGACGTTTTGGTGCAAAAGCATTACATTGTGTTCAAGAAAAACTATTGGGTAATGAATTTAACACAAGCTGTTATTTTGCTGTCCGGTTGCCGCAACATGCAATTCGAAAATATAGTTACGATATCGTACGGTTCGTAAGACTGACGATGCTTTGCATTATGTTGTGATGTCGTTGCACAACTGTTACAAGAGGAAAATGTTATGGATCCAATAAAGCATAACCTTGGTATTTAGTGCGATTGAGCAAGCGAAGAAAAACATGGAGACTTTATTTTCACTGTACACGGAAAGCTTGTTGTGGGCGCCGCTTCCGAAGAAACCGGAGTCTTTAATCGTAAGTGGCAATAGATTGAATAGGCTAAAAAATACGGTATTCTTTTTGCATTACAGTCAACCTTTCTAACATTTTTGATTCTTTCTGGAAACAAAAATATTGAGAACGAAGGAAAAACGTTTTGAAACTAGAACCCAATGATAGAAAAGCCGAACTGTATTGTAACTGCAAAAAGGAAAACGTTGTCTTTGAATCATGGAGCGTACGTTGTACACGTGATATAAAGTGGAAAAATATTGCACAGACCACACTTGTTTGATTAAATTATTGCTCTTCTGACACCAAACATTTTTTTGTAACAGAAATTATGAATACTGGTACCACTAATTAGAGACAGAGTACTTAAGCTTGAGTTTGGATGAGTAACAATTATTTTGCATTATTTAATTAGATATCAAAATATTGTTCAGCTTTTTTTGGAAACGCTTTCTTTCCAAACTGATGCTCAAGACAAATTACAGTAGCTTTTATAATGAGGCTTGAGATCTGGTAAGGACAGCACTTTTGTCTTCATTCATGATTTTACGTCTGGTTTGACGCAATAAATGTTATTTACGCGTAAAAGCAGCTGAATGTACGCGGGTTTTGCCTACTGGCATTTTCATTTAAAGCTCAAATATGCATGGCATATGTCGTTTGGTTTGATTGTTTTGACCGAGTTTGCTGTCTTTTGCTCAGGTTGCTGGAACAGAAACTCTTGCGTCTGAATTTACGACCTCAGTTAGTGACTTGGCGAGCATCATTGAACGACGGTCTTCAGTTGTTCCCAGTGAAGACGGCAACTCGCGGACTGCAGATTCAAAGCCTATGTCTTCCAAGTCACGCCTAGTGAGTGCAACCTCGCGATCATCGAAAAAGTCCGCTCGGATCAGCAGTTCAAGAGCAACTTCTGCACTCCGATCGTGAAAGAGTCATTTGTTTCTTCTTTACTTCTTAATCATTTCGCCATCACGAAGAGGAAATTTGGAAGCGATTGAACTTCAGGAACTACTGTTCTAATTTTTGTTTTGCTTCTGTTTTTTAATTTCCAGTTTTTACTGAACCAACATTCTGCAAATTTCACCCTCAGTTTGATACAAAACTTTCTTGGAATGAATGATCGAGGGTTTGTTTTGAGGCAATTTCGGGCCTGTCAAACTAGTCCTGCTATTCCCTATCTCTTGCCACTACTACAACATTTCTTTGCATGAAAAAAACAGCTGTGCTAAGCCTCACCAACTCGTTACACGCTTTGACGTAATTTAAATGAGACGAGGATTTAGTTTTTGAGTTGGTATTAGTAACTTTAAATTTCTCAACGTATGGAGGTCATGCTTTATCAATATTAATATACGTGTCTCCTATGTACTTCGGGTCTGCATGCAAAGGATATTACTGTATACACTAATCGGATATATAGAGCTGTGATTAGTTGATATTGCGATTGCATTGTACCGCGTAACATGGTTTTTGGAAAAAACACGAACATTTGTGTTTCGTAAAATTGGCATATTATGGTCTTCGTTACGAATAAAATTACCGAATCTTCATGTGAAGATTTTCATTTTTTCCGAATATTCGTAAATATTTCACAAACAAAAAAATTTTCGGCCGAAAATTTTTTTGTTCGTTACTAACATTTTTTGTTCGTACAAAGATTTTTTTTCTTCGGAAAAAAAACTAAAAATGGCTCAAAATGTTTATGAATTAGCCCGAATCTTTGGATAAATTCACGAATGCTGCAGACCAGTCGTAAAATTTTCCGAAGATTTTCTTGCTGGCAATTACGCTTCTTTCGCCGGTTTTTGGTAGGTAATAGAGGAAAATGAGCGTGCTACGCATTATTGCTTGCTTCATGATGGTTTTGTTGCATACATTTATGAATGAGGAAAGAAATTTTGGGATGAAGAAGACCCAGTAGTTTATTAGAGAGCGAAACTAATCAAGAGTTTGCAGAATTAACTACATTGCATGGTCCACCGCCCGTCTTTGATAGCTCTTTATTGTAAAAATCACTGTTTTTTTTTTGTTACTAATGAATTTCAAATCGAACCAATTCAGTTCAATTTCTTTTACTGAAAATGAATTGTCATTTGTACAATCTATGGAATCAGCAATCCATTTCCATTTTTGATCCACTATGGCTTGCGTCTAGCAGGCGGAAAGCGAAGATGGTAGATAGTTATAATTCTGACTAACTAAAGGTGGATTTACACAGCATCCGTTTTTTGTTTGTTTTTGTACGTTTTTTTTCTCCATGAAAAGTATGTTCTTTTTCGTTCTCTTTTTTATATGTTCATATCCGCACGAATCAGACTGTTACATATTGCGCAAAAGTTTTCCGAAAACATTTTTGTGAAGTGGAACAGCACAGCTCTGTTTTGAAATATCACTTTTTGAACAAAATTTGTATCTATATGTACTGTAACAGTCTACTTACTGCAGAATCGAACTTATAAAAATGCGGACGAAAAAGCGCATACTTCTTCAAGAAGCAAAAACCTAAAAAAAACGGACGAAAAACGAACACTGTGTAAATCCGCTTTAAGCTTACACGATTCACTTCTTGAGTTAAATCTATGACTCATTTTTGATTTAACTTGCATAAATAACTTGACAAAATTTGAAACATCCAAATTTAAGTTAAACCATTTTAACCAAAATGTAACACGTGCACAAAGCAAAAGAGGTGACAATTATTTGTTGTTTATTATCATAAATAGTCAATTATTTGATGATTGTTACATTTTTAATGACGTTTATTATTCGTGTTTAAATGCAAAAATAAAGCAAATTGCTTTTGCAAACACGAAAACGATGAGTTTTTGTTCGTAATTCATTCAAGAACTTTTTACGAAGATTTCTGAAGGTACAACTTTGTTTTGAAAACCAAATAATGAATACCCGGATATGAAGATTTTTTAGTAGTAACATTTTTTTAAAGAAAATGTTAATCACGAAGAAAATAAGATTATGATTTTACGAAGAAAAATTATTTTAAACTTTCAAAAAATGTTCGTTAAATATCAATTCCAAATAAAAATTTGAAACCCGAATGACTTCCAAAACACGAATATTTGTGTTGTTTCGAAGACCATAGTATGTGGCCCCTGGTTTACCTGACGATTGAAAATAAGCGACGCGTTTTTTGCTGTTACAGTACTATAAGAATTTACTGGCACTGGTGTCGTGTAGTTTTTCATCCCATCAAATTTGAACCCCGAAAGCAGAGCATTTAACTGTAAAAAAAGGAAAAATAAACACTGATAACGCTCAGCTCCACCATCACGTAATCTCGCCTTTAAATTCCCGCAGTGCCATTTTAAAAAAGCTGTTTAGTTTTTCCACTATAGAAGCTCGAGCATTGCAAGAGATTACAGTTGCTCTAACCTATACTTATTTATCTAGTGATTCGGAAAATTGTTTGCTCGAACGCTATTTACATATTGATGTACTGCATATTGAAGGTTTTTGAAATAGATTGTTAATATGTTTAGAGGTTCAAAAAAACAAGACAAGTGTCGGTATATAAGCTTAGTATAGCTTACTCAGATTAACCGAAAAAACAAGCAGTGATTGCGACAATATTTCACCGTGTAAAATAAAAATGCCTCATAGATAGTAAGTATAGCAGAAACGTTACGCAAAGAAGGAACCGTCCTGGCGTTTTGGTTTGGGAAAGACATCAATGACAAGATATGTAGGCTTGAGAAAATAAATCATTATTTATTGATCAGAAAAAATGTTTTAAAGCAAAGCAATATACTTCAAAAAATTTATCCGAATCTTGCGATATAAATATTTGTAGAAACTGCCAATACAACGATAAACCAGATCAGAGTTGTAAGTCGGGCCGGGTTTTTCCAGTTGGGTTCGGACCTAAAGTTGACAAAAATTTTGAGCTTAATTCGGGCCTGAGGCGTACTTTTTTTCTTAGGTGCATAAAAATATAATCAAAATAAATTGGAAACATTGCTAAATTTTTCAGACCTAACTTAACTTTCGGGTTTTTTCGGCCATGATACAAATTAGTTTTCGGGTTCGGGCCGAGTTCAGGGTTATATTTTTGGGTTCGGGCCTGAACTAGTCCGCCCGTTTACAACTCTGAACCAGATTTCGAGGCACAAAATAATTTCAATCTTCTAGTCACAAGGAAGGAAATGCATGAAGAACTAATTATATAGCCTAGAATCAGGAAAAAGAGCATTTCATTGAAAGATACTCAAGTACCTGCTTAACTGGATACTGTTTCCTTTTCAATTGAATGGTGTATTGATTTAACGGTTGAGAGTGTCATTCAATCTTTTGCTCAAGGCTAAGTTATAGCATCATAAATTTAAGACCTTATCTTCTAAATTTACTAATTTGAGCTACATTATCGCAGTATGCAATGATAGCTCAATCAAGTTTTAACCGTCAGTAACTTTGATCAACAGGCTTAGAAAAATTATTTAATTAGCTTGTTCTAATAAGAGTCGTAAACGAACTGATTGGTTCAGGCTCGAAACCCAAAAATGATTTGAAGCTCAAACAAGACTCGAAAAACCCGAAAGCTAAGTTAGGTCTAGAGTTGTATTGCTCCTGTCCTTGCTCCATTCCTTTAAATAACTTTTAATAAATTTTAGTCTGCTGTGACTAATAAAGTTACTAATTTATTGATAAATTGCTGTGATGCAATGATATTTAAAATTGCGTATTAATAATATTATTGATGGTTAAACGAAGTCTCGATTTAGTGCTACAAAGTTATTTTGAACATGTTTTTATAGTACCTGAAATACAAGACACATATCAGGCTCGAAATGTTTTCGACCTTAAGCCCGAACCGAACCCAAAAACCCCCAGGAACACCTTTGGTCGTAATAGCTTATTTAAAATAATAAAGTTTCTAAACGTTTCGGTCTTAGCTACGTCCATCATCAGTAAAAATAAAATCTTATTCAAAGAGAATTCTATTTAGAATTTGATTCGTTTGATTCGAAAATAATGACAGAATACGTAAAATGCAACAATGGAATGAATGACATGATTGTTGTAAATTGTTTATGAGATGTTATATATCATAGGTGTAGCCAGGGGGGGCCCAGGGGGCCCTGCCCCCCCCAAATGCTCTGCAACCAATGAAAAATTGTTATCAAAACGGTTAGTGGTTTTCGGTATCCGCACTAAGTTCGGTTGGTGGTTTGACCGTTGACCTTGAAGATCTTTTTTTTTTGGTCTTCACCTAATTTTCGGGAGAAATTCGGCTTTCTAGCCCGTGCTGACCTTTATTTCAATTGTTTTTTAAGTTTGGCCCCCACTCAGTAATATTAGGTTTGCCCCCCATCCAAAATTGGTCTCCAACAAAATTTTGCCCCCCCCCCCCCCAATCCAAAATCTTGGCTACGCCTATGTCATTTATCGTGTCCAACTGTCCATGCTTAATAATGCTAGCGCAATGAGGTTGAACTAAGTGCAGTGCCAGTGTGATACTGATCGAGAATCCTCTTTCTGGTGACCTTGTCAGACTTTGATCAGAGTAATCTGAGAATAGGGTACGAAGACAAGTGCAGAAATTGCCCTCGTATGTGGTTTGAAGCTTCGGGTGGGCTGCCAGCATAGGCTATGTGTGAATTCAGATGCTGATGAAACACTACCCAACTGGGAAAGCAGATATGTGACTGAAGTGATACCTCACATTTGTGGAAAATTTTACTGCTCTAAATAAGGTTATGCTGTTTTTAATCAAATTAAATAAAATTATCGTGCAAGCAGTCACGACAATAGTAATACTGTAAGCATAAGTCAAGCTTTGCGAACAGAAAATTCCGAAAACAAGATTGGAGTTAGTCGTAACAAAAACAACTTCAGAGAAATGCTAATCCTAAACAAAATTCAATTCTAAAAGCTGTCGTTAATCCTCAGTATTAATCTATTTTGAGATAAAAATGCAGCTTTAACAACAGCTAAGGTTATTTGCATAAAGCAGTCGCATTGTCACAATAAAAGAACCTAACTGTACTGCAATAATAAATTTTACAGTATTATATTTTGCGTCGGTCTTTGATTCCTTTGAAATTATGTTAACTGTAAACTGAAAATGAACATACGGGACCGCATAGAGTCTTTGTGGATCCGTAGTTAGATACAGTTAGCGTAATTTCAAAGGAATAGTGTTAGAAATAAATTACTAGGAAGTAATGGATTTATCAATTTGGCACATTCTGCTTTCCGTTGTTGCATTTTATGTATTCCGCCATTATTTTCGAATCAAATTCAAAAACTTCCCTCCTGGTCCACTCGGTGTTCCAAGTGTTGGCGTTCTTCCGTTTCTTGGACAGCATCCTGAGAGGGTCTTTGCAAGATGGTCGAAACAATTTGGACCAATTATATCCGTCAGAGTGGGAATGAATGACATGATTGTCCTGAATGATTATGATTCAATTTATCAAGTAAGACATGTAATCAAGCCGCTTAGTGGTCGAGTGGATAGAGAGTCTGCTACAAAAACGGGAGATTCGGGTTCGGTTCCCGATCGGTTCAAATCAAGACTACAAAAAATTATTTTTCACAATATCCCTGCTTGCGATAAAAAATGAGAGTGTGAAGCTTCTACCGTGTGTGGTAGATAGGTGGGCTGATGGTAGCTTGACTCGGAAGACTGCAAAAGTCTCTCGCTGTCTCCCAGCCAAGAAAACTATTGGTAAATAGAAAGGTAAATACAATTGCTATTACACCTCCTGTTTCTGACGTAAATGACAGATGTAATCGTAAGTGAGATGAGGAGGAATTATAAAGTGACTCTTTTGCGGAAGTTAGAGATCAAAGTTGGTGAGGTTATTGTGTGATTGTGCCTTAACTATAACTACCTTAACTGTAACTAGTATAAACTTTACTAGATCCCAATAGATGTTTTCGTATGCATCGCCTAAGATATGGAATGCGTTGCCACTATCTCTACGCAAAATTGAAACTTTGCCTCTTTTCAATAAACGTTTAAAATCAAATATCAAATCTTTCATTATACTTGCTGTGTAACGTCGAAGCGTGTAACGAGTTTGCAGGGCACACCTCTGCGTCATTGCGCCCGTTCAACACAGCTCCTTTCGAAGAAATGCTGCAGCGGCGGAAAGCCGTTGGCAACACTGTGTCTGATTTGACCGGTCCGAGATTTGAGCCTTAGACCTATACCACTCCAAAGACGAATGCGTTACAGCTTGACCAACTGGCTAAAAGATCAAACTTTGAAATCATTTTATTTGATTTAGCCTTTAAGGACTTTACTATGGTTAGATGCTAGTATTTTGCAGCTTATTACCGTAGACTTAATATCTCTATTGTGTACTAAGTTTATTTCTGTTAAGCTATTTTTTTTAAAGGTTTCTATGACCCCTTAGTCAGATGCATCAGACCCTGTTGATGTTATCTCAATGGGGTAAAAAAAAATTGCTTATAATATTATCATTATTGGTCGAGCGGTTACGCATTCGTCTCTGGAACGGGAGGTCTAAGGTTCTAATCTTGAACCTGTCAAATCGGACGCAGTGTTGCCAACGGCTCGCCACCGCTGCAAGATTTCTTTGAAAGGAGCTGTGTTGCCCGGGCGCAATGACGCAGAGATGGGCCCCGCAAACTCATTACGCGCTTCGGCGTATTACAGCGAGTATAATGAAAGATTTGATTTGATTAATTTGCAAGCACCCAAAATTTGAATTTTATAATATGGTTTACTACTGTAAAAGGCTATTACCCGAATACGCAGATTTAAAACGGATATCTTGAATTGTGGTTATATTTTTATATGCTTATAAAATGCTAAATATACGGGTATAAATGATCTAATATCTATGGTCGTAAAAGAAGATCAAATAAATTCAAAATCGATATTTAAAAATCAGTTTAATATTTGACATTTTAATATTTCAGACATTGTTAAAGCGTAATATGGATTTCAATGGGCGGCCGCTTGTGCCTCTTTTTGATCAAATCACAAAAGGCCATGGGTTAATTTTGATTGATAGTACACCGCTATGGAAAGCACAAAGAAAATTTGGTTTAACTGCCATGAGAGGGTGAGGAGTGTTTTAAAATTATTCATTGTCAGCTCTCTTTACTAACTTAATGCCTAATTTCCAGAAATTCAATTGCTGCCTCTTACTCTATTGATATGATGGTAGCTTTTCGGTTTGGTGAAAAGAGAGTGTAAGGAATTCTAATTTTATGTGAACAAGACCGCATTCTTTAATGCAAGTTGCAGAGTTCGAGTTTTCAACTTTTTGTTGACATCTTTCTGTTTCAACACTACAACCTATCTTAGTAAATATTTTTTGCTTCAGGCAATAACTCGGTTTGGATTTCGTTTGATTTTGATGCAAGCTTGCATGGGCGTGGCTTTAGTTATTTTAAATTTACTGTAATAGCATGATTTTTTGTTCCTTGCTTAATATTTCAGGCTTGGAAGTGGCTCCAGCATCATGGAAGATTGCATTAGAGAAGAATTAAGTTATCTTCTAGAATCGATTAAATCTCATCACGAAAATCCTTTCGATATATTGGTACGAAAAAATTTTACCCTCATTGCTACAGTACCGCGACCATCAAGGTTTTATTTAGACCAATTTCTGTATGCTTATAAAAATGCCATCATTTTCGAAAAAAATGTGAATTAGTGTCAATTCACTTCCTAACTAACTTATCATAACGCAGTGTACACGTCTATTGTAAACAGTGGAGCAAACAAGAGGACTAAGGGGGCTTTAGCCACCTCCCTTAGCCAAGTCACTTAGAACATTTAACCCTAAAATATAAGCGTTTAAACGTGTTTTGGACTTGACCTGTCAGTGAGGGGGCTGAAAGGAATGAGCAATTTAATTCTTTTTGAATAGCTTCCAAATTTTAGAAAATCAATGCTTTCAAATGGCTCTAAAAACATGCGAAATGTAATCCAAATGGCGCTAGAATGACTATTTTTGACCGAAAAATCACAAAAATGCTTGTAATGCGCTTAAGTCACACCGGTTTGCTGTGTGCGCCGCCTTAACAATTTAAAACCTACAGTCTGTTTCACCCGTAATCGTAATCGTCAGGATTCGGAAGTGTCTACCAAAAGCAACTCAAAGTTAAAAGTCTACAATTCAAAATCAGGGGTTAAAAATGTAAAATGATAAAGTATAAAATTTGAATACCGATTACGGGTGAAATCGTGAAACAGACTGTAGGGTTTTAAATTTTTAAAAGAGGACTGGGGGCTAAATAGGGCTTCTGAAGTTAGGCCAATTGCATTAGATGAAATTGGCATTGGCTTCAACCTTTATTGACCCAGCCGTTTCAGATATCTTCTTTTTTAAACACGACGTAGGGACCTTCTTAATTATAATTTTTATTGGCAACACTTTCGTTTCAATGCAGTAGCTTAGCATACAGAGGCCTACATTAACCTACAAATAAGCTAAAAGGCCTTTGTGGCTTAGCCTAATTGGGGCGTTGCCTTATAAGATAGACCTAAGACGGCGTTGCCAATGTTATCAATGTCAAGATTGTCAATCAAAATTATGATTAGAGAGGTCCCTAAGTCGTGTTTGAAGTAGAATATCTTTGGAACGGCTTGGTCAAGAAGGACGGAGTTACTGCCAATCTAATACGATTGCCCTACTTTTAGATAACCCCATCGATTTTGCCTTCAGTCCTCGTTTAAATTTTTAATTCTCACATCGTACGGAGTCAAACGGATTAAATCTATTTTCGCGGATGAAGGAAATAATGGACAAGGTTTGGGCCGCTTCTTTATTACTTCAAGTAGTACTCATTTTTTCAATAAAGCCGATCTTAAGCAGTCATACCTGTTTTGAAAAATCCATTAAATGAGAAAAATATCCTAACTTTCTTGGCACGATCTGCAGAAAAAAAAAAGAAAAATAATAAGAAAAGTGCAAAGCGAAATGACCACGAGAAGTTACACTTTAACATTACGTCACAGGTTGTCAATTCATCAAAACGATGTATTTAATTCGAGAAAAAAGTGACGCGTCCTTTCAGCCAAGAATACAGCTTAATATGCCAATGAAAGTATTAAATACTGCAGAAAGATAGCGTGATTTACCAATCAATGGTCTAGTGGATAGAGCCTCTGCTACTGAAACGGTAGATTTGAGCTTTATTCCCGGTCGGGTTAAACCAAAGACCTATAATAATTGGTGTTTGCAGCTTTCCTGCTCGACGCCCAGCAGTAATAGGGACAGCGCGAAGCTTCTATACCGTGCGTATGACATTTACAGACTTTCTACACAGGTGGACTAAATTTAACTAAACTTGAAGACCAAAAAGGTCATTTCGCTGCCTCTTGTCAAGGCAACTCGATGAACAAAGGTATACAGTATTAATTACAGTTTATTTCCGTAAGTTGTCTTTGCATTTTTTGATATTCATTTTATTTGATGAAAAACTGATCACTTTTTAGAGCGATCTGAGCAACGCAGTGGCAAACAACCTTTGTCATATCGTAATGGGTCGCAGATTTGAATACGAAGACCCCGACTTTGAAGTGATTATCAACGAAGTTCGCGAAGCGTGAGCAATCTTTATTTTTAATCGATATATTTTATGGGGTGGGGTAGAGATGACAAAAAAAATTATACCAATAAAAATAACCAACTGTGTATTTGTGAAAGCTTGATGAGCTGTAGCTTGAAAAATTATTGAAACTTTGAGATACTTTTCGAATTCTTCCCATTCTTATTTCGCGTTGCCTTTTTCTACGGTATGCGTTTTTTTCGCTTGTTTTATTTAATTTTTGGGTGTGTCCGTGCCTTATTGCTAGTTTCATAATAATCCTAAGCCAACCTTCGGACTTTTCATGAAACCTGATGCAGATAATTAATTACTGTATTATTATCTTTCAATCAAAATGTACATCTTTTTCGACAAACTAAAAAAAATACTGAAACTAAATTATTCCTATAAATTTGGCAAAAATTGTTGTTTTTGTCCTCAATACTTTAAATTTATCTAACTTAAACAATTCAGTTTTAGTTTTAGTGACCCAGAGACAAGTCGCATGTTTGTCATCCTAACGTTTGCTCCTTCGCTCATCTATCTTCCTCCTTTTTCCTACCGCGCAAAGAAACTCGTCGCAAAGCTCAACGCTGCTTTTGGTATGAGTGAAAATAATTAATTATGAAAAACATTTTGCTGTTATTTTTAGCACATGGTTGATCAATTGCTTGTGCTGTTTTGTGAAAAGAAAGGCCACGCAAGTTTTAGGTCGTTTGGTCAAACATTTCCCTTTCTAAGCAGGGGTGTCCAAACATTTGGTGGAGTGCCAAATGGTTTGCGTAAAAGTGCCGGTTAGCTAACAAAAAATCAGGCAAAGACCACCAGCCGATGGACAAATGAGTCCAGTGAAACATGAAGACAAAAAAATTATAAGCCGTTTTTCGGGGCTTTTTGAACGGTTAAAAAAGAACTGTGGGTTGAATCCGTTGAATCTTTTACGTTTTTGCAGCGTAATTTCGGTCGGAAAAAACGGTTTGTAATTTGACGAGCCCCGGACTTTGAACATTCTTTTTTTTGAGAAATTTGATTTGCATTTCAAAAAACTATAAATCAACAAATAATATAGGCTAAATTAGCGTGATATTTTTGTCTTTTAGTGGAAGTTAAGTCATCTTGCAAAAATAAAATAAATTTTTATGCTCGCAGCCTAATGTGATGAAAAACTAAGCACTGCATTTTTCTAATTGACTTGAATGATCGTTTTGTTCTACTGTATATGAAAGATCAAATCTAATATTTTTCCAATAAAGTTATTATCTGTAGGCTTGTTTCAAACAATCATTGAAGAGCATAAGGATACGTTTCATCGCCACAACATCCGAGATTTTGTTGATGCTTTTATCGAGGAAATGGAAAAGAAAACAGATTTTTCATTCACGGTATGACGCAGCCTTTTTTTATGATTTAGCTAAATTCAATGGTTGGTTTTGAGAGTTGCAATAGTTTCATGAGTAACTGCTTATTAGTTGATAAAACCCGTCAAAAAATATAACAACTCCATCATCGGTTCGTTTCCAAATTTTAAGCACGGGGGTTATAATCCAAGTAAAGTGAACAATTGAGATTCCATCTGCTCTTAGGGCCGGTCTATACACTGTCACGATGCGTAATTGCGTGAGCATTCGAGCGTATTCTATCTTTACTTTATTTTAACCAACTGGCTGCCTATACGCTGGTAAGGTGGCATGCCCGACGTACCGAATTTGTGTTCAGAATAAGCTAAAGATACTCTAGTACGATCACGATTTTACGGCTGAGTAAATTGGGCGTCAAAGCTGTTGCATAACAGGATAAAATAATGTACAAAAGTAAAACATGACACTGGGTTTACAAAAAAAAACAACACATTATGCTTTTTATTTAGAACTAATTGATGAAAGCAAGCAATTTCTGCTACAGTTACAAAAATTTCGTTTTGAGTTATTTACATAATAACTTGCATCATGATGTTACGTTTTTCATTGTATGTTTTTTCTCTATGTTATTCTTGCTATATTTTTCTGTATGTTTTTGCTCACTACTCGGTAATATTGTTTTTAGTGGTCTTTCGCAATGAAGTCTTTGCAACAACATAATGATAGAGGTGTTGACTTTTTTGAAGGCTTGCGAGTGAAGTGTCATAAAAAAAAAGCTTGAAACATTTTAATTTAGCAAGTCTAATTGTTCAAGCTATTTAATTTTAATATAATCTGACCACATTTTTATTTATTGAGTTGTACTTTTTGTCAAGTCATTATAATTGTACCCAAATCCCCTTAAAGATAAATCTGACATCACTGTGGATTTTTATTTTGAAGGATTTTCAGCTCATTCAGTATGTGAGAGATTTCTTTGTGGCTGGGACGGAAACAGTAACAAGCTCATTGAGATGGGGGATATTATGTCTCATTCATTACCCCAACATCCAAACAAAACTGAGGAAAGAGATATGCGATATGATTGGTAAGGCTCTGTGGATTTTGTTGATCATTTTTTTGAACCACCTAAAGCTGAAATAACATAATGCAGAGTCGCAAACACTCACGTACGTATTTTTTCCTCGAATCAGAAAAAAATTTTCCTCAGCTATATGGGGTTCAAAAATGTTCAATCAGAGTTCAACGTTATCACTCTTGAATCCGAATTTAACTTTTATATTAATTGCTGTTCCTGATTTAATTCTACTCTTGTTCTAGTTAAATTTGAAAATTAAGTTAATTTTCGTAACCACTATGACATTTATTGGCTTTCAATGACAAATTTTAGTAAGCTCTATAGTATATAGGAATAAAACTTGACGTCTAATTTTTTTTTGCAACCTGATCCATTCCTCTTTTTTTTTGCGTGACTCCTTCCGCATTTGACACCTCATGCTTTGATTCTGTTTAGCCCTGTTTTTTCTAGCGGTTATCTTCTTTCAGGGCACTCCAGGCCTGTGAAGATGTCCGATAGGGATAATCTGCCGTACACTTGCGCCTTTATTCAAGAATTGTTCCGGTACCGAACCGCCGTTCCTCTCAGTGTGTTCCATAGAACAACAGCAAATGTGGAGATAAATGGCTACATCATCCCTAAGGGAATGACAGTGAGTTAATCATTATAAAGTTAATTGTTGTTATTTGCTTAATATGTATCTTTTATTCGACGTAAAATATTTAAAAACGGTTTAATCAGCAGGCTTATGGCTGCCAGTTATTTCATTTATTTCCTACAGTCCTGTTTCGCGAGTTACCACGATCATCAGGGAGTAGATCTAAACAAAATAACTAATAGTAATTAGCAGGGGCGCCGAGAGCCGAACGTGGGCCCGGGGCCAGCTCAAATCTGACGGAATTCTGGTTTTGAAAAGTCCAAAATAGACAAAGAAAATGCTGCTGTTTGGTCCGAAAAATGATGTGATCTCCAAAAAAAAAAAAAAAAGGTCTTCACCAAAATTTCAACGGTTTTTCTGGCCGAATTCAAGTGATCTCCAAAAGAAAAAGGTCTTCACCGAAATTTTGACGGTTTTTCCGGTGGGCCTTTCACTTCTCGATGTACTTTGGACGGGTCCCCTCTTGAGCTCTTGGGCCCCCTAAACTCCATGGGCCCCGGGGTCAATGTCCCCCATCTCGGTGGCCCTGATAGTTAGAAAAGATAGAATGGTACTCATTAGCGACGAAACAATCTAAGCTATAGTTTTATAAAACTGCTCTGGACCTTAAAGGAACATCAAGCACTTTTTTGGTTATGCCAGTAACACAAATATGTTATTAAAAGCGATTTAATAAATTTTCAATGCAAAAATATTCAGTTTTACCTGGTTTTGAATTTCCGAATGAATCATGGCCGCGCCTGATGAGGACTCTTAAAATTGTAATATATGACGCTTTCATTATTTTGTCCCCACGTGGTGTCAAAAATTATTCAACTATCAAGGTTGAGTCGTTTTTTTTTTAGTAATAACCACATTTAGTAATTTGCGATGTTTATCTAATGACCTAGTACACCTAAAAGTTCTACGAATAAAGTCCCTAAAACTCCCAGAGTGTGGTAACATGATAATTGAAAATTCTAGATAATTATTAGTAACGCTACCGTTAAAGGAGGTATATTTTGTGTCATTTTTCTGTTAATTTTTTTAATCCCCGGATTAAAGTTAATCCTCTTTTGTTACATCGATGTAATTTTTTGTGAGGGGAATTTTTGGGGAGGGAATTATGATTTAGCATAGTTTGTAAAAAATTGTGGAGGTTCAGAGTTAGTAGTATTGGTGCTCAGAAGCTCTACAGACACTTATCAGGTATCCACAACTGTTCTGAACTTTTAGATCTAAATTTATCGTTGCGGACAATCAAATCACGTCTACGACGCGTTTCCGCATTTACAGTTATTCTTAGCTCTGGAAAAAAAGAACTAGTCCACTTAAAAGGGCATTCTAATCGGAGTTTTACTCAATTTTCTCTCAAAAAGTTTTGACTCATCTGAGGACTAACATCACTAAATTTGAGCTTTCTACGACCTTCCGTTTCCAAGATATAACAGCTTAGATTCCCCTTTAGAAAGGCTTTTTACTCTTACAAATTTGGCAGGGTTGCCAATTAGAAAGTTTTTAATTCTCGTTTTTTTCAAAAAGTTTCTAATTCTCGAAAAATGTTTCGCAGCATAGTTGTTATGGTCAGGGTCAGAATTATAAATTATATACTTTTCGAGTAAATTAGCCAAGTTTCCAAAAGTTAATCTTCTGTCAAAATACTGACGAAATGGCAACACTGAAGTAGGAGGAAAATTGCTAATTTTGAACTGTAATATTCTGAAAACGGCAAGACGTAGAAAGTTCAAATTTGGTGAGAATGCATTTTAGACTTTTCCGCACGTTTTTGTCAACAGTGAAAAATTTGTTTTGAATGCCCCTTTAATGTGGTAGAAACAACTCTCAAACAAATACGATTGCTGTTTCCTCAATTCCACCCAAACCCTAAAACGTTATTCCACCGCAAACACGGATATTGGTAACTCAAACAACCGGGACTGTTTGGCAAATAACCCTTAACGCAAGCTCATTAGAGCCGAAAAAATTAAAAAAGAAAAAAACCTCGATTTAAATAAATCGCGTGAAGCTGCGTATGGTAGGAGTTCCTTATACTATTTAAAACATTTTTTATTTGTGGTACTTTAAAAACTGACTACGCCTTAAAAATACACAATTTGAAGTAAAAGTAAGGCACATGCGCAGTCAGAATTGTTAATTAGAGAAATGGGCAGTGACATAGGCGTAGGAGGTGGGGGGGCCGGGGGGCACTGGCCCCCCCCGGTTGGTGTAAGGTGTCGAAATTTCGGGCAAAATTTTGGGCAATTTCATATATTTTGGGCGATTTTGCGTCAAAATTTCGAGCAATTTCATATTTTTTGGGCAAGTTCATGTCGTTCGGGCAAGTTTGCCCACTAAAATATTCCGAGCGCTGGACAGAAAAGCCGTCTCAGCACGAGTGAAGACCCTTCTTTTTGGAAATCACCTTTATTTGGACAGAAAAACTGTCTCAATTTGAGTGAAGACCTTTTTTTTTGGAGATCACCTTTATTCGGACAGAAAAAACGATTGATTTGTCAGGCAACTTTCAAGTCATTTTTCGGGCAAAACTTTGGTGCCCTCCCAAATTATTTTAAGCCCCTACGCCCATGGGCAGTGATGTGGGGTGAGGCTTTTGGTTGGTGAGCAGTGGTGTCACTCCTAGTGAATTTTTATTAGATCTAGTGAATTACGGTCCGTTCTAGTGACCTAGTGAATTTTTTCAACATCCAGTGAATTTTTTGTAGAATGTGAAAATACCTGAAAGTAGACTTACCAAATGAAGACCTTTTTTTTTTTTTATTGGAGATGACCAAGAAAATTACGCGAAAACTGTGGGTCGCTTGAGTGAAGACCTTTTTTTTTTAATTTCACAAAATTCTGGTAAATTTTGGAGAGTAGCCTTTGGCAGCATTGGTGTGAAGGGGCGTAAACTGTTCAAAAAACCTGAAATTTGAAATCTAGTGATACTTTTCTTAGATCTAGTGATATTTTTTGGTAATTCTTGTGAATTTTGAAAAGTTGCTTGTGGCAGCATTGTTGGTGAGGCACAATTTTTTTTCACACACATGCTTGCAAAAAAATTATTTAAGACAATAAATGACCAGCAAATAATGTTTTCATAACCATTAAACGAAGACCAGATTTTTCGATAATTAATTATTCGTTTAATTTTTGCTGTTCACTTAAAGCCAAATCAATTCTTGAAGTTTTGAATATCTATAAAGGTAACCTTTTATTTGGCTTTGACTGTGGACATTATTGAAGTTTTCGTGCTTGCTAAGACTTCTTGGCAAATTCTCTAAGTCACAAAAACCCGGTTTCAGTCCCAACATTATTATTTGCTAAACACATGAAAGCAAAAATGAAGATTTTTATAGCGCAACCACTCTTTTCTTAAGTACGGTTCTACTCTTTCTGAATTGAGGAATTCTTTCGTATTGATGTCTCAAGCAAATCTTTTAAATCGGTTTTCTTTCAGCTATATCTTCAAGTTTAGATTAAAAACTTAGTTTAGAAAGTCTCTCAGCTTTGAGACTAAATTTTCTTCCATTTTAGTTCATTTCCTCGTATTAAATTGTTTTTATTTTGCTAGAAAAATTACTTGTTCAATTTCGCAACGAACGAAAGACGACAAAAAAAACTGACTTTTTCTCATTCGATGACGTCATAGATGAGGCACGCCGCAAAATATGCCGAAAAACATTTTAGGTAGATGGGCCTTAAGATTACACACTGTTTGAAAAAAACTAAATGCAATTAAGTAATGGGATCAAAAATTATGAGCAATAAAGTAAAACCCTAAGCGTTAAAATATTTTTGATTATGTTAAAGCGATTTTTTTTACAAAAGTTTATTGTAAAAACAAAATCTTCTTTTTTATTTCTACAAAGGATACCGTACTTCGAACACATTCAAAATATCAGCAGCATTATGACTAATTGTTAAAAACTATTGTACTTTAACAAAAAGTTGTTGCTTTCGTTGCAGTAATTTTTAGGCATCTGGGGGCTGTTATCTAGGGGACCAGAGGATAATGCCTTTAAAAAATAAACAAAGACTACTAAAAAAAAGTGCATTAATTGAAAATAGCAATATTTAAAATTTTAACAAAAATATGCAAAAATTTGCTCTTTTTCATATCTTTGTATCAGATATACAGGATCCGAGTTAGAGCTAGAAATACTTGTTATATGTTGCATTACCCCTTGATAATGATAATATACCCTACCTTTTAGTTTATCACTGGCCATGTATCCTGAACCCAAACACTCCTTTTCCTTAAAACAGTTGTAGCACTTGCTATCTTGAAAAAAATTATATACTGTACCATTAAGCAACCCATCAACATTAATTGCTGATGCTTAGCACAGTGATTAGGCCTAAATTAAATATCGAAAAAATCCTAAGTGCCTTTCTTGAAATGCTAGTTTTAGAACAGTATGTTTTGCTCTAGAGTGGCAAAATTTTATAAAAAAATACTTGCCATATTAAAACCAATATCTTGCAAAATGGAATTTGACATCAATTGTACAAATTGTACAATACACTAAGCTAACTATACTGTAGAACTTTTTGCAATCCAGTTGCAAGAGACATTTCACAAGTTAAGCACTTTATTGCTCAATTTTGATTCTATTGCTCAAATTTTTTTTAAACAGTAAGTAATTTAATGGGCCATTTACCTAAAATTTTTTTAAGTATACATATTGTTGCTATCGTGCACCATAAACAAGAAAACTCAAATTTGCGCGAAGTGGGGTCAGAAAAATGGGTTGGTACGCTACCGGTACTTTCTGACTATGACACTTTATGATATAAAGAGTCCTAAGTGTACACCACGGCAGAGTATAGATCTATTATTGACCACCGGTATCACAGTGAGCTGCAAACAGCTGAAACCACTGGCTGGTCCAATTGTAAAACTGGCTGACTGGTAGCCTAACCCTAACATTGACCAATGGCAATGGTAACCGATTTATATGTCGGCGTTATACGGCTAAACTGCACAAGCATCTCTTACTTGTCTGTATTTGTTCACAGACTGGCCTAATTTTTCCCCAAATATCGTAAAAAAGGCTATCAAAAGCAAACTAGCAGAGCTGCTGCTACGCTAAACCTGTACAAAACTATTTGAGCTCAAGCTTTCCCATTTGTCCAAGCACGTCACGCAATGCTCAGCCAATCAGAAGCGTTTCCGTTCGGTTGGTTTTTCTGTTTTCTCGCGACTGACAGCACCTTTCAAAACCGAATTTTTTGTAGCGTGTTGCTAGATAATAGCCCCGCAGTGTAAAAAAGCATCTATTTTCGCTTCAGTTAGTTTGGGCGTTTTAATGCGAAAGGCATAACATAAAAGCAGTGAATACACAAAAAAAGTAAATATGACAAAAATTAATAAAGTTTTTGATAAGTATTTTGATTTGTGTGAAACCATTTGATTTTAATTATATACTTTATTTTCCTTTTCCTTCGTACAATTCTACAGGTGAGGCACGGCCTAACCTGCCTCCCCTGACCGCTCGTCCCTGGAGGTGGGGACAAAACATCAATCAAATCAAACGACGTTGAAGCAGAGTTCCCAACGCGTAAAGATTTTACGATAGTTAAGAAAAATAGTTGAATTTTAGCCGGGGCGTATGGCCGTAGCTAGGACGTCGGTAGAAAATGTTTCGGGGGGAGGGGGGCAATAAGAATAGAGCCAGGATTAATTACTAAAAATGAAAGATTTTTTGATATCCGGGAGGTTTAGGAGAGCCCGAGCAAAGATCTGAGCCATTTCATCAATCCACAATCAGCACTGCAAATTATCAACCACCAGCAAATGCTTCAAAGTAGACTATTCATGTTTGCCATTTTACAAAATAACAAAAAAAACTTGCAGTACATTACCACAATCAAAATCAATTTGCTTGAAAGCAATAAAAATTTTACTTTGGCAGTTAGTATATGTAATAAACTTTCGGTTAATATACATAAATTTTTAGATAAATATCTTTTTTGGAGACAAAACTATCTTGTTTTAGTTTATTCAAAGCCTGCCTAGCGAATAATTATTAGTTGCAGTGGCAGGTCACGCCTTATGATGTAGCCTAGTTTTCTTTTGACATTTTTTTGGCAAATGTACTAGACTTACAATCCTCCGGCAAGGAGCCCTCTTCATAAAATCTTGTGGTTTAATCGTTAAAAGGCTTTTTTCAACCTCAAGCGCATTGAAAGCGCTGACTACTGTGTCATTATTTTCGTTTCCCACAAAAAATTTTTCCTTATTTTTCATCGAGTCTGTAAGTGCCTTTTGCCATATATGCTGCAACATATTTTTTAAACAGCAAAATAATAATATAGCAAATTAAATGTATAACTTATATCTGCATTAAAACTTCGCAAAGCAACAAGTTTTTAACATACCGGTACTAATAATCAGAGGTGGAGTCGAGGACACAACCTTCGAAGCCAAGGCTAAGGATAAAAAAAATTCCGAGGCCAAGGACCGACTTCTCGAGGACAGACCCTCTCGAGGCCGAGGACAGGAATGGTCGGGGCCAAGGCCACGCAGTGGTGCCGGAACGGGGGGGAGCAGTACTGCCCTTTGCATTTCAGTACGATAGTAACGAAGCAAACGCTCGCTAATCTCAAACCTCGCTTATCCAAAGCAGCATAAATTTAATTGTTTATGAACAATAGATCTAACAGTTAATTTAATGGTGTGTGAACAATAGACCCGACAAATGACCCAACTGTGCACTACAGCATTTAACACAGTAAAAACTTAGTAGCAACTTGCAGTAGGATATACTACACTGTACGTTTTTTTTGCTAGCTCGTGAAAGCTGATCAATTGGATGAAACTTAAATCATATCCTCCTAGCGTCGGTTTAAACTGATGGCACGCGAAAGCGTACTGGAGTTTCAAGAAGCATTTGAGGAATTAAAGTTTAGTGGTTTGTCAACCAACAGAGCCCTTTGTAGAAAGAAAACGTGATAAAAATTTTTGTCGATTCAAATCACGTTGCAGTACAATTTTCATTTTCTAAAAAAAATATCTTTCATTATAAGCAAAATTACTCTCAATTGATTGACGCTAAAAAGTTCATTGAAATCAATAATAACAAATTGCGTGTTAAATGATTTCTAAATAACGTACCGATAAAATAAAAGAGCAGTCTTGTGGAATGTATTTGGTTAGCCTGTGAGCTGTGACTCCCGATTTAGTTCCATTAGTTTAAACTTACGCTACGAAGATATAGAGTGCTACAAAATTTCAAATTAAGAACTCAAGGATTAATGTCTGTAAGCCTCAGGCCTGTGCCGTCGCTACGAGGGAGCCAGAGGGGCCGTGCCCCCCTAACGGATGCTTGTGCCTCCTATTTAGGTTTACTCAAAATCCTGTTTTTGGAACATTAGTCAGTGACAAGGCAACAAACAATGATGGAAAAAGGAATAAGTACATTCAAACATAACTCTCTTTTGGCGTTTTCTCGATTTTTTTTCGTAATTGCTGGCAACCAAACTGCTGTGTCACATAAATCTGCCGCAATATTCCGTCTTATTAACACGCCTTTGCGGATGTGTCGCGAAAGATAGATGTAAGCCAGCAGAATCGTTACTGGTACGTGATGCAATTTTTTTTCAAAGACCAGCTGTTTTGATTTTTAGAGCACACTCAAGATTTTGAGGTCGCAGTCAGTAGCTCAACCAAGGTGAAGGGGCTTAAGCTCCCTTAGCCTACTCATTTAGAAAATTTTACCTTAAAATACGAGCGTTTAAACGTATTGTAGACTTGACCTGAAGTAAGGAGGGGGTGGAAGGTGCAAAGCAGTTTAATTCTTTGAAATTACTTCAAAACTTTAGCTATTGAGTTATTCATGTGGCTTCAAAAAGTACGAAATGGGATTAAAATCGCTACTTTTTTGCCGCAAAATCGCAAAAATTGCCTTGCGGCTGGGGCTCCGCCACAAGCCCCGTTCACAGTCACGAAATATTTAGTGACTATGTCCCGTCTGTGACACGTTTGAGTTGCATTAGTATGTTCAGCACGGGGGCTAAATCAGGCAGTTTTTGTGCAAAAAAGAAATTTAATTTTGGTTCCCTCCTTTTAGCAAAATTCTGTAGCACGGCTGGTAGCATTCATAGCTCTAGATAGATTTTTAAGCGACTATGGGCCGCAGAGGAAACGAGCTAAGAAGCGCTGCCGGCCCTATTTTAAAATTGCTCATAGTTGCAGCCGTACGATCTGAAGATTAGTTTTTATATGCTAATTTTAGTGCCCCTCCACTTTTGGCTAGTGCCCCCTCACTTCATTTGCTCTGGCGACGGCACTGCCTCAAGCCCAGCGCCAAGGGGGCATTCCGGGGCCGTGCCTCCCCAAATGAGAACTGTGCCCCCCTAAGCGAGGATTGTGCCCCAAAGAAAGTAAGAGGCTCGGTGCCACTGGAGTGCAGTTCGAGGCTTGAGACCACAAAAATACTGATCATCATCCCAGAATTCGAGAGCAAGAACCGTTCTTTCGCAGATTCTGCGGTAAAGACCTTTTTTTGTTTTTTTGGTCTTCCCTCACGAATTCGAGGGAACAAAGTTTTTGTGCCCCCCAAAAAAATTATTTATGCCTCCCCAGTCACGCTATTCTGGCGCCAGATATTCAAATTTCTAAGTTTGTTTGTAGCCCTAGTTGAAATGATTGACGCTGACGCTACGAGGAGGCGAATCCAGATGATCCGGAACCCTGATCAAACCGGATTAACATAAGAAAAACTTGTAACACATAAAATGCATTGCAATAATTGGAGCAAGATCCATTTCTTGTCCAGACCTAATAGCAAAATATGCGTTGGCGATGGAGCTGTGGGATGTGGTTGAAATAAACATCTTCAAAATTATCTTGTTTTGTAAATGTAGACGAATTAGTTTAAAATTTGTGATTTTTTTGTTTCAAGGTTTACCAGCTTGTTATAAAAAGGCTAAAATTTTACCATTAGCCACCACCCTCATAGCCAATCTGCTCATTTACGCAGCCGGTTTAATCATGTTTTAGCACTGCTAATTTTTATGCTACAATTTAAAAGCATTAATTTTTGCTACAATAGGCCTAAAATTAAGTTATTTTTGCACAAAAATTGCAAAATCTCCGAGCGCTGGGGGCTCCGCCCTCAGACCTCCTTGTCTCCGGCTGTTAAGGGCATTGCCCCCAAATCTCCGATGGCATCCTGCGGTAGAGACTGCTCTTATTTAATTGATAATTTGTTTGTTGTTATTTATTACTGTTTATTTGACGTACTCAGTACTTTTGCTTTGGTGAAGTGTTTAATTGTTTGGCAGTATTTCTTTAATGTTGGTGATAATGACTGTGCGTACACAGTATTGAAAGTGCCCCTTGCAAAAGCTGCCCCCCTTGCCCTTTTGACGTTCCGGCACCCCTGAAGCCACGGACAGAGACACAATTTTTCTAAATTATGGTTGGTAGATTTTTCATAATTTTTAAACGCGAAAGTGCTAAAGATATTGCATTTCGTTAAGTTTTTGATGATAATTTGAAAATATTCGTTTTTTAAAATCATAATGAATGCCATTTCAAAGTTTTACACTTAAACAGCTGATGTTGATTGCGTACAATAGCGGTATCGCTGTAATGAAACAAGGCCATAACCCATGAATGGGACTATATACAATAGCTAAATTATAAACCCATAAGTGGTCAATTTTAAAGCCTTAATTTTATCAACTAGGGCCCCGGTGCAAACGTCCACTGATTTCGGATCCCCACGTTTTTAATAGTTTCCTAAACGCAAACCATATTGTTTGGTTCGACCGACCGTTTCTTTTCACGGAGTTTTTAAAAAATTGTTGTCTAAAAATATTGCAAAATACTGTTCCAGTATATTTTCGAAGTGAATTGAGGTATCGTATCGGGTATATTTGTAACCTCAAAAGTTTTTGGCAGTGAAAAAATACGAAGTTCTGGGGCGAGGGCAAAGTACCCATGCCCCCGCTAAATAATTTTAGTTTGTTTGTTTTTTTGGAAAAAATAGCAATTTTTGTGACTTTAAAGAAAATTATGCATTTAAATTTTTAAAGCGATTTGAAAAAAAATACCATAAATGCTAAGTTAGAAAAAACTTTAGCTTTTGCACAATTTTCCAGCTCCAATTTTAAGCCAACTTTTTCTTTACATTTCAGTGTATTTTGTCTTTTTCACATCTATTGCCTATCAATGAATAAACACGAACGTTTTGGCTGCCAAAAGACACTTTGTTGAATTTAACATAAGATATTTAGTTTTAAAAAATAACCTGAGAATCCCAGCAGGGTCATATTAAGGAGGAAGGCTTAGAGACATTTGCCTCTGGCCCCCCTTCAAAGGGCCCACAATCGTCGGAACGGAAAAATAATAAACCAATAATTTTTTTCCAAAAAAGCCCAATTTTCTGCGGAAGCTTCGTCTCTTCATCTTAATGACGTGGTGTAAAAAGTTAATTATATTTAACATCACACTTACTGTAATTTCTTGACACTTCTTTATGCAGCGGTTTTTGTGATCCAATAGTTTGTTATTTGCGATTCTCTGCGTCGATTTCCAACACAAAAATTGTTCAGTGGATTTGGTTTTCCCCCTCAGACCGCTTGCCAGTGATTCGAGTTGTTCTTTCTAACCTCAAAACACATTCTTCACGCTCGCGTATTTTCAGAACAAGTTGGTGTTCTCAAGATACTTTTTGTTAGTTATATTGAGATATCCATCCTATAGTGTTTACTGTTAAATAATGTCAATATACCTACCCTGGTAATACTGCATTACATTTTATTATCACACACATTCTTTCTTCTGAAGTCACATGCAGAATAGGCTCGCTCATTCTAGCATTAGCAACTCAAAATTATAATTTCGGCAAAGATCGACTTTTTGTGCCAAACAGTAAAGCAATATAATGCAGCAACCATAAACCATATGAACTGCGAATTTTGTCATTTCAGTTGTAGTATATTTAAATCTCCCTTTTATATTGAAATTTAGCGTAGCAGACAGTGTGCAGGACAGCAAATGTTTTAGCTTTTTATTAGATTAATTTATTAATTGATTAGGATTCATTAAAGTTATAATTGCCATTTCAGATATACCTGAAAAAGACTAATCGTCGTGCCGAAAACGTTCGCTGAGCAATTTCTTTTTATTGTAAATGCGGTAAATACATCTAACAAGCTTAAAAATGCACCAGATTTTATATTTGCTGTATATTGCTACTGTTTGGTACAACTAAACTTGTGTTTGGACCCCCGGATTCTTTGCTGTGATTCTAGATGGTTCAGTGCTTTGCAGTTTGTACCCATAGGCCTAGCGCGGATTTTGAGTGGGGGTGGGCCTAAACCGCAAATCGCATGCAATGACGTCATCAGAAATTTCCAAGAGAGGAACTTTTTGTGGGGCAAAAATATCGTAAAATGGAAGATCAGAAGCCGTGGTTAGGTTAGTTAAAAAGTGCAAATGCCTAACTTGGGAGAGGTGTTCAGTTAACTTGTGTAACTCAAACGCATTACCGACGGGGGCCTGGGGGCAAAGCCCCCAGCTGCAAGATGATTTTTGCAGTTTTTTTGGGAAAACAAAGTTATTTTAGCGCCATTGGATCACATTTTGCACGTGTTCAGAGCCATTTGAAAGAACTAGATTTTTAACATTTGAGATCCAATTGAAAAAAACTAAATTGTTCAATTCTTCTTTTACTTGCAATTTAAGTCCAAAACACGGTTAAAATCTTGCATTATAGCGTTAAACTTTGTTAGTGATTTGGCATAGGTAGGCTGAGGTAAGATGCACTGCCTCCTGCAATATTTTAGCAGTAAATAATAATACACTCGAAAATTTTTTTTAGAGATTTTTGTTTTGTCATGAAATTATCCAGTTATAGGAGAACATGTAAGGCTAGGGGGCCCAGGTCCCCAAAATTAAATTCAATAATTTTTCCACGAGTGCACTTCCCCAAGCTAATTTTTTTTCAAAAGTATTTTTTCGCGTAAAACCCAAAAAAATGGAGGTGAATTGTTTCTGGAGCATGGTACAATAGATGGTTACGGCAACCAACCATCTTATTCCCTGGCCGGGTTTACATTGCGCGGGGCCCCTGGTACTTTGGGCATTATTGCAACATCTTCCTGCCAATTACAGGTGAAGACCAAAAAAAAGTTTTGCCACCTTAGCGCTGGGCACTTGGCGATCTGCCATTTGGTAAATCCGGTCCTGGTTAATGCATTACGTTCACAACAAGGTTAGATGAGAACCTGAGGTAGCAAATTTTAGGACAAAAACCCTTAATTTCACCCGGCTTAAACATTTAAATTGGTTGGCAAAAATTAAACTAAGGAAGCTCGGACCCCCTTTTGTTAACTAATGTTGTACGCGTCCACTGTTGTACGCAAAGATGCTAAAAGAAACCAAAACTGAAGAAACAAGTCTTTTTTGTTACATTTTTATCAATGATGGCATTTCGATTGGGGAGGGGGACCCCCTTGGCCCCCAAGGCTACGCTGATGTTTGTACCTACTGCATCGAAAGTGTGAACAAAAAAAAAAAAGAAACAAGTTTCTACATTACTTTTTGCCCCCTCATCTACCGATTAAAGCTTTCACACTATGCCGTTTAAAATAAGTTTTAGTATGACTTCGCTAAGTTGGCTTTCACATTGTATTATTTTTTAAATTGGAAAAGAAAACTACAAATTGACAGACCAGTTGCTATGTTGTCTTTTGTTTAGTTATTTTCCTTTTTCACCAACCAAAAATTAATGCTGTACTCGAGCCGAGGAAGGGACATTTTCGAGGACTTGTAGGCTTCGAGGCCAAGGCCAAGAACTTGAGCTTCAAGGCAAGGACATCAAAATGTGTCCTCGCGGACTCTACCTATGCTAATAATATGAAAAAATAACGGCATAATCCCTTTTAAGAAAGGTGATGCCTTATGTTCACTCTTTGTTTCAATACTTTTTATGATCCAGGCTTATAAAACAAGACCTTCAAGAGAAATTACTTCAAAAGTTGGTCATGTCCCGTCTCCCCGAAGCTTTTGTGCTGATCAAACGTTTCGCCAAATCGAAAAGTTGTAAAACAAAAATTTATATGCGCTAGTTCTAAAAAGCCAAAGTCATTCGCCTCATACGCGCCAAGCTACCGACGCCTCTTGAGCCCCGTGCGATGTACCAGTTGAACCACTCTTGTTCATGGGCTCTGGTGAAACTACCCAATGTTAAAAAGCAGCTCTTAAACGTCGTGAGTAAACATTGATATTGAAGTTGTCTGGGTTGAGAAGCGAAATCGTTTATGACTTTGCGTGTGATTTCTTGCATATTTTCTTTCCTTTTGTTTCTGTGCACGCTAATGCGATTTTCCCCAGAGATTTTTCCGAGCCAAATTTTCACACGCCACAGAGTGCTGAAAGATCGCTCTACAGTACGAGTAGTGTAGAGGGCAAAGTTAAGCAATAACAATGCATGTCAAGCAGCTGGAGAGAACTTACATTATCGAAATATTATTTCATCTAAGACCTGCTTTTTAATATTTTCGAGTTCGTTTGAATGCTTCCACATATCATATCAGATGAGGGCTTCGATACAAAACTTTTCAGTCTTATAGATACTGCCAATTTGCTCAGCTTTGATCTTCAAATTTTTTCTCGACAAAGTAACTGCTCGTGTATGATGTACCACCAGCAAGCAATTAGGCACTAAATTTGAATTGTCAATTATTTTTCGCAAAACACAAATTTAAACCACAAAATTAAACGTCTTGTGGGTAGCACCAACACCTCTTTCAAAACGCAGATCAACGCAGCGAAGAAAGAAGCTTAGACGATCGGTGATAGTTGCGATGGTTCCGCAATACGAGGGCTTATTTAAAGGGGGTGAAGCATCCAGCTGGGATTATGTGCAAAAGATAAAGAATAATCTAAAACATATCTTCACCAAAATTCGCCAGTTTACGTCTTTGTGTTTCTCAGATATTTGATTTCAAGGTAAGGAGATCTCCCCAACAGTGTTGCCAGTTCAAATTTCATTTTTCTTAAAATAATGTTTATTGTAATCTTTCACATTGGTTTGAAAGCTCCTAAATGCCAGACTTATGCTTGAATTAGTGTTACAACAGAAATACTTCTAAAATTTAAATAGTATATCCCAATTCCTAGAAACTTATTTTTTAACTGGCAACACAGTCGGGGAGATCTCCCAACTTTGAAATGAAATATCTCAAAAAACATAAATCGTAGAAAGCTGAAATTTAGCGAAGAAGTATTTTAGATGTTTCTTTAATTTTTGCCCACAATCCCAGCTGGATGCTTCACCCCCTTTAAGGACCCATGGCATCACGTGTGAAATGCAGGGGGGACATTGTCTCCTCCCCCTTGCCGATCTCTATTGGCCGTAGGCTCGTAGCCAGAAATCAAGTCAAGGGGGTCCGACATCCCCTCAATTTACACCTTTTTAACGAATTATTTAAATGTATTGCGTATGAGAAATTCAGGATTTAAATTGCTTCTAAAAGTTGCAACTATTGAATTTTTTTATGTACTTAGTTGCACTTATTGAACAGGTGATCAGCCAACTTTTAATAACAATCCGCCTTTGGCTTTCGCTAGTTTTTACACAATAAAACGTTTTTGAAAAAAGAAAATAGGCTAAAGAATATTATAGTGTTTATTAAACCGATAGTTATTAGGGATTTGATAAGAAAAGTCATCAAGACAAATTTGATCGCAAGCTTTATACTGTAGGGTCATAATGATACAGAGTTGCCCTAAAATTTTGTTGGTGTTGTTACTTTGCTGCCTTAAACTTGACGTTATCAGCACAAGACGAAAATAAAACCTCTAGAGACGTTAACAGAAGGGTATTTAGGTACAGAGCCATTGCCTCCCACTCCCGGATCATGGCACAAAAAAAAATTGTTATTGGAACAGATTTCATAGCATTTTTTCCTGCTTTGAAATCAATGTTAGGAGGTACATAGCAGATTTTCTACATAAATTTTCCACTGCGAGGTAGCACTTCACTAACATATTTGCTTTCTCATCAGGCTAGAGTCTCATCAGCATCTGAATTCACACATAGCCCATGACGAAAATTGGTTATGTTTGTGATAAGCTATAGGTGAATTCAGATGCTGATAAAGCACTAGCCTGATAAGCAGAGGTGGAGTCCTCGAGGACGTCCTTGGCCTAGAGGACGTCCTCGAGGACACATTTTCAAGTCCTTGGCCTCGAAGCCTCAAGTCCTCAAAAATTGCCCTGTTCTCGGCTCGAGGACAGCACAATTTTTTGAATGGTTGAAATTTTGTAGATCGGCTGAAAAACGTTTTTCTAGACCGTTTTTTTTTTTTTTTGAGATCGAGGGAAAAACAATTTTTAAGACCTTTTTTTTTTAGGAAAACACTTGCATTTGTGTCCTTGGTCCTTGGCCTTGGCCTCGAGCATTCCTGTCCTTGGCCTTGGTCTCGGATTTTTTTTTGTGTCCTTGGCCTTGGCCTCGAGCCTTGTGTCCTCGACTTCACCTCTGCTGATAAGAAAGCAGATATGTAAGTGAAGTGCTTCCTCACACTCGTGGAAAATGAAATCAATGCGTTCAATAAGCCTTAAAATGTTTTCGAGCAAATTTTTTTTGTTTTGTTTTGTTTTTCAAAAGTAATTTGCTGCATCGATGGCGTATCGTTACATAAAGTAGTTAAAAATCGTCAGTGTCCTTGATCTGTTGTTGCATTAACTTCACAAAAAAATTTAAATTGGGGACTTGAGACTGCAACGTTTGTACCAAAACACTTAGTTTCTTATGCGCTATAAGTTTAAATTGGTTAGTAAAAAAATTATATTGGGGATGTCTGGCCTCTGAATCCCTCTTTGGTTACGCCTTTTTAGGAAGAAAGATTTGGTCGAGTTTGGCTTACTGTAAGTAACTTTAAAATATTTTATTCACAGATCGCACCGAACTTGTGGGCTGTACATAATGATGAAAAACGATGGCCCAAACCAGACGTTTTTATTCCAGAGCGCCATCTAGACGCGAAAGGAAGGTTCGTGCCTTCGCCGCATATCATTCCATTTTCCATTGGAGGGCGCCAGTGTTTAGGAGAACAGATGGCTAAAATGGAAATGTTTATGTTCCTGGTCTCGTTAGTCCAAAGATTTGAACTTGGACCAGATCCAAAAGAAACAATTTTACCAGATATTGAGTCAGGGACAAACGGATTGGCGTTTGTTCCAGTTCATTTCAACATCGTAGCAAAAGAATTATAGCACTTCAGCTGTTAAGAACGGATTTTGTGATACAGCCGTCAACATGCTGTAGTTTTTCTGACATTTGCACTATTTAAACAGATTTATTTTATTCTAGCCCTCGCTTTATTATTGACTCGGGCACACCGCACAATCGCTTATTGCTTATTTTTTTGTGACTTTATGTTAAAAATGGTGTTGTATAGCACTTTTTGGCAGAAAAAAACTTTTTCTATGGTACCGTAAAAGTTGGAGCTGCTGTATGTAAGTTAAATTCTTGATGCCACCTTTAACTGTTGAAAGAAATATTGTTTTTTGAGTTTCCGACGTATCTTCAAAACATAAAAATTAGCTTATTTTTTTTTCAAACAATGCAACCTTTTGTAAACAAAACAGTCATATTTTTAACGAAACGTGCATGTTAAAATTTATAAAAGTAATACTAAAAGTTGGGATCCAGATCAAATTTAATCATGAAAAACTACTGCATTATGCTCAGTTGATTTGGCTTGTAGGATGCATGAAGAATTAGTTTAAAGAGTTATGAATTACGATTAATTACACGAAAAGCGAATAGCCTCGTCTGAGTATTTTTTGTTATATTCAAGTTTCTTTTCTACGTACAACTTGACTTCTATACATTAATATAGTTTGGTTTGCTGTAGAAAGCACTTAATATTTACGTAATTATCGTCTCTTTCATTTTGCCACATTTCGAAAACGTTGTTGCATCCTTAATTGAAGGAAGTTGCACATTCATAACAAGTTTTAAGAGCGTTAAGATAGTTTTAAAGGAGGCCTGAATGCAGGAAATGACTGCATGCCCATGATCTATTATTATTACTCATTTCAGTAATTTAACTGATGCAGGAAGTTTCAGTTACATCTTTTTCTCCACGTAACCTGGGCCAAAAGGAGCAAAATAAACTTTGTGGTCTTCAGTCGCGTCGCTAGGGGGGGGGGAGGCTCGCCCCGGGTGTCACCATTTTGGGGTGACACCATTTGCTTGCTTTTTTCTTTTGAGAGCGAAAACCCACTGATTGGTCGGCAAGACCTCGTTTTGCAGCGAAGACCTTTTTTTTTGGTCTTCACCTATATTTTGGACGATAAAAGGGTGCCACCACGAAATCCCGCCCCGGGTGCCACCATTCTTAGCGACGCCTCTGGTGGTCTTCAAGTTGCCACCAGCCCACCAGCGGATGCTCCACAATCCACATTATTTCTGCTAATGCTTTACCGTCAAACAAAAACTGTGAATAGCAAGTTTAAAGCCCTTATTGTTTGACCTGACCTAGAATCGTTCTTAACCTACCTTTTCGGCAGCAGAAGCTCTTTTGCATTTTTCGTGCGTTACCGTCCATTTGATGCTTGTATTACTGTATATGTGAACGTTTCTATTAACACGCAAAACAACAACGCGACGCGCTCTTAACGAAACATACAAGTTTTGGTCAATTTTATGAGTTTAGTTAGAGATTTGTTACCTTAATGCTGGTACATTTAGATTTGTAATTTAATATGGTAGCAATAAAAAGTCAGTTTTGTTCCTTGAATTTTCAAATATTTTATCTTCGATTCCTGCTGTTTTCGAATATTTTATCTTCTATCGTTGATTCGTTGTATTGTGCTGAATGATAGTTAAATGATGTATTGGCTTGTAAAAAGCTAAAGTTGGTCACAAAGGTAATAAGTCTGGCGTCTAGCGTGATAGCGGGACACTGAATTGAATCAGAACACAGAATATCATGCCTTGCATTTTTCACAGGGTACCGCATCCCAAACTAAATATTTTGATTGACCGACTCTGAAACCGACAAAAGAATGGTTTGAGCAAGTAGCTTCTAATAATTGTCGAATAAAGCATAATTTTACTACACCAAATAATGTTCTTGAGAATTTAAAAATTGCCATCTAGAGAGTTTTATTGAGAATTAAAATTTTTCTTCTTTAGGGTTTTATTATTCATTTACAGTAAGTCCTCGGGTACGAAGGTCCCGACTTACGCTGTTTCGAGGTTACGAACGCACTTCATAAAAATACAAATGATAATACAATACTGTAATATCGAAGCCCTTAAACTGGATCATTGTGATCAAGAAATACAGTGCTTTGGGCTCTTTGGTTTTCGTCATTTGCATCGTAAATGACGTGAACAAATTGCAAACTATTGCGATTATGAACAAATAATTACTAAGCTTTAGTATGTATATGATGTATAGAGTGATGTATAATGTTCTGACTTACACCGAAATTCGGGTTACACCGCGTCTCAAGAACGGGTCAACGTAGTAGCGTACGCAGGATTTTGAAAATGGGGGGTGGAAGGGGGGGCAGGAACTTCAGAAAATTTGAGAAGAACAAAGATCTGAATCAGAAATTGTTCCACTCAAATTTGGTCCGATTTTTCGCCCGAAATTTGGTGAAGAGCAAAAACAAAAAAAAAAGGTCTTCACTCAAATTTGGTCCAATTTTTCGTCCGAAATTAGGTGAAGAGCAAAAAACAACAAAAAAAACAACAACAAAAAAAAGGTCTTCACTCAAATTTGGTCCGTTTTCAAGCCCAAAGCCTAAAAGTAACGCACAGAACATACCCTTTGTGTGATCAAACCTTGTGCCCAACTTGCAAAGGGGGGGGGGGGAGCATGCCTCAATTTTGCTTACTTTTTTATTCACTTTTACAATCCTGGCGACCCAAAGGGGGGGGGGCGTAGCACAATGCCCCCCCTAAATACGCCCCAGGATCAACGTCGTAAATCGAGGACTCCCTGTATTTGAATGCTAAACCATTGATGATATGAAGAAAATAATTGCCTGAAAAAAATTCTTCGTGATGAAAAAAAACAAAAACGAAAGAAGAGGAAATTTCAGTTTTTTCTACCCGCTTTTTTAACGCTCATTTATTTTCACTATACAATTTGCTTAACTTATAATGTAGGATTCAAGCAGCGCTTCCTTGTTTTAGAAAACGGCATGAACAGATGTGATAGTGAACTAAAAATTAACAATGAATTCACTCCTATTCACTGCTATGTAGCTGTTTTCAGTATCAAATAGCGAAAAAAAAAAATTTATTTCAACCTGCGCCTTTAGGTGAATTTACACACTATCCGTTTTTCGTCCGTTAATTTGCGTTTTTTTTACGGTTTTGTTTCTCCATGAAAAAGTACAGTGTGCGCTTTTTCGTCCGCGTTTTTTAAGTCCATTTCCACGCTATAGTTACATTTTGATAAAAACTTCGTTCGAAAATTTTTCGTATGAACGATAATGAGAGCGATATTGCAAAATAGGACTGAGTGTTCCCTTTATAAAAAAATTTTTTGGGAAACTTTTTGTCCAGTATGTGACAGTCTGGTTTTTGCGGATATGAGCATGCAAAAATGCGGACAAAAAGAAACATACTTTTCAATGGAGAAAAAACATACAAAACTGAACAAAGCGGATGAAAAACGTATACTGTGTAAATCCTCCTTTACAAGTATGACGTGGAATATTTTTGACCGCAAAGCGTAAAGTTTTGAATCTCTTCAAGCTTGGCTGATTTGCGACGAACGCACATTGAATCTAACGAAAAGCAAACCAAACAAACCTATATTACGGTTAAAATACAGAACAAGGTATAGCATCAATTTTCCCGCTTCGAAGATGCGTTTTCACTGTCGCACGGTACCTAGTTTGCTCTTTTGAATAATGAAAGAGCACGAGTTATACCGTTATTGTGTTTTTCGACTATAGGCGCAAACACTTTGGTTGATAGTAGAGAGAGTCTATTGTTTGCTTTTGCTAGGTTACTAGCAGGTTAACGCAGCGCAGCTTAGTTTTACGGTTATTCACGCAAATAAAAGATCAATGCCCGCGTATTGACTAGGAAAAAGAAGGAAAACACCTTTGTACACTGTCAATTTTGCTCAAGGCGTTTGCTCGAGAAAGGCGAATTAAGTTACAGCAGTACCTTTAGTCGATATTGAAGCTTCTGGTTTGAAATTTATGAGTAAAGATTGTGTGTTATGTTGATTATAAGATTATACAGAACGAAACGCGATGTGATACCTTGCACATAGCAGCCGCAGAATTAAAGAAAAATGACGAGTCCATGCTAAAATGTACACTTTTTCAAAAATCTTTTCTGGAAGACTTTTCGACACGAGACATTTTGGCACTACCGGCTTAAAATTGGGGTTTCGGGACAAAACATCGTAGCGGTTAAACGTCAAGACCTCATGTCAAAACTCACTTCAAAACTTCTCGTGTCAAATGTCGCGGTTCCTCAAAAAAACCGGACCCGAAAAAGGACACGAAAACTGGGTGAAGCCAGGATTTGTGGTTTTGTTTCCGTGGGACTCTACAAACAGTAAAACACCCTCAACAATGAAATTTTACATCAGAAAGCGGTAGTGTTTTTATGGAAGTTACATCTGTTAAAGTTTAAACTAACATATCTGTTAAACTAATTGATTGCATAGCTTTGTTTAAGTGGACTCTTAAGTGTTTTCAGTACAGTAGCTTTGATATAGATCTTATCAATGACGTTCAGATTGTATGGTAGCAATAGTTTAGCTGCAGGAATTGGATTGCGTTAAGCATATGCTGGTTGCGGCTTCGAAGTGGAAAAATGGCAACGATATTTGCAGCGTTTGGTAAGTACCGATACCAAACAGCAATACCGGTAGCACGGGTTTTGATTAATTGACTATAAAAATTAAAGAACTACGCGTTTTTAGGAAGAAGTTTTATCAATATTATCATCATGACTGTTGACCATGCTATGAAAAATAAGGCTGTCACTGAATCAGACATACAGTACTCCTGATTTTGTGAAAACCTTATTTAAATTTTGGTACGTTCGTTGGTTTCAGTAAAATGTTAATAATTGCAATATTAATAAATGTTGTAGGTATAAATTTGGATAAAGATAAGAATATTCTTTCTTGTCCAATAATTTCTGGTGATCAGGTGGTGATAAATAGTAACCAAAAACGCAACGAAACTTTACAACACGCTTAAAATAGCACATTTTGCAATTTTCATCTTTAGTTACACGTCAACATTTTATTGGAGCAAAAGCTTAATATTGTACTTTAAAAAAAGGCAGAATTTGATAAGATTATGCACTGTGGGCAGGTTTTAAGCATTTTTTGTTGATGGAATATGAGAAAATTTTATCGTCGTTTGTGGATGTGCATTTGTACAACCACTTTATTCAGCAGTTGCGAGGTAAAATTTCCAGCTACGCATCCGATTTAGGTCTAAGGCAGTCACTTGGTGACTACCTTTACCCATTACATCGTTTTATATAGTTGAAAGTGATCAAATTCTGAAATCAAACGTATCGTCACGCAAATTACAAACCGCCCACTTTTTTCACCATCGCTTTACTTTTACTTACAGGGCGATCTTGTACGTACATTTTCTACTTTATGTTGGATTGGATTGTAATTTTTTTCTTTTTTTTTTTTGAAGATTAAATTTTCAATGGTTTGACATTTGGCATATGAAAATTGTTTCGTAGGTCGAAAGCTGGACATGATTGTAATTGTATTAGTAAAATTACATTTTATCCACCAAGTTGCCTTGGCCATGAGACAGCAAAGGAAAACTTTGGTCTTCGAGTCAAGCTACCACGTGTCTAAAACACACGTTGGAGGCTTCACATTGCCCCCTTTTAATAGCTGAACGTCAAGTAGAGAAGTTGTGAATACCAAGTTTATAGTCTTTGGTTTGATCCGACCGGGAATTGAACTCAGGTTTCCTGTTTCAGCAGTGGACGCTCTATCCACTCGATCACTGATCGGTTTTGAAGACCACTGATCGGTGTAGCAGTGCACCAACATTATTTTAAATTCTTGGCTGAATAATGCTTAGAACTTAAACATGCCTCGGATTACTGAATCGTATATCTGCTGTCCGATAATAGTTTTGTTCAAGTGCGGCTTTTGTTATTCTGCATAAACACAGCACGTCCCAGCTACGCTTCAATAAACCTGTACAATATCAAGCTTAACCGATATCGAAATTTGGTCTTTTACTGCTATAGCTACTGGTTGATATTTTTCGCATAAAACTTGGAAATCAATTTTGTATTACCCAGGGACGTAGCCAGGGGGAGCAGGGGGGCAACTGCCCCCAAAATTTCACTTTGCCCCCCAAAAGATTTCAGTTAAACGTCATTTTTGACAAAGTTTCATGCATTTTGTGCCTAAATCCGTTATTTTGCCCCCCAAAAATCTTGCCCCCTAAAAAGATTTAAAAGAAAATGTTGTATGCCAGCCAAATGTGAGTTGAAGCAAGATTACACTTCTCTAAACCATCCTCCAGGTTATTAAGACCTTTTTTTTGCTCCTCACCTAAATTTCCGGGGAAAAAAGCTCTGCCCTCCGTGAAGACCTTTTTTTTGCTCTTCATGTAAATTTCGGGAGAAATACAGCTATGTATTCCGAGAAGACCTTTTTTTCCGAAGAAATAAAACTTTTATAATTGCTTTCCGAAATCATTTGGGAAGCCATTGCCCCCAAAATTTTGGTTGCCCTCCCCAAAAAAAATTTCGTTCTGGCTACGTGGCTAGTATTACCTTACATCAAAAAAAGTTTATTGTAGTTAAAAAGCACCAAAACGCACCAGCACTGATAATTCTAATTATAATATTCAGCTGCTGTTTGTTTTTTTTAAGTATAAGTTTATACAACGCACCTTTACACAAAAAGATGCTAAGATATTGCACTGTAACACTACTGGCGCACAATCTTATTTCACTAAATACTGCTGAAAATCACAAATCGAAGAAAAAAATGAATTATTGTTGTTAGCGGTATTTATCTCCGTTCCGTAACCGGTATAAAAAAATGAGTGCTTTGAAACGGAGTTGCAGGAAGGAGTCGGACTCTGATTTTTAAGATTAAGATCCTGCCGACACTGGGCGTAAAATCGTGAATGCACAGGTACGACTACGAGCATATTTTTAGTTTGATATTCTAACTTTAAAATCGGCACGCTTGGCGTAGCGCCTTACCAGCTGCGTAAAAGTTGCCAGTTGTTTTAAACAAACTAAGGATGAGCTCTTACGCGCACGATTTCACGCTCAGTGTAGACCGGGCCTAACGAAGGGAAGCAGGTAAAATAAATGAGGTTTCTAAAATTAGTGCAAAACGATTAGTTTGTCCTTTGCTTAAACTCCATTCTACGCCCAACTGTTCTAGTGATTTCTACTTTAAGCACATCGTTGTGCTTCCGACTTTAGCGCAACGTCACCAATTATGGTGGCTAACACTAGCAATATAATTGCGATTAATGCCATTATAACGCATCACTACTTCTTTACTACGGAACTACAGTACAGTGAATGTACTGAGACAGTAATGAGCGATGAGTTACGATGGTTGCCTATGTAGCAAGTTGCTGTTGCCTATCAAGTTTCCGATTTAGCAAGTTCACGTGTATGATTAATTAGTACTATAAAATGCCTTGCTTTGGTTGTAAAATTTGAGTTCGTTTGATATATTTTTAAGTGACAATGCACTTTTTTCATAAGAGCCAGTAAATTTCGGGTCTAGGCTGGTTGTTGTTAAATTTTCACGAATTTTCAGCCTCACTTGATCTTAACCTCATTGGAGAATAAAGTGACACGAATTAGTTCTTGCTTGTTTAAAAGTAGCCTTGGTGATAGATCATGATAACTCTTTAGACAAATCATTAATGGCATCATAACTAAGGCCAAGAAACCTCTACTAATTACTTACAAATGCATTGTCCTAACCCAGTGGGGGCCAAACTACGGCCCGCTAAACGTTTTTCTGCGCCAGCCAAGAAATTCTGTTAAACGTTATATCAACTTATACTCATCACTTTTTTTTCTGCAGTATTGTAATTACAGAATGTGCAAATTATCTGGCGTACTATGAACACTTTTTCTGTTTTTATTTGAGGATTTAGACTTGTTTATCATGCCTAAGTTTTCATCGGCTTCTCAAGTACCGAATTTTTATCTTCATCAGCATCAATTAAAGTCCCTCTTTTTTAGCTAACAATATTATACTAAAATAGTTGTTCCAAGCAACTGTTTGCATCCACTGTTTATTCACTCTAATTGTTGCTTGTGATGTTTGCATCCACTTACAGTTGTAAACTTTCTCTATTCCTAAATTTCTCTATTTGTAAACTTTCTCTATAACGAAAATTAACTAGAAAAGACTAGATCACTTCTCATAGACTCAAATTTAAGGGGAGTTTAACCTCCCCCGTATCCAAGTTTCTTAGAAAATTCAACCCGAAAGTGCAAGACTACTCAAACGTGTTTTGGACTTGCCCTGTAAGTAGATGAAGAGCTGAAAGGGTTAGGGAATTTAATTCTTCAACTGGCTTCCTAATCTTAGTAATTAATTCTTTCAAATTGTTTCAAAAATGTTCAAAATGTGTTCCAAATGGCGTTAAAATGGCAATTTTTTGTCAAAAAAATCACAAAAATTGCCCTGCGGCTGGGGGCATAGCCCCAAGATCTCCATTTACATGACCTTTGAATTGCATCAGTTTGCTCGGCACGCTGCCCGATTGTGACATTTTTTGAACTAAAAAATTTCAACTTTTGGCTACCTCCTGTCTTAGCAAAATCCTGGTTGCTTGCCTGTATCAGATGTATCACTCTCACTGACATTTTTTTGATGTTACAAAGTTACTCAGTTTCGGATTTACTTTGTTTTCTTTAGATGAATATGATTCGAGTCAAGTTTTTACTGTCATTGATTAATTAATAAATAGCTCTGCTCCTTCAAAACCTTTTGTTTAAGTTATTTTGTATATTAATAATTTCACTTAAAAGTGTGAGGCCTTTTGAATAATGTGACTTTGGAAATGCGGCCCTAGCACTAAAATGTTTGCCCACCCCTGTTGTAGCCAGTGCTCTTAATTATTTTTTCATGTTGAGGCTGGCATTTTTCTTAATTTATTCTTAAATTTTGAGCAAAAATGAGCCTCGTGTTTTTCTAAAATTGTTGTTATAGAAAAAAATAGTGTAACAGCACATTGGTTTGTGAAGATTATACACTACCCAACACTTTTATTTTCAACCACACAGGAAAAACTGTTGGAAACAATAAAGGATCGATCCAGAATTTTGGGATTGTTGGAATCACCATTGCTACGGAGGAACTAAGCAAATTTATCTTTTTCTTTTGTCCTTGCGACTATCCCAGAAACCAAGTACGTGTCCACGAAACAGTATAATTACAACGTGATAAGAAATATACAGTACCTACAGTATTGGAATTAGTCCACTTGAAGGCTTTGGTGATTTGTGACTATGCTAAGGTAATTATTGGAGTTCTCTTTTTCTGTATTTGCTGACAAAACCTCTTTTTTGCTCTTTTTTTGCCCTCTTTACCATGAGGGTTGCGGGGACAGCAGCTCGAGTTTTAGCCGCCACAGTTCACGAACTTACGTCGCTCCATAAATAGGCCACTCAACTCAAAGTTGATCAGCTGGGTTTTTTCTCGTTAGGTTGGGGCCCAGGGGATATATTTTAAGAGTGGAATCGACTATATATAGCTTCGGTTGTGTTACAACTTTGGTTTGTACGGGAGACAAAAAACGTTTTATCGTTTATTGGAGACTCATTTCCCTTTATGTTCAAGTCCATATTACATTTTTTTATTGCTTCATAGACATATGGGTCGATCTTCATCTGGGGTCCTGCCATAGTTCTTTTAATAGCTGGGTATTTGGCTCATCGACGAACTTGGAGACTGACAACAGGTTAGGATCTTGTTTCAGATCAGAAAGCAGGAAAACGAATTCCGCTATTGCTTGTGATCGTATTATTTTCAACTTTTAGTGAACAACTTTCATTATAATATGCAAATATTTGTTTTGACGTTTGCTGGCCAGAGATTTAAATATCTAATCCTTTGTGTGCTATCTGGCCTAAAGGCTACCAGCGCGGAAGCCTAGGGAAGAGTCACCAAAACGGCGACTACTTAAAACAAGCAATGCAAAAAAATTGTCTTACCGCAGGAATCGAACGTGCAGCCTTTGAATTACCGTCCACTGCTCTACCACCTGAGCTCTACCACGTCTCCTCGAATGCTTAATTTTAGCTATTTAAATCCAGCAACTTAATCATAGGCGTAGCCTGGATTTTTGATTGGGAGGTGCCAAACTACAAATCACATGCAATGGCGTCATCAGGATCTTTGAAAGAGGAATTTTTTGTGGGGGCAAAAATATCGTAGAATGGATGATCAGAAGCCGTGGCCTGGTGTTGGCATGTAACTAGGAACTCGTTCAAGGGGCGAAGCCCCCAGCCGCTGGGCAATTTTTCGGAATTTTGTTGAAAAAAAAGCTATTTTAATACCATTGGATCGCATTTCGCACGTAATCGGAGCCATTTGAAAGAACTAGATTTTTAACATTTTAAAGCCAATTGAAAAAAATTAAAGTTGTTCAGTCCTCCTTTTGCTAGCAATTTAAGTCCAAAATACGTTTAAAATCTTGCATTTTGTGGTTAAATTTTGTAAGTGATTTGGCCCAGGTAGAGGGAAGTAAAGTGCATTGCCTCCTGCTATATTTTAGCTGTAAATAACAATCCAGTCGAAAATTTTTCTTAGAGATTATTGTTTTGTCATGAAAACAACCAGTTATAGGAGTACATATACGGCCAAGGGGCCTAGGCCCTCTCGATTCAAAAGTTTGTTCAATGAGCATTCCCGTTACTGTAGCTAATTTTTTTCAAAAGTATTTTGTTGCATAAAAACTGGCGAGGTGGAGGTGAATTGTTATTGAAAAATGTACAGTAGATAGTTACGCCCACAAACCATGTTATTGCCTGGGCCGGATTTACATTGAGTTGAGGTCTTGGCACTTTGGAATTTTTGCAATATTTTCCGGCCAAATACTGGTGAAGACTAAAAAAAGTCTTATCTGAGTGCGGGGCCCATGGCAATGGGGATCACGTCTTTTCGGTGCGACCATTTCGTCGCGACCATTTCGGCGCCACCTATTTCGTTGCCGTACGTTTTCTGCACAGATCGTTTCGGCGCCAATTCGGTGCTCTTAGACAGTTCACTTATTTAGGGTTAGGGCTAGGGCTTTGGGTTAGTGTTAGTAAAAAGCACAGAATCTTGGTGCCGAAAAGGGCCGCGCCGAAAAGTCGTGGACCCATGGCAATGTGCTATATGTTAAATCCGTCCCTGGTTAATGGTTATTGATGCATCACGTTCACAAAAAGGTTAGATGAGGGCCTCAGTCAGCAACTTTTAGGACAAAAACCCTTACTTTCACTCGGGTTATGCGTTTGAATTGATTGGCAGACATTAAATTGAAGGAGCCCGGGCCCACTGGAACAATATTATTGTTGGGGGGGGCCCATTTACGGTGGGGCCATTTAAATATTATTGTAGGGGGCATTTTTAAATTGATTGGAAAAATTAAATTAATGGGGCCCGGACCCCCCTGGATCAATATTGTTGTTGGGAGCCCATTTAAATTGGGGCCTTTTAATTATTATTGTAGGGGGCCTATTTAAATTGGTTGGCGAAAATTGAATTGAGGGGGCCCGGGCCCCCTGGAACAATGTTATTTTTGGAGGCCCATTTAAATTGGGGCCATTTAAATATTATTGTAGGGGGCATTTTTCAATTGGTTGGAAAAATTAAATAGAGAGGTCCCGCGCCCCCTGCATCATTATTATTGTAGGGGGCTCATTTAAATTGGTTGAAAAAATTAAATTGAGGGAGCTCGGCCCCCCTGGATCAATATTGTTGTTGGGAGCCCATTTAAATTGGGGGCCTTTTAAATGAGCCCCATGGATCAATATTATTGTTGGGAGCCCGTTTAAATTGGGGGCCATTTAAATGTTATTGTAAGGGGGTCATTTAAATTGGTTGGTAAAAATTAAATTGAGGTGGCCAGGGCCCCCTGGATCAATATTGTTGTTGATTACTGTCGTACGCGTGTAGTGTTGTACGCGAAGATGCTAAAAGAAACTGAGACTGAAGAAACAATAGTCTTTTTTGTGACATTTCTATCATTGATAGCATTTCAATTGGGGGACCGGTCCATTGGACCTTTGGATTACCGGTCCATTGCTCTATCACTTGAGCTAGAGAAGACGTCTCCTCGCATGCTTAATTTTAGCTATTTAAACTCAGCAACTTAATGCTTGTTCTATGATGTTAATAATAATTTAGTTGTGATGCTTTGAGGTTTGCTGGCCAGAGCTTTTAATATTTAATCGTTTGCGTGCTCTCTGGCCTAAAGGCTACCAGCGCGGAAGCCTAGGAAAGAGTCACCAGAACGGCGACTACTTTAGAAACAAGCAATGCGAAAAGGTTGTCTTCCCGCTGGAATCGAATCTGGTGACTCCTCCCTGGTAGCCTTTAGGCCAGAAGCACCCAAACGATTAAATATGCAAATATTTGCTGATCAATGACGTCATAATTCAATAGCTTTTCTATTTCGATGCTGTATTTCATTCAAATCAAAAAGCAGATTCGTGATGCGAATTGACGAGTGACGACTCCATCATATTAAATTTTGCATGCTCAAATAAGCAGGGTGTCGAACCGTTTCAAATAACGGTTCGGGTTCAGGTTTTGCTCCTGCTCAAAATATTTTAGCGGTTCAGGTTTGGTTCGGGTTCACTTGAGCACCATTTTCAAGGTTCAGGTTTGGTTCAGGTTCACTCAAGTAAAATATTACTGGTTCAGGTTCGGTTCGGGTTCATTGACTTAAAATTTAACTGTCGTTACTCGTTTCGTCCAGAAAAAAAAAGGAGAAATTGCTGATTCTGTTGATGATCACCACTGCTCTTATTGTGCGTGTACCAGCGCCAGCGGCATCCGGATATGGAAAAATATATTCTTACTTTTGCTAGGGGTTCAGGTTCGGTTTGGGTTCACTTGAGCACAATTTTGAGATTTCAGGTTTGGTTCAGGTTCACTGAAGTAAAACTTTGCTGGTTCAGGTTCGGTTCGGGTTCACCAAAATGAAACGGTTCATTCGGGTTTACGGTTCGGGTTCAGGTTCCGTTCGACACCCTGCAAATAAGTACGGATTACAAACGGGTTCTAAATATAATTTTTACATGGCGTTTTTACTTGTTTTAGGATTGTGCAATCGCACCCAAAGATCTAAAGGAAAAAGAATCATCCACTTTTTCTTCATATTTGGTTCCATAGGTGTTAAGGCGATGATAGCGCCCGCCACTTGGGTTGTTTTGGCCTTTTTAAAAGTAAGCCGTGTTTTGAAGATATTCTTCAGGCTTAACCGTCACCAAAAATTTGATAAATTTAAGTACTTGTTTTAACTTTAAGAAGCTTAAATGGATATGCGAAAAAATTTTGTTTTTCTAGTCTTTTTTCTCGCTTTTTATTTTCTTAAATGAAACAAAGGATAAGAACGTATTACAGTATCCTGCGTTGCAGTAAATCAGGAGAGCAACCAAGATTTTATTAGGGGTGGGGGGGGCTTGGACCCAAAGGTAAATTTTTTTGCTTGAAAACTATTTCATTTTGGTAACGTGCTGAGCTAACTGGTGTGATTCACGCGTATTACAGACGGGGGTCCAATTTTTGTGATTTTTTTTAAAAGAAAAAATAGCCACTTTTGCGACATTTGGATCAAATTTTGTACCTTTTTCGAGCCACTTAAAAGAACTAAATTGCTAAGATTTGAAAGCTCGTTCAAGAATTAATTTGCCCAGCCCCTTCAAGCTCCCCCCTCCCCCTTACTCAAAGGTCAAGTGCAAAACATGCGTAAACGTTGCGATTTGGGTTAAAATATCTAAATGGCTTAGCTAAGGGGGCTGACATCCTCTTTTCCCCCCCTGGTTGCGTCACTGAAGTAAATGTATTCTGTATGAAAATTTCATGTTTTTGTGATTTTTGTTTGCTACCAAACTTATCTTTTTAACTTTTATTGTACAGTTTTATGCTGTTCATACTTGCAGTTGCAAGCGCAGTTAGAGTAATTTTTACGGTATCCAAAATAAAGTTTTTGAAACAAAAGCAAGTGTATAACCTTTTGTCAAATTATTGCATAAGGCTGCTCTTGATGTAAAAGCTCGTATTTAAAGGTGAGTGATTAAAAGTGAAACTAGAAAATTTTCTTTAAAAGATTAAACCAGAATTGTGTTTTAGGGAGATTACTACGCATGCGCACACTGGCCGGACCCTGACAACGATGTTGCTGCATCGAGACAATTTTACAAGTTGGACGAATTAAATGGAAATGTTTCGTTACCAAAGCCATGCTTTTTCAAGTAAACTATAAGTAATAATGTTGGGTTAAAAGAGTAATATTACGCAAAGCAATTTTGATAATAAATACCTCAAAATGCCAGAAACTAACAGTTTTTGGTACTTTTTGTCCTACAAGAACGAATTAGCACTTGGAAAGTCTGTCGTTGAAAACTCTAATTAAATATTTTTATAACCACAAAGCCTACTGTGTGACGAGCAAACAGCTTTATATTTCGAGCCCTACAGCAATAAGAAGATCATACGTTCAGTGGTAAAATGTTACTTAAAATAATAATTAACAGCCTTGCAATGCATTATTAGTACCCTGAGCGTTTCGCCACTTTTAGTGTTTACAACATAATGCTTCAGTTCATCCGCTTGAAAAGATTGGAAATATATCAGTTTGCTTTCTCATAAGTTTCACTTCGTTATGGGACAGCTTTGCAGCACGTGATATAATAATTACCATCTCCAGTACTCACCTACAGTACCTGATTTACTACTCAAGAACCGTACAAGTGCACCGCAATCTGTGCGGAGGGAACTCAAAAAGGTTTCAAAAATACGGTATTGTAGGTGCATCTGTCACTCTACAGTACAGCCAGTACTTAAATTGTAGGGTAGACGCGGGGGGACGCGTCCCCCATCGAGATTTAGTGTCCCCCCAGCGAGATTTAGGCATCCCCCATCTAGAGTTGAGCGCTGGATGATCAGACGAAAAATATCCCCCCAGAACGAAAAGATCTCACAAATTTCCTGCCAAAAATGGTCGCAAATTGCGATGAAGACCTTGTTTTTTGGGTCTCCACCCATGGCCTACTTAATTAACACAGTCGTACAGTCTGCCTTGTCGATACAAAATTACAAGGGTCACTTTTCGCTTATCTTGTCTCGTAATGCGGCTGTCTGGAAATAATTGGTTGGTGTTTTGCATTGGGTAATGCATTTTACCGTTGCCTATTACGCAAAATAACTTCTTTTTCAATCTGAATTATATTGTAAATTAATGTTTAACTGTAAAATAATAATCAAGCTAGTGATGAAAGAAGAACATAGATTTTATCAGCAGACGCAATTTTGAATGACATCTCTGAGATTAATCTCTTGTACGATAGATTTATATAATGTCAATCATGCAAACAATGTCTAAATGTACCATGCAATACTGTAAAAAATATATAAAAGTTTGATTTCCTCACCTTGATCATGCCATCCTTATTGCGTGCTTAAAGTACTTATTTACGTACCGCCCTTGCTAAGCTTGGTTAATAAGCTTAATGATGGCAAAGGAAAATGCTCTTTTAAGAGTTTATAAGCAGGCAAAGAAGTATATCTCAACAGCAGCCAAAATTGCAAAAGTTGAAAAGAGTATTTTGGTCCATTTTCTGGCTTTTTGTATTTTATGTACTGAAGCTCATCCTGCAGTTTGTTTGGTTCTTGTTCAGCAATACTTCGTAAATAAGAAGGAAAATTGTCAAGCATTGACTTGCTTTTCAAACGACAGTTGCTACCCTTCCTAAACCACTCCGGAAGAGGCACTAGAAAGCTTTCCAAAATAATTTTACGTTTAAAGAATCTGTTACAACAATGGTGTCGGTGACAAACGGAATGTCATTGACTGGACAATTTTCTGTTTCGTTAAAAAATCGCCTTATTTTTTTGAAGCTTCAGCAGCTGATAACCGGGTGCGCACACTCTCTCATTAATCTGTGAAAAATATTTCATTTCGTCTTTTTGTTTAAACTTGCTAATTTGATCAGGAAATTTTCCTCTTGTAGGTGACTTTTTCCTTGGGGGAACTGAAGGCAAAAGAGACGGAGGAAAGTTACCAGAATCAGGATAGATGCTGGGAACAGGGTTTAGATCCCATCGAAGCGTAGTTCGCTTTCCAGTTTTTAAAAACTTATCCTCTAAATGCTTCGAACAAATTCCACCGTTTTTGCCTGGCATCCAATTCTTACGGTTAATAAATTTTGTCCAACGGCTTAGCAAATCTGGTTTCTTCAAAGGAAAGGAAAATACAGGGTTGATTTCTGGAATGCTCTACTTCTTGTCTTTCCTCTTTTTATAACCAGATTTACAAAAAACAACAGAACAAGTGCTTGGCATTAAAAAATAAATAACTTAAAGTAAAATACGGTAGATTTTCAAAATTGCTATAAATAACAGAAAAGTATTGCAAGCCAAAGTAGACCTATTTTGCTTAAGTATTCTATATAATTAGTATTCTAACCACTGCTACTGTGCCAAGCAGCTGTTTATAGCCCAAACTGTAACTGTCTCAACACAAGTTTTCCAAAACGTGGTTTAAATATCGGCAATAGTAACTAAATGCACTGCGTAAAGTATAATTCTGAAAAAACTAAATTATCAAATTAAATCACTCAAAAACAATAATTTTACTTGTAAAAGCTTTCTTTAAGCGCATATGCAGTGAAAAACAGCGATGCATTACATTGATCTGCTGCTTAAAACTGTAAGAGTACGACTAACTGTGATAGCAGAACTAGTCAAACAAACTGTTGTAGACCCGTTAGCGATCAACAATTACAAACTGTTGTTTACAGACAGCCGCTCCACGAGACAAGCGAAAAGTGACCCTGGTAATTTTCTATCGACAAGGCAGACTGTACGGCCGTGTTAATTAAGTAGGCCATGCTCCACCTGATTTTGGAAAAAAATGACTTCAATTTTTAGCGAAGACATTTTTTTTTTTTGGTCTTCACCTGATGTCGAGAAAATAACTTCAATTTTTAGCCGAAGACCTTTTTCTTTTTTTTGGTCTTCATTCAATTTCGGCGACGGAAAACATCATTTCCACTAAAGTACTTGTAAAGTTGGTCAAGGCTGCAAAAGCGTCCCCCATGCAAAATTTTACAATTTAAGTACTGAGTACAGCCAAACGTGTAAAAAACAAAAAAAGATTCATAAAGACTAGATACTGTCTTAGTGTATTACTATTCTTAATTTTTTGCGCTCAACTATGGATGAGATAGAATAACTTTTTTCAGCAATAAATAATATATTCTGTTGCTTACTGCCAATATTACTGCCCTACTTCTTCGCAACATAAAACTTACCAAATTCTTAAGTTTTACAATGAAAAGTACACCAAATTGAAATAAATAGAGAAGTCAAATTTTCCGATCAACCAATAAAATGAAATCGGCCAGTTGGTCGAGCAATGGTCGAACGGTAATGCGTTTGTCGCTGGAGGGGGAGGTCTGCGGTTCAAATCTCGGACCAGCCAAATCGGGCACAGTGTTGCCAACCGCTCGCCACCGGCGCAATGTTTCTTCGCAAGGAACAGTGTTGCCCGAGCGCAATGATGCAGAGATGGCTGCCGCAAACTTGTTACAGCAATCGCGTAATACTGCGAGTATAATCAAAGATTTGATTTTGAAATTTTCTCACAAGTTGATTTTTGTTTTGCAGTCCAAACCCAGCTAAGTTTAGCAGCAGTAGCGAAGCAGAGGTGATTGCTCGAACGTTGCGAGCTGAAAGCCACATCATTGGCTGGTTCTATCTGACTCTTGGAATGCTCGTTTCGGTCACAATCATGTTCTGCATGCGATGCCAGTCAAATTTTTCGTACGAACAAAGCAGTTACATACAGAGGTAATTGACCAATTGTTGCTGACCGAGAATCGAACGGTCAAACTCAAGTTTTTTTTAATTTCGCTGAACGAGTGATGAGCACTTGAACTGTTCAGCCTGCTTAAAATCGGAGGAAGAGGCATACTGTTTATCGGTTCAAAAATTTCGAAAATTTCTTGGCGCTGAGCGGGTAGCTTTTATAGAGAAGTTGAATTGTTTATGGGCCAAGAATTGTTGGGTTAAGTGACGTTCAAAAATCTTAGTACCGGTTAAGAAAAAATGGGTTCGTTTACAAAATAATAAAGACTTTTTCCGTTTTCAATTGATACTGTTTCCCCCAAAAAATTAAAGAATGTAGGCCGCTCAAATAAATTTCCCACTCAGGCAAAAATAAACACGTCATCTGGCTACTATGATAAACAAATATACACCCTATTTTACACGAGGAGGACATTTTTGAACCTCTCTCGTTTTTTGTGATAAATCCCTGCAGAAAAAATACTTTTATTTTAAATTAACTTGACTTTGACTCAAAATTCATTACAAATAACTCCTGAAAACTTGAAGTTGCTAAGGTAACAGAAAGTTTCCCAATTTTTGAGATTTTCCAAAGTCACTTTCTGAAATCTGAGCATTTTTTTGCCCATACTTAACTTAAATGACGTCATAAAACGTTTTTTGTGACGTAACTAACTTGACTTATGCATTTTCAGTATCAAAAAATAAACATATCAAAAAATTTGAACCGTTGGTGATGTCATCAAAAATTACGTCAGTTTTCGAAAGCATGGGCGTGACATCACAATGATGACGTCATCAACCCAAACCAATTTTTCTACAAAAATTTAGTGAACACCAATCCATATGCCGAATTTGGTGTTCCCGTGACTTTTGGTTTGGGAGTTAGATAAAGGTGACAAAAATGTCCCCTCATATACAATGAGTTGGTCAAATACCCCGTGTAAAATAGGGTTAATATTGTATACTGTAATTCTGTGTTGAGATGAGAGAATGGACTAACAACTAACAGTCCTGCGTGAATGAAGGGTTGAAGCCTTATTTTGTAAAGTGTAAATATTCCGCGCATGGGTTCAAAAACTGTAACAAAGAAATGAAAACATTTTAATGTCATTCAGCAAGTTGTATTTCTGGCAAACAGTGACATTATTTCACATCTTTCAACATTTTTCATTGTGTTTAGGTACCGAGAACATGAAGTGGAGTTATTTGAAGAGCAGCTTGACGCAAAAGCTAAAGAGCAGGCTGAACGAATTGTCACTGGTTACTTTTCCAAGACAAGAGCAAAAGAAGATTGGGATAGAATCGCAGTTATTAATGACAAGGTACAACTGTTATTTGAAATAATCTTGATGAGTAAAATACTAGCTACAACAGAACTGTTAATGTCAGTTTTGCTGATCCTGAAGACGTGTTGAGTTAATTGGCATTTAGCAACTCAAATTACATTTGAAAAGACTGGTACATGATTTTAAAGTGCCAAGTGTGGAAAAAAAATTAATATAGCTTGCTATACAGGATGTTCATAAAATCCTGATACAATTTCAAATCTTTTTCAAGAAGTCAATACAATTTCAAGAAGTCAATTCTCAAAAAAGTTTTTATTTCAGATAAAAGTTTATGTCTGAGGTATGATTTTTATGTATTTTAAGTATGTGTTAAATAAACCCTTATTAAATGTTTACTCCTCAAGATAAGGCCCAATGCCAATGTGTATGCTGGTTTATTGAAACAAAATCGGACGTTCAGACTCAGCGAAGGTACAAGATTAAGTATGGAAAATATCCACCATCACGTTCATCAATTCGTCGACGGCACAAGAAATTTATGGAGACTGGGTCGTAACCTTTTGTGTAGAACCTCGTGCACTGTTGTAAGTGGTACTTCCAATTCTCTGGCAGAAGTTCGAATGGACTCCATAAAAGAACGACTAAACGCTTGTCTTACACTCTCGATGTTTTCCGCAAATGTTCTTGGTCGCCCACTTCTCACTGTATCCAGCACTGACCCTGTCTCCATAAATTTCTTGTGCCATCGACGAATCGATGAACGTGATGGTGGATATTTTCCATGCTTGGTCCTGTACCTTCGATGAACCTGAACGTCCGATTTTGTTTCAATAAACCAGGATACACATTGGTCATCAGGCCTTACCTTGAGGAGTAAACATTTAATAAGGGTTTATTTAACACATACGTAAAACACATAAAAATCATACCTGAAACACAAACTTTTATTTGAAATAAAGACTTTAAGCAGCACTGATTAAAATAAAACCAATTTGGTTAAGATATTTTGAGAATTGACTGGACAAAAAAATTGAAATTCTATCAGGACTTCAAGAACACCCTGTATATTTTTTCATCTTTGAACCCGACAAATTGAATATTTAACTCAATACGCAAAATGATGAGTCAATTACGGTATTGCAGATTATTTTGAATCTGGAATATTAATTTTGACAGCAAGCGATTTTACTGTGACGATTTTTTGCCTGTAATTTTTCCTCTAGCGATTTCATCTATAATTTTACATCCTTGTATGTTATTGCTTGTACTCGTAAGTGAAAAATCACTTAATACTACTAAAATAGATTTATTGGATCCGAAACAAAAAATGTAAGCAATTTTTGGCTACATTCCATATTTGAGAAAGGTCATGCAGTTTAGCACGTGTTACAGTCCGTGTCAAATTTGTCGCTTTAATTTGACCAAAAAATAGTTTGGCTACCGAGATTGCTAAAACAGCTTGGACTAGTGTAAAATTTGTGAAAACATACGCCCAAGATTGAAATAGGATAGTACATGAAAGAGGATGAAGGTTGATATTTTTTAAATTTTATCAGGTTACACACAGCAAGAGAGGTAAAGCCATTTACAGTCCACTACATCGATTTGTGAACAAAGAAAAGCTAAGGGAAGACGGAGTTTGTGATGGTGATATAGTACAGGATGCTGCTCAAAAAACAAAACGTTTTGGAAAATGTAAGGCAACAAATAATGCTGGTGGCTTCAGCTCCAGCGCCTCGTGGGGGCTTTTGGGGCCATGCCCCCCAAATCATTGCTTGTGTCCCCCAGGCGAGAAATGTGTCCCCAAGCGAGGATTGAGCCTCAAAAGAAAGTAACAGGCCTGGTGCCACTGGAGTGCATTTCGGGGCCTGTGCCCCCCCAAGAGTGAGTGAAGTTTCGTTCCAGGACGAAAAACACAAGTAAACGCCAAGGCGAAGCCTAAAATTTTGCGGGCCTTTTTTTTGGGGGGGGTCTTCACCCCTGAATTTGTAGGCAAGAGCCAGATCCTAACCATAAGTTTCCGTCGCGCCCCGTCATGCTATAAACGTACCACCCTTCCTCCCCGAGCTAGAATTGTGCCGTTAAAGAAGACAAATGGCCGGGATAAGGACCTTTTTTTCGGTCTTCACTGCCAAATTTGAGAATGAAATTTATCTGTGCAACCCCCATATCCAGATGTTTTCCGCCTCCCAGTCACGCTGCTTTGATACTGGGCCTGGGTGGCTCGCCGAAATTATGGCAGTTTATTAGAGTTCTGGTAAAATGGACAAAGTTATTCTTTAAACAATGCTCGCTGGGCCATTGGTCAATGGTTTTAAAATCCATAGTTGCTTTTTAATAGCAATAATCCAAACCACAGATGGTAGATTAAGTCTGAAGTTACTAAAAGGAAGGCAACTTCCGGCTTGATTTTGAAACTGGTAATTCGTTTTTGCGTCCTTGAGAATATTTTACGTTTCAAGCAGCTTTTTTGTCATACCCTAGAAAAGCTCAGTCTGACAAAAGACTTTAAAACCGAACCCCAAAAAGGATACTTTGGCGTGTGGCAAGACAGACTAAAGAGTTTTTGGTTTATATCATACAGTATAGTGGATTAACAGTAATTCAGTTTCTAAGAAATACAGTGTATAGTTGATTGGTTGTAGGGCTACTGTAGCACACGATACCGATCGATACTACGTACTGTAAAGTATGCTGGAACTTTAACTTTAGTTGCCCTACATGCCTGTGACAACTTCTGCAGTATGCCGCGTCGGCTTCGTTTTTAGACTTTATTTTTGATTTAACGTTGTAGCTTATTTGTTTGCTTCGCTCCGGTAATATTTTTTTTGTTTTATTTGTTTAGCCAAACAAAAGCCGAGCAATCCGTCTAATCCTTCGGCACCCAACTATGGCGATGCTTCTGTTCCCGCCACTCAATTCATCCCAATGGTTGCTCCGACTCAAAAAGTAGTTGTCAAACCAACTCAACCATCTCAACCAGTCTCCAAGAAAGAAGAGCCCCAACCACAAAAACCGGCCACTGTAGTTCCATTATATGAAGAAACCACGATATCACAACCTGCTGCAAAACCATCTCAAGCACCTCAAGATAACCCTCCCTCATCCCAGGCGATTTGCGATCCTTCTACTTCACCAACCGAAACTGAATCTGGTCCCTTGGCAGCTTCCAGCGCGGACCCATCTCAATCACTTATCACAGAGAGTGCAGCTAAAGCTGTCTCGCCTGCCATTCCATCATCTTCTCAAAAAGAACGACCTAGATCTCTGCCTTCGAGCGGTGAAGATCCGTTGTCTGAAAGTCCGAAAGAAACTTCTTTAGGCGATTTCGGAGGGTACTATTCCCGCGAAGACTTACGAAAATCTTTGTCCATAAGTGAAGAAGTTGACGGTGCGGATCCCGCAAGCTTCGATCTGCGAAACGATTTGTCAGATATTGAAGTATCAGATCAAAGTAGACCAGTAGAAGAAGACGAGATTCCACTGCTCGAAAATGTAGAAGAAACGTCTGAACTGATTAAAAATATGTAGACATCATAATCTGAAGCCGCTTTCACGGTACGCATACATTGCATAGCTATAATCTGCATTCAGCTAAGCTTAACAGTGACTGTATTAAGTATCCTGAATCAGGGCCTCAGAGAGAATTTTTTTCAGGGGTTACGAAGGCTGTTGCAGGGCTCCCCAAACTCTATCGGGCCCCTTTGTTGTAGTCGAAATTAATCGCTATCCACATTATGGATGTACATTTCTACTTAAAAGCAAGGGAGTGGTGACGTTTGTATGATTTAAATTAAGCTGAGGGGTCTGAGGAAGCAACTCTAAGCTCTCCCAGGTACGGATCCCCTTACCGGGAGCAATATCGCTCTGGGCTCAATTAAATTCACCACAGCTACGCTGACAGGTAGGAAAAGGCAAACATGCTAGAAAGCACCTACCATTGAAGCACCTGAGTACTGCTACCCAGCAGTTCTGGTCGTGGGCATAGCCAGGATTTTTGATTGGAGGGGTCCAAACCAGTGCCGTCGCTACGCGGAAAGGGGGGGGAGAGGGCAGGGGGCATTTCTCCTCCTAACGGATGCTTTGCCCTCCCCCCATTTCGGTATACACAAAATTCTTTTTTGGAACATTACGCAGCCTCGAGGCAACAGACAATGATGTAAAGAGGAATAATAACTTTTAAGCATAATTCTTGTCTGACACTTTAATTTTGATGCAATAATTTTGATTCAACTTTTGTATCATAATTTTGATGCAATAATCAATCTTATTTTTATTAACATGGTGCACACTACTGCACAGGTTTTTGTTTTTGCTTAGTCGAGAGTTTCTCAAACCATGAGTTGCGACGCGCATCTAGGTCGCTAAAAGTTTACGGGTGGGTCGCGGAATAAAACTAAAGGCCATCAGAATCATTTCTTGATTAGTGATCATGACATGAAATAAAAAAATAATGTATACCTGAACAGAGCTACAACCACTGGGGGGCTAATTAACTCCCAAATACTAGCGTTTAAGCATGTTTTGGACTTGATCTGTGATTTAGGGGGGTGAAGGGGGTGGCAAATTTAATTCTTTCAAATGATTTTCGAATTTCAGCGATTTAGTTCTTTCAAATAGCTCTGAAAACATTCGAAATTTAATCAAAATGGTGCTGAAAAGGCTATTTTTTGCAAAAAATTATAAAAATTGCCAAGCGGCTAGGGGCTGCCCCCCGATCCCGATACGATTAGGTTACATTAGGTTGCTCAGCACGTCACCTAACTGTGACATTTTCGAATAAAAATATCTTAAATTTTGGTTCATGCCCTCCCTTTCCCCTCTTTGGTAAAATCCAACTTTCTTGTTAAAAGGCCAGCTGCTTTTGTTTTGTTAGAGCACACTCAAGATTGTTTAGGTCGCTGTCACTGCTGCAGATAGATTTTTCAAGCGAATATGGGACGCAGATGAAAAGAGTTAATAAGTGCTGCCGGCCTTATAAGTCTTTTTTTTAGACATGAATACAGAATTTTTTAAATTGCACATAATTTGTAACCGTACAAATGAGTTTTAATGCGCAAAAATTCAGTCTGTTTTAGTGCCCCCTCACTTTCGGCTAGTGGCCTCCTCACTTCAGTTGCTTAGGCGACGGCACTGACCCAAACTGCGACTCACATGCAGTGATATCATCAGAAATTTTCCTTGAGGGATTTTTATGGGATAAAGGTATCGTAGAACGGAACAACCGATGAGTGGTGGGGTGGATAGAGCGGCTGCTACTGAACGGAAAATCGGGGTTCGATTTCCGGTCGGACCAAAGCAAAGACTAAAAAAGTTGGTATTCACAGCTTCCCTTCTTGATGTTCAGCATCAGAAGGCACAATGTGAAGCCTACTCCGTGTGTGTGGTAGACAAGTGGGCAGGTGGCAGCTTGACTCGAAGACTGCAAGGTCCTTTCGTTGTCTTCTGGCCAAGGCAACGTGATGAATAAAATGCAATTACAATTACAATTGGTGGATTACAAGCCAGGACTTGGTTTGGGACGTAACCAAGATTTTGCTAAAGGGGAGGATTTGAACCAAAAGTCAAAAAAGTTTTTTGAAAATGTCTAAATTGGGAGACGTGGTGAGCAAACCAGTATAACTCAAACGAATTTCAGACGGGGGTCTGGGGGCTATTGATATTGTTAATTATTGTTGTACGCAAAAATGCTAATAGAAACTGAACAAGCAATAGGCTATTTGTTGTCATCATCTTTATCATTGGTGGCATTTCCATTGGGGAAGGGGGCCGCCTTCCTACCTACGCCTATGGGTCTGGTGGATGGTGGCAGAATATTCTTTTGGTCTGTAAGACTACCGAGATAATGGTTATATTTTGACGCTAATTGAATAGTCACTACCTTATTAGAAGTTTTGCGGAACACATAACGCGTGAACCATTAGGATCTTCCGCCCCCCTATAACCTGGCACAATGTACCCCTTGACACCCTCTCGTAGGTCCTGACCTAAATTATCAGACTAAAGTCAGGGGTTGGGATTCTTGTTCTGTGGTCAAAAAGTTTTAAAAAAAGTCTTTCATCACAGAGAAAGATTGATGAAAGCAGATCTTCAAGAGCGTTGCTATTTTGCTGAGATTGAACACTATTACTGCTTGAGGCTAGCTTGTGGCTTTAGGCAGTTTAGGGTTTGGCTCAAGTGCAAGTTTGTTGGTTAACGCCACAGGAAAAACAAGCACAAATGAAGCAAAATAAAATATTGTTAAAAAAGCAGCGTTTGAGTGACTGCGAGTGGACTAAAAGGCTATCTAGTTTGCAGCCACCTGCGGTCGTCTGGTCCTCAGTAGTGATGGTATAATGATATAGCAAGCACATTAAAATGATAATTTACTGAGAGAACCGGTATCATTTTTCAGATACAGCTTGTGAAGTGTGAACCTACTGAGAAAAAATGTCTGCCATCAAAATTGCATATTGGAATTTTATTTCGTCTCGGTACGAACCAATCATTTAGATTTTAGGCAAGAATATTATTTGCAGATCCCTACTTTGACGTTCTGCAATGAAAATAAGCATTGTGGAAATTTATCTGCTGGCAGTCGACAGAACGTATGACACTTCGCAGCTTGAGTCCAACAGCAAAATTCATTTCTAAGAACAACCGTCACAATCGGCAAATTATGGTAGGTACGTTAGCCAAGACTCTCCCTACGGCAACGCTTGTGACAGAGTCGCAATCTTCTCAAAAATGTACGATGAATTTTTCAGTAGATGAGCTTTATCGTGAGTTTTGATAAAATTTAACCTTACTATATTTTACACCGACTGTTTGATCAGCACATTTTGCAAGGGAGGGGCCAAAAATTCCTCTCATATCTAACTAACTCCCAAACTGAAAGTCATGGTAACATCAATTTTGGCATGCCGGTTGGTCTTCATCAAAATTTGTTAAGAAAGCTGGTTTTGAGTTTTGATGACGTCAGGGCCCTATTTTGGGAAGAATGGCGTCATAGGTTTTGTACATAGACTTGTCTTTTTAAAACTGAATCATAAAGTAATTAAGTCAAAGTAATTACGTCACAAAAACATCTAATGAATGTTACTTAAGCTGAAGTATGGGCTAAAAATTCTCAGATTTCCAAAAGTGACTTCGGCAAACTTCAAAATTAGAAAACTTTTCCATATCTCATCAACTTCAAAATTTCAAAGGTATTTATAAATAAATTTGACTTGACTCAAAGTCAAGTTACTTTAATTCGAATTAAAAAGCTCATTTCTGAAGGGATTTATCACAAAAAACAGAAGGGAGCATTTTTGTTTCCCCCCCCCCCCCCCCTTCTCGTGTAAAAAGTAAAACAAAACTTAAACGCATTTGGGCTAAGTGGCTGACTGTGCAGTATGTATTTAAAAATCATTGAGAATATCACTGTATCTTGTATTGCAGTTGCAAAGATATAAAATATTTGTCATGCTTTAATTGCTATTCTGTCGTGTTCACTCGATTCTTTTTTTTTTTTTTGTACCACATAATACAGTTTCGCTCGTGGTGACAACTCAAAAGTTTATGTCCGTGCTTTATACAGTATGCCATGAGAAAACCTGCCAATAATTCTGTCGTTTAGGACATTATTAAAATGCAGCACGTGAATATTTGAGATGCACAATCGTTTTACTCATATCAAAAATTTTACCTAAGCAGCATTGTGTGCGTTAGAAACCAGGTGATTGTTTGCTGATCATTCAAAACTTCAATTTGAAAATTTTTTGACTGTTGTTTTGAGTTATTTCTTTTAGTATTCAATTTTAGAGTACATTAGTATGAGTGCTTCATATAATTACGGTACAACACGGTATACCGAAGTTTATTATTAACAAGAAACTGGTGTTCCATTAAAAACAGTGCTCAATACTCATCGCTGTTGACTTTTTCTATTGAGCGTCTGCTATTGAAACGGTTGAACTGGGCTCGATTCCCGGATACGTCAAACCAAGCATTATTAAAATTGGTATTTACAGCTTTCCTGCTTGACGTTCATCATTAAAAGGGTCAGTGTGAAGCCTCCACCGCGTGTGGCAGGTGGCAGCTTGACTCGAAGACCGAAAGGTTACTTCGCTATTTCCTGGCCACGATAACTCGGTAAATACAAGATCTCAGTTACAGTATTAGTACACTTTAAGGGCATAGGTGGGCAAGTTAATGCAAAACGTTAGCTTCGTTAACCACTAGTCCGCTAACAAACTTCATACCTCCGTTAAAGTTAATTCGTTATTGTCAGCTTTAATTAACGGAAGTTAATAAAGTCCGTTAATTCGTTGATATTTGACGTGTAGTTTACATTTCTTTTTATTCACTCACTTCTAAAACACGTAATGACACTGTTGAGCTGATTGTAAGGAAAAATTTATTGCTAAGATGGTCTTTTTGTGTTTTGGAAGTTACAGTACAGTGTACAGTCCAATATAATTTCAAGAAAAAAAAAGGTTCAAACACATTAACGAAGCTGCGATCAGAAAATTTTTGGAAATTGCCAACAGCGATAATTAATTGACCTATGAGGCTGTAGCTCAATATTTGCCTCAAAAAGAAGCTCCTTTTTTCGCTTTTTCTTCTATAAAACTCGTGCTAATACGCAACAAGTGGTACCAGTGCAAACTGGTTTGTACCGGTACGATGAATGAATGGTGCAAGAAATTAACGACGAAAATCTTAACGTAAGTTAACGAAACTTAACAGAAGTTAATTTAGTCTGTTAACATAAAAAAACTTTTTAACGGATTAACGAGTTAATGAAAAAGTTAGCTTCGTCATTAACAGATCAACAAATTTGTGACCACCTATGCTTAGAGGCAGTACTTAAATTGTAAAATTTTGCATGGAGGGACGCTTTTGCAGCGTTGAACAAACTTCAGTGGAGATTATGTAATTCCGTTCCCGCAATGGAATAAAGACCAAAAAAAATGTCTTCGCCGAAAATTGAAGTGTTTTTTCCCCGAAATCAGGTGAAGACCAACAAAAAAAAGGTCTTCACCGCAGTTTGGGACTATATTCGGCCGGAATTTGTAAGATTTATTCGTGCTGGCAGGCTATTTTTCATCTGAACATCCAGCGAACAAATCTCGATGGGTGGACGTCTAAATCTCGATAGGGGGACGCGTCCCCCCTACAATTTAAGTACTGCTTAGGGGTGCCAAATTTTACTTGACCAAAAAGAGGACGGTTCCGAAAAACGTAGCCCAAACGACCAAACTCGCGGAGGGTACCGGACTGACTGAAAACCTTTTTTAGTTTCTTTGAAGACCACTTGTTTTTGAGCCGATTTTGCCTTCGAAAATGGTGATCTCCCTTCCTCCCCCTTAAAAAGGTCTTTAGTCAGACCGATTGGATTCGGGTGGCGGGAGTTGAACGTGAGTGTGGATGGAAAGATATCGTTTATAGTTGATCTGGTCTTCGCCTCCCGCCTTTAACTTCTGAGCATTGAAAAGGAGGACATTTTGCTACTTTTTGGGTGTCCTCGGAGGACAATTCATTTTAAATGGAATAAGAGGACATATGGTAGCCCTACTACACCTACTCTAATCTGCCCCCAAGGCTCAGACTTTGTTTCAGTTGAAATTACTGCAGTTTACAACGAAATTATATTTGTGCACATTAGTTGTTTTTTTTTTCAACTTTTTATCCTCAGTGACGTATCAGGTAATCAATAATCACTAAATAAAACATTAATATACACGTATTTATAACTATGACGTGTCAAAATTACTTTATGCTGAGAAGCTTGCGGTCATTACAGTATTAAGAAGAGTGAAAATGGGAGGAAAAGTTAATTGGTTGCAGCGGAATTGCAACTTGATTGATGGCTAGATCAACTAGATAGGGCGCTGAATAGCACTTTACTCGGCGAGAACACCTAAAAAACATCGGATTTTTGAAAAAAAAATCAGAAAACATCAAATTTGGGCTTTTTGGGCAAATTTTCAACTAAGACAGCCAAAAACCGGTGTTAAAATGTTGCGCTGAAGGCCTTTTTTAATAACACCTTTCTTCCACCGTTTTTGCAAGCAAATAAGTGATAACCTTTATTTTATTTTTAAGAGATTACGGTACCGGTACCTCTTTTTCACGAGGAATTGGATGTCAGATGTAGACCGCAGTTTTTGAGGTAACTTTTTTTCCAGCCCCATTGTTTTTTTTGACTTGCCTTTTATTTCAGATTTGCGTAATTTGCATCAGATTTGCTCCAATCAATTTACATCAGATTTTCATTAAAAAACATCAGACATCAGATCGCAAGTCAAAAACATTAGACCTGATGTAATTACATCAACGCTGGGAACACTGAGCGTTAGGCTTATAACCCTAACTTAGTGAAAAATTAGTGGATATTCTAGAATAATAAGGAAGTTCCCTAATCTGTTAAAGAGTGTAAGTATGAAAAAGTTTAACTTGTGCTCGTGTCTTATTTTCTTCAATGTTATTCAGTATTAGGTATATGGTTTAAGAACACTACAGGGTGTCCTGTTTAGGCCTAATGCTGTCAACTATAAAAAATCTATTGTACCTTAGCTAGAAATAGCTATTGGCGCCGTTTGTTTAGGTGTAAATTGACAGTAGTTTGAAATGATCAGTAGTCGAGTGAATGGAGCGTCTGCTACTGAAACGGTAAATTGAGGTTCGATTCCCGGTCGGGTCAAACCAATGACTGTAAAAAATGGTATTCACAGCTTTCCTGCTTGACATTCAGCGATTAAAGGGACAGAGTGAAACATCGACCGTGTGTGGTAGACAGGTGGGCAGGTGGCAGCTTGACTCGAAGACTGAAAGATCCTTTCCTGTCCTGGCCAAGGCAACTTGGTGAATAAATGTAATTACAATATTAAAGATGGCCATTTTCCTTACCAAATGAAGCAATAGGTTTTTATTCTTTTACCAAAATGGTGACATAAATCAAAACCTTGAAGTTTACCTCAAGGAAATTAACATACTCGCTGTATTACACCTAAGCGCATAGTGAGTTTGCGGAGCCTATTTCTACGTCATTGCGCTTGTCAGGCTACACAACTCCTTTCGAAAAAATATCTCTGCGGTGGCGAGCCGTTGACAATACTGTGTCCAATCTGATCGGTCCGAGATTTGAACCTTAGACCTCCTGCGCCAGAGACGAACGCTTTACCGCTCGACCAAATGGCTGGTTTATGGAGAGGAATTGTCCCGAATACCGGTACAATCAGTACTTAAATTGTAGGGGGGACGCGTCCCCTCATCGAGAGTTAGCGTCCCCTCATCGAGATTTAGCGTCCCCCCATCGAGATTTAGACGTCCACCCATCGAGATTTGTTCGCTGGATATTAGACCAAAAATAGCCAGCCAGCACGAATAAATCTTACAATAATTAAGTTCCGGCCAAATATAGTCCCAAACTGCGGTGAAGACCTTTTTTTTGTTGGTCTTCACCTGATTTCGGGAAAAAAACACTTCAATTTTCGGCAAAAACCGTTTTTTTTTTTTGGTCTTCATTCAATTTCGGGAACGGAATTACATAATCTCCACTGAAGTTTGGTCAAGGCTGCAAAAGCGTCCCCCCATGCAAAATTTTACAATTTAAGTACTGGGTACAATTGCCCATTTTTCAAAACTAAAACAAAAAATCAATGTTTTCTTGAAAGAAAACTTCGCAAAAGAGACCTTTAATGAATAAAGCCGGAATCAGGAAAAATTTATTCAAAATCCGCGGCGAAATTTGCATCAAAAAAGTTTTATTCTGCATCAATTTTGAAAGACATTACATACCGGTCGGCGGTCAGTAGGTTCAGTTTAGGTTCTGGAGCAGGGTTTGATTTATACATATGATCTAGTAAGAAGTCCAATTAATATAGCGACCATGTTCTAGTAGAGCTACTTTGTTATCGCTTCTAATAAGACCTTGTTCGGGTAACGATTATGACTGGCATACTACTCCCACATAAAATTATTATGCTGTATGACTTATTTAGACGAGTTAAAAGGGCTTTGGTCATTAGGTCGAAAAAAGTTTTGCTTTATTTTCTTTAAAAAAAAATTTGTCAGATCTGAAGATTAACTTCACCAACTTTGAGCTTTCTACGACCATCCGCTCCCAAAATGTAATAAGTTAGATTTCCACTTCCTACGGTAAAAGGGCTTTTCCCTCAGAAATTTTGCCAGGGTTGCAAACTACAAACAAAAATTCAAAAACTTACCGTATGTTCGTAATTTCAATAAGTGTATTACTGTATGTCAGTATTGTTGTCAAAATAAAGTAAAGGGTCTGAATTGTAAATTAGCTGCTTTTCAAGTAAATTCAAGACAACTTTCCAAAAGTTATGCGTCTGTCACAATACTGACAAAATGGCAGAGGTGGGCACAAATAACATTATATCAAAAGCGCAACGCAACAAAGCGCAACGATCTTTTCAACCAGCAAAAGCGCAGCGCAAAATGCACAATTTCATTTTTTTGCTTTCTGAAGCGCAGCGCAACTTCCGCAATGAACTTTTTGATTCAGTTGAAGCGCAACGCAATTCCGCAATTGCGGAACGGTATTTTCGTACCAAGTTAAAGCGCAACCTAACTTTCGCAATCAAAATTTCACAACACAACGCAAATACTGCGTTTTTTGCAATTTCAGACTGAAAAACAGTAAATAATTTGCTAAACAAGTCCGAAATTTATCAATATTACGATGGAAATAGAGCAAAATTAAGTTCAATGTATAGAATTGCGCTTTTAACTGAAAAAAGTTTTGAAAGCGCAACGCAATTAAAGCGCAACAAATTTTAAAGGCTTTATTCCGCAACGCAACTTCCGCAATGTTTCAAAATAAAAAATTAAAGCGCAACGCAACTTACGCAATTGCGGAGGTTGCGGAAGTTGCGCTTTGCGCTTCTAATTGCGCTTTGCCCACCTCTGCAAAATGGCAACACTGAAATAAGAGGAAAATTGTTAACTTTGAACTGCAATATCTTATAAACGGCAAGACGTAGAAAGTTCAATTTGGTGAGAATGCATTTGGGGCTTTTACCACCACTTTGCTTGACAATAAAAAACTTGACTAAAATTCCCTTTAAATAGAAAGTAACAGAAGCCAGACTTGCGCTAATAGACACTTGGGATGATGATCACAGATCCCATTGGAAAGTTGGCATGTTGCAGCCGGATAAATTCAGCACACAGTATCACGAAATCTTGTGCCAATTCGGCGCAGAAACATGCAAAGAGTTGCTTTGGCGCGGCGCAAAAATTTCTTCACAGCATAAATTACCACTTTAAACAGTTGAAACCATCCAAAAATTTGCGATATTGAGAGGCGAGGACCTTTTTTTAGGGGCCAAGTTGCAGCGAGAGGTAATAAGAGAGAGTTTTGACAGCGCAGATTATCCATCCTATCGGCGTTTAGATAGCGCTCGATCAGCAGAGGTGGCAACGAATCCGGATCGGACCCGAATCTTACTGTTTTTTGTGGATCAAAGATGTGGATCTGGATCGAATCCCGATTGCGTATTTTTGGTTTGTTCCACATTTCAGTGCATAAGGCCAGAGATGGGCACGCGCTACTTCAAAAGTAGCACCGCTACCGCTACTTGCCCTAAAAAGTAGCGTCGCTACCGCTACTCGTCTTCAAAAGTAGCGCGCTACCGCTACTTTATCACAAAAGTAGCGGCGCTACCCGCTACTTTGAACAACGTTTAAATTTTTTTTTGCAGTGACTTGTGAGTAACTGAATACAAAATTCGAATAATTAAAAAGATAAATTAGATTATCATCGACTGCTTTGTGAATAACGTAGCTAAAAACTAAACATTTTTTGAAACCAGTGTATTTTGAGTTGGGTCTGATTGTTTTTAAATTTTCACGTACACTATTTTTAACCTCATTTGTTCTTAACTTAGTTGTAGTCAGTACTTAAATTGTAGGGGGGAAGCGGGAGGACGCTTCCCCCATTGAGATTTGAGCGCTGGATGATATAATTGAAAAAACAATCGACAAGCATGCCCCGCTTGAGCGTATGAGTCGTAAACAACGAAAACTTGCAAGAAAACCCTGGATAACTAAAGGAATACTTACTTCTATAAGAAAAAAAATTCAATGTTTCGAACTCATTTCATTACTGATAATACAGTGGAAAAAAACTTCTTTCGGCGTTACTCGAACATCCTTACAAAAATTAAATCCTCGTCTAAAAAGATTTACTATTACTCTGAATTCGCTAGCAACAAAAAAAACTTGCATAAAACGTGGGAAATTATACGTTCGGTATTGCCGCATAAATCAACCTTGAACCCCCACTAGCACTCAAAGTTAACGATCACATTACGGATGACCCTAACACCATTGCAAACCAATTTAATAATTACTTCTGCACAATCGGCTCCAACTTGGCAGATACCATAAATAGTGAAACAACTTAAAAACCTACAGATTTCTTAAAAAAAAAGATTTTAGACTCAATTTATCTTGATCCGCCAAGTACCAACGAAATCCTAAACCAAATTACTTCTCTAAAAAACAAAGCGGTGGGGCATGGCAACATTCAACCATTTATTCTCAAAGCTGACAGACACGTAATTGCACCGTACTTAAGTCTATTACTCAGCTTTGTATTTACGGAAGGAATCTTTCCCCGAAATTGCAAAATTGCAAGGATCACTCATATTTACAAAAGAGGAAATGAATAATTACCGCCCCATATCCATTTTAACTTGCTTTTCAAAAATCATAAAAAAGATTCTGTTAGTGCGACTTAGCAGTTTTTTCAAAAAACACAATGTAATATACGAAAATCAATACGGTTTTCAAAGCAACATTTCCACATCACATGCGATGTTGGACGTTGTCACCTCATCCTACGACAACATTGATGATCATTTTTATACGGGATTAGCATTTGTCGATTTAAAAAAAGCATTTGACACAGTGTCGCATAACAATCTCTTGACAAAGTTAAATAACTATGGCATTCGAGGCGTTGCATATACTTTAATCCACTCCTATCTTGATAACAGACAACAGTTTGTATCTATAAACCAAAGTCAATCCAACCTAAAACTAATTAGAGTTGGGGTTCCCCAAGGATCGTCACTAGGTCCTATGTTTTTCCTGATATACATTAACGATCCATACAATTCACTGGAAAGCGAACCAAGATTATTTGCAGACGATACGTGCTTATTAGTAAAAGGTTCAAACTACGAACAACTTGAGATTAATCTTAATACAGAACTACATCATCTCCATTTGTGGTGCAGTGTGAATAAGCTATCCGTCAATCCAGCTAAAACCAATATCGTAATCATTCCACCTAAACGAATTACAACGCCAAGTAACGGAACTCCAGTAAATATAGTCAGTTGTGCCAAATATCTGGGAGTTATCATTGATAACGAACTTAACTTTCATGAGCAAATTAAAGTAATGGAGGGTAAAGTGGCGCGCTCAGTGGGAATACGAAATAAACTTAAACAAACTCTTCCTCAAACTGTTATGTTACAACTCTACTATGCATTAGTATATCCGTTACTATTGTATGGTATAATTATATGGGGATCGACGTATCCTACTTATTTACAGAAATTAAAATCCCGACAAAATCGAGCGATAAGAGCCATTGTTGGTGCTCATTTTCGAGATTCAGTAAACCCATATTACTCCCAATTGAAAATACTGCAAATTGATGACTTTTTCAATTTTGAAGTTGCCAAATTTGTTTATGGTTCCTTACACAACAAAACTCCAAACTCATTTCACAAATATTTCAGTAAAATTAATGACCGCTCAGGTCGGACTACGAGGCAGTCGAGTGATTGTAACAATTTAAACATACCCCGTTACCGTACTAATAAATTACAGATGAGCATTAAATATCAAGGAGTCAGGATTTGGAATTGCATTCCCAAAAATATTAGGGCATTCTCGCACAAAAAATTCAAATATAGCTACAAAAACTCCCTATTATCTTCGTACAAATATTAGCATCAAAGATTTTTGTTGATGCAGTATGCAAACTCCTTCATGATATAATTAAGCCAATGTCTGCTTTGGTCACATAAAAAGTTCATGCTGATGACGGATCGTCATTCTTTTTTATTTTTTATTTTATTTTTTTACGAAACCGTCAAAATGTCGCAACTCACTTAGGCAAAGTAATGAAAACCATCCATGATACTGGTAATAATTGCCTCTATGACAAGAGGATGGTTGCTTGACTCGATGACCGCAAGGTCTTTCGCAACTTCCCTGTCGCCTTTTGAAACAGAAGCTGATTATATTTTCTTCTTCATGCTATTACTGAGCGATGAAATAAATTTGTCTTGTCTTGATCAGACAGAAACGGGCCAGTCAGCACGAATACATTCCACAAATTCCGACCGGATATAGTCCCAAAGTGCGGTGAAGACCTTTTTTTTTTTTGGTTTTCACTCAACTTCGAGGATGAAATCACATAATTTCCACTAAAGTATTATCGCATGCCAAATGCGTTTGGTCAAGGCTGCAAAAGCGTCCCCCCCATGCAAAATTTTACAGTTTTAAGTACTGGTTGTAGTATAAAGTGACAAATTACATTAGTGTAAAGTGGCATATCTAATTTTGCTTAGTTAAAAGTTAACTTTTGTTTTGAATTAGATCATTATTAAGCCTATACTATTAGACAAATTATTAAAATCAACAATGGCAATATAGAAAAGATCGCAAGAACTCCATTGACTACCTACAAATGCGTTAAATGAGATTGTGCTCTTTAAATATTTTTTCCTGCTAAAGCTAGCTTTGGGCAAAACTTGTTTTTAAATGTTCAGCAAAACTGAGTTTTTTGTTCTTAAAAATTAATATTGTTCTTACAAAAAAGTATATAATAAATTATGAACGACATTTTTGGGGTCAAAAAGAGAGCGTTTATATTATTTAGATTGCTCAAATAAAAAAATGCTTCGCATTTTTCATTATTATTTTTTGTTATCGAAACAAAAACAAACGCTTAATCAACCCTTCAACCCTGAACATTGCTATGCAAACAAACAAACAAAATAAAATTGTTTGGCAGCAACTACAAGTCACAGCAACAAATCTCCGCAAAGATTTTTTTAAAGTTTTTTTTTGCTTATTTATTTTTGTTATTTTATTTTGAACTTCAACTAAAGTAAACCTTGTTAATTTTTTTGGTCTTTCAAATAAAATTGGAGGAAAAAGCTACTGCATTTCGAAAAAGACCTTTTTTTGGTCTTCACCTAAAATTAACGAAAAAAAGTTACTGGATTTCGTTGTTTTCAAACCGCGCCCCTTAAAAAAAACTTTTTGATGCCCTCTCCCCACAAACACTCTATTTTGGTGCCGGGCCAGCCTCTAACTGTCCAATGCGGCCTAAGCAAGCGTCTACTCTGGTGCCTAACTGTATCTTAGCATTTTTTTTAGTTCGTTTTTTTCGTACTTTAATAGACCTACTATCAGTTTATAATAACTAACGTATAGCTGCTGTATACGCTACTCCTGTTCAGATACAGCTGCTACCGAACCATGGCCATGTGGCCATAGTTTAGTTTAGACTTTAGAGGACAGTGAGCAGTGAGCACCCCTACAAATCTCTTGTTGGAAATTGCAAAACGTAATAAATTCTTCATTACAACGTCACAAACAAAGTTATTTCGTCTTTGCCATCCGTACTAACAATTTTGTGAACTAACTATAACAATTTACTAGTGTATCTGTTTTTGATTTTATGAAATATTACAGTAAACACGTGAAATAAGTAGCGGTAGAGTGATAGTTCATTTTCTACAAGTAGCGACGCTATCGCTACCGCTACATGCCCTAAAAAGTAGCGTCGCTACCGCTACCCGCTACTCAGTTTCTGTAGTAGCGGCGCTACCGCTACTCAAAAAGTAGCGGGAGCGGTAGCGCCGCTACTATAGTAGCGCGCTACTGCCCACCTCTGCATAAGGCTATATATGGCCCCAGGTTACTGCAACGTCACAATACAAAAACTGCTCAGGTATGACCAGAAATATACATAAAATTCTTTTTTTTTGAAAAAGCAGTGTCACAACTACAGTCAACATCACTTTCTTGCAAAAACTTATAAATATCGGTGAAAGCAGCTGCACTATGCTGATTGACTGGTTAGTGGTTGTCATAGGAGCCCACATGCTTTAGGCCTTTTATAGACCTTTTTACAACGTATGTTGTTATTTGATTCACATGTAAAAATAAATTAAAATATCTCAAGATTTTTAAAAGGAAGCACTGTATTTTTATATTATCGCTAGTCGCTATCAATAGCCACAGCGATTGTTGCTGTCAATAGCAATAGCGATTATCAATCGTTGGTAGACGAGTCTCTGTTATTTCAAAAAGTTGTGAATAATTCGATAGTCGCTAGTTTTTTTTGCTTTTGTTTTTATTTTTATTTTTTAACGATTCCGAATTCCGATTATGACGCATACTGTTGTTGTTTGAAACATAACGCTTGGTACCGGCCTACCGGTAGCTGATACTTCTGTTCTTCGGTCGCCATAGTGATGGATGACGGAACCAATTTCAAAATAGGGGTACATTTTAGGGCGGAAGCAAAATTTTGACTTAGCCTTATGGATCGAGTAAAAAGTGGAAGGGGTCGGGGGAGCCGCTGAAAATTTAAGCTAATTCTCAACGAAAAAATAACATATCGCTATAACTACTAGCCAAGCCTGTAAAACCCGTAATCAAGAATCGAACTGGAATTAAAAATCGAGCAATGTCTACCACTCGAGCGCAGAGAACAAAAATTTGCAAGTGTTTAGTCCAACATGCCAATCACCATGACGCATAGTAGTAAATCGGTCCGGGTTTTCCGGATCGGGTTAGGTCCTACGCTTGAGACGAGTTTTGGGCCCAGCCCAGTTCGGGCTTAGTGTTGGCGATGCTTCGATTAACTGGTCACATTACATGCAAAATTGAGAATAATTTCCGAGGCAAAAATCGAGAATAACGAGATAAGAGCTTGCTGAGAAGCAATCTCAGTGAACGACCGACAGTCCGACGCATGTTGAACAATGAGATTCTTATAAAAAAAACTTTCTCTTTCCCATTAAGAAATTAATTAGAAATGTCTTTTAAGACACCAAAGAGGATTTGGAATTTCAAATATTGTCAAAATGTATATTTCATTGACAACATAGTGCCCAATAATAATATATTATTGGGCTCTATGTTGTCATTGCTTAAGAAACATCCTGTCCAAGCTTAAGCCGTTGGAACTAATGTTGTAAAAAAACGTTTTTTTGGAAGGCGTTTTTTAACTTGTTTTTTTTATGTATGTGTAGTTTTTAGATGATTAAGAAGACTTATACGTTTTTTCAAGGTTTGGTTAGGAACTTTGCTTCTTCTGAGCAAGGTAATAGACGTAACAATTGCTTGCTGAGAGAACAAATTGCAGAAGTTTCGGTAGGTAAGGCGGAAGTGGTAACTCTGCTATTTTCTTAATCACTGACTGGTTTATTTCACAGCAATCCGCAGTGGCGTTGCTAAGGATAGCGACACCCGGAGCGGAATTTTGTGGTGTCACCCTTTATCATGTATAGCAGGCTGCAAAAGGTTCTATGTTAAAGATAACGATACTACTTCCTTACTGCAGATAGCGTTTGTCATTTAGCTAGCTCAATAACTTTTCGTTGTAAGATTCTATAACTTGGAAGTATGAGCAGCACCGTGACAGCACACGTTTATTATCAGATTTAACTAGAAATCTGCAATGGAGGGAGAGGCTGTTTTGGGGGTCTGTAAGCTCCGTCGGAGGCCATTGGTGGTCTGGAGGCGAACAGACAGACAGAGTTAATTCATTTGTCAAGTTGCACAACGCCAACTATATATGAATAATTAAAACAAAACAACAAAAAACAACAAGATATCTTAAATAAACTAGGTACTACAATCTCGACAGGAGACTGCGAAGTGACCAGTTTTTCAGGTCTTCGAGTCAAAGATCCACCCTAAAATTGCAGTCGCTAAAAGCGACATTATTTTTGAGAAAATTGCTTACTAATGTATTATGATGCCTATATAAAATGTGGCAAATTAACAATCGCTCTCAAGTAATTTCTTTTTGTACTCAATTTTAAATTTGTGGAAAGTTGGTTGTCTAATTTCAGCTGGGATCAAGTTCCATGTTTTAGCTCCTTGATATTTAAAAGATTTTTGCGAACGTGCTGCTGTAGAAAATTTTGGAATGTAAAGTTTGTTTTCAGTCTTTGCTCTGGAAAATAGCTCATGTACTGAGGAAGTAGGGGTGAAGAACGTAGAAAATGGTTGGGAAGAATATGGTGAGAATATTGGTGCATAAGTTTAGCTATTTCCAAAGTCTAAAGCTAAGGCAGTTTCAATTTTCCTAATTTTTGATATTGGGGGGTAATAGACATTCTTAACTTGGAGTCAGTAATACTGTAATTCGTAATTTCGAATAGGTTTGTTTTGCAAACATTGTAGTCTATTGAGATAAGATTGGTTGGCGTTTCCCCCCAATGGGAGACCAAATAAAAGGTCAGGGTGAATAAGAGAATAAACAAAAGAACTGCAGAAGAGGAAATAGGTAACATAGCTTGCTCAAAATGCCGAAAAATCGATCGAGCCACTTTGTTATCGATAATGCATAATGTGGATTTGAAATTAAGTTTGTTATCAAGGTTTACACTAAGATATTTTGAGGATTCAAAACAATTAATCGAGCGTTCGTTATAAAATACTGTATACTCAGATTTGTTGTTTGTGCAGTTAATTTAGAGGGAATTACAATTATTGTAGATTTTTTAGGGTTTATCTAAAGTTCATTAGCACTAAACCAAATTTGCAGTTTATTCAGTTCTTTGTTACATTTGTTTTCGAAAACAGTTATGAAAGGTTACTCACGAGAAGACAGGTATTATTGGCGAAGAGACGAGGATTGCATGATACAGAATTTGGAATGTCGTTTACATGATAAGAAATTAAAGAGGCCCTAGTATGGATCTGAGGAACACCAATATTAATTCCTTTTGAAGAGCAGTGATGGTTTTGAACGGATACAAATTGGTTTCGAAATGAGAAATAACTTTCAAGAAGCTTATATGCAGTGCCACGAATTCCATAATGATACAATTTTTGAAGCAGAATATTATGAGAGACAGGGTCAAATGCTTTACGAACGTCCATAAATAAATAGCAAGGCAGTTTGCTTTGAATTGCATCTAAAGCAAATACGTTAACGTCAAGTAAAGCGTGTATTACTCTATGTTTTTCCCGAAATCCATACTGAAAGTCGTAAAGTACTTGATACTTGTCAAAAAATTTTATCAGTCTAGTTTTGATAAGTTTTTCAAGGATTTTAGACAAAGTCGGGAGAAGTTAGATAGGACGATAATTTTTAATTATTTGTTTATTTCCAGATTTAAAAGTTGGCACTACTTTTGCAATTTTGAAAATGGATGGAAATATTCCCAATTCAAAACCATGGCTACAACATAAGGACAAGATAGGTGCTAGAATTTGTCTGAGATATGGAATTGTTTAAGAAGGTTTTAAAATTATAGTTTCATTTCCTAAATTAGCTTTTTTGGCAATTGATTCTCCAATTTGTACAAAGTATTCATTAAAACATTCTGAATTTCGCCTGGTTCATCCATTTCATTACTGTCCAATGTTAGTTTAAATGGGAGGCTTGCAGGCGCGTAGCCAGAAATACGCAATGGGGGGGATGGTTTGGGGGTGTGGGGGTGGAGCCACCAGCCTCGAAAATTTTGCATTTTTTTGCAAAAATAACTTAAATTTAGGGCTATTTTGATAAAAAAATAATGCTTTTAGAACATGGTTTGGAAATTGGCGGTGCAAACATGATTAAACTGGTTGCATAACTGGGCTATTTGGAAGGTGGTTAATTGTAAAATTTTATTTCTCTTGTTTAGATGCTAGTAAATTATGAAATCGAATAGTTCAATAAAACTCACACGGAGTAATCTATTTCACCTACAGTTTATAGAGAAAAATAATTGGGGAGGGCTAATGAAAAGAGATTTGAGAGAAATGATTGGTAATTAACTAATACTGAATAGCCCCCCCCCCCCCCTTATTCCTTAGTTTATAGTATATTTGTTGATGACACCTATGTTTAGCATTTTTACACTTGCGATCAAATTTGATTGCGTATTTTTGTCCATTTTTCAAAGTTTTCATTTATTTGTTAGTTTTTTTTAAACAAATTAGCTCCCCCACCTAAATATTTATTTCAAAAGATGTTTTAAATCACTATTTAGTCCACTCCAGTGCATTTAACAGTCTCAAAAGCGCTAAAAACGTAGTGTTTTTCTCATTCTGCATTTTGGTCGACATGCCAATGCCCCCCCCCCCCTGGCTACGCTACTGGAGACTCGTAGATGACCGTTTTGCATGAATTACATTGTTGATAAAATTCCACAGTTGCTTTGGATTATTTTGTCTCTCAAAAATTGTGGCATGGTTGTACGCTCTTTTGGCTTGGGTTTTCACACGTGTTAGTTTGTTGGCAAACTTTTTAAAGTATTGTTTATCAGATTCGTTTCCATTAAGGAAATGGGTTTTGTACAAATTTTGTTGCGCTTAATCATTTTTAACAGATCGCTATACCGTGATAATCCATGGTTTCCTGTGAATGTTTTTGAGAAGCTGTTTGCAGAGGCGCATGCTCCTCGATTATCTCAGTAATTAAGTTAACTAGTGTTTCAAGTTATTTTCAACTATAATTGAGGAGTGTATTTATTTTATTTATTTATGTATTTATTTCATTTGCACCAACATACAATTTTACTCAAATCAGCAATAATTAAATCAAAAACAGCATTACAATTGTAGCCATTTTAAAGGAAAAAACACATAATGTTTTGGTACAAATAGGAAAAGCAGCAAAACGAATAACGTTATATCATGCATCAAGTCAAGGTTGTATGGCCGGAGTTATCAATATCATGCATGGCTGCTACACCTCAAAGAAAGCGAAAATAAAAGAAAAAAAGCAACTCAATTTGCAATATTTACAGAGCAAAAAAAAGAGGTATTTACAAACAAATTCGCACTCACACATGCATACAATCCACTCACACCATTACTCAACAGTCACCTTCAGTTACACATTCAGTTCAGTCACACAATCAGTTCCGTTACTCAGCAGTTGCCTCCGGTCACACGCTTACAGTCACACATGATGTTAGACACACAGCCTGAATCAATTTTAGTTTAGTTGAATACAAACAAATATTTTTGTTGTTTCTTTCATTTTGTATCTACTGTTAAACATTACTCATTAAAAACAGTTTAGGTTCATCAAGTTTTGTTCAAGTTGTATTTTAGTCAAATGTTAGTTACAATTAAAATCATGATAGATGCGTTATATAAAATACTTTAATGATCAACACCTAATAAATGTTAGTTAATTGTTTTTGGAATGTTTTTACTGTTTTGCAATCTTTAACAAGTTTGGGAAGACTGTTCCAAATTTTTGGACCTAATACTGCATAGACTGCTGACCAATATTTGTTGAACAACTAATTGGAATAATTTGGCTATTACTTCTTGTAGCTCTGTTGTTACATTGGTTGAGTTGAAAAAATTTTTCAAAAGTTTTTGGTAGTAGCTTATTGTTGAATTTATACATAAAAGTAGCTATTTCTTTGCTTAGAAGTTGGTCAATTGAAAGAAAGGGAAGGGATGTAATTGAACCATTTACTTTAGGTTGTTTTTCATTTATTAGTTTGATGTATTTATTGCAAGTATTTTGCAATTTGTTTTTAATTGTTTTATTACCGTGGCACCAAGTTGTTATGCAATATTGTATCTTACTCTGAATCATGGTGTAGTACAGCAATTTCAGTGAATGGGAATTTAAATATCCTTTAGATGCTCTGACAATACCAAAAGTTGAACGAACTTGTTTTAATAAATTTTTTGTGTGTGTTTTCCAAGATAGAGTTTCATCTAAAGTAAGGCCTAGAAACTTTGTATCAAATACTTGTTTGATTGATTTGTCTCGAAGAGTTAATTTGATGACTGACTTTTGTTTGGTAGTAGTGGCTTTTGTTTTGAATAGCATGAAGTTGGTTTTGTCTATATTTAAAGATAGCTTGTTAGATGCAAGCCAGGTATCAATATTTAACAGTTCAGCATTACCCTTTGCTTGTAAATTTGAACGCTTTTTTCGCTGAGAAAAACACTTGTATCATCTGCAAACATAACGGAAGAGCAATGTTTCAAGCAGTTATGAAAGTCATTTACATACAGTGAAAAAAGTAGTGGCCCTAAAACAGATTCTTATGGGACTCCTCTGCTTGTTAAACAATCATTTGTTGAAGAAATAAAATGATAACACACTGTTTGAGACCTATCAACAAGATAACTTGAAAACCATTTATACGCATTACCTCTGACACCGTATTTCTGTAGTTTAGACAGGAGTATGCTGTGATCTACAGTGTCAAATGCTTTACGTAGGTCTAAAAAAATTCCCAAAACCATTTGTTTTTTGTCAAGGGAATTAGTAATAGTATTTGCAAGATACGTGGCAGCATGACTTGTGGAGTATAATTTTCTAAATCCAAACTGAGTTGGAGATAGCAAGCTGTTTAAATTGTAGTAGTAGTTTGCTGTAGTTGTAGTAGTAGAGTTGTAGTAGTTTGCACAAGATCATACGTTAAGGGTATAAGAGCAGCTTCCAAGTCATCGCAGAACTTTTTACCATCAACAGTTTGGTTGTTTCGAAACATAAATATGCCTCCATGGTTATTTGATTTATCGATGGGGGTAGAAATTTGCAGAATATTGGACAATGATCAGCTAACTTGAAGGAAAAAACACCAGGCGTTAGAACAGAATCATAATCGCTGGATAAAATATGGTCATATGTAGTTCGTGATGTTGCAGTTACTCAAGTTGGCTTAGTGATTAATTTGGAGAATCCATTGTTTTTTAGCACTTTCAAATATTCACTCTGTGAAGATGTGTATTCACAGGAATTTAAGTCAATATTGATGTCCCCCATAACTACAGCTTTAACTTTTTTGTGATTTAGTCATTGCATGTTTTCATCTGGAGCTTCAATAAGAGCATTAATATTGTTGCGAGGATGACGATAACTTCCAGCGAATACATATTTACTTTTTAGGCCAGGAATTTCGTCATCAAACCAAAGATGTTCGCACCCTTGAATTTGCAAACGTAAACTTTCATTTTCTGAAAATTTCAAAGACCTTGACACGTATGCACTAACACCACCAGCCTAAGTAGGTGAAGGAAGATGGACAAAAGTATAGTCAGGAATATTCACATAGAATAATGGGGTTTTGTAAATGCCGGTTTCGGAAATACAGATAATGGAGGGAGGCATAGGCGTAGCCTGGATTTTTGAGTGGGGGGGCAAACCACATGCAATAACGTCATCAGAAATTTTCGGAAGAGGAACTTTTCATGGGACCAAGATATCGTAAAATGGAAGATCAGAAGCCGTGGCCTGTGTTTTTCACGTAACCAGGATTTTGCTGAATGAAGAGGGCTTGAAAACAAAGTTAAAATGTCTGAATTGGGAGATGCGTTGAGTAAACTTGTGCTACTGAAACGTATTACAAACGGGGGTCTGGGAGGAGAGCCCCTAGCCGCCGGAAACTATGGGGGTCTGGGGCAGAGCCCCCAGCCGCTGGGCGATTTTTTGTAATTTTTTAGAAAAAAAAAGCTATTTTAATGCCATTAAATCACATTTGGCACGTTTTTAGGGCCATTTGAAAGAACTAAAATTTTAACATTAAAAAGCCAATTGAAAAAATTAAATTATTCAATTCTCCTTCTACTTACAATTTAAGTACAAAACGCGTTTAAAAATGTTGCGTTTTGGGATTAAATTTTGTAAATGATTTGGCCCAGTTATGGGGAAGTAAGGTGCATTGCCTCGTGTAATATTTTAGCACTAAATAATACTCCACTCGAAGATTTTCCTTAAAGATTTTTGCATTGTTATAAAAATAACCAGTTGTAGGAGTACATGTACGACCAGGAGGCCCAATCCCCATCAATTCAAATTCAATAATTTGTTCAATGAGCATTTCCCTAGCTAATTTTTTTCAAAGTTTTTGTCGTTAAAAACTGTTGAGGTGGAGGTGAATTGTTATTTAAAAATGGTGCAATATATGGTTAGAACTACTAATCAAGCCCCAACCGGATTTACATTGCGTGGGGCCCCTAGCATTTTTGGAAGTTTCGGTACATCTTCTTGCCAAATCAAGGTGAAGACCAAAAAAAAGTCTTACCATTTGAGCGCGGGGCCACTGGCACTGTGCCAGTGTGCCATATGGTAAATCCATCCCTTTTGCCATTGCATTACGTTCATAAAAAGATTAGATGAGGGCCTGAGGTTGCAACTTTTTGAATTAAAATACTGAATTTCTCCCGGCTTGTGTATTTAAAATGATTGGCAAAAATTTTTATTGAGGGGGCCCGGGCCCCCTGATCGTCTATATCAATATTTTATTGTTCATTATTGTTGTGTAGTACGCACGTACTGTTGTACGCGAAAATGCTTCAAGAAACTAAAACTAACGAAACAATAAGCTTTAATGTCGCTGTTTCGGTTCTTTTGTTTGTGCGCAATTCCTTGCCATACATACAAAACAAATTTTTGCTTTAAGTGACTAAATTTGCCAACAGTTTTAAATCTTAGTGTACAGGAATTCGTGTTTTTGCACTGACTTAAATTTCCAAATTAACCACGTGCAGTGCTTGGAACCTCATTTGATTTCCTTCGCAACTGGGGTGGATTCCGTACTGCAGTTATCATCGTAGTCTCGTCCATCACCTTGACAACCTCTAAATTTCGCTAAGCTCATTGGGACTTCTGCGACGCTTTGCGTCGGAAGTCCTTAAGTTTAATCCGGCATATTTTACGAATTCGTAAACAAAAATACAAAACGCTATAACTTTGAAACGGCTGGAGGTAGAAACTTGAAATTTAGATCTTAGCTGGGGCACATACGAATCATTCTTAGTGCAAATTTTGGGGGCAATCGGTGATGCCATACGGGTTTCCGAGCCAAAAAATGAAATGCCAATTTTAGGTTTAAATAGCTCTAGCTCGAAAACTAATGGCACTAGGGGAAAAAAGTTTCGAATTTAGAAGCGTCCGGGCATGCACTTTCAGCTCTCAAAAATAAACCATGACGATTCCGACACTTTTTTTTCTTCATTTATTTATTTATTTATTTATTAAGCAAATCACATGGTGGTCACAAAAACTCCGAAACCACCAAAGCTAGAAACTTAAAATTTGGACAGATGGTAGGTCTATTCATGGACTTGGGCCCCTGCAATTTTGGAGGCGCTATACGTCACGTGGTTTGGGGCATATGCACCCTAAACTAGTGACAGCGAAGTTTATTAAGTGATTTTACTCACTCAACCGCGCGTGCTGCAATGGACGAATGGTTTAAGGCGCCAGTGCTTGAAACCTAAGACCTGGGTTCAATACTCTGGTTGGTCATCGCTTTTATCAAACCAACATTATGTTATTGAATCTAGCATACTAATTTTTTTTCCATTACGACGAAATCGTTTATGATATTTTTTGTTTCACACTACATATGATCAGAGGGTATCAGGTTTCATTCTCTGTGAAGACGTTCCACAAATCAGCTTCTAAAGACCTCAAGCTAGCGCGCTTGTTTCTTTTGCTATCACTACAAAATTTTAACGACAATAATATTTTTACGTACTTTGGAGTTAGTCACCTACGCTCGTGTGCTGCCGCGGCCGAATGGTTAAATGCGCCAGCGCTTAAACCTAAGACCTGGGTTCAATTATCTACTGGGTCATCGCTTTTATCAGACTAAGATTACAGTATATTGAATCTAGCATATTATTTTTTTTTTCGATTGCGACAAAATCGCTTTAAATAATTTTTGTTTGACAATAGGTATGAACAGAGGGTATCAGGTTTCATTTTCTGTGAAGACGCCCCAAAAAGCACTTTCGTAACACCATGAGCAAGAGCGCTACGGTACTTTTTTTGGGTGTCCGTAGAAGTTTTTAGGACAAAACTATTTTGACACAATTTGGGGGGACCAACTTAGTCACGTTCGCGCGCGTGCTGATTGGCTGAATGGTTTAAGGCGCCAGTGCTTGCATCCTAACACCTGGGTTCAATGCTCTGGTTGGTCATCACTTTTATCAAACCAACATTATATTGAATCTAGCATACTAATTTTTTTTTGATTACGACAAAATCGTTTGTACTATTTTTTGTTTGACACTAAAGATGGCCAGAGGGTCTCTCAGATTTCATTCTCTGTGAAGACGCCCCAAAAAGCACTTTCTTAACACCATGAACAAGCGCGCTACTTTTTTTGGGTGTCTGTAGAAATTTTTAGGACAACACTATTTTGACATCATTTGGGGGACCAACCCCCAAAAACCCCAAATGGACCCGAACAAATATCAGCTTTTTTGACGGCTTAAGCTAGGGTGCTACATCTTTGATATCAAGAGACAATTCGGAGACAAACACCCTGACGGGAGAATGATGGTGAAATGGGACTGGTGGAAGCCAGTGCTTGAAACCTAAGACCTGGGTTCAATTATCTACTTGGCCATCACTTATATCAAACCAAGATTATATCGAATCTAGCATATTTTTTTTTCGATTACGACAAAATTGCTTTGAATATTTTTTTTTTTTTTTGACACTACGTATGATCAGATAGTATCAGGTTTCATTCTCGGTGAAGACGTCCCAAAAAACACTCTTTAACACCATAAGCAAGCGCGCTAGATTTTTTGGGTGTCAGATGAACTTTTTAGGACAAAACTATTTTGACATAATTTGGGGGAACCAACCCCCCAAAACCCCCAAATGGACCCAAAAACATATCAGTCTTTTTGATGACTTAAGCTATGGTGCAACATCTATGACATCAAGAGACAATAACAAGACAAATACCTTGACATTGTTTGGGGGTACCACCCTCCCGAGGACCCCCCAAGTGGCCACCCCAAACATCAATTTTTTGAAGTGCTTAACATAGGGTGCCAGAGTCCAGTAATTTGCCAACCTCCCCTTTGGGGACCCCCCAAATATACCCCCCAAAAACCAATTTCTTGAGCGACCTAATTTACGGTGCCAGTGTATTTTCATATCAGTAGATATTTAGAGGCAAATAGTTTGACAGAGTTTGGGGGTACCACCTCGCTGAGGCCCCCTACCAAATGGACCCCCCAAAAAACAATTTTTTGAATGGCTCAAGCTAGGGTGCCAGTGTTTTTGCTGTCATTAGATGTTTAAGATACAAATATTTTGACATGGTTTGGGGGTATGGCCCCCCTCGGGGATCCCCCCAAAACCAATCTTTTGAACGACTTAATTTACGGTGCCAGTGTTTTTTGATATCAGCACTACATTTTTTGGAGATGAATATTTTGACATAGTTTGGGGTGCCGCTCCCCGGGGACCCCCCCAAAACAGACCCCCCAAAAATCAATTTTGTGATTGCCTCAAACTAGGGTATTAGTTTTATTTTTACTATCAGCCCATATCTAACACACGAATGTTCTGACATCATTTGGGAATACCCCCCTGCGAACCCCCTCTAATTTACTATCAGCCCATATCTAACACACGAATGTTTTGACATCATTTGGAAATACCCCCCTGCGAACCCCCCCAAAATGGACCCTTCCAATATTAATTTTTTGCTTGGCTCAAACTAGTGCGCCAGTTTTATTTTTCGATATCAACAGATACAACAGACAAATATTTCGACATAGTTTGAGGGTGCCACCCACCCCCCCCCCCCAGGGAAACCCCCCAAAGTGGACCCCCAAAAAACAAATTTTTGCATGACCAAACTTACGATGCCTGTGTTTTTTATATCAGTACTTACTTCAGAGGCAAACATTTTGACAGAGTTTGGGGTACCATTCCCCCTCGAGAACCTCCCAAATGGACCTCTTAAAGATCAATTTCTTCAACGGCTTTTGTTAGAGTTCTAGTTTTTATTTGATATTATGAAATACTGAAAAGACAAACACTTCAACATACTTTGAAAGTGCGACCCCCCGGAAATCCCCAAATGAACCTCACAAAAATCAAGTTTTAGACGATTTAATCTAAGGCTTCGTTGTTTTTGATATTAGTAGGTATTTAAGCGACAAAAAATTGACATAGTTTGGGGGCACCCTCCCCCAAAAAACTCCCAAACGTCATTGCGTTGAACGGCTTAAGCTAAAACTCCAGTTTTCTTGTACTTAATACGGGGGTACCATACCCCCGGAAATCCCCACGTAAACCCCACAAAAACCAATTTGTTGAACTTAAGCTAAGGCTCCAGTTTTTTTACATCAAAAGCTATTTAAGAGAAAAAAATGTTTGACAGAGTTTTGAGTACTCCCCTCCGGAATCTTCTCAAGTGGACCCCCAAAATCAATTGTTTTGAACGGCTTGAGATAGGGCGCTAGTTTTTTTGGATATCAATATATATTTAAAAGACAATTTTTTACATGGTTTGGGGGTACCAACCCCCAACATGAACCTTCCCAAAAATCACTTCTTGAAAGCTAAATTTACCAATTGATTTTTGTCAGTTGGGTTCATATGCTGAGCTGGCGTAATGATTCAAGGCGCCAGGGTTTGAAATTGTCGTGAATGAACTGAGCTGGGTTCGAATACTTAGTCGGACATTGGTTTTACCCAAACCACGAACCATTTAAAATCCACATTTATTTTCTTCATGAGACAAAATCAGTTTGGTTGCATTGCATACGATTGAGTTTTAGAGAAATATCGGTAACCTTCAAAGTATAAAGGGGAGAATGATGTTAAAATAATCTTTAAAATATGAAGGGGAGAATGATGGTGAAATGGAACTGGCGGAAGTCCCGTATTATTTTCCCGCGGGAAAATGAACATCTAGTTTTACTTCTTCCTTTTTTCTTTCTTTCCTGGTTTGGCTGCCAAGCTAAGTTTGTAATTTCAGAGTTTGGCAAAATGATGATGAAATGTTTGCAGTGTAGATAGATCGTACGCACATTGTCACCTTTGCAGATTTTGGTCTATACGTAATATTAGCGTCTAGGTTTCAGCTTTAGTTAGCGACTTTTTTAGTGCTTTAATTTTATGTTTAATTTTCTTTTCATAAGCTATTGCATTAACGCTGATATTGAGTAGCTTATGTGATCTGCTATAGGGCTGAGTTCTGATTTGCTTCTCGTCTTTTGGGAACTTAGAGAACTATTTGGATTAGCCAGAACTACTTTGCTTGCCACCGGTTTATCTTTTGTGAGGACCTTACTTCGTAAGTGTTACCTTTCGTTTATTTGCTACCGGTAATCTATTGCATTGATTGGAGGCTTATGTCTATCTATAATTGTGCATTTCACCATTAGTATACCGTAAACTTATATGTAAACTAATTAACTGCGTATCCAAACCATTTGCATTTTACAGTAATTTTGCTAATTCTTAATCTATCTGAATTTGGATAATTTGCAGTACTAAACAATTGCATAACTTTGTGTATCGGATTATTATTGCATTTTTTTATTGCTTTTACTAATCTTTATGTATTTTTTATGAGGAATTACAAAACTCGAATAAGACTCCAATAAATTCATTTGTAACCCTGGAATTGGAGTGTTGTCCGGAACAGTCGCATTTTTATCATTGGTGGCATGTCAATCGGGGGAGGGGGGCGGGCTCCTTGGGCCCCCCTGACTACGCCTATGTCTAGGGGGCCTAAATCATGACTGTTATTGCGTAAAAAGTTAGCTGGGGGCCTGAGATTGCAACTTTTTGAACAAAAACACTGAATTTCTCCCGGCTTGTACATTTAAATTGATTGGAAAAAGTTTAAATTGAGGAGGCCCGGACCCCCTGGTCGTCTGTATTAATATTATTGCAATTGTTGTTGTACGCGTGTACGCTGTTGCACGCGAAAATGCTAAAAGCAACTGAAACAGAAGAAACAATTGGCTTTGTGTCATTATTTCATCATTGGTGGCATTTCAATTGGGGGACCCGGCCCCTCTGCCTCCCCTTCTGGCTACGCCTATGGAGGGAAGGTTTGTAATATTTAGTAGCATAGGTGGGCACAAGTCCGTTAATCGTTAATCCGTTAATAACGAAGCTAACTTTTTCATCAACTCGTTAATCCGTTAAAAAGTTTTTTCATGTTAACGGACTAAATTAACTTCCGTTAAAATGCCCGTTAACTTAACGACAATGGTTCATTAACTTACGTTAAGTTGCGTTAACATAAGGTTTTCATCGTTAATTTCTTGTACCACCCATTCATCGTACCGGTACAAACAAATTTGCGCTGTCAACACTTGTTGCGTAATTAGCGCGAGTTTTATAGAAGAAAAAGCGAAGGAACTGCGAGATAAACAAGCGAGCGCGGGATCAAATGAGCAGGCGCAATAAGAAATGTTGCAAGTATCAAGTAGGTTAGATCTTAGATGAGTTGAACTGCTATACTGCAATAGACCCATGATGCACCCATGAATAATCTGTCATTGGTGGTAAGATGAAAGTGACTATAGCATGGCAGCGTTAGCAAGGAAAGTGGACATGGATAGTTAGTTAGCCTAACCTATAGCAGAAATGATCTCGATAATTATCGTAGTCTACAATCACTAATTTGTAATCGATTACGCAATTTTCAAATTATCGTACTCAGAAATCAATTACAAAGGATCGTAATCTACGAATTGCAAATAATCGAGCCATGGCTGGCTACTACTATAGGCTAAGCTTCCAGTACCAAGCAAAAGCGTGAATGATGTTGTAAGTGTATAAACTCTATCATGGGAGGGGTACCGTTGACCAACTACAGAACAGAATGCAAGAGCAAGACTTGCATAATTGCAATTTTAGTAACAGCTTAAAAATAGTGATAATGCAAAACAGAATTACAGGGTAGATTGCAGCAAAAATGCAGGATAGATTCCGATTTCGTAAATGCTGTTACAAAAATTATTTTTAAATTTTGGCGAAGCGATGTAATCGTAATAGCGATGATTGAAGGTGAAATAATCGCAATGGAAAATCGATTGCATAGGTGCGTATTTGTAAGCGTAATCGGCGGAATCGATATAATCAAACCAAAGACCATTGAAAGAACAGAATGTAGGTACCGGTACTAAAATCAGGGATGTGGAAGCGCCTATTTTCCAACCGCTTCCGCTTCCACCTCCATCGCTTCCGCTTCCACCGCTTCCGCTTCCACCACTTTTACCAAAATTTATCATAACATTTTTAGCTAATAATATGAATAAAATGCATTAACGTGTTACTGGTATGTAAATGAAAAGTGAAAACGATTTATTTCATTACTAACACACAGAAAAAGTAAACATGAAGAAAAACAATACTCCGTGCAATAAAAAAAAGTAATATTAAAACAAGTAATTTAAAACAGTGAGTGCAATAAAAAAGCACAAGAAAACAGCGGCTATAATAAAAGAAAAATCCAACGAAAATGGTGAGTGTAAAATAAGTGTAAAAAATATAAAATAAGTGTAAAAAATATTAATAGAGTAAAAATAAGTGTAAAAAAATAATTTTACTTAATTCTCAACTGCGCAATACGTATTAGGCTATGAGTACGAGCTACTTAAATTTACTTGGTCAAATATCAAGTTTGAATCGTCGTATCTCTATTTATACGCCGAATATGCATGTCATTTATTACATACTTACGTCATCTACTACGAATTCTCACCGCCTTGTAAACACGAGAAAAACAATGAATTGAGTTGCATATCGTTAATCGTAAACAAGTTTAAAGTTTGGACGTAGGAAAATACTTTGAGACGTCACCGAACTCCATAGGTGATTGCAAGAAAGGCACTTTATTAAATCGACCGAAGTACCTTCAGCTTGGTAGGTTAGTATTTTACAATAAAATTAAATTCAATAATGAAAACAGCGGTTTTAAGAAAGTGAGCGCACTGCGACTATTGTTTTTGTATTTTTTTCGTGATTCACGAACCCAAACATTACAAACGTACGCTATTGTCCCCAGAGAATTTTCCTATCACCAAATTTAACGCTACACACTCACAATTAAATTACTTACCGCAAAGAATCGTCAAATGGAATACGCGAAAGCAACATCAAAATACTCAGTTTTCTTTCATAATACTTTAATGACAATGAAATTAAATTATTTTAAAAACTATATTAACTAACATTACTTCAAGCTTGATTTTATTTGAGTAATAAAACTTTCCGTTGTGAATCGATAGTAACTTGCGAGATTTGCCAACAGTCGAAAGATTGCAAAATAGTGCGTTGGTAACTTGGTATTCGCTAACTGCCTTTTATAATTTGTAAATGAGAAACCACGAAGCTTTGTTTTCCAAGTGTGAACTGGGATTGTTGCTGAAATTTCGGCAAAATATGGCTTTGCCAGTATTTATAAAGTTTTAAACCAAAGATTTAAAAAGTTATTGCCCCGATTCGCATTTGAGGGCAATGAGTTTAGCAAACAGCGGTGGATTCAAATTTTTGCGAGTTTAAGAGTGGATACTTTCTGCAACAGCTGGCTTCACAAACTCTTGTAATGGTATGTTTCAATTGTTTGTTTTGTGTTAAAAAAACATTTAGTGCGAGTATTGTCGAACAACGTAAGTGGAAGCGGTACCCATTTACCGCTTCCAGCTTCCGCTTCCGCTTCCACAAAAATTTACCGCTTCCACCGCTTCCGCTTCCAGCTTCCGCTTCCACATCCCTGACTAAAATATGGCTGTAAAAACAGTGTTTATTTTGAGCTAAGTGTTAATGTCATCCAAAAACTTGGAAGTGTTTGCATCCACGGATCGCGGATGGTTTCAAAACGTCAAATCTACGTAGGCCTACACTGTACAGTGGTTGGTGATAGGACTAAAACGAGAATGAATGACGAATATTCATTCGCAATTTTTTTAGTTACTTTTTTAAGAGTCAAGATTAAGCTTTGGGTTAGGTTGGATCTCGGCACTGTCTAGAAATTGTTTTGCAAGCCACAGGTTAAATAGTTAATTTTAGATGCTGTTGTAGCGTGAAAGCACAGAGACTTAGAGTAATAGTGTCGTGGACTGAGTAAGCAACCGTCTCTATTTAATAGTTTCCATAATGTTTAATCGTTTACGTACCATCTGGCCTAAAGGCTACCAGCGCGGAAGCCCAGGGAAGAGCCACCAGAACGGCGACTACTTAAAAACAAGCAATGCGAAAAAATGACTCTTTTTGGGCTTCTGCGCTGGTAGCCTTTAAGCAGGGGGGGAAGCGAAGTGAGACAATGACCCTGGTGCCCATGGAGTTTAGGAGGCCCATGGGCTTTGAGGGGCCCTTGGACTTCAAGGGACCTATGGAAGTGACACTGACAAATCAGTTTGTGGAACATCGAAGACTTTTTTTTTTGGAGATCACATCAAAATCCGAAGAAAATTGTGGCATTTTCCTTTTCTTTTTTGAAGTTCACAAAGCTGGAGATGCCCAATATTTGAGCGGACCCTGGGCCTACGTTTGGCTCTCGGCGCCCCTACAAACAATTAACGATTCATCTATTGCTTTTTGTGGCAAATAATAAGCTGCAGCCTCATAAGTCTATTAATTATCGCTGTTGGCATCCTCGAAAGATTTTCCGATCGCTACTTTGTTACTGCATATGAGCTTATTATTATCTTGAAATTAGATTTGACTGTAAAATGTAACATCCAAAACACAAAAGATCACCATAGCAATAAATTTTTCCTTACAATCAGCTCAACAGGTGATTACGCGTGTTCTAAAAGTGAATGAATAAAAAGAAATGTAAATTATACTCAAAATGTTAACGGATTAACGGACTTCATTAACTTCCGTTAATTTCAGCTGAAAATAACGAATTAACTTTAACGGAGGTATGAAGTTTGCTAACGGACTAGTGGTTAACGAAGCTAACGTTTTGCATTAACTTGCCCATCTATGTTTAGTAGTCATTCATTTAGTTCGTTTAACGTGCAAAAATAAGTGTGAGCTTTTATCATTGAAGTCAAATTTTTGTTTGCTCTGATCAAAAATTTTGCAATTTTTTATATCAAATTGAGGTGATTGAGCCAAAAACTTAGAGAGATATTATCGACATCGAAAGCTGTTTCATCATTAAGGGTGCCTGCTTGACGTGATAAATCGCCGTTAGCAATCGCAGTCATCGAAAACACCGTTCAAGTTACCGCAACCAAGCAAGATGGTTTGCTACCGGAAGTCTACATTACAACAATGAAAAAGTATATAACAATCGGGAGTTTGTTTGCAAATTTATTCCAGTGTGGAATTTATCGAGAGGGGCACGAGAAATTTATACCTGTGTGGATCAAACGAACAAGGTGAAAACCAAAAAAAAAAGGTCTTCGTCCCAAAAGTTTTATGAAATCCGTTGTGAGTCCACAAAAATTACGAAAATACTGGCGGTAAACACCAATTTGGGAGTCTCAGGCCTCGATTTGCACTCCAATAGCCCCGAGCCTGTTAATTTCTTCGGGGCACAGTCCTCACTTTGGGGGGGGCACAATTTTCGTTTGGGGGGCACGGCCCCGGAATGCCCCCCCGTGGCGCTGGGCCTGGCATAGTGACCGTCTTCTGCATTCCAGAAGGTTTTTTTGGATAGTCTTTTAGCTTCTTTGAAACGTGGCAGAAGCTGCTTACGTTCCTCCTGAATTATTTAGGTAGATGCCCTGTTACGTAAACAGCACTTTGTTGGGATAAACGCCTCTGTTGATTATATAGTTAAGGTTATGTAAATTTCTAAAAATTCGACGTTTGTCCACAGCGTTTACCAATTCAATAATTATTGGCCTGGTCAATTTTTCTTTTCGATTGTTATACATTGGGCTTCGCAGTAATCGATGACAGTCGGCCAGGGCGATCTCAGTTCAGGCCCGTATCTAGACGGGGGCCAGGCCCCCCTGTCAAAATTTTGGCCCCTCTACTGTCAGATTTAGGCTACTTAGCTTGCTTCTTTGATTACCAACGATACATTGCTAAAAAATGTGCACGGGCAACCTTTATTATGCTGGACACTAGTTGTTTGTTAGTACAAAGTGCATTGTTACGTAACTAAAAGGCCTGTAGCAGCGAAAATGACTCTTGATCATTAGGATTTAGAACTAGTTTAGTGTTTAGAGAACAGACAAGGCTGATCAGTAGGGCAAGTTTTACAAGTTTTTTTTACAGCATCCGACAGCTTCCGAAACTCTCAGACGTTAGATAGTACGATGTTTTAAGCTGTTTCCATAAATTTTATTTTGCAACTTTTTTCGATTTTACTTGCAACTTTTTACGGCAATTTTTATCAATTTTTGCCCAATATGTAAAAGGTGTACTTTGAAAAATATGCTTTGAAACTACAGTGTTTCAATTTAATTCTGGTTATGTCTCTGAACTGTGTAACAACGAGCTTCGTGACCTATTGCCTTCGTCTCAATGTTTTCTATGATGCAACACTTGGTTTGCACAAAGAGGTTCAGCTACAATCGTAGAAGTACTACCGTGTTTCCCCGATAATAAGACCTACCCGTAAAATAAGACCTAGCGTGAATTTTGAGGATGATTTTAATGTAAGCCCTACCCTTAAAATAAGCCCTAGTTGAGAGCGGCAGAAAGACGAAAGAGTCAAACATTCTTTTTTTATATTTATTCAAACTGCTTTAATGCGGTGTATGCCACCCTTTTCAAAAAATCTTGTTAATGAGTTTCTGAATAAAAAACATGTTAATGGCAAGTAAATGTAGATCTTTTTTCGTAATTTCTGTTTATTTAAAATCTCGTAATTTTTACTTTGTAACTTCATTTTTTGATGTATCAAAATAATACATCCCCCGAAAATAAGCCCTAGTGCCATATTTTGGAGTAAAAATTAATATAAGCCCTGTCTTATTTTCGAGGAAACACGGTAGTACCACAGTGTCAGAACCAGAGCTGTGGAGCCATTTCAGAAATGACCCGGCCAAACATTAGCCTCGAACTTTATGCAAAATTATTAAACTGCCAAGCATCTTCAAGCTCTGTGGAGCAAAGTTTCAGCATGCTGCGGAAACTTGTCAAACGATCGCCATTTCTCTCCAGACAATGTGTGGAAGTATCTAGGATTATATGTTAATATATCTCTTGAATAATTATACCATAGCGATTGCCCCTTTTCCAGTTTGATGGTTTTTGATATCGTTTGATGGCAACACTTGTATGCACGTTTTTCTTTTCGGTTGGATTTGATGGTAGAAAAGCGGTTTGTGTATTGTTCCTTAATTTTGACCAAACCAAGGTTATTCGAAAAGTATAATTGTGTGGTAACTAGTGAGTAACTACAAAATCAGTGTTGTTTAAACTCATTGTGCATAGGCCTAAATCCAACTTTTTACCGCTACTTTTGTTAAAAATAAATGAAACTTTTTCAAAATTTTAGTGCAACAAAAACTTGCACTTCTGATCAGTGATTGAAGATTTGACTGAAAACTAAAAAACTGATTTTTCGCAAGATATTAATTACTGCATTACCTACTATTCAGTATCTACATATAATGTCGGGCCAAGTCAAGCGTTTGAATGAGTCCCAGATATTGGTGGTAATCTCTCATTTAAGTCAGCGAAATGTTTCAAGTAAAAGAAGCATCGCACAGCAGTACGAAGTAAAATTTTTCCTGCAAAAGTGGAATCTTCATTTTTCGATCATTTTTTGCCAAGTTAGAAGGGACCAGGATGCAAACCTAAACGGGTGCGAACTTAACTGGTAGATTACTGGTACACTGGTAGCTAGTACAGCAAATTTTGCAGCTGCTGTAAGTGCGAACGACCTCAGCTCGAAAGTTTGTTTGAAATGAAGCAAATAATCAATTGCACATAGCAAAAGTGATCGTACAGTGTACGAGTATAGTTGCAAATGAGCCGGGTATAGTTAGCACATTAAAAAGAGAAATGGAAGCGTATGTGGAGTTGGCGGGCTGTAACTTCAGTGACGTTCGGATTCCTCACCCACACGGTGGCCTATAAGATAAATGAATGGAAACTCTGTTTCCAATGACTCTGTTGGTTGAGGCCATTATTACTTCAAAGACGCAATGTCGCAATATAACTTACTTGCATTACAGCATAACCACTAAATAATTACATATGTAATATTTAGTGACTATGATTACTGTAGTAAAGAATAAAAAAATGTAGCGTTTCAGACGTATGATATTTTACTGTCACGCAAATAAAACAATCAGCTTGGTTTAATCATAGAACGTTATATCCGTTCAATACTTGCCAAATTAGAGCTTTATATTCGTTGCATAGCAAAACAATTGTGTAGTTAGACCAATAAAAAAAAGATAAATAAAATGGAATGACCGTTTTCCCGAAAAATGCAGCCCAAAAAGAATGGGATCTACTAGATGAGATCGAAAAAATAACGTTTATATTTTCGACAAAGTGCAGCTCGCATTGAGCGTCAATAAGCAGGGAAAGTGAAGAAAAAAAGCATTTTCGATCAAGTGTTATTCAAACTCGTGTAAGGATCCCAAAAGAATGAGGGACGAAAAAAAGAGCAGAACAGAAAAAAAAGCAAAATATTTTTTGGTAAAATAGAGCTTTCTAGAAGAAATTGTTTTTGGGTCTTATGCTGCAAATTCTATTTCTAAAAGTTTTCTAATTGGAGAGTGGGAGAGTGTAAAGAAACGACAGTGTCGTGTCATTGCTTCCAGTACGCAAGTATTATGTTGAAAGTTTATGATATTGTAAGTACGGTACTACTGTAGAAAGTAATATTTTAAAGTGTTTGGATTGATCTCTGCAACTAAGTTTGATTTAAAAGTAATAGTTCAGCAAATAAAATATACAGCATATTTTTTGATTTTGATAACATGCATTCAAATAGCAACAAAGTGATCTCAAAACACAAAGCCAAAATAACTGGAAACATATCTTGACGTTTCGTGAAACTACTTCTCACATTGTCAAAAGTAATGAATGGCGAAAAACACAAAGCACAAGCATATAAAGCATCAAAAAGAAGCAGCAGCAGGGGAGAGAATTATTCATATTACTCATGTGTTAAACAAATACAGCGGTATAGAGGTCCTGTCAACATTTAAGTTGGGATTGTGTTTTTGAATTAGTAATGTTTCGGTGATCAATAATTTTCGCCAGTGATTGGTTTGGGCCATTATTTCTGTTTTGTCAAAATCAATTTTATGATCGGGGTTATCTGTCAAATGTTTGGATACATCGGTATCTTGTCTATTTGGCGAATTGGGGTCGTGATTTTTCAACCGAGTAATTAGATTTCTGGAAGTCTGACCAATATACGTGCTTTTACAGCTGCATGTGATGCGATAAACCACACTAGAACGATGTAACTTATTTTGGCGCTCTTTGAAGGTAAAAAGACGCTTTAAATTGAACGTTTCGTTGATTAAAATAAATGTAACTTTAAAGTCCAACTTTTCAAAAAACCATTAATTTTTTTTGGTATATGGCCGTTCATTTCTTTTATGTAGGGAAGTTTCATAAAAATCCGTTTTGTGTCGTCCTTCTTGTCTGTTTTGGGTTTTTCGACTGCTTTTTGGCTGTTTCTTTGACCAAGAAAGGCTTCAGCACCACGGCCCTGAACGGACTTGCACCATCGTTGCCATCTGAAACCAGACAACGACGTGCGCCGTGATGCGAGATCGAGGCCTCTTTGACGTCTGAGATGTCGTTCGATTCCACTCAACTCAGAGCCCCAGAGTCCAGTGTCATAGACCAATCGCACGTTCCTGTCTTCGCTCTTGTGAGAAGTAGTTTCACGAAACGTCAAGATATGTTTCCAGTTATTTTGGCTTTGTGTTTTGTGTTAAAGATATTTCGATGTTCCGAACATTATGCTCCAAAGTGATCACAGATTTTATTAATAATTTTGCTTTAAAACAATTTAGACATTTATTTGGATGCAAGGGAAAATATTAGCTAAGCTCAAAGCAATTTCACATATGAGTCTACTGCAGTGAATTAGATGGATCGGTTTGTTGTTCGAACATCCCAGGTACGATCATCGCCAAATAATTTAAGCCATCCCCAATTACTTTCTGAAATTGATTCTCACGTGTTGTCATCAAGGTCAAATCAACCAAATGCAGTGCAGGCAAACAATAACATGTGTCCACATGACATATCGTCTCAAAACGCTCCGTTTCGGCCAAAACATTGCGAATTTCCGATAGACAAAAACAAACGACGGTTAAATATCCATTGGTATGATAAATTTTGCTGGCTGGAATATTCTGTGGAAAGAGCTGCAGCGTTTTGCTTTGCATGTCGTAAGTTTGGAAGACGCGTTGATCATACTAAAGAAAGAACATTTACTAATTTAAGGGTTGGAAAAGGGCAGTTGGAGACAAAAATAAAGGTTTGGAGATGCACGATAATTGTCCCACTCATATTCGTGCTATGAAAGATTGGTCCGATTATGAATTGCGATTATTTGGTTTCATCAAAAGTGATAGAGAATAATCGGTACTACATTCGAAGCATCGCTGAAGTAATCCAATTTTTGGCACTAAACGAGCTATCTCTTTGTCGTGATTGTGATAAAACTGAAGGAAAAGAAATGGGGCATTTTGTTAATTTGTTTGAATACACATTAATGAAAGACACTAAACTGGCTGAAATTCAAAAGTGCATGCCCCAAAATGCAAAGTACACATCTCCAAACATACAGAATGATATGATTAATGAGATGGCTTCCATGGTGACTGAAAACGTTCAAATGAAGTCCAATCTTGTGATTTGAAAATGTTTACTCTTTAAGCAGATGGTACTAAAGATAAAAGTGGATTTGAAAATATTTCTGTGTCTTTGCGTTACATCAAAAATGGAAAACCTTTCGAATCTTTATTGAAAATGCCGAAAGCCGACAAGTTAGAGGCTCAGTCTTTATGCACGTTACTTCTCAACACTTTGAGGGATTCAGGCCTTGACCCAAGTCAAATATTATCTCAATGCTACGATGGTGCCAATGTAATGAGTGGCAATCAAGGAGGAGTGCAAAAGATCCTGCAAGATTCATTGAAAAAACAAATCCCATATGTTCATTGCTGTAACCACAAGCTACATCTAGTCGTAATAGATTTGTTAAAGAAAGTGCCAGAACTAAACAGTTTTTCGACAAACTCTGTCTTTTGGATACATTTTTTTCTAAGTTTAAAGTTGGTTCTGTTTACCGAGGAGCAAAGCTCAAACGAGTTTTAGACACACGTTGGTTGGGTCATTATCATGCAACTTGCACTGTTTTTGAAAACTTCAATGAGATTGCGGAAGCATTATCGAGCATTGTGTCTGGTCCTGACTCTGTAAATTTTGATGCAGACACGCAGGGGTGCAAATCTTTGTTGAGCATTGGGGGGGATAATTTGCAGTTTTAGCCCAATTTTGCCCTATTTTCAACATTGGGGGGTATGAACCTCGATCACGATTTTTTTTCAGGTGAGCAAATTAAGTGAAGACCAAAAAATGGAACACTTTTTTTCCCCAAATTAAGGTAAAGACCAAAACAAAAAAAGGTCTTCACCAAAAATGGAGCACTTTTTTTCCACTAATGCAAGTGGAGACCTGCACTCAGATGCACGCCAGAGTCAATTTATTGGAGGGGATGCAGATGAAGACCATACTCAAATTGTTGGGGGGATACAGTCAAATTATTGGAGGGGATATATCCCCCCCGGCTTTCGGCACCCCTGCAGACACGTATGCGATGGCTTTTGGGCTGTTAAATATAGTTAAATCTAAATTATTTCGCTTTTGCTGCATAAGTATGAAGAAACGTTTGGGCATACTAAAACCGCTTGACCAGTCGTTGCAAAGCAGAGAAGCTCATTTTGAAGAAGCCATGGACTTGGTAGATACCACTTTGAAGTTGGTGTCTGCTACCCGGACTAATAGTCATTTCACTGCAATCTGTGAAAGTGATGAATCTTTGCTGCCAAACCCCGACCATCAGTCCGACCATATCCGACGTAAGTGAAGCACCAAGTGCAACTGCTGAATGTAAAAGTAGGCCTAAACGTCGTCGTTTAGTGAATTCTTTTCTGGCTGACTATGTTGTTTTGGGAAATGTGCCATCTGAAACTAAAGAAGAGCAAAGCACCACTTTATTTGATAATGCTAGTGCAAAAAAAAATTATTTTCATCCAATTGACAGTATTACCAATGAGCTTACATGTCGCTTTAAGCATAATGCCTGGTTGTACAACGCTGTTTATGCTATGTACAGAAAGTCAAAATCTTTTCTCGATCGCCAATCAATGCTACCTCTTGAAAAGCTTGGTATTACAGTTCCTAGTGAAGCTGAACTTGAAGTATGCTAATCGTAGCTTACCGACAATCTTCCAATGACAGACGCTGAAAGTTGCCATGACTGTAATATTTTTCTGAATAAACTTTACGAACGAAAGTGTGCTTTTCTTAATATATATAAACTTGCTGCAGCTGTAGCCACTTTTGGGTGCAGTGTCGCAATTTGTGAGTGCAGTTTTTTTGCTTTGTCGCGTATCGGCACTCCTCACAGGCGTTCAATGACTCATGGGCGCCAGCGCAGTCTTGTACTGCTTGCTTTTGAAAAATCAAGAACAAAGAAAATTGATTTCGATGAATCTGTTTTAAGGTTCGACAGAAAACATACACGATTGCCACTACTGTAAACTGTCAAAGAGTGTGGCATGTGATTTTTTTTAATTACCGTGCTAGCAGCCAATTGTAGTCGTTTAGCATAGAACATTTTAGCTTCGCTCATACATTTGCTGAATTGTTTCCCAATTTCAACTTACATATAATTCGATACCGGTAATTTTTTTAGTTACATTAAAGACAAATTTAAATTGTGCTAGTTTAGATAGATGTTAACTTTTTTAAAGTTGATATTTTTGAAAGCAAACGAAAAAATTTTGGCCCCTCCTGCTAAAAAAATGCCCCCCTGTGCTCAGTTTTTGGTTACTGGCCTGTCTCAGTTGGATCCTTAATTTGAAGACCCGCTTTCATAAAATCACACACATGTGCTAAGTCTCTTCCGGCCTCTCCACGCGTTTATCTCCATCGGGCTTTCTTAAATACTTAAATCTCTGCGGGCTTTCTTAAATACCATGGATCAAAATGTTTAACCTCTTTTCATACGATTCTTTCGTGCTTGCTGACGCTTTTTGTTCTTTCTTTGAGTTTTGCCAAACATGCAGTAATTTTAATCTTAGCTCTTCTAATTCGCTCTTACAGCTTTTTCTTGCAATTGATTTTCAATTTCATTAATTTTATTGCGGAGAGTATTTTCAATTTTGTCTAAACCTGTACCAAGAGCTGAAAACTTGAGACAAAATTGTCTGCTTTTTCCGTTAATACTGCAATTGAATTAAATTTTCTATCAAGCTTTTGACTTATAATCCAATATTTTCACACATCTTGCTCACCAGCAAATTCTCGAATTACAAATCTGTAGCGCTAGATAAATCTTTGTTTGAAAATTTCTTTCGCAGTAGATGACCAACGCAAAAGCAGTAGTTGAGTTTATTCAGCTCCTTCCACTAGCATTGCAAATCTCAAATGAGCCCCCAGCACTGCAAAATCTTGACGTCCTTCATGGTCGACTCCTGGGAAGCCATGTCAACTTCCAGCTCTGAGCCCCCAGCTCTGAGCCCCAAGCGCTGTCCAGCTCTGAGCCCCCAGCACTCGAAAAAAATTTTTTTTTGCAAAAATAACTTAATTTTAGGCTTATTTTGATAAAAATTAATGCTTTTAATACGTGGCATCAGCGAGAACTCTGGTGGCATAGAAATTATAGCGGTGCAAAAACATCATTAAACTGTAGAATTTTTAGGTCTCCCAAATTGTGTTTGTTTTTTGCTGCTTTGTTTTTCGCTTAATTAGTGCATTCGAGCGTTCTATCATACTTGTGGAAACTCATTTAAGATGTCAGTTTTCGCTTTTTCTCGAAAACAGTGTCATTTATCATTTCGAACTGTAACTATTCTCTAACGCGAGTTTCTTTAATAAGATTAATAGCTCTTGTCCCATGGGACGCCCTTTTTTCTCGCTTTGACTAAGCTAAACCTTGCAAAATCATTTTCTAGCTTTTTAGTAAATAATGTGATTCCGAAAGGAATTTTTGGTTTGGGTGCTTTATTTTATGACTATAAACTAAATTTGAAATTTGCTTTGGAATACCCTAAATTTGGAAGGTCGTTTATGGACAAACTTGTTACTAGTAGCCTATAGCAGAGGTTGGAAGTTGAAACTATGAAAACACATGAAAAAATAATATCTTAATTCAGACATGAAGGCCACAACATATCAAGGCTCATCGGTTTAGCTTGTTTTATTACTGCATATTAAATTGACTTCAACATCATTTTGCTGACATTGATAAGTTGTTTCGGTCACGCTATTATTTTTTATGATTTATGGAATGTCATATGTGCAACCAAGCAGTTGGGGTGGCCATATTGTAAACACAAAGTTTGCAACAAGCACGTGCATTCAATGTGTGGAACTCCAGAAGGAGTGGAAGGAATTGTGGCCAAGTCGTCACGTACTCAACATGAGTTATTGTATTTAACAGTACAACTCAAGATTCAAGAAATCAGTGGTTTTGCTGTTATGCTTGTATGAATAAGACATTCTTTTCTTTCTGAATCGGAACAAATTGTTAACGAAAAGTTTGCCACAGAATAAACTTATCGGCAGGCGCTGCACGAATAATAAAAGGCCGCTTTTTTGCACAAAACAATTTTTTGCTTTTTTTTTTGAGGATAAAATTTCAAAGAAAGGCTGGAGGTCTCGAAGCCGGCCTCAGTCTCTAAACCAAATGTTTGAGGTCTCTGCCTCAATCTCGGTCTTGGCAGATGCCGTCTCGGTCTCGAACCCCTTGGTTATAAAGAACTATCAAAGAAAGCAAAACAATCTTCGTCCCCATACTCATCTCTTATGTTGATGCATAACAAGCAAATAATGCAAACGCAATTATACTCTACAGTCTATACTCTGCAACAGCAGCGTTGCCATGGGGGCTAAGGAGAACCTAATTTGCCAATTTAATATGCAAGCTAGTTTTCATTGAATAAAACTAAGAATTTGCAATAAATATGGAGTAAGCTATTACAGTATCTGGTATTAGAGTACCTAGAGTTAAAGTTATAAGTAGAGTAGGCCTAGTTAGAGTTCCAGCCCCTTTGTTCTTCATATTTATTTTCCCATTGCTGTTCTATCTTCAAATTTAATGTTTTTTCATAGATTTTTATCTACAAGTACAGTAATTCAAGTACAGTGTTTTATATACTTTTGATCTGTACTGTAGTAGCATGCTACAAATGGAAAGTGTAATTACAAGCAGGACTGAGGTCAATCAATACCGAAAAGCAATCTCTGATCTATCATTGTCAATATGCAAAAGTGGATCACTACTGTAACTGTAGTTTAGAGAAGCACTTGCCAAACAAAACCCAAATGTTTTTCTGCAGTTGTCAGTAGTCCTCTTAAAGACGTGTATGTCAGATCCAAATGTTAGCGAAGACTCTTTCTCTACTGTGTCTAATCTGTAATGATAAGCGACCAAATTCAAAGTCACAAACTACAATGATGCAGTGGTAACAACGGCAAATGTAATAACATTTTCCATAGCCTACAACATAAAAAAGAATGAAGTAAGTTCTTGAATTTTTTCCATACATACATTTCAGTCGGTTCGTACTCTTTAAAAGATACCAAATTGTCAGGTTGCGTTTAAGAAATGCCAATGCTTTTTGTTAAAGTTAGTATGCGGACTGTACACAATGTAATTTATTACTACTGCACAATGTGTCTTGGTGCATATTTTATGTGCATTTATTGACAGACATTCTATGCTGTCCCATTAGTGAGCACTTGCGTGCAACAAGTCACAATTCTACGTATGATTAAACCTAGTGAAACATTATCATGGTTTTTCTGTTGTTGTTTTTTGCCAGGTAAAGAAGACTACAAGCACCCTTGTAAAAATTTTAACATGTCCAAACAAATCGGTATATACTTTTTCAGTACGCTATTAAAAATCAACTAAAATCTAGTTTATTTAATTAAAATTTTGATGGGACTTCAATTAAAATCAACTAAAGTCTAGTTTTCAATTAAAAGATTTGATGCGAATTCGTGATAACTGCTATACCGGTATGTACTAAAAAGACCTCCGTTTTAAAACAAGGTTTAAAGAACGCTATCAAAATTATTCAAAATCTGGTTTGATTTATTAAGATCGTCAATCTAAAGTGATGCAAAGTTTGAAGATAAATGACCAATCATCCTAAACCCGTTAAACACAAATTCTTAATCAATTTGTTCTAAAACATCTCCGTCCTAAAAAAAGAATTGCGTCAAAAAAAAAGTTAAAAACTTCATTTAGGACACTATCAAAATCATTTGGAATTTGGTTAGGTGTAGTAAAATCATCAAACTAAAGTGACGCAAAGTTTAAAGATAAATAGCAAATCATCCTAAATCTCATAAGCGTAGCCAGGATCTTTGATTGCAGTAGCGTAGGCGGGGGGGGGGGAGGGGGGGCTATTGGCCTGTCAACCAAAATGCAGAATAAGAAAAAAACCACGTTTTTAGCTCTTTTGAGACTATTTTTTTCGCTGGAATTGACTAAAAGGGATTTTAAGCATCTTTTGAAACATATTTTCGGGAGGGGGGCTAATTGTCAAAAATTAAAGTCACAAATCAATGCAAACTGTAAAAAATACCCGAAAATAATCAATCAAATTTGATCGCTAATGTAAAAACGTCAAACATAGGTTTTATCAACAAATATATTATAAATTCAGGAATAAGGGGAGGGGGGCTATTCAGTGTTAGTTAATTATCAATCACTTCTCTTAAATATCTTTCCATTAGCAGCAAATAAACAAGAGAAGTGCAATGTTATCATTAGCCACTTCCTATACAGCCCATTAATGCAACCAGTTGGTTGCGCTGCCAATTTCTAAGCCACGTTTTAAAAGCATTATTTTTTATTAAGATAGCTCTAAAATTACGTTATTTTGCAAAAAAATGCAAAATTTTTTAGCGCTGAGGGCTCCCCCCCAGGCCCCCAGCCTCCGGCAGCTGAGGGCTTCGCCCCCAGACCCCCATTGGCCTCCGGCGGCAGGGGGCTCTACCCCCAGACCCCCAAAACAGCCCCTCCCCCATTGCGAATTTCTGGCTACGCGCCTGTTTGATTGGGAGGGGGAGGCAAATCGCGAATCACTGGCACTGACATCAAAGTTTTTGCAAGAAGAAATTTTTAATTGGACTAAAATAAAGTAGTATGCCACATGCAACATTTTTTGAAACGACATCTATGTTGCATTTATTATACTGTAAATTCGCTTCAAATTTTTTTTGAAAACTAGACTTTAGTTAATTTTAATCGAATTCCCATTAAATATTTCATTAAATAGACTAGATTTTAGTTGATTTTTAAGAGCATTTTAAAGAAGTATCTCTTTGTTGAGACATTTAGGACGCGTCCTAATCATCCTAAAAAAAGTATTACCTTTATAGAAATTACCATATTTTTGAAAATATTTTGTACAACTGTTTTATGCATTTACGTTTGCTCAGTTAGTCTCCTATAAAATTCAACCCAAATCTGCCATGCCTTTAAACATGTTTTAAACTTAACATTTGTTTTTGAGATATTTCATTTCAACGTTTAAGGTGAATTTACACAGTATCCGTTTTTCGTACGTTTTCGTCCGTTTTTTTACGTTTTTGCTTCTCCTTGAAAAAGTATGCGTTTTTTCATCCGCATTTTTATAAGTCCATATCCGCACTAAGTGGACTGTTATATATAGATAAAAATTTTGTTCAAAAATTTTGTGCATGAACGATTAGAGCGATATTTCGAAATAGAGCTGTACCCCTTTACAAAGAAATTTTTTTGGAAAACTTTTGTCCGGTATATGATTGTCTGGTTAGTGCGGTAATGGACACATAAAAATGCGATGAAAAAGCGCATACTTTGTCAAGGAGAAGCAAAAACGTAAAAAAACGGACGAAAAACGGATACTGTGTAAATTCACCTTTAGATCTCTCTAACAGTGTTGCCGTTTAAATTTTCATTTTTGAAATAATATTTAAAGTATCGTTCATGACTGGTTTGAAAGCACCTGAATGAAAGGCTACAGCATAAATTAATGTTACCGCGGATATTATGATTTTAGAAGTTTGTTAGGATATCCCAATAATTACGAATTAGATTTCTTCTGGTAACACTGTTAGGGAGATCTCCAAACTATAAAATGAAATATCTCAGGAACGATAGGTCAAAAACAGCTGAAATTGGTGGTGTTTTAGACTATTCATTATTTTTGCGCATAATCCTAGCTGGATGCGGATGCTTCACTTCCTTTAAAATAGTGAAGTAATTCCTTTCAAACAGCTCTGTCTTTCCTTGAAGGCCAAGGGCTGAAATCACAAAAATCGGTTAAGGCTTAGTCCCCAAACCCTTATTGTATTTGCAGCTGGGGTTCTTTCTGTCAAGATTTTCGCTTTTTGTAAAACGCAGACAAATTTAGGTTTGGCCCACTCTTACAAAAATCCTACTTGCACCAAGTTATGCATTGGTTGTTTTGGGTTTGCTTGACCTGCAAATTCCCCTTCTAGATAACATTAGCGCCCGTTAGTTTAGTTGCAAGATTTTTAGTTGTGAAACCACTTAAAGCCAAAAGCTTGTTAGCTAGTTAATCTTTGCCAATCTTTCAATTCATGAATTTAGATTTAAATAATTATGTCTTTCAGAGAACATTATGGTGTTGGACGAGTTCATTTTGTTTATATAATGTTGAAGTACTAAGTCCGTCGTTTTGTGAAGTTAAAGATTCCAGTGCAACACTCAATGTAAAGGTAAAAAAAAACAGAAATTAGTTGCTTTTATGCCGAAGCTTTCAATAAAATGTTTGCTTTTTCCAAATTTTTGATGCAATGCAAGACAAATATTTTGACATATTTTGTGGGTGCCAATCCCAGAAACCTCCCCAGATAGACCCCCAAAAATTAATTTTTTGAATGTCTTAAGAAAAAAAGCATTAATTTTCTGCTCTCAGTTGATACTTAAACGAGGATATAAGGCAAAATCAGTTGGATCACCTAAAGTTAAGCCAATCACATAAGACTAGATTGGCTTGACTCCATTCTTTTTGACCCAGCTGTTCCAGACATATTTTACTTCAAACACGTTCAAGAGAAAAATTATTTGAAATAGTTTTGGGTTACAACCTCCCAGAAACCCCCCAAATGGACCCTAAAAAAAATTAAGCAATTAGGCTTCTGAGTTGATAGTTTGCTTTGATAGGGGCTTTATATTTCTAGATCCATCACTGCTGATTTGTTTTTGAAGTTCACTTGAGTTGAGTCAGAAACCTGCAAATTTTTTGGTAATCATGCTTTGCATGAACTTGGACTAACTATTGTAATTGTATTTTTTACAGAGCATTGGGCAAGCTAATATGGTTATTATGTTTTTTCAGATGTTTTTTGTCCTCAAACCAAGTAATAGAAGTGATTCAAATAACACACTCAAATCACTCAATACAAAGGTGAGACAAAACTCTTCATAAAGGAGCCAAAAGACATAATACTTCGATCTATTATGCTAACATTTTCGTAGACTGCACAAGTGTAGTAAAAATTGAGCAGTTAAAATGTGTTAAAAATGTCTAAGAACAAGCAAAAGTAAAGCAAGTAGACCATTGTTTGCAATTTGGTTGGAAAATTTTCTTTTGGGGACCACAAAATAAGCGATTACGGTAGGCCTATTCAGGTACTAAAAACGATAACAAATTTTTTTACAGGAAACACAGCCCAAAGCATAAAATAGCAAACTAGATGCGTACAAAAGTCTTGAAGCTATTTCCTTATGAGAGGCTGCGAAAGACCAAAAAATGCAAGCCGGAAAAGACTGGCAAGATCGTTAAGTCTGCAGCCTCTCATAATTAAACTAACGCAACAAAATTAATGTGAGTTTAACTCTGTACGTTAGACACTTGGTATTACTCTTTGCCAATCTTTCAACTGTGCATGAATTTACACCAATTAGTTTAAGTTTGTATTTTAGAGAGCATTATATGGTGTTGGGTGAGCAGATATGGCTCTCATGATCTTTAAAATGCCGTTTTTCAGGTAATGAAAAGATTTAAAGAGCACACTTAATAAAAAGGTAAGAGACTACTCGTAAACAAGATTCTGAATGCAAAAGTTTTAACTGATATTATTCGCTGAGGCCAGTAGCGTAACCAGGGGGCGGGGGGACTAAAGCCTCCCCCCATCGGCCTAAAGAGTATGCAAAATACCCTGTTTTTAGCACTTTTGAGGCCGGTTTTTGCACTAAAAACGAAAATAGCCCCCCCCCAATGGTATTGGCGATAAGAATTGGTCAAGAACCTGGTGTGATATCGACCAGAAAAACTCGCTTTCAGCTTGGATGAAGACTTTTTTTTTAGATCAACTAAATTTGGGCAGAAAAACCGTCTTAATTTTAGTGAAAACCAATCAAAATCTGGGTCAAGATCGTTTGATTTTGTTTCCAGCCTCCAAAACAGCCCCTCCCACTGCAAATTCCTGGCTACGCTACTGGCTGAGGCTAGTCAGCAGAGGTGGAGTCCTCGAGAACGTCCTTGGCCTCGAGGACACATTTTGAAGTCCTTGGCATTGGCCTCGAAGCCTCAAGTCCTCGAAAATTGCCCTGTCCTCGGCTCGAGGACAGCACTATTTTTTGAACAGTTGAAATTTTGTTGGAAAACGCCAGAAACATCGCAGAAAATTTGCGAACACCTTTTTGTTTTCCTCACTTGGAGCATAGGCGTAGGCAAGGGGAGGAGGGGCAGGATCCCCCCAAATTGAAATTTCATCAATGACAAAAATGTGACAAAAATGCCTATTGTTTCTTCAGTTTCAGTTTCTTTTCAGCATTTTTCGCTGACAACAGTATAACTAACTAACAATATTGAAGACCAAGGACGCCGGGTCCCCCTCAATTCAATTTTTGCCAGCCAATTTAAACGTATAACCCGGAGAAAATGGAGAGTTTTTGTCCTAAAAGTTGCTATCTCAGGCCCCATCTAGCCTTTTTGCTAACGTAATGCTTTAATCAGGACCGGATTTACCATAATATAACGCAGTACCAGCTAGGGGCCCCGAGCTAAAATCCTAAGCCTTTTTTTGGTCTTCACCTATATTTGGCAGAAAGATGTTGCGAAAATCTCCTGGGGCCTAGCGCGATGTAAATCCGGCCCGACAATAACATGGTTAGTAGACGTAACCATCTATTGTACCACTTTTTCAAAAACAATTCAGTTTTTCACCTCCAACCTCGCCGGTTTTTACACACAAAATACTTTTTAAAAAAATTAGCGATGGAAAATGCTGATTGAACGAATCATTGAACTTTAATTGAGGGTCCTGGGCCCCCTGGCGAACGTGTACTCCGGCAACTGGTTATTTTCATGACAAAACAAAAATCTCTAAGGAAAATCTTCGAGTGGATTATTATTTAGTATATTTACTGCTAAAATGTAGCCAGAGACAATGCACCTTACTTCCCCTTATCCTGGACCAAATCACTTACAATTAAAATTTAACACAAAAATGCAAGATGTTAATCGTGTTTTGAACTTAAATTGCAAGTAAAAGGAGATTAAACATTTTGATTTTTTCAATTGGCTTTCAGATGTCAAAAATCTAGTGCTTCCAAATGGCTCTGAACACTTGCAAAATGTGATCCAAAGGCATTAAAATACCTTTTTTTTCCAAAAAATTATAAAAAATCGCCCAACGGCTGAGGGCTTCGCCCCCAGACCTCCAAAGCCTCCGGCGGCCGGGGGCCCCGCCCCCAAACCCTCGTTTGTGATACATTTGAGTTACACAAGCTTTTTCAACACGTTCCCAAAGTTAGATATTTGCATTTTTCAACTATTAGTTTAAGCCCTCTTCCATTGCGAAATCCTGGTTACGTGCAAACAGGCAACAACGATTTCATATCTTCCATCCTACGATATTTTTGTCCCACAAAAACTTCCTCTTTGGAAAAATTTTGATGACGTCATTTCATGGGATTTGTGGTTTAGGCCTCCCCCAATCAACATTCTGGGTACGCCAATGAATTGGAGATCGCCTGAAAAATATTTTTGAAGACCTTTTTTTTTTCTTTTGGAGAACGCTTGCGCCTGTGTCCTTGGCCTCGAGCATTAGTGTCCTTGGCCTCGAGAGGTTCTGTCCTCGGAAAGGCTGTCCTTGGCTTTGGCCTCGGATTTTTTTGTGTCCTTGGCCTTGGCCTCGAGCCTTGTGTCCTCGACTCCACCTCTGCTAGTCAGTTGCTTACGTTAATAATCATATATAATATTAAAACTCATTAGCTCAGCTGTTAAATAGTTTCAACTAAAGATAATATTAGGTGCACTACAGCAACCAGAATTTTGTTTTTTAGTTAGGAGAACCACTGAATTTTTTAATAAAGCTTACTGTCTAAAATTTTTGCCAATTTTTAGAACAGGCGTATTTAGGCGACCATTTGTCAAGGAGATTTTGGCTTTAATAACGTTGGAAAGAAAGAAGTATAATCGGTCCGTTCTACAAAATGTAGATTCCTGAGTTAATAGTTTGCCTTGATTCGGTCCCCAAAATGCTAGATCCATCAGTGCTGATTTGTTCTTGATATTGACTTGAATTAAGTCAGGAAACCCGCAAAGTTTTTTTAAAACTCGAGTAACATTTGCTTTAATTAAAAAATTAAAACTATGCTAACGTAATTTAATTAAGCCCGACAAAATTGCGTTCAACTGCAATGCATTGGTTAAGTTCTCGAGAGGATATATTTTGTTTTACTTCTTTTCTTTTGGTTTCAGTTTCGCATGGCTTGGATTTCGATCAAGCATTGGATCAACCGCATACGCAGCTAGATCTTGTTTCCAGCTGAGTTTCTTGGTGGAAATCGGATCCGCTAATGCTAAATCGTATTTGTACACTTTAATCACTCAAAAGAAGCAACTTTGTGCTCAGAAAACCGAAACGCAGTCACCTGAACTTTTGTCCCGATCACTCAGTTGAACATTATTAAAAGTTTGTGCGCACTTTGGTTGACCGTACAGTTGACCGTAAAGTACACGTACTCTTTCTATTTCCAAAAAAGATCGACATGAAGAATTCAGCATATTATTAAAGAAGCATCAGCTTTAAAAAATTAATCTTTTTTGTTTTCACAACAACGTAAAAGAGAACTGTCAAATGGTACCGCGCACTCTTACATCTACATAACATTCAAAAACTTGGGGACGAGGTTCTTGTCGAGCTCCACCAGGAAGCCCTCAAAGCTCTAGTCGAGCTCGTCACATTCGTCAACTAATTTGACACATTCCACGTTTAGGGAAGGGACGTTCCCATTCTTCGGACGAAACCTGACATAAGGCGCTTAAAAAAGCACCTTGAACATGAGGATGCAGACAAAATACGAAAAGACATTCCAGCACAGAGAGACGTAATCCTGCGATCTGCGCTGATCTTTTGGTGCTTCAAAAAATATTGTTTCCTGTTAGTTATTATCAGAAATTAATACCAGTGTAAAATACCAAGATGTCAAACTTTTTTCCTGCGGCAAACGTGTTTACAAGTACGATTTAATGATTTGTACAAAACTTTTTCGTAACTGTACTTTGTATGCATTTCATTATCTCGCGCGAACGTACTATACCACAGATATAGAGGCGCACTGTGGAGACAAAAGAGTAGTTTTGCAAGCAAAAGATAGTGTTAATTGAAAGCTTTAAAAGGAGTGTCTACTAGTTTATCCTTAATCATGGATACGAACTTGGTTGATTTTTTATTAAAGTACTTTGCCTTTTCCGTTTTCGAATTTCAAAAAAAAAGTTGTCAAATTCGCATACATTGCTTTAATCATTATTTGAGGCACGCTGCCAATGATGTTGGCAATAAAAAGCGCTTCATTTTAGTTGCGTCTAAACAAAACATTCAAGGAGAAATATATATTTCCTACGATTATATTAACTTGCAAGGAGACTTTTGCCTTTTTATTTTGCGTTAAAACTTTTAAAGGAAAAACCGCTGAGCGCGTCAGCTGTTGGTTTTCGTACTCAAGAGTTAAGTAAAAATAGGGCAAGGTAAGAGGGGTAAATATGTCAAAAAATAATACATAAAATTTGTGATAAATTTACAAAAAAAATAAAGGTTTGCTGCAGATTAATCAATTGCACATCTGGTTTTGTGCATGTCATTTGTGCGTCAAAATCTTTCTTCTTTTCAGCTTCCGTTTTTATTGCTCCAGCAATCACTTTCTTGCTTGATTTCACGTTTTCTTAATTGTAATTGTAATTACATTTTATTCACCAAGTTGCCTTGGCCAGGTGACATCGAAGGGACCTTACGGTCCTTGAGTCAAGCTGCCACCTGTCTACCACACCCGGTAGAGGCTTCACACTGTCCTTTTAATTGCTGAACGTTAAGCAGGAAAGCTGTAAAAACCAAATTTTTATAGTCTTTGGCTTGACCCGACCGGGAATCGAACCCAAGTCTACCGCTTCAATAGCATACGCTCTATCCACTAGACTAGTGTTTCTCAACCGCGGCTCTTGGCTATCCTCTCTGTGACTCTGATTAATCTTTTGAAAACGAATCTGTTTTGCACTGTTTATGTAAATTTTATTGAACTATTCCTCATTTCAATAGTAAAACCATTACTAATAAAGCAATAAATTTGGTTAAATTTTTTATTTTTTGGTTTTGAGCATCCTTTTAGCCAACAAACGAGGATAACATTACACAGTTGTACGTGGGAGTTACTGGATGTTAGTGTAAACGCATTAGCTTGGTTTAGTAGCTTCGTTCTCATTCCCAGTTACAGGCGATGAATCATCCAGCCAATTCCGGTGGTTTACAATTGCTAAAATTGAACTATAATTTTTGATGTTTTTTGCTTTAATTTTGGGGCTGCGGTTGCAAAGATATTCAACAAATATAAAAAGATATCCCCCGAAAAACGGTTTTGGAAACTCTGAGTTTTTTACTTCCAGCTTAAACCACAGTTCTCTATAGTCTAAACTATAAGGCCTACTGTGGTTTAGGCGGGAAGAACAAAACTCAGAGTTTTCACAAACTTTTTGGGGGGTTATCTTTTTGTATTTGTTGAATATGTTTGTAACCGCAGCCTCTAAATTAAAAAAAATATCAAAAGTTTTAGTTCAATTTTAGCTATTACTGTATAAACCACCGTAATTAGCTGGATGATTCACCGCCTTTAAACGTTTTATTTTTATTTATTTAAAACGGATGAGAAGGAGACCTAACTTGGTCTTTCGATAGGTTGAAGGACTAAAGTTGTAAAACACTACGCTAACTCAGTAGCAAAATCAAAGGGGTCTACAAGGGTTGAATAGTAAAAAGCCGTGCAACCTGTAAAACTAAACCTGGGCAATTTTTGTAATTTTTCAGCAAAATTTACAGTTTTTGTGCCAGTAGGATCACAATTTGCTCGTTTTTAAAGCTTTTGAAAAAAAACTAAATTTCCAAAGTCTTAACATAATGAAATTGCCCAGCCCTTTCAGCTCCTTTTTACTTGCAGGTCAAGTTCGAAACACGTTTAAACAGTTGTATTTTGGGGTAAATGTTATGAGTGACTTGACCTGGCTGCGACACTGGGGATGAAGCCCCTTTAGCCAGGTCACTTTAACTGAAATATGCATGCTTTTAAACTTAAGTTTGAACTTAAACAGGAAGTAAGGGAGCTGAAGAGGCTGAAAAATTTATTTTTGTCAAAGGGTTTCCAAATACTAGCATTTAGTTCTTTTAGTTTCAAATGGTTCTACAAATGTCCAAAATGCCATCTAAGTTGCTTTAAAATGGCAATTTTTCCAAAAAACGGCTGGGGGCACCCACCCCAGACCTCCGTCAATGCGAGACGCAGACAAGTTTTAGCATTAAGTTTAAGTCCCCCCTCAGCAAAATCCCGTTGGACACCTGTGCTGATGCTGTAGCATTGATTCTTTTTAATTTTGTGGTATTTAGTTTTTGCTTTCAGCTTAGCACAGTACCATGATGAAGCTAACTACTATGGGCGGTTGCAATGCTCCAATAACTTAAAAAAAAGAAACTTGTAGCAGTTGCACAAAACTAATTGAAAACTTTCGTTTGTTTGGTTGCGGCTCCTGTCAACTTTGAGGTTTAAAATTTGGCTCTGTACCAAAAAAAGTTTGACAACCACTACACTAGACCACTGATCGGTTGAAACTAAGCTTAAGAGCACTGGCCAACAGCAGTTGATGTTGCAGTTTCCAAGGACTTAAGCTTCCTTTACGTCTTTCAACCTTTAAGGCAAAAGAACAAAATTTTAACCCCACCTGCAATGTGGCGTAAATTAAAGGCTAGAAAGAGCTATATCATACCTGTTACGCACCTGTGCATGATGTTAGCTGCGTACATTACAGAATTACAGGTAAAAAGCAAAAAAAAAATCATTAACCAAGTGTGAAGATTCCCATGCATAAAATGATGTTAGATTTTTAGTCAGATGATGCCATTGGTAAATAATAAGTTTTAATGCAAACATTGTCGCAATTTCGAACATTAATGTTTTGATATGTGCAATGACTTTTTTCTGGTAACTACGATACCAACTTAACGAGTAAAAAATACTTTGCGGTCCATAAATATTGCTTCGCGGACCATAGTTTGAGAATGAAAACCAATGGTAAACTTAGTCAATTTACACTTTTTTCTATAAGAATTAGTCAAATTTGAGTTGAGGCTGGCTGTTCTTAATTTTTTTACCAGTTTTCAGCCTCATTTGCTGTTAAATTTGAGAGCATCAATGTCAATTTTAGCGACCATGTTTGTAAAATTGTTTAATTCTGAATGCTCTGTCAGCTTGAGTAAACACTTTTTGTGGTTTTTATGGCAGCATCGTAATATTGCAAAACCGAAAAAGCGAGTTTTTGTCAATTTGCACCACAGACAAATATTTTTTCAATTTCCTGCGCAGCGCGCAACAGTACCTCGGAATCGTTGCAATTTTGCTTGCAAATAGCTTACGGATAAATAACTAAAATTTCATCGCTTTGAATCAGTACAGAGTTTATTTTTAGATTTGAAATGTATTCTTTTTCGTTTGGTCTTAATTTTATTTCTGAGGTTGGCAGTGTTCTTAATTTGTTCTTAAATTTTGAGCAAAACTGAGCCACGTGTTCTTATTGTTCTTATAAAAAAAGTTTATTGGAATAATTACGTTCTACGTAGCAATCGTAATATCACATTTGAGCTGAAGTTCGGGGAGACGTACCATAGCTTGATGTTATTAGATCGTTTCGAACAATTGTCATGTGCTTTATTTAGTTGTTTTTTGCTTTGATCGTGCAATAAAATGCATTGAAAAATATAGAAGCTTAAATTTGCAATGAAACTTCCAGATCGCGAAATTTCACGGAAAGTATAGCAATATGCGACTTGAATGACGGGTGATCATGATACCAAACGATTTCGAAGGCTTTGCAGTTTCATAATTGAACAATTTCATTTGGTATATTTTTAGCTGCACGAACAACCAATTTATTTGCCATCATTCACTTTGAAATATGGAAAGTTAAATCATGATAGGTCGAAATTCCTAAGAGGTTTGGAAACGAGATGAAAGAAAATAGACTAAAAATAATAACAGCCCTTGAATGAGCTGTAGATTTCGGCAAAATAAGAACAGATTTAAATAGAGATATCCCAATTTAATAACGAAAGGGGTATTTGCGCAGGGACTCGGAAGGATATACTCTTCCGGATGCGTTTCGTGGTTGAAAAACCTGCAGTAAAGACTAAATGGAAAGTTTTTCGGCATTTTAGAGGATGACAAAGGCAGAAAATCAACCAAAACCAGATACTCTTCCGGATGCGTTTTGTGGTTGAAAAACCTGGAGTAAAGACTAAATGAAAAGTTTTTCGGCATTTTTGCGGATGAATAAAGCTAGAAAATTAAGCAAAACCAAAAGAAAGTTCTTTAACGTTTTCGTCTGCGAAATTGGATTGATCGATATTAACGAAAATAAAAACATTAAACAAACAAAATGAGCATTTATAGCAGTTTGGAACGGCCCAAATTGCTGTGCATGAGAGCATGATGCAGCGGAATTGCTACAGCACAACCCAACCTGGAGCAGAGCTCTGGAAAAAAGTGACCATTTTCACACCACTCAAAAAGTGGGCATCCTATCATCAGTCACCACTCAAGCGGCCGCCGCTGATCAGAACGCTACCCACTGCCGTATAGCTAGATACAACCATAGTCACTAATTATTTATTACAAGTGACTATGATAAAACAACAGAAAGCATGCAAACGATTAAATTGTTATCATTCAGCAAAGATTAAAAAGAAGTAAGTAGGCCTTCGTCTCAAGTTCTAAAAAACACTCAGCGTCATGTCTTTTAGCAAAATAATCTTTTCGCTTTTTATGAACGGCCTACTCTATCACTTCCAAAAGCTTTCCTCGGACTCATCTTTTGGTCTCATTTTGCCTGCGTCCTATGGTAACCTTGACAATTTCCGACTTGACCTCAATTATACGCTGCGCAGTCATACCTGAGCAGTTTTTGTATTGTGACGTAGCAGTGACCTTGGGTTATAAATTATATAGCCCAAAGGTGGCAACAGATCCGGAGCGGACCAGAATATACGTGTTTTTTTGCGGATCCGGATTTAGTTTTATTAGAAGATATGGATCCGGACCGGATCCGGATCTGAATTTGGCACTGCCACCCAAATAATTTGGGGACAAAATTAGCACTTTTGATCTTCACCTGATTTTTGGCAGAAAAAACGCCCCAATTTTGGGTGAAGACCTTTTTTTTAGGTCTACTTTTGGTTTTCGTTGTTATGAACAAAGTGTAGTTGTTTACTGGCGGATCCGGATCTCTTCTTGTTGGATCCGGATCAGTTCCGGATCTTTAAATTTGTGGATCCGGCTACCTCTGATATAGCCTTATGCACTGAAATATGGAACAAATTGGAAACATGTCTACAGGACGGTGGCACAATACAAAAGAGTTAAAATTCGTGTAATTGGCGCTGATTTCATAGTATTTTTTCCGGCTTTGAAATCAATATTTAGAAGTGACTTAGCAGATTTTCAACATAAAGTTTCCACAACTGTGCGATAGCCCTTCACTCACATTTCTGCTTTCCCATCAAGCTAAAGTTTCGTCAGCGTCTAAATTCACGCGTAGCCTGTGATGTGAATTGGTTATGTTTGTGATAGGCTATATGTGAATTCAGATGTTGATGAAACATTAGCCTCATGGGAAAGCAGATATGTGAGTGAAGTGCTACCGCACAGTTGTGGAAAATGAAATCAATATGTTCCATACGCCTTACAATATTTCTCGAGCCAATTCTCTTTTTTTTTTGGCCAAAAGTAGTTTGAGCATCGATGGCGTATCGTGATTTGGAGTCTTAAAAATGGTCAGTGTCATTGATCTGTTATTGCACTAACTTCAAAAAAAATTTAAATAGGGAACTTGAGACTGCAACTTTTGGACAAAAACACTTAATTTCTTATGCGCTATACGTTTGAATTGGTTGATAAAAATTGAATTGGGGAGGGTCGGGCCCCTGAACCCCCTCTGGTTACACGCCTTTTTAGATAAAAAGACTTGGTCGAGTTTGGTTTACTGAATTGGTTTACTTAACTTTAAAATATTTTATTCACAGATCGCACCGAACTTGTGGGCAGTACATAATGATGAAAAACGATGGCCCAAACTAGGTTTTTATTCCAGAGCGCCACCTGGACGCGAAAGGAAGGTTCATGCCTTCGCCGCATATCATTCCATTTTCCATTGGAGGGCACCAGTGTTTAGGAGAACAGATGGCTAAAATGGAAATGTTTATGTTCTTGGTCTCGTTAGTCCAAAGATTTGAACTTGGACCATTTCCAAAAGAAACAATTTTACCAGATATTGAGTCAGGGACAAACGGATTGGCGTTTGTTCCAGTTCATTTCAACATCGTAGCAAAAGAATTATAGCACTTCTGCTGTTAAGAACGGATTTTGTGATACAGCCGTCAACATGCTGTAGTTTTTCTGACATTTGCACTATTTAAACAGATTTATTTTATTCTAGCCCCCGCTTTATTATTGACTCGGGCACACCGCACAATCGCTTATTGCTTATTTTTTTGTGACTTTATGTTAAAAATGGTGTTGTATAGCACTTTTTGGCAGAAAAAAACTTTTTCTATGGTACCGTAAAAGTTGGAGCTGTTATATGTAAGATACATTCTTGATGCCACCTTTAACTGTTGAAAGAAATATTGTTGTTTGCATTTCTGGCGTATCTTTAAAACATAAAAATTAGCTTTATTTTTCTTCAAACAGAGCAACTTTTGTTTAACAAAACAGTCATATTTTGAACGAAACGTGCATGTTATAATTAATAAAAATAATACTAAAAGCTGGGATCTACATCGCATTTAACCATGTTAAACTACTGCATTATGCTCTGTTGATTTGCCTAGTATGATACATGAAAAATTACTTTAAAGAGTTACGAATTACGATTAATTACACGAACAGCGAATAGCCTCGTCTGAGTATTTTTGTTATATTCCAGTTCCTTGTCTAAGTACAACTCGATTTGTAAGAAGTTTTAAAGGAGACCTGAATGTAGGAAATGGCTGCATGATCTATTATTATTATTATTCATTTCAGTAATTTAGCTGATGCAGGAAGTTTCAGCTACATCTTTGTTTACCGGGTTACCTGGGCCAAAAGGAGCGAAACAAACTTTGAGGTCTCCAACTTGGCACCTGCCCACCAGCGGAAGCTGCACAGTCCTCATTGTTTCTGCTAATGCTTTATTGTCAAGAAAGACCTGTGAAGACCAACTTTAAAGCTTTTATTGTTTGACTTGACCAAGAATCATTCTTAACCTACCCTTTCAGCAGTAGATAATCTACTGTATTTTTCATACGCTACCATTTATCTGATGCTTATATTAACTGTGAACGTTTTTAAAGCAGGTAAAACTACTACTCAACACGCTCTTAATGAAACATACAAAACAGAGGTAGAGCCCTTAAGGACGTCCTTGGCCTCGATGGCACAATTCGATGTCCTTGGCCTCGAAGGTCAAGTCCTTGGCTTCGAACAGGCCTGGCGCCAGAATTGCGTGAATGGGGGGAGAGAAAAAACATTTGGGAGAGCACAGATAAATTTTTACCTCAAATTCGGAGACCAAAAAAAAAGGTTTTCATCCTCAAATTTTGCCCGGTGGATACGGGCCGTTTGCCTCCTTTAGGTGCACAATACTCGCTCGGGGATGGGGGGGGCATGTTCATTGCCTGGTGGGGGGCGGCGGAAACTTGTGGTGCGGATTTTGGTTCTTGCCAACAAATTTAGGGGTGAAGACCAAATCAAAAATAAAAGGTCTTCGGCGCAAAATCTTAAACTTCGTCTTGGCGTTCACTCGTGCTTTTTGTCCTGAAACAAGACTTCACACACACATGGGGGGCACAAGCAGTTTTTTGGGGGGGCACAGGCCCCGAAATGCACTTCAGTGGCACCGGGTCTGTTACTTTCTTTTGGGGCACAACCCTCGCTTGGGGACACATTTCTCGCTTGGGGGGGGAGGCACAAGCAATGATTCGGGGTCACGGCCCAAAAATCCCCCCGTGGAGCCGGTGCTGGCCTCAAAAGCCTGCAAGTTTTTGAAAATACCCCGTCTCGGCTCGACGACAGCACTACTTTTTGTTTGTTGAAAATGGGCAAAGGTCATGACCATTTTTTTCTTCGCCTTGGAGCACGCCAGAGACTTTGAGGAAATTTATGAAGACCTTCTTTTTTTGGAAACCACTTGCAAAATTGTGTCCTTGGTCCTTGGCCTCGAGAATTCCTGTTCTTGACCTCGAGAGGGTCTGTCCTCAGAAAGTCGGTCTTTGGCCATGGCCTCGGATTTTTTTGTGTCTTTTGCCTTGGCCTCGAGCCTTGTTTCCTCGATACAAAGTTTTTGTCAGTTTTATGGCTTAGATATTTGTGATCTCAATGCTGGGCATATTTAAATATGCAATTTAATATAGTAGCAATAAAAACGTCGGTTTTGTACCTTGAATTTTCAAATACTTTATCTTCGGTTCCTGCTGTACTTTTAGCAATTCAATTTCCATGTTCTATGGTTGATTTTAGAAATTCGACATACAAAAATGCGGACGAAAAGGAACATACTTTTTTATGGAGAAAAAAAACATACAAAATTGAACAAAAGCGGACGAAAAACGGATACTGTGTAAATTTACTTTTGCCAGAATGACATAAAATATTTTTGACCACAATGCGTAAAGTTTTGTATCTATTTAAGGTTGGTTAATTTGCGACGAAGGCACCTTGAATCCAAAGAAAAGTAAATCAAGCAAATACAAAAGAAGGTAGCATCATACAAAAGAAGGTAGCAAATACAAATGATTAAAATACTAAAGCAGGTAGCATCAATTTTCCCGCTTCAAAAATTGCGTCCGCATATCAGTATCAGTATTTATTCACCAAAAACGCAACAATATGCTGAAGTAGGAACAGCGAAAGACCAAAATGTTCACCAAGTTTACTAAACTTTTGCGAGACATACAGGCAATGCGAAAAGTGGCAACAAACACCGACGACAGCAAGGCGTAAAAAAAGTGTTAATGATGGTAGCTAGCACAGTCGCACAGGACCTAGTTTACTCTTTTGAATAGTGAAAAACCACTAGTTATACCGTTATTGTGTTTTTCGACTATAGGCAGAAATACTTTGCTTGATAGTAGAAAGAGTCTACTGTTGTTTGCTTTTGCTAGGTAAGTAGCAGGTTAATGCAGCGCAGCTTAGTTGTACGGTTATTCATGCAAATAAAAATCAACGCCCTCGTTTCGACTAGAAAAAAGGAAAAACCCCTTTGTACACCGTCAATTTTGCTCAAGACATTTGTTCGAAAAATGCGAATTAACTTAATAGCTAGAGGTCGAGTCCTCGAGGACACAATTTGAAGTCCTTGGCCTTGGCCTCGAAGCCTGCAAGCCCTCGAAAATGCCCTGTCCTCGGCTCGAGGACAGCACTACTTTCCGATCTGTTGAAAATGGGCTAAGCTCAAGACCATTTTTGTTTGTCGTCTTATAGTACGCTAGAGACCTCGCGGAAAATATATGAAGACATTTTATTTTATTTGGAGGAAGCCTGAACTGTTGCTGAAAATTTGCGATTAATTGTTGTGCAAGAAGACCTTTTTTTCCTTTTTGTTCTTTTGTTTTGGAGAACGCCTAAATTTCGCGGAAAATTGACAATGTTTTCGTGCGAAGACTTTTTTTTAAGAGAACTCTTACGTGTTGTGTCTTTGGTCCCTGGCCTCGAGCATTCCTGTCCTTGGCCTCGAGAGGGTCTGTCCTCGGAAAGTCGGTCCTTGGCCTTGGCCTCGGAGTTTTTTTATGTCCTAGGCCTTGGTCTCAAGTCTTGTGTTCTCGATTCCACCTCTGTTAATACCCTTTAGTCGATACTTTAAAGCTTCTGGTTAAAAAAATTTGGTAAAGACTTAGCGTTATGTTGAATATGAGATTGTGCAAAAGGAGATGCGATGTGAAACCTTGTACATAGCAGCAGCAGAATATTAAAAGAAAATTGACGAGCCAAGGCTAAAATGTATACCTTTTCACATATCCTCTTTTCCGGAAGACTTATTCGATGAGGTGAGACATTTTGACGCGGCGGGCTTATCATTGGGGTTTCACTTCAAAAAGTCGTAGGGATAAAAAGTCAAGACTTCATGTCAAAACCCGCTTCAAAACTTCTCGTCAAAAAGTTACGGTCCCTTGAAAAAACTGCACCCGAACATCAGAGGTGGAGTCGAGGACACAAGGCTCGAGGCCAAGGACACAAAAAAACCGAGGCCAAGGACCGACTTCCCTAGGACAAGACCCTATCGAGGCCAAGGACAGGAATGCTCGAGGCCAAGGCCAAGGACCAAGAACACAAAGGCGCAAGTGTTCTCCAAAAAAAAAGGTCTTCGCGCAAAAAAACGCAAACTTTCCGCAAAATTTCAGGCAAAAAGATAAAAGGTCATGGCTTTAGCCCGTTTTTAGCAACTAAAAAAATAGTGCTGTCGTCGACCGAGGACAGGGCATTTTCGAGGACTTATAGGCTTCGAGGCCTAGGCCAAGGACTTTACCTTCGAGGCCGAGAACTTCAAGATGTGTCCTCGAGGACTCCACCTCTGCGGAATATGGACACGAAAACTGGGTGAAGCCAGGTTTTGCGGTTGTTTCTGCTCGACTATAAACAGTAAAACACCCTCAACAATTTAATAATATTACAGCAGAAAGTGGTAGTGCTTTTACGGAAGTACCATCTGTTAAAGTTTAAACTAACGTAACTGTTAAACTAATTGATTGCATAACTTTGTTTAAGTGGCCTCTTAAGTGTTTTCAGTACAATAGCTTTGATTCAGATAATATGGATAACGTTTAGATTGTATAGTAGCAATACTTTAGCTGCAGGAATTGGATTGCGTTAAGCATATGCTGGTTGCGGTTTCAAAGTAGAAAAATGGCAACAACATTTGCTGCGTTTGGTAAGTACCGATATCACGTATCAACACCGGTAGCGTTGGTTTTGATTAATTAACAAGGTCAACAGTAAAAAACTTGACTTGAATACCTCTTTAAGAGGTCTGCTAGAGCAGGGGTTCTCAAGCTTTTGATGTTTTGGAGCCCTTGAAGAGGTTGACCATTATTTATGGAGCCCCACAATAAATTTCTAAAATAAAAACAAAAAAAGTAAACGAATAGCTTGCGGAGCCCCTAGGTTTCTCTAGCGAAGCCCTGGGGCTTCGTACGGAGAACTTTGAGAACTTATGTGCTAGAGCAATGCGCTGTTGCACCATTCTGCTGCTACACTACGATGCTCAATCCTTTTGGTGCTGAAGGTATTTGTAATATTTTTCACAAATCAAGTTTCCAAATTCTAAACGCAACTATTTTTGATCATTCTATAATACCGTGCTATCGAGTTACTGACAACAATAAAACATATATTCGCTACTAGTATACAATTTGTTTTTCTGTTTCTAAAAATTTGAGTTCTTATGTTTCAACAAAAATATCCTTTCAAAATTAAAAGAACATTCCACCCAAAACACCAGCTAAAATTTTTGGGAGTGAAGGTAAAAAACATTGTCCATCAACAAAACGTAAAAATGACAGACAGTTTTTGCACAACATCGTAAAGTACTTCATTTGAATTCTGCGCTGGTTTCCATTGTTTAATTTCAAGCCGGTTGCCAGAGGTGGTTGCTACTGTTTATTTCTCGCTAGCTGCCATAGTTGCACTAAGTTGCTTTTTGCGTTGGTTTCCATAGTGACGCTTGATTTTCACGTTGACATAAAACACCAAAATTAGTTCTTAATTAAGAGTCGTTACTTATTGTTTAAGGCTTGCTGTTTACCGCAGTCAATAGCTTTGTTGTTTTATTAATTCCATTTACAATACGTAGAAAGCATCGCGAAATTCTTAGTCTTTTCAGATTGAAAGATTGTCAGAAATCCCGTTAGTGAAAAATGTGTTTTCTTCACTAAAGAGCCGCCATTTTGTACTTAACGTTTTTGTTAATTCTATTGGCCAAAAAGGTCGTGGGTGGATAAAGAAAGCAAAAAAACAAAAAAACGGAAAGCAATTCAGTTATCGAAATAAACAACTTTAAGAAAAAATTTTAGTAATGAATTTCATCGGTAGCATTTGTTTATAGTTAACGTTTTTAATCCCTTCATAATTTTTTTTTTTTAACCACTTTACAGAAAAAAAAAGTCAACATTTATTGTGGCCGATTCTGAAATGCAATAAAGCTTATTTCGGTGAAAACTTTTTGTATTTCATGTCTACACAGCGTGATCTCAATAATGTTCTCAAGACAATTAAAAGCAGCTGGCATCAATACAAGAGCCTAGCGACGTTGCATGTGCTTCCTCTAGTATGATCACTGCAAAGACGTTTCTACCTACAAAGCCGCTGCTCTGAGCAAGTCATTTAAGTCCTTCAGTTGTTGGTTGGTGGCTGGCAATCAACTTAAATTGTTGTACTTGCTGTTATGATGATCTTTGCCACCGGTTTATTTAGTCAACTATTTCTACTAGCATCAGTGCTGGCATCACGTGCATCAAAAACTTGCAGCATTAACTGCATAATATTGTTATGCATCATTTTAATCCGAAGTTGTTTCGGGTTGCCAGAATTTTTATCATTTTTTTTTAACGACTGGAAGATAGGTTCAGCGTCTGATACATAAAGCAATTATTAAAAGGTGCGAAAGCAGTATAAACATTTTTTTATCAAAAACCAGTAAATTGTGAGTGAAAGCGCTGGCTATTCCTAAATTTTGAAAATTTATAGCTTCATTTGTTGATAATTTGTTTTTAAGTGTTTTTAGAAAATAAAGCTTAGGTGAAAGTCGTCTTTTGTTGAATTGTCCGGTTCATTATTCTGAAAATACTTTTTAGACAAATCAACAATTTTAATGCAGAAAAAGCCGAGTAAGCTCTGATGATTACTAGTACAATTGCATTTATTGCACTTGGCCGAGTTCTAAATTATTTTTTTCATTCTGAGGCTGGCATTGTTTTTAATTTGTTGTTAAACTTTTAACAAAAAAGATTCCTGAGATCTTATAAAATTGGTTTTTCAAAAAAAGATGTAGTATACCTACTTGACTGGTTGCACGGAGAATTGAACGAGCACACGTTGACTTCGACACTTGCAGTGGGAGTAACCAGCACTTGAGGTTGTTGAGTATGATCGCTTTAACGTGTTTAGTTGTTTGGTTTTTCTGAAATTTGCTGAGCTTTGCATCTTAGAAAAGGTTCTAGATGTAGAAACGTAGCTTACACACCAGAGCATTTGCAGTTGAACAAAAATAAAAATGCAAGGTGCACGTGGTTAGTTTTTGAGTTTGTTAGAGTAGAATAGGTTGCGTTGTTCAAAGCACTTGTTTGATTTTGAAAGCAGTAGCACTTGCGTTTTGAAGGCAAAGCAGTCAATTGTTATAGAGCGAAATGAACTGCGTTTTTCAGCCCCACTTAAATACTAGATAGCGAACAATTTATAATAATCAATCCTTCAAAAGCTTTGCTTGCTTTATCTCTGAAGAAGTTTATCGAAGAACATTGATGCCTTGTTTTCAGAAGACCAATTACAGAAAAAGTTAATATTTCATTGCGAGAACAGTAAAGTAGACAAAAGGGATTGATATTATGCGTTTGCCTCACAATTTGATATGTGAAATCCCTGTACTGTATTAGTAAGCATAGTATGCCACAGTTGGCGCTGCAGCCTAGTACGACATTGTAGCAGGGGCGTATTCTCCATGCATGCAAGGCATGCATTGCATGCCTAGTCATTTAACCAAAAAAGATATTAATGATTTCAGCAAGCACATGTCAGAACTTACAACAAAATCAAACTAAGTTTCCACAGTTACAGGTATTCACTTTGAAGTCGAAGTAGCAATAAATAGCCTTGCTTAATTTATTGATTGCAGTTTTAGCCTGTTTTCAGCGTATCGCTAAATTACAAAAAATAATGGCAATACGCATGCAATTTTCAAATTGCATTCAATGGCTCAAGAGATCGCTGTGATTCGATACGGTTACGAACAAAATTAAATAGGTTTGAAAACTTTGACTGCAGCATTGTTTGCTGCAAAAGTTCTTTTCTACGTCTAGTTTCTTGGTTTCGTAAAATATAGCCTCTATTTTGATTTTAGATTTGTGACAGTAAATTAGCTTAAGACAGGCCACAAGCTATGCGCCAAAGCATGCAATTACAAATATTGCATGCGTGTTGCCATTTATTTTATGTAATTTAGCAATATGCTAAAAGCGAATAACTCAGCGGCGAATCCAAGCCGTGAAGGCCGGTAGGTGTTGGCATTAAGTAATGTAAGTCAGAGTGAGTTTTTGATGTGGTACTGTTCGCACTATTTAGGCTAAATGTTGAGCTATAAGAGTGAAAGCAAGATGTGAAATCCATTATAAACCGGGAGTTACCTGTAGTTTGGTTCAATAAGTACTTAGTAGGTCTAGGCAGGTTGTAGAGTTTGCACTAAGTTTGCAAAAAAGTTTTTAAGACTATCAATTAACTACCGGTTGGTTGTTTAGCTGCTTTGTTTGTGCTTTACTGGTTGTTCAATAAACTAAACAAGGCCAGGCCTAACCATACTTACATTGGACTAGCCTTAATTGAGTCCACCAGCCTGCTTAATATTGTATTGCATGGCTGGCTGTTACCAGGCTACGATATATTATAATGACATGAGGAAGAGGCTATGAAAATAGACTATGTATTTGCTATTCAGCAAGTTGGCTCAGCTTAGTTCTACAATTAATGTTTTTACTTCAATGTTATTAGGCCTAGCCTACTTTACTGTTAGTGTAAGCCTAGTATGGTACTACCTACTGGCACGTATAGCCTAAAACTGCTAGAAAATATAACATTTAAAACTGTATTAACCATAGATGGGCACAAGTCCGTTAATCGTTAATCCGTTAATAACGAAGCTAACTTTTTCATCAATTCGTTAATCCGTTAAAAAGTTTTTTCGTGTTAACGGACTAAATTAACTTCCGTTAAAATGCCCGTTAACTTAACGACAATGGTTTATTAACTTGCGTTAAGTTGCGTTAACATAAGGTTTTCATCGTTAACTTCTTGTACCATCCATTCATCGTACCGGTACAAACCAATCTGCACTGTTAACACTTGTTGCGTAATTAGCGCGAGTTTTAGAGAAGAAAAAGCGAAGGAGCTGCGAGATAAACAAGCGACCGCGGGATCAAATGAGCAGGCGCAATAAGAAATGCTGCAAGTATAATTTTAAGCATGCAAGTATAAAGTGGGTTAGATCTTAGATGAGTTGAACTGCGATACTGCAATAGACCCGTGATGTACCCATGAATAATCTGTCATTGGTGGTAAGATGAAAGTGACTATAGCATGGCAGCGTTAGCAAGAAAAGTGGACATGGATAGCTAGTTAGCCTAACCTATAGCAGAAATGATCTCGATTATTATCGTAGTCTACAATCACTAATTTCTAATCGATTACGCAATTTTTAAAGTATCGTAATCAGAAATCAATTACAAAGGATCGTAATCTACGAATTGCAAATAATCGAGCCATGGCTGGCTACTACTATATAGGCTATAAGGCTTCCAGTACCAAGCAAAAGCGTGAATGATGATATAATTAGTGTATAAACTCTATTATGGGAGGAGTACCGTTGACCAACTACAGAACAGAATGCAATTGCAAGACATGCATGATTGCAATTTTAATAACAGCTTAATAATAATGATAATGCAAAACAGGATTGCAGGGTAGATTGCAGCAAAAATGCAGGAGAGGTTCCGATTTCGTAAGTGCTGTTACAAAAATTATTTTTTAATTTTGGCGAAGCGATGTAATCGTAATAGTAATCGTAATCGTAATAGAAATAGTAATCGTAATAGCGATGATTAAAGGTGAAATAATCGCAATGGAAAATCGATTACAAGGGTGCGTATTTGTAATTGTAATTGGCGGAATCGATATAATCAAACCATTAGCCATTGAAAGAACAGAATGTAGGTGCCGGTACTAAAATATGGCTATAAAAACAGTGTTTATTTTAAGCAAAATATTAATGTCATCCAAAAACTTGGAAGTGTGTGCATCCACGGATTGCAGGTGGTTTTAAAATGTTAAACCTACGTAGACCTACTGTGCATTGGTTAGTGAGAGGACGAAAACGAGAATGAATGACGAATATTCATTCGCAATGTTTTTAGTTCCTTTTTTAGAGTCAAGATTAAGCTTTGGGTTAGGTTATATCTCGGCACTGTCTAGAAATTGTTTTGCAAGCCACAGCTTAAATAGTTAGTTTTAGATGCTGTTGTAGCGTGAAAGCACAGAGACTTAGAGTAATAGTGTCGTGGACTGAGTAATCAACCGTCTCTATCTAACGGTTTCCATATTTTTTAATCGTTTACGTACCATCTGCCCTTAAGGCTACCAGCACGGAAGCCCAGGGAAGAGCCACCAGAACGGCGACTACTTAAAAACAAGCAATGCGAAAAAATGGCTCTTCTTGGGCTTCTGCGCTGGTAGCCTTTAAGCAGGGCCACCGAGAGGGGGAAGCAAGGTGAGACAATAACCCTGGTGCCCATGGAGTTTAGGAGGCCCATCAGGGGGCCCATGGGCTTTGAGGGGCCTTTGGACTTCAGGGGGCCTATGGAAGTGACACTGACAAATCAGTTTGTGGAACAACGAAGACCCTTTTTTTTGGAAATCACATCAAAATCCGAAGAAAATTGTGGCATTTTCTCTTCTTTTTTTGAAGTTCACAAAGCTGGAGATGCCCAATATTTGAGCGGACCGTGGGCCTACGTTTGGCTCTCGACGCCCCTTCAAACAATTAACGATTCATCTATAGCTTTTTGTGGCAAATAATAAGCTGCAGCCTCATAAGTCTATTAATTATCGCTGTTCGTAACCTCGAAAGATTTTCCGATCGCTACTTTGTTACTGCATATGAGCTTATTATTATCTTGAAATTAGATTTGACTGTGAAATGTAACATCCAAAACACAAAAGATCACCATAGCAATAAATTTTTCCTTACAATCAGCTCAACAGGTGATTAGGCGTGTTCTAAAAGTGAATAAAAAAAAATGTAAATTATACTCAAAATGTTAACGGATCAACGGACTTCATTAACTTCCGTTAATTTCAGCTGAAAATAACGAATTAACTTTAACGGAGGTATGAAGTTTGCTAACGGACTAGTGGTTAACGAAGCTAACGTTTTCAATTAACTTGCCCATCTATGGTATTAACACAAGATTCAAGAAAGACTTGTACTTGGACAGTAAATGTACACACTAATGTGTACTTGGAGAGGAGGCCTAGTTGCAATACTAGACATTTATTAGTGTAAGTTGTTTTTTTATTCTACTGCCTGATAATCATTGACGTCATCGAAGCTGATGACGTCATCATAATTGCATGCTTTATCTGAAATTTCACGCTACGCCACTGCATTGTAGGCATAGCATGGCACCCTGGTAGGCATAGAATGACATATAGTAGGTTTATTATGGAACAATAGGCATAATACGCTTATTATGGCACAGTAGGCATAGTATGCCGCAGTGGTACTGTACCTAAGTAAACATAGTGTGTCATTATAGCTGGGCATATAGTTGGCTTATTATGGCACAGCAGGCATTGTATTCCACAGCAGGCACTGCAGCTTAGTATGTCATAGTACTGATAGTAGGCGTAGTATGGCAATGCAGATATATATAGCACAAGAGTATACTGTAGTATGGCATAAACTGTAATAGGCGTATTATGGCACAGCGGCATAGTATAGCACGGTAGGCGTAGTATGCTGGAATTGTAGACATTGTATGATATGTAGTAGACTTATTATGGCATCTTAGTAGGCATAGTATGCCACAGTAGACAATGTAGCTTATTATGGCTAAGTAGGCATAGTATGACTTTGCAGGCATAATTGGCTTTTATGGCACAATGTTCCACCGTACGCACTACAGCTTAGTATATCATTGTAAGCATAGCATGACACCCTAGTAGGCAGAGTATGGCGTATAGGAGGTTTGTCATGGAACAGTATGCATAGTATGCCACAGTAGGCGCTGCAGCTTAGTATATGATATTGCAGGCATAGCATGGCACACTAGTTGTTGTAGTATAGCATACAGTAGGCTTATTATGGCACAATAGGCATAGCAAGCTCATTATGGCACAGTCGGCATAGTATGCCTCAAGTCAGCGGGCACATCGTAGCATAGTATGACATCATAGTATGGCATTAATTAGCTTAATATGACACAGTAGGCTCAGTATCCCACAGTAGGCACTGCAGCTTATTATGTCATAGTAGATGTAGTAGAGATGGCGCGGATAACAAAAAATGTTTCCGCTTGCTGCACTGCGTCGAAGCACAATTAAGTTCACGCTGCACCGCACCGCAAGTTATCTGTACTTTAAATATTCACCAACATCAGAAAAAAATTAGCTCTCCAGCTTACGACATACAAAAAAATTGATTATATGGGGTATCATTTTGGAAGGTTTCCAAAGGGGTGGCCCTCTGAAATCATGTCAAAATCTTTGTCTCTAAAACATCTGCTGATATCAAAAAAAAATTACGCCCTAGCTTGAGCCGTTTAAAAAAATAATTTCGGAGGTCCTTAAGGGGGGCTGGTACCCTTAAACTATGTCAAAATATTTGTCTATTACATTATCTACTGATATAAAAAAAAAAAAAACTATCGCTCCGGCTTGAGCCGTTCAAAAAATTGATTTTTGGGGGGTTTCTGGAGGAGTGGCCCAAAAAAATTGTGGGAGACAAAACTGCATTTGCAGCTCAACAACTTTACACAAAAATTAAGTTTTGATGTTTTTTGGGTTCAAAAGAAGAACGTATCAGATTTAGAAAGAATAAAAAGAAGTTAAAAAAAACTCAGGGATAAAAGGATACGTACAGAGATATAACAATGCGTAATATTTTTGCCGTACTTCAGCTGTTTGTGAATAAGACCGCTTTTTACACCTAACTTTAGGGCGGTTTTCGAGTCCTGAAATTGAAGTTACAAAACTTATTGCCTCGAAATTTGGTACAAACATACAACTTGTTAATCTCAAAGTGCTGTCCAAATTTCATGTAGCTAGACAAAACCTTTCTCGAATTATAAGCAAAAGTCTGAAACTTCAAACTCGTTAATTTGAAAATGGCCGAAAAAAACAAAGGAACACACGACGCAAGCATCGACCGTTCCAATCATACGTTTTATCTGCCATGCGTCTGTCTTGTGTGTGTTTTCAATCAGTTTTTATGCACCATGTTTTGGCAATCAAGAACAATCTACCAGTCTACCTAATGATTCCATGCTACTACTAATTCTGTATCAATAGCCCAATATTGCATATCACCTGCTCTGCATGCTGTCACAAGTTACTACACTCGTATTAAATTGTCTTAACTTGATAAGAACAACCACTTCGCTGCCTGCCAACGTAAGCCTGCATATGGGTATCGGGTAACCTAGCTTACTTTTCCATGAACCTTCTAACCCAGTGGTTCCCAACCAGGTGTCCACGGACCCTTTATACAAAGCTTGCTGGGGATCCGCGAGTGCATTGGTCGAGTGGATAGAGCGTATGCTATTGAAGCGGTAGACTTGGGTTCGATTCCCGATCGGGTCAAACCCAAGACTATAAAAATTTGGTTTTTACAGCTTCCTGCTTGACGTTCAGCAATTAAAGGGACCGTGTGAAGCCTCCGCCGTGTGTGGTAGACAGGTGGCAGCTTGACTCTAAGATCGTCAGGTCCCTTTGCTGTCTCCTGGACAAGGCTACTTGGTGAATAAAATGTAATTACAATTACATTGAATTTGACAAAATTACAGTGGTATGCAAATTAATTGACTCACTGCAAATTTTTAAAGTTTGGTAATTCGGTATGTGCAGGATCTTTTAATCAGGGTGTCGAACCGTTTCAAATAACGGTTCGGGTTCAGGTTTAGCTCCGGCTCAAAATATTGTAGCGGTTCAGGTTTGGTTCGGGTTCACTTGAGCACCATTTTCGAGGTTCAGGTTTGGTTCAGGTTCACTCAAGAAAAATATTACTGGTTCAGGTTCGGTTCGGGTTCATTGACTTAAAATTTAACTGTCGTTACTCGTTTCGTACAGAAAAAAAAAAGGAGAAATTGTTGATTCTGTTGAAGTTCACCACTGCTCTTATTGTGCGTGTACCAGCGTCAGCGGCATCCGGATATGGAAAAAATATATTCTTATTTTTGTTAGGGGTTCAGGTTCGGTTCGGGTTCACTTGAGCACAATTTTGAGGGTTCAGGTTTGGTTCGGGTTCACTGAAGTAAAATTTTGCTGGTTCAGGTTCGGTTCGGGTTCACCAAAATGAAACGGTTCATTCGGGTTTACGGTTCGGGTTCAGGTTCTGTTCGACACCCTGCTTTTAATATGATCTAAATGTCTGCATTTAATGATTCTTTTGTAAAAGTCACTTATTCTAGAATAGCTGGAGATGTCACAATCAGCTTTTCGACCTCATAATCAGCTAAATCTTCAATATTAAAGCATGTGCATAGATAGGCCCTTCATTATACGGCTTTTGAAGCTAAAATATGCGATTTTAGATAGTCGGCCTCCTGGTTGGGGTTTCGGGGCCACCTTCCAACGGCACTGCATCAACATAACCATTAGCCAGTAGACTGCAAATTAAAACTCTTCTGACTTGGTTACTCATGCCAGATAGGTCTGATGGTAGAAGCGAGACGAAATATAGTTTAAATGAAACGAGTTAGAAAACTTTAAATTTGGGTTGGTTATGCCCATCAGCTGTGGTAAGCATATAACCTAGAAGAAGGACAACTATGATATAAAACCTCTCCGCAGTTAGATTATACTGCAAAACAAATCATGATGAGTATTAACAATCAAAATTACGTGAACGATGTTAATGGGTCCACCTTCACAAGTAGAACCTCGTCAGGAGGGGAGCGCCTAGGAATTCCCAGGTCGTCAGTCAATCAGCGAAACATGAAGTAAATGATGCTCTTCTGCGAGTATCACCTACTAAATCTACAGTCCTTATGGGGAATTTTGACGCATTTGTTTAGAACAGACACAGATACCTGGAACAGTGTGATCGGAAAACATGGAGTCACTGGACTAAACGAGAACGGCAGGTACTTATCGCAGCTCTGTTGAAGCAATGGACTCCGCATCATGAATACCTTTTTCCAGCACAGAAAGGTTCACAAGTATACATGGTATCGACCTGGTATGCATCAAAAATCTTTGATAGATTTTTGCATAGTTTCGTCAGATTTGTTCTCTGATGTGCAGGACGTTTGAGTGAAGTGAGTTGCTGAATTGTCAACTGATCACCATCTGGTAGTATGTTCCTTGCGACTTTTGAGACCTTGGCAAAACAGGAAATCCAACAGATCGTCTGTGACTTACCGGATCAATGAAATACAAAATCACAGGCTTTGAAAGACAAAGAAATAAGGAAACAGTTTGCATCCAGTATATATACTAAGTTCAGACTACTTTCTGATGTATCCGAGGACATCGAAAAGGAATGGCTGCTGTTTGAATCAGCTGCTGAAAGTTGTGGGCGAAAACAGCTTAGAGTTGCGGGCGAAAGTGAAAAAAGAACACCTTGGTGGAACCAAGAGGTTAAAGAAGCTATTCGAGCAAAGAAAGATGCGTTTAAGGCCTTGCTACAGGATAGATCGTCATCTGATTTGCAATCTCGGTACACTGAGGCGCGAAAAGTGGCAACTTCGGCAGTAAAGAAATCCACGGAGAAGTCATAAGAAGAGCTTGGTCGTCGGTTGGATTCCAACTATTTTTCGGCAAACAAAGTATTTTGGCAGACCATCCGCCGTTTACTGGCAAAAGATCGAATGTTACGCACTTCATCAAGGATTTTGCAGGTAGCATTCTAACGGATGAGAATGAAATCCTTTCACAACCGAGAGAATACTTTGAAGATCTTTTGAATCCTGTAAAGGCATCGACTCGTGACACACAGGAAGTGATAAATTCAGAAGAGGAAGTTTTCACTGCAGCAGAAGTGGCAACTGCAATCAAAGGGATAAAATCTGGAAAAGCTGCTGGTGAAAATCAAATCATACCAGAGATGTTGAAAGCGCTGACTGGAGAAGGAATTTTCTGGTTAGCGCGAGTGTGTCAAGTTGCGTAGAAGTTTGGCAAAATTCCCAGAGATTGGCAAACAAGTGTGATTATTCCGATTATCAAGAAAGGAGATCGCAAGCAATGTACAAACTACAGAGGAATATCATTCCTCAGTTTGCCAGGGAAAGTATATGCCAAATGCCTTAAAAGGAAATGCCGAGAAATAGTGGAATTAATACTGGAGGATGGCCAGAGCGGTTTTTTGGTTGGGTCGCAGCACCACTGACCAGATCTTCACTCTAAAACAAATCTTCGAGAAATCTTGGAAGTATGGCAAAGATCTCTTTGAATGCTTTGTCGATCTTGAAAACGTATATTGACTGAGTTTCTCGGGATAAACTTTGGAAGGTTTTGCGGGAGTATGGCGTTCACGGTTAGTTGTTACGCGCCATTATGTCATGGTACTGCCGACCGTAGGTTTGTGTTCGGGTAAATGGCAAGCAATCAAAACCGTTCCATGTGGGCGTTGGACTCCGGCAAGGGTGCGTTTTGTCACCTCTCCTTTCATTGTTTACATTAATTGGATTAAAAATACAGCCAAGCTGATGAGTGTGCCTCGGTTGGAATTTGCAAAATCAGTTGTCTGCTATTCGCAGATGATTTGATTCTGCTTTCTTTGACAAAGTTTGATCTCCAACGCGCATTAAACAGCTTTGCAGATGCATGCAACACCGCCGGAATGAAAATAAGCACGGCCAAAACTGAGGTACATCATTTTTCAAGAAACCCTGATCAGTGCGTGTTACAAGTGAATGGAGCGACACTGAAGCAGGTAGAGAAGTTCAAGTATCTTGGGGTTGCGTTTACGAGTAGTTGAAGGCAAGACGAAAAACTGGATACCCGAATAAGCAAGGCTAGTGCAGTAATGCGAGCTTTGCACTATTCGGTAGTCATGAAACGAGAATTGTCAACCAAGACAAAGCTCTCAATTTTCAAAACAGTTGTTGTCCCCATTCTCACTTATGGTCATGAATCTTGGGTAATGACTAGAGCCATTTTTTTTTAACCTACAAAAATTTGATTTTGTCTATATTTTAGCTAAATTTTGACTCTATTTTGACTTGAACCGTTTTGGTCTTATTGAGCACCAAATTTTTATTAAAAAAAAGTTTTGTTATTCGTAATTCACGTAAGTTTGAAGCAGGTAACCTTCTTCAGTTTTCGTAAACAGCATTTAGAAAGAAATATCAATCAGTCTGTCTTGTGATTAAAGTAACCAATCGATGCAGGACAAAAACCTAGGAATCTGCACACATTTTACGTAAATTACACTTTTTTCAATAACCAGTAAATTTTGGATTGAAGTTTGCTGTTCTTAAATTTTCACGAATTTTTGGCCGCATTTGTTCTTAAATTTTTATTGGAGAATACATTGACACAATTTCAATCTTTTTTGGTAAAAAGTTGCGTTGTGTAAAAGTTTTCTTGATTGATCAAGGTGAGAAAGCAAAACAGTACTTAACAGTTCTAAAATTTCAAAAATCTGATTAATTCGTTGTGATAATATACTGTACGGTACTGTATAATAAAAATTGACTTTTTGATTTTTGAATTTAGACATATTGCTAGTATCTCCGGGAAAAAGTTGCTAGTATAACCACCGAAAACTTGGAGTTGCGTAAAAAATTAAGCGGCCTAATCGAAACAATTGGAATGATGGACAAAAACCTAACCAAAACTGAAGAACAACCTGAAGCATTAGAACAATATGGAAGACGTAATAATTTGGAAATACATAACATCCCTTGTACGCGAAATGAAAAGACGAACGAAATCGTAAAAAGATTGCGAATACTTTGAATGTAAAACTAGATGACCATGACATTTCTACCCCGCATCGACTCAACTCCAACCAAGCGCTTAAGGCTAGTTCTCCTAGCATAAATTCAAATCAAACTGAAGCTGAAGCAAATGAACATCCTCCAATCATAGTCAGATTTGACGATAGGGATAAAAGGAATGAGATATTCGATAAGCGTTTAAGGCAACATCTGCTTCCAATTCGACTTCTGGCAGAAAAAGAAATTTCACTACACAAGAAAACCTCACCAAATTTCGAAAAATGCTTTACAAGGAAGCCAGGAAAGTTCAGCTATCAACTGGATACAGATTTTTATGGACCTGGCAAGGACAAATTCTGATGCGTAGAAATGAAATGAGCGAGTCTATAAAATTTCTACTCTACGCGATCTCACAAGGATTCAGATCTCACAAGGCATGCGGGTCTTGCAGGTGGCATCTAAATCAACTATTATTGTGGAAATTACTTTTGAAGTACAATTTTTTTTACATAACTGACACAAATCGAGCTTTGTGATTGCGAATTTTTATGTACTAGATGCTGAGCGGCTCTGATGCCATGTTTTTATGTACTAGAATTTTTGTTGGCAACGTAGAATTCAAAGTGCTAAACCATTTAAATGATGCACATGAAATTAAATATGACGAATATTTTTCTCCCTGTAAATTGTCTAAATTATCATCTTCTCTAACAAAAATGATTTTTTATTCAACATTTTAATGTCAGAAGTTTACCCAAAAACAAACAAAAAATTGAAAAATTTTTTGATGGCATTATTAGATTACCGGATGCTAATGCAATTTCAGAAACAAAACTGAACTCAAACTGTGTCTCTAATCTAAATATACCAAATTATACATTTCTCCGTAAAGATTCACCAACTTGTGCTGGTGGAGTTGGTTTTTATACGAAAGGAAATATGCAATAACGCATCAGAAACGACTTGTGTCTTAATATCTAACTTTGTAAAGATTTATGGATAGAACTTGAAACTAAACAAGAAAATATCATTTCAGCAGTAATTTATCGCCATCCTAAAAAATTATTTATTACCACCTTTCCAAGACAAGTTTTGTGATACGTTAATCCTATGCTACTCAACCTTTTTCAGGACATTGATTCCTCAACGGCAGGGCTTTTGAAACCCACCGTGTTTTTTCGGTAATAACTTAAAAACTACCCATGCTAGAAATTTCAAAATTTCACTGCATGGTAGAGCATTTGTTTATCTTTCAGTATAGTAAAAACAATTTTGGAATTTATTTCCGAAAACTGAATAAGAGTGGTTTCTAGAACCATCTGGTCTACCGGGCATGAAAATCGATACTATAGGTAGGCTAGCCTACTAACTGTTCTTCTGGTAAAAGGCACATCATTGGCATAACGCTAATTTATTACCTTGACGTTTCGCTCAGCTGAAAACGCCGAGCATCTTCAGAAGTTGAGTTGGAGGAGTGTCGAGCACTCCTCCAATACTAGCACAAACAGTACATATCGCAGATAAGTTACAACAAAATAAATATCAGAAGAACCGAATAAATTAACTGAGTTATAGATGATTATAACGTCAATAATTCCAAAACCAAGAAAAAACACGACAAAAAATTGGAAAAATTAAGATTCGGGCAGAGCAGTAACCAATTGAAACAAGTTTGTCGCGATCAGCACATTAAGCAGAAATGGGTGCATAACTTAAGTTCAAAATCGTTAAAGGCGGTGAATCATCCAGCCAATTTCAGTGGTTTACAATAGCTAAAATTGAACTGTAATTTTTGATATTTTTTGTATTAATTTTGAGACTGCGGTTGCAAAGATATTCAACTAATACAAAAAGATGTCCCCCCGAAAAAAGTTTTTGGAAACTCTGAGCTTTGTTCTTCCCGCCAAAACCACAGTAGGCCTAATGGTTTAGAGAACTGTGGTAGGCCTAATACTTTAGAGATAATTTATTTCTAGGTAGGCCTAATAGTTTAATAAGATTACAGTAGGCCTAAAAGTTTAGAGATCTGTGGTTTTGGCGAGAAGATCAAAACTCAGAGTTTCCAAAAACTTTTTTCGGGGGGACATCTTTTTGTATTTGTTGAATATCTTTGCAAACGCAGCCCCAAAATCAAAACAAAAAATATCAAAAATTATAGTTTAATTTTGGCTATTGTAAACCACCGGAATTGGCTGGATGATTCACCGCCTTTAACGCAAACGGGTGCACTAGAAAAAGGCTTCAATTTTGCTTTAAGCCCCAAAAGCCTAACGATAGTGGATATCATTTGTGGAGTTGAAGAAGGCTTACGAAAAGTAAATGATGCAGCTGCAGTTTCTACCGCTCGTTCAAAAGTCGCTGGAGTGTTGAAGACTGCACGACCTATCGACAAAGAAGAGGAACAAGCTTTGAAAGAGTTAAAGGAGGACAAAGACATCGTGATTCTCAAAGCTGACAAAGGTAACTGTACTGTTATAATGGACAGGCCAGACTACGATCGAAAAATTAACGCACTGTTAAACGATAACGATATTTACAGCAAATTGGTAACCAAACGAAATCCAATCAACAATATCACAAAAGATGTAAATGGTTTTGTATACCAGCTTTTGCTGGATAATAAGATTAAACCGGACAAATATTATTGGTTACATTGTAGTAAAGCTGTTATGCCTCGATTCTATGGGTTACCGAAGATCCATAAAGTAAATGTTCCTCTTCGTCCGATCATGTCTTTTGTCAACTCTACCACGTACAATATTTCAAAATTTTTATCTATAATTATTAAACCTCTTATGACCAATCGTTTCAGTGTCAAGAATTCAATTGATTTTATACAGTAGATCGCATTAAAGATGTTGTTATTGAAAAAGATGATATTTTGGTGTCGTTTGATGTTGTGAGCCTTTTTACTTCTGTACCTGTTGATTGCGCCACTAAGTGTATTTTTGATTTACTCGTGGTTGATGATTCTTTGCCAACACGTACACAACTCAATGTTCATGACATAAAAACTGGCCTTGAAATCTGTTCTAATTCTACTGTTTTTTCTTTTCAAAACGTTTTGTACAGACAAACGTTTGGTACTCCCATGGGATCATGCATCTCTACCATTGTGGCTAACATCTTCATGGAGCATATAGAGAAAGCCGCACTCACTACATTTCACACGCCACCTAAACTCTGCTCTGACTTCGATATGTAGATGATACATTCTGTGTATTAAAAAAAGAGCACATGACAGAATTTCACCAACATATCAACTCGGTTTGTCATCATATACAGTTCACCATGGAAGAAGAGCAGAATTTCTCTTTACCGTTCTTGGATGTTCTAGTAACACGACATGACAAAATTCTTCGCACACAAGTCTACCGCAAACCCACCCACACAGACAGATACCTTCACTTTGATTCTCATGATCCTCAGCACCAGAAACTCGCAGTTACCAAGACACTACATGACAGAGCTAACACACACAACACCATCCCAGCAGATGCACGACACGAAGCCACCCATGTTCTGTCTGTTCTACAACTCAACGGTTTCCCTCTCCGGCACTCCTACCCCATCCCCAAGGTCAAACAACGGAACACAACACGGCATCTTAAGCACTTCACCTCCATACTTTATGTACAGGGTACTTCAGAACGTATCGGTCGTATTCTTAACGAAGCTGGTGTGAAAGTTGCGATGAAGCCGGTTAAAACCATTGGAAACATTCTTACCTCACCCCAAGATCCTATTGCTGAGCATGAAAAGAGTCGATTAGTTTATAAGATACCTTGTGCTGATTGTGAGTTTGTGTATGTGGGGCAAACGGAACGGGATTTAAAAAGTCGTGTTGCAGAACATAAAAGAGCCGTCAAAAATGCGGAACCAGAAAAATCCGCTTTATGTGAACATTTAACCCTCAAACGGTACTAAGTTTTTATAACATAAACGATGTTTGGGGTCAAATTTGACCCCACCTTAGTTTTCCGTAAATAGCAGTATTTCCAAGCTTGTGTTGTCCCTAATATTTGTAGCATTGATACTAACAATGCTACAACAGCATACGCAGGGTCGAAAAACTACTTAAAGGGGCAGTAAAGTCTAGTTTTTGACTTCTTTCCAAAAATTCAAGAAAAATCTAAAAACTATCTTCGCCAAGTTTGAGCTTTCTACACCTAACGGTTTTCGAGATATTGCAATTCAAAGTCAAAGATTTTCCCCTTAGTTCAGTGTTGCCAAATTTTCAATCGTCTAATAAAAATTACCTTCTTTTAAATTTCCCCAAAATTTCATGATTAAAACGCTTCAAATAGCAGGCCTGATCCACTATTTTACTCTAGTATTAGCGCTGTCATCAAAACAATTTTAGAATCTGGCAAATAGCCAACTTTCTGAAAGTTTGTTTTTAAATGTGGCAACACTGCAAGGGGAAAACGCTTATCTTTGAATTGCAATATCTCAAAAACGGTAGCAGCTAGAAAGCTCAAATTTCCTACGCACAATTTTTTAATTTTTTCCAATTGTTTAGACATAAAAAATAACAAAAATATTAGACTTTCCTACCCCTTTAAGCTAACCAAGTATGATTATCATTAGCACTAAAATTTGTTTTTGCAAGAAATTTATTCAATAAAATAGGCGAAAGTGAGCAAAGAAATATTTGAGCATTACGCATAAAAGCTACATAACGAAATGACACGTGAAAACATGTTTGTGCACAATAAGTCTTTCATACAAAACAGAAAGAGAGTCAAGAAAATATAATGTCAAAAGACTCAGTCTTTGGTATAACTATCATGTTTCAACAGCAGTTCAAAACGAAATGTGAGTATCAACAAAAAATAGTTCATTGGCAAGTTGTGCAAACTGCTGTCTTGACAAAGACAGAATGTGAGGGGCAAACTGCTTCATTGCATTGGCTGCACACAAGGGAGGTCTTTCTGTCATTTTTTCTTGGGCACACATGGCATCTCTTTCTCTTAGCAGAACGAGTAACTGAGGTACTTGGCCGTTCAGTTTCCACTTCCTGTTGTAACGAATATCCAGTCAGTTGGATTGCAAGTTTGGTTGATTGTCGAAGTCCTCCTTTCATGATTCGCCTTCGAATTTCTCCGTCAACTAGCTGATCTGTAAGCTCTTCCAAGAAGAGTTTGCGCTTGTGTGACTTCCTCGCTTCCCAATTTGGATGCTTAGAAGTCCACAATACAAAAGCGGCCACAGCCGCAACATCAAGCAAGTTGTGGAAGAACCACAAGGGCCAACGTCGGCTTTTCCTTTTTGCCATGTACGAGTGAACAAGTTGATCAAGGGAATCGACTCCACCTTTAGTCTGATTATAAAAGAGGTTGATTTCTGGTTTCTTAGTATCATCATCGGAAACTACTGCTTCATAGTGCATGCTGGAAAGAATCAGTACAGCTGTATTTTTCTTAGGCACATATGACATCAGTGTTATATTCCTCAGGAAGCCAAAAGTCGATAAATAAACTTCACGTCTTCTGGATGGCAGAAAGTCTGGCGGTATAAACGTTTTGTTCTTCCTTACAGTTCCAACTAAAGTAAGCCCGTTCTGTAAAAGAGTGACAGTTAGTGACATGTCGGTAAAATAGTTGTCCATGGTAATATTTCTCCCACTGTTATTGAATGGCATGGACAAATCAAGGACAACTTTTTGAGCCAGACCACGTTGTGGAGCATCTCCTTCTTTGCCCAAATAGGGCTTGGCTTTCAGTGGATAAAATGTGGAAGCATCACATATCCAAAATATCTTCATACCATATTTGTCAGGTTTGCTTGGAAGATACTGCTTGAAGGAATAACGGCCGCGGAAAGGTACCAATTGCTCGTCTACAGTGAGGTATTCATGTGGAGTATGGTAGCGTAGAAATAGTTTATTCATCTCATCAAAAACTTGTCGAATAGGCGCAAGTTTGTCTTCTGCTCTTCGAGTAGCGCGTGTGGATTTGTCGTCAAATCTAATGAATCGAGACAATGCTCTGAATCTGTATTCAGGCATAGTGGCTCTGAAGATAGGAGAGCCATACTTTTTGTTCCATAGTTTTTCAATGCTTAAATGATTTTGTTTCAGATGTCCAGCAGCCATGACCAAACCAATGTAAGCCATTATTTTGGTTTGGTCTGTAGGTTTCCAAATACTGCCTGGGCGCTTCTCTTCGTATATTCTTGTGGCCTCGGTATTTGTGTGTTCGACAATCATATTTAAAATTTTGTCAGACAAATACAAACGAAAAGCTTGCAGTACTTCCGTCAGTGAGCCAGGAAGATTTCTTGGTCCTGCTCTAGAGCGAACAATATTATGCTGCTGTGTCCTATGCCTTTGGGGAGCAGTTGTCTGCCATTCAGTCCCATCTCTGGCAGTGTACTTATCCTGGTGAAGAACCTGAGAGATATCTTCTTGTTCGCTCTGCATTGCGTTATTTCCTGGCTCATCTTCTTCTTCCTCCACTCTAGATCGAATGTCTTCTTCGACATGCTCTTCTTCCGAGTCCGATTCATCGGGGGCACATACTCGTCGTCAGAGGTTATCACACTTTCAGTTTCAAATTCATCATCCTCGGAATCACTTTCGTTGCTTATATTAAGTTCATGTTGCATAATGGTAAACACATTTCTATCTCTAGAAGCAGCCATTTTGCTGCAGATATACCGGTACACACTTAAATATAGTCACTGAAAAAGAGGATTGCAATTATCATGTAACTATGTAATCAATTCACACTTCAAGCATGGTCTATAAATTACATAGTCTGCCGACGCGCGTAGTGGCAAACTTTTTACTTAGCGCCACCTATTGACAGGTTAGTACTTTTGGTTTGCAGAATGCGAGAGTGGTAGGTAATTGTACAGTCAGTAGGCTAAGTAGGCCTAGTTAATCTGTAAAGTGAGGTTGATACATGATTACAAACGGTAAAAATTTCAGAATTTATGTTTAAAGAAAACAAAAAGGTTACAAAGACAGTGTCAAGTCCCTAGCGTAATTGATTAGCAGGAAAATAGATGGTTTTGGATACTGCCAAACCAGCCTACCTTAATACTTAAGGATTTACCGGTAGGCCTACCTATTGGGTACCGTAATCTATATCAAGTGATTAAAGCCTGATCATGCCAGTAAGCTTGATAAGGAGAATATGAATTCGGCAAAAAAGTTGAATCAGTAGGTGTTAAAGTGTAGGCCTATTCCTTTTATTGTGACGGATTGTCAGATCAACACCAGAACCTTCAGAACTGAAACAAAAGACAGGATTACTTTCCCTCTGAAGTAAATTAGTCAACAGCATATTACCAGTCTGAGCTAAGTTGAAAAGCACCTTACACTACAGTATGATTCAACATGCGATTTATAACATAATTTTATAGCCCTATTAGTACAACCTGCTAAAAAATGTAGGTTAGTTAACAAGGACTATCTTTTGTAAAAGTAAGGGTGCGTTTAGACTGGACGCGAAGCAACGCGAAGCGAAGGTTGGCGACCTTCGCGAGTGGTCGATTACGTCACTCGCGAAGGTTGCCAACCTTCGCGAGTCTTCGCGAGAGGTTGCTAATCTTCGCGACTGGTCGCTTCATAGGCTAATTTCAATAACTTACTTTTAGAATGTATTCAATGAGCAGAAAGCTTTGCGTACTTTATTATTGAAGCGCTATTATAGTAATCACAGGTTCTGTTTCGTCATAGAGCGCTGGAATTACCGGTAAAACGAAAATTGAGTGTATATTGTGTTATTACGCAATAACCGTGAAGAAGAGTCTAGACTAATAGCTCAAGTTACAAAACAATTTTGAGAAAAAAGTTTGCAAAGTATAAGTGAAAAACGAAGTACAGTAGATCGAATTTGGTAATGAAAAGACTAGTCTTTTCTTCAAAAACGTAGTAGTACCATAGTACTTAGCCTAGTATTTACTAGCTATCAATGATATGTTTAGATCCTTCAACTGAAAACTTGCCATAATGTGTCTTGACGATGACAGTTCTGGGTTTTAATGCAGAAACGCAAAAAGCTGGTAGCAGATGTCAAAAGTTCTCTTTAGGTGTTTGCTCAGTTCACAAATCCTTTAACGCTTTCACCATCCATGTCTCAATATGGTAGCGGTAGATCAACCGGTATCTTGTAGAGTGTAAACCAATAGGCTAGTCTACAGGTATGTTGTTTTTTTGATGTGATGTTTCTTTTTCAGGCAAGCATGTTATGATACCTGTAGTAAGCTTAAACAGTTGTTGGTATGTGTCATTTAGTGCTTTTATGAAGACTCCCAATGTTAACGCTGTGAATGAAAATGAAAGCTGGATTTGTCATCAGTTATGTAGTGGATTTTTTGCTTATTGTGCAATGGATTGCTGTGTTGATTTGCTGGAGAAAGCAAAAAAACATTGCAGTTTTTGCATGATTTGACACTATCATCGAAGGACAAGAATTTAGCACAGTAATACTAGTAGTTGCTTTGAGGAAAAGTCAGCTTCTAAAACTAAGTTTGGTGTTTTACTCGCTAGCTAAGCGCTTATCGATATTTAGTGCGAAGTTAAATGCTTTCGAGAGCATTTTATTAGTTTGCATTTTCTTGCGGTACCAGTAGGCTACGTTGCGACGGTCGCGTTTACCTCAAAGGGCTTCGCTTCAAACCACCGTTTGTAAGACATAGACAAATTAATAGCTGTAAGGTCAAGCCCCCTCTTAGCAAGTTTTTGGTTATGCCCCTGATAAAAAAAAACATTTAGATTTTTTTATGTGAAAATTGCTACTCAAGCATCTGAATAAAAGTGTTGTTAGTTCTCACATTTTCATGTAACTGACGCTTCCTTCCCCAGTCCAATTATTTTCATTATAAATGCTTTATCAAGTTTTTTGTTTAGTGGTGGCTAATGAGAATGGAACAATATTAATGAACTTGCTTGGCGGGTACTTCTCTACCAATAATAGTAACCTCAGCAAAAAATAGAACTCACTTTCTACTGGTTGGATATATATTGGCTTTCTAGTTCATCTAAATACACTGACTGTAATTGTAATGATTGAACTTCAGACTTAAAATAGTTTACTTTGTCACTTTATTCACCATGTAAAGCAGCAAAATTTTAAGAGACAGTAAAACTGTTTTGAAATTCTCAAACAACTTAACTCAGATATTACACAAAGACACAGTAAATGAATATTTAACACACTTGACACATCTATTTTCATCACATAGAACTGGAGTGAAAAATCACTACCAGACTACAATATTCATGATTATAAAACTTGGAGTAGTCCAAAACCATTGCTTCCAGTTCAACTTGATCACTGTCACAAACCTTCAGAAACAAGAAGACTTTTAAGAGGACATTCAGAAGAAAAAATTCCATGTTTGTAGCTATTCAAAGAAGTGACTACTATTTGGCCAATCCAAAAGTTCATAGAAATTTTTCGATTTTTTGTATCTTTCTAGCTCTATTGTATGTAGCAGTGTAGCTTGAAACCAATTCTAAATACAGTTTTATTCACCAAGTTGGCTTGGTCAAGCAGACAGTGAAAAAACTTTTGCGAGTTTTCCAGTATTCAAGGAATTGTTCAATTGTGGTTACTTTTAAAACAACAAGCTAACAAACAATGGGTTAAAACACTATCAACACATTCAAAACTAGCCTGTTGGTGGGTTATTTTATATTCTGAAAAAAACAACATTATGTTAGTTTAAGTTTACTTTAAGACAAAAAAGCAAAAGCTGCTCAGCCAAAAGAACCACTGAACTGATACAATAGCTTCTGCTATGCTGCCCAGAAAAAAAAGTTTTGTTTTAAAAGCTAGATGTCGTGGGGCTAGGCCTACTGCTTTGTTGTATTCATTATAATGAAGCTTTGAGATCCAGCATAGCTACGAAAAATCACTCTAGAATTTACAGCCTTAGCTGTCTAGATCCGAATTAACTTGGCTAGCCTAGGGCTATCGCAAATCTAACTTTTCCAACAACCTACTCTTTGGACTGACAAATAGGCGCTAAACCATACAAATATACTATTTACATTATTTTCTAGCAAACTGCGATTGTAAAAATCCAATCAGTGATTTAGTAGGTTATCTTACTACAGCCTGCAAGCTAGCGCTGTTGCGCAACTGCTTGTGAAGGTTGCAACCGGTTGCAACCTTTCGCTAGCTTTCGCGAGCTGTCGATGACGTCAAATTTTGGTTGCTTCGCGTTGCTTCGCGTCCAGTCTAAACGCACCCTAACTTGGAGAATTACCGGTAATTGAAACTGAATGTCATTAATTATTGTACACTTTTTTATGTAATTATTCCATAATTGAGAGTACCGATAATTGTTTTCATGCAGTTGTAATTTTAAAAAAGTTTTGTAATAGGCTATAGGCCAAATCATTTTTTACATTTAACAAATTTTAAATTTGCTGCTGTGCATTTATGGGTTTTTAATCAGTTCAAACTCGATGTCTTCATCAAATTTCTCAGCTGGTAAATATTGCTGCTTACCTGGTTGCACATCATCCTACACGCCAAATGTATCTTTGTTTGTTGTTCCAAGTGGCAAAAAAAATCGTTGGTATGGAGATGCTGCTAATATGCAAACATGGAGTGAAGATTTTTTAAAAATTTTGTTCAAATATCGTGCTCCATCAGATAAAAATTTTGGAAAAAGGTGCAAAAATGGAACTGCGTATATTTGCAGTGTTCATTTTGAGGATGTTCATATTCAGAGAACAAGTAAAATGAGCTGGTTGAAGTATGGAATATTACCCTCTAAGAGCATGCCTCAAAAAAGTATAACTACTAAAAGTCCTGTAAAGAGAAAATCCATTGTAAAGCATGAATTACCGGTTAAAGCTAAACGAGTTTGTCAATACAAAACCTTGGATGAAATACGGTCACATTTTTGGTCTTTGAAAACTATAAGTAGTCGTTGGGAGCTTCAGTATGTACCAGCAGAAAACATTGCGAGTTCTTCAACAGGAATTCCATCAAAGTCATTTTTACGATTATCATTCTGGAATCCGGTTAACTATAGAATTAGAGCTGTTCCACATTATACAGTATTGATTTATAGTAGTTTCGAGTTTCAAATTTATATTGACAGTTTTGTTCTTCCCTCTGATCATGATCTTTATAATTTGTCACTAATTGGAAGCAATGCTGCAACAGTTAAAGATGTTTTATTGGCTACTGAAAATTATAAGCTATGTGATGGATATTATGCAACTGCTGGTCAACGATCTTCAATTCCGATATTAAAAGAAAGTTCTGCCACTACATCTTTGTCAACATTGCATTTAAGGTAAGCTGATAACTGTAAATGAAATTAGACATCCTATAAAAAGTAGCCTACTAATTATTTACCAATATATAACTTGTGGAAAAAATTTATAGCCTACTTGTGCTCCCACTTTAATAAAACAATGTAGGGTGTTCCTGAGTCCCTGGTTAAGTACGTTGCAAGTTGTAAGTTTTTCTCTATCTGTTCTTTAGTTGCAACAGTTCAGCCATTTTAAGCAATTATGCTTGCATGAGTCCTCTAGCTTAAGGGGCTGTTCATAAAAGACGTCCGCACTCAGGGGAGTAATAGATTTGCGGACAAGGGGGGAGGGGGGTTTCTGGAATGCGGATCTCCATATTTCAACTTTTTCCGCGTCGGAAAATTGCAGATTGTTTTATTCCGTTTTCGGTTTTCCGGGCCAGTGTGAACCACGCATAAAACGTACAGTCAGATGATAGCAATCACTAGAGGAGGGCAGTATCACCCAGAAGCAGCTGCAGTGTATTTGGCCAAAGGAGAAATTCCGTATGGTTTGTTTAATCCAGTAACACCTGCAGAAAAATTAAAACCACGCTTGTGCTCAGTATGCCATGTTTACTTTCCATCTGCTGGTAAAATTAAACTAGACCTAACATAGTTCTTAATGTAACTATATGATTGTAATCTGTTATTAGCAACCTTCTATATATTGAACTTTTGTTTCTTAGATACATTAGCACTAGCTGCCTCATTGGTTTGAAAAAAAATTATCTTCTGCTACATGTTCGAACTGTCTCCATCAGTGCATGCTATCTTCTCTGTCTGATGAAAGAAAGAAAACTTGGTGAGCACTCCATTGCTTCGCACTAATAACTGCAGTAAGGAGAGAGCTAAATATTCTGCTCTTGTTAGCACCAAGAGGTATGTAATCATGCTGGCATTACTTTATTGTGTGTGTTCATCTCTTGCATTAATTTGAGCATATCATTTCTTATCATGTTACTCTGTATGTGTTGCAGTAATGTACAAAGCAGCATATTGCACAAAAAATAACTTTTTGTAGATTTGAAGAATTAGAAAAAGAGTTGGCAGTTAGTGGAGCTAAACCAAATTGCTCAGTTCAAGCCATTGTTGAAAATGTGATTTCAAGCAGTGAAAAGGATAAGCATAGCTTCCTCAAAGAATGGTGGGCAACTCAGTGCGCAAACCTTCATGTGCCTAATCATCTCTACACTGCACATAAGCTTCTTGAAGTTATTTCTCGTTTCGAAACCAATTTGTATCCTTGCAAAACCACCACTCCTCTTCAAAAGCAATTAATATTGGTGTTCCTCAAGCATCCAGACTACGGCCTCTTTTATTTTTTACATATATAAACGACATTGCAAATTCTGTATCATGCAATCTTCACGTCTTCGCCGATGATACTTGTCTTCTCATGAGTAGTCCTTCACTAACTGGTTTGAAAAATGAATGTAACAAAGAAATGAATAAACTGCAAACATGGATTAGTGCTTACGAACTTCAGATAAACCCTGAAAAATCTGCAATAATTGTGATTCCCTCTAAATTAACTGCATAAACAACAAATCTGAGTATTTTTATAACGAACGCCCGATTAATTGTTTTGAATCCTCAAAATATTGTGGCGACTCATCCCATTAACTTAGTAAATAATTTTGTTCACTATGTGTTGCTATTTCGCGCGCTTTCTTGCGCTTTTCAGGCTTTGTTGTTATTGACTACGTGTCGTTTACGTGAATAACCGGTAGATAAATTGCAAGTGTTTATTTCGTAATTGAGTCGAAGATATAGGCAGAACGCGAAATAAGAACTAGCTAAATTGGTGACCCTTGTTCTAGAACACGTTTAGACCCTCAAGCAGAATTTTTTAACCTGTGAGAAGCAGCCTACATTGCGTGTTAGCTACCGGTATCGGTAGGCCTACTGTACCTCTGCAGCATGTCTTTTGAGCAGGGCATGGTATGGAATGGAATAGAAGACGATTTTTCCATATTCCATTCTGGTAATTTTCTTCCATTCCATACCAAAAATCTTCCGTTCCATACTAAAATTTTCTTCCATATTCCATTCCATACTTCCATCCCAAAGAAATTTTAGACTGGAAGCAATGCAACGTATATATATCTTTGTTGCTTTGCACCTTTGCAATGTTGTAAGCAACCGTTCGTGAAGGTGCGCCAACAATACTAAGATTCAACGACCGCTATTTGGTATGCATATTGCACATGATTTAATGCATTAGCGTAGCCTGGATTTTGAATTGGGAGGAGGGCTAAATCGCAAATCATGCAATGACGTCATCAGAAGTTTTTGAAAAGAGGGACTTTTTATGGTACAAAGAATGAAAGATCAAAAGCTGAGCGTCTGATTTGGCTCGTAATCTGGATTTGCTATAAAGAAAGGATTAATACCGCAAGTTAAAATTTTTTCTATCCTATCAAAATTGGGAGATGTGGTGAGCAAATTAGTGTAACTCAAACATGTCACAGAGGGGGCATGGGGGCTCCGCTTCCAGCCGCTGGGCAATTTTTTGTAATTTTTTGGAAAAAAATAGCTATTTTAATGCGATTCAGATCACATTTCGCATGTTTTCAGAACCATTTGAAAGAACAAAATTTTTGATGTTTGAAAGCCAATTGAAAAAATCACTCCCTTTACTTTAACTCAAGTCCAAAACACGTTTGAAATCTTGCATTTTGGGTTTAAATTTTGTGACTTGGCCCGAGTCAGGGAAATCAAGGTATATTGCTTTCTGCAACATTTTTAGCATTAAATAATGCACTAGAAGATTTGCCTTTGAAGATTTTTGTTTTGTCATGAAAATAACCAGTTTTAGGAATATATGTACGCCCAAGCACCTTCGAATCAAATTCAATAATTTGTTCAATAAGCATTTCCCCTAACCAGGTTTTTTGAAAAGCATTTTGTCGCGTAAAAACTGACGAGATGAAGGTGGATTGTTATTTAAAGTTGGTAATTTAAAGTTGGTACATTAAATGCCATAAATGGTCACTAATCATGTCATTGTAATATAAAAGGTAGCTGGGGGCCTAGAACATATTATTGCGTAAACAACTTAAATGAGTGCCTGAGGTTGCACCTTTTAGAACAAAAACGCTGAATTGTACATTTAAATTGGTTGGTAAAAATTTAAATTGAGAGGGCATGGGGCCTCTGGTCGTCAATATTAATATTAAGTTATTGCTAATTGCCGTTGTACGCATGTACTGTTGCACTCCAAAATGCTAAAAGAAACTGAATAAATAGGCTTTGTGCCATCATTTTTATCATTGGTAGCTTTTCAATTGGGGGGGGGGAAGCAGAGGGCCCGGTCCTTCTAGCTATGCCTATGGTTTAATGATTACCGAACAAGTTTGCCTTCACATCAACTAGAACATTTACCGTAATACAAATACCAAGCTTTAACTCCAAAAAAATTACTGTAAGCTTAAAAACTACAAAATTAAGCTGAAACGGGGATGAAATAGCAAAAAAGAGTTTTCGTGACGATGAAAGAAAACAAAATTTCCGACTGGGTAAATTGTCAGCCTCTAAAAAAAAAAAGTCAAATCTATCAAGGTCGTCAACTATAACATCAACGCTGCAATTAAATTGCAATTTACTAACAATGATGCAATACGTACACTGTTTGCGCAATGTACACAACCAAAGTACCGCGATTTGTCGACAAATAAATATGCGTAGATATTGAAGTTAAATACTTCTGTGACAATATTATTTATCACTACCCGACATCGGTATGTATTTTTCTGTAAATACAATGCACGAAATCTAGTATGGAATTGGTATGGAAGTATGGAAGATTGTCTTCCATTCCTTTCTTGAAATATTCCATTCCATTCTGGCATCTTCCATATTCCATACCGAAATTTCCGTTCCATTGCATTCCATACCATGCCCTGCTTTAGAGAATCAGAACGAGGCACTGACTAGACTAGCTGAAGCGATAGCCAACCTCAACACTTCAACTTCTGAAAATTCACGCCAAGTTGATGCAGCTGCAGTTTCTGCAGTTTCAGTGAAGCTTCCAGAATTCTGGCCAGAAGATTCGGAGGTGTGGTTTGTTAAGGTGAATTTACACAGTATCCGCTTTTCGTACGTTTTCGTCCGTTTTTTTTACGTTTTTGCTTCTTCTTGAAAAATTATGCGCTTTTTCATCCGCATTTTTATGTGTCCATATCCGCACCAACCAGACAGTCACATACTGGACAAAAGTTTTCCGAAAAAAAATTTTTGTAAAGGGGTACAGCTCTATTTCGAAATATCGCTCTTATCGTTCATACACAAAATTTTTGAACAAAATTTTTATCTATATATAACAGTCTACTTAGTGCGGATATAGATTTATAAAAATGCGGATGAAAAAGCGCATACTTTTTCAAGAAGAAGCAAAAACGTAAAAAAACGGACGAAAAACGGATACTGTGTAAATTCATCTTTAGAGTGGAAGCCCAGCTACGTTCACGGTCAGTTACACAGGACCAAACCAAATTCGACTATGTGGTAGCTTATCTAGACAATTCAACTGCTGCAGAGGTTAAAGCGGTTCTCCTTCACCCCCCAGCCGCCAATAAGTATGATGCAATCAAAGAGGCATTGTTGGGTGCTTTTGGAAAAACACAAGCCCAAAAGAACGCAGAACTTTTCAATATTTCGGGTTTAGGCGATCGAACTCCTTCCACGCTTCTCCGAAAGCTAGAATCTCTCAACAATAACGCTGACACGTTGAGACGGGCATTTTTTTTTTTGGCCCAGTTGCCTATTCAAGTCAAATCTATCGTCTCGATACAGGATTTTGCAACCATCCAGGATTTGGCCAAAGTAGCCGATCGTATAGTGGAAGCTCGAAATATTTCCCATACAGTGGTATCTGCCGCTTCTGCCACCCGACAACCGTTACAGTTTCATCAAACTCCGGTTGCGAAACCAAAGCCATCCAGAGAGAACTTCATCTGCAGCTACCATCAACATTTTGGTCCACATGCCCGCAATTGTAGTTCAGGCTGCCTTTTTGCTAAATTGCTTCCATCAAGACAATCATCGAAACAGCAACATCAGGAAAACGCCAACACCGGCCGCCAGTGACTGCGGCGGTCTGCGGATATACGAACAGTACTTTGTTGGTGTGGGATCACCTTACAAAAACACATTTTCTTGTTGATTGCGGTGCCGATGTTTGCGTTTTTCCAGTTCCCACACCAAACAAAAGACAACCTCCTTCAGATCATTTAACAGCCAGTAATGGTTCCAAAATCAACTCTTGGGGCTTGCACAAGTTAACCTTAAACTTTAGCAAAAAACATACGTACAGTACAAACAAGATTTTTATTTTGCCGATGTAACTCGTCCTATTCTAGGAGCGAACTTTTTTGCTACCAGTAATGTTGCCATTGATTTGCACGGACGCCGCTTAATCGATTTGAACTACTGCACTACTAGTTTCTTGGCAGAGGTAGAAAAGGAGTCTATCACATTCTGCGGTTTGACGTTAAATTCTGCTACACAGTTTGATCGACTTTTATTAAAATTTCCGGACATCTTATTTCAGGCAACTGTTGATAAGCATGGTGTAGAACATCACATTGTCACGCATGGGCACCCTATCTTCGCACATCCACGACGTTTACCAGCCGATAAGTTTTCAGCTGCCAAGGATGAATTTACGAAAATGGAAGAAGCCGGCATTGTTCGTCGATCAAACTCTCCATGGTCTTCGCCTTTACATATCGTACCCAAGCAGTCAGGTGGATGGCGACCATGCGGCGACTACCGACGGCTTAATGAAGCTACCACTGATGACAGATATCCTCTCCCTCACATTCAAGACTTCCATTCGTGTTTGGCAGGATCTCGCATCTTCTCCAAAATTGACTTGATTCGCGGGTATCCCCAGATCCCAACGGCTTCTGACTCTATTCCCAAAACAGCTATTTCCACACCGTTTGGAATATGGGAGCTCTTACGTATGCCGTTTGAACTAAAAAAACGCTGCGCAGATCTTTCAAAGACTTATGGATGGCGTGTTTCAGAACCTACACTTTGCGTTTGTATACCTCGATAACATTTTGGTAGCAAGTAAATCGGAGTCACAACACCGAGATCACTTAAAAACGATTTTTGAATTACTTTCGGCGAACGGTTTAGTCATTAACAAATTAAAATGCGCGTTTGGTGTAACGGAGTTAGAGCATCTCGGGCATTTAAGTCACGTGCGATGGCATTCGCCCGCTTACCAGTTGCATTCAAACGATCCACGACTTTCCAACCCCTTAAACGCGAACTGACCTTCAACGTTTCCAGAGGATGATTAATTATTATCATCGGTTTCTTCCTGGGATAGCTCCCAAGCTCGCCCCTCTTCATGCCGCTTCAGCTGGACGTGGTAAAGATATCACCTGGACATCTCAGTGTCAAAATGCCTTTGAAGAAGCCAAAGCTTCCTTGTCCACCAACACTTTGCTTCATCATCCTCGACCCGATTTCAAGACCAGCATTACAGTTGATGCATCGAATTCTCTAATTGGTGCGCAGTTGGAACAATTGCAAAAAGGTCGTTGGGTTCCTTAAGCATTTTTTTCTCGTAAACTTTCGGCTACAGAAAAAAAATATAGTGCTTTTGATCGCGAATTGTTAAGTGCTTATCAAGCTGTAAAGCATTTTCGCCATTACATTGAAGCTAAACCTTTTACACTGTACACCGACCATAAACGGCTCACTTACGCCCTATCGAGCACTGCTAAACGATCACCAAGCCAAGCTCGACATCTTTCATTTATTGCTGAATTCACCACTGACATCCAATACATTCGGGGTAAGCACAATGTGATTGCTGATGCCTTATCGCGAATACATGCTTCAACGATTAGACTTTCACCAGCTGACCAAAGATCAGTCATCATCGATCGAAATTATAGCGTACCGTACGGCTATCACTGGACTTGTTGTGCAAGACGTACCTTTTGAAGATACCACTCTTCTGTACGACGTGTCTCTCGGAAAACCTCGACCTGTCATTCCACGAGAATGGACTCGTAAAGTGTTTGCTACTGTGCATTCTTTATCACATTCAGGGCCACGGCCCACCCAACGAGCATTTGCTGATCGATTTGTTTGGCATGGACTCAAAAAAGATGTCAAGAAATGGTGTAAAGAATGCCACAGCTGCCAAGCTGCAAAGATCCAACAACACACCGAAGCACCTCTTTTCTTGCGACTGCCACCGGCAGGCCGTTTTCTGAGTCTCCATGTGGATTTGGTGGGACCATTGCCTCCAAATGAAGGAATGACATATCTGTTTACCATTATTGACTGCTTCACTCGGTGGCCTGAGGCTATTCCCATTCCTGATGCCAGAACTTCCACATGTGTAAAAGCTTTAATTAGGCAGTGGATCGTATCTGGGTATCAAAAATCAATCTGGGTATCAAAAATGTACTTGCGATTAAGAAAAGTTAATTGCAATTAATAATGTGCATAAGATTACAACAAAGTGTTGATTGTGACACTTACAAAGTGCTAACTAAAATAAAGAAAGCAACAGCTTTCTCTACTTGCATATTTTATTTTATTGCAGCAAAAGCAGACCTAAAATGCATCTGTGAATAATCTTTGTGATGTTATTTAATACACTGTATTTTGTCAGCTTGCCCATCGGACAAGTTAAGCCGAAAAGTAACTAGCTTGAGGCGATTTCAACTTGCCTTGAGCAAGCAGGCAAACGTTTATTTTGAACCCTGATATGAATTAGGTAATACTCTTTTTCTCTTCACAATTTAAATCAGAGCTATTTAGAGTTTTACGATTTTTAGATCTCTTCAAGTAACATTTCATATATATAGTGCACCTTGTACAAGAAAATAATCGCAATAAGGGTCATGTATTGATCATGCGCTTTATAGTTCAAAAAATATAGTAAATCGCAAAAATAAAGTCATTGAATTCACATACAAAGGCAGTAATAAAGGGTTTGAAAATGGTTGCAAACTCGAACTTGAACTCGAATAAAAACAATCATTTTCTCAAAGTCAAAAAAGTAATTTGTCTGAACTCGAACTCAAATAAAACTGATCGAGTTTTGAGTTCACTGAAAAGAACCTCATAAACCAAAAAAATGTCAGAAATTTTTTTTTATTAATTATGCAGGGTAAATTAAGATTAGCGTTTATTTGTTTATGCTGTGGTAACATAGAAACACAGCATGTTGTATAGAAAATGAGAGCAATTAGCCGAAAAGTAGATTTAGCATTTTTGTCAGAATGAACTCCAAACTTGAAAAACGTGATATTTTTGCTATATTTAAACTAAACAAAAAAACTCACACTTGTGAAAATAGACTATACTTGAATTCAAATAAAAATCTATTGAGTCTGCACCCTGGGTTTAATGATGATTATATACAATTTTGAGCATTAACTCGTTAATAACGAAGTTAAGTTTTTCATTAACTTTTGCCATAATAATACAAATAAAAAAGGATTCCACTCTGTCTATCTGTATTAGAATAGTAAGTACCGTAGTAACAGAAATCAGAATGAGTAATTTTTACCTCATATGGAAATGGAATCATTCTATTGGGCATCAACTGCGGATTAATATAGAATTAATAAAAAAAATTAACAAATTAACGATTAACTTTAACTTGCGTTACTGTTGTTTTTCTGTTAACTACTTAACTTTAACTTAGTTTAAAAATTGCTTGAAAATTCTTAGCATATTCACTCTTACAGAAGTTAACGTTTCTCATTAACTTGCCCAACACCGATTATAAAGTATGGTGATTAGAGAAGCGAGGGGGTTTGATTAGTGATAGCATAAGAAGTAATATGGAGATAGATAGCCTTGAGTTTTAATTACTAAATTAGTGGCCAAAGGACTGTGAGGTATGATAGCCTTAAAGAGACGTTGCTCGAGATCAATTTTATTAAGATGAAAACTACTTGAGGAAATAAATAGGTGCCCCAAATCTTGTTCCACTATTTTCCTTGTCCAAGGGTATTCAAGTCAAGTTTTCCACTCTTGACTAAAATGTCGGAAAAAGCCTCAAATGCATCCTCAACAAATCAGAACTTTCTATGTCTTCTTCTCAAGATATTGCAGTTCAAAGTTAACAATTTTCTTCTCACTTCAGTATTGCTATTTTGTCAGTTTGTGACAGAAGATTAACTTTTGGAAAGTTGGCTTGAATTTATTTGAAAAGCAGTTAATTTACAATTTGGACTCTCAACTTTGTTTTGGCTTCTACTTTACAGCACAAGAATTGTTGAAAATTACTGGTAACAAACATGCAGCAACTTTTTGAAATTTTGTCTGTAGTTGGCAACCCTGGCAAAATTTCTAAGGGAAAAAGGCTTTTCTAAGGGGAAATCTAAACTCTCATATCTTGGGAACGAAAGGTCATTAAATGCTCAAATTTGGTGAAGCTGGTCTTCAAATTTGTCAAAAATTTTTGAAAGAAAACCCAGCAAATACATTTTTGATGTAAATGTCCTTTTAATCTGTTTGCCACAGTACAATTCAACCCTGTGCTTTGAAATTTCATGACATGAAAAAAAGATCGCTTTGCAAAAATGCGTATAATTTGCAAAATTTCTAGCGATGTTCTATAATTGAATATAGCGTTGTTTATTCAGCAGATTTTGCAAAGCTACCGAAAAACGACTAAACTTCGGACAACACAAGCTAAATTTGAACAGCTCCCCTAGTGGTTGGTTTTGAGTTTTAGTATTTATGTTTTTTATAAGGGGTTGCTGGAAACTACCTGAACTCTTTCATAAAAGAAAAAAAATTGAAATACTTAAAATCAGCCACTAGGGGCACTGTCCAAAGTTAGAACTGGTGTCCAAAGTATAGTCGTTTTACAGTACTGTATCTTTTTGTGATGACACAAAATTTCAAAACACAAGTTGCCAATGATGCAGAATCAAGCAGATTACATCTAATTTTTTTATGCAGATAAAGAGGATCTGGAAATAAGAGAACAAGGTTTGGGAAACATTCGTTTTACCAAAAATAGTTTTCATAAAACCGATCTCAAGCAGCATATATTTCTTTTGTTGCCAGGGATCTCTATTGTAAAGCGATTTTGCCAAAAAGTAAAAGTTAGGGCAGGACAGCTTTGCGGATAGTACCGGTACTTAGTAGGATAAGTCTATTTTAAGTTCACTGACTGCTTTTCTGAGTCATTTCACTTTTCTGAGTAAGTTCACTGACTGCTTTAATAAAGAGATACTGCTCGATATTGGTTTCATTAAAATGAGAACTACTTGAGGTATTAAAGAGTTGCCCTAAACCTTGTTCCACTATTCATATCCCTCATCCGTCAAAATCGATTTGATCCACTTGACTTTATATCATTGGCAACCTGCATTTCAAAGTTTTGTGACACTAGAAAGAGAAACAAAAGACTTTCAAAATTTCTCGCGCAGTGCAGAATAACTACCGATATAAGGACACAATGTTCATTCATTATACATTGCATTTCTTATTCTCCATTTGAATATTCAGGATTCTATTTGAATAAGCAGGATTCTATTTGAATCAGGATTTTATTTGATTCAGGATTCTATTTGAATAAGCAGGCCATTCTATTTGAATAAGCAGACATTCTATTTGAATAAGCAGGCATATTCTAGAAAAGAGGGAAACTGGAAGACATCTGTGTCGTGCTAGTTGATTCTATTTGAATAAGAATATTGCTTGTGCTCGCTTTTAAGGTAGGCCTAGTGGTAGGCCTAGTGATAGTTGGTGGTAGAACCTTTTTACTTTTGGTTCAAGCCTTCCCCCTCTTTAATCAAATCCAACTTTTTCTTGACGATTTTATTGCAGTGAAGCCAGATGGTGTTCAGCGGGGTTTATTTGGCAAAATAATTTGCTGTTTTGAGGAGAAAGGTTTTAGGCTTTGTACCATGAAAATGACGACTGCCAGTAAAGATTTGCTAGAAATTCACTTTGCAGAACTCAGTTCAAAACCATTTTTCCCAAAACGTGTTGAATTTATGTTGTCTGGGCCAGTTGTGGCAATGGTTTGGGAAGGAAAAGGAGCAGTTAGAACTGATCGTAAAATGCATGGAGAGACTAACCCTGCTGATTCTCTTCCTGGAACACTTCGTGGAGATTATTGTATTGACATTGGGAGAAACATATGTCATGGATCTGACTCTGTGGAAACAGCAAAGAAAGAAATAGCTTTATGGTTAAAAGAAGGTGAACTTAACAATTATTGCTGTGCTGACAACTCTTGGGTGTATGAGTAAGAAGGCTACTTCAACCTGACACTCAGCGCTCTTTTGGTGTTTTGTGCCTACATAGCAGGATCTGACATTTGTAGTTTTTGTATTTTTGTGTACATAGTTGGATCTGACTTTTTTTTTTCTGTACCTTTCTGTATGATTTTATAATTACCAGTGTATTGAAAGATACTTTTCACCTGTTTTCATTTTAAATTCAAAACAACTTTTTCTGCGTATTGTGTGGCTGATTCTAAATTTGCTATTTTGTCTAACTAGTGTAGAATCTTTCATTGGTTTGACTGCTTGATAATGCCAGTTAAATGTCCATGTGAAGTATGTTTAAGACCTTGTAAAAGGAACCAGTGTGCTATTCAGTGTGATATAAGTGATGGATTCACCTCAAATGCACAGTCATTAGTCCCCTTAAATTTCACTCTCTTTGTTCTTCTACTGAACCATACCTCTGCCAAAATTGTTACAGTGAATTGTTTCCTTTTCAAACCCTAGATGATAAGCAATTGTTAAATGAAATGAGAAATGATGACAAACTAAACTTTGATATTAATCACACAAATAACTCGTTTTCTCCAGCTAAATGCTTACAGGCAGACAACGAGATAAAAGGCGTACTAAATGATTTAAATTCTGGTTTGGTTGACTCAAAATACTGCTCACAGGCCGAAACCAATATTATTAACAAAAAGTGTAAATTTTCTTTGCTTTGCGTGAATATAAGAAGCTTAATTAATGCAAATTTTGATAAATTGAATGAACTTTTAACAATCATATCTTACCTGATATCATTGCTATAAGTGAAACCAAACTTAAATTGTTACAGGTATACAATGCAAAGTTAAGTGGGTACCATTTTTACCACAAAGGCACAACTGCAAGATGGGGAGGAGTAGGATTGTTTATCAAGGAGTCTTTATCAATTTCAATTTGCAAGGAGTTTGATTTAAACATTCCGAACTGTGAAGATGTGTGGATTCAACTAGATTTAGGGAATAACAAAAAATGTATAGTGGGAGTAATTTACAGACACCCTAAACAGAAATTATCAGAGTTTTGCAAGAGTTTTGAATCAACCATTGAAAAATTGAATAGTAGAAAATTGATGTATTGTATCGGAGGAGACTTCAACGCAGATTTGTTGAAAAGTAACTCTGATATCAATATTAAAGATTTCATGAATTTAACATATAGCTTAGGCTGCATTCCCTTAATTACACACCCGACAAGAATAACCACTACAAGCTCAACTCTTCTAGATCATGTTTATACAAACAATGTAGTGGGTGAACACAAAAGTTTTATTTTGGTGGAAGATCCAAGTGATCACCTGCCAGTAATGGTGTGCTCTAATTTAAGCCTGCCCAAGAGTGAAAAATCAACTGTCACCCTAATTCGTGATACAAAAAATTTTGAAGTAGAAAAATTTCTAGACAAATTAACTGAAGGAATGGAGCTATTAGGTGATATCAAAGAGGTATGCATTGACAACTACACTGAAAAGTTTATTGACATTTTTCATAAGACATTAAATATACATGCACCATTACGAAAACAAAGCAGAAAGGAAACAAAACTAAAAAACAAACCATGGTTATCCAAAGGAATCCTTATATCAATCCAGCAAAAAAATTTATTGTACAAAAGAGCCCTTAAATTAGATGATAGTAATACATGGGCACAATACAAAGTCTATAGAAATAAACTGACTCATATTAAGGAATATGCAAAACGACTTTACATTAATAATTTAGTGAATGATAATAAGCATGACACCTCGTCGCTTTGGAAAATTATAAATAAAATTATTCACTTGAAAAATGTGAAGAAAAAGAACATTCCTAATAAAATGTATGCTTCCAAAAGTGAAAGTGCACAAGGTCCACAGACCATCAGTAACTTGTTCAATAAATATTTCATAGAGGTAGGAGTTAACCTTACATCTACAATCGAAACACCAGCTATAATTGATGGCAAATTTAATGCCACATCTTTGATTCAGAGTAGTTGCAATTCGTTTTTTCTAGAACCAATAGTTGAAGAAGAAGTAGTAAATTACATCAAAGGTATGAATCCATCAAAAAGTACAGGAAGACATGGAATTCCTGCAAAGTATATAAAAATGTCAGGCTCTGTTATAGCTCCAGTTCTAACTAACATTTTTAATGCATGCATATCAACAGGATATTTTCCAAAAGTGTTAAAAACCGCTGAAGTTGTTCCAATTTTCAAAAAAGACGAAAGAGAGTTATGCAGTAATTATCGCCCTATTTCTATTTTTAATCCTTTTGCCAAACTATTTGAAAAGTGTCTGCTTGATCAACTAAACAATTATTTCGTAAGCAATAATTTGATTAGTCCAAACCAGTATGGTTTTAAGAAAAATTGCTCAACAAATGAAGCCGTTTTAGATATTTACAATAAGCTACTTGATAATATGGATAAAAAGCTCATTACATGTTCTATTTTCTTAGATTTAGGAAAAGCATATGATACCATCAATCACACAATACTGATCAAGAAACTAGAAAAGTATGAAATTAGAGGATTACCATTACAGTTACTTGCAAGTTACCTGACTAACCGTCAACAGTATACAATTGTAAATCAAAACAAATCCAAGTCAAGATATGTTATTTGCAGTATTCCTCAGGGCTCAACTCTAGGTCCGTTGTTATTTAATATTTATATCAATGATCTACCACTTGCCTTAAATTTCACAATTCATCTTTTTGCAGATGATACAAACCTTACTCTCTCCCATTCTAATGTTTCAACACTGCAACAAAATATTAATGATGAATTAGTCAATGTAAGCAATTGGTTCAAGGTGAATAAATTATCAATTAACTTTAATAAAACTGAGTTTATGGTAGTGACAACAAAACAAAATAAACCTGAACTCAAAGTATCAATAGATAATAATCCAATCAAGCAATCACATCACATAAAGTATCTTGGTGTTCTCATAGACGACAATCTAAACTGGAATCAACAAACCAAGGAACGTTCAAAGGTAGCAAAGGGATCTTGGGCCCTTAATCAATTAAAACACTTTGTAGATGAGCAAACCTTAAGATCTGTTTACCACTACCTCATATACTTTCATCTACAATACTGCATAAGTAGTTGGGGGACTGCTTCAAAATCAACATTAGCACCTCTCTTTATTCTGCAAAAAAGAAGCATCAGATTGTTAACTAAAAATGGATATCAAGAGCATACTAATCCTTTGTTCTATCGAGCTAAATGCTTAAAACTCAAGGATATTTACTCTCTAGAAACTGCAAAGCTAATGTACAAAATTCACAATAATGTATTATCTTTTGCAAATTCAGATAAGTTTAACCTAATAAAAAACTGCTATACACATAAGACAAGATTGAACCACAAAAACAACTTCTTTCTTCCAAGAATTAGAACAAGATTAGGGCAAAAGTCTCTATCATTCGCAGGAATTAAAATTTGGAATGAAATTCCAAGCAGTATAAAAGAAGTTTCATTCTACAGATTTAAAAAAGCTGTTAAAGCTCATTTTTATCAACCTATGAAACCGATAAAAGCTAGAATAACAGCTTTCTATTAGCAATGCACAGTGGTGGGCAAGTTACTTTTTAAAAGTAACTGGTTACAAGTTACAGTTACTTGGCAAAAAAAGTAACTAAGTTACAGTTACAGTTACAAATTTGAAAAAGTAACTAGTTACAGTTACAAGTTACAGTTACTTTTTGTGATTAAAAATTTGGACTAAAAACAGGCCTGTCGGCACTTGTCAGATTACGTATGTCTGTCTCAAAAGTATATTAAGACTAAACCAAGGATGTTTCTTTGTCACAAAATTTAATTTTGTCAAATAGGCCTTGTTACGGTGTCCAAAATTGTATTGTCTCGTGATACCCATCGAGGTACCTCTTGAAAATTTTTTTACAAGTAGAGTTTTAACGCCTGATAAATGATTGATTTGTCTTCCGTTGCAACCAGGTGCCGTTTTTAAGATATACCGCTTTTAATCGAAGGCGGATGAATATTTTAAAATCATACGCTTGAATAATTTTTTTTACTATCGGTGTTGCCGTGAAATAATCCACGAACTACAACAAGAATATTTTTTATCTTTCTTTAAATGTAAAAATGTAAAATACTATAATTTTGAACTACATAATTAATCATGGGTAAGTTTTTTGTTAAAAAGTCTGCATAATTTGAGTTTTAGCTTGAGTTTTTTGTGTTGAATTTTAAACATGGAAACTTGGTTTGAAGTCACGTGACCGTCGTCGCTTGGCAGCTGATTGTTGTGAATGTAAAACTTCAAAACAATTTTTTACGACAAAATATCGGTAACCATTAATAAAGAAATCGTTACTTGCAAAAGGTCGAAAAATAAACGAATTACCTTATGAATTACACCACGTGTTTGTTATGATGATAGTCTACCCACAAAAAGCAGCCTAATACAATAACTGCTCCGAAGATTACCGATAAGCTTCAAGGAATATCGATAGCCTATGGCAGTCGGTAACTGTGGGTATACTGGTCATCAGTCCATAACGTTTTATTCCAATCGAACTAAAGCACATCGTCAATTCTAATACATCATTCAGCAACAATGTTTTAAGACTACACTAGTTTACTGCGGAGTTTCAACGCAAAGCAATAGGTCTACACATTCGCAAATATAGCAAACTACGGCTTAAATAAACTGTGCTTCTTTTCAGCAATTTCATGAGATTAATCACTTATTTTGGGTTATTTGTTGGTTTAACTCCGGTGACTGTTTCAAGTGCTTAAGTCTGGCAGAACAGACATTCGAGAGTTGATAAGCCAACGAGCTAGGCTAGGCTAGTTAGTTTCGATGAGTGAAAGCCTATCAGTATTTCTCAAAGCAGTTATTGTATTCGGCTACTTTTTGTGGGTAGACCATCACCATAACTGACATGTGGTGTAATTCATGAGGTACTTCATTTGGTTTTCGACTTTTAACACGAAATAATTTCGTCAGTAGTTTTTAAGGATACCGGTATTTAATTATGAAAAATTATTTTAAAGTTTTGTATTCGTAACGATCAGCTGCCAAGCGACGACGGTCACGTGACTTCAAACCAAGTTTCCTTGTTTAAAATTCAACACAAAAAACTCAAGCTAAAACTCAAATTATGCAGACTTTTTAACAAAAAACTTACCCATGATTAATTATGTAGTTCAAAATTATAGTATTTTACATTTTTACATTTAAAGAAAGATAAAAAATATTCTTGTTGTAGTTCGTGGATTATTTCACGGCAACACCAATAGTAAAAAAAATTATTCAAGCGTATGATTTTAAAATATTCATCCGCCTTCGATTAAAAGCGGTATATCTTAAAAACGGCACCTGGTTCCAACGGAAGACAAATCAATCATTTATCAGGCGTTAAAACTCTACTTGTAAAAAAATTTTCAAGAGATACCTCGATGGGTATCACGAGATCTCTTTTCTAGACGTTTTTTCTGCAAGCGTAACAAGGCCTAAAAGCGTTAAATTTCATGCATCAACTTTCAAAGTCGTATTTGTGTAAGAAAGCAAAAAAAAAGGACTAGCTAAATCTGAAAATATGCACTAATAGTTACAAAAATTTTGAAAACAGAAATCAGTTAATTGCATTTTAAAAAGGCTAACATTTCAAAGTGTTCGTCACTGAGCCCACAGCGTTTTGGTTTTAAGCATAGGTGGGCAAGTTAATGCAAAACGTTAGCTTCGTTAACCACTAGTCCGTTAACAAACTTCACACCTCCGTTAACGTTAATTCGTTATTTTCAGCCTTAATTAACGGAAGTTAATAAAGTCCGTTAATCCGTTAACATTTTGCGTGTAATTTACATTTCGTTTTATTCACTCGCTTCTAGAACACGTATTGACGCTGTTGAACTGATTGTAAGGAAATATTTATTGCTATGGTGGTCTTTTTGTGTTTTGAAAGTTAAATTATACGGTCTAATCTAATTTCAAGATAAAAACAAGTTCAAATACATAACAAAGCTGCAAGATATTAACGATAAAAACCTTAACGGAAGTTAACAGAACTCAACGGAAGTTACTTTAGTCCATTAACAGAACTTAACGGAAGTTAATTTAGTCCGTTAACATGAAAAAACTTTTTAACGGACTAACGAGTTAGTGAAAAAGTTAGCTTCGTTATTAATTGATTAACGATTAACGGACTTGTGCCCACCTATGGTTTTAAGATATCTTTACCCAAACTAAATAGTCTCTCCACTGCTGCACTAGATGGTAGGGTAGTATTATACTGAAACTGCAAACTAACACTGATTGCTAGTACACGTACAGCTGTGCAGTAGGCCTACTCAGCTCTGAATCCCCAAATGGTTTCAATCACCAGAAAGCGAAGTTGGAAAATTATCACTGCCTTCACTTTAACCAGCAACCACATGTATAGTCCAGTGAACACAGTGAAGAAAATATGGATAAAAGGTTATGGTTGATCAGAAATGCGACTGTGCGTCCTGTGTTGCCAGTGTAATACAATTATTTTGAATGGAATTCATAAAAAATTTGTAATTTGCTTCAAAGCATGTAGTACAAAAAGTAACTGTTACTGTAACTTTTTTTAGGGCTCTAAACTGGTAACTAATTGCAAATATCGTTACATCTGAAAAAAAGTAACGAAGTTACAGTTACTAAAAAAGTAACTATTAACAGTAGCCTAACTAGTTACAGTTGTAACTAGTTACTGCCCACAACTGGCAATGCAGTAGTAATTATACAGGAATCATAGTTGCATATTTATGCTTGAGTTCAGAGGTGGGCACAAATAACATTATATCAAAAGCGCAACGCAACAAAGCGCAACGACCTTTTCAACCAGTAAAAGCGCAGCGCAACTTGCGCAATTTATTTCTTTTAATTTCTGAAGCGCAGCGCAACTTTCGCAATGAGCTTTTTGATTCAGTTGATGCGCAACGCAATTCCGCAATTGCGGAACGGCATTTTCGTACCAAGTTAAAGCGCAACCTAACTTCCGCAATTGAAATTTCACAACACAGGGCAAATACCGCACTTTTTGCAATTTTTGACCGAAAAGAGTAAATAATCTGCTAAAGAAGGCCGACATTTATCAATATTTCGATCGAAATGGAACAAAATTATGGTCAATGTATAGAATTGCGCTATTAACCGAAAAAAATTTGAAAGCGCAGCGCAATTAAAGCGCAACAAATTTTAAAGGCTTTATTTCGCAACGCAACTTCCGCAATGTTTCAAAATAAAAAATTAAAGCGCAACGCAACTTCCGCAATTGCGGAGGTTGCGGAAGTTGCGCTTTGCGCTTCTAATTGCGCTTTGCCCACCTCTGCTTGAGTTCAACAATAACCTAATCTATTGCTTGAATGGCATGAGATTGGTGCATTCATCTATCACACATTCATACAATACGTCATCCCTCATTTTGATGTGCCCTTGAATTATAAGTAATTTTGCAGTAACTGACTGAGGTATGTTCCAACTCTCCAAAAATGTTCCAACTCTCCAAGAAATGTTGCAAAGTCGTCCTTTTCTAAAATTTTGCAAAGACTGAGCCATAGATAGGGCCTAAGTTAATTTTTGCCTCTTGTCTTGCATCTATAACATTAACTGCACAATGACAGTTGATCAGAGATGTGCAAAGCGCAATTAGAAGCGCAACTTCCGCAACCTCAATTGCGGAAGTAGCGTTGCGCGTTAATTTCTTATTTTAAAACATTACTGAAGTTGCGTTGTGGACTAAAGTCTTTAAAATTTGTTGCGCTTTTAATTTTGTTTTTGATCAATAATAATAGCGCAGTTCTATAGGCTACACTGAACTTGATTTCAATTCATTTCGAGCAGAATTTTGATAAACGCTGGCCTTCTTTAGCAAATTATTAACTCTTTTTTGCCTAAAGTTGCAAAAAATGCGGTAGTTGCATTGTATTGTGAAATTTTTATTGCGAAAGTTAGGTTGCGCTTTAAGTACAAAAACGCTGTACCGCAGTTGTGGAATTGTGTTGCACGTCAACTGAATCAAAAAGTTTATTGCGGAAGTTGCGCTGAGGTTCAAAAATTAAAAAAATCAAATTATGCATTTTGCGCTGCGTTTTTACTAGTTGAAGAAATCGTTGCACTTTGCTTTTGATATCAAGTTATTTGTGCCCATTTCTGCAGCTGGTCGATAAACCTGGTTCTGTGTAGCCTACTGATAAACCTTGTCTATCTGTAGTGTGGACCTAGTAAGTATGGGTAAGCCTGGTAGAGGTAGACCTATGTCTAGCCAATATTTGTGTTCCAAAGACCAGTACCAGGATACCTGGATTCTGGTATTTAAAACGTGATTTTACATCCAACTCTTGAAAGAAAAGTACTGTAAACTACCAATAGCCAACCACTTAAATTGTGAAAACCTACGCATAGAATTAGAACTATTGACCCATACATATTGGTAGGCTACTCTGGCCTATAGGCCTAAATACGTAATGCCTGTACCTAACGAGCAACTAAGGCAACAAACAATGCCTGATGAGTGATGCTGCACTTTCCTCAGTAGCCTACCTGTCTACTTCTTACTTGTAGGCTAGCCTACTGTAATAGGGTAAATCCATAGATGGGCAAGTTAATTGAAAACGTTAGCTTCGTTAACCACTAGTCCGTTAGCAAACTTCATACCTCCGTTAAAGTTAATTCGTTATTTTCAGCTGAAATTAACGGAAGTTAATGAAGTCCGTTAATCCGTTAACATTTTGAGTATAATTTACATTTTTTTTTATTCACTTTTAGAACACGCCTAATCACCTGTTGAGCTGATTGTAAGGAAAAATTTATTGCTATGGTGATCTTTTGTGTTTTGGATGTTACATTTCACAGTCAAATCTAATTTCAAGATAATAATAAGCTCATATGCAGTAACAAAGTAGCGATCGGAAAATCTTTCGAGGTTACGAACAGCGATAATTAATAGACTTATGAGGCTGCAGCTTATTATTTGCCACAAAAAGCTATAGATGAATCGTTAATTGTTTGAAGGGGCGTCGAGAGCCAAACGTAGGCCCACGGTCCGCTCAAATATTGGGCATCTCCAGCTTTGTGAACTTCAAAAAAAGAAGAGAAAATGCCACAATTTTCTTCGGATTTTGATGTGATTTCCAAAAAAAAGGGTCTTCGTTGTTCCACAAACTGATTTGTCAGTGTCACTTCCATAGGCCCCCTGAAGTCCAAAGGCCCCTCAAAGCCCATGGGCCCCCTGATGGGCCTCCTAAACTCCATGGGCACCAGGGTTATTGTCTCACCTTGCTTCCCCCTCTCGGTGGCCCTGCTTAAAGGCTACCAGCGCAGAAGCCCAAGAAGAGCCATTTTTTCGCATTGCTTGTTTTTAAGTAGTCGCCGTTCTGGTGGCTCTTCCCTGGGCTTCCGTGCTGGTAGCCTTAAGGGCAGATGGTACGTAAACGATTAAAAAATATGGAAACCGTTAGATAGAGACGGTTGATTACTCAGTCCACGACACTATTACTCTAAGTCTCTGTGCTTTCACGCTACAACAGCATCTAAAACTAACTATTTAAGCTGTGGCTTGCAAAACAATTTCTAGACAGTGCCGAGATATAACCTAACCCAAAGCTTAATCTTGACTCTAAAAAAGGAACTAAAAACATTGCGAATGAATATTCGTCATTCATTCTCGTTTTCGTCCTCTCACTAACCAATGCACAGTAGGTCTACGTAGGTTTAACATTTTAAAACCACCTGCAATCCGTGGATGCACACACTTCCAAGTTTTTGGATGACATTAATATTTTGCTTAAAATAAACACTGTTTTTATAGCCATATTTTAGTACCGGCACCTACATTCTGTTCTTTCAATGGCTAATGGTTTGATTATATCGATTCCGCCAATTACAATTACAAATACGCACCCTTGTAATCGATTTTCCATTGCGATTATTTCACCTTTAATCATCGCTATTACGATTACTATTTCTATTACGATTACGATTACTATTACGATTACATCGCTTCGCCAAAATTAAAAAATAATTTTTGTAACAGCACTTACGAAATCGGAACCTCTCCTGCATTTTTGCTGCAATCTACCCTGCAATCCTGTTTTGCATTATCATTATTATTAAGCTGTTATTAAAATTGCAATCATGCATGTCTTGCAATTGCATTCTGTTCTGTAGTTGGTCAACGGTACTCCTCCCATAATAGAGTTTATACACTAATTATATCATCATTCACGCTTTTGCTTGGTACTGGAAGCCTTATAGCCTATATAGTAGTAGCCAGCCATGGCTCGATTATTTGCAATTCGTAGATTACGATCCTTTGTAATTGATTTCTGATTACGATACTTTAAAAATTGCGTAATCGATTAGAAATTAGTGATTGTAGACTACGATAATAATCGAGATCATTTCTGCTATAGGTTAGGCTAACTAGCTATCCATGTCCACTTTTCTTGCTAACGCTGCCATGCTATAGTCACTTTCATCTTACCACCAATGACAGATTATTCATGGGTACATCACGGGTCTATTGCAGTATCGCAGTTCAACTCATCTAAGATCTAACCCACTTTATACTTGCATGCTTAAAATTATACTTGCAGCATTTCTTATTGCGCCTGCTCATTTGATCCCGCGGTCGCTTGTTTATCTCGCAGCTCCTTCGCTTTTTCTTCTCTAAAACTCGCGCTAATTACGCAACAAGTGTTAACAGTGCAGATTGGTTTGTACCGGTACGATGAATGGATGGTACAAGAAGTTAACGATGAAAACCTTATGTTAACGCAACTTAACGCAAGTTAATAAACCATTGTCGTTAAGTTAACGGGCATTTTAACGGAAGTTAATTTAGTCCGTTAAACACGAAAAAACTTTTTAACGGATTAACGAGTTGATGAAAAAGTTAGCTTCGTTATTAACGGATTAACGATTAACGGACTTGTGCCCATCTATGGGTAAATCCGTAACTCAACTGACAGCATAGGCTATCTACTAGGCCTATCGCATCTGCAAACTTGCACTAACGCGCAGGCAAATTACCTATACGCACGACAGTTGTACTGTATATACTGTACAGCACGAATAAGCTACTTGTACTAAGTTGTAGGCCTACCCTGACCTGTACCAGCTACCAGGTTTATGTTTTCCCTTCAGCTTTCCTAATGATTCATGATTATCATTCAATGCGTATTGTCTAATCGCTGCACCACTTTGGACAACTGCACGTCCATTTTCTCATTTTTGCATTCTAATTTGACAATATCTCAGTTATTCAGTTAGCTCTACAGTATCGGTTACCGTAGTGTTGGTTTGAAACTTCTGTAACCGAAAATTCGGTTACCGAACTTTCAAAGTGATACTACGGCAACCGTAAACGGCTACCGAACTGTTACTTTTCGATCTTGAGTGACCGACCGCCGGTTGCCGTAGTGCTGAAATGAATTCTTCCGTGACCGAAGGTCGGTTACGGAGATGTGACTTTTCCACTTCGGTGACCGATCTCCGGTGAAATAGTCACTACCAATAATGTTAGTCTTTTTTGATGTGTGACTGTGAACAAACTTCCTCTCATGAGGATGGTGATCCAGAGATGCAGTTGCTGCTATTTTTGCAGGATAAATTTGTGTAATAATCGCTCATACACCAGTTGTTTTTGCTGTTTGCTTCACAGTAACCACAGTCATAAAGCAAGGCAAGTTTGAAGTTGACTAACTACAGTAGCTATTTTGGTAGGCCTATGTGATTATGCTGGTGAGTTGAGATTGCTTGAGTGTTTGTCTGTAAAAAGTAAGCCAGCTATTCCAGTTACATCATGAATTTTGTTTTGAGTCAAACACAGATTTGTAATGCGATTGTTTTCATGACCTTTAATATGGTTCAAAACGTTGCAGTTTAGCTGCTGAAAGTTTAATGTCATACTGTTGTCAGCTAAAATGCATTAGCAAATTACTGCTTGTTGTCAGGGATTGGGCAGAATAGACAATATTTATAGTGAAACTGAAATGCAAGTAGTGTTCTCTTCAGGTAGCAGATTGTAACTGATAACTTATATTGGGGTCATGAATTATGATTCATATAGTATTTCAATTATTGGTATTGGTATGAAACTTACCGTACTCCAATTTGAAACGATTTTGGTACCTTTTCTTTGGTTGCGGTGTGCTCAATTTTGTAAAGTTTGCGAATGCGGTGCGGTGCAGCTTTAAAAATAAAAATTTGTGCGGACAGCGGACACCAAAGTTTTGTGCCCGCGACATCACTAACCCCAATATTTAATATAGGCAGTGTCTAGAGCACCGGCCCGAATTCCTATGCAAAAAGCTGCTGCACCGGTCCGGTTTCCGACCTTAAAAAGCTACTGCGCCGGTCCGGTTTCCGACATTAAAAAGCTGCTGTACAGGTCCGGTTTCGTATGCGATTTAAATACAGCACTTTGAAATATTAGAGTCGAAGCTATGATGGCGTAGTGGTTAGAACGTCTGGCTCCAAGGACCGAGTGTTGGGGTATTGAATCGTGCTGGACTCGGTTTCCAAAATTGCGTTAGAGAGCTGTAACACTATGAATCCCTTTTTTTTCTCTAAAATTCTTTATTCTTTGAGCCTTTTTTTCTCTAAAATCTTACGAAGTGACTTGGCGCACGGAACGTGCACGGTTAAATAAACAAAGATTTCGGTGACGTCACTCGTTTTCAGAAATTTTTATTTTGATTATTACACTTGTAGATTTGGGTTAGAGTTAGGGTTTAGGTTAGGGTTAGGGCTTAGGGTTAGTTTTTTCAGGCTTTATTACAAAATGTCTGCGCGCACGGAACGTGCACCAAGTCTTTTCCAAAACCTTATTCTTAGAGTTAGGGTTGGAGCACTTTTTCCTATTATTAGGTCTAGGCCTTTTTTAAATAAAAGAGCGTAAAGACTGTTTGAGTTGCAATGTTAGCTGGTATTTAGGCCACTACCCTAATATTTAGGTCTAAAGCTCTTTCCTATTATTATTAGGTCTAGGCCTTTTTGAAATAGAAGAGCTCAGAGCGTTAAGACTGGTTAAGTTACAATGTTAACTGTGACTGCTAACTTTGATGACTACAATAATCTTTTCACTGTTGAATAATAAATTGAATTGAATTGAATCTAGGTTTAGGCTTTTTCAAAATGAAAGCTCTGAGTGTAAAAACTGGAGGAATTGATTGCATAAAAGATAGTGGCCAAGAGGAATTGGTGATCTCCTGGGCCGTTAGTTTTGAGGTTTAGGCTTTTTCCTAAGCTCTTCTATTTCAAGAAAAAGGCCTAGACCTACGTAATAATAGGAAAGAGCCTTAGACCTAAATATTAGGGTACAGGGTAGTGGCCTAAATACCAGCTAACATTGCAACTCAAACAGTCTTTACGCTCTTTTATTTAAAAAAGGCCTAGACCTAATAATAGGAAAAAGTGCCCTAACCCTAACTCTAAGAATAAGATTTTAGAGAAAAAAGGCTCTAAGAATAAGAATTTTAGAGAAAAAAAAAGGGATTCATAGTGTTACAGCTCTCTAACGCAATTTTGGAAACCGAGTCCAGCACGATTCGATACCCCAACACTCGGTACTGTAGCCAGACGTTCTAACCACTACGCCATCATAGCTTCGACTCTAATGTTCCAAAGTGCTGCATGCTTTGGAACTACAAAACAGCGCTACATGCTTCGACGTGATACAGCAAGTAAAATGTAATATTTGATTTGATTTTGAGCTTTCCAACCAACAAATAAAATGAAATTGGCCGGTTGGTCGAGCTGAAATCGAGCGGTAACGTGTTCGTCTCTGGAGGGGAAAATCTGAGGTTCAAATCTCCAACCAGTCAAATCGAACACAGTGCTACCTATGGCTTGCCACCGGCGCGATGTTTCTCTGAAAAGAGCTGTGTTGCCCGAGCGCAGTAATGCAGAGATGGGCCTCACAAACTCATTACTCGCTTCAGCGTAATACAGCGAGTAAAATGAAAGATATGATTTTGAAATTTTCTTTCAGGTTGATTTTTGTTTTGCAGTCCAAACCCAGCTAAGTTTAGCAGCAGCAGCAAAGCAGATGTGATAGCTCGAACGTTACGAGCTGAAAGCCACACCATTGGCTGCGTCATTTTGAGTGTTGGAATTATTCTTTCGGTCATAATCATGCTCTGCATGCGATGCCAGTCAAATTTTTCGTTTGAACAAAGCAATTACATTCAGAGGTAATTGACTAATTATTGCTGACCACGAGAATTAATCGGTCAAACTTTTTTGATTTCGCTTAACAAATGATGAGCACGTAAACTGATGGCTCTCATTCTGGTCGAAGCCTGGTTTAAATTGAAGAAAGGGACCAAATTGTTTACCGTTGCAAAAATTTTGAAAATTTCTCCTTGCTGAGTGGATAGTTTTTATGCAGAGGTTGAATTATTTATGGGCTAAGAATTGTTGGGTTGTGAAGTAAACGCTCAAAAATCTGATAAAGATAAATAAAATGTGAGTTTGTTCACAAAAAATGAAGACTCTTGTAGGTTTTCTATTGATATAGTACCAAAAAAAACTTTAGAGAAAGCAGGCCGCTAAAAAGCATTCCCTATTCAGGCAAATTAAACACACTAGTTAGCTACTATGATAAAAGAAATATCAATAATGTATACTGTAAAAGTCTGTGCTAAGATGACAGAATGAGCAACTAGGAGTACTTACAGCCCTGCGTTAAAGAACTGTTGCAGCCTGGTTCGGTAAAGTGTAAAAATTGCAGGCATGGGTTCAAAAATAGAAAAAAAAGAAATAAAAATATTGTAATGTCTTTCAGCAAGTAGTATTTCTACCAAATAGCGATATTTTACATCTTTCAGCATTTCACATTGTGTTTAGGTACCGAGAACATATAGTGGAGTTATTTGAAGAGCAACTTGACACAAAAGCAAAAGAGCACGCTGAACAAATTGTCACCGGTTTCTTTTCCAAGACAAGAGCAAAAGAAGATTGGGATAAAATTGCAGTTATTAAGGACAAGGTACATCTGTCAGTTGAAACAATCTTGATCAGTAAAATACTAGCTACAACAAAACTGTTAATTTCAGTTGTGCTAATTCTGAAGACTTGTCGAGTTAATTGGCATTTAGCTACACAAATTACATTTGAAAAGACTGGTGCATGAGTTTAAAGTGCCAAGTGTGTAGACAAAAAAATTTAATATAACTTGTTTTTTCATATTTGAACCCGACAAATTGAATATTTAACTGAATTTGCAAAATGATGTGTCAATTATAGTATTGCAGATTATTTTGAATCTGGAATATTAATTTTGACAGCAAGCGATTTTACTCTAACAATTTTTTGCCTGTAATTTTTCCTCTAGCGATTTTCTTTTATAATTTTACAACCTTCTTGCGGGTTTCTTGATTGTACTCGTAAGTAAAAAATCACTTAATACTACAAAAATTAATTCATTGGATCCGAAAAAAAAATGTATACAATTTTTGGCAACATTGCATTTTGCGTATTTAAGAAAGATCATGCAGTTTGGCACGTGTTACAGTCCGTGTCAGACGCGTAGCCAAAAATTCGCAATGGAGGGGCTGTTTTAGCCGCCAGAGGCACGGGGGTCGTAGCCCCTCGCGCTCAAAAATTTTGCATTTTTTTGCAAAAATAACTTAATTTTAGGGCTATTTTGATAAAAAAATAATGCTTTTAGAACGTGGCATTGAAATTAGCAGTGCAAACATGATTAAACTGGTTGCAAATATGGGCTATTTGGGAGGTGGCTTATGCCAAAATTTTAATTCTCGTATTTAGATGCTTGTAAATTATAAAATCGTATAGTTTAATAAAACTTACATGAAGTAATCTACTTCGTCCACAGCTTACAGAAAAAAATAATTGGTATGGGGTAATGTAAAGAGATTTGAGAGGAATGATTGGTAATTAGCCTATACTGAATAGCCCCCCTCCCCCTATTCCTAATTAAGTTCATAGTATATTTGTTGATGACACCTATGTTTAGCATTTTTACACTAGTAATCAAATTCAATTGCTTATTTTGGGCCATTTTTCAAAGTTTTCATGTATTTGTGAGTTTTATTTTTGACAGATTAGCCCCCCCCCCTCCCCCCCTTGAATATATGCTGCAAAAGATGTTTTAAATCACTATTTCAATCCGTTTCAATGCATAAAACAGTCTCAAAAGAGCCAAAAGCTAATTTTTTTTTTATTCTGCATGTTGTTTGACATGCCAATGGAGAGGGGGCTATAACCCCCCCCCCCCCCCCCCTGGCTACGTTACTGGTCCATGTCGAATTTGTTCGCTTTTGTTCGACCACAAAAATAGTTTAGCTACAGAGTTTGCTAAAACAGCTGGGATTAGTCGAAGATTTGCGAAAATATAGGCCTACGTCAAAGGTTGAAATAAAATAATACATGAGTAAGAATGAAGGTTAATACATATTTTTTAAATTTTATCAGGTTACACACAGCAAGAGAGCTAAAGCCATCTACAGTTCACAGCATCGATTTGTGAACAAAGGAAAGCTAAAGGAAGAGGGAGTTTGTGATGTTGGTATAGTACAGGATGCTGCTCAAAAAAAAAAGGTTCTGGAAAATGTAAGGCAATAAATAACGCTGGTGGCTTACCGAAATTATGGCAATTCATTAAGTTCTGGTAAAATGGACTAATTTATTCTTTGAGCATTTTTCGCTTGGCCAATGGTCATATTGGTCAATGGTTTTGAAATCAAAACTTGTTTTTTATTAGCAATAATCCAAACTTTAAATTGTAGATTACAGTGTGAAGTTATTAAAAGGAAGGCAAATTCCGGTTTGATTCTGAAACTGGTAATTTGTTTTGTGCCATTGGGAATTTTTAACTCAGTCTGACAAAAGACGTTAAAACCGAACCCAAAAAAGGATGCTTTGGCGTGTGGCAAGACAGACTGAAAAGCTTTTGGTTTTGATTGTGTAGTGGATTAACAAAAAATTCGTTTCGAAGAAATGCAGCGTATGGTTGATTGGTTGCAGGGCTACTGTCTGTAGCACACGATACCGGTACGTACTGTCAAGTATGATAGAACTTTAACTTTAGTTACCGGCAGGGGTGCCGAAACCCGGGGGAAATGGGGGGATATATCCCCCAATAATTTGACTGTATCCCCTCCCAATAATTTGAGTTTGGTCTACATCTGCATCCCCCCTAATAATTTAACTCTGGTGTGCATCTGAGCGTAGGTGTCCACTTGAATTCGGGGGAAAAAAGTGGTCCGTTTGTGGTAAAAACCTATTTATTTTTTGGTGTTCATTTAATTTGCTTACCTGAACAAAATCGCGGTCGAGGTTCATCCCCCCTAATGTTAAAAATAGGGCAAAATCTGGGTAAAATTGCAAATTATACCCCCAATGCTCAACAAAGATCGGCATCCCTGGTTACCGGCACAAGTTTTGTAGTTATGCCGCGTTGGTCTCGTTTTTAGACTTTATTTTTAAATTTACGATGCAGCTTATTTGTCTGTTTCGCTCAGGTAATATTTTTCTTTTATTTGTTTAGCAAAACAAAATCGGAGCAATCCTTCTAATACTTCTGCACCCAGCGATGCTTTTGTTCCAGCCACTCAATTCATCCCAATGGTAGCTCCGACTCAAAAAGTAGTTGTCAAACCAACTCAACCATCTCATTCAGTCGCTAAGAAAGAAGAGTCCCGGCCACAAAAACCAGCCACTGTTCCATTATATGAAGAAACCACGCTACCAAAACCTGCTGCAAAACCATCTCAAATACCTCAAGATAACCCTCCCCAGGCGAGTTTCGATCCTTCTACTTCACCAACCGAAACTGAATCTGGACCCGTGGCAGCTTCCAGCCTAGACCCGTCTCAATCAGTTACCACGGAGAGTGTAGCTAAAACTGTCTCGCCTACCATTCCGTCATCTTCTCAAAAAGAACGACCTAGATCTCTACCTCCGAGCGGTGAAAATCCGTTGTCTGAAAGTCAGAAAGAAACTTCTTAAGAAACCTGCCACCCCCCCCCCCCATCAATCATCACCACTTCCTCTCTTTGAGTACTAAAAGTAAAGTGATCTTGATCTTCAAGATCACAGTGTTAGGGTGATTTGATCTTTGATTTTCAAGACCACATTTTTTTTGATGAATTGATCTTGATGTTGAAGATCACCAAAAGGTGGTGATCATGCCCATCTCTGTGTGTAGTAGGTAACGTATATTGAGGTATAGTAGGCCGCAAAAGGTTATATTTTAAAGATGGCGGTGCTACTTCATTACTGTAAATAGCGGTTGTTATTTGGCTAGCTCAAAAACTTCTCATTGTAAGATTTTACAACTTGGAAGTATGCTCGTTTAATATCTGGCTAGTAACCAGAAATCTGCAGTGGAAGAGGCTCTTTTTGGGGTCTGTGGAAGCTCCGCCCTATCCGCTGGATACCATTGGGGGTCTGGGTGCGGAGCCTCCAGCGCTCAAAAAAATTTATTTTTAATGTAAAAATAACTTAATTTTAGCCTTATTTTGATAAAAGTTAATGCTTTTAAAATCTGGCTTCAGGGAGAACTCTGGAGGCATAAAAATTAGCAGTGCAGAAACAAGATTAAACTCAGGCACGTAGCCAGAAATTCGCAATGGGGGGACTTTTTCGGGGGTCTGGGGGCGGAGCCCCAGCGCTCGAAAATTTTGTCTATTTTTGACAAAAACTAACTTTATTTTAGCCTATTTGGATAAAACTTAATGCTATTGAAACGTGGCATACAAATTAGCAGTGTAAAAACATGATAGCACTAGTTTCAAAAATGAGCTATGTGGGTGGTAGCTATTGCCAGAATTTAGTTCTCTTATTTACAAGCTGATAAATCATGAAATCTTATACTAGAGTTCAACAAAACTCTGAAGGAGTACTCTTTTTCGTCTATATTTTATAGAAAAAGATATAATTAGGGGGCTAATGGAAGGAAGTTTGAGAGAAGTTATTGGTAATTGACTGATACTAAATAGCCCCTCTCCCCTATTTCTTATCTTATATTTCATTTTTTGATAAAACCTATGTTCAGGATGTATAGAAACAACAGCATTTTTCGATAAGCGATCAAATCAAAAGACAATTTTTGGCCATTTTCAAAGTTTTTTTTCTGATTTATGAGTTTTTTTAAATAAATTAGCTCTTCCTCGTAAATAAATGTTTCAAAACTAGCTTTAAATCATTTTTTGAGTCTATTTCAATGCAAAAGATGGTCTCAGAAGTGCTAAAAACGTGGTATTTTCTTTATTCTGCATTTTGGCCGGCTGCCCAATGGGGGCGAGGAAAAGGCTGTATTCCCCTCTAGCAACGCTAAAGGTTCAATAAAACTCACATGTAGTAATCCATATCGTGTATATTTAATAGAGAACAATAATTTGGGAGGGGGGCTAATGGAACGATATTTAAGTTGAAGTGCGTGGTAATTAACTGATACTGAATAGCCACCCCCTCCCATCTTATAATATTTTTTCATGAAACCTACATTCAGCATGTTTCAACAAGCGATCAAATGTAATTGCTTATTTGGCAATTTTTAAAGGTTTTTACTAATTAGTGAGTTATATTTCTACAAATTAGCGCTCGCCCCTCGAAATAATTTTTTCAAAAGGAGCTTTATATCACTTTTTAGTTAATCTTAGAGTGCTAAGCATTTCCAATGATATTGTATATTGTTGCTTTCTCTTCTGTTTAACTGGTATTACAAAATGGTGACACCTGAAGCGGGCCGCCTCCCCCCTAGCGACGCCACTGTTTAGTGGGACATGGAACCCTGGAAAATAAGCACAAAATGTAAAATAATTAACTAAAAGTTCGATCATAAACAGTAGAACTTATTTTCAGGTATGAAATAGGTCTGAAAACAGGTATGATATAGGTCATAGGAGATATTGTCAACTCATTATCCGAAACTCAACACTTTGCAAAACACCAATAATTAACAAACGAACGAATCGAAAAGAATGTATTGTCTGTTTTTAATATAGTTCAAAAATATGGCAAGCAAAAAGTTTGCGTGTTGCATCGCTAAAACATTATTTCCTCGATTATGTCGTCTTTTAGTCTAAGCCTCAAGTCATTTAGAATGTACCTTAATCAAGTCTTTAAATACTTCTTAACAAAAAAAAACAAAAAAGTACCATACAGCTGACAATACTCCTGCTGGCGCCACTGCTGAAGTGACAACTAAACTTTCCAAATTGTTGACTAAAATCTTTAACCCAGAAATGAAAATCATATTCCCAAAAATATTCTCCAGTAAATTCAGTACAGCACAGACGACCAATCGGGATAACTTAAATCCCTAAAATACAGTGATAGGCACAGCGCCGCTACTTTTTCAGTAGGAGTAGCGACAGAGCCGCTGCTTTTTTTTGTCACTAGCGACAAGCGGCAGCGCCGCTGTTTTTTCAGTCAAAAAAGCGGCAGCGCTTCAGCGCTGTTTTTTTTAGCAAATTTTCTGCCACTGCCACTACTGCTAATAAACTCCTTCCCAGACTTTTTTTCGATTTAAATTTTTACGCGTTGCCGTTTGGAGTCTATTTTTTTTTCACTCTGCTCTTGCTACCACATTATTTTAGTTTAGTAGTACAAACAATGCTACGCTACCTTTGTGACGTTTTGTTGTTGTTATGTCTATAATATATACATAATAAAAGTGAGTTTTATCGTACGTGGTCCTATTTTTTCTGAACCAAAATTTAACAAATAATGTGGTCTGGTAGCGGGCCAAATTAAACTCTGTGTGTAAATTAACATACAATAATAATCAATGCGTTGGTAAAGTTTATCAGTTGTCATCGTTTTGAGAGAATTACGAGCAACTAAAACTCCGCATAAAACAAGACAAATCATTTTTTTGCGAAAGCAAGTAAGTACGTACCAGAGGTGGAGTCTAGGACACAACGCTCGAGGCCAAGGACCCAAAAAAGTCCAAGGCCAAGGACAGCCCTTTCGAGGACAGAACCTCTCGAGGCCAAGGACAGGAATGCTCGAGGCAAAGGCCAAAGACACAGCCGCAAGTGTTCTTCAAAAAAGAAAGGTCATCAAATTAAGTTTTTCAGGCAATCTCCAATTTATAGGCGTACCCAAGATTTTTGATTGGCAGGGGGGCCCAAACCACAAATCATATGCAATGACGTCATCAAAAATTTTCAAAAGAGGAAGTTTTTGTGGGACAAAGATATCATAGGATAAAAGATCTGAAATCGTTGCCTGTTGGCACTTAACCACGATTTTGCGAAGGGAGAGGGCTTAAACTAATAGTTTAAAGTGCAAATATCTAACTTTGGAGACGTGTTGTTTTGGGAAAAAGAAATTTTAATGCCATTAAATCACATCTTACAAGTGTTCAGAGCCATTTGAAAGCACTAGATTTTTGACATTTGAAAGCCAATTGAAAAGATGAAATTGTTTGATGCTTCTTTTACAAGCAATTTAAGTCCAAAATACGTTTAACATCTCGCGTTTTGGTGTTAAATTTTAATTGTAAGTGATTTGGTCCAGGTAGGGGGAAGTAAGGTGCATTATTTCTTACTACATTTTAGTTGTAAATAATAATCCACTCGAAGATTTTTCCTTAGAGATTTTTGTTATGTCATGAAATTAATCAGTTGTAGGAGTGCATGTTCGGCCAGGGGGCTCCCTCGATTGAAGTTCAATGATTTGTTCAATCAGCATTTTTTGTGGCTAATTTTTTTTAAATTGTTTTGTCGCGTAAAAACTGGCAAGGTGGTGGTGAATTACTGAATTGTTATAGAAAAATGGTACAATTGAAGGCTACGCCTACTAACCACGTTATTGCCGGTGCGGATTCACATCGCACTGGGCCCCTGGCACTTCGGGGATTTTCGCAAGATTTTATTGCTAAATATAGGTGAAGATCAAAAAAAGTCTCACCGTCTGAGCGCGGGGCCCTGGCACTGTGCCATAGAATAAATAACCTTTAATTTTACCCGGGTTATACATTTAAATTGGTTGGCAAAACTTGAATTGAGGAGGCGCAGAGTCCTGAGTCTTCAATATTGTTGTTAGCTACTGTTGTAAGCAAAAAATGCTAAAAAGAAACTGAAGAAACAATAGGCTTTTTGTCACATTTTTGTCATTGGCGAAATTTCAGTTGGGGAGGGGCCCGGGCCACCTGGCTACGCCAATGCTCCAATTGAGAAAAACAAAAATAGGTGTTCGCAAATTTTCCGCGAGGTTTCTAGTGTTTTACAACAAAATTTCAACGGTTAAAAAAATAGTTCTGTCCTCGAGCCAAGGACGGCAATTTTCGAGGACCTAAGGCTTCGAGGCCAAGGCCTTGAAAATGTGTTCTCGAGGACTCCACCTCTGGTACGTACTAATGACAGTCGGTTTCGGACACTCCCTTCTTACTCGTACAGAATGCACATACTCCCTAGACAGTTGATTTTGATGCAGGTGTTCTTCGTTATTGTCAAGAGATACTGTTTGAAATCAGTTTTATTGAAGAAATGAGAATAACTTGTGGTAATAAGGAGGTGCCCCAAACCTTTTTCCACAATTCCGAATTCCTGTTATTCGCGAAAATACGTTTTAATCCGTTTGGTTAGTACTATTGGCAACCCTGCTTTTCGCAATTTCGTGACATCGCAAAAGGCGTACTGTAGATCATGACTGTAGCCTAAGTTTACATGTTCCAGCGACAATAGCAAAGTTTTCAGATTTGGTTATAGCTAGGCTACTCACTGCTACTAGTTGGTAATCGCGTTTCGTAGTTTGCCAGAATTTTTGCAAAATTATGCCTTTTGCAATGTCACAAAATTGCGAATGCAGGGTTGACAATGGTACGAAGTCAAATGAATAAAATCATATTTTCGCAAACAAAGGGAATAGTTGAAAAAGGTTTGGGGCACCTCTTTATTACCTCAAATTATAGTTCTCATTTTTTCAATAAAATTGATTTCGAGCAGCATCTCTTACGAAAACGCGATAGTTACAGTTCGATAAATTGTAGTAAACTTGCAGCAGGCCCGACGCCAAGGGGGACATTTCGGGGCCGTGCCCCCCCAAATGAGAATTGTGCCCCCCAAGCGAGGATTGTGCTCCAAAGAAAGTAACAGGCTCGGTGCCACTGGAGAGCAGTTTGAGGCCTGAGACTTCCAAGATACTGGTTATCACCCCAGATTTCGTGAGTAAGAACTGTTTTGGGCAGATTTTTTCGTGGCTTCTCCCCGGAATTCGTGAAAATTCGCGCATTTTTTGAGATGAAGAGCTTTTTTTTGTCTTCACCCCAGAATTCGTAAAAATTCGCGCATATTTTACGATGAAGACCTTTTTTTTGGTCTACCCCAGATTTCGTGGAATTTTGCAATAAAGAACTTTGTTTTTTGGTCCGCACTCTCGGATTCGAAGTATATGTTAAACCCCTCCAAAACTTGTTTATGCCCTCCAGTCACGCTATCCTGGCGCCGGGCCTGACTTGCTGATCGCAAAGACGGTTTTTTTGCGATATTATCCCAAAATGCTGGCATTTAGTATGACAAATGATTTGTTGGCTATCTGGTCACAAACCACAGTATAGTTCGTGCAAGAAGGAGAGTAAATACATCAATGCATAGCAAAATAAATTTTGCTACAACAGTGAACAGTAATACTGAAAATTAAATTTATTGTGCGCTGAGAATTGAACTAATAAATTGAACCAGGTAATAAATAAGTTTGAAAGGTAATTTAGGTGGGTATGGAGTTATACTCGTCGAAAAAATACGTGTAACATGAATCGCATTGTGAATCATTTACTTAAAATGTATCCTTATAGCGGCGAGTAGCATGCTGTCCGCGCTATAGAATATTTCATTACTGCGTACGTATCTCCTCTGAGTTCATAAACACCAGTTCTTAACTGCTCGATCTTCTTTTTTATAAAGTTGGATGAAATCATCGCAGGAATGTTAATCACCTACTATTTCTACAAAATTCCCAGAAATGTTTGTAACTCGATCGATTGATAAATTTTCCTGTCGTAGCTCTACGCGAGGAATTATTTTAGTGGTTTAGGGCCGAGCGTGTGATAAAAACATTGACTATTTCAAAGCTATAAGAGCCGGGACAGAAGTGCACAGAAGGTGAATACTGTATGCCATCGTGCTAAAAACTTACCTTATTTAAGTGATTTAAGCTACTTCTCATTGCCTTTTATTTGTGTAGAAAATCCGACAAGGAATTTATCTTCCTAGATTAACTTCCAAGGGTAACTCCTAAAAGTAGTTTCTAAAGCGCTGGTTTAACCAACCAGCGTTTTGAAATGCTTGTTTTTTTGAAAGAAGCATGCCAACAACCAATTGAATTGTGATTTGCTTACTAGTTGACCGTTTAAGCCTGCTAATGCCAATTGTAACCTGTACCAATGCTTTAAAAGCTTGAATTGTTACTTTCGCAAATAAAGTTGAAATTTCACTATTGAGTACCTCATTTGAATGCCATCGTTCTTTTTGCTAGATATTTTTCTAAAGTAGCGGCAGCGGCCGCTGTTTTGTATGCAAGTAGCGGCAGCGGCGCTACTTTTTCATTTAAGTAGCGACAAGCGGCAGCGCCGCTGCTTTTTTTGCCAAATAGCGGCAGCGGCGCTACTTTTCAAGTAGCGGGTGCCCAGCTCTGCTAAAATAAAACTGTTCTCTGAGCACTATTCCAGTTTCCCACTGAGTTTGAAATTTTATTTAAAATAGTACCAGCATTTAAAAATAGTGCAACTACGAACTCCACAGGAATAACATACTCTTACTGGGTTCTTCGATGTACAATCATTATAATTAGCCATAGCTCTTCAGTCTACATATATTCTACCGATGCTGTATTATTATCAGAAAGTTCTTCATTTAGCGTGCCTCTAGCTTACGCTAATGTCTACCTGATCAAATATAATAGCATTACCGTAATAAATATTCTTGTTCCGTCTTACAAAACACAATTATTGTTAGTAGGTTGCGTCACAAAATTTCTGTTGAAATTCTGCAGTATACGTTAAAATCGCAATTCAAAACATGCTTGGTACGTTCTAAAATACAGTAATACAAAGTGTACGTCAAGAAAACTCCGGTGTGATCAAACTTGTTCAAAAATTGGTACGGTAACACATGTAGTATATTTAATGCAATAATTTCTGCTAAGTCAAAGGCAAACTTTTTGTCTTTAAAACTTTATGTACGGACAGGCGCGTAGCCAGAAATTCGCAATGGGGGGTTGTTTTACGGGTCTGGGGGCGGAGTCCCCAGCTGCCGGAGGCCAATGGGGGTCTGGGGGCAAAGCCCCCAGCTGCCGGAGGCAAGGGGGTCTGGGGGCTTTGCCCACAGCGCTCAAAAATTTTGCATTTTTTTTGCAAAAATAACTTAATTTTAGAGCTATTTTAATAAAAAATAATGCGTTTAAAACGTGGCATAGAAGTTGGCAGCGCAACATGATTCAATTGGTTGCATTAATGGGCTATGTGGGAAGTGGCTAATGATAACACTGCAGTTCTCCTGTTTACATGCTGGTAAATCATAAAATCCTATTATTCAATAAAACTCACACGGAGTAATCCATATTTCGTCTATAATTTTATAAAGAAAAATAATTGGCGGGGGCTAATGAACAGATATTTGAAAGACTTGATTGGCAATTAATTAACGCTGAATAGCCCCCCCTTTATTCCTGAGTTTATAATATATTTGTTGTAAACCTATGTTTGACGCTTTTACACTAGCGATCAAATTTGATTGTTTATTTTTGGTATTTTTAAAACTTTATATTGATTTGTGACTTTAATTTTTGAAAAATTAGCCCCCCCCCCTGAATATATGTTTCAAAAAATGCTTCAAATCACTTTTTAGTCAACTCCAGCAAAAAAAACAGTCCCAGAAGAGCTAAAAACGTGATATTTTACTTATTCTGCAGTTTTGTTGACAGGCCAGTGGGGGGGGCTGTAGCCCCCCCCCCCATCGCTACGCTACTGTGTACGGAAACAATAAGGTACGATACGGAAAAAATAATACCGTATTTTCGTACCGTACCGTAGCTTACCAGAAAATACCGTACGTAATTCCGTATCGTACTTTTTCCAAAACTTAACCGTACCGTACTCAAGTCCCTGGGTCTGACCAAACACCTTTTTTTGGGAGGGGGGCTCATCATTTTCGAAGGGCAAAATCAGCGCAAAAATGAGTAGTCCTCAAAGGGAAAAAGGTCTTTAGTCAGTCCGGCTGTCTGGTACTCTCCGCGAGTTTGGCCGTTTGGGTTTCGTTTTTCGGAACTGTCCTCGCTTTGGTCAATGAAAATATGGTACCTGTAAGCATAGGTGAGCACAAATTTGTTAATCCGCTAATAACGAAGCTAACTTTTGCATTTACTCGTTAATTTATTATAATTTTTTTCATGTTAAGGGACTAAATTAACTTCCGTTAAAGGCGGTGAATCATCCAGCCAATTCCGGTGGTTTACAATAGCTAAAATTGAACTATAATTTTTGATATTTTTTGTTTTGATTTTGGGGCTGCGGTTGCAAAGATATTCAACAAATACAAAAAGATGTCCCCTCGAAAAAAGTTTTTGGAAACTTTGAGTTTTGATCTTCCTGCCAAAACCACAGTTCTCTAAACTATTAGGCCTTCTGCAATCTTATTAAACTATTAGGCCGAACCATCTCTAAACTATTAGGCCTAATAGTTTAGAGATAGTTCGGCCTAATTAGGCCTAAGCTATTTAGAAATAAACTATCTCTAAACTATTAGGCCTACCACAGTTCTCTAAACCATTAGGCCTACTGTGGTTTTGGCGGAAAGAACAAATCTCAGCGCTTCCAAAAACTTTTTTCGGGGGATATCTTTTTGTATTTCTTTAATATCTTTGCAATCGCAGTCCCAAAATTATAACAAAAAATATCAAAAATTATAGTTCAATATTAGCTATTGTAAACCACCGGAATTGGCTGGATGATTCACCGCCTTTAAGTTTTGTTAACTTACGTTATGGTTTTCATCGTTAATTTCTTGCACCATTTATTCATCATACCAGTACAAATCAGTTTTCACTGGTAACACTTGTAGCGTATTAGCACGAGTTTTATAGAAGAAAAAGCGAAGAAAGGAGCTTCTTTTTGTGGCAAATAATAAGTTGCAGCCACATACGTCTATTAATTAACGCTGTTGGCAGTAGCGTAGCCAGGGGGGGGGCGGGGAGGGCTATAGCCCCCCCCCCATTGGCCTGCCGACCAAAATGCAGAATAAGGAAAATACCACGTTTTTAGCACTTCTAAGACTCTCTTTTGCACTGGATTAGACTAAAAAATGATTTAAAGCATAGTTTGAAACGTTTATTTGGGGGGGGGGGCTAATGGACTGCCGACCAAAATGCAGAATAAGGAAAATACCACGTTTTTAGCACTTCTAAGACTCTCTTTTGCACTGGATTAGACTAAAAAATGATTTAAAGCATAGTTTGAAACGTTTATTTGGGGGGGGGGCTAATGGACTGCCGACCAAAATGCAGAATAAGGAAAATACCACGTTTTTAGCACTTCTAAGACTGTCTTTTGCACTGGATTAGACTAAAAAATGATTTAAAGCATAGTTTGAAACGTTTATTTGGGGGGGGGGGGGCTAATGGACTGCCGATCAAAATGCAGAATAAGGAAAATACCACGTTTTTAGCCAGTAGCGTAGCCAGGGGGGGGCACAGAGCTATAGCCTAGCCCCCCCCCCCCCCCCCATTGACATGTCGACCAAAATGCAGAATGGGAAAAACACTACATTTTTAACACTTTTGAGATTGTTTTATGCACTGGAGTGGACTAAATAGTGATTTAAAACATTTTTTGAAACATATGTTCAGGGTGGGGGGGGGCTAATTTGTCAAAAATAAAACCAACAAATAAATAAAAACTTAGAAAAATGGTAAGAAATAAGCACTCAAATTTGATCGCAAGTGTAAAAATGCTGAACATAGGTGTCATCAACAAATATACTACAAACTAAGGAATAGGGGGGGGGCTATTGAGTATTTGTTAATTACCAATCATTTCTCTCAAATCTCTTTTCATTAGCCCCCCCCCCCAATTATTTTTCTCTATAAACTGTATACGAAATAGATTACTCCGTGTGAGTTTTATTGAACAATTCGATTTTATAATTTGCCAGCATCTAAACAAGAGAACTAACATTTTATCATTAGCCACCTCCCAAATAGCCCATTTATGCCACCAGTTTAATCTTGTTTGCACTGCCAATTTCTAAGCCACGTTTTAAAAGCATTATTTTTTAATCAAAATAGCCCTAAAATGAAGTTATTTTTGCAAAAAAACTGCAAAATTTTTGAGCGCTGGGGGCGGAGGGCTTTGCCCCCAAACCCCCAGCCTCCGGCGGCTGGGGGCTTCGCCCCCAGACCCCCATTGGCCTCCGGCGGCTGGGGGCTCCGCCCCCAGACCCCCAAAACAGCCCCCCCCATTGCGAATTTCTGGCTACGCGCCTGGCTGTTGGCAATTTTCAAAGATTTTCCGATCGCAGCATCGGCGTAGCCAAGGCACATTGAATCGCTAGGCTATGATAAAAAATTATGACAACATAGCCTAGCGATGTTTAGTTGCAGTTTTTTTTTCAGCAATTACGCATATAACAGCTATTAATAATAATATTAATGACGACTTGGGGGTCCTTGGCCCCCTAGCTAAATACCTGGGAGCCCGTCAGGGGCCCGTAATTCTACTTTTTAGCACTTTAAATGCAAAACCTGTAAAAACTCAGGGGTTTTGGCCTAAAAGTTGAAACTCCTGGGCCTCGTTTAACCGTTTTATGAACTTAATGCAGTAAAACACATGCATAGCCAAAAGGGCCGAACCCAATCAAAATACCATTATTGATTAAAAAAGATTATTGCAAAAAAATAGCCTAGCGTTATTCAGTTGCAGTCTCTTTTAGCAAGCCAATTACGCACTCAACAGTAATTAACAATTTAAATGACAACCAGGGAGCCCCAAGGCCCTTTTGACAACTAGGGGCCCCTAACTCACGACCAGGGGCCCTTAATTCAACTTTATAACAATTTATATGCAAAACCTGTGAGTTGCAACTAAGGAAGTTGCAACCCCAAGCTCTCTTTTAACACTTTTATGAACTTAATGCAATAACACAAGCGTTAATGCAAACACCCAATTGAAATACTACCAATGGTAAACATAATGAGAGCATAGCAAGTATGTTGTCCTTGTCCTGAATTGTAGTTTCTTTTATTTAGGATTTACGAGTACAAAAGTAATTAATAATTATGACGACCACGTGTCGACGTCAAAATAATGTCATGTAATTCTTGGGAGGTTTCAAAAAACTGTCAAGTGACTTGACTCGAGTCCTCCTCGTTTTGGAAAAAAAGTTATTTTAATTTTGCTATAAATTCTTTTTTTATTTTTTTAAAAGACAGAACTTCAAAGCGATCTTATCCTAAAATGCATTGTTTTTCCAATTGAAAAAGAGTTTGCCAATATTGAGGATAGATGGTAAAAAGTTAGTTACTTAAAATATCCATGGAGACTTCTTTCTTTCTTCATTGCCCGCTTTTCCGTGAGGGTTGCGAGTAGTTATGTATATGGCGTGTTCGGTGCACAGAGGTCACGTGACTGCACTGTAACCGTCCTTGTGTCTCAAATTAAGAGAGGTCACGTGACTGCACTGTCTCAATAAAAATCATTCAGTGCAAAGCAGGTCACCTGAATCTTAAAAAATGCACTGGAAACAAAATGACTTAAAATGCACTGAAACCGTCCTTGTGTTTCAAATTTTTTTTTAAATCGTGGTTCTCAGTCCCCCCTCCCGATGTTAGTAGGAGATATTGAACTCGCAATTGAGCGCTTGTCACATGTAACCAACTTGTGCTCATAATTACGCTTCAGTCGCGTTTAATTCTTTTCAATAATTAGTTTGATTTTGTCATTTTCTATAGGTTTCACTTTAATTGTAAAGCCATTGCTATCAAATATTTTCACTTTGGGTTTACCGTACGCCTTTTGTATTCTTTCAATGTCTTCTTTTGATAGAACATCACTTGATACTTTTGACCACTCGTGTTTATAAGTAGGATACATAATAGAATCTGTACTTTGTGAATGGGTTAAACCTAAACAATGACCTATTTCATGAACAGCTACTACAAATAAGTTGTGTTTGGGAGGTGTTTCTTGGTCTGTCCAATCTTCATCAGCATCGAAATGTAAATCACCCCCAATTCCTGAACCTGGATAAAATCCATGAGCTAAAACACCGCCTTTACCTTTAAAAGGGAATCCATCGCCATGTTCCTTTGCACAAAAACTAATTTTTATGTCACATGGCTCATTTGGCTGTACTTTTTTAAATTTAAGTGCTGTAGGTTTATCCCAAACTTTAAAAGCAGAATCAATTTGTTTGTGTATCGATTCTTTTGTAAGTTTTGGTGTTAAGTTCGTGATACAGTAAGTTAAAACACGTTTATTCCACTTTTGTTTTATATCTTCTATATTTTCTGGAACTGATAAGTTTGAAGGTTGAAATCCACAAAACATCTTTTATTTATATGTAGATTTAAGTTGCTCTAATTCTTCAATCGGAATCCAGCTATTAAAATTATTGCTGTATCCAGACCACTTAACTAATGCCGATTTCTTTTTATTACCTTTGCGAACAACTTTTTCTATTCTGAATTTAGTTTGATTCGTTTTCAAAAGTTCTTGTTCATAGAAAGTTCCAGAAATTAAATCACCACGAAGATCAGTGATTTCGTAAGTGTGTGGATTGGTATTTAAAACTTTAGAAATTAAAAACAGTTCCTCTGTCCAGTTTGGAGTAAAACCCTTGTCAAAAAGTTTTCGCTTGTATTTTGAAAGTCTAACTGTGTCACCAACTTTAAATTTTGCTTTTGTTTTTATTGGTTTAATTTTAGCGTACAAATTATAGTAAACAATTCCTTGATTTTCTTTTTTGCTTGCTTGAACAGGCGTCATTTTCACGGATGAATGATAGCTGTTATTGTACTCATCAACTATCTCAGGTAGCATGTCTAAGTACTGAGTTGAACTTTGTTTTGTAAATTGCTTCCACATTTTATTTTTGATAGTGCGGTTCCAGCGTTCAACAACAGAACTTTTTTCTTCATTTTCAGTTGAATATAATTTAATGTTGTGTTGGTCCAACAGGCTTTTCGTATTTTTGTTGTAAAATTCTTTTCCCTTATCAGTCCATAAGAATTTTGGGATTCTTTTTTCTTTGAAGATTTTCTTGAAAGCATTAGCAATAGTTTTACCGGTTTTGTCTTTCAAAGGAACTATCCATCCGAATTTAGAAAATACGTCAATCACCATAAGTAAATATCGGTAACCTTTATTCCATTTGCTAAACTTTTGCATTTCCACTAAATCAGCCGCCCATATTTCATCAATTGATTTGCTTATAACTCGGCGTCGCAGAAACTTTTTCTTTACTGGTTTGTGTAGTTCATCAGCTAGTTCTGTTTGCCACGACGCCTTTTCCCGTTTTTTGCACCTAACCCCAACTTATATTTAGTTCCAATTGCTGCTTGTACTAACTTTTTATCAAACGATTCCCGGATACCTTTCGTTTTTGTTTGCGATAAACTGTCTAACATATCTTTATCACATTTTAGTTTACCTTTTTTATTGTCATTATCACGGTAACAAATATCATGTTTCATTGCAATAGCATCTATTTGATTGTAAGGTTCTTGCCCCGGTAAAGGTTGGTCGTTCGAATCAAGTTGTTTATCCAAAGGATTATATGGCCCAGTGTACTTGTGACTTGGAAGAGTGAACCCACCTTTTGGTTTTGGTAATTTTCCTATCGCAGCATGAAGGTCTAACAAGCCTCCTTTTTTGTTGGTTTTAATGAAACTATGCTTTGTAATACCACAACTAGCACAAATGCAACGTAACATCAGGCGACCATTTCCTTTTGCTTTTATAATTTCATCAGAACCTGGAACACATTTAGTTTTTTTCTTTTCTCTAACACAATAAGTTTCCATCTTTAATATATGATACATAAAACTTCATAAACATTTCATTAAAAGGTGTAGGTTTTTCATGAAAATCTAGCAATAGTTCGTTTGCTGTTCTCCCCTTATTTCGCTCTGTTATATAATACACACAGTAGTAACCACAAAGAATTGAGTTAATATTTTGAATTTGAGCATCATTGTAAATAACGTGTTTGTTTGTAGTCTTCATATATTTAACAACTTCATTTGGGGGTACGAGTCCAAAGCTGTCGAAGTATTCTACTTTATCTGATTTTTCTTCGTTGTAAACACAAACCCAATGAGTTCCACTACCCGCAAAATAATCTTGCAAGTTTACGACAGCTGCCTCATTTTTATTCATTGCTTTTGGTAACATATCTTTGCTAAATGTTCCTCGATAATTGTCACACTTAATCATGATTTTATCAATGTCTAAGTTTGTTAATGGTTTCATTTATTTACTGCTTTATTAGTTGCTCCTTGGATGGCCCCGGAAGCAGCTGCTAATCCTAAAGTTGGCAAAACCTTTTTAGCTAAAAACGGTAACACTAGTTTTCCTAAATTAAGTAAGCTGCTTAAGAAACCACCTTGTTTTTGCAATTGTGTTTTACTAAAGTTTATTTGAATACCGTGTCCAGACGCTTTTGATTTGTTAATTCTATTTATCTGTCGACTCGTCAGTTGCAAACTAACGTTGCCTTTAGTCTGTAAACTTGCATTTGTTAGTCTAACACTTACACTAGTTTTGCTTTTATATGCATTTGCAATTTTTTTCTTTTGATTTTGCGTCAAGTTCAACGAGTAATCGTGGTACATTTTATATTAGACTTTATAAAATCAAACCCAAGATCGGAACATTTTTGAAAGGAGAATTTTTTCCTAGTATTAAACCTTTTCCGAGAATCTGAGGTTCGTCGAAGCGATAAGACCTACCTTGTCTTTTTGTTCCAGGCAACATAAGCCCTTTACCCTTTGATCCAGGTAACACAAGTCCTTTTCCTCCTAACAAACTGGGCAGCAAGCTACCTGCTAAACCTGCTAAAAGAGTTCCAATAAAACCACCCTGTTTTGAAATTTGTAGTTTTGATAGCTTCAAAGTAACACCTGAACCTTTTGCTTTAGCATCATTTATTTTGTTAACTTGCGTCTTTGTTAAACCAAGAAAGTCTGATCCTTGAAGCTGGTGGTTATTAAATGTGAGTGTAAGCCCAGTTTTGTTTTGAAAAGCTTGTTTTATTTTTTCTTTTTGAAATTGTGATAAATTTAATCCGATTTTAACATACATTTTTATTTATACTCAGATAATTATATTCATTCGACCTGAAAGTCCTTCTAACTGAAGGTATCTATCAGAAAGTACGACTGCATAAACATAGAAAGCTTGGTCAGCGTTATTTGCAATATTTCTAAAGTTACCACCAAGACTAAACCTTATTTCAATATCTGCCGAGCTGTTTTTAAGTCGTTCATTGTGTTTACTAACATCAAAATGATGAATTGGATACAAACTAGCCCAGTCTTCAGCTGATAATTGACAGCCCGTGTCGGCATCTTGGTATTTGTTTACAGCCTCTAGAAAACTCATGTATAAGCGTGAATAATTTCTATTTTGTGGAGTAAAATTACATTCAAATTCTCGTTCAGGATATTGAATGCTGTTTATTCTGCAACTAATACGTCTTAAGTTTGCATTGTCAAAAATCATATTATTTAGCTGCTGGTTGTTATCTCGTTCACTCGATTGAAACGCAACAAACACATGCCTAGGAAGTTCTGTTCCCGGCTGGGTTGTTATTCTCCAAGTCATGCTTGTTTCTGTTGACTGAAACATTGTTCGATACACTCTCATTTGTTCAAAGTATAGCTGTTTTATATGTCCTTTTACTAACATAGCATCTATTTCCGATTCAACTCTTAAACTTGGTTTCACTTTAGGCATCCACAAAGAGATATGACTTATGTTAAACTTACCAGCAGCTACACCATTAGCACGTAAAATATAGTTATTAGATGTTTCTCTATCCACGACTATACTGTGTTTAACACCCCTAAAAACCTTATCGATATCACGACAAAATCCAAATATTTGGGAAAGAGGAAGCATTAAAGTAATTTGCTTATTTCCCGTAGTAATGTTTTGTCTTGCGGTGAAACCAATATTTGCTTGTAGATTGTTGTTGTATATTTCTACGATTGCTCTAAGACCATTACGTACAGCATTTGCATTTGCATCATCAGCTACACCACCAAAATTTTGTTTAAGAGATGGGGAACCAGTTCCAGTGTCTTTAAACCACAGCATGTTAGAGGCGGTTGATCTTGAGTAATCATCACTAAAGCTAACTAAATTGAGTATTGTTGATGCTTGAGGTAGATAAAGGTTTATGTTTTCTATAGTTTGGTTATTTAATTGATATTGCGCAGTTTGAAATAAAGACCAACCGTTATTTACTAATGAAATTACGTCATTGTTATTGTAATTAGCATTCGCATTAGTTTGAAGTTTTCCTCTGATTTCTAGGTATGCTTTATGCGGTAGAAGAAAAACATCTTCATCTTTTGTTTCAATAATGTGCTGACCATCTTTGTTCATATTATTTGAGTCTCTCGGAAGGTATTCGACATATTCAAACTCAGTAATTGAATTGTCGACTAAGTTTGTTTCTTTAATTTGCAAATATGGGTTCGTTAGTTCTGTCATTTTATAATTAAGACATATAATTTTTAAATCCTGATCCAGCAATTAAATTACTTAGGATAGCTCTCGATCTGTCGTTGAGATTTTCTAATTCTCTGTCATTGATAATACGCTTGTTTATTGGTATATTTTCTAAGACTGGTTCTAATGTCTTTTTTGTGGGTTCTAAGGCTTTCTTCAGTAAAGGTGCAGCTAGTTTTTTAATCTCAGTCTTCACTCCAGTAGGAATTCTGTTAAGAATCTTAGAACCAGTGCTGATTACGTTTCTTACCTTGTCGTAAACATTTTTAAGCAAACTTCCACCTATGATTTTCTTTTTATGAAATCTAGTTTCTCTTTGTGATAACATTTATAGTTAAACTACATAATCTCTCTCAGGTGAACATAGTAAGTCACTCGTTCATTATTCATATTTACAAAATTGTTATCTTGATCTTTTATAGAGAATCGGATACTATCAATTTGACTTAAATTTTTGATTGGAACGTAAATGTTTTGCTTAGGTTCAACTTGAATCAAATATCCCGGTGGTACGTTTGGACTAAGAGTATAAAGTAAGTCACTAGACGCTCCGTTTATGTAACTTCCATCAATTAAGCTGCAATGAATCTGAAGGCTGTTGATATTTGTAATGTTTACAGGATTTTGACTATTATGAATTCCATTTACACCCAAAAATGTCGAACCAAATCCTAAAACGTCACCTATTGAATTTGGAATTCGAAAATCAACTATGTAATCATTTTTAAGTTCAATTCTTGATTTTAATGTATTAAAATTTGGTGTTATAGTTATATTATTTTTGTCATCACGTTTCTGTTCCATCAAGTACTTGATTTCATTATTGAGGTCTTCAATATTATAGCTCCCTGGAGGAATCGATAATAGTCGTGCAGCTACTCCATCTGGTGAATAAAAAAATTTATTATTGCTGCTCGTTATGTTATGCCAAGAGTACCATATTTGAGCATTGATTAAGGACATCTCGTAACTTTTTTTAATGTCTAGTTGCAACGGTGGATTAAAGCTAGTTATAAAATCTTCTGATTTTCCTTGTCCTTTCCTAGAGTCAAAGAAAAGTGGTATTGATGTCATTTTAATATATTGTCAAATAATTTTTGGTGGTCGCAGTGTGAAATGCATTTGTTCAATTTTAGTTTTTTCAAAATGTTTGCAATTTCTTGATCCAAACGTTTGTTATTATTGCCGGCTTGTTTGGCTGCTACTAGTAAATTAAGTCTTTCACAAAGTTTGTTGGGATCTTTAAGTCCTTTTCCAAAGGTAACTTCCATTCCTCCTAATAATTTATTTAATTTTTCTCTGTACTTTTTAAAAGTTTTTATTTGCTCATCAATCACTTCTGTATCAGCATCGCGTCTTCTTCGTAAACCACCTAATCTTTGATTGATTAATCTAGCTCTGTCTTTCAATGCGTTTATGTAATCTGGCCCGCGTTTTACAAGCTCAACAATATCAGTCTCAAAATTGTTTTGTGTAAGCAATTCTTTTTCTTCGTTATCGAAAGCACTCTCAAAGTGCACAGTATAAATTGATCGAGGTTTATCTTCAATGGCAAGCTGTTGCTGTATGTGTTGAATTAGTTGGTCTTGCCTTTTATCAGTTTTTTTCTGAGTTTCTTCAAACGTTTTAGTAATGGGACGAAATATTTCAGAGGCAGACTTTTGCAGTTGTTGTTTGGCTACAATTTCTTTTTGCAGTTTTTGTTTCAAAAGCTTTCGGTTATTAATATAATCCTTTACAAGTTTATTTCTGTTTTTCAACTCTTCTTCATTTACAAATGGCATGTTTACTATATAGCATATAAAGCTTAAGCCCAAAAATGGTCAAAGCATTTTCTGTAACGAAGGGGTAGGTGTTTGGCTGTTTTGTCCAGCACCATAAAATTGTAAGGATCTTTGGTTGCTTCACGGTAAATCGACTCCATTTCTTCTTTTGTTATACCTTTAGCATGATCGTCAGTAATGTGTCTGATATCTTTGTTGTCTAAGTTCCCAAAAAAAACAAAACAGTTAGTGTTTCTTCTTATGTACTTTGGAGTGTTGAAGTATGACTGGGTGAGATAAATACAGTTGCAATTTCTGTTTCTAGATAAAGAAAAGTATTCCATCAGTTTTTTCATATTGTCTAGCTTAATGTCGTCAAAAACTATTACTTTCTGTTGAGGGTCAAGCTCTTCTACTGGAGGCAAGTCTTCAGGGCTTAGCACTTCAATACCTTGCTCTTTTAAAAATCGATACTTATCTTGCTCAGGATTAACAGTATAAACACAACAAAGGTCGTAATTCATCCACTTGAGAACCATGTTTAAAAGCAAATTTGTTTTTCCTGATCCTGTCGATCCTACTATCATGTAATGGCAATCTGGTAGAAGATAATGATGTTTGATTTGCTTGTTGTCCCCACTTAAATATTTATCAAAGTTTATTATGTTCATTTATAATAAAGAAGGACAAAATGAATATTTCAAAATTTGGAACAAGTGGAAGTCAATCTTCAAGTACTGTTAAGGTTGTAGGTATTGAACACAAAGTTTCCAAGTCAGGAGATATAATGTATGGTGATTTAAACTTAAACAACCACAAAATTACAAACTTAGCCAATCCTGTAACAGAATCAGATAGTGTAAATAAAGGATTCTTGGATAATGCAATTAGCAACATTGTCCACTTTGCCGAAAGCTCTGAGTTTGGTTCGAGGTTGGCTACTTTAGGTATAAACAACGATGGTCAAAATGTTGTATCGCCCACTCAAATTCAAATTCAGAGGTCTCAAATATATGGTGTGGAAGTACTTGGTCGTTTACCAAACAGGGTCTTTCGTATAGAAAATATTCCACCTAACAACGCATCAATTGAATTAGGTGAATCATTGATTCTAAAAGGACTTGTTGAACCCATTCTACCTTCTGATGCGGCAACTAAACAATTTGTTGAAAATTTAGTTACAAATGTGAGAGATAATATTAACTTACAAGGATTACACACTATCATAAATTTACGAGATCCCACAGCACCGGGTGAAGCAGCAAACAAAAATTATGTTGACCAAATAACGCAACACATTCAAACCGAAGACGATAATGTAACCATTTCACGAAACTTAGATATGAAAAATCATACCATTTTCAACGTAGGTAGACCTTCCGAACCTACCAGTGCAATAAATAAACGTTATTTTAAACGAAATATATATCGCCCAAAATTTCAAATATTTTTGGGTGCTTCTTCGAGGCCAATTCCATCAAGTGCTATTCATTCAGTTCGTACTAATACAGATCACAATTTACATTTCGTGAGTGCACCTCTTGTCGCTGGGAACGATTTTCTGTCTTTGCAATCCGATAGTATTCATTTGAGAGATGAGGTAACCAGCAGTTACATCGAAATAAGCGTAAGCGGACTTGTGAAAGTTACCAGTTATGACGATGAAGACAAATTACATATTGATATAATTCGTGTTAGTCAAGGAGAAACAGATAAAATATGTAAAACAACAGTAACACCCCCATTCGATTGTTTTAATTTAAACTGCATGGTTTTTCCTAATCCTTCTCGAGATGTGTTTCGCATACAATACAACTATGTTTCTTCAAATTCTTCGGTATCAATGAATATGAGCAGCGTTGTAATTAAAGTTAAACAGCTTGAAGTGGGTGATCAACCAGAAGCGTAATTGTATATCGTAAAATAAACAATGGACTTTAACCACATTAGTAGAAAATTGACTCAAGAACAAGTGAATGAATTGACAAAACTGTATCACACTTATCACAAACAGTATTGGTGTTATAAGAAAATGTTTAAAAAATTTAAAAGAATGGACTTAGCTCTAAAGCTGTCATCTGTTATTTTTACTACAACTGGGGCCGTGGTTGGTTCTGTTACATTAAATCCGATTTTCTTGGCGTCTGTTAGCGGTACAGGCGTTCTTTTACAGACAATAACGACGCAGAAAAATTTTTCCAAAAAAACTGAGTCTTGTAGATATGCTTATCAATCGTATCAGAAATTACTCAACAAGTTAAAATTGTTTTTAAGATCTGGTGATATTGACGAGTTTTTCGAAAGAGAACTTGCTATGGTTGATGACCAAGTTGCTGATATATGTCCACCAATTTCTGAAAGCTATGAAAAATTACATGCTAAACGATTTGTTTCCACATGATTTCATATTTTTTACGTAATGCATCACTAATTTTGTATGAAGGTTGTTTGGGAATGTCTAAATATTCTAAGATTTTATTTATAAAAAAATCTATCTTAGGAAACCTTTTACCAGTGAAGCTTTGTAGTTGGTTTTCCACGGTTGTCCAAATGTCCATAAATGCTTGTATTTCATCAGCAGACAATTCAAGGCGTTGTAATTTATTTTTAACATAAGCAGTTCTGCAGTAAACTGATTTACGTAAAACAACATTACGTGGGTTATAATCAATCCAGTCGTTTACAAAATATGGGTGATGAACTACACCACAGTTAATACAAGTTCTATTTCCATTTATAATTTTTATGTCAGGATTTTCACAACAATTTTCATCCATCTTTTTTTTATAATAGCATATATTTTTTTTAATTAATAATGACCATATGCAAAACTATCAATTCCATTAGAAAGAATATATCGTTTATCATCAAAACACGAAAGAGACTTCTTGTTGATTTCAACGGAAAAAATTTTGTGGTTTTCACTTCTAATTGATTTCATTTTATGAAACATTTGACGATTATTGAAGAGCGTGTTTTTGTAATCTTCGTGCTTTAACAGATTCCTCACTACATTTTTTTTAATTCCTTTTGCAGTTTTGCAACCTCTTTCATCATTTGTGACATAGCTGTACATTTTAGATCTAAGTCCAACAAATTCTACTATTGGCACACCTGCGGTTTCATCTTTCATCTTTCCAATTACTTTCTTGTTTTTTAGGTCATAAAAGTCTGAGGTTTCTTTGTAACCACTGAAGTCGAATTTGTCTTTGTCAGCCCAAAAATCTTTGTATACGTCTTCTGTTTTTATATCATATGTTACTGAATCTGTATCTGTAAATAAGAGTTTTGCATTCTTGCCATATTTCTTTTTAATGTAATTATAATGAAAATCATACATCAATGTTTTTGAAATATCGAGAATACACATTCCTACATACGCGGGGCGGTTTAGGGTTAAAGATTCTTTAATTTTATGAACTGCAACAAGATTTTTATTAAATATTTTGCTGCTAACGTAGGTTGGTTTTGCACAATGCTTTAATAGTTTTTCTGGTTCGTTGATCAGAGTAACATTGACACGTTTACGAAGATTTTCAATTGTTTTTCCAAACACTGAGTTGTTCATAAGTTTAAAAAAATCTTTCTCAAAGTCAGACTTGGCGGTTTTTCGCTTTTCTGTATTGAAATCAATATACTTTTTTAACCAAGGTGATTCGTTAAATTCTAATACCCGATGTACTTTTGTAACTTTTAAGCCTAATTCAATATACTGCTTTAAGTTTTTGTAATAAAGAACATAACTCTTTTTTGACTTTAAATTAGGTATTAATTTTTTAACTCCTTCAACTTTTATATTAAACTGAGTTTGTAATTGTTTACAGTAGTCTGAAAGGAGGTGATGTTTAATTTCCATTTTTTCTGGAGCTAGTGGATAGTCATTATGACTATCATGAAGGTGTTCAGGATAGTCCAGGTCAACCTCTAGTATTAGTCCTTTTCCTTTAGGTAAATTTGCTAAATCAATTTCTTTTTCTGATAGCCATTTAAAACCACCCGTTGGTAAATTTTGGCTCATTGCCCATCCATATAAATTGTTTGCATCAAGATATGTAATATAATTTGATGGCTGCTTTGAATCGTAATTATTCATGTATTTGTTGTTAGCTTTAGCATATCTTTTAGAAATGTATGAAACTCCCCCTCTCACACCTTTTTCAATGAAAAGAAATTTGTCAATATCTGTCATTAATTCCAGTTTTATTTCAGTCATTTTAAGCATTGCATCCCATGATAAACCAGGAGAAGTAAAATAATGGCAAGGGTCTAATTCGTAATATTGAAGACAAGTCTTTCGAAATTTCTCAAATACATCTGCTAACAGCAAAACATCTGACTTAAGGTACAAGTCGTGGTATTGTCCCATGGATTCCAACTTGAAAGTAGTCCACACATTCTGCGCATGCTTGTAATTCTCATCGCTTATATCTTCATCGGTTAAAAGACTATAGAATTCCTTTTTTGATGGGAGGTTTCTGTCGTCAAACTTATCAAAGCTGTTCATATAATCGTAGGGATAAACTCCTTTTCTTTTCATTAGTTCTAGTTTTTCATCCTGAAATTCTTGTGATGTGTATTTTAGGTCAGAAAGTGGAACGTTCTTAACCAGAGTTTCTAATGAGCTACTCATGAATTGAAAGCTATCGATAAATTTTAAATATTTGCCAAAGAAAAAAGCCATGTATTTTTCTAGATTGTTTGGAATTACTTTGATATCCTTCTCAAACTTTCCTATTTCTTGCATAATAAAATGTGAATCATAACCCCTTAAATTATGAAAGATTACAGGTATCTTATGAGTAAGTCTGAAATTTCTATTACATTCATTATGTGCCGCCCCTCTGTATTTTCCTGTAACGTGACAATGATCTCTAACCCTTTTGTCTTCCTCAGAAAAGCCTTTTTTACAAATGTGACATTTTGTAGCTGCTTGAAAGTTTTCTTCATCTTTGTTCGTTAAATCCATAGGTTGATTGAAATGTTCATTTTTCGTTTTTTCACAATAGTCAACTTCTTCCAACATAGCTTCCAAAAATTTATAAACAGCGTTTTTACCTCTATACAGTTGAATTGGTCTACTGAATTTATCGTCATAGCAACAAACTATTTTGTAGGAATAGCCGCAATCAATATGTTTTTGGTATCTTTCTGTGTAGGACTTTTCATCATTTGGCTGACAGCTGTCAATCTTTTGAGTTATTGCTTCAAAATCAGCATATATAACAAAGGGAACTGGTAGTTGTTTTTGAAAGTTATTAAACTTCACCGAGCTACCTTTTTTGGGCATTTGTATTGCTTGCTTTCCATTTATAATTACGCAGTTTGGTGTGTGTTTGTGTAGAATTTCCTCGCTGCTAAAACATTGAAGACAATATCTGCAGAAATGTTTTCTGTGTTGGTGCTTGCTTTGATTATACATAAATCTATTAAAGTCTTTTATCCAAACATAATGTTGCTTTTCGTCTTCCATTATCAATAATAAATCGAGAGTTGTTTCACACACCTTTTTAGACACAAATAAAGGAAAGCGTTGCTTGTTTTCATAACCAATAACATTAATGCTGATGTTATTTTGTTCTTCAATTTTTGGTATTTGCTTGATAGACACTGGAAACTTTATACCGTCATAATTTAGTGTGTCTACATATTTTTTGTAATGACTTATTCTTTCACGATTGCTTTTTACTTTCTCACTGTATACTTTAGCTAAATGACACCACCTAAAGCATTCGTTGTCTTTGTTTTTGATGTTAATTAGTCCTTTCTTAGCATTTCTAAGTTCTTCCGGTAATGCAATATAAGTTGATCCATGAAGAGGGGTATATTGAACTAAGTTAACGAAGTGCCCATCAACGGAAAATATAGACCATCCAGAACCTTCACTAAGCCAATTTCCAATTTTATTTATTATTTGATTGGATGCATTTTGTAATGTTTCACTTACATCATCTTTATTTAAGATGACAATTGCTCTGCTGTTAAAAAAAGCCGTCTTGGTTACTGCTTTGTCTTCTGTTTGTTTTTCAAATGTAATTTTAAGAGTAATTGTTACTTTTAATCCTTTCATTTTAACCAGGTCTAACCGTAATTTATCTTGCACTACCTTCTCTGTTTCATTCAATTGTTTCAATGGGCTAAAATCAACAATATCTACATCATAAGATTTAGTATAGTTTTTCAGAGCAGTTTTGAGTAATTTCACCTTAATTGTCTTTTTAGGAAAAAGATTTAAAATTTTTTGAAATGCTGCTGAAGCACTTGCTTTAATAGTTGGTGGTATGTAAGCCATCAGCCAATCGGCAAAATCATTTATACGCTTTTGAACTTTACCAGCTGCATTAAGAGCTATTTTCTTTAAGGTTGGGGGAAAATTTCTAAAGGGTGACGGTTTTAAAGTAGAAACTCCAATATCTGGAACCGCCTGATCTAAAATATTTGGTTGGTTCATTTTTATTATAATAGAAATATAATCTTTAAGTAATTTTTATGCTTAAGAAAATTTTGTCTGTAGTTAAATAAAAATGAATGATAAATTAGTCATTGAAAATCGTGAGTTTTATTTTCATCCAACACACAAAGCATACGCTGGGAGCATTGATGGTTGCGTTGTTCATGTTGTTGCTAGAGAACCAACATTTGGAAGCATAAATGAAAGAGGTTATTATGAAATCACTGTTGAAGATTACTGGGATAGAATCTTGGTTCATAATTTTATATGGGAATGTCATCATGGGCTATTAAAAAATGGTGAAAAAATAAAACACATTAACAAAATACGTTATGACAACAGATTAATGAATTTAAAGCTTAGAAGTTCAAATGAAATTATTGTAAAAATTTCGACAAACAAAAAGATAAGCTACGTTTAACTTGTTAATCAAGCATTTTCTTTGACTTCACTGGGATTCGAACCTGGTCTTCTGTTTCTTGAGTGACGTAATTTCGCGGAACTGGTGGTTCCGCGGCATTCTAGAATGTTCTTCTCTTAAGTGACGTAATTTCGCGGAACTGGTGGTTCCGCCGCATTCTAGAATGTTCTACTCTTAGAGTGACGTAATTTCGCGGAACTGGTGGTTCCGCGGCATTCGAGAATGTTCTTTGACTTCACTGGGATTCGAACCTGTTTGTTACTGTAAAAGTAGAGCGACGCCTTAACCCACTCGGCCATCGCACCTTGCTAGTCGATATGGAAAAAACGCGTATTTTAACTAAATACGCGATTACTAAAGAAACCGTTTTACAAAATCGTTTTTCAATTAAGCGTGCGACAGTTTTGAGTTCATGACCTTCGAGAAAACCGATTGCCCTACGTCACAATATGTCACGTCTTATATAAACAATACGCTGCTTCAACAAAAGATTGAAGCTGGTTCTCATAACGACAAAAAAAATCGACAATGAGCACAAGTTGGTTACATGTAACAAGCGCTCAATTGCGAGTTTAATACCTCCTACTAACATCGGGAGGGGGGACTGAGAACCACGATTTAAAAAAAATTTTGAAACACAAGGACGGTTTCAGTGCATTTTAAGTCATTTTGTTTCCAGTGCATTGTTTAAGAGTCAGGTGACCTGCATGGGCGTCGGCAAGGGGGGGCAGGGGGGGGCCATGGCCCCCCCCTGGATTTTCACACACTCTTTCTAAAAGCTCCCGAATTTCAAAAATTCTTCCATTTTTAGTGATTAATACTGGCTCCATTCTTATTGGCCCCCCCCTGAAAATTTTTCTGCCGACGCCCTTGGTGACCTGCTTTGCACTGAATGATTTTTATTGAGACAGTGCAGTCACGTGACCTCTCTTAATTTGAGACACAAGGACGGTTACAGTGCAGTCACGTGACCTCTGTGCACCGAACACGCCATATACATAACTACTGTTGCGGGGGCAGTAGCTCAAGATTGAGCCGCCACACCTCACGGTCTTCCATCACCTCCATCATTTCGCTTGGGCGAAGTCCCAAGCGATTCCATCCAAGATCCTCAATGTAATCGGTCCATCTAGTTCTAGGTCGTCCGACTGGTCTTCTACCATTTGCTTTGGCATGTAAAGCTTGTTTGGGGAGTCTTTCTTGAGGCATTCTGCTTACATGGCCAAACCATCTAAGCTGAGATCTTTCAATTCGGAGAAGTAACGGCTCGATGTTTAGAGATTTTCGAATTTCAGAGCTACGCATACCTTGTTAAACAGTGTAACTCCTTCGATTCTTCGTAAAAACCTCATTTCGGACGCTTGCACTTGTGATCGCATTCTTTCGTCATTACCCAAGATTCATGACCATAAGTGAGAATGGGGACAAAAACTGCTTTGAAAATTGAGAGTTTTGCCTTTTTCGACAATTCTCGTTTCATGACAACCGAGTAGTGCAAAGCTCGCATTACTGCACTAGCCTTGCCTATTCGGGTATCCGGTTCTTCGTCTTGCCTTCCGTCACTCGTAAATGCAACCCCATATTATTTGAACTTCTCTACCTGCTTCAGTGTCGCTCCATTCACTTGTAATACGCACTGATCAGGGTTTCTTGAAAGATGAAGTACCTCAGTTTTGGCCGTGCTTATTTTCATTCCGGCGGTGTTGCATGCATCTGCAAAGCTATTTAATGCGCGCTGGAGTCCAGATTCTGTGGAAGAAAGCAGCAGAACCAAATCATCAGCGAATAGCAGACGACTAATTTTGCAATTTCCAATCGTGGCACACTCATCAGCTTGGCTGCATTTGTCGATCCAATTCATGTAAACAATGAAACGGAGAGGTGACAAAACGCACCCTTGCCGGAGTCCAACGCCCACATGGAACGGCTTTGATTGCTTGCCATTTACCCGAACACAAACCTCCGGTCTGCAGCAGAATGACTTAATAGCGCGTAACAATTGAACATCAACGCCATACTCCTGCAAAACCTTCCAAAGTTTATCCCGAGGAACTCGGTCATATGCTTTTTCAAGATCGACAAAGCATGCAAAGAGATCTTTGCCATACTCCCAAGATTTCTCGAAGATTTGCTTCAGAGTGAAGAATTGGTCCGTGGTGCTGCGACCCGGACGAAAACCGCACTGACCATCTTCCAGTTTTGATTCCACTATTTCTCGGCATTTCCTTTCAAGGCATTTGGCATATACTTTCCCTGGCAAACTAAGGAGTGATATCCCTCTGTAGTTTGTACATTGCTTGCGATCTCCTTTCTTGAATATCGGAATAATCACACCTGTTTGCCAATCTCTGGGAGTTTTGCCAAGCTTTCACGCAACTTGACACACTCGCGTTAACCAGAGAATTCCTTCTCCAGTCAGCGCTTTCAACATCTCGGGTCTGATTTCATCTTCACCAGCAGCTTTTCCAGATTTTATCCCTTTAATTGCAGTTGCCACTTCTGCTGCAGTGAAAACTTCGTCCTCCCCTAGATGTGACACTTCGTGTGTGTCACGAGTCGATGCCTTTACAGGATTCAAAAGATCTTCAAAGTATTCTCTCCATCGTGAAAGGATTTCATTCTCATACGTTAGAATGTTACCGTCAGAATCCTTGATGGAGTACGTGATACTCGATCTTTTGCCACGTAAACGGCGGATGGTCTGCCAAAATACTTTGTTTGCCGAAAAATAGTTGGAATCCAACCGACGACCAAACTCTTCCCATGACTTCTCCTTGGATTTCTTTACTGCCGAAGTTGCCGCTTTTCGCGCCTCAGTGTACCGGAAGCATATTTCCAATTTGTTCCACAGTTCAGTGCATAAGGCTATTTTAACCTCAGTTTAGCGCTATGTCGCAATACAAAAACTGCTCTTACTAATAAAATTTGTCGTTAATAGTGTAATACAAGGTTCCGAGAATGTTTTCACCTACTCTGCTTTGAATATTAAGCCTATGACATTCAATGAATAGCCTACTCTCACCCTTTGCAGGCGTGAGAGCAGTGGCTGAGAGTAGGCTATTTATTGAAGGAAATAGGCTTAATATTCAAAGCAGAGTAGGTGAAAACATTCTCGGAACCTTGTATTACACTATTAACGACAAATTTTATTACTAAGAGCAGTTTTTGTATTGCGACATAGCGCTAAACTGAGGTTAAAATAGCCTTATGCACTGAAATGTAGAACGAATTGGAAATATGCGTACCGGAATTGCAAATCAGATGACGATCTGTCCTGTAACCAGGCCTTGAACGCATCTTTCTTTGCTCGAATAGCTTCTTTAACCTCTTGGTTCCACCAAGGTGTTCTTTTCTCACTATCGCCCGCCATTCTAAGCCATTTTCGCCCACAACTTTCAGCAGCCGATGAAATGATTGCTGATCTGAACAGCAGCCATTCCTTCTCGATGTCCTCGGATACATCAGGAAGTTGTCTGAACTTAGATGATATACTGGATGCAAACTGTTTTCTTACTTCTTTGTCCTCCAAAGCCTCCCATTTGATCTGGTAAGTCACAGACGACCTGTTGGATCTCTTGTTTGGCCAAGGTTTCGAAAGTCGTAAGGAACATACTACCAGATGGTGATCAGTTGACAATTCAGCATCTCGCTTCACTCGAACGTCCAGCACATCAGAAAACAAATCTGACGAAACTATGCAAAAATCTATCAAAGATTTTTGATCCATACTAGGTCGATACCATGTATACTTGTGAACCTCTCTGTGCTGGAAAAAGGTATTCATGATGCGGAGTCCGTTGCTACAACAGAGCTGCAATAAATACCTTCCGTTCTCATTCAGTCCAGTGACTCCATGTTTTCCGATCGCACCCTTCCACGTATCTGTGTCTGTTCCCACATGTGCGTTAAAATCCCCCATAAGGACTGTAGATTCAGTAGCTGATACTCGTAGAAGAGCATCATTTACTTCATCCACAAAAGTCTGATATTCACTCGTGGCATTGGGGGCATATACCTGCAATTGGCACAATGACCGATCCAATACCTTAAGCTTCAACATACAGACCCGTGATCCCAAAGAAATCCAATCTGACATACAGTCTGACAAACGGGGGCTTGTGAGAATCCCCACACCCGCTTGTGCAGACATACTAGGATCAGCACCAGAATAGAAGAGTTTCCATCCGCCATCCAGATCCACAGTTCCAGAGCCACGCCGTTTGGTTGAAGAAACTCCGATAATATCAAGATAATACCGCTTTGCTTCCTCAACCAATTCTAGCTCTTTTCCTGTGAGGGTGAGAATATTCCAATTGCCCAGCAGCAGCTGGTGATGGTTGACCGGTGAGTGTGCGACATTATCTCGAGTACGAATACTCTGCGCTGCCTCCGTTCGCCTCTCCAAACGTGTAGCGGACACATTGGTGGAGCTGCCACTAGGGCTGGCTGGTGGAGATTGTCGCTTATTTTTCGAACGAGCCCCTCTGCCTAAGACTCGAACGCCATAGGGGTTTCGCTGAATGACCACCTGGGAGTCCCTAGGCGCTCCCCTGCCGGACGAGGTTCTACTTGTGAAGGTGGCCCCATTAACGTCGTTCACGTAATTTTCATTATTTGTGCTCATCATGATTTGTTTTGCAGTTTAATCTAACTGCGGAGAGGTTTTATATCAGAGTTGTCCTTCTCCTAGGTTATATGCTTACCACAGCTGATGGGCATAACCAACCCAGGTTTTAAGTTTTCCAACTATTTTGATTTGAACTATACTTCGTCCCGCTTCTACCATTAGACCTATCTGGCATGGGTAACCCTTTCAGGAGAATTGAATCTCCAGCCAGTACAGCTCTGCAGGTCATTGAGGCACATAGACTTTTCCACCTCGTTACGGTGATAGTTCATGAAAAAGCTATGCATTGTAGGTCTAATTGCCGAGCTATGTTATTCTATGCCTACTGTGCCATAATAAGCCAATTATATGTCATACTATGCCTACTAAGCTACGGCGCCCACTTTGGCCTACTATGCCTGTTGTGCCATACTAAGCCTACTGTATGCCATACTATGCCTACCAGGGTGCCATGTTATGCCTACAATGTCATACTAAAGCTGCAGCACACTATGCTTACTAATACTATGCCTATTTTCCATAACAAGCCTCCTGTATGTCATAATCTGCCTACTAAGGTGTAATGCTATCCCTACTATAATATACTACGCTGCAGTGCCTACTGTGGGATACAGTGCAATAATAAGCCAACTATGCCTACTGTGCCATAGTAAGCTACAGTGCCTACTGTGACATGCTATGCTTACTAGGGTGCCATAACAAGTCTACTTCATGTTACACTATGCCTACAATGCCATACTAAGCCTACTATGACATAGTACTCCTACTAACCTATGGTGCCAAAAGCCCACTACGGTATATTGTTGTTGTAGCGCATATTTATCCTCCAGTCACCAGACAGCATCAGACGCTAACTTATTGGACGATTCGCACATTTTTTTATTGCAGTGACTACTTCGTGATTGGAGAAATCCGCACCTGCTTAAGTAGTTTCCGATGATCCAACGTTCCTGTAGATTTCTTCAAATTCTTGCCCCCCGAATTTGCTGCTTGTTCAAAGCCATTAACCAGAGATAATTATCGTAAAACGTCTTATCCAAGGACGCAACGGCGTGACCAGGGTGCGGGTTGAACCCAGATCATTCAATCAAGGTCGTCGTAAACAATTCGCCTTTACCCATTTGGCCAAGCTACCAGCTATACTACACTCGAATGCTATAGGCCTGTTATGTCTACAATGTCATACTACGACTACTATAACATACTAAGCTGTAGCGCCTACTGTGGGATACTATGCCTACTGTGCCATAATAAGCCAACTCTATGTCATATTCTGATGTTGTACTATGCCTACTAAGCTACAGTGCCCACTATGCCTACACTACAGTGCCATAATCAGCATACTATGTCTATTGTGCCATAATTAGCCTACAATATAGCATAACTATTCCCATTGTACCATAATAAGCCTACGATATCTACAATGTCATACTAGCCTGTAGCGCCTACTATGGTTTTTAATAATATGCGTACTGTTTCATAACAAGCTCCCTATATGCCATACTCTGCATAATAAGATGTCCTGCTATCCCAACTAAGTATACTAACCTCCAGTGCCTACTGTGCCATATTAAGCCAACTATGCCACAGAGCCTACTGTGACATGCTATGCCTACTAGGGTGCCATAATAAGCCTACTTCATGTCATACTATGCCTAAAATGCCATACTAAGCCTCCTATGACATACTACGCCTACTGTAGTATACTATGCCTAATGTGCCACAAGGCTACTACTGTATATGCCACACTATACTCGCATGCTATACTATGTCTACAATGCCATACTACGTTTGCTATGATATACTAACCTCCAGTGCCTACTGTGCCATATAAAGCCAATCATGCCACAGTGCCTACTGTGACATACTATGCCTGCTAGAGTGCCATAATAAGCCTACAATATGTCATACTATGCCTAAAATGCCATGCTAAGCCTTCTATGACATACTACGCCTACTGTGGTATACTATGTCTAATGTGCCATAAGGCTACTACTGTACATGCCATGCTATACTCGCATGCTATACTATGTGTACAATGCCATACTACGTCTACTATGACATACTAAGCTGCAGTGTCTACTGTGCCATAATAAACCAACCATATGCCATACTATGCCTACAAAGCTACAGTGCGCACTAGAGATGGCAACAGCGCAGCGTACGCGGCCGCGCGCTGTTGTTGGTGCACCGCGCCGCGCAGCGTGGCAACTAAAATCTGCATTACGTCACAGCATCAGCGCAGCGCCGCGTACAAAAATTTTTTTTACATTTTTTTTACAATTATTGTTGGTGATTTTCTCTTTATGAACAACAATGGTTAGTCTGGATTAGAGATGTAAATGGTTTTTTTTGCCTTCGTTTTTTTTAAAAAAAACGTGTTTTTTTTTCAAAAAAAACTTGGTCCAAAAAAAACGTGTTTTTTTTGAAAAGTTTTGTTGTAAGTGGAGTTACGAATTGTGCTGTGTTATTTGATGGTTTCTGGATATTATCCATCAACTTTTTGTGCTGAGGGGGTGTCCGACTTTATGTTCTTGAAATGCGATATCTTCAGGTGTTTATTGCTCATTTGAAAAAGAATAAATCACTTCATAACCATTTTCCATACAGCTATAAGAGCATACAGTTAAGAACGTAGAGCTAAGAGCGTACAGTTAAGAGCGTTGTTCTTATGACCGCCATTGACCGAAGGTAGTGAGGTTCAAATCGCACACTCGTCGCGTTGTTTGGTCCTTCGATAAAGCAATTTACGATTACGAAAATTATCTGTGCTTGGTGGATTCTAACAAGCAGCAACACAACTCGGCAAAAGCTCAAGAACTCAACCGGACACTCGGAACAATAGCAACACACAAGCGCCTAAGCGGGGTGGTTTCGTCCAATAAATACGAGTAGCTTCTCTGTCGCTTTTCTCGTGGCAGGAGGATAAAAATCAAACAAACAAAAAGTATTTCCTAGCTCTGTAAACATCATCAGTGTACGTTATCGTTGTAGGCACTGTATCACGAATGGACAACGGTACGTCAGTTTAGGTATTTTAGGAAATTGTATGTGGTAGTCCTATTCGAGTTTCATTTATCTGGAACCACTAACTAGTAGGCCTACCGCCACCAACAACGTATGCCATATTGCCAACTGCTAGTGCTATTTTAATCATTGCTCAATCATACCAAAACGAAAAGCGCTATCACACTAAAACATGGATTGCTACAAAAAAAAAAAACGACAGAAAAAAACACATCAATAAGAATAGTAAACGAAAACATTGCCTTCGATTATGTTCTCTGAAAACAAAGATGCAATATTAAAGAAAAGCTAAAAACACTTGGTAATTACATGATCCATTTTCACTTCACAATAGAAATACTACAGTAAGTTATTATTCAGTGCAAATCTGCTACAGTAGTACGTATTGCTCACACACACCATAGTTTGTCTGATTTTGTAATTTGCCGAGATGTTTAGTTTCTGAAAGAATGCAGGACTAACAGTGCTTTCCTAAACAAGTTGACTTTTTTGAATTATTATTTGCAGACTGTTTCATTGAGCCTACTAACAATACAACTTCTAATCACGCAATTGCATATAATTTGTCAACTTGTACATGCATTTGTCATGATGGAACAGTATTACGAACTACTCTAAAACTAAAACGTCTTTCTTCTCAGTAAATAACTTGTTTGTCTTGTCCAAAGCATTTAAGCCTTTCGCTATTTGATTAGGCTCTAAAATACCAGTAGCAAGTAGCAACTATTGAAATGTTTCTTTTGCAAAGACAAATTGAACAATAAAACGTTCACTGTAAAGTGCGCAGGCTTAAGTTTGCAATAATGCTCAGATGAAATAGCCTCATTAGTTGCAATGCTGTACTGCTGTAGTGTAATGTGATATCTATTATAAGCTTAATTCTCAAATGATACTTCATAACATTACTCCGGAATTCCTGCTCAGGCCTAAAATAATTGACTCACCAACCGCTGACTCACTTCTCTTACGGCGGTACTGGAAATAATATACCACATGAAACATCAAGCTTTAGTTTCTAGAAATCTCTTTGAACTATGTAGCTAAAAAAGTTTCGAAAAGTTCTGTAACTTGCAGTAAGTTATGCTAAATCAACTTTGCAAACTAAGTCAATCATTATCAAAGTTCATTCAACGCCACTTTCATTGCTACTTTCCACTTCTATCACTGCATTAGCAACGCTAGAGCTGCGAGAAAAAGCAGAGCTTGTAGAGGCAAGATCTTCATCTGTTGCAATGCTGGTTAGTGCTCTCTTGGGAGCAGAGGCAAAATCTTCAACTGCGGAAATGCTGAGAGATCGTTTTGGAGGTTTATCTGGTGCAGTAGCATATTTGATGTTCTGAGAAATAAACACAAGCTTTCTCGCTCTGTCATTGCTAAGCTTGTTTCGCTTAGCAGTGTGAATGTTGGCGTAAGTGCTAAATGATCGCTCGACAGCAGCTGTGGTTGAAGGTAAGTTCAATATCTTCGATGCGATTTTGCACAATTCTTGATTCGCGCAAAATCCATTCCACCATGCAGTTGGACTGATGTTCGCCACATTTTGCCATAAAAAGGATTTACTGTAAAAACCCTCTTTAGCACAATAGTAAGCAACATTCTCTTGGATCTTATCTTCATTAACATTCACTTCACAAAAAGCTAAATTTTCAGCCAACTTGCATATATACTCAATGGCATCAACTCTTTCATCACCACTCAATAAGTCTCCGTGGTAGCGTGGGTCTAACAAATACGCCGCTTTGTGAACAATATGAATGCAGAAATCTCTTCGTTTCTCAAAAATATCGTCAACTTTTATTTGCTCTTCTGCCGTGAAGGGACTGGAAGAGAGCTCATCTTTCATTTTGCTTTCAACGTCATGATAGATCTTGTAAACATCGGCCAGGTTCGGCTTATCTGCTTCCAGATTGGTGATAGCAACAAACAGTGGCTTTAATAGCTGTACCATTATCTCATTGTTCTCCCAAAAAACATCATCCAAAATCACTTTTTTGATATCTCTCGACAAATTGGTGCTCTCTGACATTTCGGATACAACCAGTTTTCTCAAAACATGTTTGTTTTGTTGTACACTGTCCAAGCAAATTAACGTGGAACCCCACCTTGTCTTTGCAGGTAATTTCAAACTGATGTGAACCTTTTCCTCGTTTTGCACTTTGAGAAACATGTCAACAAGCATATGCTTAGATTTAAATTCTTTCGCAATGCTCTTAGCATTGTTAACTATTTCGGCCAAAGTCTCCAGTTTGATTAGGTCACCAAATATCAAGTTTAATCCATGTGCGGCACATCCATAACATGAAATCTCTGGATATTCTTCCTGCAAGAGACCCCATGCTTTTTTCATATTGCTTGCATTGTCGGTTACAAACCCAATGACAAGTTTACCACATTGGGCTTTTATTTCTTTAATGACTTTGCTTGCTTCTTCACAAATGTACTCTGCAGTGTGGCTCTCCAGTAGTGAATGAAATGATTTCCAAAATACTGGTTGCGGCATATTGACGATAAAGCTAATGATTGCCTCGTTTCTCCTGTTACTCCAACCATCACACATAATGGCTACGCAATCAGCACCAGCAATTTTTTCCATGGATTCAGCATCTACTCTATTGTACTCCTTATCAAGAAGAGGATTTGACAATTTGAACCTGCTTGGTACAACATACGCAGGTCTGATTGCATTGAAGAAATCCAGCCAGTGAGGATTTTCTACTATGCTGAAAGGGGTGGCACTAGCATATACCGCTCGCGAAAAAAGGGAGTCTAATTTTTCCTGCTCACCATTTGACATCGTGTCAGTAAATTTTGCCATAGAGCTTTTCCCCCGAGGAGTTGCCTTTTTCAATTTTTTCGGACCAGCAGTTTCGCTCGAAGACAAATCCAGAAGCCAATCTGTAGCATCAGATTCGGTTTCGTTACTCTTTTGCTTATCTCGCGTACGTGATGTACTTGGGGAGTTGTATTTATCTTTCACTGATGTTGGACAGCTAATACAATTTTCTATATGCGTTTTCATTCTAGATCCGTTTTTTGCTATTGTACTGGAACAAAATTTGCACTTTACTCTTGGTCCTTTCGAGTTATGGTCGTCAACATTCTCAAACAAAGTGCTGACTGGCGCTTGCTTCCGGCCAGGCATTTTGCTAGACTCGGTTCAGCAGTCACGTTCACGCTAACCATCTACTGTACAAATTACTTAACCAGACACCATGTAATATTCTAAAAAGTATTAACCTGAAAATACAAAAATTACAGGGCTGATGAAATTTCAAACCACAGATGAGCAATTTTTTACGATAACAAACTGGGATGCTACGAAAAGGAGAGTAGGCCTACTAAAGATCCTCTTTTGTGGAAGTGCGAGGATTCTGATGTATAGTGTCATGCTAAGGATGATTCTACTAAGAACGCAGGAGAATCATCCTTAAGCAATAGCACAACACCATACATTAGAATCCCCGCTCTTTCACAAAAGAGGATCTCGAGAAAAACACCAACCTCAATTACTCGAAGACTGTGCGAGCGCCTATAATAATAACATTTATTTCAGACTAAAGACAGTCCATATGAAAAATACTCACACATTACACACACACAAAAAAATATATCCGTAGATATATCCGTAGATATATCCGTACTATAGATATATCCGTACCTCCGTGCAAACAGTGAAATCAGTAGAGGTGAAACGGAGCCTAGCATTGTGCTACTGACATTGGATGATCCGAGAAGAAAGGTAGGTGACCATTTCGATCCCTATCCAAAGCAGGGCACTCCCACCACTTGACCACCATTGGTGGGTAAGTTAATGTATTAGAAAGAGTACAGCCAGATGCACAGACTGGAATGCAAACATCGTAATATAGCTTCTTATTACCACTTCATAGCAAAAGTCGATGCACATAACGTTACTAGCCTAATACTAGAGCCTGCTGGGAAATTCTTCAGGTACCGGTACATGAAATACAAGAAGGAATAATGCCAACAGGCAAAGCTACGGGAGTCGGGTAGTACTACAAAGCCTTCCGGTTCCATGTGGCGAAATTTGCTGACCGTAATGATGGTAGTTTTATGGCGCTTTCCAACTGCTGAGTCATTTAGCGCAAGGACAGAGTATTTTTTCAAGTGTTCACTGACTTAAATCAAATTAACTGGTCTTTTCACTAATTTCACACTCTGAGCTCACTTTAATTATGGGTGTTCGACAAGGAAAGCAGCTGATATTATTTTTATAGGAGGACTAAAGTAAAATTTAGCTAGGCTTCTAAAAATAGAAAAAATTCAAAAAACGTTTGGCGTTGACCGCACCTTCGTAGCCCCAGCCCTTCATGAGATATCAAGGACTTCCAAGTGACTCGACTGAAAATAAATCCAGCCTACCAGTATTCAGGGCAAACGCTCTGTTTAAACCACTAGGCCACGACGCTGGTGTGCAGTTTCAAAAATACTTTCAAAAACCGTTCTATTTACACCAGCTTCTGCAATTGATTGTTGCTGAGGTTTTTTGCTCTTACAGTTCAAACGCATTAATTAAGCTCTATGATGGTTTCGAAGAAGGCATCTTGTTCTTGCAAAAAAATAATTTATGGTGCCCGTTTAAACGCTTAGTTTACTGTACAAGTTTCAGCAGAGACTGGCGCGCGGGCGCGGCACGCATTTATACAGAGACCTTTCTCTTTTCAATCTAAATTTTTCAAGGCCGTTAATATACTTGATGTAGCGCTTCAAAAATCGTCGCTTCCAAGCGTTGCTTCAAAGAACGTCGCCCTCGCCCATTATATTATCGTTCAAAGTTTCAGTGCTATATAAGAAATCGCTCCTGCATATCTGTGCCACTCCACAACAATGACTTGAGCAATGTTTTCATGAGGCTGACGATATTTTTTCAGTAGGCCTACTGCGTTAATTTTTGTTTACATAGAATAATATCTATCTCTGCTTATTCGTCAAATGACTTTCCAGCTGTTTCTAAATCGAGTTTTCTTGTGGCTCCCAAACAAATATTTTCGACGGTGGGTTTTTGTTTGGGGAACGGCGGTTGGTAAAACGAAAGCAATGTAAAAACTATCTCCGAAAAATGTAACCCACTCTTGTGGGACGTGAAATGCAAGAAACACCCAATAGGACCAATAAAAGTCTGTCTGCCAGGCCTCTGAAAATTTTTGGTTTAATACATTTTTTGCTTTGTCTCCACTTTTTCCGGAGCAAAACAGCTCGAGCAAAGCCCACGGCACTAGGCCCCGTTTGACCTTAAATCCGCTCTTGAAGTAGGAACAGGCTATAGTTACAAGAAAGCTATAGGCCTAAAACAAATAAATAATCACGCTGGCGGATCTTTTACTACCATGCTGTTTTGTTACCTACCTGCGCTGCGTTTTCGTCACTATGTTATGCTTGCTGTTTTGTCACGTAATGTCTAATGTAACTTTGCACTAATACTTGGACCTGCGCTGCTGCGAATGACGATTATGAGTCGATGCAAAGGCGACCACATGGCATGTTGTCATGGTTACGAACTTCTTTGAAGCAGAAAAGGATTGCGCAACAAAAATGTAAGTCTAGGCCTACTGAAGCGGTGATTCAAGTGCGACCTATTTATAATTTGCAAGCTGGCAGCAAGGATGGAGTCATTCCACCAAAACTTTTTGTACGGTTTGATGCAAGTTGGCTAGCTTGATATAAAAAACAAACTTTTTTTTTATTTTGGCAAGGGGATGTATAAAAAAAACAAAAAAAAACAAAAAAAACAAAAAAAACAAGCTCAAAAAAAACAAGAGCAAAAAAAACCGTTTTTTTACATCTCTAGTCTGGATGTAGCTATATTATATGAATTGAAGACAATGCATGCTACTAAAACAGGAAAAGGTGCCTTCGGTACAAGTTTATTTTTTCAGAATTTGGAGCATCCTAGAATCGGCTATTGTGGCAACAAGAAACTTAGTTTTGATCAGCTGAACGTGTTTTTTTTGACACCAACAAAAAGATTTTGGTTTTGGTAGGCTAGACTAGGAAAGGTTTAGGACGTTAGGTGAGCAGGAGTGCCCATCTTTGTTGAGCATTGGGGGGGATAACTTGCAATTTTACCCCAATTTTGCGCTATTTCCAACTTTGGGGGGATGAACCTCGACCACGATTTTTTTCAGGTGAGCAAATTAAGTGGAGACCAAAAAATAAGGTCTTTACCAAAAGAATGAAAACTTTGTTCCCCAAATTGTAGTGGAGACCTGCGCTCAAATACACACCAAAGTCAAATTATTGGGGGGATGCAGATGCAGGCTATACTTAAATTATTGGGGGAGATACAGTCAAATTATTGGGGGGATATATACCCTAATCCCCCCCTTCCGGGTTTTGATACCCCTGTCAGTGAGAAGATGAAACAAAGGCAGACAAATGTAGAAGAAACAGATTTGTGGGAAACAATCATCAGAGTAGAGGCACAAAGCAAAGCCTAGCAACACACCCTCCCTATATGCAGTAAGCCTATGGTATTGGTGCAAGCCCAAGGCTAGACAACAGTTTCTACCACTTTTGCGCTTGCATTTCACAGTGACAGAGTTAGTTGAGTGTACCCTATTTGTCAACAGGTCATGGCATCAAGAATTAGGCTTTCGGTCCTATGTCTGGAGCCTATCTCAGATCTGGTAGGCCCATGTCTGTATGTAGTAGGCCTAGAGTACGAAGACTAGGCTACACAAATTTCCAATGATAAAATAGCCTACGTAGTAGCAAAATTTATTCCACAATCCAACACACATGTAAACGGCATAGGTAGTTTCATACAAGCGTAGTAGCTTGTGACAGCATGCAGAGCACGTGATACCTTATATTTCATTATTTGAGCTACTGGTTCAGGATTAGTACAGTAGTTGCATGAAATCATCAGGTAGACTGGTAGATTGTTTTTGATTGCCAAAACATGGTGCAGAAAAACTGAAAGAAAGCACACACAAGGCAGATTAAACCTGAAAGCCTATAATTGAAACGACTGATCTCACGTCGCATGTTTTTTAGTTTTTACTCGGCCATTTTCAAAGTTAACAAGTGCGAAGTTTCAGACTTTTACTTGTAACTCGATAATGGTTTGGTCTAGCTACATGAAATTTTGACAATAGTTTGAGATTCATAAGTTATTTGTTTGTGCCAAATTTCCAGGCAATGAGTCTCGTAACTTCAGGTTTTGGACCCGAAAACTACTTCAAAAGTTTGGTGTAAAAAGCAGTCTTATTCAAAAACGGCTGAAGTACGGCAAAAAATATTTCACATGGTTATATGTTGTAAGATACTCTTTCATCTCTACCTATATACTTTTAGCCACATTGAGTTTTTTTTCTTTTTTCATTCTTTGCTTTCTAAATTTTGTGCACTCTTCTTCTCCTAAACCACACAACATCGATATCTAATTTTTGTGTAAATTTGTTGAGCTGCTAATGCAATTTCGTCTCCTAAATTTTTTTGAGGCTTCTCCCCAAAACCCCCCCAAAATGGGGGCCTAAAAAACTAATTTTTTTAATTGCTCAAGCTAGGGTGATAGTTTTTTGTTTTTATTGGTAGATATTTAAGCAACAAATAGTTTGACATAGTATGGAGGTACCACCCCCTTTGGGGCCCCCAAATGGACTCCCCAGAAATTAGTTTTTTGAACGGCTCAAGCTAGGGCATTACTTTTTTTATACCGGCAGATGTTTAAAAAACCAATATTTTGACATGGTTTGAGAGAGCGATTCTTTTGAAAACTCTCCAAAATAATACCCCAATAATCAATTTTTTTATATGTCATAAGCTAGAGAGCTAATTTTTTTCTGATGTCAGTGGAAATTTAAAGGATATTTAACTTGCGGTGCGGCGCGGTGCAGCGTGAACTTAGTTGTGTTTGAATGCGGTGCGATGCAGCATGCGGACAAAGTTTGCGGACGCAGCGCAGCATGCGGATGCATATTTTGTTATCCGCGCCATCTCTAGTGCGCACTGAGGTATACTATGCTTACTGTGCCGTAATCAGCATACTATGTCTATTGTGCCATAATTAGCCTAAAATATAGCATAACTATTCCTATTGTACCATAATAAGCCTACGATATCTACAATGTCATACTAGCCTGTAGCGCCTACTATGGTTCTTAATAATATGCGTACTGTTCCATAACAAGCCCCCTATATGCCATACTCTGCCTCCTAAGGTGTCCTGCTATACCAACTATGATATACTAACCTCCAGTGCCATATAAAGCCAACTATGCCACAGAGCCTACTGTGGCATGCTATGCCTGCTAGGATGTCATAATAAGCCTACTTCATGTCATACTATGCCTAAAATGCCATACTAAGCCTCCTATGACATACTACGCCTACTGTGGTACACTATGCCTAATGTGCCATAAGGCTACTACAGTACATTCCATACTATACCGCATGCTATACTATGTGTACAATGCCATACTACGTCTATTATGACATACTAAGGTGCAGTGCCTACTGTACCATAACAAGCCAACTATATGCCATACTATGCCTTCAAAGCTACAGTGCTCACTGTGGCATACTATGCTTACTGTGCCATAATCAGCATACTATGTCTTTTGTGCCAAAATTAGCCTACAATATGGCATAATATACCTATTGTGCCATAATAAGCCTACTATATACCATTCTATGCCTACAATATCGTACTAGCCTGTAGCGCATTCGTGGCATATTATCCTTACTAATACTATGCCCACTGTTCCATAACAAGTCTATTATATGCCATACTCTGCCAAACTAGGGTGTCATGTTATCCCTACTGTGACATACTAACCTCCAGTGCCTACTGGTCTATATTAAGCCAACTATGCCATACGCCTAGTGTTACACTTTACTATGCCTACTGTGCCATAACAAGCCTACTTTATGGGTGTCACGCTACGCGTACAGGCGTGTCATGCTAAACCTATTAGGATATCACGCTATGCTTACAATGCTGTGCTAAGCTGCGGCACCCACTGTGGCATGCTATATACCATACTAAGTCTACACTGCCATACTATGCCTATCGTGCCATACTAAGCCTACTACATGCTATACCATAAACAAAACCATAATTATTATTTACCTATACAGGATAAAACAAATCCACTCCGGAAACCAGCTTTGCAATTCATAGACTGGAGTCCCGGGGAAGTCGCATTTTGCACTTTTTAGCAGAAGCTAGAGTGCCATTGTCTAAATATCGGATTGGTGTGCTATCCTAACGTTAACATTGATCCATCAATATTCTCGGCCAACCGCTAATATTTTCAATCAATTTTTTCATCCAATGCCAACATGCAATAATCAACCTTCCTATACCAATGCTTAAATTCATCAATTAATTTTCCTAGTCTACTTCTAACATTTTTATAATCAATTTTCCTAGTCAAGTGTTAACAATTGTCAATCAATTTTCCTCGCCTAATGCTAGCGTTCATCAATTAATTTTTCCAGTTAAGAGCTAACAGTTGTCAATCAAATTTCCTAGCCTAATGCTAATATTTATACATCAATTTACTTAGTCTAATGCCAACAGCCAATAATCTACCTTCTCATGCCAAAGCTTACAATTAATTTTTCTTGTCTAATGCTGACATTTATCAGTTAATTTTCCTACTCCACTGCTAACTTTATCAAACAATTTTCCTAGCCTAATAATGGTAGTATTAATTTTCAATCAATTTTCCTACTCCAATGTAATATTATCAATCAATTTTCCAAGCTTAATGCTTACATTTATCAATGAATTTCCTAATCTAATACTAACATTCATCAATCAATATTATCAATGCTAACCTTTATCTATCAATTTTCCTATCGTAGTCTATGAGGTTTATCCGAGACGCGATTATTGCTAGTTGAATCCATGGAGACAAAACTTTTTATACATTTCCATTTCTTAATTCTATTCCAGAATATATGCATGCAATTTAAAATATTTGCTAGACATTGAATATAAAATATTGACTAGAAGCACGATTTCATTAATAAATGCCATTTAAATTTTGATTATTTTCTCACCTCATTAAAACGTATTGATGATGCCGAGTTTTAGTACTTGTACAATATTGTTTTCTATGTTTTGTTTCTATTTCTATGACGTAATATTGTATTCCATGTAAGACATAAGAGCATTAGCCTATAATAATTACAACTTAGTGTGAGACATATTTTAAAATTCAAAATACTGAGTATCAGAAACAAACCTATAGCGTAAACAAGATTTTGCTTTCGAGATTGAGAAAGTGCCAAGAATAGTTTGAAAGATCAGAGGTAGCCTATTCTATGTCTGAAACAACTAAAAAAGAAAAAATTAACGATTTTTTTAAGCCGGTGTCAGTTCGTTCTAATTAAATTATTGAAGGTACAGGTTCAGATGCAGTTGATGATGCTGACATAGCTAAAGAGGAAGACTGCTGCGTTGCAACCAGCAGCGGAATTGAAACTGTTATGGCTGTAAATACCAATTTTGATAATGCTTTGTTTGACCAATCCAGGAATCGAACCCAGTTCAACCGTTTCAGTAACAGACGCTCAATAAAAAATGTCAACAGCGATGAGCATTGAGCACTGTTTTTTACGGAACACCAAATTAACAGTTAACAGTAAAATTCGATGTATAGTGTTGTACAGCAATTATATAAAGCACTCATAATAACGTTCTCTAAAATTGAATACTAAAAGAAATAACTCAAAACAATAGTCCAAAAATTTTCAGCCCAAAGTTTTGAATGATCTGCAAACAGTCACATAGTTTGTAACGCACACAATGCTGCAGAATAAGAAAAATGATACGTTTTTAGGACTTCTGAGATTGTTTTTTGCTCTCTAATACACTCAAAAAATGATTAAAAGCATATTTTGAAACGTTTAGTCAGGGAGGGGGCTAATTTGTCCAAAATACAGTACAAATCATCAATGAGAAAAAAAACTTTGAAAATTGGCCAAAAATTGGTAATCAAATTTGATCGCTCATTGAAAAATGCTTAACATATGTTTCATCAAAAATACATTAAGCTTAGAAATAGGGGTGGGGGTGGGGGGCTATTCAGAATTAGGTAATTACAAGTCAGTTTTTCCAAACTTCCATTAGACCCCCTAATTACATCTTTTTCCATAAAAAATATAGGGCTGGACAAATTAGATTACTCCTTGAGAGTGTATAAAACTACCGATATAGGATTTTATGATTTACTAACTTGTAAATAAAACAACTGAAATTCTGGCAATAGGCCTAGCTATCTCCCAAAAAGCCCATTTATGCAACTAGTATAATCATGTTTTTGCACTGCTAATTTCTATGCGTTGTTTTGATGGCATTAATTTTGATCAAAATAGACCTAAAATTAAGATATTTTTTCCCAAAAAATGCAAAATATTTGAGCGCTTGGGGCTCTGCTCACAGACCTCCATAATAGCTTCTCCATTGCAGATTTTTGTCTACGTGTAGTCATGGTCTACGCGATTGCTCTGCAGTCTTTACAGTTCACCAGAAACATACAGTCACTTGCCAAGGATCAAAGAGATCATTCGAGTCAACTATCAACGAAGTATTTGCATTATTTCAAATGTAAAACAAAAAAGTTCAAAACAATACTAAAAGGCAGTAAACGGAAGGCACCAAAGCTGACCGCAAAACTGTGACCACTACTGCACAGACGGAAGCTGGTAGCGAAACGTGCTGGATTCCATTTCCACTTGGCGACGCTGTGTAGTTTTTAAAGTTGGCATACAGTTTGCAAAGTTCTAAAATGAAAAAAAGTTGCTTGGCGTGGCGATGTGTCTGCTTGGCGTAACTTCGGCGTGGCCAGAACATGGATTCCATACTGGTGCAGTAGCCTACCGTAGTGTATTTTTGTTTTTCCGCCTTGAAACGTTTTCATTTCAGGTTGCATCTGTATATCTGTTATGGCTGCGGAAGCATCCCTCATTCAAATCCAATATTTAGCAGTTAAAACTGGAAGATGGTCAGTGCGGTTTTCGTCCGGGTCGCAGCACCACGGACCAATTCTTCACTCTGAAGCAAATCTTCGAGAAATCTTGGGAGTATGGCAAAGATCTCTTTGCATGCTTTGTCGATCTTGAAAAAGCATATGACCGAGTTCCTCGGGATAAACTTTGGAAGGTTTTGCAGGAGTATGGCGTTGATGGTCAATTGTTACGCGCTATTAAGTCATTCTGCTGCAGACCGGAGGTTTGTGTTCGGGTAAATGGCAAGCAATCAAAGCCGTTCCATGTGGGCGTTGGACTCCGGCAAGGGTGCGTTTTGTCACCTCTCCGTTTCATTGTTTACATGAATTGGATCGACAAATGCAGCCAAGCTGATGAGTGTGCCACGATTGGAAATTGCAAAATTAGTCGTCTGCTATTCGCTGATGATTTGGTTCTGCTGCTTTCTTCCACAGAATCTGGCCTCCAGCGCGCATTAAATAGCTTTGCAGATGCATGCAACACCGCCGGAATGAAAATAAGCACGGCCAAAACTGAGGTACTTCATCTTTCAAGAAACCCTGATCAGTGCGTATTACAAGTGAATGGAGCGACACTGAAGCAGGTAGAGAAGTTCAAGTAATATGGGGTTGCATTTACGAGTGACGGAAGGCAAGACGAAGAACTGGATACCCGAATAGGCAAGGCTAGTGCAGTAATGCGAGCTTTGCACTACTCGGTTGTCATGAAACGAGAATTGTCGAAAAAGGCAAAACTCTCAATTTTCAAAGCAGTTTTTGTCCCCATTCTCACTTATGGTCATGAATCTTGGGTAATGACGAAAGAATGCGATCACAAGTGCAAGCGTCCGAAATGAGGTTTTTACGAAGAATCGAAGGAGTTACACTGTTTAACAAGGTATGCGTAGCTCTGAAATTCGAAAATCTCTAAACATCGAGCCGTTACTTCTCCGAATTGAAAGATCTCAGCTTAGATGGTTTGGCCATGTAAGCAGAATGCCTCAGGAAAGACTCCCCAAACAAGCTTTACATGCCAAAGCAAATGGTAGAAGACCAGTCGGACGACCTAGAACTAGATGGACCGATTACATTGAGGATCTTGGATGGAATCGCTTGGGACTTCGCCCAAGCGAAATGATGGAGGTGATGGAAGACCGTGAGGTGTGGCGGCTCAATCTTGAGCTACTGCCCCCGCAACCCTCACGGAAAAGCGGGCAATGAAGAAAGAAAGAAGAAGAAGCCCTGGCTGCATATTTCCAATTTGTTCCACATTGCAGTGCATAAGGTTATTTAACCCCAGGTCACTGCGACGTCACAATAGAAAAACCGCTCAGGTGTGACTGCGCAGGGTATGTTTGAGGTCAACTTGGAAATTGTCAAGGTTACCATAGTACGCAAGTAAAATGAAATCCATAAGTCAATAGTGAGTTCTTTCGTTCATAAAAAAAACAAAGAGTTATTTTGCTGAAACACATTACGCTGAACTTGAGACGTACTTACTTCTTGGTGATCTTAGCTGATGATAGCAATTTAATCGCTTGCATGCTTTCTGTTGTTTTATCTAGCTATATGGCAATGGGTAGCATATTGATTAGCGGTGGCCGCCTGTGTGGTTATAGGATGCCCACTTTTTTCCAGGGCTCTCTACTCCAAATGGGTTTGTGGCTGTAGCAATTCGGGCAGTTTCAAACGCCTGTAAATGCTTACTTTTTTTTATTTAGTGTTTATATTTCATTAGCCTCAATCGATCCATTTCGCGGTCAAAAGCGCTGGCAAGACATACCCCTCTCGTTATGAAGTTGCAATTACTCTTTTTAAATCTGGTCTTATTTTGCCAAAACCTGTAGCGACTGTAGGTTATTCTACGGCTGTTATTATGTTTAATCTATGTTCTTCCATCTCATCCCCACCTCATAAGAATTTCTGCCGATGTTGAATTAATTTTTCATATTTCAGAGTGAATGATGGCAAATAACTTGGTTGTTGGTGCAGCTAAAAATATAATAAATGAAATTGCTCGATTATGAAACTGCAAAGCCTTCGAAATCGTTCGGTATCATGATCACCCGTTATTCAAGTCGCATACAACTAGACTTTCGTGAAATCGCACAATCTGGAAGTATCATAGCAAATATACGCTTTTGTCCTTTCCAATGCATTTTATTGCACGTTCAAAGCAAGCTACAGTAAATAAGGCACATGATAATTGTTCAAAACGTACGAGCATAACATCAAACTATGATACGTTTTCCAAAACTTCAGCTCAAATGTGATACTGCGCTGCTACGTGGTACGTAATTGAGATTCAATAAACTTTTTCTATAAGAACACGAGGCTCAGTTTTGCTCCAAATTTAAGAACTATGCCAGGCTCAAACGTAAAAATTAATAAAAAAAACGAAAACGAATCAATTTCAAATCTAAATAGAATTAAACTCCGTACAAATTCAAAACGATAACAGTATAGTGATTTGCCAGTAGACTACTTCCAAGCAAAATTGCATTGATTCCGAGACCATTAAGTACTGTTGCACACTGCGCAGGCAATTGAGACAACTTTTAGCTGGTGTTCAAATTGAAACAACTCGCTTTTTTCTTTTTGCAATATTACGATGCTGCAATAAAAACAGCAAAAAAGTGTTTACTCAAAGATGACAGAAGATTTGGAATTAAACAATTTTACAGACATGGTCGCTAAAATTGACATTGATGCGCTCAAATTTACGAACAAACGTGACAGAAAACTAGCGAAAAATTAAGATCGGCCAGCCTCAACTCAAAATTCACTGATTCTTATAAAAAAATGTAAACTGACAAAGTTCACCAATGGTTCTCAAACTGAGGTCCGCGAAGCAATATTTCGCAATCGCAAAGCATCTTCAACTATTATCTTAAAAAATACTGCTAGCGAAGTATCTTCAAAAATATTGCAGCAAGTTGATTATTATCATGCTAAGCTTTTTCTGCGACAAACCTTTTATAAATTTTATTTTGCATGTTTTCCAGTATCTTTACGGACGTATCACAGGCATTTACGCAAACATAGAAATTAGTTTTGCAACCAAAGGATAGTGCTTATTGAAAATATTGAAAGAAGTGTGTAATCTATTTAACAGGGACACGAACTGGATTGTAAGTTTTTTCGGCTTTTTCCGGATTCGACAAAATATCTGAGTTTTTTTTCTATTTTTAAGTTCATGTTCGAGTTTTGCAAAAAGCAAGTTTTTCAGCAAAGGTCTCATAATTGATAAATTTACTAGTAAGCTTACACATTTCAGAAACGTGTATTATGAAAATCTTAATTATCATCTTTCGCGTTATGTGGATTTTTGTTTTGTGCATTAGATTCTTTTGTGAAACGTAGAAATTTAATCGTAACGCAGAGTAATTATTTCATTTAGCATGAAATACACTGCACATAACCAATAAACATAGCCGTAGGAGGCGGGGGGGCGGTCGCCTCCCCATTCGGTTCAAAACGTCAAAAATTCGGGCAAATAGATTATTTGGGCAAATAGTCTGCTTAATTGGGCACACCAATGGCGAAAAACCGTCTCAGTTTCAGTGAAGACCTTTTTTTTTTTTTTTTTTTCGGAGAACATCTCAATTTGGACAGAAAAAACGTTCAAATTTCAGTGAAGACCTTTTTTTTTGGAGAACACCTCAGTTTGGACAGAAAAACCGTTCAAATTTCAGTGAAGACCTTTTTTTTTTTTTTTTTTGGAGAACACCTCAATTTGGACAGAAAAACCGTCTTAATTTTGACAGATATTTTCATCAAGTCATTTTTCGGGCAAAACTTTGGTGCCCCCCAAATCATTTTGAGCTCCAACGGCCATGCCAATAAAGTATACTGCAGTACTGCACATCACGTAATATACCATTATCCGCAGAAAGACGAACAAAAACGAAAAAACATGTTTACAAAATTATATACGGTAAAGCAGGGGTAAACTTTTACATTGTCGGGCGAAATAAAAACGACTGGATAAGTCGCGGGCCAAACTTGGATTTATTATTGAATATCAGATTGTGATTCTGGCGGGTGCGCAACCACGATGTAACAAGGGAGGGTTGAGGCCAGGCGTTTACGAGGCATTAATTTACAACAGAATGAGGTTAATACGGGTTACCTTAAAGCGAACTCCCAGCGTTTGACAATTTTGTGATGTTTTTAAGTAACGTAGTTTTAGGCCTATTTTGGTCAAAATTTTTGTTTAGGAAATGCTGCAAATTAATTGGCACTAAAAAAAGATCTGAATCGGTTACATAAAATAAGTAGATTAATAACGCGGAGGCAATAACTTACAATTTCAAAATTCAATTATATTCTACCACACTATTCTAGTAAAAAAAATCTGGAGAATCTCCAGATTTAGAGAGTCTCCAAACTAGAGCAATCTTTGAAAAAAATTAACTTATAGAACCTTTAATGAAAAATTGGCGTTCTACCAGCTATTACTACTTTTCAGTTATTCATGATTTCGCGTAAAACCTACGCGCATCGATCACAGGGATTGGTTCCTCCAAAGTTAACAACGCTAATAAAGAAATTTACTTCTGGGTATGTATAGATTACTCAATTATTCACAAGCATAAAATTGTTCAGCAAAATTAAAGTATATCCTTTATCAACATTAAGAGAATTACTATGAAAATTAAGGTTAATCAATAAATAAATTTAAACTCGTCAATAATTTCATAAGTATGCCTAAGACTTTTTTTAAGGAATTTCCTTTTTTAATATCATCATTATAGAACCTTACAGTTTTTGACGTACTAAGAAGGACTTGCACAAAACCAAATGTGCAATTAATTAATCTGCACCAAACCTTCATTTTTTTGGTAAGTTTATCACGAATTCTATGCATTATTTTTTGACATATTCACCACTCTTACTTTGCCCTATTCTTACCAATTGAGCATGAAAGCCAACAGATCACGCCCACAGTGGTTTTTACTTCAAAAATTTTAACGCAAAAATGCCTCCTAGCAAGTTAATACTCGTATAATCGTTGAAAATATACATTCCTTCTTCAACGTTTAGTTTCAGACAAAATTAAAGCGCAGCGATTCTTATCGCTAACATCATTAGCAGCGCGCGTTAATTAATGATTAAAGCAATGAATGCGATTTAGACTTCTTTTTTGAAATTTGAAAACTGAAAAAACAAAGTACTGTACTTTCATAAAAAATAAATCAAGTTTGTATAATTTGCAACATTACCTCATAGAAACTTATTTAAAAGCTTACCAGAGGTGGGCAAAGCGCAATTAGAAGCGCAAAGCGCAACTTCCGCAATTGCGGAAGTTGCGTTGCGCTTTAATTTTTTATTTTGAAACATTGCGGAAGTTGCGTTGCGAAATAAAGCTTTTAAAATTTGTTGCGCTTTAATTGCGCTGCGCTTTCAAATTTTTTTTCGGTTAATAGCGCCATTCTATACATTGACCGTAATTTTGTTCCATTTTGATCGAAATATTGATAAATGTCGGCCTTCTTTAGCAGATTATTTACTCTTTTCGGTCAAAAATTGCAAAAAGTGCGGTATTTGCCCTGTGTTGTGAAATTTCAATTGCGGAAGTTAGATTGCGCTTTAACTTGGTACGAAAATGCCGTTCCGCAATTGCGGAACTGCGTTGCGCATCAACTGAATCAAGAAGCTCATTGCGAAAGTTGCGCTGCGCTTCAGAAATTAAAAAAAATAAATTGCGCAATTTGCGCTGCTCTTTTACTGGTTGAAAAGATCGTTGCGCTTTGTTGCGTTGCGCTTTTGATATAATGTTACTTGTGCCCACCTCTGAAGCTTACATACAATTAACCTTATGTTATGCCGGCAAAAGACTTTCTTATCTCTACTGTACGCCTTTATATCTGCAGTACATTATGTTCGTACTATATACTGTAATCTTTACAAAATTTAGTTTTGTACGCATCATTAAATCATATTTGTAAAACGTATGCCACAGACGCAAGTTTGGCATCTTAGTATGTTACACCGGTAATAATTTCCGATAACTAACTTGAAGCAATATTTTTCGAAGCACCAAAAATTTGGTGCAGATCGCAGGATTATGTCTCTCTGCCCGTATGTCTTTTCTTTTTTGTCTGCATCCTATGTCCTGGAGCGTTTTTTTGTGCGCCCTCATGTCAGGTTTCGTCCAAAGAATGTGTTAAGTCCGAAGAACCCTTCCTTGAACGTAGAATAAGTTAAATTAGAAACTTTCTTGGGGAGCACAAGAACCTCGTCCCCAAATGTTTTTACGTTATGTAAATATAGGAATGCACAATACCATTTGACACTTCTCTTTCACCTTGTTGTGAAAACAAACAGAATAAGCCTTTTCTTCAATAATACGTTGAATTTCTTTATGTCGATCTTTTTTTGAACATGGAAAAAGTACGTGTACGGTCAATCAAAGTGCACACAAACGTTTGATAGTGTTCAACTTAGCGATTGGAACAAAAGTTCAGGAGACTATGCTTGTTTTTCTGAACAGTGAACACGACGTTTCATCTTTTGAGTGATTAAAGTGTCCAAATACGATTTAGCATTATCGGATCCAATTTCCACAAAGAAACGCAGCTGGAAGACAGAAATCTAGCTGCGATATGCCGTTGATCCAATTTTTGATTAAAATCCCAGCCATGCAAAACTGAAACCAAAAGGAAAGAAGTAAAGCAACGTATCTGATCTCGAGAACTTATACATTGCTGCTGAGCGCAATTTTGACGGGCTTAATTAAATTATGTTTGCACAGTTTTTAATTTTTAATAGAAGCAAACGTTACTCAAGTTAAAAAAAAGCTTTGCAGGTTTCCTTACCTAATTCAAGTCAATATCAAGAACAAATTAGCAGTGATGGATCTAGCATTTAGGGGGACCAAATCAAGGCTAACTATTAACGCGGGAGTCTACGTTAAGTAGGACAGACGGTTATATAAATTTCTTTCCAATGTTATTAAACTTCTTTACAAATGGTCGCCTAAATGTATCTATTCTAAAAATTGGTTAAAAATTTAAGACAGCAAGCTTTAGTTGAAACTATTTAACAGCTGAGCTAATGTGTTTTAAAATTATATGATTATGGACATAAGCAACTGATTAACCTCAGCGCATGAAATCAGATAAAACTTCTGCGTTTAGAATCTTGTTTACGAATAGTCTCTCACGTCTGCATTGAGTGTGTTATAGGAATCTTTTCATTACTTGAAAAGGACATTTTAAAGATCACGAGAACCATATCAGCTCGCCAAACACCACAATTTGTTTAAATTTATACTCAGTTAAAAGATTGGCAAAGAGTAATACCAATCGTTCGACGCACAGTGTTGAATTCATATTAATTTTGTTGCGTTAGTTTAATTATGAGAGGCTGCAGACTTGACCATCTTGCCAGTCTTTTCGGACTTGCATTTTTTGGTACAAAAAGCAAATTGAAATTTCTGTTTTTTCACCTTTGCATTAGGTGTAGTATACTTGAATCTTTGACTTCCCAAAACGACGAAGAACTTCTTACTTTATCATCATGTAAACAAGATAAACTCAGTCAGCTCCACAGTGTTCTCTGAAATCCAAAATTATTTTACAGTAACTCTAAATTCATGCATCTTAAGATTGGCAAAGATTAAATTCAATTGTCTAATTTACAATGCTAAATTCATATTAATTTTGCTGTATTTGTTTAATTATGAGTAGCTGAAATGTTAACAATCTTGCCAGTCTTTTCAGACTAGGATTTTTGGTATTATGAAGCCTCTCATAAGGAAATAGTTTCAAGGCTATTGCATGCATCTAATTTGCTATTTTATGCTGTGGGCTGTACTTTGGGGTCCATGACAAACTGATCGCTAACAAACAGACCACAAATTAACTGAACCCAATTGATTGAGAAGGGCAGTAATAGAAATTATTTTATGATTTTTCTTTCACAGAGAAAGCTTTTACAGTAAAATAGTTCTGTTGCAAGTACCAGCAATGTGCTACACCAAAAAAAAACTTTATTAACCTGTATAGGCCACTGCACTATAAACGAACTTGAAAAGCTTAATTTTTTTAGCAATTTGAAAAATTCAGTACATTGAAAATCAATATAAGATCAATTAATTTATTCCACAGTGTTTGTCACAAATACAATTTTGGCATTTTTCTTCAAAAATAGACCTATTGAAACCACGTTTATTCTTTTGTTTTCATCTCAGTAGACTTGGTATTGTATACCAATATTTCTTGATATAACATAATACATATTTTGGCCGAGCCAGAGTTGGTCTAAATTCATTTCACATTATGCAACCATGTCATAAAAAAATGGGATTAAACCAGAGACGATCGGTGGCAGAAAGTTTTGGGTATTCAATTACAAATTTATTGCGTCGTTTATTTTCGTACATGAAGTAATTGCGCATCCGGTCTGCGCATATAGAATTATGTCCATACATAAAGGTGGCATTTGATATTCATACTGTTTTTGTACAGTACCATTTAAAAATAAAAATTGAAAGATAAAATTTGACTGGGGGGGGGTAGCAGTGCCGTCGCCAGAGCAACCGAAGTGAGGGGGCACTAGCCGAAAGCGGGGGGGCACTAAAATAAACTGAATTTTTGCACATAAAAACTAATATTTTACGGCTACAAATTATACGTTATTTTATCAATTTTGCATTCATGTCTGAAAAAAAAGACGTGTACGGCCGGCAGCGTTTTTCAGCTTATTTTGTATCTGGCCAACCTAATCGCTTGAAAAATCTGTCTGCAGCAGTAAATGCAACCAGAAGCGCAACCAGAATTTTGCTGAGAGGGAAGGGGGGTTAAACCAAAAGTAGAATTTTTTTTGCACAAAAATTGTCTAATTTAGGCCCTGTGCTGAACAAACTGATGCAACTCAAGCGTGTCACAGAGAGCCTGGGGAGTAGGGCCTCCAACCGCTGGACGATTTTTGTGATTTTGCAGCAAAAACAGCAATTTTAACGCTATTTTAATCACATTTCGCAAGTTTCTGAAGCCATATGAATATCAGATCAAAATCAAATCTTTCATTACACTTGCTGTATTACTTTGAAGCTTGTAACGAGTTTGCGGGGCCCGTCTACGTGTCATTACGCCCGGGCAAAACAGCTTTCTTCCAAGAAATGTCGCAGTAGTAGTGAGCCGTTGGCAACATTGTGTCCAATTTGACCGGCCCAAAGATTGAACCTCAAACATCCCTCTCCAGAGAGGAACGTGTTATCGCTTGACCAACTGGCCGGTAACTGATAATCAAAAAGCGAAGCTGCCCATAAAATTCTATGAAAAGTTTATGATGCAAACTCATTCCAGTTAGTAGCCTATAGCACAATACAATTACATCCACTTTGAATAACTACATGCACTTTTTTACAACTACAGCCATATGAATAACAATAGTAAATTGCTAAAATTCAGAATTCATTGAAAAGATTAAATTGCCGAGCTTATTCTGCACCCCTAATACTTCAGGCCAAGTCCAAAACATCTTTAAATGCTTGTATTTTGGGGCTAAATTTTCTAAATGACTTGACTAAAGGAAGCTAAAGCCCCCTTAGCCCCTTCCCCTTGGTTGCCCACCGACTGCGACCTAAAAAATTCTTGGCAGTGCTCTAAAAAAACAAAACAACTGGTCTTTTAAAGTGTTTTCACGTAGCCTACTGTTTCAGGTCATAATCACTTACGAAGTACCGATACCGATTCTGTAGGCTTACATTTCTATTCCGCGACACATCCGTAAAGGCCTGGTAATAAGACGAATTATTGCGTCACATTTATGCATAGCAGTTGGTTGCCAGCAATTTCGTCGAAAAATCGAGAAAACTTTTAACGAGAATTATGTTTGAACGTTATAATTTTCTTTTTCATTATTGTCTGTTGTCTGGTCGCTACGTGATGTTTCAAATCTGTATTTTGAGTAGACCGAAATGGGGGCACAAGCAGTCGTTAGGGGGGGCACGGCCCCCCCTGGCCCCCCATAGCGACGGCACTGGGGAGTAGCAGAAACACGTTTGGGAGTAAAAAGTTTTGGTTCGAATTGAGGGTAGCGTTGCTGAAGTTAATTTTTCTCGTCTCGCTTCAGCTGTTGAGTGAAATGAGTATAGAAGAGGTGTAGAAAAATCAAAAAGATAGACTATAGCTTCTACACTCAATTCAAGCTATTGACTAAAACTTTTAACACGCCTTTACCTCATCCAATGATCAGTTGCTTATAAAAAGCAAAGAAATAGTACAAGCTGAAACAGCTTTGGCCGTTAGATTAGCAATTCAAACAAAACTGTTTACTACAAAGGGCAGAGCACTAAAATCGGCAAAGTTTCAGAATTAGTGCAGATGCAAGAAAATCATTTAAAAGTAAATTCCATTCGCTTTTCCGCTGAAGCAATTCTGTTATGACGGAATCCTGAAAAGATTTGGTTTTCATGACTTTTGTCAGTAATTGTGACTCGATGGATATAAAGCCTAAATCTGAAAGTCTGTCTGGTTCCATTTTATTTTGAGAAAATGATTTGATACGTTTTAAGGAAGAAAACGATCTTTCAACGGTTTGGGTCTACCTGCAGCAACGATTGCTTTTTTTTCTTCAAAAGTTTTTTGAGTGAAGGAACATCCCAATAAACTATCCACAGCATTCGTTGTGTTATATTGCTGTTGTAATTTACTTTGACGAATTTTAAGTTTTCTTTATAGTAGGTTATTTTTGCTAAAAAACCTTGCAAGTCTTTTACTGTCAATTGTTTGATACGGAGAAAGTATTATGATGTTTCAGGGTAGTTAATTTAATTGACAGGTCTGTTACGGTTGATCGCGCAACCACACACGCAGGCAGCTGAAGGCAAGGTAATCACGCTCGCTATCTGAACCCAGGATGACGTCAATCGTGGCGTTTCTTCACTTGACCAAATTTGATTGGTCAATACAGAGGCGGGGCGTTACATGGTTTCACTTTGCTACGTCATTTTGGGTATTCACAACTTCGCTTTGATACCTTCCAGCATTCGTTGTGTTATATTGCTGTTGTAATTTACTTTGACGAATTTTAAGTTTTCTTTATAGTAGGTTATTTTTGCTAAAAAACCTTGCAAGTCTTTTACTGTCAATTGTTTGATACGGAGAAAGTATTATGATGTTTCAGGGTAGTTAATTTAATTGACAGGTCTGTTACGGTTGATCGCGCAACCACAGACGCAGGCAGCTGAAGGCAAGGTAATCACGCTCGCTATCTGAACCCAGGATGACGTCAATCGTGGCGTTTCTTCACTTGACCAAATTTGATTGGTCAATACAGAGGCGGGGCGTTACATGGTTTCACTTTGCTACGTCATTTTGGGTATTCACAACTTCGCTTTGATACCTTCCAGCGCAGTCAAGCTACAGCGACTGCATATTAGGGCACCCAGATTTTCAACTTTTTTTTTTTTTTCAGGTGTTTTGTGACTTTTTTTATGCAGTTTTTTGTGCTGATTCCGAAAATGTGCTTAAAAATGTGATCCGATCAACTTCCGGAAAGTTATGGGGAGGTTTTGACCCACCACTTTTTCAAAATTTGGTTATAATTTTGAATAGCGTTTTTAGTTTTAAAGTTATGATACTGAGAGTAATTTTATTTGAAAGAGCATTAAATTCTGTGCAATTTAAAAAAAATTTTGTTTGAATTGACCCAATAAGTTGAGAGATATGAAGCGTTTTGTAAATAATTTTTTGTTACGCTTGAGTGATTTTTGACGCAAAGTTGCTTTTTACAGCTTTAAAAGCACTGCCACTGGCCTAATTTGAGTCAATATGACCAAGAGGCTCCAACTTTGCTCAAATGAAGAGTCAGAAAATCTGCTGGCATAATTTTCCAATCACGTTATGCATGAGTGATTTTTAAGAGTTTCACAATGAAATAACTCTTAAGTAATGTTACACATGAGTGATTCTTGCTGTATATTTGGCAGAAACCTTCGCAATATCTCAAATTTTATTCATAATTTTAAATAAGACAATTCGGTGTCAAATGGAAGAATATGTTACCAGTAGAATCATGCGTTTTTAAATCGCAACATCAATTTCAAAAATTGTCGCAACTTTCTTGAAAAGAAAAATGATGTAGTAAGCTTTTGCATTAATGCAAAGCATGAGGAATGTAGTTAGCATTTATGACACATTTTGCAGTGAAAGTTATACAACTGTATTTAGGGCCAGAAAGTCAACAAATCATGATTCTGTTGGGTCTGAGTTTTTATAGATGTAGCTGTTATGGGAAAATACGAAATAGAAGTACGCATAGTCAAGAGCAATCTTCACAAGTATTTTGAAAAAACATTGCTTTTTTGGCTCAAGAGTAAATTTTTGTGTTTCAACTTCATGCATTGTTGCCTGTCATCTTGCTCTGTTTGTCATAATGACACTTGTAAAATCACTCGCAAACTTAATCGTGCCTTCTGCAGCATCATTTACCATTTAAATAGTTCAAATAAAGTTGTTAATTCAAAATAGAAAGCATTTTCTTTTTTTCACTTGCAAGGCAGCTGGAAGAGTTTGAGAAAACTTATAGGAGTCAAGATTTATTGTATATAAAGCTGGAGAGAATGGATTGTGAAATCATCATAAATTTTTAATTTCTCTTATTTTCAGACTTTAAATTTACGTGGTACGTATAGCTTTTTATTATGCTATAAACACAAGTGAGCACTGAACAGTCTATGCAAGATGGATATTGGTGATTGGATAGAAGGTTTTGCAGTATATTTTGAAAATAATGATTGTTGTACAAAACAAATTTCAAGTTTGTGCTTTTAAAGAAATAACATAGCGTTTTAGGGTTGACATTGGTCATATTATAATGTATTTATGTTACTGGTTTTTCTTCTTGTCCCAGTACCAACATTTTTTGCTCTTTAAAGATTTAAACAATTGAGAAATAAAAGAACTTCCTTTTTTAGCTGTTTGCCTAATGACAAAGACGTTTATTTTCGCACTTCGAAATCACTTCAGAGAAACACAAACATTTGTTTAAAATAAAATGTAGCAGGAAGCTGCAAAGGACCTCTCGGTCATCAAGTTGAGCAACCACCTTATAATTATAAATCAATTACTAAGGTTTGCTGTTTTGAATTACTGTATTGTAGTAAAATTTTATTGACTTTGAAAACTTTATCAACCGTTGTAATTTCTTTTAATTAATAACTCTTTTTTGGTTCTTAAAACATTCATTTATATTTTGAGAGTAACACTTTTGGTACTTTATTTTATTTTACCTATTTTTAAGGAGTATTTCATTTTGCTTTTTATTCAAGCAAAATAAATGATAAAGATTGTGCTGCCATAGCCATTACAAGGAAAGAAAACGCTCCAAGTCCAGTTAATATTTAAAAAAGAACATGAACAGTAATATGGAAGCTGACAAAATCTACCTTTGAAATTTAGAGTAAATTTTGGTTAGTTCCAAGCTTTTGCAAATTAAGCCAACATGATTTTTTTTGCTGGTAAGCAAACGGCAAGAACGTAATGGCCCAGTACCTCTTGCCTTGAACTTATAGTTGAAATACCTGTCTGAAATAACCTAAATCAATGTCTTATTACGTCTTGAACACAGCAACTTTATTTGAACTATTTAAATGGTAAACGATGCTGCAGAAGGCACGATTAAGTTTGCGAGTGATTTTACAAGTGTCATTATGACAAACAGAGCAAGATGACAGGCAACAATGCATGAAGTTGAAACACAAAAATTTACTCTTGAGCCAAAAAAGCAATGTTTTTTCAAAATACTTGTGAAGATTGCTCTTGACTATGCGTACTTCTATTTCGTATTTTCCCATAACAGCTACATCTATAAAAACTCAGACCCAACAGAATCATGATTTGTTGACTTTCTGGCCCTAAATACAGTTGTATAACTTTCACTGCAAAATGTGTCATAAATGCTAACTACATTCCTCATGCTTTGCATTAATGCAAAAGCTTACTACATCATTTTTCTTTTCAAGAAAGTTGCGACAATTTTTGAAATTGATGTTGCGATTTAAAAACGCATGATTCTACTGGTAACATATTCTTCCATTTGACACCGAATTGTCTTATTTAAAATTATGAATAAAATTTGAGATATTGCGAAGGTTTCTGCCAAATATACAGCAAGAATCACTCATGTGTAACATTACTTAAGAGTTATTTCATTGTGAAACTCTTAAAAATCACTCATGCATAACGTGATTGGAAAATTATGCCAGCAGATTTTCTGACTCTTTATTTGAGCAAAGTTGGAGCCTCTTGGTCATATTGACTCAAATTAGGCCAGTGGCAGTGCTTTTAAAGCTGTAAAAAGCAACTTTGCGTCAAAAATCACTCAAGCGTAACAAAAAATTATTTACAAAACGCTTCATATCTCTCAACTTATTGGGTCAATTCAAACAAAATTTTTTTTAAATTGCACAGAATTTAATGCTCTTTCAAATAAAATTACTCTCAGTATCATAACTTTAAAACTAAAAACGCTATTCAAAATTATAACCAAATTTTGAAAAAGTGGTGGGTCAAAACCTCCCCATAACTTTCCGGAAGTAGATCGGATCACATTTTTAAGCACATTTTCGGAATCAGCACAAAAAACTGCATAAAAAAAGTCACGAAACACCTGAAAAGAAAAAAAAAGTTGAAAATCTGCGTGCCCTACTGCATATCAACGTTTAGCGCCACAATGCCGAAAGAAATAATTGACTGCCTGCCACTAGGTTTCGCCAATTGCTGCGCAGAATACGCTATGCTTGTGGCCAACTAGTCATGAAAGCAAAAATAACCAAAATAAAAAATACTATTTAAAAGGTATCACAACATAATTTAAAAGGTATATTACTTTGAATAAATACTGATGAGATGATTTTATTTGGGTATTCAAAGAATACCCTGATGCCCCTCACCGATCGTCACTAGATTAAACAATATGATCAATAGAGGACCAATCAAAAACAGCCGTAACAAAAAACCTGGTAACATTTTACTAGCTCAATGATGTCAAACTAAATGGCATTTTTTGTCTTTAATCTGTGAATTCCTTGTTTGCTTTTTCAAGGATCAAAAGTAAAATTTGAGTTGTATTACATGGTTATTTTTTCGAGTTAGAGGAGTTCAGTTTGGTCAGATTTAAGCCAGAATTGATCACTAAAAGAAGTAGAAGTTTCTGGAAGTTTTAGGTGAAATAAACCTTCCTAAACCATTAACTAAAATTGATATTTTAAAGCTCTTGAAGTTAATTTCTATGCTGAGATCACTACATTACTCATTAGCACCATATGTTCAGCATTAAAAGCAGCAGTGTGAAGCATCCTCCGTGTTTGGTAGATAGGTGGCAGCTCAGAGCTTGACTGGAAGACTGCAAGGTCCCTTTCTGTCTCCTGTCAAGGAAACTTGATGAATAAAACATAATTACAATTATTACATGGAAATTAATCAACATCAATTAGATAGGTTCAACATAATTGCATAGATTTACCTTAGCAATTTACCGTATAAAACACTACACATTTTACAAGCAACCATGCAACAATGCAATTTAAAATAGCACTCAGACTGCGTATGCAAACAGAAATTCAAACACTTACTTCATTCTTCATCTGTTCATATCAGGTATTGTATGGCAAATACCAGTACTGTGGATGATAACATAAGAGATAATTCAAGATAAAAACCAGCTTCTGTACCACTACCATTACATATTTTTGCCATTACTGCATCATCGAAATTAGAGATAGACAGAATAGGATAGGAAAAGACTTATTCTGCATGCATACACGTTTGAATGAGTTTCATTTTGTTTGGAGAGTCTTTCTCAAACACAGGTATCTGATAATCCAGATTGATTTGCTTGTTCCTAAACAGCCATTTTGCATTTGCGATTATACTGCAACTCTGTACTACAGTAGGCCTAGGGATTTTTTAGGTACACATCTACATGAATTACTGTACTTAAACTTATTAAACAAAAAAAATCTGTAAAACATTCCAAAATTGAAGAGGAGTGTAACTTTTGAACTTGTACTGTCCAATACTGGAGATAAAAACTTATAAAAAAAACACTAAATTTGAAGAACAATTAGAAAAATCGGAAGAACAAAGGAGCTGTTGTGTGAGTTTAACTCCTTTCTCACAGTTTAATATAGCTTACTTCACTTTTACAATCTTGTTTGTTTACAGAAGACCTATTGCAAATTGCCATGATTCACTGCTCACCGAGAACTTGCTTGCTGATTGGATTGGCAAATTGGGTTTTCCCTAAGCCTTAAAAACACTGCTAGGGTGCTTAACCTGCTACACCTATAGCGTAGTGTATTAGGCATACATAGTCTACTCAGCGAGTCAGCTAATGCTAACTTGTTATGCGCACTACAATGCAGCCTACAAGCTGCTGCCACTACCTTCTGTCTCTAACCACACAACTGCCATACATTCTCACCAATGATGGAGCACTCGAGCACAGTACTCGTACTTGAGTACAACTCGAGTACCATTTTTAGAGTACTTGTACTCGGAAGCCCAGGTACTCGACTGGTACTCATACTCGAAGGTCAATGTACTCGCTACTCGATCAAAAAAAGAGCTGAGTACATGAGTACATTTGGCCTTCGCTAAAAGTAATAAACAAAATAAATTTTGATAGTAAACTGCAGCCAATAAAACCCGCTAATTTATTGAGTTGCTTTTGCTTGAATTCGTGCAGACCGCAGCTGAACAAGGAAGGCTTTATTTCACCGAAAACCGGTTACGCAACGAGAAAAGTCGTATTACGGTAACCGAAAATATTACCTTATAAGGTCACAAACTCCGGTTACGCAAGTGGGAAAATGAATATTACGGTGACCGAATATTCCGGCTACAGTAGTTTCACTTGTAATAGTTGGGTGGCCGAAAAAAGTTTGGGGAGAAAAACAAATTTTTATGTTCTCTACTTGAATTTTTATTCTCTATTTGAAATTTTTTCTCATTTTCATATGTGAGTTTTTGTCTTTCTCTCTCATCTGTAATTGCTCTTCTTTTGATACTGTATTCTATTTACTTGTTGTCACCTCCTTCGTTTCCGACTTTTTCTCTCGGCTTCACTTAGCTTTTTCTCTCGGCTTCACTCGACTCTTCCAACTTTTACGTGAACTCACCTTCGTGAAAAAAGTTTGGGGAGAAAAACAAATTTTTATGTTCTCTACTTGAATTTTTATTCTCTATTTGAAATTTTTTCTCATTTTCATATGTGAGTTTTTGTCTTTCTCTCTCATCTGTAATTGCTCTTCTTTTGATACTGTATTCTATTTACTTGTTGTCACCTCCTTCGTTTCCGACTTTTTCTCTCGGCTTCACTTAGCTTTTTCTCTCGGCTTCACTCGACTCTTCCAACTTTTACGTGAACTCACCTTCGATCTTCACGGGTTTCGTACCCGCATCCCAACGCATTGATGATTCACGCTCCGAAGTCGTTACCACTCGACCATCCAAGCCTCTGATGGATACCTCACAAATGGCGCTAATAAACCAAGACATAACGATGAGCATTGAAGCGTATCGCCGGTCACCCAAGTGCTAAAACCGACACTTGCGTAACCGACAACCAACGACGTTTGTGCTTTTGAACTTTTGTGTTAGCTATATCTGATTAAATCTTGTTCCATTAACCTTCTCTACCAAAACAGTGCTGCCAAAGGTTCGCCACTATACTAACTACATTTCTTAAGAACGAATATTTGCAAACAAGCAAGTGTTCGAGAGCTGAAATGTACTGGCTACAGCTTTCTTTGATTGACGGGAATCTCAAATACCAGAGGTGAAGGACTCATTATTGAAGTCATTAAGGTGAAAGACTCAAGGACACATTTTGAAGTCCTTGGCTTCGAAGGTCAAGGCCTTGGCCTCGAAGCCTCAAGTCCTAGAAAATTTTTCTGTCCTCGGCTCAAGGACAGCACTATTCTTTTTTTGAACGGTTAAAATGTAGTTGGAAAACGCCAGAAACCTCGCGGAATATTCGCGAAGACTTTTTTTGTTTTCCTCTTTTGGGAGATCACATGAAAAATTTTCTTGAAGACCTTTCTTTTTGTTTTTTTTTTTGGAGATCGCCTGAAAAATTTTCTTGAAGACCTTTTTTTTTTAGAACACTTGCACTTGTATCCTTGAGCATTCCCCTTTGGCCTCGGATTTATTTTGTGTCCTTGGCCTCGAGCCTTGTGTCCTCGACTCCATAGACCTTAGGTTCTCAAAGTGCTCCTTACGGAGACCCAGGGCTGCGCTAAAAAAAACCTAGGGTCTCCGCAACCTATTCGTTTACTTTGTTTTTAGTTTAGAAATTTATAGTGGGGCTCCGAAAATAATGGTCAACCTCTTCAAAGGCTCCATAACACCAAAAGTTTGAGAACCCCCGATATAGACGATAGAGGTTGGCAAACGCTGTAACTCGTTGTCTTTTGGCCATGAGCTATACTTACAAAACCATGATGAAATTACAATGTCTTTCTTTATTGATTACATTTTCTAACTACTGCAAATACACTAGTTAGGTTTCTGACCACAAAATTAACCCAAACTTGAAAACACACTAGTACACAAGTATTTCGAAATATCTTATAACGGTATAAGTAGAATTTATTTCCAAATTCGCACATTAATAAAAATCAGTTAAAAACAAACAATACAAAACATAGTCAGGTAAAAACAATTATTTTATCTCCGATTCTAACACCTTTTGGTAAGTGTGCATTTAATTTAAATTCAGGGATGAAATGACTCTAGTCAGAGCTTTGACCAGAGTCGCATTTTATGACTTTTTGAAACAACTCAAGCTGCATTTCTGTAGAAGATTCAACTCGAATTTTAATGCCAACGACTCAGTCATAGTTTAGATTAAATTAGTTAATGAAGGAAAAAATTTAATTATATGTTTGGATCAGGCGCGTAGCCAGGATTTGGAAAAGGGGGGGGGGGGGGGCTTTTTTGAAAGAGTGTGAAAAGTGCCAAGGAATTTAACCCGAATTTTCATTATTCTTGAATCAGTTTCACATGGTTTGTCTGAAATTTGAGACGGAATTTCTCGGAAAGAAAACAGGTGGTCTCCAAAAAAAAAAAAGGTCTTCACCGAAATTGAGTCTAATTTTTCGGCAAAAATCGGAAATTCAAACAATTTTTCAGCCCAAAAACATGTGGTCTCCAAAAAAAAAAAAAAAAAACAAGAAAAAAAAGGTCTACACCGAAATTGAGTCTGATTTTTAGGCCAGAATCGGAAATTCAGACACTTTTTCACACCGAATCACGACATCTACATCACAACTTCGGCACCCAGTTTCCTTTGGGGGGGGCTGTTTTCAATTTTTCACCAAAAATCGGCCTAAAAAGCAACAAAAACGTGCGATTTTGCATACTTCACAAGCCAATGGGGGGGGGGCTGGTTTGGATTAATGTTAAAAAAGAACAATTTTTTTCCATACTAGAATTTTTTTAAATGACGTGAAACGCCCTTGAGGTTGTTGGTGGTTAAACTTATGTTTATATGTTAACAGTAACTTTTGATTTCAAAATTTTTCAAACGTGACCAAGTCGAAGTACACTTTTTTTTAGAACCGGTAAATCTTGAGTCGATACTGGCTGTTTTTATTTTTTGCAGGTTTTCAGCTTCATTTGCTCTTGATTTTGTAAAAATTTTGAGAGCCTCGACGTCAATTTCAGCGGCCATGTTTGTAACTCGGTTTAATTCCTATTGCTCTGTCTGCTTTAAGTGAAAGCTTTCTCCACTGCTTTTGCGGCATCGTACATTTGCAAACGAGAAAAAACAAGCTTTTTTTCAAGTTGAATTGCCAACAAATTTTCTCAATTGCTTGCACAGAGCAACAGCACTCTATAATCTTGGAATAATTGCAATTTTGCTTGCAAGCACAAAATCACTCAAATTTTTTCGTTTGTTTTTTATTTTGCTGCGGAGGCTGGCATTGTTTTTCTTATTTTTCCTTATAAAAAGTATGTAATGCTAATTTTGTCAACTGGTGCTACGCAATTTTTCCTTATCAGACGAAATAGCAAATGGTTCTAAACATAGGCGTAGCCAAGATTTTCCATTGGGGGGGGCAAACCACAAATCACATGCAATGACGTCATTAGAAACTTCGAAAGAGAATTTTTTGTGGGGGTAAAGATATCGTAAAATAGAAGATCAGAAGCCGTGGCCTGGTGTTGGCACGTAACTAGGAACTCGTTCATGGGAGAGGGCTTAAACCAACAGTTAAAATGCGGAAATGTCTAAATTGGGAGACGTCTTTAAGTAAAGAAGTGTACCGTAATTCAAACGTAACACAGACGGGGGTCTGGGGGCGGAGCCCTCTGCCACCGGAGGCTATGGAGTCTGGGGCGAAGTCCAAAGACGCTGGGCAATTTTTCGTAATTTTTTGGAAAAAAAAGCGATTTTAATACCATTGGATCACATTTCGCACGTATTCATAGCCTTTTGAAAGTACTGGATTTCTAACATTTGAAAGCCAATTGAAAAAATTAAGTTGTTCAGTTTTCCTTTTGCTTGCAATTTAAGTCCAAAACACGTCTAAAATCCTGCATTTTGGTGTTAAATTTTGTAAGTGATTTGGCCCAGTAGGGGGAAGTAAATTGCATTGCATCCTGCAGTTTTTTAGCAGTACATAACAATCCAGTCAAATATTTTCCTTAGAGATTGTTTTGTCATGAAAACAACCAGTTATAGGAGTACGTATACGGCCAAGGGGCGCAGGCCCTCTCAATTCAAAAATGTGTTAAATAAGCATTTTCTTTATTGTAGCTAATTTTTTTAAAAAGTATTTTGTTGCATAAAAACTGGCGAGGTGAAGGTGAATTGTTATTGAAAAATGTACAGCAGATAGTTACGCCTACAAACCATGTTATAGCCCGGGTCGGATTTACATTGAGTAGAGCCCTTGGCACTTTGGGATTTTTGCAATATTTTTCTTCCAAATACAGGTGAAGACCAAAAAGTCTAATCTGAGTGCGGGGCCCCTGGCACTGAGCCATATATTAAATCCGTCCCTGGTTAATGGTATTGCATTGCGTTTATAAAAAGGTTAGATGAGGGCCTCAGTTGGCAACTTTTAGGAAAAAACCCTTAATGTTACTCTGGCTATACGTTTAAATTGGTTGGCAAACATTAAATTGAGCGGGCCCCCTGGAACTATATTATTGTTGGGGGCCCATTTAAATTGGTTGGTAAAAATTAAATTGAGGGGGCCCGGACCCCCTGGATCAATATTATTATTAACTACTGTTGTACGCATGTACTGTTGTACGCGAAGATGCTAAAAAAAATTGAAACTGAAGAAACAATATATTTTTTGTGACATTTTTATCATTGGTAGCATTTCAATTAAGGGGTAGCATTAATTTCAATTAAAGGGGGCCCGAGCCCCCTAAATCAATACTATTGTTAATTACTGTTGTACGCGAAGATGCTAAAAGAAACTGAAGAAACAATAGTCTTTTTTGTGATATTTTTATCATTGGTAGCATTTCAATTAAGGGGGGGCGCCCCCCTCCCTGGCTACGCCTAGGTTCTAAATGCAATTCGCTTTCTCAGCAGTCTAATTGCGAACATGGCGACGATTTAAGTAATTTTCAGCAAAAATTCGCTTTAGGTAGAAGTTTTCAACATTTCGCCATTGAATTTTTGGGAACCAAAAAACATTACTCGCACGCTTGAAGAGCGCTTTAAAATCTTCGTTAAGTTGGCGAAAAAATGTGACGTATTTTTACTCAAGTTATATCTCGCAATCGATCCAAACAACTTGGCGAGCGAAATGATGTTAGCCAGCTCTCAGAGCTCCAGATAAACGTGTAAAAACAACCCCTTACTTTTAACGCGTATTTCGTTCGGTAGCCTACCTTAAAAAATTTTCGCAATTAATGTGTACGAGAAAACTTCTGTCGTGTGGGCCCAAACTAGTAAAATCCATGATGTAGTTCGCTTGAGACCAGGTCTACACTGGGCGTAAAATCGTGAGCGTACGACCGTAGCCTTTTTTTTTTAAAACTGAATTTAGTACGCGCGGCGTACCGCCTTGCTATCGTACAAGATTCCAGTTGGCGAAAATAAACTAAGGATACGCTCGTACGTTGATGATTTTATGCATAATGAAGACTGGGCCATTCGATGCGATCAAGGCGGACGTTTTTGTTTTTCTTTTTTTTTTCTTCAAAATATTCAGAGATTTTAAGAATATTTTCACCAAATTTCATCTTTTCACAATTTTCCATTGAGCCATTTTCAAGACATGAAAGTTAAAATGTAAGGTTTTCCCCTAGCAAATTTTGTAAAGTTGCATTAAAAGCGAAATTTTAAAAGTTACTACTTGTTTTCAACTACTAACAAGTGTTATGAGAGAGCGTTGCTGTCGAAATGCAATTGAGAAGAAATTGCAAATTAGCAGTCTTTTGAGTAAAAGCACGTCTCACTTTTCTAAAAGTTAATCTTCTATCATCATAACCCTGACAAAATTGCATTAGTGGCAACTCAAGAAGAAGATTGTTAACTTTGAAACACAGTATCTTGAAAACGGTAAGAAATAGAAAGCTCAAAATTAGTGAGAATGCATGCTTAGACTTTTCTCAACGTTTTAGTCAAGACAACTTGAATGCCCTTTTAGTTTCCACAAAACATCCAAAATGAATGAGCAAATGATGATAGCTAACACAATACATAAATCGGTCCGGCATGTTTGTATAGCATATACATCACATGCTTAAAAAATAAACTCGTAGCTTCTGTTGAGGTAAACACGATTTAGAAGAATTCAACTTTTCAATGATGTAAATCAAAAGTTGACAGTGAAATATCACAAACCATTTTACAACAAAATCTCTTTAAAATATTGCGTGGTTTTAAAAGCTCCCTTTTCAGCGAAGAAGAGCATCTTCTTCATTTGGAAGATTGGTTTAATTGAAATAGCGTAGCCTTTTTTTGTGCATTACATTTTCTTCCCATGATGCAAGATAACTTCAGATTCTTTTTCATATCCGCTGTTTCTAAAAAAGATTTAGCAAATAAATAACTACATTATCATCAAAAATGGTGAAGTCTGTTTACACCAACGCATTATGTATGTTTTTTAACTTTTAATGCTATAGTAATGCAGTACAATATTATCTGAACTACAACCAATGGCTATAAATGTTAGTAACAAATTATGAAAGTCGGCAAATTGTCGACTTTTTACATCAGCAAAGATAAAATTGACAAACTTTCATGCTAGCCTTGGGTCCAAAACAACTGACCATGACAAACTGACCTTAAATCAAATGATGCCAATTGGCTAAGAAGGGCGATCATGAAAATATTTCACTATCCCCAGAGCCATCTTGCCCCAGAAACCCTCACTTTGTGATGAAACCGTTGGCTCGCAGTCAGTTTGTAGCGGTCAGTAGAGTTGGCTTGGCTAGCTTAGTCTATTACTGTATTTTAAACTAGACTTCCATCAAATTATGTTGAAAAACCTTTTCTTTACTTTACTCAAGGTTTAACTACTTTTGCTCCTATTTATTTGTAGTGTGTTCCAGAAATATTATGCATTATTTAAACAAATCACCCTAAATGCTGCATGTATTGGTAACTAAAGAGTGCCGACAGTGATATGAAAGTAGCAGTACATTTTAAACAATCACAATGATTTCTCACACAAAATTAGTTGGTAATGATACTATAAGTTGTGTAGTATAACATAAACAGATTTTTAAAGTACTTACTGTAGAAGTTTTCACAGTTTTTGAGAATGAATCTTTGAGGAATTTGATGTCTCGTTACTCGTTCAGTCATTGTTGCTGTCATTTAGGAGCACCATTGGGCCACTTGTGTAATTTTGTGGCCATTTGTTGTTTTCTTAGATCAGATACTAAAGGAACATGGTCGAGAACATTTGTATATTTTTTGAAATTTCTTGACGTTATCATTTTGTGCAGCAATATTTTAATAGTATGCTTACTTCTTTTCAGTATCATCTTTACTATTCTGTATTGTTTATTCTTGAAAGTAGAATCTATCCTTGAAAACACAGAACATTGCATAAATCACCCAAATTCCATCTTCTACTTCATGCTGTAATTGTTCAAAATTACAAACAGCCTTTTTGACTTTATACATCACTGTGTTTTTAAATCATGCAACACTTCAAGCACAAAATGCATGTTACTGACATACCGTTGACATATTATAGATTATGCAAATGATAAAATTTCTTCTTATTACAAAATCTGGAAAACATAACCATAGAATTAGAATATCTAAAACACATTAAACATTCAGCAATTGAAATACCAAACTGTAGCAAAATACCATAACTTTCAGACCATAAGGCACACTTAAAATACCGTTACTAAAATTTTCAAAAAACTGCAGTTGTGCCTTATATATGGGTCCACGACTTTTCGGCGCCAACATTCTGTGCTTTTTACTAACACTAACCCAAAGCCCTAACCCTAACCCAAACCCTAAATAAGTGAACTGTCAAAGAGCACCGAATTGGTGCTGAAACGATCTGTGCAGAAAACAAACAGCAACGAAATAGGTGGTGCCAAAATGGTCGCACTGAAAAGACGTGATCCCCTTATATATGCAGGGGTCAAAATTAACTTTTGTAACAACTTGCCCATTGAGCAAGTGATATCAAATTTCATCTTGCTCGAAAAAAATAGGTGCAATAAGTTCAGAGGTTGTTTAACTTTGGAAAAAAATTTGTGAAATGTACTTCTCAGTTCTAGGCAAAAAGCAGTGAATTTGCAAAATACACGTAGTTGCATATCCTATTTCGAGAATCAAGTTTTTGTAGGCGATGCTATGTTAATATGATGCAGTAAGTAACTCTTTCCAATCATGCACTACACAAAAATTGATTTTTTGATTGTATTTATTTCAATCATTACGATACATACAGTGATATTGACTAATGTTGCAGTTTTTCGCAAACAAATTTTAATTCAAATATTGTGGAAACTACACCAGCTAAAAAGCCGAAATTTTTTGCAATAGGAGCTAAAGTATTTTCAAAATAATCATAACAAAAAAATTCAAAATTCTTGACGTTGCTTTCACATAGCGCAGTGTAGCGCTTGTGATATCTGATACAGAGGTTTATGAGGCAAGCGTGGGAAATTTTTTCTTAAAAAAAAAAGTAACTTTTTTGTGCCAAAAAGTTCCCAAACGTGTCTGGGTATTAAAAATGTACCTGCGATTAAGAAGAGTTAACTGCAATTAATAATGTGCATAAGATTACAACAAAGTGTTAATTGTGACACTTACAAAGTGCTAACTAAAATAAAGGAAGCAACAGCTTTCTCTACTTGCATATTTTACTTTATTGCAGCAAAAGCAGACCTAAAATGCATCTGTGAATAATCTTTGTGATGTTGTTTAATACGCTGTATTTTGTCAGATTGCCCATCAGGCAAGCTAAGCCGAAAAATAACTTGCTTGAGGCGATTTCAACTTGCCTTGAGCAAGCGGGCAAACGTTAATTTTGAACCCTGATATAAATTAGTTTATACTCTTTTTCACTCTACAATTCAAATCAGAGCTATTTAGAGTTTTACAATTTTTAGACCTCTTTAAGTAACATCTCATATACATAGTGCACCTTCTATAAAAAAATAATAGCAATAAAGGTCATGTATTGATCATGCACTTTATAGTTCAAAAAATACAGTAAATCACAAAAATAAAGTCATTGAATTCAAATAACAAGGCACTAATAAAAGGTTTGATGAGGGTTGTAAACTCAAACTTGAACTCGAATAAAAACAATCAATTTCTCGAACTCAAAAAAATAATTTGTCTAAACTCGAACTCAAATAAAACTGATCGAGTTTGAGTTCACTGAAAAGAACCTCATAAACCTAAAAAAAATGTCAGAAAAAATTTTTTTGTTAATTATGCAGGGTAAATTAAGATTATCATTCATTTGTTTATGCTGTGGCAACATAGAAACACAGCATGTTGTATAGAAAATGAGAGCAATTAGCCGAAAAGTAGACTTAGCATTTTTGTCAGAATGAACTCCAAACTTGAAAAACTTGATATTTTTGCTGTATTTAAACTAAAAAAAACAAAAAAACTCACACTTGTCAGAATGGACTATACTTCAATTCAAATAAAAATCTATTGAGTCTGCACCCTGGGTTTGATGATGATTATAAACAGTTTTGGGCATTAACTCATTAATAACAAAGTTAAGTTTTTCATTAACGAGTTAAAAAGTTTTTGTGAGGTAACTAATTAACTACAACTTTTGTTAAACTACTTTAATGTTTTGACGTTAATCCGTTAAACTTCTAGGCTACACCATGCGTCTTACTGCCATAATAATAGATATAAAAAAATGAATTAAAAAAAGGCTTTCACTTTGTCTATCTGTATTAGAATAGTAAATACCGTAGTAACAGAAATCAGGAGTAATTTTTATCTTGTATAGAAATGGAATCATCTTATTGGGCATCAACAGCAGATTAATATAGAATTTTTTTAAAAATTATGAATTAACAATTAACTTTAACTTGCGTTACTATTGTTTTTCAGTTAACTACTTAACTTTAACTTATTTAAAAAGTTGTTAAAAAATTCTTAGCAAATTAACTCTTACAGAAGTTAACGTTTCTCATTAACTTGCCCAACACCGATTATAAAGTATGGTGATTAGAGAGGTGAGGGGTATGATTACTGATACCATAAGGAGTATATAATATGGAGATAGATAGCCTTGGGTTTTGATTACTAAATTAGTGGCCAAAGGACTGTGAGGTATAATAGCCTTAAAGAGACATTGCTTGAGATCAATTTTATTAAGATGAAAACTACTTGAGGAAATAAATAGGTGCCCCAAATCTTGTTCCACTATTTTCCTTGTCCAAGGGTATTCCAGTCAAGTTGTTCACTCTTGACTAAAATGTCGGGAAAAGCCTCAAATGCATCCTCAACAAATTAGAACATCCTATGTCTACTTCTCAAGATATTGCAGTTCAAAGTTAACAATTTTTTCTTACTTCAGTGTTGCTATTTTGTCAATTTGTGACAGAAGATTAACTTTTGGAAAGTTGGCTTGAATTTACTTGAAAAGCAATTAATTTACAATTTGGACCCTCAACTTTGTTTTGGCAACTACTTTACTGAACAAGAATCGTTGAAAATTACTGATAACAAACATGCAGCAACTTTTTGAAATTTTGTCTATAGTTGGTAACCACGGATGTGGAAGCGGAAGACAGAAGCAGAAGCGGTTAATTTCAGATTTTTTGTGGAAGCAGAAGCACTTTGATGAATAAGACTGGAAGCAGAAGCGAACTCGGAAGTGACTAATTCTATCCAGAGCAGGAAGCAAAAAAATTCCAAAAGTGAGGAAGCGGAAGCAAACTCAGAAGCATAAAACTTCAAGAGGAGCTGGAAGCTGAAGCATTAAAAATTTGACTGCTTCCACATCCCTGTTGGCAACCCTGGCAAAATTTCTAAGAGAAAAAGGCTTTTCTAAGGGGAAATCTAAACTCTCACATCTTGGGAACGAAAGATCATTAAAAGCTCAAATGTGGTGAAGCTGGTCTTCAAATTTGTCTAAATTTTTTGAAAGAAAACCCAGCAAATACATTTTTGATGGGAATGTCTTTTTAATCTGTTTGCCACAGTACAATTGCAACCCTTTGTTTTGAAATTCATGACATCAAAAAAAGATCGCTTTGAAAAAATGCAAATAATTTGCAAAATTTCTAGCGATGCTCTATAGTTGAATATTGTGTTGTTTATTCAGCAGATTTTGCATAGCTACTGTATCTTTTTCTGATGACACAAAATTTCAAAACACAAGTTGTCAATGGTGCAGAATCAAGCAGATTAAATCTAACCTATTTGTGCAGATAAATAGGATCTGGAAATAAGGGAAGAAGGTTTGGGAAACATTTTTTTTACCAAAAATAGTTTTCACAAAACTGATCTCAAGCAGTATATATTTCTTTCGTTGCCAGCTCTATCGCAAAGTGATTTTGCCAAAACGTGAAAGTTAGGGCAAGACAGCTCTGAGGATAGTACCAGTACTTAGTAGGATAAAGGCTTATTTCAAATTCACTGACTGCTATTCTGAGTCGATGCTTTATTAAAGAGATGCTGCTCGATATTGGTTTCATTAAAATGAGAACTACTTGAGGTATATGTTAAAAAGGTGCCCTAAACCTTGTTCCACTATTTATATCCCTCGCCCGTGAAAATAGATTTGATCCACTTGACTTTATATCATTGGCAACCTGCATTTCAAAATTTTGTCACACTAGAAAGAGAAACAAAAGACTTTCAAAATTTCTTGCACAGTGCAGAATAACTACCGGTAAGGACACAATGTTCATTCATTATATATACATCGCATTTCTTATTCTCCCAGAAATGTTGCAAAGTTGTCCTTTTCTAAAATTTTGCAAAGACTGAGCCAAAGATAAGTTAATTTCTGCCTCTTGTCTAGCATCTATAACATTAACTGCACAATGACAGTTGATCAGAGGTGGGCAAAGTGCAATTAAAAGCGCAACTTCCGCAAACTACACAATTGCGGAAGTTGCGTTGCGCTTTAATTTTTTATTTTAAAACATTCCAGAAATTGCGTTGCAGACTAAAGTCTTTAAAATTTGTGGCGCTTTCAATTTTTTTTCGATTAATAGCGCAGTTCTATACCATTATCATCATCATATGTAATTATTTACCAAGTGACGTCATATCACAACAAAAAAACTGCAACTTCCTCTAGGTCTATCACCAAAGCATCGAAATATGCAATTCCTTTAAAATCAAACAAACAAACTTGCAGAGTCAAAGCGATATTTAGTCACTTGGTGAGGAGACAGCAAAGGACTGAAAGGTCATACCAGATACACTGAACTTGATTTCATTTCATTTCGAGCATAATTTTGATAAATGCCGGCCTTCTTTAGCAAAGTATTTACTACGGTACTTATTTTTGCCTAAAGTTGCAAAAAAATGCAGTATTTCCATTGTATTGGGAAATTTCTATTGCGGAAGTTAGATTGCGCTTTAACTTGCTTCAAAAATGCTGTTCCGCAATGGCGAAATTGTGTTGCATGTCAACTGAATTAAAAAGTTTAGCCTATTGCGGAAGTTGCGCTGAGCTTCAAAAATAAAAAAATTTAATTGCGCATTTTGCGCTGCGCTTTTACTGGTTGAAGAGATCGTTGCGCTGTGCTTTTGATATAAAGTTATTTGTGCCCACCTCTGCAGCTGGTCGACAAACCTGGTTCTGTGTAGCCTACTGATAGATCTTGTCTAGGTTATCTGTAGTATGCGCTTAGATCCAACTCTGAAAGAAAAGTACCGTAAACTACCGGTAGCCTACCACCTAAATTGTGAAAATCCATAGAAATAGAACTATTGACCTATACATGGTAGGCGACTCTAGCCTATAGGCCTAAATATGTGATGCCTGTAGTGTACCTAACGAGCAAGTAAGGCAACAAACAATGCCTGATGAGTGATGCTGCACTTTCCTCAGTAGCCTACCTGTCTACTTCTGACTTGTAGGCTAGCCTACTGCAATAGTGTAAATCCGTAACTCAACTGACTGCGTAGGATATCTACTAGGCCTACCGCATCTGCTAACTTGTACTAACACGCAGGCAAATTACCAATAATACGCACGACAGTTATACTGGTTGTACTGTTTATACTGTACAGCACGAATAAGCTACTGGTACTTGTTTACCTGTACCAGGTTTATGCTTTCCCTTCAGCTTTCCTAATGGTTCATGATTGTCATTCAATGCGTATTGCCTAATCGCTGCACCACTTTGGACAACTGCACGTCCATTTCTCATTTTTTGCATTCTAATTTGACAATATCTCGGTTATTTAGTTAACCCTACAGCATCGGTTATCGTAGTGTTGGTTTGAAACTTCTGTAACCGAAAAATCGGTTACCGAACTTTCAAAGTGATACTACGGCAACCGTAAACGGCTACCGAACTGTTACTTTTCGATCTTGCGTGACCGACCGCCGGTTGCCGTAGTGCTGAAATGAATTCTTCCGTGACCGAAAGTCGGTTACGCAGATGTGACTTTTCCACTTCGGTGACCGATCTCCGGTGAAATAGTCACTTCCGCTGAACAAACAGCTTTTTAAAGATGAGATCGAGCGAAATCAAGCGTTGGAATGTGGTAAAGTGATTGGGTTGACAGCGCATAGTATTGTTTGACAACAAACGCCTTTCTGCTGCAGAAAACATGTAAAAGTTGCCGCAAATTTTGATTTATTTAGCTATTCTGTAGCTGAGTTGCAGCTGTAGCCAAAATTTCACTTTTTTTGCAAGAAATTGATAAAATAATAAGTCAAGTCTTTTGATAACGCATGTAAAATGCGTTTGAAATATTAATATGACTTAGCACTAATTAGGATTATTTTAGAAAAATGGACGTTAGATCTGAAATTAAATAATAGAACAGTAAACAGGTAAATATACAGAATAAAAATACCGCTCTAAATTACAGCTGTAGCTAGTAGCTGATATTAAATGGCAGCATTATTTTATGTTCACATTACTTAGTTACCTCCTTTGCAAAGCAGCATTATTTCGAGAACATTTACTACTACGTCATTCATTTGCAGTTTAGTTTTACAAGTTTTAGATAGTCTTTGATTAAATGCATAGAAGGGCACAAGTCCTTCAATTGTTAATCCGTTAATTATGAAGCTAACTTTTTCATTAAATCGTTAATCGGTTAAAAAGTTTTTTCATGTTCAAGGATTAAATTAACTTCCGTTAAGTTCTGTTAATTTCCGTTAAAGTTTTTATCGCTAATATCTTGCACCATTCATTTATCATAATGTACAAACCAGTTGGCACTGGTAACACTTGTTGCGTTTTAGCACGAGCTTTATAGAAAAAAGCGAAGAAAGGAGCTCTTTTTTGTGACAATAATAAGCTGCAGCCTCATAGGTCTATTAATTACTGCTGTCCGCAATTTCCAAAGATTTTCCAATCGCAGCTTCATTAGTGCATTTGAACTTATTTTTGTCTTGAAATTAGATTAGACTGTAAAATGTAAATTCCAAAACACAAAAAGACCACCATAGCAAAATTTTTTCCCTTACAATCAGCTCAACAACGTCAATACATGCTCTAAAAGCAAGTTAACATAAAAAAATGTATATTATACGCAAAAAATTAACGAATTTGATGTATTCCCCTTTGATGTATTTTCCCTTAGCATCAACATAGCGTTTCATTCGGATTTTCATAAAAAAAGAACATGACAACACCCTTAACATAAAAAACAAAACAATCAACACTGCCTTGAATTTTGATTTTGCTTTTTTAATTTGAGGTGAGTTTGCAGTTTTCCAATGCATGGACTGCCTCTTTGTCTCTGGGTCATACTGGAAAATTCATCTCTCATCGCATGTACAGTAATCACACTGTCTAAAGATTTAGGGTTTTCTTCAATTTGTTTTGAAATGTCAGCGCAAATCTCTTGGCGTTTTTTCTTTTTGATCGCTAGTTAAAAGCTTTGAAACAACTTGTGCACAGACCTTTGTCATATGCAGATTTCCATTCAGTACTTGCCACGCTGTTTCTTTGTCAATGGACATCCTCTCTGCTATCAGTCGAATACTAAGCCGACGATCTTCTCGGACAATTTTATCACTTTCTCGGTTATTGTTGGTGGTTTTTGATATGGCTGGGTGTCGAGAACATTCATCATCTCCAACATCAGTCCGGCCATCATGAAATCTTTTGTGCCATTCAAAAACACAGGTTCTTGACATGCATTCTTTGCTGTAAACTTCCATCAAAGCTAGAATTTCACCAAAAATTTCAAGTTAGTTCTTTGTTCAGTTTTAGAGTTAAACATTTTTCTGCAGCTGCAACAGAACTTCTTGCAACAACAAGCAATTTGCTGCTTCCGCAAGCCAAGGTTTTTTTCAACGCGCAAAAAAACGTGCACTTGCTTTCAATGTCAAGGTACCTAATTTGTTTAAAATATAAAGGTGCGTTTAGCCTGGACGCAAAGCAACCAAAATTTGACGTCATCAACAGCTTGCGAAAGGTTGCAACCGGTCGCAACCTTTGCGAGCAGTTGCGCAACATCGATTGCTTGCAGGCTGTAGTAGGATAACCTACTAAATCACTGATTGGATTTTTATGATTGCAGTTTGCTAGAAAATCATGTAAATAGTAAATTTGTATGGTTTAGCGCCTATCTATCGGTCCAAAGAGTAGGTTGTTGGCAAAGTTAGATTCGAGACAGCCCTAGGCTAGCCAAGTTAATTTAGATCTAGACAGCTAAGGGTGTAAATCCTAGAGTGATTTTTCATAGCTATGCTGGATCTCAGAGCTTCATTATAATGAATACACCGAAGCCATAGACCTAGCCCCACGACATCTAGCTTTTAAAACAAAACTTTTTATTCTGTGCAGCGTAGCAGAAGCTATTGTATCAGTCCAGTGGTTCTTTTGGCTGAGCAGCTTTTGCTTTTTTGTCTTAAACTAACATAGTGTTTTTTTTTTCAGCATATAAAATAACCCTCCAACAGGCTAGTTTTGAGTGTGTTAAGAGTGTTTTTACCCATTGTTTGTTAACATGTTGTTTTAAAAGCAACCACAATTAAACAATTCCTTGAATACTGGAAAATTTGCAAAAGTTTTTTAGCAGTTTACTTGACCAAGCCAACTTGGTGAATAAAACTGCATTTAGAATTGGTTTCAAGCTACACTGCTACATGCAAGAGCTAGATAGATACGAAAAATCGAAAAATTCCTATGAACTTTTGGATTGCCCTAATTAGTAGTCACTTCTTTAAATAGCTACAAACATGGAATTTTTTCATCTGAATGTCTTCTTGTTTCTGAAGGTTTGTGACCATGATCAAGTTGAACTGAAAGCAATGGTTTTGGACTCCTCGAAGTTTTATAATCATAAATATTGTAGTCTGGTAGTGATTTTTCACTCCATTCCTAATTGATGAAAATAGAAGTGTCAAGTGTGGTGTGTTAAATATTCATTTACTGTGTCTTTGTGTCATATTTGAATTTAGTTGTTTGTTAATTTCAAAACATTTTTACTGTCTTTCAAAATTTTTACTGCTTTACATGGTGAATGAAGTGACAAAGTAAACAATTTTAAGTCTCAAGTTCAATCATTACAATTACAGTCGGTGTAATCAGATAGAACTAGAAAGCCAGTATATATCTAACCAGTAGAAAGTGAGTTCTGTTTTTTTGCTGAGGTTACTGTTATTGGTAGAGAAGTAGCTGCCAAGCAAGTCCATTAATATTGTTCCATTCTCATTAGTCACCACTAAACAAAAAACTTAATAAACAATTTGTAATAGTAATTATTGGACTGGGAAAAGAAGCGTCCGTTACATGAAAATGTGAGAACTAACAGCACTTATTATTCAGATGCTTGAGTTACAATTTTCACATGAAAAAATCTAAATGTTTTTTTGATCAGGGGCATAACCAAAAACTTGCTGAGAAGAGGGGGCTTGACCTTACAGCTATAAATTTGTCTGTATCTTACAAACGGTGGTTTGGAGCGAAGCTCTTTGAGGTAAACGCAACCGTCGCAACGTAGCCTACTGGTACCGCAAGAAAATGCAAACTAATAAAATGCTCTCGATAGCATTTAACTTCACACTAAACATTGATAAACGCTCCGTTAGCGAATAAAACACCAAACTTAGTTTTAGAAGCTGACTTTTCCTCAAAGCAACTGCTGGTATCAGGTATCACTGTGCTAAATTCTGGTCGTTTGATAATAGTGTCAAATCATGCAAAAAATGCAATGTTTTTTTGCTTTCTCCGGCAAATCAACACAGCAATCCATTGCACAATAAGCATAAAATCCATTCCAAAACTGATGACGATTCCAGCTTTCAAATTCACTCATAGCGTTAACATTGGGAGTCTTCATAAACAGCACTACATAGCAAACACAAACAACTGTTTCAGCTTACTACAGGTATCATAATATGCTTGCCTGAAAAAGAAAAATCACATAAAAAAACAACAACATAGTTTACGCTTTATAATACATGTATCTGTAGACTAGCCTATTGGTCTACACTCTACAAGAGAGATCTACCAGTAGGCTACCATAATGAGACATGAATGGTGAAAGCGTTCAAGGATTTGCTAACTGACTAAACACCAAAATAAAACTTTTGACATCTGCTTCCAGCTTTTTGCGTTTCTGCATTAAAACCCAGAACTGTCATCATCAAAACAGATTAGGGCAAGGTTTCAGTGAAAGGATCTAAACAAAGCATTGATAGCTGGTAAATAGGCTAAGTACTACTACGTTTTTGAAGAAATGACTTGTCTGTTCATTTCCAAATTCGATCTACTGTACTTCGTTTTTCATTTGAACTTAACAAACTTTTTTCTCAAGATTGTTTTGTTACCTGAGCTATTAGTGTAGATTCTTCTTCACGGTTATTGCGTGATAACATTATACAAACTCAATCTTCGTTTTGATTCCAGCGCGCTATGACGAAATAGAACCTGTGATTACTATAATAGCGCTTCAATAATAAAGTGCACAAAGCTTTCTGCTCATTGAATACATTTTAAAAGTAAGTTATTAAAATTGCCTATAAAGCAACCAGTCACGAAGATTAGCAACCACTCGCGAAGAGTGACGTAATCGACCACTAGCGAAGGTTGGCGAAGGTCGCCAACCTTCGCTTCGCGTTGCTTCGCGTCCAGTCTAACCGCACTTTAACAGTAATTTTGCGTGTAACTTAGCAGAAAATTGTCGCCTGCAGTTGTGCGCCTTCTCAACATCCCACACACAGAAAAAAAACGTATTCGTTTATGTTTTTGCGACAAATTTTGAGCTGTTACAACTTAAAAACTTCTTTTGCTAAACGTGTAAAAGTACTCGTACTCGTACTCGCACCTTTTTACAGTACTCGTACTCGAGTACATTTTTCAATATCAGTACTCGTACTCGTACTCGGCAGTGGGTAAAACAGGGACGCGAAATTTTTTTTTTACCATGGTTTTGCAGATTTATTACGTCACATCCTGTGTCCCAACCTTCCGTTTCGTACTCCGCTCTCAATTTTGACTTGATCCGCTGTATTTACAGGCAACTTGGTACGATGGTACTGGGCAAGTTAGGCTAGACGTGAGTTTGTGGTAAAGTTGCCTACCACAGCCTTGGAAGAATATCACTAAGCGATAGCAGTTAGTCAATAAGCCTAGGCTTACGTTTTATGATGAAGTGAAAATATTAAATGAAATTTTTCATGCAAACAAGTCAAAAAAGCCTAGTCTACTGTAATAATCTTTTTTTAATTTTACTTTTAGGGTTGAGCTGCTGAGTTTTTTTGAATTATTGCATTATAGATAGAATACCAGAGGGAAGCCTAAGGTCCCATGTTCCATTAATTAATGCAGTTTCATTTAAGTTACTACTGGGGATGTATAGGCTATTGCAAAAGCACCATGGTAGGCCTACTACTAGTACTAGCAGATCTGAGCTAGAGCAATTGGCTATAGGTACTGGTAAATGACTAGAATCTAAAATGTAAACTGGTAAATTTGGAAAATAAGATGTCAAATCGGAAAAACTGAAATGTCAAAGTCATGAAAATGAAATGTTAAACTCATTTTATTATATAATCTTAACCAACTTTGTGATTGGTTTTAATTTTATGCTCAGAATGAACTAGACAAATTCCATTAGACACTTACCGGTACTGACTTCATCGCTCATCTGCTCGTACATACTGGTATTCATAGTGAATGAAATTGAAACAAACAAAGTTTACTTCAGAATTGGTATTAAACTGATAGATTGTTAAACGTTAAAGCAGTTTGAATGAAAACTCGTGCAAACGTTTACCTAGGCTGCTAACCTTAGCACTTAGCAGCTTTGCGCTGTAGTACAGTACTGTACAGTAGCAGATACCATACAAGGTTTAAAGATCTGACACTGACAGATAAAAGTTTGCGACATTATGCAAGTTTTATATGATTATTTAAGTGTTGCTTTGTATTCTGTACTGGTGGAGTGTTTGCATAGACTTAACTGATGTTTGCAAATTATTGATACATATTTTATACCTAATAGCTTGAAATACAAAATTGCATTTCAGGCATAAAAGATAGGAAGGCTTTATTTCACCGGAAATTTTTATCTAGTTTTTTATTAATTCTGACTTAAATCTAACACAAACTCAAATGCTTACTCTAAAACTATTCCCAAATCGAACCTTAACTCAAACCCTAACCTAAACCCTAATCTTAACCCCTAAAACATTATATTATGTGACATTATATATATATATATATAACCCCTAAAAAAGCAAATGAAAAAAGCGCGGATGAATATTTCTCATTTTCGTTTTATTCTCTTTAAGTTGAAAATTTTCGGTGAAATAGTCACTACCTAAAAGATAACCTACCGTACTAAAGCTAGCTTGAAACCTAGTTGTTTGATGTGGTTGATTAGACAAACAGTTTCTGCTGTAGTGAATAATTGTCCAAACTACCGGTATATGACATTGATTGGTTGATACCAACTTTTAAGCCAGTGTGTTACCCAGGATGACTGAGTTAATGAATGAGGAATTGCATTTTCAATGCATAATTCATGCAAGACAATCCAGAATTTTCTGGCAATACTGCAAGAAGTTTTTTAAAAAGATCTTTTGGATGAAAAAATGTAACAAGAATTACCAAGTGTCTGGGTAAGTTCTTCAAATAATTATTTGTAGCTCAGTTTTGTTTGCAATGATGCAGTATATATATACATAAGATACAATGTTTGGTGCTGACTGTGGCCTCATTTGCTGTGAGATTTAACCAAATTAACACTGGTTAGTTGGTCAAGCAGTAACATGTTTGTCCCGAAGTAGGAGGTCTGAGGTTCAAGTTTTGGACCTGTCAAGTCAAACACACTGTTACCAACAACTCATCACTACTGCATCATTTCTTTGCAAGGAACTGTGTTGCCCTTTGCAGGTGCGAGATTGCCTTTGTGTTACATGCTTTGGCATAATACTTCAAGTATCATGGGCGAAGGAGCTCAAAATAATTTGGGGGGGAAGGGGGCACCAAACTTTTGCCCAAAAAATGACTTTGATGAATTGGATTTTGCCCAAGAAATAAATTGGTCACCTGCATTTTTCTGCTTAAAAAAATAAGCACATCATAAACTTTGAATTATGTAAACTTATCGTATTTATTCTGGTATAAATCGCACCCCCACATTTGACATGAAAAGCAGGACAAAATTTTTTTAAACTCTATTCTTTCATTGCAATCTCATACCAACAAATTAAAAACCATTAAAGTTATCACTGATGTCACTGTTCTCAAATAGTTCCCGTCAACCTCTTAAACATTCTTATCAGCATCTCTTGAGGGTGGCAAGTGATGCAACTTAACGTGTTTTGTGTGGATACTGGAAGGACGATGACTAATGTCAGAAAGACGAGCTTTAGAAGCGCAACGTTACTTTAGGGGAAGGCAATAAGTAATGTGGTTGTATGAAGGGCAATAGTGCAAGAAGCGTTAGCTAGAAAATACCTCTGAAAAATTTTGTATCACATACAATGCACTTCGTGTATTTTTGTATAAGTCACACCTGACTTTTTGGGTGTTATTTTGGTACAAAAAATGCGACTTATACTGGAATAAATATGGTGTTTGCTATGCAGTTATTAGACTAACTAAAATGTATTGAGGAAAGCTACTGTATATTCCGGCATATAAGACGACTGTCAGATAAGACGAGGTACAAAATTTGAATAGAATTTTGTACATTTATCATATATTGACTGTATAAGATGACTGCTAAATTCTTGCATGTTTTTCTTACAAGAGTTACGGTACATTTGTTATGCAACAATGCACACTTTTTTCCTAACATTGCTGCTATTCTCGCTTTTTTCCGATTTACGCATCAATGCACATTTTGCCATATTACCGCCAAATTAGCCAAGGCAGAAAATTTGATCAGCGCGGCGCAACGCCAGATTAATCCGTCGCTGAGCATTACAAAATTTAGTGCCAATTTAAAGCAGAAAATTCAAATTTTATCTGTTTTAATTGCACATGAAAATATGATACCCAAAGCGCAAAGTGCAAAATACGGTAGTGCAAATTGTAAATAGGTAGTACAAAGTGTAAAATAGTCCAAAGTGTTGGAAAATTAGGTTAAAAAATTAGGTCCAGAAAATTGGCTTATTAGGCGGAAAATGCGCTATTGATGATGTTAAATAAAAATACTTTTCTTGCATGTTCTTTATTTTTACACCCCAACGCATTTTTCAGATAAAAAAATCTTCATGTGAAAATTAAGATATGACTTTTATAACGATTGTATAAGACGACCCCAATATTTAAGGGTGGTTTTTTACACTTTAAATGTCGTCTTATATGCCGGAATATACAATAGTTATTTGGCAATTTGGTAACAGATTTTGGTGTATTATTATTTAATTAGGCTACTGTCACGAACAAAATCAAATCAATACTAAACCCACCAAGATCTAAAAAATGCACAATCCTGAAAATCACGAGCCTTGTGTCCTCGACTCCACCTGTGATATTCTACTTCAAACACGACGTTGGAGTCTCCAAATTACAATTTTTATTGGCAACCCTGACCTTTTAATGCAGTATCGTAGCATACTGAGGTCTATATTAACCTAGGTATATATAGGCTAAAAAGCTTCTGTTGTTTAATCTAATTGCGGCGTTGCCTTAGAATAGCACTAAGGTGTCGTCGCGCGTGTTATCAATCTCTTGGTTACCAATAGAAATTCTAATTAGAGAAGCCCTTACGTCGTCTTTGAAGTGGAATATCTTTGGAACGGCTGGGTCAAGAAGGATGAAGTCAATGTCCATTTAATCTAATACTCTTGGCCTAACTCTACATACCGCATTGATTTTGCCTTCAATCTTCGTTTAAGTTGAGATTAAAGTTCAAATTTGCGGTTAGCACTTATTGGAGCTGGATCAAAGTGTGTTATTATATATTATCAAAGGTGGACAAAGCGCAACTTTTGAGCCTCTATAATTGTGTAAGTTCGTTGCGCTTTAATGTTTTTATTTTGAGATGTTGTGGAAGTTGCGTTGCAGACTAAGTTTGAAAGCGTAGCGCAATTAATTTATTGATTGCACTACGCTTCCAAATTTTTTTCGGTTAGTAGCGCAATTTTATTCGATAAACTTCATTTTGTTTCATTTTGATTGTACTGTTGACAAATGTCGGCCTTTTTTAATCGCAATGTTATCAAATTGGCATTGCCTCTCTGACAAGAGGCTGGTTGCTTGACTCTATGATCGTAAGGTCTTTCGCAACTTTCCTGTCGCCTTCTTAGACGAATGCTAATTAATTTCTACGTCGCAATGTTACTGAGCGATAAAATATATTTGTCTTGACATTAGCATTAATTAACCATACTCAAGACTTCTGCTGTGAAATTATAAAGTTGCAGCAGAGGGGAACTCCATCTCAGTTTGCTTGTTGAAGTGCTCTCTCCTTTATTTTTGTTATAATGTTGCTTCGTAGAACTAGCTATTTATTTGGTATTTTTACTTGTGTATCATTACTACAGTAAAAAATTTGCTTTGCAATTGGGGAAGTTGCGTTGCGCTTTAACTTATTTTATGACGTTGTTGAAGTTGCTTTGCGGACTAAAGCTATTAAAATTTGTTGTGGATTCGTTGCACAGGGTTTTCTTGAAAACTTTTTGGGTTAGAGGCTCAAGTTCACTTAAAATTTAGTTTTGTGTTTATCGTGATATTGCCAAATGTTAACCTTCCGTAGCAAATAAGGTTCTTCTTTTTTTTCCTAAAATCGAAACAATGCAAAATTCACTTGGTGTGTTGTAATTTGATTACGAACGTTAAGTTGCGCTTTATCTTATACGTGCCTACTGCCTATTTTTAATGACATTTTTATGAAGTTTGCTTTTTGTTCATTTATATTGTTTGCAAAGTTATTAAAAACCGCTATTTTGCTGAGAAAGTTGATGTCTTTTTCCAACCAACCATACACCAAAATTTCTACCAGGTTGAAACCCCGATGACTCACGGAAATTTTGAAAGGTTGTTGCGTTCAAAATACCTCAGCCTTTTTAAAGCACCGTCCGTGGTATTAAAAGGATTTTTTGGTGTCAAAACTCAAATCTTTTTAATCGCTAAATTACGCCGAAGCGTGCTACAACTTAGCAAGGTCCATCTCTAAATCATCGCGCCTTGGCAACACTACTTCAAAAGGTTGCGTCCAAGGCTGGCTGTTGGTAACTGGTTTTACGACCCCAAGTTTCAACTTCTTATCTCTCGCTCCAGAGACGAACGCGTTACGACTTGATCAATTTTGCGCCGGTGCATAACATAATTGTAGTTTGTCAGCCTCTCGTCGAAACCTTAATACGGCACATGCTGACTGCCATTAGCCTGCAGATTTCATCAGTTTAGAAAACTTTTCTTAAATTTAGACTTTATTTTAAACATTGTTGGAAATACCGATTAGTAACCAATAGTCGATACTACATTCTTTGCTTTTTTGCTATCGATTATCGCAGATGCTTTGCTTTCAATTTTTTCAATCGATTATCACCTTTTCTATGCTTTTTGCTTGCATTTTATCGATTGGTAGAATCTTTAAACTTTACTTTTGTTCTTGTTGAGTCTGCCCTAGCTTACATCGTTTCGTTTCTCTTATGCTATATTGCTCTTTATAATATTGTCCTAAAAGTGTATTTTTTTTATCTTTGATAGTACCGGTAATAATAGTTTTTCCACTCACAAGTTTCATTTAATGGTCAAAATGGCAAAATTTTAGTACATCCTTATGAAAAATAGAATAGAAATTTTTGTTCGCATTGAGGCATCGATTACTAATTTTTGCTTTTTGTTTCTGATATCTTTGCTTTTTGTTTCTTTACTTTAGTCTTTGCTTTTTGCGTAAACTATCGATTCGTCTTTGCTTTTAAACAGCATCGACTTCCAACCCTAATTTTAAAATGATGTATTTTAAAATTTAAATGTTGAAAATTGTTATGCAGGATTTGTTAAATGAGCTTTATTATTATTATTATTTTTTCATTATTTCACGTTTCTACTTTTTCAAATGTGGCAGTAAGTTACTTCACTCGGTGATTAGTGTATACCAGAGATGGAACCGGTCAGGATTTTTTCGACCCGACCGGTAAATTTCAAAATCATCGCCGGTTGACCGGTCGGTCGACCGGTTTCCGACCGGCCCGGTCGACCGTTTTTTTACCGAAGGTTTTTCTTCACTATTCAATGTATTTAATGAAAAATTTTCAAAAGGGGGGGGGAGGGCATTGGTGAGGTGTTAAAAATTGTGACTTAAGACGGGGGTCTCAGAAAAAAAATGCAAAAAAATCTTTGCGTTTTTTGCAAAAAACGACTCAATTTTAAGACCTTTTTTGGTTAAGTTTCGGTTTGAAAGACCTGTTTTGAGCAGCGCAAAACGTGTACAAAATAAGCATAAAAAGCACTGGAGGGCACAAGCTGAATTATTAGACGTTCTTTCTAATGTTATTTTGCGAAAGACCAAAAAATGAAGTTACAATTTTTTAGCTATTGGTGACAGATTATTTGCAATTTGCCGAGCTGCAAACACTAAACTTTTTTTCGGCAGTGCTGCCTTTGCAGTTACAAAAAGATAAGAAAAAAATAACTGCAGAAGATAGGTAACAGTAAAAACATGTGAACATCACAATTCTTGTACTATTATACCCACTAGCGTACGCAGGATTTTCGAAAGGGGGGCAGAAAATTCGAGAAAAAAAAGGTCTTCACTCAGAATTAGTTCATTTTCTGCCCAAATTTAGGTGAAGACCAAAAAAAAGGTCTTCACCCACATGCAGCCCGTTTTTCTGCACAAATCTTCTGCCCGAATTCCAAAGGGAGGGGGCATGACTCAATTTTGCTCACTATTCTTACTTGTTTATGCATTAATGGCACCCCAAAGGGGGGGCATGGCACCATGGCCTCCCCTCTAAATATGCACCTGATTATATCCAAAAACATTAAAATGATGGAGCAATAACATTATATAATATTAAAAATTATGTCACTAACAGCGTGAAAAAAAGGAATATTGAAAGATTATGTCTCTAAAAGCGTGAAAAAAGGAATACCGAAAAATTATATGTCATTAACAGCGTGAAAAAAAAAGTAATATTCGTAACAACTAAGCTGTTTCACTAACAGTTTGAGAAAGTATGAAAAGGATCTATTGCAACACATTATGTACTGGAAAAGGTTTTTGGCGCCACAGAGATTTATATTAATTGTTCCGTCCGTATATAAATCTCTGTGGAGCAAAAAAACTTTTCCAGTACATAATGTTTTGCAATAGATCTTTTTCATACTTTCTCAAACTGTTTGTGAAGCAACCTAGTTGTTATGAATATTTTTTTTTTTTTTTACGCTGTTAGTGACATAATTTTTCAGTACTCCTTTTTTCACGCTGTTAGTGACATAATCTTTCAATATTCCTTTTTTTCACGCTGTTAGTGACATAATTTTCATTATTATATAATGTTATTGCTCCATCATTTTAATGTTTTCGGGTATAATAGTACAAGTATTGTAATGTTCGTATGTTTTTACTATTACCTATCTTATGCTGTTATTGTTTTCTCATTTATCTTTTTGCAGTTGCAAAGGCAGCACTGCCGAAAATTGTGCTGAAAAAGCTTCCCAGTTTGGGAAGCGAAACGTCAAACCAATAAATAAACTCATCAATAGTACGAAGTGGTAATGAGTAACTATCCCGATGAACGCAACGCGTCCGTTATTTTCATTGAAAACACTAAATTGTTATGACATTGGCTAGAAAACATTCGAAATATAATGTGCCCCAGCAGTTTGTAGAAATGCTGCTACTTCAGAACAAGCCATGGCTAGTTAAATATAAAAAAATAAGAGCTATGTCTTTTTTGCCCAGTGTAGAGTGTGGTAAATTTAAGTTGAAAAAAGCTTTTTGAAGCGGCAAGATTTTAGCATGTACTAAAAAATCTGAAATCTGCACCACTTCTACTCTTAAGCTGATTAAAATGATGCTAAAATGCTAGGTAGCGCCAAGCCTCTTCCACACGCATGCTTCATTCGAATCTGATTAAGCGATTTTAATAAGAATTTTGCTCTTTTTTGCTTTGTGCCGAGGCCCAAAGTGGGGGGCATGGCACAATACTCCCACCCTAAATAGTCCCTGAATGTGCATGTCTTAATGGTCACAGCATATTAGTCACAGCTTGAAACCATTAAACAAGTGTTTTCGAAAGATGTGGTTTGTTAATACAGTAGAATTCGGTTATAACGGCTTCGGCTATAACGTAAATTCGCCTATAACGTTACATTTTTCTTGGTCCCGGCAAAATTCCTATCTTTTGTGTACATTTCAGTTCGTCTATAGCGGCATCGCCTATAACGTAAATTTGGCTGTAACGGCAGCCTTTTTCCATCCCCCAGACAATTTTCTTTGCCTATAACGGCACTGTAGGCCATTATCTTTGCCACAAACTGCCAAACTTTATTGCGGGTGTTAATTCTGTGCGTTATTGTTTTTCTTTCCGACTGCGCGATGGCTGGACTTCGTTTTTATGACGCAAGGCCTGGTTGAAAACACTTTATGGCGCAAACTATTTCACACCTCGCACGTCTACATCGGATCTACATCGGATTTTGTGCAAGCGTTTTGATTTCTGCACGAGTTTTGCTTAACCTGATTTCTTGTCTTTCATTACAATGTGAACCTAGCGTCATAAGCCTTTATGTTGAACAAACAAGTAGTTTTAGGACGGTTTGTGGCAGTTTGGCTATAACGTAAATTTGGCTATAACGGCAGGTTTTAAAAATCCCCCAGAGGTGCCGTTATAAGCAAATTCTACTGTACCGTTTTTTTATAAAAAAGTTTTATTTATGATAAAATATATAAGTATATTTCGGTTGGTGCTTAGACGTCTTTTAGTGCCAGAAAGGAGAATTTGACCGGCCGGTCGAAGAATTTTGACCCGACTGGTTTCCATCTCTGGTGCATACCTTTTTCGGTTGATATTTTAGATAAATTTTCAAGAAATTTAGGTTAGAAAATAAGATTTAGAATTTTGTGTGAGCCCTACGTTTGCTAACGAAAACCGCTCGACGTACGCTCATTCTTTTATTGTAATTAAGTCTATAGTTGGTTTGCTCTCTTGCATTGTATTTACTGATTGCTGCTTAATAAACTACAATTGCATTACACACTGGCGCAAAATAAAGCAGAATTGCATAGCTCTATGAAGAATCGAACCATTACGTTTCACTAAAACCCAAGTTGTGGCCAGAGATAGGAAGCGCCAATCGTTTCAACTTCCACTCTGCATTTCAGCAACAAGTAGAATTTTCATTTGAAAGTTATTTAAGCAAGTATTTTTTTAAGCAGTTTATGACGGAATCGTCGAAATGGTTTACGTTATCATCATCTGACATAAAAGAATCAAATTGCGTTATTGGGTTTGTCATCACATAGATCTACAGTTTTAGCGTAGACGAAACCAGGAATGTGGATTGGGAGGATTCAAACGTCTAATCACATAACTTATACGTTATAATCACAAAGAGAAATCATTTGGGGTCCTGGGTCAAGGGTAAAACACCCAGCACTCGGAGAGTTTTGAAGAGTTGCAACGAAATACTATTGCATAACCGTCAATCTAAGTGAACTAAAAATGTTACTAAGATTTTGCAAATACGGATCTAACAAACAATGCACTGCAGTTGTTTTCAACATTCGGTGTAAATATTTTTAGAGAAAGCAGTTCACTTTAACCGCTTTCACACTCCTGATTGTGATACTTAATAAAGCCATGGTAAAAACTAAAAAGGTTACCAACACCATGTGCTTCGCCCCTATTTGCAGTTCTATATGAGTGCATGTTTTCAGTAAAGCTATCATAATTCACGCAGAGCATAACATCTTGCAGTATCCGTGCACAGAGCGAAGATACCGTAGTACAGCATTCGTATAGGTTTAGCTTATTTTTATTTCGTTTCAAGATTTTTGGCAATCGCAACTTTCTAGCAACACATAAACGTATTTAAATAGATAAGATTCTTACTAAATAAAAGCATATCAACCAATCACATTTCATTATCATAAATTGAAGAGAACTACAAAGTTGAAAAACATTTTATACATGCGCGAAAAAACAAAGCTACGGAAACTACTGTAGATCATATTCAAAAATATTTGAATAAAATTTAGATGTATAGCTATTTGTACGGGGCCCAATCGAGTAAAAATCATTGTTGCTTGGTTGATCCTCAAATTCGGCAATCTTTCATCAACCTATGCAGTATGTACCACTACAAACATGTTGGAGACTTGCTAAACAAAACATCGCAACACTATTAACAGTAGCTGCAAACCATACATTGCACGATATAAAGTAAGTTTTTACCCTCCTGCTTCAATTATAGTTGTCTAATTTCAGATTTGTGTAATGAGTTTGCAAAAGCTGGAGCTGTAACTGTTTTGTATTTAGAAGAGAGAACTTTGTTTTTTCGACATAATATTCATTAACAAAATCAGAACCAGCTCAATCGCATTCTTTTTCAAATGTCTTAGTACATAAACCTACTTCTGTTACTAGCAATTTTACACTAGCACAAGGCTAATGCATTTGGGGAATAACTACGGAGCGAATTCTCGTACCTAAATGCCTTTGCACCAGACGAAACGGCCAGACAAACAATTTTGTTTAAAGAGTTACTGCTTGAAATCGGTTATATTGAACAAATGAGAACTACTAGAGGTAACAAAGAGGTGCCCGAAACCTTGTTAGACTACTCCTTTTGTCCACAAAAATAAATTTAATCCGTTGACTCCGCACCATTGGCAACCCTGCGTTTCGAAATTTCCTTACATCATAAACGGACGACGTGAAAAAAATTACAGAATAATAAACGCAATGTTTACAGGAATAATCCAACCTCGCGTTGCCTATTCTGCAAGAAATTTTTATAAGTTATCCTTTTCTAATGTCACGAAATTTCAGAACGAAGGATTGTCAATGGTACGTAGTTAAACGGATTAAATCTTTTTGCGGATAAAGAGAATAGTGGAAAAAGTTTGCAGCACCTTTTTATTACCTCAAGTAGTTTCCATTTCTTCAGTAAAACCGATCTCGCGCAGAATCTCTTTAAAAGAATTACAGTAAAAGCTAATTAATTGTCAGCGACAAAAGCGTTCATTAAACTCGGAAAGCACAAATTGGCGTTCATACGGTTTGGCGGTCAAATCATAGACTCTTTATTTAGTAGACTAGAAACAGACGCACGGAGAAAAAGAGAAGAGGATTGCGGGAAAAAAGGTTACTCTTGTTGTGAAGGTTTTTTGTGATCACGCGTATTTGACTGGTTTGATTCGACATGTTCGAAGAACGAAATGTGAAGAAAGAAAAGCAAAATTGTCAGTTTTCGGTCCACTAATAGTCAGGACGCATCACAGACGAATTCGTTAACCGGAAAAGCACTGATTAAAATAACAAAATGCAGGCTGTCAACAAGCGGCCATTTAACAACCAAAAAAAAAATAACGGCGTTTTCGAAAAAACAAAAGAACAGAACTTTGTAACAAATAAGAATAAAAGATGAGTAACAAGTTAAGATATTCTAATCAAAACAAAAGTCATTTTGTAGTATGTTTGTCAAAAAATATATACATACACAAAAGTTGCTAACAATTTTGATAGCACAACTCAATCTAGATGAATAAAGAACAGCAAGTACTAGTACATGCAGAAAATCCTCAAAACAAATAGATATCATGTCAGTTCCTGGAGGCACAATTTCAGTTTTTAAACACTTGAAACAGTTTATTCATCCACAAGTTCGTTTTTACAGCGATTTGTTTTCCAGCTTTCTGATGCTGCTGCATAGTTGAGTTGACTTTTTTCAAAGTAGCATTTGCAGTAGATACCATTTTTTGCCACTTTATTAGTCAGCATGTCTTTACTTGCAAAAGCTATTTTTAAGTTTCCGCTTGCCTGTTCCAGCATTTTTTGTGCTACTAGCAGATTCTTGCTACTAGCAGATTCTATTAAGCTTTCGCTTGTTTTTGCTGTATGTGGTGTTCTTTTTTGCCCAGGAAACATATCCTGGAGAGAAATACAGTACAAACCTGATCCATGCATAACACGCACTGGAGTATAAAGTGCACGTTGTACTTTTGAGAAAATCTAGGTATTTTACGTATGATCTTATGGTCCGAAAAATCGATAATTAGACTACAAATTAGCGTATAACCAATCCAAATCCGTAAAAAATACAACGAAACAACTGGCTAATAAAATAAACAGAAAAAAACTAAACAAAAAAATGAGCGCTTGAGAGTCTGCAAAATGAAAAACATAATAAAAGTGTTTCGAACGATAATACACAACTCATCGCAAATCTCAACAAAAAGTCTTGGAGATCGCATGCAAGTTCAGAAAAATTTGATGCCCTCTTAGTGTTCGAAGGAACATTTCTTTTAGAGTCTTCTTGTTCTTCTGATAATGGTTATCCACATGGGTTATTTCTACTGTAGTTCTGCTGTTACAGATTTTTAGGAAGTCCACAATTTATTCATTATATTACATAAGTGCATTTCAAGATTTTTATGATTGTTTGTGAAGATAAAAACGCTGCATGTACACTTGCAGTCTTGCACAAATGCACTGTCAAAGATATTAATAATGCAGAGCCGTGAAAGCAGTTCATCCAACCTTGGAACTTAGTCGGTGCATTTTGTGGCTGAAATCCATGGTCCAAGACTTCTAAAAACAAGTGAACTGTGAAACTATACTCTTTGATTTTGCCTTTTCAATTAATGCAAATGCATGCACGCCATACAGTGATGCAAATAGACTAATAAAGTATAAATGACAAAAACATGAACAAATCTGTAGTCTAACTAGGATGATTATTGACTAGTGTTTATCACCAAATAAACCACAACATTACTTACCAAATTTTGTCACAAAATACCTCTTTTCAAAAAAAGAAAAAAACAATTTAGATTAACTGGTTTGTGTGCAAGACCCATAAGTAATTAAAAGATTACAAAAAATATTACAAAAACCTTGAAACTTAAATGTGTACTTAGAATGGACACAGAGCAATATGAAGCACTTTTGTAAGTAATTGTTTACAACGCTTGCAAAGACCAGCATAACACTGCAATGCTTCTAGTCTCAACCACATGTGTACGCCTTATACATTTTAAATTATACCTTTCTGAATGCATTTGTCTTGTAGTTAATGAAATTCCACTATTCAAAAACCAATCAAAGAAATTCCACTTTCATAGTTAGCTATATTCTAGTGGTAGTCTGAGTGGTTGCAACAGCGTAGGTGATCTTTTAAGGCAGTGAATTATGCTCCTTAAAGAACCAGAAAAATGTTCCTAAACGATTAACAGCAATTAGCAGCAAATGTTAAAAATAATCACATAAAAATAAAAGCAGCAAACACTAAAATAAAAAAAAGACATACCTAATGTAGAATATTTTCTTGCTCAAGCAACTAAGTAGAAATGACCCACTTGCAATAATGAGACTCCCAACATGGCTGAACAACATTAGAAGTTTTGCAGAATGCAAAAAAATAACCAGGGACACAAAGAAATTCTTTTGCCAATTTAAATTCCATTGGTGAATTTTTGACGACAGGTACATCAAATCAAATTTTTCGTTATATTCGACATATTAATCTGAAACATGTAGCATCAAGGCAATCTTGCAATTGCAAAAATAAAGGCAATACAGCACCTAGTGAGAAAATGCTGCAGCAGTGGCAAGTTCTTGGCAGCAATGTGTTCAATTTGACAGGTCCAAAACTTGAACCTCAGACCTCCTACTTCAGGACAAACATGTTACTGCTCGACCAACTAACCAGTGTTAATTTGGTTAAATTTCACAGCAAATGAGGCCACAGTCAGCACCAAAAATTGTATCTCATATATAGGGTTGCACAAAGTAGAATAATGCAGTATTCTAGAATAATTCTAGAATACACATTTTGAATCTAGAATTTCGAATCCTATTCTAGAATAAGTCATTGCAAATTGTGACAATACAGTTTTATTGCAAAAATTCAAAAAACACAATCCTGACTCCTGACTAAGTTAGACAGCTGTCTCTTCTTGAGTGGGTGCACGCTTGCTTAAGAGCAATGCACTATCAATGAAATGCAACTAGAGAGTTAGGTTGCTGAAAATTGCATAATACGAACCACTCTTCGCGTTTTGGCGGTGCTTTAAAAGATTTTTTTCGAATCCAATTACCCGATAAAAAATGCGTTTTGAGATTCATTTCTCCAGAGATTCGAATCTCAAGAATTCGAAATTCTACTTTGTACAACCCTACTCATGTACATACTGTATCATTGCAAACAAAACTGAGCTACAAATAATTATTTGAAGAACTTACCCAGACACTTGGTAATTCTTGTTACATTTTTTCATCCAAAAGATCTTTTTAAAAAACTTCTTGCAGTATTGCCAGAAAATTCTGGATTGTCTTGCATGAATTATGCATTGAAAATGCAATTCCTCATTCATTAACTCAGTCATCCTGGGTAACACACTGGCTTAAAAGTTGGTATCAACCAATCAATGTCGTATACCAGTAGTTTGGACAATTATTCACTACAGCAGAAACTGTTTGTCTAAGCAACCACATCAAACAACTAGGTTTCAAGCTAGCTTTAGTACGGTAGGTTATCTTTTATGCCTGAAATGCAATTTTGTATTTCAAGCTATTAGGTATAAAATATGTATCAATAATTTGCAAACATCAGTTAAGTCTATGCAAACACTCCACCAGTACAGAATACAAAGTAACACTTAAATAATCATATAAAACTTGCATAATGTCGCAAACTTTTATCTGTCAGTGTCAGATCTTTAAACCTTGTATGGTATCTGCTACTGTACAGTACTGTACTACAGCGCAAAGCTGCTAAGTGCTAAGGTTAGCAGCCTAGGTAAACGTTTGCACGAGTTTTCATTCAAACTGCTTTAACGTTTAACAATCTATCAGTTTAATACCAATTCTGAAGTAAACTTTGTTTGTTTCAATTTCATTCACTATGAATACCAGTATGTACGAGCAGATGAGCGATGAAGTCAGTACCGGTAAGTGTCTAATGGAATTTGTCTAGTTCATTCTGAGCATAAAATTAAAACCAATCACAAAGTTGGTTAAGATTATATAATAAAATGAGTTTAACATTTCATTTTCATGACTTTGACATTTCAGTTTTTCCGATTTGACATCTTATTTTCCAAATTTACCAGTTTACATTTTAGATTCTAGTCATTTACCAGTACCTATAGCCAATTGCTCTAGCTCAGATCTGCTAGTACTAGTAGTAGGCCTACCATGGTGCTTTTGCAATAGCCTATACATCCCCAGTAGTAACTTAAATGAAACTGCATTAATTAATGGAACATGGGACCTTAGGCTTCCCTCTGGTATTCTATCTATAATGCAATAATTCAAAAAAACTCAGCAGCTCAACCCTAAAAGTAAAATTAAAAAAAGATTATTACAGTAGACTAGGCTTTTTTGACTTGTTTGCATGAAAAATTTCATTTAATATTTTCACTTCATCATAAAACGTAAGCCTAGGCTTATTGACTAACTGCTATCGCTTAGTGATATTCTTCCAAGGCTGTGGTAGGCAACTTTACCACAAACTCACGTCTAGCCTAACTTGCCCAGTACCATCGTACCAAGTTGCCTGTAAATACAGCGGATCAAGTCAAAATTGAGAGCGGAGTACGAAACGGAAGGTTGGGACACAGGATGTGACGTTATTATTATTATTATTGTGAATAGTGGCGCTTTATAACAGCACTGGTTTATCAGCACCATAACAAAATTGACTAAAAAACACAGATAGATATATGAAATGCTGTGGATTTAAAAAATTGTGGTTGAAATTAAAAAAAGAGAGAAAAGCCAGTACTTCTGAAGCGACAGCAGGCGCCTGGTATCACCACAGAAGCGCTCAAAAAATAACCTCGTAGAAACACAAATAAAATTACTAGCATTTCATATAACCGCACAGATCTACCAGAGTAATTTACTTTAAAATACGAAGCACTTTTACTATAGGAAATTGGTAAACAAAGTTTGTAAGGCACACATCGTTAGAGAAAAGGTACTTTTAAAAATGTTTTTAGGATTAACTATAACTTTACATGTATTACTATATACTAACAAATTACGGTATATTGAACGAAATATATTGAACAAAGAAGAAACACAATCGGAGATTGGTTGCGGTGGAGAAAAATCAAGCATAAAAAGTGAATGAAAACATAAAAATCAAGCATAAAAAATCAAGCATAAAAAGTGAATGAAAACATAAAAATCAAGCATAAAAAATCAAGCATAAAAAGTGAATCTGCAAAACCATGGTAGAAAAAAAAATTTCGCAACAGGGACTAATGGACAAAAAATGGACAAACGATTTTGACCCCTTATTCCCCTTAAAACAATAGTTTTGACACCTCCACAGGACTCAGCATCGATTTCTCCACACACCCAATGGGTTGCCATGGTGGCACAAGTCGTCGTTATGGCAACAATGACGTCATGTTTTGTCCAAAAACCATGGCCAAGCGATTTTGACCCCCTATTCCCCATTGTGCCACCGTTTCAACACTGCCACATGACTCTGCATCGATTTCTCCACACACCCAGTAGGTTGCCTCGGAGGCACAAGCCGTCGCTATGGCAACAATGATGTCATAAAACCATGGCCAAGCAATTTTGACCCCCTATTTCCCATTGTGCCACCGTTTCAACCCTGTCACATGACTCAGCATCGAATTCCCCACAAACCCAGTGGGTTGCCATGGTGGCACAAGCCGTTGCATGCAATTTTCACAAAACACGAACGTTTGTGTTTTTACGAAGGTCATAATATCTTCCCTTGTTATAGTTTTAGAGCATGTTTGGTAAATCACACTAACATTCTGCGCCATACTTAATAAAAATCGGAGTAAAAAGTTGCACGTAAAAAAGCAAAAAGTTGCAATCTTAAAATTCCTCAAAACAGCTTGAACCATTGTATTACATAAATTCTTAGTGTTTAGGAAGTGGTAAAAAAAGATGCAAAAACTTGCTTTAGTAATTAGGTATAATTAAAATATAAAGTTTGCCTAGCTTGCAGTAGTTTTGTAATAAGATAGCGACGTAGTGTTTTGAGTTGTGTTGCAATTTGGTTAGTGAAAGTAACCTCCTACTGAAACTATAAATTTTATAATTACACTATTGCAATTCTTATTAAACGACACTCATTTATTCAACCACAAATAATTATAATCAACCACATCCTTATGCCATCAGTTTTAACCTACGTTTGATTAAAAACAAAGCGAAAGTCAAGCCAGCTGTATAAAAACCCAAGCAGTTCCCATCAATTAAAATGAATACCTGCAGTCAGTTGTCTAGCGTATCACCAGCACTATTGTCTAGTGCAGTGGTTCTTAAAGTATGGGTCGCGACCCAAAAATTGGTCGCGAAGACTTTAAAAATGGGTCGCGCCAAAGTGATTCAAATCCGTCAAAAAGACTTTTTGCAAAATGAGAATTTTCAAAAGCTGCAGACTTCTTTCCGTTTATTAAGTCTATCAAAATTTTTGCATCATACACATTTAGTTGGCTTCATCTCAATGAAATAAAGGATTACTGCATCATAAGTAGTTTTTTAAAGTTTTAGTGGCAGACCAGCTGCTGCAAAACTAACCGAAATATTACTTTTTATAATAGTGGAGTAGTTTGAAACAGTTTTCTAACGCAGCACATTAAATTACAGGCAGTGCTTAAATTGTAAAATTTTACGTTGGAGGACGCTTTTGCAGCCTTGACCAACTTCAGTGGCAATTATGTAATTCCATCCCTGCAATTGACTGAAGACCAAAATAAATAAAAAGCAAAAAAGGTCTTTGCCAAAAATTGAAGTGTTTTTTCCCAAAATCATGTGAAGACCAAAAAAAAAGTCTTTACCGCAATTTGGGACTATATTTGGCCGGAATGTGTAGGATGTCGTATTCGTGCTGGCTGGCTCTTGTTCGTTTCATCATACAGCGCTCAAATCTCGTTGAGTAAACGCCTAAATCTCGATGAGGGGACGCTAAATCTGGATGGGGATGCTAACTCTTGATGGGGGGGGACGCGTCCCCCCTACAATTTAAGTACTGATTGCAGGTACTAATAGTTAAAAATTGTGTCAAAATACTGTGTACTACAACCGGTTGTCTGTGTCTTATCTGAATAAAAGCAGAGAGCTAACATTAAAAAAAACATTTTTCCTACGTTTGAGGTTTGGGTCGCAAGATAGTCATCAAACTCAGATTTGGGTCGAGCTCAAAAAAGTTTAAGAACCACTGGTCTAGTGTCTATCTACTGACTGTACAGCAAGAATCAAACAGTGGACCCCACTTTTAGACACATTATATGTGATCCAAACATAGCCCCAGATCCGTTTTATTCATTTAGATCAGCTTCATCAATATTTTAATAATTTCATTGACCTCGGGCAAGAATATTTTAGTTTTAGACTCTGCTTTTGCCTAATGGCTGACATTCACGGAATTATTTGTGTTACCATCAAAATTGGCATTACAGTACGGTACGTCTCAATTTTTGCTAAGACCTACCGTACGCTTTTTTTGTAATGGTACGGGTACGGCACGTTACGCTTCAAAAATTGAATTAAGCACGGTACGCTGGTACGGTACGGTTCAAGGAGCGAGGTACGTAGTACGCAAATTCTGAACGTACCCTACCGTACTGCTATCCTTGGTTACTATTACTTTTCCAGCACTCATTATTTTGCAAAATGAAATTTATTAAAAAACAATTAAGTCATGTCCGTTATACTTGATATGATTCGCAGCGCAGTCTCCTTGCATTCGCCAGAGCCTCACTGCAGCCTACGAAAATCCAACGCCCATGTAAATCCAATGTAAAACGTATGTAAAACGCTCATGTAAAACGCCCATGTAAACCGTGCGAAAATCCAACGCCCAAGTATTTGGGATTTGAACTACGCATTCAAGTAGTAACTACAAAAATGATGTGCATTAGATTTAGTTTCGAGATCGCGGTATAACAGTATTCAATGCAGGACAGTCGTTGAGGACGCAAAGTGCTTAAACTAACAAAAAGAATCTACATTCAATCACAAAAATTGAAAGCAAAACAGTTATATATAATTATTGCAGTGTTGATATATTATTGGCAATATTATTGCTGCTTTTACAATGTGAAAATGGGATAAACCGAAAGAGCACTACAAATGCATCGCACAATGGCTAATTACCGACCGTAAAACAAAATTGTTCTCGAGTTTAATAAGTTTTATTTCAAGGTTATAGAATGGCTAAAACTGCTATATCATATTGCAATTGTTACTTGTTTATCATAGAATGAGAAGCTTCTTGGAAAAAAAGCCTCCCAATGAGACCAATCCAACATCAAAAAATCTTACGCACGCGAAACACCATATTTTGAGAATCCAGATCAATATCGCGCTGTGTGGGATCACGTTCGGGAGTTAACGACAAAAACTTTTCCAAAGTAAGCATTATTGCATCATTATTAGATTGTTTGTAATATAGTATGCAAGATTGTTTGTTTGTAATAGATTGTATGCAAGATTTAAAGCATTGGATGACTAGTAATTTTCTAAAACTGAATGAAAGTAAAACCAGTCATCAAAATTTTATCTAACCGTAACATTGAATCCAGAATAATTTCTGACATAGAAATTGATGATAGCTGTTCTTTGCCTATGCCTAATGATTTTGTCAAAATTCTTGGTGTAATATTTGATGACAGACTGAACCTTGAGAAGCATATCAATAGAGTAGTTAGTACTTGTTTTGGCAATTTACGTAATTTAGGCAGAATTGCATCTAAGCTTACGAAACCTTTAAAAATTCAGCTAGTTCATTCTTTGATATTGTCCCATATTGATTATTGCAATGCCTTGTTTTATAACTTACCAGAATATTTATTGCACAAGTTGACAAAAGTTTTATATTCTGCAGTGAGATTTATTTTTGGACTTCGTGGTTCTGCTTTGCGTAAGCATATGCTACCATATTTGAAAAGCCTTCATTTTTTACCAGTGAAATATCGTATTGAATTCAAAATTGCTTTGCTCACACACAAGTGCCTGCATGGTTATGCTCCTACATATTTGAAAAATTTAATCAACTCTCGTTCTGTTTCGGAAAGATATAGCTTGCGTGTTAATGATGATAATTGGCTGCTTCAAACGGTGACTAGCTTAAACTTTGCTAGATCCCTATCTATGTTTTCGTGTGCATCACCCAAAGTATGGAATTCGTTGCCACTATCTCTGCGTGAAATTGAAAGTTTGTCCCTTTTTAAGAAACGTGTAAAAGCATTTTATTTTAATTTAGCTTTTGAGGATATTACCACTGTTTGATGCCAGTATTTTGCTGCTTATTGCTGTAGAATTAGTACCTCAGTTGAGTATTAATTTTATTTCTGTAAAGCTATTTGAATGTTACTTTGGCCCCTTAGTCAGATGCATTGACACTTGTTGGTGTTATCTCAAGGGGGATATAAATTGCAATTATTATTATTATTATATACTTTGAATCGTTTTTTTTTTTGCAATTCTTTCGAGTAATTTTCAAAATAATTTTGGTAGTTTAGGTTTTCTTTAAATGGTTCTAAAAATGTGCGAAGTGTCACCCAAATAGTTTTAAAAACTGCTTGGGCATTGCCAATTTGGTATAGCCAAGTATGCATTTTAGCTAAATAATATCAAAAAAAAAAAAAAACTCATAAAATGCAATTTAGTACTTTTTTTGATACTTGGCAGCCAAACCTTTTCGGAAGCTAAAATTTTCACGTTTTTTTTCTATTGATGCTTTTTTGTGGCGATTAGAAAAATTTTCAAACTGGTAGGATTGCCGAAAAAAATATCATCTCTGGTTTTGTGCAGTCCAAAACAAGCAAGGAAAATGGCACAATTTTCTCAGGATTTTCAAGTAATCTCAAAAAAAAAAACGGTCTTCACCAAAATTGAAACGGTTATTCTGTCCAAATTCAAATGATCTCCGAAAAAAAAAAAATGGTCTTCACCGAAATTGAAACGGTTATTTTGTCCAAATTTAGGTGATCTCCAAAAAAAAAGGTCTTCGATGTTCCATTTCAATGGGCCCTATGAAGCCCATTGGGCTCTCTCATGGGCCGCTTCAAGCTCATAGGCCCCCTAAAGCCCTCGGGCCCCCTGATTGGCCCCCTAAAATCCATGAGCCCCGGGGTCCCCCTCTCGGGGGCCGTGGCTACACGTATGTTAATATAATAACCACTCTGTTTCAGAAACATTAAGTTCATGAAAAAATCCGCAGACTTGATAATGACAGTTTTATATCCGGAAAGCATTATCGAAAGTTTGCGGAAATGCCGGAATAAAAGCTATGAAGAAGCAGAAGAGGTATTAAGTAGAGCAATGTAAAACGCATAATTTTTTTCTTATTTTTGGTGTAAAACTTTAATAGACCATTTAGAACATAGGTTCTTAACCTCTTTTCTCCAATACCCCTATTTTTAGTGAGCCAGCTCTCCGTTTCCCACCACAGCATCGGTTTTTGACAAATTTGATTTAAACCCATGAAGTGTTTAGTATGTAAATATACATTGTTGACACTTTTACCCAAACACGACCTACAATACCTCATATATATTGGTTGTTTTTTGTTATTAAAACAGTCTGTAAATGATTGTGATTTGTACAGTAAGTCAACATTTGGATGTGGTGTATTAAATTTTGAAGAAGTGGTACTTCAGTCCGAGCGATCATTTCCCACTTGGTAACTCCGCCAATTCCCCGCCAGTGGGGAATTCCCCACAGGTTAAGAACCACTGGTTTAGACACTAGTTATTACTAACAAAAATTGAACGATAAAAGTATCCGGGGCAGAAAGTGAAACCGGTCGGGTCGAGAAAATCCTGACCGATTCCATCTCTGATCTGGGATGGAAAAAATGATTAATCGTCGCATCGGTTTTTGAAGACCGGTGCTCCATCCAAGATTATCAAAATTACATTTGCATTTAACTCAAAAAAAGCTCTCCATGATCGAGAAATTTGTCACTTGTCCCAGCAGCTAATGTTGGGGCGGTTTGGCGATAGGTCCACTATTGCTTTAGTTGTTTCAAACGTCCTGAACAGTTTATTTATTCTTCTGTAGTAGTTTCTTGCTATAAAATGCATTTGCCCCCCTCCCCATATAAAAAGGTATGAAATAAAGCTCTACAGTATTTCCCTTTTTCCACTTACATGACATTTACATATATTTAGGTGTTTCGCAAAGGATTTTCCAGAACGAATACATCTCTTCTGCAAAAAGAAAAGTGTGCAACTTCCCAAAAACTGAGAGTGATGATAGATAAAAATTCTTTTTTAGGTACCGGTAAGCCTTATATGCTGTGTTGTTCATTGCATAAAACTGATTACTAAGCTTATTTATTTATTTAAAATAATGCTTTATATTTTAAGCTAATTGCCAGTAAAAGCATATCTTTCACAAAGTAACTGAAATTTTTAAGCATGGTCACCTCCAATTGCAATTAATTGTAATTACATCTTGATTTTAACAAGTTTTCTTGACCAGGAGACAGCGAAGAAACCTTTTGATATTTGAGTCAAGCTACCACCTCCCCCACAAAAGGTGGAAACTTAACACTATTCTTTAATTGCTGAACGTCAAGCAGGGAACTATGAATACTATTTTTTTATTCTTTGGTTTGACCTGACCGGGAATCGCACCCGACTTTATCGTTGCAGTATAGCAGACGCTCTATCCACTCGACTAAACCAATGATTGATAAAACCAGGGCTGCGAACTTGAACTCGAACTCAAAAAAACTCGGTTTTGCCCTACTCGAACTCGAACTTAAACTCGAAAAAAAAATTTTTTTTAACTCAAACTTGAACTCGAATAAAATTGTTCGAGTTCTCCAAAAAGAAATTTTAAGATTAAAAATTTTTCGGAAAAATATTTGTTGTTAATCAGCAGAGGTGGAGTCGAGGACACAAGGCTCGAGGCCAAGGCCAAGGCCAAGGACACAAAAAAAATCCGAGGCCAAGGCCAAGGCCAAGGACAGCCTTTCCGAGGACAGAACCTCTCGAGGCCAAGGACAGCAATGCTCGAGGCCAAGGCCAAGGACCAAGGACACAGGCGCAAGTGTACTCCAAAAAAAAACGTCTTCAAAAATTTTTTTCAGGCGATCTCCAATTCATTGGCGTACCCAGAATTTTTGATTGGGGAGGCCTAAACCACAAATCACATGAAATGAAGTCATCAAATTTTTTCCAAAGAGGAAGTTTTTGTGGGACAAATATATTGTAGGATGGAAGATCTGAAATCGTTGGCTGTTGGCACGTAACCAGGATTTTGCGAAGGGAAAGAGCTTAAACTAATAGTTCAAAAACGCAAATATTTAACTTTATAACGTGTTGAGTAAGCTAGTGTAACTCAAAGCTATCACAAACGGGAGGTCTGAGGGCGGGGCCCCCAGTCGCCGGAGGCTTTGGGGGTCTGGGGGCGAAGCCCCCAGCCGTTGGGCGATTTTTTGTAATTTTTTGGAAAAAATAAAGCTATTTTAATGCCATTGAATCACATTTCGCAAGGGTTCAGAGCCATTTAAAATCACTAGATTTTTGACATTTGAAAGTCAATTGAAAAAATCAAATTGTTTAATGCTCCTTTTACTTGCAATTTAAGTCCAAACACGTTTAACATCTTGCATTTTGGAGTTAAATTTAATTGTAAGTGATCTGGTCCTGGTAAGGGAAAGTAAGGTGCTTTGTCTCTTGCAACATTTTAGCAGTAAATAATAATCCACTCGAAGATTTTCCTTTGAGATTTTTGTTTTGTCATGACAATAATCAGTTATAGGAGTACATGTTCGGCCCGGGAGCCCTGGCCCCTTCAACTGAAGTTTAATGATTCGTTCAATCAGCATTTTCCTTGGCTAATTTTTTTAAAGAGTATTTTGTGCATAAAAACCGGCGAGGTTGGAGGTGAATTACTGAATTGTTATTGAAAAATGGTAAAATAGATGGTTACGGCAACTAACCATGTTATTGCCGGGCCGGATTTATTTCGGGCTAGGCCCCTGGCACTTTGGATATTTTCGCAACATCTTTCTGCCAAATATTCGTAAAGACCAAAAAAAATCTTACGATTTTAGCTCGGAGCCCCTAGCTGGTACTCAAACGCGTAGCCAGAAATTCGCAATGGGGAGGGCTGTTTTAGGGGTGTGGGGGCGGGGCCCTCTGTCGCCGGAGGCCAATGGGGGTTAGGGGGCGAAGCCCCCAGCTGCCAGAGATTGGGAGTATGGAGGCGGAGCTTCCAGCGCTCGAAAAGTTTGCATTTTTTTGCACCAATATCATAAATTTGGAGCTAGTTTAACAGAAAATAATGCTTTTAGAACGTGGCATAGAAATTGGCAGCCCAACATGATTCAACTGGTTGCATTAATGGGCTAAATGGGAAGTGGATAATGATAACATTGCAGTTCTCTTGTTTACTTTGTGGTAAATGATAAAATCCTATCATTCAATAAAACTCACACGGAGTAATCTATTTCGTCTATGTTTTATAACGAAAAATAATTGGGGGAAGGGCTAATGGAAAGATATTTGAGAGGAGTGACTGGTAATTAACTAACACTGAATAGCCCCCCCTACTCCAATTCCTGAGTTTATATGTTTGTTGATAAAACCTATGTTATGAGTTTTTACATTAGCGATCAAATTTGATTGTTTATTTTCGAACATTTGTTCAAAGTTTTCATTGATTGGTGACTTTAATTTTTGACAATTAGCCCCCCTGAATGTATGTTTCAAATGATGCTTTAAATCACTTTTCAGTCCATTCCAGCGCAAAAAAACAGTCTCAAAAGAGCTAAAAACGTGGTATTTTCCTTATTCTGCATTTTGGTTGACAGGCCAATGGGGGGCTATATTCCCCGCCTCCCCCATGGCTACGCTACTGCTGGTACTGCGTCATATTATGGTAAATCGGCCCTGATTAATGCATTATATTCACAAAAAGGCTATATGAGGGTCTGAGATAGCAACTTTTAGGACAAAAACTCTCCGTTTTCTTCGGGTTTTACGTTTAAATTGGCTGGCAAAAATTGAATTGAGGGGGACCCAGAGCCCCTGGTCTTCAATATTGTTTTTAGTTATACTGTTGTAAGCGAAAAATGCTAAAAAGAAACTGAAACTGAAGAAACAATAGGCTTTTTTGTCACATTTCTGTCATTGGTGAAATTTCAATTGGGAAGGGGGCGGACCCCCAGCACCCCCTCCCCTTGGCTACGCCTATGCTCCAAGTGAGGAAAACAAAAAAGGTGCTCGCAAATTTTCTGCAATGTTTTTGGTGTTTTCCAACGAAATTTCAACTGTTCAAAAAATAGTGCTGTCCTCGAGCCGAGGACAGAGCAATTTTCGAGGACTTGAGGCTTCGAGGCCAAGACCAAGGCCAAGGACTTGACCTTCGAGGCCAAGGCCAAGGCCAAGGACTTCAAAATGTGTCCTCGAGGACGTCCTCGAGGCCAAGGACGTCCTCGAGGACTCCACCTCTGTTAATCAGGCGTCTAAACTTAGATTGCGTTTTTCGTAACAGCTGCATAAGTACACATCCTTCACTGTCTTGCTTATGTTGTAGCGACCTAGAAAAACAGAGCAAGTATCAGGGCTGTAAACTAAAACTTGAACTTGAACTCGAAGTCGAAAAAACTTGGTGCTTTTGCCGAACTCGAACTTAAACTCGAAAAAATTAAATTTCAGAACTCGAACTTGAACTCGGACTTGCTAAAATAGGCTGAACTCGAACTTGAACTCGAATAAAAATCGATCGAGTTCGCAGCCCTGGGTAAAACAAACAATTATCATTTCTACAACACAGTGTAGCTGGGACAAACAATCGGGGTGGAGAAGGTGGTTATACGGGACGAGTTGTAATAATGGGCCCAATAATGTGGTTACACTTTCTGCTAAAAGTCTGGTATATAATATGACAAAATGGTGTAAGCACAGTATTAATTGATTCTAGCTCCATTTGTAAATTTTTATTTCGTCGTTTTAGATTGGTATACGTTTTAATATTTTCAATAATTCAATTTTTATTACAGTATTTCATTATTGTGTAACTATTCATCTTTTTTCTAATAGTTCATATTGCTTTCTAGATGATAGCGATGACCTTACGTGTAGTGATGATTCATGACGCAGTCTTCGCATCCATTATTTATCGTTATGCTGCTCTCACACTTTGGCGACTTTGACTGAGACTGTACTGCGAATGAAGCAGTTTTCAGTTTTCTGAGTCTCCCGGCAGTCTCAGAGCATTCGCAGTGAGTCTCAACTTAACGTAGACGCGGGTTCGATTTCCAGTCGGGTCAAACCAAAGACTATAAAAATTGGTATCCACAGCTTTCCTGCTTAGCGTTCAGCAATTAAAGGGACAGTATGAAGCCTCCGCCGTGTGTGGTAGACAGGAGGGCAGGTGGCAGCTTGATTCGAACACCGAAATGTCCCTTCGCTGTCTCCCGGCCAAGGCAACTTGGTGAATGAAATGTATATACCATTACATTCGCAGTGGAGTCGCCAACCAGCAAAAATGTTTCAACCTGTTCAATAACTTTGTAATTCGCAGCGCAGTCTCCTTGGAATTGTACTGCAATCTCCATGGGTTCGCAGTGCATTCGCTATCAAAATGACGGCGTCTGCGCTGCGAACCCTCGTAGGCTGCAGTGAGGCTCTGGCGAATGCAAGGAGACTGCGCTGCGAATCATATCAAGTATAACGGACATGACTTAATTGTTTTTTAATAAATTTCATTTTGCAAAATAATGAGTGCTGGAAAAGTAATAGTAACCAAGGATAGCAGTACGGTAGGGTACGTTCAGAATTTGCGTACTACGTACCTCGCTCCTTGAACCGTACCGTACCAGCGTACCGTGCTTAATTCAATTTTTGAAGCGTAACGTGCCGTACCCGTACCATTACAAAAAAAGCGTACGGTAGGTCTTAGCAAAAATTGAGACGTACCGTACTGTAATGCCAATTTTGATGGTAACACAAATAATTCCGTGAATGTCAGCCATTAGGCAAAAGCAGAGTCTAAAACTAAAATATTCTTGCCCGAGGTCAATGAAATTATTAAAATATTGATGAAGCTGATCTAAATGAATAAAACGGAAAACTTTTTGACTAAATGTTAATACGGATGTGAATAGCATAAAAGCTTGGGTTTTTACATTCGGAATCATATTTTCTATGAATTTGAATCGTGTAGTAATTCTAGTAATAATTTTATGTAGAAATTTGCTTTTAAATTTAATTTGAAAAGTTCCGGGATGGTGCGGTTGATAACGTAAAGGTTAGCTACGGTACAGAATGTCTGCGTTGATCTGGGGCTATGTTTGGATCACATATAATGTGTCTAAAAGTGGGGTCCACTGTTTGATTCTTGCTGTACAGTCAGTAGATAGACACTAGACCAGTGGTTCTTAAACTTTTTTGAGCTCGACCCAAATCTGAGTTTGATGACTATCTTGCAACCCAAACCTCAAACGTAGGAAAAATGTTTTTTTTTTAATGTTAGCTCTCTGCTTTTATTCAGATAAGACACAGACAACCGGTTGTAGTACACAGTATTTTGACACAATTTTTAACTATTAGTACCTGCAATCAGTACTTAAATTGTAGGGGGGACGCGTCCCCCCCCATCAAGAGTTAGCATCCCCATCCAGATTTAGCGTCCCCTCATCGAGATTTAGGCGTTTACTCAACGAGATTTGAGCGCTGTATGATGAAACGAACAAGAGCCAGCCAGCACGAATACGACATCCTACACATTCCGGCCAAATATAGTCCCAAATTGCGGTAAAGACTTTTTTTTTGGTCTTCACATGATTTTGGGAAAAAACACTTCAATTTTTGGCAAAGACCTTTTTTGCTTTTTATTTATTTTGGTCTTCAGTCAATTGCAGGGATGGAATTACATAATTGCCACTGAAGTTGGTCAAGGCTGCAAAAGCGTCCTCCAACGTAAAATTTTACAATTTAAGCACTGCCTGTAATTTAATGTGCTGCGTTAGAAAACTGTTTCAAACTACTCCACTATTATAAAAAGTAATATTTCGGTTAGTTTTGCAGCAGCTGGTCTGCCACTAAAACTTTAAAAAACTACTTATGATGCAGTAATCCTTTATTTCATTGAGATGAAGCCAACTAAATGTGTATGATGCAAAAATTTTGATAGACTTAATAAACGGAAAGAAGTCTGCAGCTTTTGAAAATTCTCATTTTGCAAAAAGTCTTTTTGACGGATTTGAATCACTTTGGCGCGACCCATTTTTAAAGTCTTCGCGACCAATTTTTGGGTCGCGACCCATACTTTAAGAACCACTGCACTAGACAATAGTGCTGGTGATACGCTAGACAACTGACTGCAGGTATTCATTTTAATTGATGGGAACTGCTTGGGTTTTTATACAGCTGGCTTGACTTTCGCTTTGTTTTTAATCAAACGTAGGTTAAAACTGATGGCATAAGGATGTGGTTGATTATAATTATTTGTGGTTGAATAAATGAGTGTCGTTTAATAAGAATTGCAATAGTGTAATTATAAAATTTATAGTTTCAGTAGGAGGTTACTTTCACTAACCAAATTGCAACACAACTCAAAACACTACGTCGCTATCTTATTACAAAACTACTGCAAGCTAGGCAAACTTTATATTTTAATTATACCTAATTACTAAAGCAAGTTTTTGCATCTTTTTTTACCACTTCCTAAACACTAAGAATTTATGTAATACAATGGTTCAAGCTGTTTTGAGGAATTTTAAGATTGCAACTTTTTGCTTTTTTACGTGCAACTTTTTACTCCGATTTTTATTAAGTATGGCGCAGAATGTTAGTGTGATTTACCAAACATGCTCTAAAACTATAACAAGGGAAGATATTATGACCTTCGTAAAAACACAAACGTTCGTGTTTTGTGAAAATTGCATGCAACGGCTTGTGCCACCATGGCAACCCACTGGGTTTGTGGGGAATTCGATGCTGAGTCATGTGACAGGGTTGAAACGGTGGCACAGTGGGAAATAGGGGGTCAAAATTGCTTGGCCATGGTTTTATGACATCATTGTTGCCATAGCGACGGCTTGTGCCTCCGAGGCAACCTACTGGGTGTGTGGAGAAATCGATGCAGAGTCATGTGGCAGTGTTGAAACGGTGGCACAATGGGGAATAGGGGGTCAAAATCGCTTGGCCATGGTTTTTGGACAAAACATGACGTCATTGTTGCCCTAGCGACGACTTGTGCCACCATGGCAACCCACTGGGTGTGTGGAGAAATCGATGCTGAGTCATGTGGCAGTGTTGAAACGGTGGCACAATGGGAAATAGGGGGTCAAAATTGCTTGGCCATGGTTTTATGACGTCATTGTTGCCATAGCAACGACTTGTGCCACCATGGCAACCTACTGGGTGTGTGGAGAATTCGATGCTGAGTCATGTGACAGTGTTGAAATGGTGGCACAATGGGGAATAGGGGGTCAAAATCGCTTGGCCATGGTTTTTGGACAAAACATGACGTCATTGTTGCCCTAGCGACGGCTTGTGCCACCATGGCAACCCACTGGGTGTGTGGAGAATTCGATGCTGAGTCCTGTGGAGGAGTCAAAACTATTGTTTTAAGGGGAATAAGGGGTCAAAATTGTTTGTCCATTTTTTATCCATTAGTCCACGTTTTACCCACTGCCCTCGTACTCGAAGTTTTTTGCGGTACTCGTACTCGGAAGTTGAGTACTCGACTCCATCACTGATTCTCACCAATAAAATTTGTCGTTAATAGTTTAACCCAAGCTTTCTAGATTTCACCAACTCTGAAGGTGCGTTTAGATTGGACGCGAAGCAACCAAAAATCGACGTCATCGACAGCTCACGAAAGGTTGCAACCGGTCGCAACCTTCGCGAGCAGTTGCGCAACATCGCTTGCTTGCAGGCTGTAGTAGGATAACCTACTAAATCACTGATCGGATTTTTACGATCGCAGTTTGCTGGAAAATAATCTATTTAAATAGTATATTTGTATGGTTTAGTGCCTATTTATCAGTCCAAAGAGTAGGTTGTTGGCAAAGTTAGATTCGCGATAGCCCTAGGCTAGCCAAGTTAATTTGGATCTAGACAGCTAAGGCTGTAAATCCTAGAGTGATTTTTCATAGCTATGCTGGATCTCAGAGCTTCATTATAATGAATACACCAAAGCAGTAGACCTAGCCCCACGACATCTAGCTTTTAAAACAAAACTTTTTATTCTGTGCAGCATAGCAGAAGCTATTGTATCAGTCCAGTGGTTCTTTTGGCTGAGCAGCTTTTGCTTTTTTGTCTTAAAATAAACTTAAACTAACATGGTGTTGTTGTTTTTTCAGAATATAAAATAACCGACCAGCAGGCTAGTTTTGAATGTGTTGATAGTGTTTTTACCCATTGTTTGTTAGCTTATTGTTTTAAAAGTAACCACAATTGAACAATTCCTTGAATACTGGAAAACTCGCAAAAGTTTTTTCACTGTCTGGCCTGCTTGACCAAGCCAACTTGGTGAATAAAACTGTATTTAGAATTGGTTTCAAGCTACACTGCTACATACAAGAGCTAGATAGATACAAAAAATCGAAAAATTCCTATGAACTTTTGGATTGCCCTAAATAGTAGTCACTTTTTTGAATAGCTACAAACATGGAATTTTTTCTTCTGAATGTCCTCTTAAAAGTCTTCTTGTTTCTGAAGGTTTGTGACCGTGATCAAGTTGAACTGGAAGCAATGGTTTTGGACTGCCCCAAGTTTTATAATCATGAATATTGTAGTTTGGTAGTGATTTTTCACTCCAGTCCTATGTGATGAAAATAGAAGTGTCAAGTGTTTTAAAGGCGGTGAATCATCCAGCTAATTTCGGTGGTTTACAATAGCTAAAATTGAACTATAATTTTTGATATTTTTTGTTATAATTTTGGGACTGCGGTTGCAAAGATATTCAACAAATACAAAAAGATGTCCCCCCGAAAAAAGTTTTTGGAAACTCTGAGTTTTGTTCTTCCCGCCAAAACCACAGTTCTCTAAACTATTAGGCCTACTGCAATCTTATTAAACTATTAGGCCGAACCATCTCTAAACTTTTAGGCCTAATAGTCTACAGATAGGCCTAATTAGGTCTAAACTATTTAGAAATAAACTATCGCTAAACTATTAGGCCTACCACAGTTCTCTAAACCATTAGGCCTACTCTGGTTTTGGCGGGAAGAACAAAACTAAAGAGTTTCCAAAAACTTTTTTCGAGGGGACATCTTTTTGTATTTGTTGAATATCTTTGCAACCGCAGTCCCAAAATTAAAACAAAAAATATCAAAAATTATAGTTTAGTTTTAGCGATTGTAAACCATTGGAATTGGCTGGATGATTCACCGCCTTTAAGTATTCATTTACTGTGTCTTTGTGTAATATCTGAATTTAGTTGTTTGTGAATTTTTAAATATTTTTACGGGTAGGTTTATTTATCGAAACTGATCGAAACTGAACGAAACTGAACAAAACTTACCAAAACTGACCTGAAATAACTTGAAATAGAATAATATCTAAGTTGTAATGCATGTTGCTAGTAATGAATAGTAATTTTTTAATCTTTAGTTGGAATAGGAGGGTTTCACTCACGTGATTTTATTGCATTCACGTGACTTTTCAGGTCAATTTTTCGCGCCAAATCTGAGTTGGCTGAATAAAATGCATTGGCTTAAATGGAGCAAAACCTCAAAATTCGGCTTTTCTCAGCTTTTAGGGCGTTTTACATGCTCGTTTGAAAATATGTTTTGAAGAAATAGCAGACGGGAAATATCTAACCAGAAATTCGAAGGAACAATGACTGTAAGAGGCATTTGAGGCAAAAGTTTAAAAGTAGGCCTAAGGCCTCTTTGCTATCACATTGAGATTTTTGATGTTGCTTTTCAAAGCGCATAGTGTAGATCAGGCAAAAAGTTTTTTGCAGGTATAAAGTAATTGTATTGCCGTTAATATTTTATTGCTTAGAGTTATCTAGCATGTTAGATTGTTTGTGAAATTCTCCAAAAAAAGATAGGTGTATTCAACATTTAAAGTGAAATTTGGTCAAAGCAACCGAAATAGCCAGCCTAGCTACTCAAAAGTCAACACAATGCAAGACTTTTTTCTATAAACAATAAATATTGTAGTTTATCTGTTCAGTGATATAGTTTAGTAATCGATTGTAGTCAAGCTAGCATGATATGATAGCCTATACCGTATCTTATGTTTGGAAGAAGAGAGCTGAAAAACGAATCTGGAATGGGGATATGTTTCGAAATTTCCCACAGTATTATGCAGGGTTGCACTAACTTATTTTTAAAGCAAACAAGCAAGGCAAGGTATCATGTAGCAGGCTTGGTGATGCTTTTGTTTAGGCCTACCATATTTTTTTTCCAATAAAAACTCAAGGCTCATTTTTGCTCCAAATTTAAGAACAATTTAAAACATAGCCAGCGTGGACTTAAAAAGAAACATGAAAACCGCCAGTTAAATGTATGTTACTGTATGGTACGTAGAATAGCAAATAATTTGCAGAGCATTCTTGGCGATTATTGAATTGCCATTTTCAGTTTAATTAAAAACTTTTGACAATTAGGTTATTATCACCAAAAAAGACAACCTAATACTGGTAATACAATAAAAGGTGGCCTCGTGAAAAACTTACTGGTTTTTATGGCTTAAAGAAGCGTGTAATTAATCAGCCTAATTGGTACGCACAAAATCAATGTTTTCTTAATTTTTCAAGTGAATAGTTTGCTGTAAAATAATTATTTTCATGAATGAGATGAGAAATAATTAATTTTCAGTACATTTATGATTTTGGTTTGCTTTCTTAAAGGCGGTGAATCATCCAGCCAATTCCGGTGGTTTACGATAGATAAAATTGAACTATAATTTTTGATATTTTTTGTTTTAATTTTGGGACTGCGGTTGCAAAGATATTCAACAAATACAAAAAGATGTCCCCTCGAAAAAAGTTTTCGGAAACTCTTTAGTTTTGTTCTTCCCGCCAAAACCAGAGTAGGCCTAATGGTTTAGAGAACTGTGGTAGGCCTAATAGTTTAGAGATAGTTTATTTGTAAATAGTTAATTTCTGAATAGTTTAGGCCTAACTATCTTTAAACTTATCTCTATACTATTAGGCCTAATAGTTTCGAGATAGTTAGGTCTAATAGTTTACTAAGATTACAGTAGGCCTAATAGTATAGAGAACTGTGGTTTTGGCAGGAAGATCAAAACTCAAAGTTTCCAAAAACTTTTTTCGGGGGGACATCTTTTTGTATTTGTTGAATATCTTTGCAAACACAGCCCCAAAATCAAAACAAAAAATATCAGTAAATATAGTTCAATTTTAGCTATTGTAAACCACCGGAATTGGCTGGATGATTCACCGCCTTTAAGGTTAAGTTTATGGTTGGAGTAAGGGCTATTGCTGGGGTTAAAATTCTGTAAATATTTCAACTACAGTATTTTAGTGAATTAGCCCTAGGCCTATGTGAAGCTTGGTCATTGCAAAATGCCAGTTCTGGAAACTGCCAGGCCTACTGAAAATACTGGTACCGATATTGGAATTTGCCTGTAGGCTACTGGAAATTGCCGGTCCTGAAAATGCCGGTACTAAAAATGCTGGTACTGAAAATGCCGGTACTGAAAACTGAAATAATACTAAAAAAATGCTGAGCAAACTAGTGCAATTGAAGGGAATTACAAGCAATGTTTAGAGTTGAGACGCAAAGTTTTCAGATGCTGGTCAATGTTAAAATTTTTTAGAACAAAATAGCTATTTTAATGCCACTAAAACTTTGCTAACTTTACAAATATACTGTTGGGAGGATTAATCTAAAGATGAGGTGCATTAAAGTCGATTGTGTACGTCGTAATTCTTTATTGCTGAAGCTACAGTTCGATATCAGTTGGTGGAGCTATTGATTGAGTCTTGCACAGTACTTGCTGAAGTTGACTAGTCGAATTGGTTACATCGTGGTTGAAGATACGCATTGCCTTTCATTTGCTAAAATATGATTATTTTTGTGTTATTGCTTACAGTTGTCCTAGTGATTCTTTTATGCTGAGAAATCACATATTGATTACCAGTAAATATTACGGAACTTTTTTGAATAATATTTCTATTGTTGCACATTGTTTAAATTTAGCCTTTGAGAATGTTACCACTGTTTATTATTACCGTAGACTTAATACCAGAGGTGGAGTCCTCGAGGACGTCCTTGGCCTCGAGGACGTCCTCGAGGACACATTTTGAAGTCCTTGGCCTTGGCCTTGGCCTCGAAGGTCAAGTCCTTGGCCTTGGCCTTGGCCTCGAAGCCTCAAGTCCTCGAAAATTGCTCTGTCCTCGGCTCGAGGACAGCACTATTTTTTGAACAGTTGAAATTTCGTTGGAAAACGCCAGAAACATTGCAGAAAATTTGCGAGGACCTCTTTTGTTTTCCTCACTTGGAGCAAAGGCGTTGCCAAGGGGAGGGGGGCTGGGGGTCCACCCCCCTTCCCAATTGAAATTTCACCAATGACAAAACTGTGACAAAAAAGCCTATAGTTTCTTCAGCATCAGTTTCTTTTTACCATTTTTCGCTTACAACAGGATAACTAAAAACAATATTGAAGACCAGGGGCTCCGCGTCCCCCTCAATTCAATTTTTGCCAGTCAGTTTAAACGTATGACCCGAAGAAAACGGAGAGTTTTTGTCTTAAAAGTTGCTATCTCAGGTCCACATCTAGCCTTTTTGTGAACGTAATGCATTAATCAGGGCCGGATTTACCATAATGTGACGCAGTACCAGCAGTAACGTAGCCATGGGAAAGGCGGGGAATATAGCCCCCTCCCCATTGGCCTGTCAAACAAAATGCAGAACAAGGAAAATACCACGTTTGTAGCTCTTTTGAGACTGTTTTTTGCGCTGGAATTGACTAAAAAGTGATTTAAAGCATCATTTGAAACATATATTCAGGGGGGGGGGGGGCTAATTGTCAAAAATTAAAGTCACAAATCAATGAAAACTTTGAAAAAATGCCCGAAAATAAACAATCAAATTTGATCGCTAATGTAAAAACTCCTAATATAGGTTTTACCAACAAATGCACCATAAACTCAGGAATTAGAGTGGGGGGGGGGCTATTCAGTGTTAGTCATAGGTGGGCACAAGTCCGTTAATTGTTAATCCGTTAATAACGAAGCTAACTTTTTCATTAACTCGTTAATCCGTTAAAAAGTTTTTTCATGTTAACAGACTAAATTAACTTCCGTTAAGTTCTGTTAACGGACTAAATTAACTTCCGTTAACTTCCGTTAAGGTTTTTATCGTCAATATTTTGCACCATTATTCATTCATCGTACCTGGACAAACCATTTTGCACTGGTATCAATTAATTATCGCTGATCACAATTTCCAAAGATTTTCCAATCGCAGCTTCGTTAGTGCATGTGAACTTATATTTTTATCTTGAAATTAGATTAGACTGTAAAATATAACTTCAAAACACAAAAAGACCACCACAGCAATAAATATTTTCTTACTATCAGCTCTACAGCGTCAATACGTATTCTAGAAGCGAGTGAATAACAAGAAATGTAAATTACAAAATGTTAACGAATTAACGGACTTTATTAACTTCCGTTAATTAAAGCTGAAAATAACGGATTAACGTTAACGGAGGCGTGAAGTTTGTTAACGGACTAGTGGCTAACGAAGCTAACGTTTTGCATTAACTTGCACACCTATGGTGTTAGTTAATTACCAGTTACTCCTCTCAAATATCTTTCCATTAGCCCTTCCCCCAATTATTTTTCGTTATAAAACATAGACGAAATAGATTACTCCGTGTGAGTTTTATTGAGTAATAGGATTTTATGTTTTACCAGCACGTAAACAAGAGAACTGCAATGTTATCATTAGCCACTTCCCATATAGCCCATTAATGCAACCAGTTGAATCATGTTGGGCTGCCAATTTTTATGCCACGTTTAAAAAGCATTATTTTGCATTAAAATAGCTCTAAAATTAAGTTATTTTGGCAAAAAAATGCAACATTTTCGAGCGCTGGAGGCTCCGCCCCCATACCCCCAGCCTCCAGCAGCTGGGGGCTTCGCCCCTAACCCCCATTGGCCTCCGGCGACTGGGGGCCTGCCCCCAGACCCCCAAAACAGCCCTTCCCCATTGCGAATTTCTGGCTACGCGCCTGAGTACCAGCTAAGGGCTCCGAGCTAAAATCGAAAGACTTTTTTTGGTCTTCACCTATATTTGGCAGAAAGATGTTGCGAAAATATCCTAAGTGCCAGGGGCCTAGCGCGAAATAAATCCGGCCCGGCAATAACATGGTTAGTTGCCGTAAGGTTAATCTATTTTACCATTTTTCAATAACAATTTAGTAATTCACCTCCAACCTCGCCGGTTTTTATGCACAAAATACTTTTTTAAAAAATTGGCCATGGAAAATGCTGATTGAACGAATCATTAAACTTCAATTGAGGGGGCCTGGGCCCCCTAGCCGAACATGTACTCTTATAACTGGTTATTGTCTTGACAAAACAAAAATCTCTAAGGAAAATCTTCGAGTGGATTATTACTTACTGCTAAAATGTTGGAAGAGACAATGCACCTTACTTCCCCTACCTGGACCAGATCACTTACAATTAAATTTAACCCCAAAATCCAAGATGTTAAACGTGTTTTGGACTTAAATTGCAAGTAAAAGGAGTATTAACCAATTTGGTTTTTTCAATTGGCTTTCAAATGTCAAAAATCTAGTGCTTTTAAATGGCTCTGTACACTTGCGAAATGTGATTCAATGGCATTAAAATAGCTTTTTTTTCCAAAAAATTACAAAAAATTCCCCCCTCAAAGCCTCTGGCGGCTGGAGGCCTCGCCTCCAGACCTCCCGTTTGTGATAGCTTTGAGCTACACCAGCTTACTCAACACGTTTCCAAAGTTAAATATTTGCGTTTTTGAACTATTAGTTTAAGCCCTCTCTCTTTGCAAAATATTGGTTACTTGCCAACAGCCAACGATTTCAGATCTTCCATCCTACAATGTATTTGTCCCACAAAAACTTCCTCTTTGGAAAAATTTTGATGACGTCATTTCAAGTGATTTGTGGTTTAGACCTCCCCAATCAAAAATTTTGGGTACGCCTATGAATTGGAGATCGCCTAAAAAAAATTATTGAAGACGTTTTTTTTTTTTGGAGAACACTTGCGCCTGTGTCCTCGGTCCTTGGCCTTGGCCTCGAACATTCCTGTCCTTGGCCTCGAGAGGTTCTGTCCTCGGAAAGGTTGTCCTTGGCCTTGGCCTTGGCCTCGGATTTTTTTTGTGTCCTTGGCCTTGGCCTTGGCCTCGAGCCTTGTGTCCTCGACTCCACCTCTGCTTAATACCTCTGTTGTTTACTGAGTTCATTTCTGTGAAGCTTTTTTTTAAATGTTACTATGGCCACTTAGTCGAATGCAAACACAGTTGTTAATGTTATCTCTAGGGGGATATAATTTGCATATATTGTTATTATTGTGGTTATTTAGAGCTAAGGGAACAGTTTACCAAAGGACCCAAGTATCCATAACACTTTTTGATCATTTAATGGTTTGATTTTTTAGAGACAGGTGTGCAAACAGTGGTGGCCTTAGGAAAGGGGGGCCCCTGTGCAAATTAAATGGGGGGGGCCTTTTCTTTACACACTACTTTAACATGTTTTATCTGCACTTGCAATTAAGCGCAACAATGCATTTCATAAATAACAAGACCAGAAGACCAATGCAATTGCAGCCCTAATTAAATCAAATGTTTGTTCATAAGTTCCTCTCATCTAGATTATCAACTCAATTAATTGCAGTAAATTAACGTAAACTTTCAGCAATTGCTTTCAGTATGCTTGTGTTATTACAGAATGTGTTTGAGTACTTAGCAATAATGTTTGAATGCTTTATACTGCTTAGCATATGATATACTGTACACGTTAGTCAAAAACCTATTACTGCCAGTTGCTGAAAGCAGTTGAAAAAAACAGGTGGAAAAACGACTACCTGAGTCATAGGCGTAGCCAGGATTTTTGATTGGGGGGGGGGGCCAAAACCACAAATCACATGCAATAACGTCATCAGAAACTTCGAAAGAGGAATTTTTTGGTGGGGCAAAGATATCGTAGAATGGAAGATCAGAAGTCGTGGCCTTGTGTAGGCATGTAACTAGGAACTCGTTCAAGGAGAGAGCTTAAACCAATAGCCTAGTTAAAATGCGAAAATGTGTAAATTGGGAGACGTGCTTTAAGTAAAGAAGTGTACTGTAATTCAAATGTATCACAGACGGGGGTCTGGGGGCGGAGCCTCCAGCCGCCCGAGGTTATGGGGGTCTGGGGGCGAAGCCCCCAGCCGCTGGACGATTTTTCGTAATTTTTTGGAAAAAAGTAGTATTAATACCATTGGATCACATTTTGCACAATTAAGATGTTTAGTCCTCCTTTTGCTTGCAATTTAAGTCCAAAGCACGTTTAAAATCTTGCATTTTGTGGTTAAATTTTATTAGTGATTTCGCCCAGGTAGGGGGAAGTTGAGTACATTCCCTCCTGCAATATTTTAGCAGTAAATAACAATTCAGTCGATTATTTTCTTTATAGATTATTGTTTTGTCTAGTAAACAACCAGTTATAGGAGTACATATACGGCCAGGGGCCCAGGCTCTCTCAATTCAAAAATTTGTTCAATGAGCATTCCACTTACTGAAGCTAATTTTTTTCAAAAGTATTTTGTTGCATAAAAACTGGCGAGGTGGAGGTGAATTGTAATTGAAAAATGTACAACAGATAGTTATGCCTACAAACCATGTTATTGCCCGAGTCGGATTTACATTGAGTTGGGCCCCTGGCACTTTGAGATTTTCGCAATATTTTCGCGCCAAATACAGGTGAAGACCAAAAACGTCTTATCTGAGTGCGGGGCTCCTGGCACTGTGCCATGTGTTAAATCTGTCCCTGGTTATTGCATTACATTCATAAAAAGGTTAGATGAGAACCTCAGTTAGCAACTTTTAGGATAGAAACGCTTAATTTCACTCGGGTTATACGTTTAAATTGGTTGGCAACATTAAATTGAAGGAGCCCTAGCCCCCTGAAACAGTATTATTGTTGGGGGCCCAGAAAAATTAGAGGGCCATATAAATATTCTTGTAGGGGGCTCCTTAAAATTGGTTGGCAAAAATTAAATTAAGGGGCCCTGGCCCCTGGATCAATATTGTTGTTGGGGGCCCTTTTAATTATTATTGTAGGGGGCCCATTTAAATTGGTTGGTAAAAATTAAATTGAGAGGGCCAGGGCCCCCTGGCTCAATACAATTGTTAATTACTGCTGTACAGGTGTACTGTTGTATGCAAAGATGCTAAAAGAAACTGAAGCTGAAGAAACAACAGTGTTTTTTGTGACATTTTTATCATGGGTAGCATTTCAATTGGGGGCCCCTGGGCCCCCCCTGGTTACGCATATGACGTGAGTAGCCTAACAGTAGCAAGCAAAAAAAATAGAGTAGTAAGTTGACTTTACCAGTAAATTTTTATTATCTGTTTACTAAATCTGACTTAAAAGTTAAAAGTAATATTGTCTTGGAAAGGGGGATATGTGTAATAACACTTGGAACAAGTGCATCTTGAAGGAGGGGGTACATATGTAATGACACTTGAAACAAATGCATAAACTTTTTATCATAATTTGCTATAGTTTTTCATAATCAAATTTTTCTGCGCGTGATAGGTCAAATGGGGGGCCCCCGAGAAGTGGGGGGGGCCCTGTGCATTTGCACACTTTGCACATTCCTAATACCACTACTGTGTGCAAATACCGGTTTGTTTAAGAAAAAAATTCAAAACTCTGTATTATTGCGTATTAGTGATAACATTAACTTAACTTACTTTGAGATACGTAAAGTACAGGACACAAAAGAATCTAGACATTGTTATGCCTGGCTTTATGCCGTTATTGTCTGCAATGCAGTCATGGAAAAACTAGGTCCCAGCAAAAATTCTTTTTTTCGGTTTCCAACTACCCCAAAACGATATCCTAGAAATAGCAGAAAATCTTTATCAACAACACAAAGGAGCAAGTGGCTAGCTAATATTTCTCGTGCTGATCTTACGCAGTGGCGGATCCAGAAAATTTTGGTGGGGGGGATGATAAAAATTTTGAGCACAAAACCTCAAAAATTCGGATGTGTTGTAACTAGGCGCATAGCCAGAAATTGACAATGGAGCGGCTGATTTAGGGGTTTGGAGGCGGAGCCCCCAGCGCTCAAAAATTTTGCATTGTTTTGCAAAAATAATTTAATTTCAGAGCTAGTTTGATTAAATAAAGCTTTTAAGATGCGGCATAGAAATTGGTAGTGCAAACATGATTCAACTGGTTGTAGAAATAGCCTATGTGAGAGGTGGTTAATGGTAAAATTTGAGTTCTCTTGTTTGGATGCTGGTAAATCATAAGCATAAAATCTTATAGTTCTATAAAACTTGCTCGGAGTAATTTGTTTCATCTATATTTTATAGAGAAAAATAATTGGAGAGGGGCTAATGGAAAGAGAATTGAGACAAGTGATTGGTAATTAACCAATACTGAATAGCCTCTACACCCCATTTCTGAGTTTAGGCCTGTAACGTATTTGCTGATGAAACCCGTGTTCAAGTTTTTTACACTAGCGATCAAATTTTATTGCTTATTTTTGGTCATTTAAAAAAAAGTTTTTTTTTGATTTGTGAGTTTTATTTTTGACAAATTAGCCCCTCCTAAGCATATGTTTCAAAAAAATGCTTTAAATCACTTTTTGGTCTATTTCAGTGCGAAGAACAGTCTGACAAGTGCTAAAAACGTGATAATTTTTATTTTGCACTTTGATTGACAGGCCAATGGAGGGACTATAGCCCCTCCCCCCCCGGCCCCCTGGCTACACTACTGCTTAGGATTAATGTTCTTGACCTCGCTTAATGCTCACCTTTTACAAGCCTAATATGTCACTTAAGAAAAGATTTACATTGTGTAGGTTTTATCGCTGGAAAGTGCAAGTAGTAAATTTTGCTAATTCGGCGCTTTCAAATCAATTGCACCCGTAAAAGACTAATTTCTGTTTTATAAAAACTTCGCTGTAAAAATTACATTTTTCGATCCCTCCCCTCACAGGGCTTTAGAAATTTTATCACAGTCACACGGCCTATCGAAAATTCACTGATTGCTTTTTTTCAAATAAGTTTAATATTCATATGCAGGTTATGTTTACGCTAATAGGAAATGTATCTCCCCATCCGCCCCCGTAACTCCGCCACTGGTTGTGCTCCTATGCCTTAATTGCTGAAAAGTGCAAGTTGTGAGTTTTGTTGATTTGGTGCCTTCAAATCAATCGGACCTGTAAAAGACTACTTTCTGTTTTGTAAAAACTTCGCTGCACAAATACTATTTTCTTGCAACCCCCCCCCCTCCCCTTGGCTTTTCAAATTATATCACAGTCACACGGGCTTACGACTATTTACTGATTGCTTTTATAAGTCAAGTATTCATTCATATGCACGCTGTGTTTAAGCTGGTGGGGGGGATGCATCGCCCCATCCCCCCCCTAAATCCGCCACTGATCTTACGATCGACAAATTAAAGTACTCAAGAGTTTCTTTGCGTCATTTTGTTTCAGGTGAATCATTTTTAATATTCTACCTGCGCTTTTTTTTCGCTACATTGACAATGACATCTTTTAAAGATAACTGACAGTGAAGATACAATGAAAAGAGTATGATCCTGGTTATGGGTGAAACTGTCTATATGGTTTTTAATTTTAAATATAGTTATAAGTGTTACCTATAGTTCACTGTTGCGTCTTTTCTTTTTTTTATTTTGAAAATTTTCAACAATAATGATTTTGAGCATTTGACGAAAAGTTCGTATAAATTGTTTTTGCATACCATTGTTAGGTAAAGTATGCTATAGCCTTTTTCCAAGCATGTTATTTTTAGTATGTTACTATACAATGCTTCTAAATTGCTTGAGGTTTTCCTAACTAAGCTAATGTTTGAGCCGTGTTTTTTTTCGCTTGATTTTGGTATCCGGACTTGTTCACTGCAAACTACTAATGCCAGCGTCTTTTTCTTACATTATTAAAACAATAAATCAAAAAAAAAAAACTCTCAGTTTACCAATATTTAAGAAATAATTTTAAAATTTAGGCCATCCAGCATCTCTTGAAAATATTGGAGATCCCGACTAGGCTCCCACTTAGGAATCGAGGCATATGAAGGTTGATCAGTCGGCAGTAGAAACAGAGATTTATCGTTTTGAGCAAAGCACAAAACGAAGTCAGAAAAGTAATGCATTCCCAAATGACTGATTCTTATCAATCTACGAAGTTGTTTATGGTAAGCTTTGAAAAGAATCTACACTATTGCATTCGTTCAATTAAAAAATGCGTAAAACATGGATTGATTTAAATGGAAAATCAAATTGTAGTGTTGCAATCTTCGTTTGGTGGACAAAAGAAATTAATGTATGTTTTTAGGTTCTGCATCTGAGCCAATACTTCCTTAGGCTTCCCATGCTTGCAAACAACAATAATTGCCTGGTGTAGCTTCAATACTTTCAGATGGTAATAATTTCATATATTAATTTTTGAAAACACTAAAAAGTTCGTCACAGTTAATTTTTTTAGTTAATTTTTCTCACAATTTTTACACAGCCGCTTTGCCATTTTTTCTGTGCTTTTTTGTGAAAAGTATGTTATTGGCATCAGTTGCGGATTTAGGCATCCCCCCCCACCAGTCTAAACATAACGTGCATATGAATGAATACTTGACTTATTTAAAAAAAGCAATCAGTGAATAGTCGTTAGCTCGTGTAACTGTGATATAATTTGAAAAGCCAAGGGGAGGGGAGTAAAAGAAAATAGTATTTGTGCAGCGAAGTTTTTACAAAACAGAAAGTAGTCTTTTACAGGTCCGATTGATTTGAAGGCGCCAAATCAACAAAACTCACAACTTGCACTTTTCAGCAATTAAGGCATAGGAGCACAACCAGCGGCGGAGTTACGGGGGCGGATGGGGAGATACATTTCCCATCAGCGTAAACATAACAAGCATATGAATATTAAACTTATTTGAAAAAAACAATCAGCGAATTTTCGATAGGCCGTGTGACTGTGATAAAATTTCTATAGCCCTGGGACGGGAGGGACAGAAAAATGTAATTTTTACAGCGAAGTTTTTATAAAACAGAAATTAGTCTTTTACGGGTGCGATTGATTTGAAAGCGCCGAATTAGCAAAATTTACTACTTGCACTTTTCAGCGATAAAGCCTACACAATGCAAATCATTATTTCTTAAGTGACATATTAGGCTAATAAACAGTGAGCATTAGGCGAGGTCAAGAACATTAATCCTAAGCAGTAGTGTAGCCAGGAGAAGGGCTATAGCCCAGTGGTGCAAATGTTTGTTGAGCATTGGGGGGGAAATTTGTAATTTTACCCCAATTTGCCCTATTTTCAACATTGGGGGATGAACCTCGACCAAGACTTTTTTCAGGTAGGCAAATTATGCAAATTAAGTGAAGAGTTCACCAGAAATGGAACACTTTTTTTCCCCGAATTCAGGTGAAGACCAAAAAAAAAGGTCTTCACTAGAAATGGATCACTTTTTTAAGTACTGACCTGCGCTCAGATGCACACCAGAGTCAAATTATAGGAGGGGATGCAGATGAAGACCATACTCAAATTGTTGGGGGTATACAGTCAATATATTGGGGGATATATCCTCCCCATTCCCCCCCCTTGTTTCGGTACCACTGCTATAGCCCGTCCGTTGGCCTGTCAACCAAAATGCAAAATAAAAATTATCACGTTTTTAGCACTTGTCAGACTGTTTTTCGCACTGAAATAGACCAAAAAGCGATTTAAAGCATTTTTTGAAACATAAGGGGGACTAATTTGTCAAAAATACAACTCACGAATCAAAAAAAAACTTTAAAAAAGGACCAAAAATAAGCAATAAAATTTGATTGCTAGTGGGAAAAACTTGAACACGGGTTTCATCAACAAATATATTATAGGCCTAAACGTGGAGAGGCTATTCAGTAATGGGGTGTAGAGGCTATTCAGTATTGGTTAATTACCAATCACTTGTCTCAATTCTCTTTCCATTAGCCCCTCTCCAATTATTTTTCTCTATAAAATATAGATGAAACAAATTATTCCGTGTGAGTTTTATAGAACTATAAGATTTTATGCTTATGATTTACCAGCATCCAAATAAGAGAACTCAAATTTTACCATTAACCACCTCTCACATAGGCCGTTTATGCAACCACTTGAATCATGTTTGCACTGCCAATTTCTATGCTGTATTTTAAAAGCATTGTTTTATCAAACTAGCTATAAAATTAAATTATTTTTGCAAAAAAACGCAAAATTTTTGAGCGCTGGGGGCCAAGCCCCCAGACCCCTAAATCAGCCGCTCCATTGCGAATTTCTGGCTACGCGCCTGGTTACAACACATCCGAATTTTTGAGGTTTTGTGCTTAAAATTTTTATCATCCCTCCCACCAAAATTTTCTGGATCCGCCACTGATTGGCATAATTGGCTTGATCAATGATCATTATCTAACTGCATATTAAAAGACGAGTAATGACTTAAAACGTTCAGTAAAATATTTTTTGCTAAAGTTTTCGCTTGTTATATAAAATTGAAAATATTCAGACGTTCCTGTAATTAAGCTTTGAGCGTTGCACGCAAACTGAAAAAAGTAATGTGTTTTAAGATTCCGAATCTGAGTAAAGAATTTCTGTATCTTCTTATACCTTTTTATTTGCAGTTATTGGAAAGCTGAATTGGCTGCGAAAATGGTGAATCACTTCGTTTTGATGGGACATTTGCGCTACTTGTTTTTGCTCTCATAGGAAGAAAATGAACGTTTAGCCGATTGAGCTGCCTCCAATAGTCCAGTGCTGGCGTCATAATTTTGAGAATTCTTTGTACTGTCATGATGTAGCGACGGCGTTGCTGAAGATCTCCTATACGTGCATACATGTGTAATTTGTGTATTTGTCTCTTCTTATTTTCTGCCGGAAATTTCGTCTTGTTAGGGCTAACGAACTTTTTTTAGTTTCAAGGAAGTTTCCGCTGTTTGGTTCAGGCTTTGTAATTTATTTCCTAAGCGTAGCTATTGCTATTTTATTGTGGCCATGTCGCTAGTTTTATTTTTGTAGGCCTAATTTCGTTCAGCCAAGCGTTACTTTGACCTTTGAATCATTTAGGAGGTAGCATTAGATATGATTCCAGTTGGAAGGTAGCATTACATACAATTCAGAGGGCCTCGCCGTTAAAATGCACTACAAGCTTGAATCATAGAAATCTTTTGAATTTTTATGGGGCCTTGGACCTGGCGTATTTGCAAAATAATCGATTTTGTTGGTAGTAGATTAAAGTAGTACAGTAGATTTGCGATTGAAATTAGCGAGTTTTGAGAACCGATCTTGTGAGCGAGCCCCGCTAGAGTCAGCACCCTACTGTCGTGTGGAGGCTTGGTTGTATTGAGCACTCGCTTAGGCGCCACCAACCCAGGGTGACCCCTGTTTGCACGGCCACGGACGAGATACCAGCCTAAGAGTGACCCAATGTCTACCAGTGGCGTAAAGGGAGTCTATACAAAAGTTCGTGTATTTGTGCACTCAAAGAGTAATGCTCTCGTGGGCCCCTTTTGATGGCTTTGTTATTGCGTAGTCGATTTTTACCATCTGTTACCTAAGGGTTTGATCTTTGCTACTGTGTGATAAATACATTTTTGATTTAATTGTTTTTGTTTTGGTGTGATTTTAATACGCGTATGCTATTGTTTTTGGATAATTGATGGTTGACTTTCGGTTGATGATTGATGAATGATGGTTGATTGATGATTGATGGTTTACTTTCGGTCAAGTTCTGGTTAAAGTAACTTTAACTTTATTTCAAATAAGAGGCTATGGCATCGGCGTTTAACTATCTTTTAAAATTTTAAAGATCGGAAAATTAGAAGGGGGATATATAGTACGATGAACATACGCAAGGATAAAGCGTACCGGTACCCAAGTCTATAATTATTATATTGACAGCATTCAGGGCCGCATTTCAAAAGGAGTCCTTGATGTGAAAACAGCAAAAGAATTAATAAAAATCACTTTTTTTTAAGTTTCGCGTGCACTTTGCCTCGCTAACAGGCCCAGCGCCACGGGGGGCACTCCGATGCCGTGCCTCCAAATCATTGCTTGTGCCCCCCAAGCGAGGATTGTGCCCCGAAGAAATTAACAGGCTCGGTGCTACTGGAGTGCAAATCGAGCCCTGAAACTCCCAAAATACTGCTTATCACCCAAAAATTCGTGAGCAAGGACTGTTTTTTCGTAGATTTTGCAATGAACACCGATTGTTTTTGTGGACTCACCCCAGAAATTATGAAACTTCGCGTATATTTTGGGACGAAGACCTATATTTTATTTTATTTTTTGCTTTTCACCTCAGAATTCGTGGAAATTCGCACGATTTTTGAGATGGTAACCAGAATTTGTGAAAATGCGGGCACTTTTTCAGATGAAGACTTTGTTTTTTTGGTCTTCACCTCAGAATGCGCGGATATTCGCGTTGGACACTTTTTTCGTTTAGTCCACACTGTCGAATTCAAATAAATAAAGTTTTGGTGCCCCCCAGTCACGCTATCCTTGCGCCAGGCCTGCCCGCATTTTTAGTGAATTGGAAATACTTCTAATTAACTATTATGTTTTAGAGCGTCAGAAAAGCTGTGGTTAGTAGAGTGATAGATTTTTTTTCTCATTTTTTAATGCAGCATCAGTTCAAATTAATATTGCAGTTTTTTTCGAATTTTTTTTTATTATTGGTTCAGCGATTTCCAAACAATTTCAGATAGCATTGTAACAAAAATAAACCAAAAAATATGCATCTAAATTAATCTGGGCAGATTCGTTGGAAGCAGCACAAAAAACAAAAATCTGAGACAGGGAGCAAAACGCTTTAGGGCGCCTGCGATGTGCAAGAATTTGTCAGTGGGCCAATAATCAAATGCACGATATTTGGCTGGATCCATTATAGGTTTACTCATACCAGATTTGTCGTGCTATTACATTATCAACATTGTTTTGGGTGCCTCTCAAAACATTTGCACCCGGGATCCCCGATGCTTTATAGCGGCCCTGATTGCATTAAATATCGTTTTTCGTCAGTCGCAGTGAGATCTGTGTAGAAGTCAACTAGCCGCTAGGTAGCCACTTATGAAAATAAATGAGGTTCAAATTTTGGACCGGTCAAATCAGACACAGTGTTGCCCACGGCTCGCCACTGCTGCGACTTTTCTTCGAATGGAGCTGTGTTGCCCGCAGGTACAATGACGCAGAGATGGGCCCCACAAACTCGTTACACGCTTCGGCGTGGAGCAGCGAGTAGGCCTATAATAAAAGATTTATTTGAAGCAGAAATTAAGTGAAACGCTAAAGATAACATATTACGATATTTTTAGCTTGCACGTATCAGGAGGTTACCTAACTTGAAAGTAGCACAATTAAAAAAGCGGCCTTAGCCACATTACACGTTTATTCAATTTGAAGGCGATAGTTCTAATTTTGTCAAATTAGAGTCCGTTTTCAGGTTTAATTAAGTCATTTTGACCGATTCTGGCACAATGAGAAGTTTAACCAAAACTTGCTTCCAAAACGAAAACTTGTGTTTTGTCAATTTCCACTTTCTTCCATAATATTTCGTTTCACGAAATTATGACTTTTATGTTTTACGGGGTAAAAACATTTTTGAATTTGTTGTTTTTTCCTGGCTTTAACTGACAATTACAAAAAATCAAGTTCACCAAACAATTCCAGTTTTCCTCAAATTTGCATTTCTGATTTGTGATTTAACTCAATGTACAGTACTAGGTATACTGTATAGAATGACCTCTTAAAAGAAAGTACCGGTACTGATTTAACTGAACGCAAAAGGGCGCTCGATCCATCTGATTATGCTATCATTGCAGTTCGTCAGCAGGAAGTGAATTACAGCAAACCAAAAACGAAACACCAATTTCGTGCCAAGGTGTAGTTGTATGCAGAGCTCTTAAAGGGAAAAGAAGGGGTATTGAACACCAAAGTTCTGTATTTTTAGGAAGGCTTAAGCTTATTTATGTGTTGAAGTTGGATCTTAACGCAAATACCGTTTAATGTTGCGGAACAGCGCTACCCGGCGTAACTCAACAACAGTTAGGACCTTCAAATTCGGAAGAAAAACACGCCCAAACTAAGAGAGGGGCTGTTTTTGGTCTTTGCCTTTATTCCGAAGTTCGTTAATTATCTGTTCCGCTGAGAAGCAATTTTTTTCAGTAGTAGTAATAGTAGCGTTTATTTGAAAGTTAAAGCAGTTTAAAGTCACAAATTAAGGTGCCAACGAAGAATAAAATAAATTTTCAAGTAAACAGGCATAGTACCGTATAAGCCAGGAGGTCGGTAATTTTTTGAACTAGTGGGCCACATTCAGTCCTAACCAGTACTTAAGTTGTAAAATTTTGCATGGGGGGATGCTTTTGCAGCCTTGACCAAACGCATTCAGAATGCGCATGAAATTTAGTGGAAATTATGATTCAAGTTGTACTTCTTTACCCTAAATCAAGTGAAGACCAAAAAAAAAAAAAAAAAGGTCTTCGCCAAAAATTGAAGTGTTTTTTCCTCGAAATCAGGTGAAGACCCAAAATCAGAAAGTCTTCACCGCAATTTGGTAGTATTTTCGGCCAAAATTGGCAGGATTTATTCATGCTGGCTGCCTCTTTTTCGTCTGATCATACAACGCTCAAATTTCGATGGGGAGATGCCTAAATCTCGATGGGGGGACGCGTCCCCCTACAATTTAAGTACTGGTCTTAACAACGTTCCAGCGGGCCGCCACCATTCCAGCGGACCAAAATAGAAAGGTCTTCGCCAGACATTCAGGCCTTTTTTCGGCCGAATTGATGGCGAAGACCAAAAACAAAAGAGGTCTTCGCCAGAAATTCAGGCCTTTTCACGGCCGAATTGATGGGGAAGATCAAAAAAGAAAAAAAAGGCAAATCGGTGGCACGAGAAATTTATCCCAGTCTGGATCAAACAAACAAGGTGAGGAGCAAAAAGTCAAAGGGATTTTCCGGCCGAAATCGGAAATTCAAGCGGTTTCTCAGGCCGAAAACAGGTGATCGTTAAAAAAAAAAAATGTCTTCACTGAAATTGCAAGGGATTTTCCGGCCGAAATTAGGTGATCTCAACAAAAAAGGTCTTCACTGAAACTGCAAGGGGTTTTCCGGCCGAAATCGAAAATTCAAGCGGTTTTTCCGGCCAAAAACTCGTGTTCTCCAAAAAAAAGTCTTTATCTTAAAAACGTCATAAAATCTGGTGTCAGTCCACAAATAACACTAATTTAAACCTCATTTGCGCTTCAGAAGCCCCGAGCCAGTTAATTTCTTCGGGGCACAGTCCTCGCTTTGGGGGGCACAAGCAGGCAATTGGGGGGGCACGGCCGCGGTATGCCCCCGTGGCGCCGGGTCTAGTAGCCAGGAATTTGAAATGAGGGGGGCTGTTTGGAGGGTCTGAGGGTGAAGCCCCCAGCTGCGGAGGTAGGGGGTCTGGGAGCAGATTTCGTTTTTCGGAAAAAGAACTTAATTTTAGGTAATTTTTTTGGCATAACTTAACTTTAGGTCCATTTTGATAAAAATTAATGCTATTAATACGTGGCATAGAAATTAGCAATGCAAAAACATGATTATACTAGTTGCATAAATGGGCTATGTGGGAGGTTGCATTTGCTGAAGTTTCGGTTCACTTTGTATTCACAAGCTGATAAATCATAAAATCCTATATACAGGTAGTTCAATATAACTCTCAAAAAATATTTTATTTTGTCTACATTTTATAGAAAAAGATATGATTAGGGCGGCTAATGGAAGGAAATTTGAGAGAAGTGATTGGTATTAACTAATGCTAAATAGTACCCACTCCCCCTAGTTCCTAAGTTTATATATCTTTTGATGTAACTTATGTTAAGCATTTATCAATTAGTGATCAAATTTGAATACCAATTTTTGGCCATTTTTCAAAGTTTTTTTCTGGTTTAAGAGTTTTATTTTTGACAAATTAGCCCCTCCCCTTTTAATAAACGTTTTAAAATATGCTTTAAATCATTTTTTGAGTCTATGTTCTATTCCAATGCAAAAAACAGTCGCAAAGAGCTACAAACGTGGTATTTTCCTTGCTGTGCATTTTGGTCTGCAAGACTATACCCCCCCCCCCCCCCCCCCCGCCACGCTACCGGGCCGAGTCTACTCTCGACGGCAGCACTGCCATCTGCGCATAAAATAATTTCAATGAAAATTTACTGTCAATAAGGATTAAGCTAAATGAACAAAATAATCTTTGAGTCTACTTCTACCGACGTAAGATTGAATTTAGGATATCTTGGCCGAAGTATGTAGGCCTAAGTAACGTCTTTCGCTAAACAAACGAAATGCAGCAAAAACAAACAAAAAAATCAAACGGTATTTACAACAGATAGAGGTGCTATTGCATGGCACTTCCATTGTATGGTTCGGTATCTGTAAAGATTGGGGCGATCCTCTAAATTTTATTTTAGCGATACCGATAATCTCAATTTTGCTCAACTCAATACCGATACGCGATACTTTTAATATTCCTCAATTTCGATACGGATATGGATACAGTATTGCTGATACATTTTAACGATACTCTTTTCGATACATTTGAATAAGCGTACTGTCAAATCATTCAATATTTTGTTTTGGAAAGGCCCCTACAATTCTTCATGACTAGGTTAAATTTTAATTAAATGTATCTCATGTTAGGTGAAAAATACTTTACAAAACTGTGTACCCAGAACGATGTACTTTACAGAACGGTATAGTGTTCAAGGCGGTGAATCATCCAGCCAATTCCGGTGGTTTACAATAGCTAAAATTGAACTATATTTATTGATAATTTTTGTTTTGATTTTGGGGCTGTGTTTGCAAAGATATTCAACAAATACAAAAAGATGTCCCCCCGAAAAAAGTTTTTGGAAACTCTGAGTTTTGATCTTCCCGCCAAAACCACAGTTCTCTATACTATTAGGCCTACTGTAATCTTAGTAAACTATTAGACCTAACTATCTCGAAACTATTAGGCCTAATAGTTTAGAGATAAGTTTAAAGATAGTTAGGCCTAAACTATTCAGAAATTAACTATTTACAAATAAACTATCTCTAAACTATTAGGCCTACCACAGTTCTCTAAACCATTAGGCCTACTCTGGTTTTGGCGGGAAGAACAAAACGCAGAGTTTCCGAAAACTTGTTTCGAGGGGACATCTTTTTGTATTTGTTGAATATCTTTGCAACCGCAGTCCCAAAATTAAAACAAAAAATATCAAAAATTATAGTTCAATTTTATCTATCGTAAACCACTGGAATTGGCTGGATGATTCACCGCCTTTCACCAATATTTTAGTGTTTTGGAAATCTTTTAAAACAGAGTCTTGTGTTCGCTTTGGGCTTATGTAGATTTCTGCGGTTAAATTGTAGTTTCGCCAATAACGGAATTGTTGAAAAAGGTTTGGGGCAGCTTTTATTACCTCTAGTTCTTATTTGTTCAATAAAACCGATTTCGAGCAGTATCTCTTTAAGAACTTGATGTACTACTTCAAATGTGATGGAGTGTGATACGTTAAAAGGCAGTGGTACATGCTATTCAGCCTGTTCGCTCGAACCAGTTCTTAAATTTGAACAGGACACTTGGTCGCGAGATTGAAACAAGATTTGGCAATATATAGCAACCATTCAGCATAATGATAAAAGAATTAAAGATATAGTAATGCATAAAAAAGCGCAATTTAGCATTGTTTGCCATTTCTCGGGAACACTAATGGTTTCAGTCAAGTTGTGCATATCAGCATCTGGATTGTGTACCAGTATGTTGATAATGACAGAAAAGTATTTTTCAGCACTCAATTGTTTGAAACGCGTTGGAACTGATGACTGTCACAAAGCCACACACTACTAAATAGCAAAACAGCAAACTACTCCAAGTTCCAGCATTCTGCATAAACCACTAGGCTATGATGTGATCGGATAAACGTCTGCAGTTCATTGTTTTCACTTCACAAGCATATTCACTTCATCGAGAGGAACAAAGGTGAGTTAACAGGCTCGGCAAAGACAGCAATTCACTACTTCAATTGAATCTTCAGTTCAGATACCTGCACATTACAAAAAGTCATAGCAAAAGATATACTGATATATTGCACTGAAAATTTGCAAAATTGCCCTTGCAAAAACTGCTGCAATTAGAACATAACATGTTGCTCTAATTTGAATCTGCACAAATGCAGTACACAATAGCAGACTAGTAATCACCTAGTGCCAGTGGTGGGCAAGTTACTTTCTAAAAGTAACTAGTTACAAGTTACAGTTACTTGGCAAAAAAAGTAACTAAGTTACAGTTACAGTTACAAATTTGAAAAAGTAACTAGTTACAGTTACAGTTACAAGTTACAGTTACTTTAGTGATTAAAAATTTGGACTAAAAACAGGCCTGACGGCTTTAACTTAAACTTTAACCAGCAACCACATGTATAGTCCAGTGAACACAGTGAAGAAAATATGGATAAAAGGTTATGGTTGATCAGACATGCGACTGTGCGTCCTGTGTTGGCTTTGTAATACAATTATTTTGAATGGAATTCATAGAAAATCTGTAATTTGGTTCAAAGCATGTTGTACAAAAAGTAACTGAAACTGTAACTTTTTTTAGGGCTCTAAACTGGTAACTAGTTACAATTATCGTTACATCTGAAAAAAAGTAACGAAGTTACAGTTACAGTTACTAAAAAAGTAACTAGTTACAGTAACTAGTTACAATTGTAACTAGTTACTGCCCACCACTGCCTAGTGCATCACTTTGTAATTTCTTATAGGTTTAGATTTATGAACTTACAGTTTTGAACATTTTTCCCTTTCCCGATAATACGTTAACAAAATTATTTTTTGTTACATCCACACATCTTTATTGTCCAGCAGAGCCTGGCCTCGCAAATGCTGTTTTGGGTTATTAGGGGAAAAGCATGAGCTGGTTAGTAATTTTTGTAACTGCCGGCCAACCAAAATTGGCTGCATATCAAATCAATAAATAGCTGCTCAAATAAGGTAGATTAAACTTATTTATATGACCCATCACTGAAGTAATGCATAAATTATCAAATATTTAATGCACCAATGCCATCCTCAATAAAATTCCTCTATTACTCAATCAAACTTTTAGCATTTTTCAACATTTAACTGGGCAAACAAACGAAACGGTTCTTCTCTTAGTAATTCCTACTAAAGGAGCCACATCACTGAAATCAATTTTCAAAGATTCATAAACATGCTACTTTGCTAGTTTGCTTTAATTACAAATCATTGGAAACCTTCATAATATATTGTGACAAATTTTGAAACATATGCACTTTTATTTTTCAGTTCCCTTCTTTAAAAGATAGGGCTAAGTAGCCTATGCACTATAGGGTGGCTGCTGACTTGAAGACCTTAAAGGCGGTGAATCATCCAGCCAGTTCCAGTGGTTTACAATAGCTAAAACTGAACTATAATTTTTGATATTTTTTGTTTTAATTTTGGTACTGCGGTTGCAAAGATATTCAACAAATACAAAAAGATGTCCCCCCGAAAAAATTTTTTGGAAACTCTTTAGTTTTGTTCTTCCCGCCAAAACCAGAGTAGGCCTAATGGTTTGGAGAACTGTGGTAGGCCTAATAGTTTAGAGATTGTTTATTTCCAAATAGTTTATTTCTAAACAGTTTAGACCTAATTAGGCCTAACTATCTCTAAACTACTAGGCCTAATAGTTTAGAGATAGTTTGGCCTAATAGTTTAATAAGATTACAGTAGGCCTAATAGTTTAGAGAACTGTGGTTTTGGCGGGAAGAACAAAACTCAGAGTTTCCAAAAACTTTTTTCGGGGGGACATCTTTTTGTATTTGTTGAATATCTTTGCAACCGCAGCCCCAAAATTAAAACAAAAATTATAGTTCAATTTTAGCTATTGTAAACCACCGGAATTGGCTGGATGATTCACCGCCTTTAAGGTCCCTTCGCAGCCACCCTGTCACAGCAATTGCACACTGATTTTTTCCCTCGATTTAATATCTTACGTTTATTATTATGATTGCGACAAATAAAATAACTTTAACTTTATTCTAAAAAAAGATTATTTCAAATCAATAAACAAAGTTTTTATGCACAAAATCACAAATTTCTCAAACACTGATTATCTCTAATATCAGATGATACCGTAGAATTTGCCATGTAGACTAAACAAAAAAGCAAACAAAACCCTTAAAAATTAAACGAAATTGCTTGGCAGTCAGGGATTTATGCCTTGCCTCCAGTTCACAGGTTCAGGGCTTCATTAAGCCTTAGCCTCTAGCTCAGGCTTTATTGATCTTGATCACAATAAGTGATAAACTGATAGCACACCAGTAGCAATCTATCTCAATGCGTAGAGTACAAAACTAATTGAACTACAGTATACAATAAAGGATACTGGTACCTGCAGCTACCTATATCACAATTACCACAAATGTAAAAATAAGGCTTAATTAATTGACCAATTTACCTAAATGACTACTGAAAGAAATAACATTTCACCTTGATACAATTACGTGCTTTGCATTCAAAAGATGCTAAACTGCATGGAGTTAAGCTTCTTCAAAAATATCATGCACTCAAATCCAATCATATCAGGTATAATCATACAGTACCGGTATCATTTATTGTTCTACCAGTATAGGCTAGTTTGCACACAATTGATTGCTCTACAATATAATTGAACAGATAAAGGTTTTCATTTGCTGCTTTTAACAATAACCTTGCTTTGTTTTGACTTTTGAGAAGCTTCATATTGGTGATTTTGGTTGCTTTGACCAAATTTCACTTCTGATTACCCGTAGGTCTATCTAATCTTGAGAATTTGACTGACAATCTAACATGCTAGATAACTGAAAATAATAAAACATTAACGGCAATGCAATTATTTTTTTCTCACAAAATAACTTTTTGGCTAATCTAAATCATGCACTTTAAAAAACAGCCCTGGAAAGTTCAATTTGGTCCAAAGTAGGCCATAGGCCTACTTTTAAACTTTTGCCTCAAATGCCTCTTACAGTCATTGTTCCTTCGAATTTCCGGTTAGATATAGCCTGTCTGCTATTTCTTCAAAACATATTTTCAAACGAGCATGTGAAACGCCCTAAAGGCTGAGAAAGGCTGATTTTTGAGGTTTTCCTCCATTTAAGCCAATGCATTTTATTCAGCCAACTAAGATTTGGCTGAGATTTCGCGCCAAAAATTTGCGTGTGACGTCACATAAAACCCTCCTATTTTTTCCTTCGATTTTGCAAAAGTTGGCCAGTTTCGATAAATACACTTTTTGCGACATTTATCGAAACTGACTTAAACTGGTCAAAACTGACACAAAGTACTTCAAACTCGTATGTTATTTATGTTTTGTTGTGTTTGTTGATTGTAAGTAATAACTTTTCAATTTTTAGTTCGAGTTTTTTCCGATTAGTTCAACAACGGTAAGCCAGTTTCGATAAATACATTTTTTGCGACATTTATCGAAACTGGCCAAAACTGACACAAAATAGCTCAAACTCGTATGTTATTTATGTTTTGTTGTGTTTGTTGATTGTAAGTAATAACTTTTCAATCTTTAGTTCGAGTTTTTTCCGGTTAATTCAACCATTGTAGGCCAGTTTCAATAAATAAACTTTTTGCGACATTTATCGAAACTGGCCAAACTGACACAAAATAGCTCAAACTCGCATGTTATTTATGTTTTGTTGTGTTTATTGATTGTTAGTAATAACTTTTCAATTGTTTGTTCGAGTTTTTTTCGATTAATTCAGCAAATGTAGGCCAGTTTCGATAAATACACTTTTTGCGACATTTATCGAAACTGGTCAAAACTGATTAAACGTGCATGTTTTTTGTTGTTTTTTTTTGTTGTGTTTGGTTATTGCAAATGAAAATTTTAAATCTTCAATTAAAATTTGTTCGATGGATTTGGCAAAATGTAAGCTAAATAAACCAGTTTCGATGAAAAAAATTTTGCAAGTTTTGTTGAAACTGAAACAAAATTTTTATTCTTATCTTTCATCTTCTTTTATTTTTTATTGGTATTTTATTTTTGTCCTATAAATAATAACTTTTCAATCATTACTTTTATTTTTTCCTGGTAATGTAACAAAATAATTTAGGCCACTTTTGATAATTAAACTTTTGGCGAGATTTATCGAAACTGGTCAATTGTGATTCAAAAGCAAATTACAATAGTTTGAAGAGATACTGCTCAAGATCGGTTTTGTTGAAGGAATGAGAACAACTTACTTACTGCTAGAGATAATAAGGAGGTGCTCCAAACCTTCTTTCACTCTACTCCCCTCCCCTTATCCGAAAAATAAATTTAATCCGTTTGACTCCGCACCATTGGCAAACCTACGTTTTCGAATTTCCGTGACATCAAAAAAAGATGGCAGACTAGTGTATCTCTCGTAATATAATAATATTGTGATTACCGGTTGTTTCAGCATCACGTCACTTTGCTAACTTAATTTGCGTTTGTAAGTTCAATCGTTTAATTATCGTTCTTGACCATTTCCGTTCTAATTCACAAATCATCACCTATCGCCGAATTCTGTTAAATTGGTTTGAAGCAACTTTACGTCATGTTTCACGCACCTTTTTTCCACATTGAACGCGTGAAGCATTGGTAGCGATCATTTTTGAGTTGGCGGCAGTGCAGGAAACACCGCACTTATTTTATCTGGTTTAAATTTATTTCTGTTGCTGATTTGTTTTAAAGTTTGGAAAGCCTCGGTCAAATTTTTGCTTCCTTTTTTTGAATTCGTCATAATTTAATCTGGCTGAAACCAATATATTATACTTTTACAATATCTATAAGCTTGGTGTTTGGCGTTCAGTTCAGAAACGTTAGTGGAAAGGAAGTGAAGACCCGCGAGCTCCTCCGGGGTTACCGTTAAATGTTACCTGTTGGTAACATCGGTTGCCTACCTAATATTTTCCATTAGAAAAAATATAAATTTTTTAATATTTCATAACAATCTTATCACAGCATCTCATTAATTTGCGATTCTTTAATTGCCTTTCTACGCTCATTTTCGAGAATAATAGACGAAAGTCTATCCCAAAACAAGATGTCTTAGGCTGTTAATCAAATATTTCATTATATATGTACTTACTGAATTACACCGAAACGTGTAACGAGTTTGCGCAGCCCATCTCCGCGTCATCGCGCCCGGCAGGGCCACCGGGAGGAGGGGGCAGGGGGGACAAAGACCCGGGGCCCATGAAGTTTAGGGGGCCCATGAGCTCGAGAGGGGGCCCATCCAAATGACATAGAGAAGTGCAAGGCCCATCGAAATCTCATGTGAAGGCCGGAAAATTTGTTAAAATTTCGATGAAGACCTTTCTTTTTTTTTTTGAGATCACTTGATTTTGGTGAAAACCCTTTTTTTTTGTTTTTTTGTTTGTTTTCTTTTGGAGATCACATCAGTTTTCGGATCAAACAGCAGCATTTTCTCCGTCTATTTTGGACTTCACACAACCAGAATTCCGTTATGTTGGAGCTGGCCCCGGGCCCACGTTCGGCTCTCGGCGCCCCTGGCGCCCGGGCAAGGCAGTTTCTTTTGAACAATTGTCACAATGGTGGCGAACCGTTGGCAACACTGTGTTTGATTTGATCGGCCAGAGATTTGAATGTCAGACCTCCTGCTCCAGAAACGAACGCGTTACCGCTCGACCAACTGGTTGGTCGAGACTGTTTATTATAGGTTTCATTGTGCCTCTAAGATCCTGGATACTGTTTGTAGCTTATCGTTTCTTTTTCAGTGCATGGATCGTTCTTAATAAATCACTACTGAAATACAAAAACTATCAGTGTTTTACGGGAGCGTTGGTTTTCGACCTCCGAAGTCAAGCCCAAATGGTTACTTACTATAGTGCTACTATCAGTTATTAAATTGCAAAATTTTGTGTGGGGGGACGCTTTTGTGGAAATTATGTAATTCTGTCCCCGCAGTTGAAGTATTTTTTCGCGAAACCAGGTGAAGACCAAAACAAAAAGGTCTTCGCCGAAAATTATAGTGTTTTTTTCTTGAAATCAAGTGAGGACGAAAAAAAAGGTCTTCATCGCAATTTGGGACTATATTTGGCCGGAATTTCTAGGATTCATTCGTGCTGGCTGGCTCTTGATCGTTTCATAACCCAGCGCTAAAATCTCGATGAGTGGACGTCTAAATCTCGATGGGGGAGGCTAAATCTCAATGGGGGAACGCTAATTCGCGTCTCCCCTACAATTTAAAGGCGGTGAATCATCCAGCCAATTCCAGTGGTTTACAATAGCTAAAACTAAACTATAATTTTTGATATTTTTTGTTTTAATTTTGGGACTGCTGTTGCAAAGATATTCAACAAATACAAAAACATGTCCACCCGAAAAAAGTTTTTGGAAACTCTGAGTTTTGTTCTTCCCGCCAAAACCACAGTAGGCCTAATGGTTTAGAGAACTGTGGTAGGCCTAATAGTTTAGAGATAGTTAGGCCTAATAGTTTAATAAGATTACAGTAGGCCTAATAGTTTAGAGAACTATGGTTTTGGCGGGAAGATCAAAACTCAGAGTTGCCAAAAACTTTTTTCGGGGGGACATCTTTTTGTATTTGTTGAATATCTTTGCAAACGCAGCCCCAAAATCAAAGCAAAAAATATCAAAAATTATAGTTCAATTTTAGCTATTGTAAACCACCGGAATTGGCTGGATGATTCACCGCCTTTAAGTACTGGTTACTACTACTATCGCAACTGGCCAAAAATGAGCGAGTCTGTATACAACGGTTACACTGCTTGGCCCAGGCGCGTAGCCAGGATTTCGCAAAGGGGGGGCTTTTTTGGGAGGTGAAAACAACAGTAAACGAACTTGACCAAAATTTTCATCTGTCTTGAATCAGATTGAGGCAGTTTTTCTGTCAAAACCAGGTGATCTCCATAAAAAAGGTCTTCACCAAAATTGAAACGGTTTTTCCGGCCGAGATTAGGTGATCTTAAAAAAAAAGAAAGGATGTCTCAACCAAAATTCAGTCACTTCTCCTGACCAACTTTGGATGAGCTCCAGAAAACAAAAAACTTCACATGTCTGGTCCAAATAACAACAAGTCCTTCAAAACAGCAAGCCCTTCACAACTTCTGCTCCCCAATCCCGTTGGGGGGGCTGTTTTCAATTTCAGCGCAAAAATCGGTCTCAAAAGCACTAAACACTTGCTATTTTGCATACTTTTCAGGCCAATGGGTAGAGCTGTAGCCCCCCCGCCCCCCCTCTGGCTACGCTACTGGCTTGGCCCAATTATGGGAAATAACATGAGTGTAAAATGTCTTTCGTTTGCATATCGTAGTCTGGCTTGCGGTAGCAAAAAAACCAGACGATTGTGAAGTTGCTTTTATATCATGATGATGACGACGTATACTATATTAAGAGGTCCGGCACATCAAATGAAAAGCAAAACTTTTGAGAAAAGATTGTTTAATGCAGTACAACAAGTGATGGAAGCAAAAGCTTCAGGAAAATTAACTCTTCCTCATCCCTGATAGTAGAGGCGCTGCACGCAATTTTATTTTCCGTTGGGCTGGAGTGGCGCGCCGCTTATCCGTTGCCTACAGGGTCAAATAAAGCTTTGCAACTGCAACCATGTACGCTACCAGGATTTTGCAAAGGGGAGGGAGGGGGCTTGAAACAAAAGCTAAAATGTTCCTGTTTGAAAAAGGTCGCAATTGGACAGCATGTTAAGCACACTGGTGCAATTCAAGCAAATAGGGTAGACTGGAGTTTACGGGCTAATTCAACAGTCGTTCGGCAATTTTTGCAGTTTTTCGAAAAAATAACCATTTTAACGTCATTTGGATCATATTTCAAACGTTTTTAAAACCATTTAAACGAACAAAGTTGCTAGGATCTGGAATCAAGTCAATAAAGCTAAATTGCCTAGCCTTTTCAGCCCCTCTTTATTGGCGGATCAAGTCCTAAACACGTTTCAAATCTTGCATAATACATATGGCAGAGGTGAAGTCCAAGACACAAGGCTCGAGGCCAAGATCAAGGACACAAAAAATCCAAGATCTAGGATACACCTTCCAAGGACAGATTCTCTTGAGGCCAAGGACAGGATTGCTCGAGGCCAAGGCCAAGGACACAGCGCAGAAAAAAAAAACGGTTTTCCAAAAAAAAAGGTCTACGCTCAAAATGTTTGCAAGTTTTCCGCAAACTTCAGGCAATCTCAAAAAAAACAAAAAAAAAGGTTTTCGCCCACAAATTCACAAAATTTCCACAAAGTTCGTGCGTCAAAAATTGTTTTTGCAAGTTCTCTTGCGTGCTCCAAGACGAAACAACATTGCTCATGACATTGGCACATTTTCAACCGGTCAAAAAATAGTGCAAGTCTTCGAGCCGAGGACTTGCAGGGTTCGAGGCCAAAGCTAAGGTCTTCACCTTCGAGGCTTAGGCTAAGGACTTCAAATTGTGTCCTCGAGGACTTCTCCTCTGTATTTTTCTACATAGTCTGTTTATTTTTCAGGTTTTGCAGTTAATGGTATGTTATTTCTTATGTATGAAATGCAGCTAGCTCTATGAATTGGTATTTATTTATTTACTGAACTACAAAAAACAAAAATCCAATTTTGGTATGAATCCAAATCATATGTTCAAGCAACCAGTAAAAGTCACAGAAAAACAATTAAAGCATCCTAAAGTGACCGTTTTTGTCGCCTTCATTGTCATGCATGGCTTATTACAAACTTGGATTTTTATTTTTTGCTGTCTGGTAAATACCATTTCATCTAGCAAGCTGCATTTCATAAAAGCAGTATCATACAGAAATGAAGTCCTCGAGGACAGATTTTGAAGTCTTTGGCCTTGGCCTCGAAGTCTCAAGTCCTCGAAAATTGCCCTGTCCTCGGCTCGAGGACAGCACTATTTTTTGAACCGTTGAAATTTTGTTGGAAAGCGCCAGAAACCTAGCAGTAAATTTGCGTAGACCTTTTTTTGTTTTTCTCAAGTGGAAATCGCCTGAAAAAAAATTTTTGAAGACCTTTTTCGCCTGAAAACTTTTTTGAAGACCTTTTTTTGGAAATTGCTTGAAAATTTTTTTAAAAACCTTTTATTTTTGAACAATACTTGCGCCTGTGTTCTTGGTCCTTGGCCTTGGCCTCGATAGGGTCTGTCTTTGGCCTTGGCCTCGAAATTTTTTTGTGTCCTTGGCTTTGGCTTTGGCCTCGAGCCTTATGTCCTCGACTCCACCTCTAATAGCATAGCCTACTATTAAGTACCAAACCATATTATTAAGTATCAACTCTTAAGGTGAATGTTTCCTAAACTGTGAACTATATGCGTCATTCCAATAATGTGTTAGTTACTTTATTAGGTGTTTATTTAATTATTTAGTTTTAGCGCTTCTAAATTTTAATGACAAGCTAGGCGACGTCTTGCGATTACATTTGTATTTTAACATCGCCGGTAGGTGTCACTTCTGCGTGAAATATGTGTATCGTCAGTAAATTTTGTATCGGAAATTAGCTTGAACAGAAAACAACTCTTTTGCAATATTTTTGGGAAAATAACCCGTTTACTTAAACTGAAGTGTCAGCGCACACCCTGAAAACATGCTCACTGTATGCCACTTCCACCAATATATAAGGAGATAAAGCATAAAGGGGGTAAACACCTCCGCGCGTACGCGAAAACCCCTTAATTTGGGCGTAAACAAACATCAAACGATATCCGGTGACTCTTAAACTTCACGTGAGCTTTAGTTGGGTGGTTTGGCAACTTTTTGGAAGACTTATGAAAATCGGTGACATTCATCCATAATTGGTACTCTCTACTGCTAAGTGGCTTTGTACAAGCCGCAAATGTTGAAAATCTTACTTATTCTAACGTAGTAACAAGGGATCAGGCATATCTATTCGGTCCCAGCCATTTTTCGATAGTTGTAATTATTGCGGTGAAAATATTCATTTTTAAACTTGTTTAGAAAAAATTGATATCAATAATTTGGTTCGAACTGCATCAATGGACCTTTTCATTGTCTGTTCAAGATTTCAACTAAAAACCAGAAATCATGGTGCGGCCTTCAGGGCCCTAAACCAAACTGATTTAGGCCTATTGCCTTGAAAAAGGAAACAAAGACATTTTTTATCAAATTGCAGTCCAAATTTCGTGTAGCTATAGACCAAACTATTGATGGGTTACAGTCAAAAGTATGAATTTTTTTCTCGGTTGTTGCAAAATGGTTACGTAAAAATAAAAACACGTTACGCCATCGTCGGTCGGTCCAATGAGTCTCTTTTTTATTATTTCAATTGTTTTTTTTTTGTTTTTTCTGTTTGTAAATGACTCGTCGCGAGTCGACTCGAGTCGCTTTTGTTCAAAATACTAGACTCGAACTACATATCGACGTTATTTAACAGCGGTGGAGTCCTCAAGGAAGTTCTTGGCCTCGAGGACACATTTTGAAGTCCCTGGCGTTGGCCTGAAAGGTCAAGCCCTTGGCCTCGAAGCCTACAAGTTCTTGAAAATGCCCTGTCCTCAGCGGAGGACAGCACTATTTTTTGAATCGTTAAAAATGGGCCATGGTCATGACCTTTTTTACGTCATCTTGAAGAACGCCTGAAAATTTGTGAAGACCTTTTTTTTTGACAACGTCTGAAATTTTGCGGAAAATTTTTGTTTCTTACGCGATTACTTTTTTTTTGGAGAACACTTGCGCGTTGTCCTACGCATAGCCAGGGATCGAGTCCGGGCCTCCCCTCAATCGAAATGCCCCAAGTGAAAATAATGGGACAAAAAAGCCTTATTTCTTCAGTTTCAGTTTTTTTTAGCAACTTCGCGTACAAGAGTACACACGTATACAACAATAATTAACAAAAACATTTATTGTTAATTACTGTTGTATTGCAAAATTCAGAGGGCCCGGGCCCCCTCAATTCAATTTTGCCAGCTATTTTAAATGGAGGCTATAACTCAAATAAGATTAAGCGTTCTTTTCTTAAGAGTTGCTACCTCAGGCCCACATTTTACATTTTTATGAACGTAATGCAATAACTAGGTCCAGGAGCGGATTGAGGGGGGGATGAGGGGGGTGCACCCCTCCCCTACCAGCCTAAACAAACGTGCATATGAATATTATTAAACTTGTTTGGATTAGAGCAAAAGCAACAATCAGCCATTTGCGGGTAAAATCAGCTCGTTGAACTGTGAAGACTTTTCTTTTTTGAGATCACTTTGAAATCCGGAGAAAATAATACCAGCATTATTAATCATTTACATTCGAAATTTTACATTATAGTAAATACACAATTTTAGCTTATGAATTTCATCATCTCCCCCCCACCAAAATTTACTAGATCCGCCTCTGACCAGGGCCAGATTTACCATATGGCACAGTGCCAGTAGGGGCCCAGCGCTTAGATGAGAAGACTTTTTTGGTCTTCACCTATATTTGGCAGGAAGATGTTGCGATAATCCCCAAAGTGCCAGGGGAACAGCGCAATGTATATCCGGCCCTGGAAATTACATGGTTGGTAGACGTAACCGTTTATTGTACCATTTCTTAATAACAATTCACCTCCACCTCGCCAGTTTTCATGCACAAAATACTTTTTTTTAAATATCTAGGGAAAATGCTCATTGAACAAATTATTGAATTTTAATTAAGGGGGCCTGAGTCCCCTAACCGTACATGTGCTCTTATAACTAGTTAATTTTACGACAAAACAAAAATCTCTAAGGAACGTCTTCAAGTGAATTGGACTTGTTGTAGCGAGTCAAAAAGAGGACTCTCCGATTGCGGTTAATCGGCTTGACTGCGCATCCTACGAACTGTATGGTCTGTTGAGTTCCTGCGCTATTCTGTTGGCTTTACGTCTTGGTTGCTGCTATTCCGTTGCTTCGTTCCGCGACGTCATTGGTTGGAGCAGAGACTGCTACACTGCGATTTCCGGTAAAATATTGTAAGAGGCAATGCTTTTTACTTATCCCTACAAGGGCCACATTACTTACAATTAAAATTTAACACTAAAATTCAAGATTTTGAATAAGTTTCGGACAAATTGCAAATAAAAAGAGAATTGGATAAGTAGTCTTTTCAATTAGCTTTCAAATGTTAAAAATCTTGTTCTTTCAAATGGCTCTGAACAAGTGCGAAATATGATTTTTTTCCAAAAAATAACAAAAAAATCACTCAGCGGCTGGGGGCTCTGTCCCCAGACCCCCGTCTGTGATAAGGTGAAGTTACACTAGCTTACTCAATATGACTCGCAAGTTAGACATTTGCACTTTTTAACTATTAGTTTAAGTCCTCTCCCTTTAACAAAATCTTGGTTAAGTGTCAACAGGCCACAGCTTCAAATCTTCTATTCTACGATATCTTTGTCCCACAAAAACTTTCTCTTTTGAAAATTCCTGATGACGTTATTGCAAGTGATTTGCCCCCCCACCCCAATCAAAAATCCTGGATCTAAGCCTATGCGCGTTGTGTTCTAGGCCCTTGACCTCGAGCATTTCTGTCCTTGGCTTCCAGAGGGTCTGTCCTCAAAAAGTCGGTCCTTGGCCTTGGTTTTGGACTTTTTTTGAGTCCTTGGCCTCAAACTTTGGGTCCTCGACTCCACTTCTGTTATGTAACTTGAGTCACCAAAGTAGAAACTCTTGCCAACCGTGACTATAAAACCACATTTTGAGGTTACTATTTGCCGGAGACATGAGGCGGAAATATGGCATCAGAGTTCTCTGATGACGTTCTTTAGGGTTAATGACTTTTGCTCAAAAAAGAATTGCAAGAGATAAATATATTTACACTACAAAAGGTAAAAAGGCAGATCACGATTTTTATGCTCCTTCGTTATGTATTTTCATTTTCCAGCTTTTGTTGCGTATTGTGTAACGATAGGCAAAAACCGGCAAACATAAACAAAACTTTATTTACAAGGTATAAAAAAGTTCAAAAATGATTTGTTCAAAGTCCCTTTAAAAGTTTTTTCACTGAAATGTTCTTTTTTTTTTTACATTATTTTGATCCCCAATAAACAAGCAGTGAATTGCATTTACTTTTCATTTCTTTTTTGGAAATAGGATACCAATACTAAAAACTCAATGGCAAGCAAAAATAGCTGTTTTGGCCTCAACAACGGTATGACACAATAATTTTTGTCGATCGTTAATTCTGCTGCAGACAGATGCATCGTTGATGCTGGCGCTCATGTATCCGATTTCTGCAAAAATAAAATAAAATAATGTAAAAAACAATACAAAAACGATGTTAATATGCAAAACAAAATATCGGTTGTATACTCGTTATTGATATAACAACTATATGAACAAAGCCTCAAAGTTTATTTGTCGAAATTAACTGGCTTGCATTCGTCCAATTAACGGAAAAACTAAAACTCCCAAACAGTGGCGCAGGAGGTGGGGGGGGCACTGGCTCTTCCGCTTGGTTTTAAGGTGTCGATTGTGCGTCAAAATTTTCGGCAATTTCATATTTTCTGGGCAAAATTTTTTTTTGTGGGAGATCTTAATTTGGACAGAAAAACCGTCACAATATTAGTGAAGACCTGTTTTTTTTTTTCGGAGATCACCTTAATTCAATGCATCAAGTCATTTTTCGGGCAAAAGTTTGGTGCCCCCCAAATCATTTTGAACTCCTACGCCCATGCTCCCAAACATAACAAATTAACAACATAGTAATAGTAGTTTAGGCAAGTTTTTGAGTCAGAAGAAAAAAATCTTACAACAGTCAAAATTAAGTGGATTGGTAGGGATGATTTATGAAAAGATACCTATCTTAAGACTATAACCATATGAAGTATTTTTTGAGGTCTACTTCAGCTGTTTTTGCAGGAGATCGGTTTCGACCTCAAATTGGGGCGGTTTTCGGATTTTAAAGCCGAAGCCATGTGATCTATTGCCTAAAAATGTGATACAAACAAACATCTTATTAACTTGTCGTAAGTAGGTAGCCAAAGGGAGGAGGGCAATGAGCATAACCTCCTCATTGGCCTGTAGACAAAAATGCACAACAAGGAAAATGTATGTTTTTTGCCCTAATGTGACACTCTTTTGCAGTGATATTGACTCCAAAATGGTTTGAAGCCACTTTTAAACCATTTGATACATTTTTGCAAAAAGGTTATTTATCGTAACTGGCTTATAATTCTCATTGATCAAAAAAAATACATTCCAAATTTGAAAAATTAATTATTACAAAATAAACATAAAAAATCATCCGCGTTTAAACTATTTTGGGTCAGTTTTCATAAATCTCGCGAAAGTTTTTTCATCGAATCTGCCTTAACTACTTAAGGTTTTACTAAATTAATCGAAAAAATTTAAATTAAAGTTTTTAAATTATTATTTAGCACTAACCAAACGTGATAAAAACAAACTAAAAAACATGCACGTTTAATCAGTTTTGACCAGTTTCGATAAATGTCGCAAAAAGTGTATTTATTGAAACTGGCCTACATTTGCTGAACTAATCGAAAAAAACTCGAACTAAAGATTGAAAAGTTATTATTCATAATAAACAAACACAACAAAACATAAATAACATACGAGTTTGAGCTATTTTGTGTCAGTTTTGGCCAGTTTCGATAAATGTCGCAAAAAATGTATTTATCGAAACTGGCTTACCGTTGTTGAACTAATCGAAAAAAACTCAAACTAAAGATTGAAAAGTTATTACTTACAATCAACAAACACAACAAAACATAAATAACATACGAGTTTGAAGTACTTTGTGTCAGTTTGGCCAGTTTCGATAAATGTCGCAAAAAGTGTATTTATCGAAACTGGCTTACCGTTGTTGAACTAATCGGAAAAAACTCGAACTAAAGATTGAAAAGTTATTACTTACAATCAACAAACACAACAAAACATAACTAACATACGAGTTTGAAGTACTTTGTGTCAGTTTTGACCAGTTTAACAGTTTAAGTCAGTTTCGATAATGTCGCAAAAAGTTTATTTATCGAAACTGGCCAATTTTTGCAAAATTGAAGGAAAAAATTCCAACTTAAGATTAAAAAATTACTATTTATTACTAGCAACATGCACTACAACTTAGACATTATTCTATTTCAAGTTATTTCAGGTCAGTTTCGGTCATTTTTGTTCAGTTTCGGCCAGTTTCGGTCAGTTTCGGTCAGTTTCGATGAATTGACCTACCGTATTTTTACTGCCTTTTAAAATTTTAACTGCGTTACAAGGTGAATAGATTCAGATTCAGATTTATTTATTCACACTAAATTTAAGCACTTTACAGATAAATACAAAAAAATGGGAGACAACGAAAAGACCATACGGTCATCAGTGCCAGCTGCCACCCGTCTAAAGGTTAATGTTTTAATAAATACTTTTGATACCAATTACATTTGTAAATTTGGAGATTTTTCAAATAAAAATATCATGTTTTAGCAAATATTAAACAATGAACATTATAAAAAACAAACCTAGCACACAGAATAATAAGCAAAAAAAATCACAAGATAAAAGAGAACAAAAACAAAAAATCATATACAAACTAAACAAAAAAAAAAGAAATAAATAACAAAAAAAATAATAATAATAAATAAATAGAAAAGCAAAACAGAAGACCAAATGCTAATAACAAGCCAAATCAATTTTCAATCACTAATTATTCAGTATAGCAGTTAAGCAATCGTCTCTTATATTGATATTTAAAGGAGTTATTAGAAAGATTTTTCATATCACTGGGTACCTCACGCCATATTTTTGGGCCTGTGAAAGAAATGGTTGATTTGCGTTTTTCAGTTCTTGCAGAAGTTTGGACAAAGTTTGACTTAGTAGAAGTTCTAGTGCAATAATGATGAAACTTTTCGACCTTGGAGAAACCCAAATACAAATTTGAAATGTTGTTATTGTGAACAGAATGCATAATTTTAGTTAATTGCAACTTCACAATATCATTAAATTTTAAAAACTTCAATGTTTGGTATAGAGGGGAAGCAAAATGATGCCAACGAGTATTGGTCATAATTTTTAGAGCTTTGTTTTGAAGGGTTTGAACAGGTTTTAGAGAGGTTTTTCTTGCCTGTCCCCATAAGGAAGACCAGTACTGAAGGTGAGGATAGATCAATCCATAATAAGCACACTTTAGAGTGGATAAATTAACATATTTTCTTAAATTTGTTAATGCCCAGTTACCATGGGCAATTTTTGAGAATTGATTATGTATATGTGGTTTCCATGAGAGATCTTCATCAATTATTACATCAATTATTACTCCCAAATACTTTACATGCTTGACTTGAGCAAAATCATTCTTTCCTATTCTTATATTTAAGGATCCACCTTTAGACTTTGATTTGTTTACTACTAGAAATTCAGTTTTGTCATAGTTTAGAGATAGTTTGTTGGTTTTTAACCATTCGTCTACTTTGATTAACTCATTATTCATATGATTTTCTAACAACGATTCTGATTTGTTGGACATAGTTAAACTTGCATCGTCAGCAAATAGTCGAATGCAAAGATTACAAACGTTGGGCAAATCATTGATATAAATGAGAAATAGTAGTGTCCCCAATGTCGAGCCCTGAGGAACACCACAACTCACTGACTTTACAGAAGATTCTGCCTGATGAACAACAGTATATTGCTGTCTGTTTGTTAAGTAACTGCTCAAGAATTTTAGAGGCAATCTTCTAACTCCATAACAATTTAATTTTTTTATTAAAATATTATGATCAACAGTATCAAAAGCTTTTTTGAGGTCTAAAAAAACTGAATAAAGTGACAAAGTAACAAAGTAAACTATTTTGGGTCTGAAGTTCAATCATTACAATTATAGTCAGTGTATTTAGATGAACTAGAAAGCAATACATATCTAACCAGTAGAAAGTGAGTTCTATTTTTTTGCTGAGGTCACTATTATTAGTAGAGAAATACACGCCAAGCAAGTTCATTAATATTGTTCCATTCTCATTAGTCACCACTAAACAAAAAACTTGATACAGCATTTATAATAATAATAATTGGACTGGGGAAGGAAGCGTCAGTTACATGAAAATGTGAGAACTAACTACACTTTTATTCAGATGCTTGAGTAACAATTTTCACATAAAAAAATCTAAATGTTTTTTATCAGGAACATAACCAAAAACTTGCTAAGAAGAGGGGGCTTAACCTTACAGCTATAAGTTTGTCTGTATCTTACAAACGGTGGTTTGGAGCAAACCCCTTTGAGGTAAACGCGACCGTCGCAACGTAGCCTGCTGGTACCTACCGCAAGAAAATGCAAACTAATAAAATGCTCTCAAAAGCATTTAACTTCGCACTAAACATCGATACGCGCTCCGCTTGCGAGTAAAACACCAAACTTAGTTTTAGAAGCTGACTTTTCCTCCCAGCAACTGCTGGTATTACTGTGCTAAATTCTTGTCCTTTCGATGATAGTGTCAAATCATGCAAAAACTGCAATGTTTTTTTGCTTTCTCCAGCAAATCAACACAGCAATCCATTGCAAAATAAGCAAAAAATTCACTACATAACTGATGACAAATCCAGCTTTCAGTTTCACTCATAGCATTAACATTGAGAGTCTTCATAAACAGCACTAAATAACAAATACAAACAACTGTTTAAGCTTACTACAGATATCATAATATGCTTGCCTGAAAAAGAAAAATCACATCAAAAAACAACATAGTTAATGCTTTTAATGTACCTGTAAACTAGCCTATTGGTCTACACTCTACAAGATACCGGTTGATCTACTACTACCATAATGGGACATAGATGGTGAAATCGTTTAAGGATTTGTTAACTGAGTAAACCATAGGTGGGCACAAGTCCGTTTATCGTTAATCCGTTAATAACGAAGCTCACTTTTTCATTAACTCGTTAATCCGTTAAAAAGTTTTTTCATGTTAACGGACTAAATTAACTTCCGTTAAGTGCTGCTAACGAACTAAAGTAACTTCCGTTATGTTCCGTTAAGATTTTTATCATTAATATCATGCAGCTTCGTTGTGCATTTGAACTTGTTTTTATCTTGAAATTAGATTAGACTGTAAAATGTAACTTTCAAAACACAAAAAGACCACCATAACAATAAATATTTCCTTACAATCAGCTCAACAGCGTCAATACGTGTTCTAGAAGCGAGTGAATAAAACGAAATGTAAACTAGATGGGAGTTTGCCAGCAAACCCAGTGAACGACCGACGCGTAGCTAATGCTGTGACGCTCAATAGTACTTTTAGTCTACCGTAAAATCAGCAATTATTCAAAAATATCTGATTATGGAACCTCCAGAAAAGTGGAGTCAAATATTTGTCTGTTAAATATCTGCTGATATCATAAAACACTGGCACCCTAGCTTGAGCCGTTCAGAAAATTCATTTTTGGGGGGTCCATTTGGGGGATCCCCGGGGGGGTGGCACCCCCAAACTATGTCAAAATATTTGTCTGTTAAATATCTACTGATATCAAAAAGAATTGGCACCCTAGCTTGAGCCGTTCAAAAAATGGATTTTTTGGGGCCCCATTTTGGGGGGGGGTTCCCGGTGGAGTTGCCCCAAAAAAGTTCGGGAGAAAAAATTGCATTTGCAGCTCAACAACTTTACACAAAAATTAGATTTCGATGTGTTGTGGTTTAGGAGAAGAAGAGCGTACAAAATTTAGGAAGAAAAAAAAGGAAAAAAAAAGAAATAAACCTCATTGCGGCCAAAAGTGGGTTGGTTGGGATGAAAGGATATCTGGAGACATATAACCATATGAAATATTTTTTGCCGTACTTAAGCCGTTTTTGACTGAGACCGCTTTTTACGCCAAACTTGCGGGGCGGTTTTCGGGTTCTAAAACCGAAGTCCCGTGACTTATTGCCTCGAAATTGTGTACAAACATACAACTCATTAATCTCAAACTGCTGTCAAAATTTCATGTAGCTAGACCCAACCGTTCTCGAGTTATAAGCAAAAGTTTGAAATTTCGCACTCGTTTGTTGGAAAATGGCCGAGTAAAAACAGAGGAACACGCGACGCGAGCGTCGGTCGTTTCAATTACATGCAAAATGTTAACGGATTAACGGACTTTATTAACTTCCGTTAATTAAAGCTGAAAATAACGGATTAACGTTAACGGAGGTGTGAAGTTTGTTAACGGACTAGTGGTTAACGAAGCTAACGTTTTGCATTAACTTGCCCACCTATGGAGTAAACACCAAAAGAGAACTTTTGACATCTGCTTCCAGCTTTTTGCGTTTCTGCATTAAAACCATACGTGGGCAGTACCGCGGTACTTTTTTGGTACCGGTACCGGTACCGTCGGTACTTTTGTGGTACCGGTACCGCCAAAAAATAGCAAAGTACCGCGGTACCGTTCCTGTACTTTAGTTTTTTTTATTTTTAGTACGGATTTTAAGAACGTACCATTAAAAACTCGAAACGTTGTAAAAGTGCTTGCAAATAAATTGGATGAACAACCAATCTTTTTTCTTGATTTAGTGTTTAATTGTTGGTCTTACTCGCTACTACCACCGCAGGGACTTAGCGTTTGCAGTTTGCTGGCCGATTTGAAAAATTGACGTTTTCTTGCAATGGCAAAATAATGCATTACCAGTATGCATGCACCGGCGAAACAAAACCAAAACCGCTAAGAAAAAATTGTAAGAGACGACTTACGCAATGAATACTCATCACATCAGGCGTGAATACAATAGCGTAGCCAGTGGGCGCGGGGTAAATACATTGGCCTGCCGACCAAAATGCAGAATAAGAAAAATACTACGTTGTTAGCACTTCTGATACTGTCTTTTGCTCTAGAATAGATTCAAAAAATTATTTAAAGCATGTTTTGAAATGTTTATTGAAGGGGGAGGGAGCTAATTTGTCAAAAATAAAACTTATTAATCAGAAAAAAGACTATAAAGAATAACCGAGAATTGGTAATCAAATTTGATCGCTTTTTGAAAAATGCTCAACAACTTTTCTCGACCTTCCTTCGATTGGCCGCCATATATGCATACATCTTTCACTATAAAATTTAGCTGAAATAGATTACGTCTTGCGAGGTTTACTAAACTACCGAAATAGGATTTTATGATTTACCAACTTGTAAATAAGAGAACTGAAATTCTAGCAATAGCTACCTCCCACATAAACCATTTATTCACCTAGTACGGTATAATGATTTTTTTGCACTGCTAATTTTATGCCACGTAATAATAGCATTGATTTTTATCAAAATAGGCCTAAAATTAAGTTATTTTGCCAAAAAAATAAAAATTTTTCGAGCGCTGGGGGATCCGCCCCTACACCCTATGCCTCCGGTGGCTGGAGGCCTTGCCCCCGACGCCAATTGCCTCCGGTGGTTGGGGGATCCGCCCCCAGACCCCCGCAACGTCCTCCCCCCCCCATTGCAGATTTTTGGTTACGGGCATGCTTGAAGAAAAATTTACTGCGCGTTACTGCCGGCATCCATTTATATTAGCTTTTGACTTTAAATATGCCTGGAACGTTAGGCGAAAAAGATGTTCTGATTCACAAACGGTGTATAATATGGTCAAAAGTATTTCACCCGATAATACTTATACAGAAAAATTATCTCAAAAATCCTTTCATCTGCACCAACCTCACTTTGGCTTTGGCCGCGATGAGGTTTTTTTCTTCCTAAACATTGTACGCTCTTCTAATAAGTTCTACAGGGCAAAACAACGCAATCTAATTTTTGTGCAAAATTGTCGCGTAAAAAACACGGTTTCGTCTCTGGAAATTTTTGGGTGCCACCTCCCCTAAAACCGCACAAATTAATCCCCCAGAAATCAATTTTTATGATTGCACCTCTTTTAGAACCCCGGAAATTGAACATAACAAAAAATCATTATAGGGTGAGCCAAAAGTAAATGGACGGCATATGGAATGAATTTATGCCTCAGTTACTTTAATTGAATTGTTCATTTTAACTTTGTTACAACTATGTTATTTGTGGTATATAATTACAATTTTAGTACTAAAAATTGTTTTAATTTTACCTGTTTTCTATTATTATGTTACACTTAATTTTTTTTTACTGTCCACCTACTTTTGGCTCACCCTGTATTTTAACGGCTTTAGCCAAAAAGCTAATTTGTTTTATAATCAGAAGAGACAAAGAATCTTCTTGAGAGTCCCCTAAAAGCATGGCCAAAAGTGCTAAAGCTTTTTTGTGACAACTCTAATTGCATAATCTGTGTTCAACCCACACACTGGTTACGTTGTTGCGTCCTTGGATTGAGCGCTTTACGATGATTATCTCTGCTTGTGGCTTCGAACTAGCCAGAAATTCAGTGGTAAGAAATCAAAATTCACGGGACATTGGAAAACTAGAAACTCTTAAGCAGGTACAAATTCCTCCAGGCACGAAGTAAATATCACAATGAAAGTGTGCGGATTGTGCAATAATTAGCATCTAACCATGCTGTGTTGTGACAAGAGAATAAATATGCTATTCAACAGCAACAAAAAATGCTGTAATTTTGAAATTGTTCTCATGACGGGGAAACAAAATAATTTTTTAGAAGTCACCATTTACATGCGTCGTTCGTTTATAGGCTGGCAACTGGTAAGCTCCCATCTAGCTTTAAATAAGAAATGCAAAAAGTAATTGCAGCAACGAATCGACTAAAAACAAATCAAAACAGTACACTTTGCCAAAAGTGCAATTTATCCCCCAATTTCTAAGTTTTGTGTAAATGTCACCTGTGCAATAATTGGGAGCTGATGATCGTCAGAGTATCCTTCAGTGTCAACTTACGCATGTGATGATTTAGAGATGACTGCTGTTTGGTTATTATTGGGCACAAGATACTCTAGTACAGGGCTGCCCAACCCGTGGCCCGCGGGTCACATTTGGCCCACGAAGCTGTTTTGTGTGGCCCGCAAGGTTTTTTTGCGCGGTTGATTTCCTCATGGAAAGGCTTACTTAGCATTTTCTGGCAAATAAAAAGGTCTAAACCAAAACCCTCTTCTGTTTGGTTTTCCCAAAATCAGATCTGATTTGCGGCGAAGACCTTTTTTTTTTGGTCTTCACTTACTTTTGGGGACAGATACCCAAAATACTGACAGAAATCAACACCGATTTGCGGCGAAGATCTTTTTTTTTATCTTCACTTACTTTTGGGGACAGAGACCCAAAATACTGGCCAAAGTGAGCACCGATTTTTGTACAACAAACTTGCAATTCTTTGGAGTTGAATCTTGGTAAAATTGCATTTGGCACGCAATAACTTTTCTCCCGTAAATTTGGCCCGCACTAGTAAAAAGATTGGGCTGCCCTGCTCTAGAACAATACGTAGCCCGGTGACCGTAGTTTGTATAAGTTAGATACTTTATCGAGTCAATTTCATCACTAGCTAGTACTGTACTCACTATTGTAGTAATACTAATACTGCAACTGCTTACTATTCTACGGCAAACTTTCTCCAAAACGAACTGTAGGTCCACAGAGTTCGCACTAGTCGCGGAAACGAACCAAATTGCTAAAAGTGATGATTTACAATCTAGTAAACGAGGTCAATCAGTCCAATTTTTTTTCTTTTAATTTTTAAAAAAGTACCGCGGTACTTTTAATTTGAAAGTACCGGTAGCGCGGTACTAATTTTAGCAAAGTATCGAGTACCGCTACCGTGGTACTTTTGCAAAGTACCGTGCCCACCTATGATTAAAACCCAGAACTGTTATCGTCAAAACAGATTATGGCAAGTTTTCAATGGAAGGATCTAAACAAATCATTGATAGCTAGTAAATAGGCTAAGTACTACTACGTTTTTGAAGAAATGACTACTCTTTTTAATTCCAAATTCGATTTACTGTAGGCCTACTTCGTTTTTCGCTTATACTTCACAAACTTTTTTCTCAAGATTGTTTTGTTACCTAGGCTATTAGTCTAGACCAGGGTGTCGAAGCGAACCTGAACCCGAATGAACCGTTTCATTTTGGTGAACCCGAACCGAACCTGAACCAGCAAAATTTTACTTCAGTGAACCTGAACCGAACCTGAACTCTCAAAATTGTGCTCAAGCGACCCCAAACCGAACCTGAACCCCTAACAAAAATAAGAATATATTTTTCCATATCTGGATGCCGCTGGCGCTGGTACACGCACAATAACTGCTGTGGTGACCATCAACAGGATCAGCAATTTCTCCTTTTTTTTTTCTAGACGAAACGAGTAACGACAGTTAAATTTTAAGTCAATGAACCCGAACCGAACCTGAACCAGTAATATTTTACTTGAGTGAACCTGAACCAAACCTGAACCTCGAAAACCGTGCTTAAGTGAACCCGAACCAAACCTGAACCGCTAAAATATTTTGAGCAGGAGCTAAACCTGAACCCGAACCGTTATTTGAAACGGTTCGACACCCTGGTCTTGACTCTTCTTCATGGTTATTGCATGATAACATAATATAAACTCAATCTTCGTTTTGATTCCAGCGCGCTAGCTATGACGAAACAGAACCTGTGATTACTATAATAGCGCTTCAATAATAAAGTACACCACGCTTTCTGCTCATTGAATACATTTTAAAAGTAAGTTATTAAAATTAGCCTATGAAGCGACCAGTCGCGAAGATTAGCAACCACTCACGAAAGTTGGCAACCTTCGCGAGTGACGTAATTGACCACTCGCGAAGGTTGGCGAAGGTCGTTAACCTTCGCATCGCGTTGCTTCGCATCCAGTCTAAACGCACCTTAACTTGCATATTCGCTAGTAACCCCGACATTTCCAACATGACCTCGAATATACGCTGCGCAGTCATACCTGAGCAGTTTTTTTATCAGAGGTGGAGTCGAGGACACAAGGCTCGAGGCCAAGGCCAAGGCCAAGGACACAAAAAAAATCCGAGGCCAAGGCCAAGGCCAAGGACAGCCTTTCCGAGGACAGACACTCTCGAGGCCAAGGACAGGAATGCTCGAGGCCAAGGCCAAGGACCAAGGACACAAAGCGCAAGTGCTCTCCAAAAAAAAAAAAAAAAAGGTCTTCACAAAAATTTTTCAGGCGATCTCCAAAAAAAAAAAAAAAAAAAAAAAAAAGGTCTTCACAAAAATTTTTCAAGCGATCTCCACTAAAAAACGTTTTCCAAACAATTTTTCAAGCGTTCCACAAAATTTTAACATTCCAAAAAATAGTGCTGTCCTCGAGCCGAGGACAGGCCAATTTTCGAGGACTTGAGGCCTCGAGGCCAAGGCCAAGGACTTGACCTTCGAGGCCAAGGCCAAGGCCAAGGACTTCAAAATCTGTCCTCGAGGACGTCCTCGAGGCCAAGGACGTCCTCGAGGACTCCACCTCTGTTTTTTATTGCGACGTTGTTGTGACCTGGGGTTAAATACAGAGGTGGGCAGTAGCGCGCTACTATGGAAACCGAGTAGCGGTAGCGACGCTACTTTTTAGGGCAAGTAGCGGTAGCGATAGCGCCGCTACTTTTAGAAAATGAACTATCCCACTACCGCTACTTATTTCACGTGCTTATTGTAACATGTTTAATAAAATCAACAACAGATACATCGGTAAATTGGTATATTTAGTTCACAAAATTGTTAGTACAGGTGAGAATGCCGAAAAAACTTTGTTTGTGACGTCGTAATAATGAATTTATTACGTTTTGCTATTTCCAATGATAGATTTGTGCGGGTGATCACTGTCATCTAAAGTCTGAGCGAAGCTATGGCCACATGGCTGTGGTTCGATAGCAGCTGTATCTGAATAGGAGTTGCGTATAAGTTTACTACCAGAGGTGGAGTCGAGGACACGAGGCTCGAGGCCAAGACCACGGACACAAAAAAATTCCGAGGCCAAGACCAAGGACACAAAAAAATTCCGAGGCCAAGGACCGAGGACACAAGCGCAGCGTTCTCCAAAAAAAAGTCTTCAACAATTTTTTTCAGGTGATCTCCACTTGAGGAAAACAAAAAAAGGTCTTTGCAATTTTTTCCGCGAGGTTTCTGGCGTTTTCCAACAAAATTTCAAAGGTTCAAAAAATAGTGCTGTCCTCGAGCCGAAGACAGGGCAATTTTCGAGGACTTGAGGCTTTGAGGCCAAGGACTTCAAAATGTGTTCTCAAGGACGTCCTCGAGGACTCCATCTCTGTTTACTACAGTTATAGGTTAGTTATTATAAACTGATAGTAGGTCTGTTGGCAAAAAGCAAACTAAAAAAATGCAAAGATACAGTTGGGCACCAGTGTAGAGACTTGCGCTTGCTTAGGCCGCATTAGGCAGTTAGAGACTGGCCCGGCGCCAGAGTGGTGTGCTTGTGAGGAGGGGGCACAAAACAATTTTTTGGGGGTGCGGTTTGCAAGCAACGAATTGCAGTATCTTTTTTTCGTTAATTTTCGGTGAAGACCAAAGAACAGCCTTCATCGAAATGCGGTAGCTTTTTTCGTCAATTTTAATCAAAAATATAAACAAGGTCTATTTCAGTTGAAGATCAACATAAAATCACAAAAAAAAACAAAGCAAAAAAATAAAGTTTGAAAAAATTTTCGCGGAGTTCTGTTACTGTGATTTGTAGTTGCTGTCAAAAAATTTTTTTGTTTGTTGGTTTGCATAGCAATGTTCAGGGTTGATTAAGTGTTTGTTTTTATTTTAACAATAAATGAATATAATTACTAAAAAATACGAAGCATAGCTATTATTTGAGCAATCTAAATCCGTGGTTCTCAACCTATGGGCCGCGACCCAAAGTTGGGTCGCCTGAAAATTCTTTTGGGTCACTTGGTTTCTTTTTGTGGACATCCGCAAAGGGTGAAATATGCATAAAGCAATAACAAAAAATGACTCAGCAAACCCGCTTAAATATGTGGATTCCCGAAGTGAAGACCTTTTTTGGTCTTCTTAAAACCCGTGGTATACAAAGCCTTGGGGTACACAAGTCTGATCTAACCCGCGGAAGTTTGTGGATAACCGATGTGAGTGAGGACCTTTTTTTTTGGTCTTCACCTCACTTTCCGCAAATATGGGTCGTTTAACGTCACAAATTTGACTTTTTCAATAACTTTGGTTCGTTTGAGAACCACTGATCTAAATAATATAAGCGCTCTATTTTTGATCACAAAAACGTCGTTAATAATTTATTAAATACTTTTTTTCGAAAGAACAATATTACTTTTATAAGAACACGCAGCTCAGTTTTGCTCAAAATTAAAAAAAACGCATTTGGACCTAAGCTACTGTAGCCTTAGCAAGAAAAATATATTTAAAGAGCACTAGATCTGATTCAACGCTTTTGTAGATAATTAATCAATGGAGTTCTCTTAATTTTTTCTGTATTGCCATTGCTGATTTTAATGATTTGTCTTACAGTTTAGGCTTAATCGTGATTACATTTTATTCACCCAGTTGTCTTGGCCAGCTGACCAGGAGACAGCGAAGGTATTGTCTTGGCCAGGAGACAGCGAAGGTAACGTATGGTCTTCGAGTCAAGCCGCCACCTGCCCACCTGTTTACCACACTCGGCGCAGGCTTCATACTGTCCCTTTAATTGCTGAACGTCAAGCAGGAAAACTGTGAATACCAATTTTTACAGTATTTGGTTTGACCGGACCGGGAATCGAAACCGAGTCTACCGCATCAGTAGCAGACGCTTTATCCATTTGATCACTGATCGGTTATTAATAATAATGATCTAATTTAAACCAAAAGTTAACGTTTAACTAAACAAAAATAGATATGTCAATTTATACATAATGAAATTTATGTCACTTTATACTTTAACTATGGTTAAGAGCAATTGAAGTTAAAAATACTGTACGTGAAAATTTGAAAACAGTCAGCCTAAACCCAAAATATGCTGGATTCAAAAAATGTATAGTTTTTCAGGAACGCTATTCACAAGAGAATCGATGATAATCTAATCTATCTTTTATTATCCCAGTATACACGCAATTACTCATACATTACTGCAAAAAAAAATATTGACACGTTGTTTAAAGTAGCGGGTAGTGCCGCTACTTTCGTGGTAAAGTAGCGGTAGCGCGCTACTTTTAAAGACGAGTAGCGGGTAGCGGTAGCGACGCTACTTTTTAGGGCAAGTAGCGGGAGCGGCGCTACTTTTAAAGTAGCGCGTGCCCATCTCTGGTTAAATAGCCTTACACTCTGAAATGTGGAACAAACTGGAAATATGCGCCCTGGCTACAGATATAAAAACAGAAAATGCCTGAGTGTGGGATATTCATTTCTAAACCAGAAAAGAAAAAGCAAAGATTCTATTGTATTCTAAGCTACCATACAACCAATGACATAAAACTAGATGATACGCAACTCTTTTTCCTCTTTGTTTCTTTATTGTGCAGAATTTTGCTCTGTCTTTGCCCGCGCTAAACTGCTGACAGTGACTGTACTGTATAGCCTTAGCCTTGCTCAACTAACAATAGGTAGCAATTATTACAAATATCGTCTGTGGAAGTTGTGGCTCTGCGTAATTTACGTAAAGTTTTGTCAACTACTAAATTACCTCCTAAAATCCAATTTTCGAGTTAGTGCTGCGTAATACAGTAATGGAGTCGAGTATTCAACTTCTGAGTACGAGTACGAATACGAGTACCGCTAAAAACTTCGAGTACGAGTACTGATATTGAAAAATGTACTGGAGTACAAGTACCGTAAAAAAGTTTGAGTACGAGTACTTTGACAAGTTTGGAAAAAAATTTTTTTAAGTTGTAACAGCTCAAAATTTGTCGCTAAAACATAAACGAATACGTTTTTTTCTGTGAGTGGGATGTTAAGAAGGCCCACAACTGCAGGCGACAATTTTCTGCTAAGTTACACGCAAAATTACTGTTATAGTTTAAACAAATTAGGTACCTTGACGTTGAAAGCAAGTGCACGTTTTTTTGCGCGTTGGAAAAAACCTTGGCTTGCAGAAGCAGCAAATTGCTCGTTGTTGCAAGAAGTTCTGTTGCAGTCGCAGAAAAATGTTTAACTCTAAAACTGAACAAAGAATTAACTTGAAATTTTTGGTAAAATTCTAGCTTTGATGGAAGTTTACGGCAAAGAATGCATGTCAAGAACCCGTGTTTTTGAATGGCACAAAAGATTTCATGATGGCCGGACTGATGCTGAAGATGATAAACGTTCACGACGCCCAACCATATCAAAAACCACCAACAATAACCGAGAAAGTGAAAAAATTGTCCGAGAAGATCGTCGGCTTAGTATTCGACTGATAGCAGAGAGGATGTCCATTGACGAAGAAACAGTGTGGCAAGTACTGCATGACAATCTGCATAAATTATGACAAAGGTCTGTGCACAAGTTGTTTCAAAGCTTTTAACTAGCGATCAAAAAGAAAAAACGCCAAGAGATTTGCGCTGACATTTCAAAACAAATTGAAGAAAACCCTAAATTTTTAGACAGTGTGATTACTGTACATGCGATGAGAGATGAATTTTCCAGTATGACCCAGAGACAAAGAGGCAGTCCATGCATTGGAAAACTGCAAACTCACCTCGAACTAAAAAAGCAAAATATAGCAAAATCAAAATTCAAGGCAATGTTAATTTTTTTTTTATGTTATTTAAAGGTGTTGTCATTTTCTTTTTTTTTTATGAAAATCCGAATGAAACGCTATGTTGATGCTAAGGGAGAATACATCAAAGGGGAAACAAAATAAAAAGACCTTTTTTTCTTCAATAAAATTGTTTTATGTCACCAGTCTTGTTATTTAATAGCGACACCTCGTATACCGTATGCTTCTTCAATCACAAATAAGCTTTCAAAGTCCTCTACTCCAAACATGATTACACACAACAATTTTTTGAAAGCTTTTGCGATTAAATGTTATATTCAATTAACATTTAATCATAGGTGGGAAAGTTGATGCAAAACGTTAACTTCGTTAACCACTAGTCCGTTAACAAACTTCACACTTCCTTTAACGTTAATCCATTATTTTCAGCTTTAATTAACGGAACTTAATAAAGTCCGTTAATTCGCTAATATTTTGCGTGTAATATACATTTTTTTATGTTAACTCGCTTTCAGAGCACATTATGGAGCGCCGTTTGTGTACCCTAATTTGTGCAATGTTTTTTTGCATATTTAATTATATAGTCATTTTAATTAAACATGCAAAAATAAATATACAAAAACAAAACAGGTGCAAAAACAAATATGCAAAAATTTTTGAATATTTATTACACCATAATTTGCGCAACGTTTTTTTCCATATTTATTTAAATGATCATTTTAATCAAATATACAAAAATATATGCCGCAGAATAAACCGTTGCAAAAATAAATAGACAAACAACTGTTACCCAAAAATTTTTTGAAGCAAAAATTTCTGACACAAAAATTGTTGTTGCAAAAATGAATCCAATAAAATTTTTGTGGATTTATTTTTGCAACATCATTTTTTGCATCAAAATTTTTTGCATTACAATTGAAATATTTGCACATTTATTTTTAATAGCAAAGAAACAAAACACGTCAAAATAAATGTGCAAAATTTTGTGACGCAAAGAATGTTGATGCAAAATTTCTTGTCGCAAAAAAAACGCGTGTAAAAATAAAATGTCAAAAATATTTGACTATTTAGTTCGTGTCCGTAATGATCAAAGGTTGAAAGTATGCGGGCGGGTAGGTACCAGCAAGGTATAAAACTGGAACTTAAGGACGACGGCAGCTATAGTAAGGTGCTAGTCTCTTTGGGTTAGGAAATGATGGTTCATTCACCCATACCTTTCAGCCCGCATAATTTCAACCCTTGATCATTATGGATATGAACTAAATAGTCAAATATTTTTGACGATTTATTTTTGCACACTTTTTTTTGCGACAAGAAATTTTGCATCAACATTCTTTGCGTCACAAAATTTTGCACATTTATTTTGGCTTGCTTTGTTTCTTTGCTATCAAAAATAAATGTACAAATATTTGTGACACAAACAATTGTAATGCAAAATATTTTGATGCAAAAAATGATGTTGCAAAAATTTTTGTGTCAGAAATTTTTGCGCAAAATATTTTTGTGTTACAGTTGTTTGTCTATTTCTTTTTGCAACGGTTCATTCTGCGGCATATTTTTGTATATTTGAATAAAATAACTATTTAAATAAATATGCAAAAAAACGTTGCGCAAATTATAATGTACTAAATATTCAAAAATTTTTGCATATTTGTTTTTGCACCTGTTTTTTTTGTATATTTATTTTTGCATATTTAATTAAAATGACTATTTAATTAAATATGCAAAAAAACATTGCACAAATTAGGGTACACAAACGGTGCCCCATAGCACATACTGACGTAGTTGAGCTGATTGTAAGGAAAAAAATTTTGCTATGGTGGTCTTTTTGTGTTTTGGAATTTACATTTTACAGTCTAATCTAATTTCAAGACAAAAATAAGTTCAAATGCACTAATGAAGCTGCAATTGGAAAATCTTTGGAAATTGCGGACAGCAATAATTAATAGACCTATGAGGCTGCAGCTTATTATTTGTCACAAAAAAGAGCTCCTTTCTTCGCTTTTTTCTATAAAGCTCGTGCTAAAATGCAACTAGTGTTACCAGTGCCAACTGGTTTGTACCATTATGATAAATGAATGGTGCAAGATATTAGCGATAAAAACTTTAACGGAAATTAACAGAACTTAACGGAAGTTAATTTAATCCTTTAACATGAAAAAACTTTTTAACGGATTAACGATTTAATGAAAAAGTTAGCTTCGTAATTAACGGATTAACAATTGAAGGACTTGTGCCCTTCTATGCATTTAATCAAAGACTATCTAAAACTTGTAAAACTAAACTGCAAATGATGTAGTAGTAAATGTTCTCGAAATAATGCTGCTTTTCAAAGGAGGTGACTAAGTAATGTGAGCATAAAATAATGCTGCCATTTAATATCAGCTACTAGCTACAGCTGTAATTTAGAGCGGTATTTTTATTCTGTATATTTACCTGTTTACTGTTCTATTATTTAATTTCAGATCTAACGTCCATTTTTCTAAAATAATCCTAATTAGTGCTAAGTCATATTAATATTTCAAACGCATTTTACATGCGTTATCAAAAGACTTGACTTATTATTTTATCAATTTCTTGCAAAAAAAAGCGAAATTTTGGCTACAGCTGCAACTCAGCTACAGAATAACTATGCAACTAGAACTAAGCTATCTCTATCTGACCTAAATTTAACACTGAAAATATTGCCTGCAAATCTAACTCTATGCTTTTTCGGATACCTCTTCCAATACCACAGTAAAACTATTATTTGGGATTGGGAGATTACAGTAATACATCTACTGTAGAAAATAATCTATCAACATTTGAGCTGAAACTGTAAAATGCTAACCCAACTGATGTCGTCTTTGTACAACACGCGTGGCTCGATTTCTGTGGTATGTAACTTTAATTGCTAAATAAATCAAAATTTGCGGCAACTTTCACACGTTTTGTGCAGCAGAAAGGCGTTTGTTGTCAAACAATTCTATGCGCTGTCGACCCAATCACTTTACCACATTCCAACGCTTGATTTCGCTTGTTCTCACCATTAAAAAGCTGTTTGTTTAGCTGCGGTCTGCACGGATTCACGCAAAAGCAACTCAATAAATTAGCGGGTTTTATTGGCTGCAGGTTACTATCAAAAATTCATTTTGTTTATTACTTTTAGCAAAGGCCAAATGTACTCATGTACTCAGCTCTTTTTTTGATCGAGTACCGAGTACATTGACCTTCGAGTACGAGTACCTGGGGTTCCGAGTATGAGTACTCAAAAAACGGTACTCAAGTTGTACTCAAGTACGAGTATTGTACTCGAGTACTTTATTAGTGCGTAAAATACATAAATATTAACGTTTTATTGCAACTTAACGTTACGACATCACTGAACTGTAAATATGAAAAGTGTTCTGTTTTTTTTTTGTTTATTGTTGTGGTTTCTCATTTCTTCTGCTTTTCTGAGTCAAAATATGTTAAATGCTTTATACTGAATTGATTGAACTACTCTAATTATGTAAGAGTCAGTTTTATGTTTCATTTTGTGTTGTTGTTATGGTAGCATTGAACTTTGAAGAGTCAAGAGCGTACGTTAATTTTCGTTGCTTCCATGCCAGAAATGGCAAAAATAAACTGAATTAAATAATGTCAAAAAAAATTGCCGTAGTTTTTTACGGCATATAGTATATTTTTTTTTATAAGAACCAATAAATATTAAGTTAAGGCTTGCTGTTCGTAGTTTTTTGCCGAATTTTGGCCTCAATTGTTCTTAAATTTTGAAAATACGGATATTAATTTTAGTGACCACATTTGTACAACTGTTTGAGATGTTAGTTTTAGCGATCATATTTGTATTGTTTAGTCCCAAAGCTTTGTGTGCTTGAGTGAACGTTTTTTACTGCTTTTGCTGCAACGAAAAATTACTCTTTTTTCGACTTGAACGACTCCCAAAAATTTTCTTAGTTACTCGCATAGAGCGCAACAGCATTCTTTAATCTCGTAAGAGTTGCAATTTTGCTCGCAAATACAAGAAAACCACTGAAACTTTATCGGTTTGAATCAATACAGAATTTAGTTTCTCGTATTAATTTGGATTTTTTTTCCTTTTTCATTTGTTCTTATAATTTATTTTTGCTGCTGAGGCTGGAATTTTTCTTAATTTGTTCTTAAAATTTGAGCAAAAATGAGTCTAGTGTTCTCATCATCATATTTATTTATTTACTAAGTGACGTCATATGAAAGCACAAAAAAAACTGCAACTTCCTCTAGGTCTATCACCAAAGCATCGAAATATGCAATTCCTTTAAAACCAAACACACAAACTTGCAGAGTCAAAGCGATATTTAGTCACTTGGTGAGGAGACAGCGAAGGACCGAAAGGTCATCTAAGTCTACTGCCACCTCACCAAGTTAAGGTTAAAAAAAAACAGCTTCTAGATTTTCTCAGTCTGCTACTTTCTACGATAAAAAATTTTACGCAAAATTAAAACAAAGTGTTGCAAAGATATGTACATTTTGTACAGTGTATACACAAAACTCACAGTCACCATGTAAAGAAAATGCCAAGAGAACATTAGAATTGCTCTAACTCTAAGCATACTAAAAAATAAAAATGCTGTAACTACAGATTGGATAGAAATAAAATTAATAAAGTTCATAATGCTTATTTATGTTTTTTAGAATTTAAAGTGGGCAATTGGAGTGAAAAAAAACCTCCTTGCTTTGTTTTGCATTGTTTGCCAACAGTGGTGGGCAGTAACTAGTTACAATTGTAACTAGTTACTGTAACTAGTTACTTTTTTAGTAACTGTAACTTCGTTACTTTTTTTCAGATGTAACGATATTTGTAACTAGTTACCAGTTTAGAGCCCTAAAAAAAGTTACAGTTACAGTTACGTTTTGTACAACATGCTTTGAACCAAATTACAGATTTTTTATGAATTCCATTCAAAATAATTGTATTACAAAGCCAACACAGGACGCACAGTCGACTGTCTGATCAACCATAACCTTAATTTATCCATATTTTCTTCACTGTGTTCACTGGACTATACATGCGGTTGCTGGTTAAAGTTTAAGTTAAAGCCGTCAGGCCTGTTTTTAGTCCAAATTTTTAATCACTAAAGTAACTGTAACTTGTAACTGTAACTGTAACTAGTTACTTTTTCAAATTTGTAACTGTAACTGTAACTTAGTTACTTTTTTTGCCAAGTAACTGTAACTTGTAACTAGTTACTTTTAGAAAGTAACTTGCCCACCACTGTTTGCCAATATGTCATTAGTACTGGTACAATTTCCAATACCAGTATATATCAACCTCAGTCAGTTATTGCAAAATTACTAATAATTCAAGGGCACATCAAAATGAGAGATGACGTATTGTAATAAATGTGTGATAGATGAATGCACCAAGCTCATGGTATTTAAGCAATAGAATAGGTTATAGTTGAACTCAAGCATAAATATGCAACTATGATTCCTGTAATTACTACTGCATTGCTGATAGAAAGCTGTTATTCTAGCTTTTATCAATTTCATAGTTTGATAAAAAATGAGCTTTGACAGCTTTTTTAAATCTGTAGAATGAAACTTCTTTCATACTGCTTGGAATTTCATTCCAAACTTTAATTCCTGCGAATGATAGAGACTTTTGCCCTAATCTTGTTCTAGTTCTTGGAAGAAAGAAGTTGTTTTTGTGGCTCAATCTTGTCTTATGTGTATAGCAGTTTTTAATTAGGCTAAACTTATCTAAATTTACAAAAGATAATACATTATTGTGAATTTTGTACATTACCTTTGCAGTTTCCAGAGAGTAAATATCCTTGAGTTTTAAGCATTTAGCTTGATAGAACAAAGGATTAGTATGCTCACGATATTCACTTCCAGTTAATAATCTGATGCTTCTTTTTTGCAGAATAAAGAGTGGTGGTAATGTTGATTTTGAAGCAGTCCCCCAACTACTTATGCAGTATTGCAGATGAGAGTATATGAGGCAGTGGTAAACAGATCTTAAGGTTTGCTCATCTACAAAGTGTTTTAATTGATTAAGGGCCCAAGATCCTCTTGCTACCTTTGAACATTGTTCCTTGATTTGTTGTTTCCAGTTTAGATTGTCGTCTATGAGAACACCTAGATACTTTATGTGATGTGCAGTGTTCCCTCTAAGTTTTCACCTTCTGCAAAAATGCCGGAAATAGTGCGAACGTTCTAAACTCAATGTGAAAATGCCGAAAATTTTCTCATCATTTTTGTCCGGTTTAAATGTGATCTCCAAAGAAAAAAAAAAAAAAGGTCATCACGCCGATTTTATGTTGATCTCCAAAATCAAAAAAAAAAAAAAAAAGGTCCTTCGTCTAAGTTCTGCAACTTTTCTCCGCGATTTCTGCGACATACCAGAGCGAGGCGCCGTGAACCGCGGCTGTCTACGGTTTTTGGCGGGAAACAAAAACGCCGGTTTTTGGCAGGAGAAAAAACGCCGGAATTCGCAAAATTTCAGTGCAAAAATGCCGGAAAAAATTTCGCACTTTTCCCACTTTTTTGCGCTTATAGGGAACACTGGTGATGTGATTGCTAGATTGGATTATTATCTATTGATACTTTGAGTTCAGGTTTATTTTGTTTTGTTGTCACTACCATAAACTCAGTTTTATTAAAGTTAATTGATAATTTATTTATCTTGTTCTTATAAAATTGTTCTAGAAAAGAGTGTAGCCTATGATCAGTTAGTTTGTGCGTTTTTGATTTCTTTTTTTTAAGATATGTTATCCTGTGGTGAAGTATCTTTATAAAAAAGATTAACTTCTACTTTGGAATGCGAAGTCTTTGCCGATGAAAAATCTTGTTTTTTTACAAAAAAGATTGATTTTATGATATTTTTGCGTGAAATTTTGGTTGCAAATTTTATTTTGGAGGGTCGCTGCTCAAGAAATTTTTGCTTAAATTTCATTAAGAAAGCCGTCGATTTTGAGACGTTTTAATGAAAAAAAGTTGAATTCATCATAATAATTTAGTGAAAAATCACGGTTATGTTTTGAAATTGATCGCAGAGAAACTCCAAAGCAGATGCGGTTTTGTTTAATACACAGCGCCACTGTTGTTTCGTGACAGCAGGATAAACCAAAAATAAATCATCAGCTACAGCATATGATCAAAACTCTAAATGTCATCTGATGTCTTAAACCCCTATACCTTTGAAGATTCATATATTTTACAAACTTCTTGGGAAAAAACGTCAACGTAGCCTACCTTTTTTTCAGAATTAGTGACTGCAATACGTCCTTGTGTCCTTGTGAAAGACACTTGATGCATATTTCCTATTAGGGCCAAGCAGTCTACCCGCAGTGGAGGCCCAGCAACAGGAAAGACTTGCAAACAGAACCCAAAAAAGTGCTTGGCGTCATAGGCGTAGCTAGGATTTTTGATTAGTGGAGCTCAAACCGCAAAGCAATGACGCCATCAGAACTTTTCAAAAGGAATTTTTAATGGGACAAAGATACCGTAAAATGGAGGATCAGAAGCAGAAACTTGGGTTACCATGTAACCAGGACTTTGCTAAAGAGGGTCAGGACTTGAACCAAAACTTGAAAAGTTTTCAAAAAATTGTAAATTGGGAGAGGTGGCGAGTAGACTAGTGTAACTTAAATGTATCACGGAGTAGGGTTTTGGGGGCTTTGCCCTGTTATTTTGTAATGTTTTAGAAATTTTTTATAATGTTTTTTATGTTTTTTTTGTAATGTTTTAGAAAAAATTGCAATTCTTAGGCCATTTGGATCACATTTTGCACGTTTGCAGATCCATTTAAAATCACTAAATTTTTAAGATTTGAAAGCCAACTGAAAAAATTAAATTGTTTAATCTTCCATTTACTTGCAGGTCAAGTCCAAAACACGTTTAAAATCTTGCTTTTTTAGGTTAAATTTTGCAAGTAGTCTTTTAAATTTGGTCCAGGTAGGGTGAAGCAAGATGCAATGCCTCCTGCAATATTCTTAGCAGCTAGTAAATAATAATTCACACAAAAATTTGCCTCAGAGATTTTTGTTTTATCATAAAAATAGCCAGTTTTAGGAGTACATAAACGACCAGGACCCAAGCTCGCTCAATTCAAATTCAATAATTTGTTCAATAACCATTTTCCCTAGCTAAATGTTTTTTCAAAAGTATTTTGTTGCGATAAAACTGCTGAGATGGAGGTGAATTGTTATTCAAAGTTGGTACAAAAGATGGTTACGAGTCATGTTATTGCAGTATGTTCACAAAAAGGTTAGATGAGGGGTTGAGATTGCAACTTTTAGGACAAAAAGCCTGAGTTTCTTGCTGATAATATGTTTACATTGGTTGGATATTTATATTGTACTGTTGAACGCAAAAGTGCTAAAATAAACTTAAGGTGAAAAAAGATTTTGTTGTCATTATTTTTATCATTGGTAGCAATTCAATTTGCCCCCCCCGCCCCCTGGCTACGCCTGTGCTAGGCGTTGATGTGGTAAGACAGACGAAAAGTGCCTGGTTCATACGAATGATCGATCGAGTGACTACAGCAAAAGTTCATGACCTATAAAAAATGTTGGTACGGATGAGTAAGACTTCGACTATTTCGTTCACACCCTTTAAACGATAAAGAATGGACACGATCCTACCCTGAATATGCTATCAAAGACCAGTAGAAACAGCTCCAATTTTCAAGATATTGCTTTTACTCGAATGATATAAACATGAATACCTATTAGTTTACTTCAAACCACTGTTAATTACTTTGCAAGCCCATTATTAGCACTTCAACCGACCTTTTTCAAACTGTGCACTAATCGCCAGTGCCAGAGAAAAGCAGAAGAGTGAGGCCTGCAGCCAAGCGTGACCGAGCAGAGAATAAAATGAGCGCATTCGCGCAGTTTCCGATCATCTAGTTTTATGTCATTGATACAACTATTATATATCTCAGAGTCAGATGTTTAGCCCATGGGCCATGAATGACTGCATGTGGCGTGCTCTAACTGTCTAATCTTGTCCTTAAAATCTCTTGCAGGCATTTTTGATTTAGCATAGCCTAGGTCATAGCTGAATCGATTTACTCCTATTGTGACTAAGGTAAGTTACCTTTAGCAAATACTGGCCTCCCTTTGGACGAAGGCCTCCATAGAAAATGGAACCAATGTTACTCTATTTTTAATTTGTAGTTCTACTTACCGATCTAAATAGTGTTGTAGCATAATTGCTTTAGATTGCCTAGTACTGAGTATACTCGACTACTTGTAGCACTATAGGAGGTAGAGTTCAGAGTTTAGTGTTTCTCATTTCATTTTATGTAATTACCTGCATTCTGCCATTGCACAATTATCACCCAACTTCAGTTTTCTGCTGTGTTAAATGCATTCAATTGATGCTACGTACTAGTAGTGATAACACTTCGAAAAAATTTTTGCTGGAAGAGTATTTGATTCTTACTAGCACTACTACTAAATTTTCAAATACAAACAAGAAGGGCTTTCCTGTAATGAATGCATTAACTTCCTACACCAGAGCATTTCCTATGCTTCTAGGATCATCACTTACAAGGTAAGTTTTCAAATGTTTTTAAAATAAAAATATTTTACTTGTGATTATGATTCATCTTTGATCCATCTTCTCTTTAGTGTGGTTATACAATTATGATTTATATGGTATTGCTGATCTAACTGTGAATCAAACCTGAACTTGTGTAACATCTGTGTATTACTGGTAGTTCACAGTTCATTCATCCAAGTTGTTTGTTTGTTTGAAAAAAAAACAAAACAATCAAATGATATATACAACATAGTTTAGAGTTCAAAGGTGCCAGTACAAGCTTGCTGCTCGCTCCATTAGCATATATTGTTTCAATGGAATAAAATCCTACTCTAATTAGAATTCATCCGCTTGAACTTTTATCGTTTTTAGGTTTTTTAATGATTTTATTTTATAATAATTTATTCTAACTGGATTGTCATTGTTTTGTTTGGTTGAGACGAAATATCTTTATTTAACTGTATTAGATTTTTTTGTGTACTAAATTTTAATTTTTTAGAATGAAATTGACGTTATCATTTCTGCCAAAGTACTCAAGCACAAACCAAGCTACTACCAATTCTGATGATTCTTCAGACTGTACTAATAATTCAAACTTGAAAAGCAATCCATACTATGAGAAATATGCTGAAAAGATAGAGAAATTGAAATAGTAATAAAAGAAATTTTTGTATCTGGTTTTTATCGCCTTAATAACAATATCAGATATTAGGTGAACTGTTAAAGTAATTCAATATATAAATATGCATGATTTTATTGGGTTGTCGCATAAGTTCGTTCGCTTTTTGTTATTGAGATGTTTATGTGTGCTTATCATTTTTTGTGACACTTCTTACGTAAATATTCACATTATACTAATCATTTATGCATTTTCAAATTTGTTGTCAACCGATTTTGTCTATTCGATAGCATTATTCCATTCCCTTTCAGATGGAGTGCCAAGTTGAAAAAAAACTTCATTTCCGACATTTACTTCTTTTTCATTTCAATGGACAGGAAAATGCACCTGAGGCAGCCAGGAATATTTGCAAAGTGTATGGAGAAGAAGCGATAACAGAGCGAACTGCACAGAAATGGTTTCAGAAGTTTCGCGAAGGCATTTTGGAATTCGAAAATTACCGGAACGATGGAGCAAAATTGTTGAACAAAGTGGAGACTATCTCATTGATTGATTTATTATGGAACATTTCGCTCAATAAACAATGATTATTTGGATACATTTTTTTTACGTGAATGTTATCTTTTCATCAAATACAAATTTGCAAAGATATATTATGTTAATTTTTGAGTGCAATTCCATGTATTAAAGTAACATGTTCCATAAATACGAACGAACTTATGCGACAACCTAATATGATATCTTATTTTATAATAAAACATGTTTTTGCTGAGTAAAATCTTGAAACTGCATGGTAATTTTTTATAAGAAATAGCAATAGTGTTATGTTATGTAATGCCCATTAAGAGAATAATAGAACAAAGAGTGAGCACTCATTTGCTCATTTACTGTATTTTTTAGTTATCGATAGGGTTTGGGTTATGATTAACGTTAGGGTTAGAGCTAGGTTGAGAGTTTGGGTTAGGTGTAGGGTTGGGGTTGGGGGCTAGGATAGCGATGTTCTTATTCTTAGGTAATGTAACAGCAGCCTCTGCCTTTTTTATATGATTTTTATCTAAAGCTTTAAATTCCAATGTCATATAGAATAAAACTAAATTTATTTTATACAAACTTGCTTTAGCATAATAGTGATACAATGATATAATGCAAACTATAGTGCTACACCCTATCATGATATGTAGCATTTGGTGTACGTCACACTTAATAATGCTCATAGTGCTACAACAGCAGTAATGTGTTGTCAACTAATACATTTCATTTTACAGGGTTGCCACATTGTGGATAAGTCTTGAAAAATATCCGGAAAATTTTTCCGTGCTTCACCAGGATAGTAATTCATTGTAATGCCATACTCTTACTGCTTGTAGTCAGTAACTAGTTATGGAAATGCTTTACATTAAAAGTTTTGCTTTAATGCTATAATAAGTCTAAAAAAGTAGGTACGAAAAAGTGTAATGGTAAAAATTAAATTTTAAACCCTGTAAAAATTGCCTGAAACAGGGAAAAGTTTTCGAAAATGACAGAAAAAAGTCTCGAATTTAAATTTGCAGTCTCTGTGGCAACCCTGATTTTAGCGGTTACTGCTCAACAAAGCTTGTGCTTGTGTTTAGCATTTATCACAATTAATCTTCATTTTTGTTTTGTAGCACCAATCCCAAAGAATATACTAAACGTTTGGCAGCTTTGTATGAAAAGCAGTCAACAGTAAGTAAGTGCTGCACCGTTTTGCTTTACCAATACCGATACTGAAATTAGTTTTTTTGTTTACCGGTACTGGTTTAATAGTTTGTTTTATTATTAAACCTTTTGTGGAGGTGGTTTTGATAGGCTAATGATGTTAACTGTAGTAAGTAATAATGTGATTACCAGAGGTGGAGTCGAGGACACAAGGCTCGAGGCCAAGGCCAAGGACACAAAAAAAATTCAAGGCCAAGGACAGCCTTTCCGAGGACAGACACTCTCGAGGCCAAGGACACAAGCGCAAGTGCTCTCCAAAAAAAAAAAAAGGTCTTCACAAAAATTTTTCAAGCGCTCCACAAAATTTTAACAATTCAAAAACTAGTGCTGTCCTCGAGCCAAGGACAGGCCAATTTTCGAGGACTTGAGGCCTCGAGGCCAAGGACTTCCAAAATCTGTCCTCGAGGACTCCACCTCTGGTGATTACATCATGATTAGTTGCCAAGTTTTTGAGCTTTATAGTGTTTTGTTACCCTTTTCTCTCTTAGTATAAAATGAAAGATATTTGTTTGTTTTTTTTCAGACCCCTGAAGACAAAACAAAACTTTTAACAGAAACAGATCAGTCAAGGTGTAATGCTGATGAAACTTCATCCAATGTAAGTTTTCCTAATTGGAGCACAAAAATAATAAAAGAAATGCGACAGCTTTGACAATGCTGCATAATTAATAGCAAATTTTAAAAGCTTTATTTATGGCTGGTATAGATTGATGGCTGTGTCCTAGGCGGAATGCCTAGGTCTTCGCTGTCTGGTCCTAGCGCTCAAGAGGCTAACACAGGAGATTCAAAGCAAACTTTTATTAACAAAAGCAAATTAAAAAAGACCAGTCCAGCAAAAATTTATCGAGGATTGCCCGGCTGGGCGGAAAACACTTAAACTGAAAAACTGAATTTTACACCAACAAAAATAAAAAACCTCTTGACGCTACTGTTAAAAAATAAGACTGACTTAACTGCTGTGCTCGAAATAAAACATTGCTACAAAAAAGTGATCAACAAAAAGGCAAAACGGCGCGTCTTCCAGGCAACGTTGCGAAGTTTCTTCCGTGCAAATTATGAAAGACGCGCAACACAAAGTAATATGCAAATTTGGTAAATGAACGTGTTAACAACAGAACATAAAAACCTAAGTTCGAATCCAACTAAAAACGATCGTGCTGTAACATAAGCGGCCCCTTTAAAATCTTATCCATGGGTAAGTTTCAAAAGAGTGAAAGCACAGATTGCGCTTCAACTTAAAACCTTACTAAATGAGTAAATGTAGTAAACGAATTAAGAAGGGGACTTGAAAATAGTGAGTAGCATCACAAAATTATGACATCAGAAGAACGTAAACAAACAGTGCAACAGTAGGGCAGAGGGCAAACTTTTAAACAATAAAACGTTCATGATTAAAGTTGGGAGTTCACAGTATAATATAGCCTGTCACAAAAATTCACGATCACGAATTAATTGCAATAAATTTTCACGAAAAACGACGTTAAATTCATAATCACAATTCGGCTATCACGAGATCACGATAAAATCACAAATAAAATTCACAAATGAAAAGATTAAATCAGACAGGAGCTATTTTGGCCAGATCACGAAGAACATATTCGATCTCACAGTTGCCTGCTGTAGAGCTGTTTTTCAAAACGGCCACAGTTGCTCTACGGACTATTTCTTTTTCTTTACACAACTGTGGATGCAGAATATGAATGCGTCCCAATCTATACGCTCCTTTAGAGGCCAGGTCTTCGGCATCCCCTACAAGGACTAACTGTCCATGCTCAAGGTTTGTTTGAAGTGTACGCAATTTGTTACGGCCCCGGAGACTGGGTAAATATGATTTCATCCAAAGAAGCCAAAAACGGTGGGCTAGTGTGGAGTTATACAAGTAATCGTTGCGAAGGTCCCCCTGATCATGCAACCCACAAAGAGGAGTGTTAGGGGCCAAGTGCTGTCCCAAAAAGGACGAAGGTGTGATAGGGCACAAATCATTGGGCTGATCGCTAAGTGTCGTTAGGGGGCGGTCGTTCACAATTCTTACGGCATCGGTGAAAAAAGTCTGTAACTCAATTAGAGAAGGTTTACGGCGAGTCTGTTCCATAACCCGACCCAACACAGTTTTAAACAGCTTCACCATGCTCTCCCAACTACCACCCTGGCTAGGAGCATACAGAGGAATGTTTACCCAATTTATATTAAACTTACGCAACGAGTTAACAAATTCAGAAGACCCCAACAATTTTGGCAACTTATGAGAAGCGTTGTCCGAATAAAAAGTGTCCACTGCCCCGCGCAAATTAACAAAGCGAGTGAAAGCAAGGAGAAAGCTGTTTAGGTCCAGGCTTGTCACCAGTTCTACGTGCAAGCAGCGTGTACAAAGACACGTAAACAGCAAGCCCCAGGCTTTGCAATCACTGTGATTCTGTCGAAAAATTTAAGGGCCTAAGTAGTCAAGTCCGGTAAATTTAAAAGGTTTGTTTCAAACAGTAACTCGGCACGATGGCAAATCTGCCATTAATTGACGAACCGATGTAGCTTTTAACAAAGCACATTTTCCGCAGTTTGCGATGTAAAATTTTACACTGGAAATGCCATGAATAATCCAAAAATGTTCGCGGGTTTTCATTAATGTATATGCCAGACCACCATGTCCTGCCTGCTCATGCTGATATTGCACAATAAGTCCAGTCAAAGAATGCCTTCCAGGTAAAATTAAAGGGTGTTTAGAATCAAGTGGCAAGTCTGCATTTTCTAGCTTGCCTTCAATACAATTATCCAAATCCACGCAAGGGCGCAAATTACGCAAAGTTTTTAATTCATTTAAGCGGCGTTTGGATTCAGGATCATTAATTTTGCTGCCTAAACGTCTAAAAATAGATTCAAATTCATCAGGTGATTCTTTACTTAAAAGTTTAATAGCGGCCCCGAACCGCTGAGATTGAACATACTTAACAATATTAACAAAGGCCTTATCCAAGTAACTAGCATTCAGAACAGGTTTTTGAAAAGCAACTCCTTTCGCCTTCGCAACGACAAACTCCGAAAATGCAGCCAGATAAGCACAGCGCTTCTTTAGCGTATACAGACTTGGAGAAGCTTCGATAAGCCTATCCAAAGCTGCGTCGCCAGAAGACAAATCTACGCTGCTTGCCAGAGCTGCGTGCACGACCACCGAATGCTCAGGAGGCCTGGCATCCACCTGCTCCTGCACAAGAAAGGAGGGTCCTTTTAACCACAAATTGAGCGAGCTAGGCTGTTTACTGCTTTGCGCTCGAGTGCCCACGTCTGCAGGGTTTAAACTCGTATTAACGTAGCGCCAACAGCTAGCTGACACCACAAGAAGAATCCTGTCGACACGCCGTTTAACAAAGCGAGCAAGTGACAGGTCGGGGTTCACAATCCATTTAAGAACTACCTGTGAATCGGTCCACCAAAAGATTTTACAGTTAAGATTGTGTAAAGCTTTAGAAGTTTGAAGCATCAATTCACTTAACATCTTAGCTGCTTCTAACTCTTTGCGAGATATAACCCAGCCTTTTTGATGAGTGAGAACTAATTTAGATTTTCCAATCACAAAACTGACTTGTGCCTTACCAGCGCTAACGCCACGCAAATAGATAGCGCAAGAAAACGCAGAGTCTGAAGCATCACAGAACCCATGCAGTTGTTATTCTGTGTCATTTCCGAGCTCGGTGTGTTCCAAAAGGAAGTTCCGAGGAATGCAAAATTCATTTAGTATATTCGAAGTTTCAAGCCACTTTTTCCAATTTTTTTTAACTTCATCCGATGCAGCGTCGTCCCAGTCCACTCCAGACGCAGCGATTTTTTGCAAAATCAATTTCCCCCCCAGAAGCAGCGGCGCCACTATACCCAAAGGGTCAAACTGACTCGCAAGCTGACTCGCCATCTCGCGTCTCGTGGCTGCATCAACAAACGTGCGGCCACTTATCTTCAGTGTGTCACTTTCTGGGTCCCAGGAAAGGCCCAACGCTGTAGAGTCCGGCAAAGGCTGCGACCCAATGTCAATCTTGCCAATTGAAGGGGCATGATCGCATTGGGGAACCTGACGCAAGACAGACTTAGCGTGGCCATTGGTCACCCATTTTCGTAACTTGAATCCCCTGCTTTCAAAGAGCTCAATCCCTTCTCTAGCAAAGGTCTCCACGTATGATAAAGTGTCGCCAGCAAACAGCAAGTCATCCATATATCTGTTTTGAGTGATTGCATTTAAGGTCACCATACTTGCATGCGTGGGGTTGTCAGCTGCCAGCCGATTGAGCGCCATGAGGGCTACATAAGGGCTAGAGTTTATTTCCCACACGTGCCGAGTAAAGCGAAAGATTTGAATTTCACCACTGTCCATGTTATTATCCTTAAACCAAATAATATGGAACCAATCTTGCTGATCCCGAGGAAGCTTAGTTTGAAAGAAGCACTTACTCACATCAGCTACGCAAGCATATTTTCCCATACGAAAGCGCATCAACACATCGACCAAGCCATTTAAAAGGTTTTCATCGGCTAAAACTGCCCGATTTAATGACTCGCCACCAACCGTAGCAGCGCCACGATAGACAACTCTAGGCTTAGCCGTCTTAGTAACAAAAAATGGTAAGTACCATTTTTTATAAGAATCATTTTCATTTTTATCCGCAGGCACAATCCAATCATGCTTCAGTAACTCAGCAAACGTATCTGTCAAAGTCTCTTTCAACTGCGAGTTTTTAGCAGCAGTACGACGCATCGACAATGTTTTTGTTAACGCAATATCGTAATTATTAGGAAGTTTTTTAAGAACATCAGGTTTAAACGGAACCGGCATTTCATACCGACCGTCTACAACGCGAATAAATGGTTCAACCAAACTGCAGGTAAGCTCATCGTTTTTTGATGGCAATACCTCTTCATCAAGCAGCTTGTATTCGCGTAAAGCATTATTAACCGTGAGAAGTTCTTGTTGCAACTTATCACAAAGTTCGCAGCCTGGGTCAGTAGCAATCGTCTCGACTCGCAACGCTCTCACAGATTTAGAGCTTCCTTGAACTCTACCTCCGCTAGCGATCGGTCCAAGCCGTGTGATCACCAGGTTGGGTTCATTCGAGTTCGAACCCTCAAGCTCTTTCAAAACAGTAATAAGTGCTTTATCAGACTGCCCGATAAAAATGTCCACACACTTACGTTCGGGTATGACGGGAATTTCCACTCCATGGAAATGTTTCAACTTACTGGTATCCACTGCATGTGGAAGAGTACTTTTATCGTCAGAAAAGGCTGGCACCACAAGGGCACCAGTGATCTTATAGTTGTCACCCGTGACTAGAGATTCTAGACTGAGATCAGTGTTACCTATGCAGCTTGCAGTTTGGTCTGTAAGTGTACGAATAGTTATAAAAGGATCTGTCGTAACTTCAAGCCCAAGTTCTTCTCTTAACGAGTCCGAAATGAGTGTCGCTTGCGAGGCAGTGTCATGCTGAGCATGCGCCAGTGTCGAGCAACCAGATGTCTGATTGATCACTAACTGCGCTAGTTCGAAGCAAGACTGTACCTTCCTCAGCAACTCTCACTTTAAGGACATTTTTCACGTTATTAGTGGGTGTGTTAGCGACAGATGATGCAACAGGACTGCCAGGAGCGGCCTTGGTCTCGCCAGCGGCCCCAACGGTCTGAGATTCATAGCAATCATGAATAGCACTAGAGTGCTTAACTCGGCAATTAGGACCACACTTTCGGCACTTGCACCGAGAAGGGCAGTTACGAGCTAAATGTTCCGTGGATAAGCAATTAAGACATCTTCCTGCCGTAATCACAGTCTGACGTCGTTCTTGAGGAGGTAACTTCATAAACTTCTCGCAGTCGGCAACATAGTGTCTACTGTCAGCCCGCGTACAAACAAAACAAATAGGAGGGCGCCCATTAGCCTTCTTGGTCCCATGATTGTGATCTGTAGGTGCTCCACGCCCACCGGCAGCCGCAGACCCAGGAGACTCGGCACTACCATTACGAGCACCTACTCCCGAATCCAGGGCCACCTGGCGGACACGAAACTCACTACGACCCCTTTGTGGCTCACATGATTTTTCCTTGTCCTCCGACTTGAAGAATGCCTGCGCGTAGTCAGACGTAGTCACGTTAATTTCATGCACCACAAATTTACGTAATGATTCAAAGCTAGGTTGATTCAGACTTATACCATTTTTGTCAAGAAAGTCAAGATACCACCGCTTCAAAGCACTCGGCAAACGGTTAGCAGTATCAAGCAATAATTGCCCAGAGAGTTTGTTGTACTCGTCATTGGCGTAAGCAAAGACTTCTAGGGGGTTTAAGTCTTCATTATACATTTTAAGTGAAGAAGCAGTAAAATTTACTTTGGCACCATGCCGTATAGCAATGACGCTAGGCTCTGACGTTAAACCACTCGACACACCGTAACGCTGACGGAGTCGGTCAAGAGCCTTTTCAATACGTTGAGCAGTGGTCATATTTTTCATGGGGGCGCAAAACAGATTCACCATTTCGCGCGGTTGACCAACGCATGCTGCTTGAAGAACTTCTAATTTACGTTCGTCGTAAGGACTTTCGTTCATAAGACGACGCACTTGGTTCTCGAAGAACACAAAGGCAATATTTGCACCTTCATACCCTACTTGGGTAGCAAGATTAATATACTCATTCCTACCTTGGCGCTCTAAATAAGCACTCAATGCAGCATTAGGGTTGCTTTCCGAAGCAACATGGTTATCCACGTTCGGCCAAGTAGCCGCATTAACTCGGAATTGAGGGCAAGGATTGGGTCCGACATTTGAATTTGCCGAGTTCCCGTATTCAGCAGTACTTAAAACAGTGTGTTGATTTTCTGAATCTAACACACGCCGAGACACACATCTCTCCACATTTCCAGAGTTCTCAGCATAATCATTATGATAGGCAGCGCTGTTGTGATTCCTTGAACCAGACACTTGCTGCGGAATAAAGCCCCGAGCTTGGGGATTCAAAACAGTCGATTTGTCATTTGTAAACATAGCATTAAACTTCTCATTGATAGAGTTAGTAACATTAGTAACACTATTACGCTTTTGTTCAAGTTGATTAGGTTGAGGTTCGCTTGACCTTGGCCGTGGCTCCGTCACCCGACGTCTTGAGCGTAGCTCCATCGCCTCGTGTTCTAAGAGCATTGCTCCGACCTTGGGTTTCAAACCAGCCTCGGTACCATGGGTAGGCTCAGCACTGCGTTTAAACTCAGCATTTTTAATTAACCAACTTTTAGAACTTGCGACATTAGAAGCAGAACGAACGCTGCGTCTCGAGCGTCCGGAAACGACAGAGCCCGCTTCCGAGCCGCACGCAATGCGCTTCTCTTCAGCTTCTAGCTCAATCGCTTCCAAGCGCAACTCAGCCAAAGTCTCTTCTTCCGCAGCAGCAGCGGCCTCAGCTTCGGCTTTCGCTTTAGCTTCCGCCTTACCTTTTACGAGACCTAGACCTAGCCAAATCTTCCCAAGCCTGAAGCTCAGAGCACCTGCGTTCAAGTTCAATTTGTTGACATCACACTCGTAGAACTTGCGGCAATTAATGACACACTATCTGCGGGTCCCATATCATCATCATCACAATCATTTTCGCTTTCAATTAACGGATTAGTTTTATCGCAAAACTTGTCTTTTACGGTTTTAAACAAGTTAACACATTTTTCAAACTTATCAGCAATTTCAGATAAAAGTTGATTTAATTCGACATCCTTTAGCTCGGACGCAGAATAGCGAAAATTTTCATACTCAGATTTTAGTAAGTTAAATTTACGTGATTCAAAATCAAATTCACGTTTAGTTTCGCATGATTCAAGCGACTTAATCAGTTTTTTAGTGTCTAACATTAATCGTCGATGAACAGTAAGCAATTTACGAGGGGCAGTTGCCGCGACTAACCCAGTTTCCGTAGCTCCAGCGTTAGCAGCGTCGGGTTTAGCACGGTTTCCCTCGGGGTCAGATAAGTTTTCCTGGGCCGCTTGTAACCGCCACCTAGCAACCTTGTCAGTACTCGAACATGTGGGTATCGTATCTACACCCCCATTACGTTTAGGCGTCCCAGTCAATGATGCCTTAGAAGTGTGGCTTTCTGTGGCCATAATAAAACAATACAAATAAGCACTAAGGTAATTATAGCAAAGACTAAGTCGCACTCAATATAAATAAACTACGTCACCTTGTACAGTTCTTAACGATCACAAGAAAGACTTCAGTTCTTCCAAAAATAGATGACGCTTGAATTCCACCGAAGCAGACCGAAGATCGATGACTCCACCTCCACAGGACGACGAAAGAAGAAACCGATGAACGTAGGATTGGAATTCTCTACGAAACCGAAATGCAGGCGACAGGAACCAGAAAAAGGGGGTCGCAAGTTGCAGACCAATCAAAACGAAGAAACTTCAAGTCGCCGCAGTAAACCAACGGATTGAGAAGAATGGGTCTTTCTCAACCAGAGTATAAACGTCGTACTGTTGAGGGAATCCAAAAAAAGGCAGCAGTCCGCTATCAGCCAATGGAATCCAAATTAAAAACACGATGAGTGCGAGATTCTAAGCCGTAATCACCAATGAATCCAAAAACCAAAAATCCTACCAGGTCAGGAGACGATAAATTTTGATGTTATAGATTGATGGCTGTGTCCTAGGCGGAATGCCTAGGTCTTCGCTGTTTGGTCCTAGCGCTCAAGAGGACAACACAGGAGATTCAAAGCAAACTTTTATTAACAAAAGCAAATTAAAAAAGACCAGTCCAGCAAAAATTTATCGAGGATTGCCCGGCTGGGCGGAAAACACTTAAACTGAAAAACTGAATTTTACACCAACAAAAATAAAAAACCTCTTGACGCTACTGTTAAAAAATAAGACTGACTTAACTGCTGTGCTCGAAATAAAACATTGCTACAAAAAAGTGATCAACAAAAAGGCAAAACGGCGCGTCTTCCAGGCAACGTTGCGAAGTTTCTTCCGTGCAAATTATGAAAGACGCGCAACACAAAGTAATATGCAAATTTGGTAAATGAACGTGTTAACAACAGAACATAAAAACCTAAGTTCGAATCCAACTAAAAACGATCGTGCTGTAACAATGGCTTATCTTTAATGGCATGAAATTTTTTATTTTTTTGAAATGATTTAAAGTTTTTGAGTGGAATGTTTTATTCAGTCTAACACCAAAACCTGGTTTTGCTTCCTACTTTTTAGCTGATCTTGATTTTAAAAATCTTACCTGCGCAAATTGTAAATCTCATCTATGCAAGTTTTAAAAGGACATTCTGCTTGAAAAAATGTTTGCTCGGTTTTCTCTCTAAAATTTTTGACAAATCTGAAGACTGACTTTAACTTCACCAAATTTAAGCTTTCTGCGACCTTCCGTTCCCAAGATATGGCAGTTTAGATTTCTCCTTAGAAATTTTGCTAGGGTTGCCAGCTACAAACAATATTTCAAAAAGTAACAGCATGTTAGTAACTCTCAATAAGTGTTTTTGGCAGTATTGTTGCCAAAGTAAAGGGTCAGAATTGAAAACTAGCTGATTTTTACAGTAAGTTAATTCAAGCTCACTTTCCAAGCGTTGATGTTTTCTCTAAATACTGACAAACTGCAAACATTGAAGTGAGAGAAAAATTGTTAATTTTGAACTGCAATATCTTCAAAACAGCTAGACGTAGAAAGTTCAAATTTGGTGAGAATGTATTTTAGGCTTTTCCCAACATTTGGTCAACAGTGAAAAACTTGACTTGAATGCCGTATTAAAGTAGTTTTTAAACTTGGTTTTAGGCTGAGGGTACAAAGTCGCTAGACTCAATCATGAATCTTGAAAAAGTGAAATCCCTCTCTACGGACGACATTCGGAAACTCTGGATCGAACACTATTCCAGTAAAGATGCCGTTTGTGCTGTCATTCCTTCTACAGCTTATCGAACTATTCACAAGAAAGCAACTCAATACCCAGTGGTAATTGCTATTTTCTGTTAAGCATTTGCTTTTTTACGTGCCGCGCTAAAGTCGTGACTCGTAAGTTTGCACAGTAATAGGGTAAGTTTTTGCAAGTGTATGAACGCCAACAATCTTGCCTATTTGTGATGCTAAAAACTAAATTTTGTTTTGCTGCAATTGCAAGCATCTTTCTTTTGCTAGTGTGGGATATTTGACTTGAGGAATCTGTTACTCTGATTTCTTTGGAGCGTTGCTTTAATCAGTAATGCCAACCATAAAAACTTTACCTACATTTTTCTCACATCAAAGCCAACTTTTAGTCTATTAAGTGCTATTTAATGTTCATGTCTTCACATTGTCTCATCAGTAGGGCCTTCAAAAGTCATTTCATCATAAATTCAAGATTTTTTCAGGGCTTTATTATAGCATCTAACGTATGCCACCATTGGTTTCGGGTCTCTATAGCCAGTTTACGTAGATTTTATAAGTCAAAATAAAGTCAAAGTTTTGGGTTAGGTCAAAATTGTATGTGATCATAAATTCTTTTTCAAAAGCAAACAAAAGGTTTTCTACGTTTTTTCTGGATATTTGAGAACCTATGAAACGTTATGAGGAATTCTATACATTTTTGAATGAAGTTTTGCTTCTCAAACTTCTGCAAATAGTTGCAATATGCCGCAAAACAATTGCCTGAGGTAACTTCTTGATGAAAATAATTTTGAAATTCGTTTTTTTAAATTAAAAACAAATTAAGAATGCCAGCCTCGGCATGAATAAAATAACCAAAAATACTTGTCCAAGTTCAAAAATCAAAACGTAAATTTTTATTATACAGTACCGTACATCGCTACGAATGAATCAGATTTTTGAAATCTTAGGACTGTACTGTTTTACTTTCACAGCTTTAGCAATCGACAAAACTTTTACACTACGCAACTCTTTACCAAACTAGATTGAAATCGTGTCAATATATTTTCCAATAAAAATTTAAGAACAAATGAGGCCGAAACTTTGACAAGACAAGACAAGATAGTTTATTTTAGTCGCTCAGGAACAATATAAAGACAGTAATATAGAATTTAAGATAGAATTGCGACAGGGAAGTTGCGAAAAGACCTCGCGGTCATCGAGTCAAACAACCACCCTATATGTCGAGAAGACTGAGTTAGTCAATGATATTGAAATTTCAATTTTTAAGTGAAGTGCACCGATTTTATGTTATTTTGTTTGCTTGATCAGCCGTATTGTCAAGCTTCCAAGAAGATGTAAATACAAGATAGATAATATATTCAAGACTTGCAGGCGAATCTAATGACTAGATCCATTGAGCAGAACATTTTTATACTCAACATTAAATTTCTTGTATGATAATACCCTTATTTTTTGGGGAATGGAATTCCATACTTTGACTCCTTGATATTTAATGCATCTTTGTAATCTATTAGTCCGGTAGCGTGGTATGTGTAAATTAGAATTATCACTAGATTGTCTCGTAACTCGGCTTGAATGTTCAAGGGTTTTACAAAAATATTTACGGAACGAATTAGGAGTTTTGTTAGTTAAATAGCAATAAACAAATTTGGCAATTTCATGCTTAAATAAATCATCAAGTTGCAAGATATTAAATTTAAAATAATACGGTTTGACGTCATCTCGGTAATGACATCTGGCGATCGCCCTTACAGCTTGATTCTGTAAGGATTTCAATCTTTTGATGTATGTAGGATATGTGGATCCCCAGATTATTAAACCGTAAGATAGGAATGGATACACTAATGCATGATAGAGTTGTAGCATAACTTTTTGAGGAAAAATGTACTTTAATTTGGTTAATATTCCAACTGAACGAGCTACCTTTCCCTCTAACATTTTAATGTGTTGTTTAAAATTAAGATCGTTGTCTATTATTACTCCCAGATATTTAGCGCTATCGACTATATTTACTGGGGATCCATTACTTATCAAGGAAAGATTTGGAGAAATTGTTACTTTAGTTTGTTTCGGAGGAATAATTATGACGTTGGTTTTGGTGGGATTAATGGAAAGTTTATTTACGCAGCACCATTGATGAAAGTTTTGTAATTCTACATTGATTTTTGTTTGTAATTGTTCGCAATTCGAGTCCTTCACTATTAAACAGGTGTCGTCGGCAAAAAGTCTTGGTTGGCTCACTAAAGCATAATTTAGGTCGTTGATATAAATTAGAAAAAACAAGGGGCCAAGCGACGAACCCTGGGGTACCCCACAATGAACTAATTTTAGGTCAGACCTTCTTTGATTAATAGAAACGAATTGTTGCCTGTTATAGAGATAGGAATGAATCAAATTGTACGCAACTCCTCTAACGCCATAGTTGCTAAGTTTTACCAGAAGTGTTTGATGCGACACAGTATCGAAAGCTTTCCGTAAATCCACAAAAGATAAAGCTGTGTAACAGGAATCATTAATGCCATCGTAGCAAGAAGTGACAACATCCAGCATTGCATGTATTGTAGATATGTTACTTTGGAAACCATATTGATTTTCATAGATTACGCTGTGCTTTTTGAAAAAATTGTAAAGTCGTGCATACAAAATTTTTCCAATAATTTTAGAGAAACAAGTAAGTATGGAGATGGGCCGATAATTATTCATGTCATCTTGGGCTCCAGATTTGTGAATGGGGACGACCCTGGCAATTTTGCAATTGGTAGGAAAAATACCTTCAGTGAAAACAAAGTTCAGAAATAAGTTAAGATAAGGGGCAATTACAAATCTGGCTGTTTTTAAAAAAAAGGGCTGGATGTTGTCATGACTCACTGCTTTGTTTTTCAAGGAAGTTATTAGATTTAAAACTTCATTATTAGTTGGTGGTACAAGATAAATGGAATCCGCGACCTTTTTTTTGAGAAAGTCCTTTGATTGTTTACCCGTGGCATAATTTATGTTATCTGCCAATTTTGGTCCAATGCTACAGAAAAAATCATTAAATTGATTAGCAATGACATTTGGGTCCTGTGTGACTAGTTCATTAATTTTTAACATGGCGGGAGGATCACGGCTCGGTTTACTTGGCAAAACTGATCTTATTATCTCCCACGTTTTGCGTGAATTCTTTTTGTTGCGTTCAAATTCGGAATGAAAATGAATCTTTTTAGATAAAGCTTTGATTCTAGTAAGTGTATTGGAATAATGCCGAAAGAAAGTTTTTTCAGTTAAATTACCTTTGACAAAATGAGTTCTAAACATTGCGTTTTTTTTTCGTATGGAGATCAATATTCCATTGGTAATCCAAGGCTTGCTAGCAAGTTTTCTTTGCTTCCGACTCATTCGTTCGAGTGGAGCATGTTTGTCAATGATTTTGGCAATTAAACTTACAAACAGATCAAATATTTCATCAAAATTGTCAGTATTTCTATATAGTGGAATTGGTGATTTTGTGCAAAAAGTATCAATTTTACTAATTTTACACATTATTGGATAGTGATCAGTTATAGCGCTAAGAACTACACGCGGTAATATTGAGTGCGCTGAATCATTGGTGATAATATGGTCAATAACCGTTGCCGTTTTGTCCGTGACCCTGGTTGGTTTAGTTATAAGTGAAAACGCTCCATTACTTGTTATTGTTTGCATGTATCTGTCAGCCTGAGGATAATTTTGATTGGTTTTGTTGATGTTAATGTTCATATCGCCCAGAATGTAAAATGTTTTCTTTTCATTTCCAAGTTTTTCCAAACATTCCGAAAACTCGTCTATAAACTTAACAACGTCTTCGGCTGGATGCCGGTAGATAGAGCCAATTATAAACGATTTTGAAGAATTGTTAGTCACGATTTTTAGCCATATGGATTCCGTACCAAACAATTGAAAACTTTCAAGTTGGGTGAATTTAGGCTTCGTATTCACATAGACGGCGACGCCGCCCGCTTTTTTGCTGGGTTTCGCATGGAAAAAATGATAACCTTGTAGTTGGATATTTTTCAAAGGTTGATTTATCCGGGATTCAGACAGACATATCATATCTGGTTTGAAGGGAAGCAAGCTGACAAATTCATGCAAGTCATCAAAGTTTTTATGAAGAGATCTAATATTAAGATGCATTAGTATCAGGGAGTCACTATCCTGACTTGGGATTGACTTGTTGTCGTAAATGTCAAGAGTATCACAATCGGCAATGTTGGTAGTTATAGTATTAAAAATTTGGTTGCACATTTTACTGGGTTCATTTGTGGGATCGGCTGCTTGACTCATGCACGGGGCCTCTGACAACTCCCCATTACACGATAAACGTAGCGCCATGACCGAGCAAAAAACAGAAAAAAAAAACAAAAAACAAAACAATGAAGAGGTATAAAAACGCACAGAAATTAATCACTAAGCAAAGTAACGAAACAGAAGCAATCAAACAGGCAGCTACCAAGTTGCGTAAACTCACGTTTTGTAGAATATAAATATAAGGTGCAGATAAGTAAAATGTAGGTTTTGTGTATCAATGCAATGTGAATCAGTACCAATAGTCTTATAGTAAGTGTGAATCACTTAAACTATCCAAATTTTAACAACTTTGCTCTTTGAGATGAACATTAACGATTTAATTTAGGTGCAATCTATAGAAGATGAACAAATATTTCTGACAAACAATGCCAATTACAAGGGATACTTTAATATAATTTTAGAAAAAGAAATAACTCTTTATGAGTGTTAAATCAGTCAGTGACAGTAATAACACAAATCTCATTCTTAGAATTAATTCACCAAGATAATTAGCTCATAATAAGCCAGTTATTAATTTTCATCAGAAGAGTCACTGCTATACTGGTCACTGCCGGAATGTTCACCTTCTTTGAGTGATTGATTCTTTATTGGTTGATCCACTCGCTCGTTGTCAACAAAAAGTCGGTATTCGCAGTCTTGTAACTTCCAAGCAGTTTTTTGCTTATTTTTTTTTGCCTCAAGAAACAATGGCATTAATGCCTTCTTTTGCTTTTGCAGTTCTTTTGGAAGATGCTCGGTAGCGTAGACGTAGGAGGCAGTCGCATGCTTCGCCTTTCGCTTAGCGTTATATTCCTTTAAATTTCTCAAATTTTGTGTAAATTGGTGTTTGTCGAAAATATTTATAAATTTAATGATTATGGGCCGAGTAATCTTTTTATGTTCTTTATTGAAAATGGGGTGTTGCGGGAGACGATGAATATCAGCTAGTGGAATGGCATTCGGGTCCTCTATTTTTAAGCCCTCCTTTAGGAAATTTCTAAACAGCTTTTCTGTTTGTTCTCTTTTCTCCCAGGCAATTTCATCAATGCCGTAAATTAGATAATTGAACCTTTTGCTGTAGAGTTCACTAAGTAGTTCTTGATGTTTTGCTCTCCTTTTTACTTGATCACTTTCCATTTTGATTTCAATTATCTGGTTTTGAAGTTCGGAATTTGTTTTCTGATATTCAATTTGATCTTTCTCAAGTTTTTCAATTCTAGTTTCGTGTGCAGTCAACCTCTTTTCAAAACAGGTAAATCGATTTTCTAGCTTTTCCAATTTTTGCTCAACCGAATTGAGAGAATTAATGATGAAATCTAATTTTTTTGCAATGTCAGTCATTTTGAACATTCAATCCTTGAATTTCTTTTTTAAAGATTATTGAAAATCTGCACTAACTTAATCACTGATTTTGGTCTGAGAGCTTACAACTTGTAGCTGCTGTTTGCTTTGAATTAAAGACACATTCGAAAAAGCGTCTGAACTGTAGAAGCGTTTTTTTCGTGAAAATTGAAGAACAGCAAATTTCAATCCTAAGTTTACTGGTTATTAAAAAAAGTGTAATTGACAAGGAAATGTGTGCAGATTCCTAGGTTTTTGTCCTGTAGCGATTAGTTACTTAAATCGCAAGACTGACTGATTGAAATGTCTTTCTAAATGCTGTTAATGAAAAGTGAAGAAGGTTACCTGCTTCAAATTTACGTGAATTGCGAATAACAAAATTTTTTTTTTATCCAAAATTTGGAGCTCAATGATGCCAAAACGGTTTAGATCGAAATAAAGTCAAAATTTACATAAAATAAAGTCAAAATTAAATTTTTTTAGGTCAAAATAAAAATGGCCCTACTCATCAGCAAAAGTCTCCATGTAGCCTGTTTTGGATAATACACCAATCTGCTAGAACTTCCGTTGGGTGATCAAATCTACTCCATCCATTACCAAAATTTAATATCAAAGAGGAAAGCTCTTGCTTGCCGAGTGAAATAGTTTATACCAAAACGAAAATCCTGTCGCAGTGTACCTTGCTTTGCGAGGAAAACTGAGATCTGTCGGCTTACATTGGCTCGGTTTCTGGTGTTACTTTTAATCTTGTTTTAGTTTGTTTATCCTGTCCCTCGAAAAGACGGATATGAGATGTTTGTGGGACAGTTCTCTGATGACGAATTCCATTTTACGTCATTAATCAATTACCAACGTCACCAGGAGAACGCTATAAGCCAACTAACTTTAAAGCATTACACTGAACTGGAAGACGAAAAAGGTGAAAATTTTGAACAACCAGTTTAGAAAAGCGATACTAACAGCGCCAAAAATGATGGTGTTTAGCTTGCAAAAGTAAACTCCAACATTCTGCGTGTCTTAACTCTTGAATCTACATTTGATGATAATATGTTGGTGCTTTCCGACCACTCTCAAGAAATGGGACAACGAATTATTCCTTGGAATCTCGGATTTAAACCACATCCTAGGTTTTTGACCAAAGGTGGAGTCAAAAATGCCCCTCGTTTGAAGAATTTAAGAGAAGCGGCTACAGATCCGGTTTCTCAAATTTTGAATAGACATCACTGCACTGTAAATGTGTTTTAACAAAAAAAAAAAAAGGTTGACAACAATTAGTGCTTGTGTTAATAGTAAAAGGTTGAATGCCAACGATAGGATAATACTAATTTATTTTAGGTATCGTTTTGATGTCTGGTTATGTAAGCGGCGATACGCTATCAGTGACAGACGCTCAGTTGCTTTCTTACTTGGTGCAACACTTTTACATGGAGCACGAAATCTTAATTCAGCAGTTTAATCAATCTCCGAACACGTTTAAATTCGAAGATGTAATCAATGCAATGGACAAAACTCTTTTAATGAAAGCTGGAAAATCGGCAGTATGAAGATTGAAGAACGAAATAAAGAACTGCTTTACAAAAGCGTATTTGATCCCGACTTAAGAAAACAATAGCGAGTTGATAAGAATCTATGAAGTTCGTCTCCCAAAGGCTATAAGTTCGGTTACAGTGTCAATTTCATACTTTTTTAATTTCTGCTTTGGGCAAACGTTTGATTAAGGACGATCCCCGTACTTTTTAACCAATATAGTGATGCATGCCCGCTACCAGTGGTCTAAGGGGGCAGAAGCCTTTCCACTTCGCAAGTTCTTAATATGAATTATAAACTTTTTTAAACGCGTTTCAAACTTGACCATTAAAGGGGTAGTTTCCTATAGAAGCAATTTTGTTTTTCCGGAAATTAAACTTCCAATTTTTTTAAAAAAATTCGTATGGTTTTGATAATCTGTAAACCTTTGGCTTTTTTAGAAAAGAGTACCCGAATATCCGCACTTAACTTTTAATTGAATTCTACTTTTTATTCCCAAGTTGGTCGGCAGCCTGGGGTTTTCACGACGACCCTGATCGCATGATGTGGGTTCAACCCGCACCCTGGTAACGTTGTTGCGTCCTAAGATAAGACGCTTTACGATGGTTAGGATCTCGGCTTAGTGACTTTGAACAAGCAACAAATTCAATGGGCACGAATTCAAAGAAATCCACAGGGCCATTGGATCACTGGATGCTCCTAAGCAGGTGCAGATTCCTCCAATCACGAAGTAGTTATCGTAATGAAAAGTGTGCGGATGGTTCACTAGCATCTGATGCTGTCCGGTGACAGGAGGATAAATATCATAGGTGGAGTCCTCTAGGCCATTTTTTAAAGTCCTTGAACTCTATCAAGTCCTAGAAAATATCCTGTTCTCGAGCATAATTTTTTGATTGGTTGAAAACGAAAATAACCGAAACTTCTGGCCTGTCAACTCGTTTTTTTCCTTATTTGAAAAATAGTGAAATAAGATAGCTAAGTCATAGTAAACCGTATTTTAAACGAACAATTATGAGGTGGTGCAGAATTTGAATATGACTTTCAATAAAGTCGATTTCATTTTGCTTTTGCAATAAGCTTTTCGGGTAGAACTCTTCAGTTGCGATCTCTGTCTGGTTTGGTATGTGGTGAGCAGGATGTTTTATACACCAAATGCATTTTCACAATCAATGGTAAGGAGAAATGCAATCTATCCTGTGACAGCGGGCTCTGATCTTACCAAAACAGTTGAAGAGTAAATACGAACAGCTTTTGCCTGCACTAATCTGTTTTTTCCGTGTAAAAGCTCTAAACGGAAGAATGATGAGGCGAATGGCAGTGTAGAATCGTTCTTTTTATTTTTGCTAATACTTGCGGTGCAGGTTGTACATACAGCAAAGCACTAAAACCATCCAGGGCCATAGCAAGGGGCCAGGACACAAACATTTTTAGACTTGCTAATGTTAATACATGACCGTGCCTGTCTGAGTTTGGATGGATTCAAAAGAAAGTATATGCGTGATTATGAAACGTAATACTAATACAGTTACCAGGGAGAGCCTATTGTACCAAAAAAAGTTAGTATATCCATGGCATAACTAACAAAACTTATCTTCAGAACGCCTATTTGTTCTGCTAATACGCGAGCGAATATTGCAAAGAATTTGTTGTGAGATAAGAAAGGACAAATCTAGTCACTGGCAAGTGGCCAGGGGGCGAAATCGCATCCGCAGAACGATTTTTATGTTGAAAATCGCCGCTAAGAATCCCAAATAATAAACAACTGTATCAGAAAAAAACGTTGCAAGAAGAATTATTAAAAAGCGATTGTGAAATTAGTTATAACTATAATTTTTCAAATGCCTGGAGAGATGCACGCTGCACTTAATCAATTTTTCACACGAAGTCATGAAAATGAGGTAAAGCTCTCGCAAAAAATTCGGGCATTTTTAGAAAAAAATAATTATATTTACGTTTCTACAATTGTGGGGCTTTCGAAAAGGGACCGTGGGGGCTAATCGCAAATGTCTCCAATGCCTTCCTCCTAAATACATCCCTGCTGGGATCCTTAGGTTACCTTTTGCGGTTAAATGTATCCTTACGTTAAATTTTAGAAAGTGTCTTTCGGCGGCGGAAACGTACGTGCTCATTCATCGATAGGCATTAGATGCGAGACTATATAGAGACATCACGTGCAATGAAACGTAAAGATTGGGAAAATGAAGAAAAAGCAAAGTTTTTTTTTAACTTCTACGGTATTTTCTTTTTTCAAATCGCTTTGAAATTCTAATTGTGTAATCTCGTTTAAAGTCACAAAAATTGCTATTTTTCTGAATAAAAAAAACAATCACAGAAAATGTTCAACGAAGGGATGGGAACTTTGCCCTCGCACCCAGGACCCCATTTTTTCCAAGGACTATGGCATGCAAATACCGGGTACGTATCTATTTTAAAAACATTAATTTACAGTATTTTGCAATTACACTGCTGGACAATAATATCATAGTCGCTACGTAAAAACTATATTAAACAAAATTGTGCAAACTTGTCGTTTAACCAAACAATAACATTTGTGTTTAGAGAAACTACTAAATTCGTGGGGATCCATAATCAGTAGACGTTTGCATTGGGGCGCTAACTTACCGATAAAATTAAGACCTTAAAATTGACCATTTAGTTATTCACGAGTTACGGCCTTAATTGTTTCATTACCACGATACCGCTATGGAACGTAATCAACATAGGCGTCGATTTTTTGTTGATTCAGCAAATTGCAAAGGGGCAAAACGTTTATGCGAAGTTATGTTTAACTTAATAATTCTATTTCAGTCCGGAATTGGCGGAATTTTGCCCCCAAATTCAGGTGAAAAACAAAAAAAAAAAAAGGCCTTCGCCGTATTCTGCTTCTATTCCAGTCCGGAATTTCGGATCACGTATTTACCTCAAGTGCCAAGTGGGCATTACTTCCCAAAAAACCCAGGGGGGGAAGACATATTTCGTCCCCTTCAGTGTCAGACCCGAGGGGGCGCCGCCCCCTCGCCTCCCCGAAATCGACGCCAGTGGTAATCAACATTGCTGCTAACGCGTAAAACATCAAATAACATTCATTATTTTTAGAAACTACTATTTTCGAATTATAATCACCAAAAACTTAGCGAAATGCAATATCTTAAAACACTTTCGGTATTAAAAATAGAGGAAAATTTGCCAATCATAGTTTAGAAAAATTGTGTCCTTGGCCGCGAGAGGGTCTGTCCTCGAAATGTCGGCCCTTGGCCTTAGAACTTTTTTGAGTTCTTGGCCTCAAACGTTGGGTCCTCGACTCCACCCCTTGATAGATATGCACTACAACAAGTCACTTTCTGTGGTGGTCCAACTTAATTAGTTTTTTTTTTAAGAAGTATTTTTGTTTTTTACTTTTTTGCAAAATGATTAATTGCGACTTGATTTTTGCTTTTTTAAATCCAGCTACAACCTTTTATCATTCTTTTTTAATACTATGGTATCATTTGTAATTTAGGAAAGCTGCCAAATATAAAATTATTTGCTTTGATTTGATCACATGGAGAATCAAACCAACCGTAAACAATCAAAATATTTTGTATTCGTTTGTTGAGTTGCTCAAACATAGGGTTTGCGACTATGAAATGTGTTGAGGAGCACTCTAATTACGAGTACCATGGTTCAATTTTGTTCACAAAATATTTGTTCTATTCAGAACCAACTGAATGGATTTTTATTAAAACGAGACAAAATGAAAAGGTACGCTAACATATTTGCCCAAAGTGAGTGCGTAAAACATCGAGCCAGCACTTCAAACACATTTGGTTACCAAAAAACTACTATATAAAGATGTAAGACATGTCTTTTACACTGTTTGTTTAGGACGGTAAACTCGCAAACAAAAAGACGTGAAGAAACGTTAAATCATACTAGTTGTTATCAAGATAAACTAATTTATGTTATGCTGAGCGCAAGGCTTTTTCTACGTTTAAAATCCAGATAAACCCTTTACCAACTACAAAACCTCACATTATTCAGCTAATGCGTGATTTTTAAAAAGTCGAACTAAATCTACAAAAAGCTGAGAAGCACAGTGCGTTATGAATAAACAAAAGAGATCATGGCGACAAATACTTACAAGCTAACGACTCGGGACTACTATATCGTATGTAGTTACTACAATAAATTATATGGCTGATAAACAGTATGATTAAACTGTCCTTAAGAGTTTTGCATAATTGAAAGTTAAAATTTTCCGTGATCATTACGTTGCACATGTCGAATTCGACTAAAGTTAGCCAAACATCTCCCAAACAATAATAAGGTATTGATTAAATATTAGAATGTTTCATTTTTTTATCATTTTCGACGAAAGCTTAGTTTGGCGATTTTTTGACGAGTTTTCTGTAGAAGTAGCGAATCGAGCATTTTTTCGGTTATGACGTCATTTAACGGCGGATTGGCTGTTTGAAGTTTATGACGTCATACGAGCACCGAATTCAGCGCATCTCGCGAACGGATTGCGTTAGAAACCTAATATCGGAGCCAACAACGCAGAATAACCGGTGTTCTACCTGCTCCTAATACATTTCATACGTCTATCTCCTACTACTTTCTTTCTTAATTGCCCGCTTTTCCGTGAGGGTTGCGGGGGCAACAGGTCCAGATTAAGCCGCCACACTTCACGTTCTTCCATCACCTCCATCATTTCGCTTGGGTGAAGTCCCAAGCGATTCCATCCAAGATCCTCAATGTAACCGGTCCATCTACTTCTAGGTCGTCTAACTGTCTTCTCCAATTTGCTTTAGCAAGTAAAGCTTGTTCGGGGAGTCTTTCCAGAAAAAAACATACTTTAGCTAAATATTGCTCTATTTATCATAATAGGCAGCTCTGAAACTTGTTCTTTTAGCTTCTCCGGTAAGTTTTGTTAACGGCTAATATATTAGTTATTACGACAAAATGACATTATAAAACATTTCGTTATTTCGGCAGCAATCAATTGCTAAATCAGTTTTTGAGTGGCACTTACAGTAATATGAGCAAAAGCTTCCAAAATGCCAGTTAGTAGGTACGGAGCAGCCAGTACCCAAAAGTTAGACGAGGATTTAAAGTTACTGTTTGCCGTTAGCAGCACAAGTCTTATGTTACTATAATTTTTTGAGATCTGAACCCGAAAGCGATTTAAAATTTTTGCTGCTATTATCCAACTTTACTGACGTCAAGAACCAATTGATCGGTGTTGTGATTGGGTAACGGAAAAAAGCAAGTCTTCCCATTATATTTCCATAAAAAAAACTTGAAACCAAATAAAGGAACTCATTCAAAAGTAAACGCTTGCTTTAAACTGAGTTACAAAGACTAAACAAATAATTTATCAGGTGAAAAATGGATGAGTTATTTAAGAAGATGCAAATGTAAAATTAGCGGCCATCCAAAGATCCATCATACAAAGGTGTTGTGCCCTTGCCCATTCGAAGATCGAGTACCTGAAAAGAAAGCGTCTTTCTTGAAAGATCAACGTAGTTAACGCAGAATGATTGTTTCTACTAGCAAAGATTTGACTAACACAAAGCAGTTTAAAACGGTTAGCTCATAACCCCAAGGAAAGCTCGGATGATGATAAACTTTGTACATTCCCATCATTGGCTACAGCAGTTAGCATTACAGTTGAACCTGATGATGTTGATTCCGCTGAAGGGCATTGCTAAACAATATTTGCCTCTAGATATAGAAAAAAATCCACAAACGAAAAATATTGCACTTAAAGGATGAGAGTTGCGTGCATGTAGACAAGCACATGTTATCTGCTCGTCAACAATCGTCTGCTATTCTTTCAGCTGTAAGAAAAGATGCTGTGGCTACTTCAGCTTCTACGGTATTCCACGAGCGCCAGAAATTCTCACTTACTGCCCTTGAAGAGTGTGAAGCTGCCTTGAACAGTGCTGAAGCTCAACAGCTTTGCTATGATAGTCGAGTTGTCAGTACAGCTGATAGGTACGTTTTTCTAGTCAAAGTATTAGTCCCGATCAAACCATCACGTCAGAGCATGTTATGGTTGTTAAATCTTATTTTAAAAACATCGTCTGTTACTGGAGAAGCAATATTTGCTACCATTGTAGATCAAATTTGTGGCGGTTATATAAACAAGATTGTATGTGTTATGGCAAATATTATAGCAGCTGTTAATACTGGAAAGAATTCATAGGTAAATGTCCGTATAGAAAATTACTTTCCAGAAAACATAGGACACGGTATTAACACACTCGAGTTTTGTTCCATGTGAACGAGATATATTTGAAGCATGTAATTCAATCTCTTGAGAGAATTACAAAGAGTTCATCTTCGCTAGAAGGTGATGCACTAATGAATCTGACAAGTTTTGCAGTGACCATATGGTGATGTTGACTCTGGGAAGCTATTTAGTCATGGGAAATCTAGTCAATTTTCTTGCTTATCGACAAGAATCTATTAGTCGTTCAAGGTGGATAACAACCGCAAATGCCTATTTGCGACTTCTTCTGTTGTACTATTAACTAAACCGCCACCAGCAAACGACTTTGAAACAAGGTTTCTTACAGTGTTTCTGGGAATGTTCCATCTTTTACAATAGTGCATTTGAAACTACCAGCTATTGAAGGATTACAGTCAACTCTCTTTCAGAGATTGGTTGAATTCCTACAAGGAAATTGATAGAGAAATTGTTGATGTTGTTTCCAAGTATTTTTGGATCATGCTGTTCAGTGGCTTTCCACCTAAAAACGTTTCCCTTAGTGTGTTCTCTGAAAAACCACCATACTGCATGGAAGCTGTAAACACTTCTTTATTTTCAGATGTGGTCAACACTCGAGCTCGTTTGCAAGATCGGACCTACCGTCTTCGTCATTTTTTTACCTCCGTAAGTAAAAATGCACCCTGCATCACCATGATTTCAGTTAGTCTAAATTTTTGGAAAACAATTGATAACAAAAACCGTTCCACTGAACGAAGAATTGGTAAATTGAGATCAATTGTACAGAGCAAAATCAGTGACAATGCTGCAAGTGGTTTAGTCGATGTGAAGATTGGAACACATTTATGTGCAATGGAATATTTGGAAAAATAATGCGGTTTTAAAAGTGACATAGCCGTCTTCGTTTGATGTGTTATGCTTTTTGTTTTAATGTTTTCAACTATTAAACATTGTTCTCTTGTAACTGCTTGTTATTGGATTTGGAAGAGGTACACTAGGCAGCCATCATCTCTTAGGTGAATTTTGGTATTCAAGGTACACTTTGGTATTCAAGAACGCTAAAATACCGGTATCTTGATGTATGAAAAAGCTGGATACCTGAGCTCAAGACCATCTGGTGTTAGCAAAAAAGTCTGCAAAAGATCAGAAACATAACTCAAAAAATACGATTATGAGCCATATAAAAAAACTTCTGGATCCCTACAATTAAACAAAAACAGTAGCACTTGCTGTGCAGTGTTAAAAATGTCACAAATTAATAACAAAACAGTTTTTCTTGATTTATTGGTTTGTAGTAGCAGATAGACGTATGAAATGCATTAGGAGCAGATAGGAAACTAGTTATTCTCGTCGTTTGGCACCAATATAAAGTTTCTTACCCAAACCGTTCGCGAGATATGCTAACTTTGACGCCTCATATGACGTCATAAACTTCAAGCAGCCGATGCCACCACTAAATGACGTCATAATCAAAAAAACGCTCGATTCGTTACTTCCACCAAAACCCCGTCATAAAATTGCCCAAAGTAAGCTTTTGCCGAAATTGATGAAAAAAAGAAACATCCCATTAACTACACTCGTTTGAGACATTATTTTCCACGTATATCAGCTAATCAACAAACTGTGCAGTGTGCAACACATTGAATGGTGAACACAACATCTACTTGCAGAAAAAAAAAGCATTCGATGTGGTAACTTGGCCGGAACCATCTTGGGAGAGTTATAAAACTACCATAGCAAAATCTAAGAACAAATTTGCAATAGCTATTTCAGTATCAAAGTTCATAAAGTTTTAGAAATTTTTAACTTCAGCTTCGGGATGAAATTTTGTGAAAAAAAAATACGGCAAAAGGGATATAGCAGAATGACGTGGGTAATGAGAAGTACCAACCTCCGTCAATTCATTACGTCGTGAAAACTCGTTTAAGGTTTTAGGCAAAAAATGACTTGCCATTTCAAAATTCGCTCTGAAACGAAGTTTAAATAAACGCTTACGCAATAACACAATTACATCTACATGCGAATCAAACCCTTTACTTCAAAATATACGCTCATTGTTTGGGCTGTAGACAATAATCACACAATCCATTTAGAAGTTGACTTCTAGTTTTAGAGTAAGTGATGGACGTAAACGGAACAAAGAAACGAAACCAACAGCTTGCAGCATTAACTTTTGCAAAAATTAGTTCTTGGCGGTCAAATTGTCTTGCTTACAACCAAGTCAGGCTGTGACGAGGACCGGATTTATAACTGGAAGGTCCTTGGCATTTAAAATGAAAATCGACCCCCCTTGGACATGAAAAAGGTCTTCGCTTTAGGCGCGGGGTAAGATCTGGCATATTCCCAAAGAGCCATTATGGTAAATCCTGGTAGTGGCAAGAATTAACTTCAGGCGTGCCACAAAAACTAGGATAAATCAACGTCGGCACCACTATAATTTACTTTCATCTGCTTCAATTAGTATAGGATCATCGGAATCGGACATTTTTTCGTTTATTTTTTTCGAAGTCCGAGACGACGGTAGATTTAAATGCATCATCATGTTTTCGGACCCTTCTGTATCTTTGGTTGGAAGCGGCCGGTACACGTGATCCAGGCTCTTCGGGATGAAAAACGCTATCATCATGGCTATTATGACGGTAAATACGCCAAATAGATATGGAGGTCCGGGTAAGATTGTCTAAAATAGAAGCACGTTTTGTAACCCAAATAAACAACAAAATGATGGCAAAAACTTGCTTTTTGAAACTGGTGGCAAAACTAACTACATCTCTGACTGCTAGGCTTTGTGACGGGACCAAATCATTTAGTCTGGAGGAATGACGACAATTTGTGGGCCTTGCTTTATGGGAAGGGGGGCATGGAGTCGGAATGTTTCTTACAGGAGCTCGTAAGTACTTAATGGTTAAATGGTTTCTCATTGGAAATAATGGAAATAATAAAATATGTAATAAAAGTGAGGTCGCTAAGATTCGCACTGTATTAAGACTACCTGAATGAAAACTAATCAGTAATAATGAAGACAGCTGCTAGGCCTAGTCTTGGAGGGGGCATGGAGTCGAAATGTTTCTAATGGAATTCTATAGCACGTAGTGGTTTCGCAGTGGAAGTAGTTGAGAATAACGAGAGGTGTACAATGTACATTGTAGAATAATCAAAACGAGGGCTATGATTTGTATTAAGACTGCTTGAATCAGGTTTTTAACTTAATTACCAAAAAAAACTATGATTTAAGCCTATGAACATAACCGTAATAAAGCAAAAATAATTACGGACACAGGAGTTTAACCAGGGGCGTAATTTCCATGCATGCCTAGTCATTTATCCAAAAAAAAAAAAGTAATTTGAGCAGGTACATGTAAAAATTTAATACAGTATCAAACTAAGTTGCCACAGATACGGGCTATAACTTTCAAGTCAAAGAAGCAATAAATAGTCTCGGTTAATTCATTGATTTCAGTTTTAGCCTAGTTTCAGCATACCGCTAAATTACAAAAAATAATGGCAACACGCATGCAATTTTCAAAATGCATGCAACGGTTCAAGAGATCGCTATGTTTCAATGAGATTACGAACAAAATTAAACAGGTTTGAAAACTTTGATTGGCGCATTGTTTGCTGCAAAAGTTCTTTATACGTATAGTTTCTTGTTTTCGTAAAATGTAGTCTCTATTTTCATTTCAAATTTGTAACAGCAAATTAGCTTAAAACATGCCACAGGCTATGCACCAAGACATGCGATTTTAAATATTGCATACGTGTTGCCATTTGTTTTATGTAATTTAGCGATATGCTGAAAGCAAATAACTCAGCGGCGAAACCAAGCCGTTATAGCCGGCAGGTATTAGCATTAGGTAATGTGAGTCAAAATGAGTTTTTGATATGATACTGTTCGCATTATTTAAGCTCAATGTTGGGGTTTAAGAATGAGATCAAGATGTGAAATCCATTTTAACAGAGAGTAACCGGAAGTTGGTCCAGTTGGTGCTAAGTAGGCACAGGCAAAGTCGCAAACGGGCCGACTAGTTCAGGCCCGAACCCAAAAATATAAGCCTGAACCTGGCCCGAACACGAAAACTAATTTAAAGCCCAAATCATGCCCGAAAAAACCCGAAAGTTACGTCTGAAAATTTAGCAATGTTGCCAGGTTATTTTGATTACATTTTTGTGAACCTCAGGCAAAAAGTACGTCTCAGACCCAAATTAAGCCCGACATTTTTGTCAACTTTAGGCCAGAACCCGGCCTGAACCCGACCTGAAAAGCCCAGCCCGACTTACAACTCTGGGCCTAGGCTCACGGCTAGTTGTCGAGTTTGCAAGAAAGTTTTTAATGCTATCAATAAATTACCGGTAGGTTGTTTAGCTGTTTTGTTTGAATAAAACCAGGCCTAAATATACTTGCATTGGACTAGCCTATGCCTACCAGTCTGCTCAATAGTGCATAACGGTAGCATCGCAAATGGTTGCCAGGCTACAGTGTGTTATAATGACATGAGGAATAGAGGCTATGAAAGTAAGCTATGTATTTGCTATTTAGCAAGTTGGCTCAGCTTAGTTTTACAATTAATGTTTTTATTTCAATGTTACTAAACCTACTTCACTGTTAGCGTTAGCCTAGTACCGGTATGATACTGGGTACTGGCACATATAAACTGCTAGACCTGTCACTGTCTGTAATACTTGAAAAGGTTGCATACACTAACGTGTACTGCAGACAGAAGGCCAAGTTGCAATACTAGACATTTGCCAGTGAGAAGTTGCAGTTTTGTTTTACTACCTGGTAACTAATGGCGTCATCAAAACTGATGACGTCATAATAATTGCATGCCTTATCTGAAATACTACGCTTCGCCACTGAGTTTAACCGAAGTGGAAAATCGCCAAAATTGCTGGGAAAGTAATTACAATATAGGACAGCACCGCCACCACCAAACATCAATGCTCGAGGTAATTTCAGTGTTGTACAATGATGCAAATTACGGTTACTATTGAACAAACCAAAAAAATATAAAGGTGTGTTTTACGTGACAAATTAAAAAGCAGTACATTGAACACTGCTGTAAATTACAATACCGGTAACAGACCTAATATGAGAAAGGAAGAGACTATTTCACCGAAAAATTTTAAGTTAAAGAGAGTAAAATAAGCACGCGCAATATTCATTTGCTTTTTTAATGGTTAAAATTAGGGTTTGGGTTAGTTTTAGAATTTGAGTTAGGGTCAGAATTAATAAAAAAAGTAGATAAAAATTTGAAAAGTTAATTGGTGGTACATAACTTGAGAATTGCTTGGATTAAAATGTTTATATCTTCGAAGCTTTTCGTCTGACACTTGTCAAGAAAAAGCGCCAGAATGGAGAGCGCAGAAAAAGGAGCGGCTATTTATAAGAAAAAGCCGAGCCGTAATTGGCTGAATAAAGACCAATGAAAGAGCGTCATTAGTACAATCTTCAAGCTGTACTCGAAATCTTTTTGTCGGAAGAAGACAGGGCAAGAAGTTTTGATGAAAGTGGCTTAAGAGCAGATAGATAAAAAGGAGAGCGGCCTTGGGCAAAAATAGAAAATCTGCTGTTATTATAATGTTGAGCACACACAGGATTTTATAAAAGATGAAGTCCAGTGGCTGAATCAAAAGCAAGAGAATGGGTATTAGTCTGGGTGGAAGATTTGGGGTCGTGTTGCTTAATTCTTTCCTGCAGCCTTTGGGAGGTACGGCCTACATACCGACTGTTGCAGTGGCATGAGAATTGACAAATCACGTTGCTTTTCTGTAAAGCAGGCAATACATCCCTGTTGGTAACGGAGAGAAGCTCGGTGGTAGAGTAAACAGCGCATGGTTCCACAGAGGAAAAGCACTGTGTTGACAGCAAATTTTACTTGCTTTTCAAACCGGTTAGAAATAGAACTGAGCCACGGACGAAGTAGATAGACGGGGCATCTTGGGTCCAAATCTAGGCAGAGCGTGAAATTGGTTCATCTTCTTGGCCATAAACGACTGAACGTGCTTCGGGTATCCATTAGTGTGTAGAATGAACTTGATTTCGTCTGGTTCAGTTGGCAAACGCCCCGTGATTCAACATCAGGATTAAGTAAGTTTTGCGCTAAGGTCAGGATTAAGTTAGTCAGACGAAAAGATTCGAAGATACGAACATTTTAATCAAAGATAAAAATTTCGCGAAAAATACTATCTTCCTATTAAAAATTAAGATATTACTAACGTTTTCAGTAAGCTAAAAATTTTACACCGCCAAGCAAAAAAATTTTGGCTATTGAGTTGAAACAGTATCTCAAATACCGGCAAACGATTGCCCAAATGCCTACCCTTAGCCAACAAGCAAAAAACACATCAAGCATCATACCAACAGCTTTTGAGCTCCACAATGACTACGGAAATTAATGCCCTAGTAGTAGTAAATTGTAAACAATAATAATTATTAGCATTAAAAGGTAGAACATCGAGATAAATAATATTCGGCTATATTTTATAACTGCACATCAGTGATATTCTGGTGAACCGAAACCGGGGTCTGTTGGTAGTAGTTTGAACGATACCGTATCTGAGTGCAATTTCTAATGAAAAATACCAAAACTTAATCAAAATGATCGAAGAGGATAAACTTGGCCTGCTAGCATTTAAAGGTCCGTTTAAGAAAACTTCTTGGTGAAACGATTATCGGATGGTACCAAACATGAAAGTTCTTGTTTGTTATTATCCATTACAAATTTTGAACCAGACTGAAATTACATTGACCATTTTTTAAAGTATTATCGTTTTGTACTGCATAAACGTTAAAGTAGTTAAATGAGGCCTTGAGTAAGATAAAAGCTTCAGCACCACAAAACCAAAAATTATTTACGTGATATTTTGACCATTTTGAGCCCTCAAATACAAGTGAAGGAAAAAAACCTTACCTCCGGTAGATGGTCATCCCCTTGGTCCACGGCCTTTCCTGGTTCTAACGAAGAATTTAATTTTACATTGAAAACATGAAATATTAAGCCGAACATGGCGGGGCCAAGTCCATTGCAAAGACCTCGTATCCCGGTCACCATTCCTTGTACGACACCTACAAGTACAAAAATTAAAGGTGCCGGAAATGACAAAAGCCAACTCTTAGGTCAGGAACAGTTCTTTACAACGGGCTACTACCAAACAGTCTACTCTTTTTACCAGCTCGGATCTGTTGTGCTGATAAGATCAAACTGATTAGTGCGCAGCGAAACGACTCAACGTAGTAGCCTAATAGCGGCGTTGCGTTAGGTTAGAACTGGAAAGGCATCGCTATCGACGTTGCCAATGGATGTATACATTAAGATCATATGAGCAGCAAGTCAAGCGCGAGTTGTTGCAAGAGACACTCCAGGACATGCGTTGCGGGAGTTACTAGTTGATCTTGCAGACTTTCTATTCATCAACAACGTTTTTGTAACTCCCATTAGAAGATAAAGGCCGGAGAGATGCATTTTCAGCACAGCATTTTAATAATCCAAGCGTTTAAGTGACGTAGGAAACGTCGCAAGACCTAAACAATGGCTGAGTGACACAACGGTTACGTAACGCCTTTGTTTCGAGAGAAGCATCGTTCTGTACTTTGTCCAAAGCGTTGTTTTCAAATGCATGAAAAATTATCAGGAAACGAAAGTATTGAAAAATTCGGGTTTCGAAAACGGCTTTCACCATTTTATATAAGCGTATGCACTGCCCAGAAAATTGTCTCGAATGGCTAATTTTCTGATTCTTAAAACTTTTAGAATGCTTAAACATATAGAAGATCTTAAGGATGCAAGATAAATTTAACTTTATCAAAAACAATGAAGAAGGATTTGCTTGGACTACTGTACAATGTACACACCAAGTCAAAACTTAACTGTTTGTGCTATTTGCTTCGCTGTGAATAGTGTAATTGGTATTTACTGGAAAATATTCTGCGAAAATTGAGGTTTTCAACAGCTCTTGTGGGGTTTGATGAGCACTAGGGACAGCATACTATAAGTGGATCAACTGATTCAAGTGCAATGAAGGCAAACAACATTACCATAAAATACTGGGATGGGCTGCTGATACACATGCTAGCCTTGCTTGTCTTTTCTCCCATGTTTTCTTTTACTTATTTCGGGCCTAAGTTTACTTAGCGGAAAATAATAATTAACTACAAATTTCTACCTGTAACTCATGATACCAAATAGCTTTTTTACTGCACTGAGCTTTAAGTAATTTTTATCTTTTTTTTAACAATATTTTTTCAATGCAGGGCAATAAAAAGCATATGCGCATACAAGAATCAATGCTTTTTTGTCGCAGGAACACGGTCAATAGAATCTAAATGCACACTACTGCACAAAATACAAACAAGTTTTTAGGTTGAAACGTATATGGGCTTTAGTCATAACTGGAGGAAATTAGCAAAATTCGGTCATTTTTTTAAAGTAATGTTTTGCAATGTCACCAAACTTTTGGAAATCCCCAAGCTTACGTCGTTTTGCAAGCAATACAGAAAATCCCCAACCACAACACAATGACGCAAAATCAAGAAAATCTTTTTTCAATTGAACCAGCATTAGTCGCCACTAGAGCTCGACCGATATATCGGTCAGCCGATATATATCGGCCGATATCAGGGTCAAGCCGATATATCGTATCGGTATTTACCACTGATAAAATATCGGCTTAGAACAATTACCTTAAACGGTTTATTTTTGAGAGCAAGCACAACCGCTCTTGCCTATGATTGCCAAATCGTTGTATTTATTGTTTGTTTTTTCATTGAATAATACTGGAGTGTGGCTTGTGTTTTCAATAGTCTTTCTTTGGATGGGGATTAGTGAAGCTTTTAGTGTCAAATTAGTTGAAAAATAGTGACAAAGCTTCGTAGCTAATAAGTTAATATATCGGTTGTCGATATCGGTATCGGCCTGAAAAAGTCATATCGGTCGAGCTCTAGTCGCCACTTTTGGTTTTCGAACTTCTGCTTCAAATTGATAAAGTATCATTGCAATGCAGACCACATGATCGAGTCCTACATTTAGCTACCATTCAAGAACGCCTCCATTTTATTCCATATCTCGCCACAAAACTCATTACTAATTTCAACGTAGCCATTTATGTATCAATAGTAGTAGTGCTGTTTTATTTCTGGCAATTACACGAGCACAAAAAATTACAGTTTCAAATAACGGCTAACCACAACAAGGATATCGCGACGTGATTATGACAACAAATTACGTAATAATCTTAAATATCTTAATGAATTGATACAGCTTTCTTGGACGTGGTTATGGCTACAAGCTTAAAATGTAATCATCAATCAAATGTCGATTATTACAAAATCGTAACTTTACAACTAACAGGTTAAAATCATCAAATAAACCTTCATTATAGTCGTTGTAGTACGCTAAAACGCGTAACGATTTGATGGGGCCTATCTTCGTAGCGGTAACGAGCCGAAATACGCAGCGGTAACGAGCTGTTTGCAATTATGTGCCCGATTTGACTGGCCCAAGATTTGAAACTCAGAAGCGAAATGGTGTTAAATGACAAACACATTTCGCCTACGCGGCAACGTCAGAATGCTTACTGAAAACAGAATTACTTTCACAAGATCGCTCTGCTTACCTTGTTGGTCCTTACTGGATATGGTCGACACAAACGAACTAAGCGCAGGGTAGTTGATGCTCGACAGAGCAGCCAGCAGACCAGCTATCCACATTGCCCTAAAATCACTAAGAATTAGGTTTACTTGCATTTGAAGATATACTGCTCGAAATCGGTTTTATTGAAGAAATGAGAACTACTTGAGATAATAAAGAGATGACTCAAATATTTTTTTACAATTCCCCTTATTCGCGAGAATGCGATTTAAATTGTTTGACTCCGTAACATTGGCAACCCTGCATTTCGCAATTTTGTGACATCACAAAAGGCAGATTTCGCATAATTTCTCGCAGACGAATAAATGTGATGTTTGATGAGGAAAGTAATAGCCTACGATTCTGCTTTAGCCAGCGATTCCAATTCAAGCTAAATTTGTTAGGTGACATATACGTCATACGAGCGATACAATCCCCTGTATCAAAGTTGGACCAGTTTTGGTAATGAAATAAACTTTTTTGAAGCCAAAAACGATCATACCGTAGATCCGTACTGATAACCTAGGTCTACAAGTACCAGTAACAACTTTTTCAGATTTGGTTAGGATACTCACAGCTACCAGTTGGTAATCGCGTTTGTTATTCAGCGAGAAGTTTTGCAAAATCTGCTTTTTGTGATGTCACAAAATTGTAAAATGCAGGGTTGCCAATGGTACGGAGTCAAACGGATTAAATCATATTTTCTAGAATAAGGGGAATTGTGGAAAAACGTTCGGGGCACCTCTTTATTATAAAATCGATTTTGAGCAGTATATCTTTAAAGGCGAATTTCAGATGAAATCACTGAAACCTAATCAGCAACGCGTACTGATAATTTTTAAACCTTGATCAAACGCGTCACTTTTAGAATAGATGCAAGTCTACAAATGATAAAACTGGCAACCGTCCTGGATAAAACAGCAACGTTATCTTGGACATTATTCGTTCTTCAAATTCGAATTATCAAACCGGGCCTCTCCATAGAAGGGAATAGCTCAAAATGGAACTAAAACCAACAAGTAAAAGGCCGTTTTCAAACGTACCATTGATGTTTTCCGAACGAGTAAAATAGCAATTGCCCAACTTGCAGAGTAAGACCAATAAGAATAACGCTTCGATTTCCAAACACTTGATACAATGAACTGAGCAGAGCGGTTTGCGCGATAATTGACAAGATACCGACAACCGCTATGTACGAGGCAAGCATATCACTGGTAAAGCCTATAATCTAAAAACGAAAAAAAGTTGTTTAGTCGAGCTTTTGTCCATCTATATCACAAGCATGTTTAGAAATTAATTCGCTACAGATCAACTAAACGCCTCCAATTATCATATTCTTTGTGGGCAAAATCATACGTTGCCAGAGAGAAGAGATGGGTTATTGGGCCATTATATGGGTAAAAAATCTCAATAAAATTTCTGAATTAACATTTTTCTCTAACATAAACCATTTATACACCATGAAAAGCTGACAAAACGAAGCCAATTTAAATCATGTAGTATTTTCATTCTACAGGGTTAAGAATAGGCTGACTAGCAAAGCATCCATGCACATTCACCGACGTATTGTGTTATGATACTTAAATTATAAATTTCTCAACTTACTTGCTCCACATATAAAAAGACAAACGCATATTCTCCGGCTTCCGGAAGGTATGATAAAAACACAGTGATACACAATAACAGTAAAATTTTGTCGCTTCCTACTTTTTTCAACGCCTGAAAAAAACATAAGAAAATTCCAGTTAGTTTCATTTGTTCGTGCCAGTGAACCAAGCACTTCAAGGGAACAGAAATTGTAACGCCAATTTAGATTGCCTCATTTAGGTTCAGCGTAAAACGGCGCACTACAGTTGAAATCAGAAATCTTCGATTATGATGGTCTGTCATCCGAAATACGGACACGGATTCGATTGCCGGTCAAGTCAAACCAAAGACTATAAAAATTGGCAATCACTAATCAAAACTTTCATGCTTGACATTCAGCATCAATGGGGCAGTGATAAGTCTCCCCCGTGTGCGGTAGAGAGGGTGGCAGATGGATTGAAAGGCTCCTACATTGTTTCGTAGCCAAGGCATATAAAAACGCCATTACAATTACAACAATACGGTCGCTAAGATTTGAAAATCATAACAATAGTGAAATTATCTTTTTCAAAACTAGATTCAAAATGTCCGAAGTTCAGTAAGAAAAACGTGTTATTCTGATGGTACTAAGCCTAGTTGTTTTGAAGTTAGAAATTAAAATCAAGTCTTAACAAATACGACCCAAAAATACTTGAGACTAAATTATACACTAGAATTACAAAAACTTAACATGTCGAACTTACAGAAAAAGGATCAACTTGGTCCCACGATATAGGAGCACCCCAGGTTTGGGGTCGAACTTGCTCTGGTAAAGATTCCGGAACAGAAATTAAAATAAAACAAACATCAAATAAAGCAACTGCAGTAGCCAGTGCTACCACAGCTGATGTGCCGTAAGCTTTGGCAATAAAATTTCCAATTGCAGGACTAGTAACAATACTAGCAGCAAAGGTTGCTGAAACCTAAAAACATGAGAAATTAAAAGAGTAATTTTCTACTAGTAATTACACCTCGATCTACCAAGTTGCCGTGGTTAGAAAAACAGAAGTGATTTTCCGGTCTTCGAGCCAAGCTGCCATTTGTTAAATCAGGGGTCGGCAACCTTTTGAACTAGTTGTTGTTGTTGTAGCGCATATTTATCCTCCTGTCACCGGACAGCGTCAGACGCTAACTTGTTGGACGATCCGCACACTTTTCATTATCATGACTACTTCGTAATTGGAGGAATCCGCACCTGCTTAGGAGTTTCCGATGATCCAATGTTCCTGTCGATTTCTTCGAATTCTTGTCCACTGAATTTGCTGCTTGTTCGAAGCCACCAAGCAGAGATAATCATCGTAAAGTGTCTTATCCAAGGACGCAACAACGTGACTAGGGTGCGAGTTGAACCCAGATCATTCGATCACGGTCGTCGAAAAACGACGCCCTTACTCATTCGGCCACGCTGTCGACTAGTGGACCACATTCAGTCCAAACAAGGTTCCAGCGGACCAAACGAGAAAGGCCTTGCCAAAAAATTCAGGCCTTTTTCCGGAAGAATCGATAGTGAAAACCAAAAAAAAAAAAAAAAAAAAAAGGTCTTCGCCAGAAGTTCAAGCCTTTTTTCAGAGCAATCGGTGGCGAAGTCCAATAAAAAACAGGTCTTCGCCGGAAATTTAGGTCTTTTTACAGCCGCATATATGGCGAAGACCACAAAGGTTTTCGTCAGGAGTTGAGAATCATTTCGGCGGTTTATTGCTGCATATCTGTCATTGAAAAAAGTCGCGGGCCGGATGGCAATAAAAGGTTGTGGGCCGGGTAAAACGCCTTGGTGGGTCGCATTCGGCCCGCAGGCAGTAGGTTGCCGATTCCTGTGTTAAACGCTCACACCAACGGCTTTACATTGCCCCTTTGATTGCCAAAAGCTGAGCAGCAAAGCTGTGTGAATAAGGCACTAATTTCAGTGGTCTTTGGTTTGACAATTTGTTCATACATGTGCTTATATAAAATTCTTCTTAAAAAAAAAAAACTATTGGAGTGGGCTAGTTGAGGGTGTAGATTTGATATTTAGGATAGTGTGTCAAATTTCTGATCAAGATATTAAGCTTCTGTCGAAATATTTGTTTTAACGAGGTTTTGTTTGTAACCGCAATTTGAACAATTGCGCTGCGCTGCTAAGTGAAAAGACAACTAACTCCTTGAAAGTAGAAACGGAGAACTAAACAGAGTTGTAAAATTTTGATTGACACTTTATAAAGATGTTTTTTAGACATTTAAATTTCGAACGCAGTTAACCACAAACCAGACCAAGTATATAAAACATTATGAAATTCGAAAGCGATGTATTTCAGATCTGACTATAAAACAACCATAACCACGCTTAACTGAATTGTGAAGTTCTTTAGTTCAGTAAAGTTAAATACTTCGTGAAATTCCCGGATATCGCTTGCAATGTCATATTCTAGTTTGCATGTGGATAGAGGGCTTTACTGATAAAGCACCAAAATCAAAATGAGAGTGTTCACGAAATCTATTCCATATCCTCTCAAATTTATTCGCACTGCAATTATTAGGCTTTATAATAAACGTTAGTTAGTTCAATTTAGTATCTAAAACTATCCAAAAAATAAAAAAATTGAAAAATTTGAAAAATTGATACTGTGTGTTGACTTTCAAATCTGTTTAAAATCAATATGCTGATAATCGTTAAGGAAAACTAGTAGTATCTTACAATGATCGTGAACATGTTTTAGTAATTATTTCTATTTATGTTGGCATTAAATTTGAGGAGGACGTGACTAGGCACCATGGGTTAGCAATTTCGTGCGTCGAATGAGAGTAGTGATGACGTAAGAGCCTTTGCTTTTGAAACAGGTAATTTCCTCAATAAAATCAACAGTCACTTAAAATATCTTGATACAAAGCAATGTAATTTTTTACCAAAACATATCAATTAAAAAAACTTTTGCATTATACATACTGTACACACAGTTCAAAACGGTTTCATGCAAGGTCGACATTCCACAAAAATCACCATCAAGAAAAGTTGCAACTTACTAAACCATAGGCAGAACTTCTGCTTGCTTCATCAGTTATATCGGCAACGTAGGCAAAGATTATTGAATAGGTAACAGAACCAACCCCTGATATAGACAACATAGCAAAAAACCACCTGAAAACATGGACGTAGAAATCTCGGTTCACTAAAACTCGACCTCTTTTTAATGATTGGTGAATGTGAACTTATGATAAAAGATGAGTTTCAGAACGTTTTTGAAACGAACAAAGTACTTCAAATTTTCCCTTTTGAATTAAACTTCCTACAACATATCATTTCATCTATCCATAAATCGAAATCCTTTTTTTCTCTTGCGTTTCTACCGATTTGGCTGTGCAGCAAGCCAATGGTTCAAAGTGCCACACAAAACAGTTTACTACAGAGTGAATATGAATTACATGCAAACAAGAATAATAACAATCCAAAACATGTAAAAAACGCACCAATAGCACACTGGATCTAATTTGGAAATGTTTCAGTTCAAAACTTACCCACTATCAACATTTTTCAATTACCGATAAATCGGTAACTTTACTCATTATGTATAAGGTTGACAACGCTTACTGGTTAGTCCAGATTGATAATGAGAACTTTTATTTAAAAAGCCTCCAAAACAAATTGGTTTATATGATTTTGGGTTTAATATTTTAAAATAATGTTATTGCAACAATTTATGAATATTGGACTTTACTAAGGGTTGCAAAAGGTCAACGGCAGATTTTAATAAAGCATGGATTTTAACTTTTTTATGGTAGGTGGTTGATCTATTTGCAGTAGGTAAAGAATTCTGACACTTCTGTTGATGCATGATGCATTTGCTTGTTTTTTACAGAGAATTAACGTTGATTGTGTTAACAAGAAACCAATGGTTGCATATCAGCACTAGTTGAATGGTTTCAACTAGATATTAGCTTAGCTTTGGCATTGTGCAGTCAGTATTTGTACAAAATCACTTACACTTAGAAAGATTTATAATTTATACTTCTTTTCATTTGTGCTAATACTTCAATATTTTCAAGAAAAATTAGTTTCAGTTTAAACAAGATTAAAAAGCGCACAATACAATACGGTACTTACCAAGGACTAATCGCCATTAGTGGCATAGGAGCACATGTAATAAATACTGTAACAACTAGAAAATATTTGCGTCCCCATACATCTGATAAAGCACCCAAGAGAGGAGCACTTAAAAATGATAAAACACCCTGAAAATTCAAAAAATAAAATATCAATTATTAATCTCTAAGACTATTAGGTAAATGACTTAAGCTATATTAACAAAATAATGTTTATTTTAGTTATGGACAGTGTTCCCACTAAGCCGATTTTTTTCAGCGAATCGACGATTTGTTGGAGCTAGGGTTGTACAAAGTAGAATAATGCAGTATTCTAGAATAATTCTAGAATAGACATTTCGAATCTAGAATTTCGAATCCTATTCTAAAATAACTCATGGCAAACTGTGACAATACAGTTTTATTGCAAAAATTAAAAAACACAATCCTGACTAAGTTAGACAACTGCCACTTGAGTGCGTGCACGCTTGTTTGAGTGCAATGCACTATCAATGAAATGCGACTAGACAATTAGGTTGCTTAAAATTGTGTAATACGCACCACTCCTTGCGGTTTGGCTGCCCTTAAAAATTTTTTTTCGAATCCAATCACCCGATAAAAAATGCGTTTTGAGATTCGTTTCTCCGGAGATTCGAATCTCAAGGATTCGAAATTCTACTTTGTACAACCCTAGTTGGAGCAAGGGCAAATATTTTTTGGCAATATAGTAAACAAAGCTTTAGAAAATTCTACAAATTTGTGGAAATATGACATTTGGGATACTTTAATACTGGATTGGTACAAAATTTGAGCAAAATTGGAATACAGCTACAGGGATATTTTTCACACAGGTTATGGACATTGTTCCCTCTTGGGTTTTGGTGAATCAACTCACAACCATAATTCGATGTTTTTCATTTAGCCTACTAAACATTAGAAATTAAAAAAAAAAAGTTGGCAAGTACGAAACAAACACCCTGATTTGCTGATCAAAATCGCCTTGATGGTAATGGAGAGATATATTTACTTGACTAAATATGGCAAGCTAAATTCATAATTGCCTAGACTAGCACATGCAATTAGTTATTCATCCACAAAACATCAATGAATTTGAAGGTTTCCTAGTCAAGATGCTTTCTAATATTGGTTTCAGCACTCAAAAGTGTGCTAAGCAAAAATGTAGTGGTAACAAAACCAAAGTGGTAATGTTGATTATGCAGTATTACGACTGTACTAATACATGCAGTGTAAATAATTAAAGACAAGGAAAAAATTGAATTAGCAATGAATGCGGTTGGAAATGATTGAGACAAGATTAAAATTCCATGTAGTGTAGAGAACTGTGAGTAGCCATTTAACCTGCTGCCCACTTCAACTTGAATAACACTTGTAAAAAGTGGCTACAAAATGTAGAAACAAAACCAGCAAAGGCTATAAACAAAAGTCGAGATTATTGATTTAGCACTGTTTTACTTTTAACTGCAAGTAATTTATTCATAGAATATTCACAATGCATCATCGTGGCATATACAATACATACTTACTTTAATTCCTTGAATGAGGCCATTGATTAAATATACTTGATCTTTGAAAGTTTGCTGTAAAACCTAAAAACAAGGGATTAATCATTAATTAAAAAATGCTTTACAATGTTTACGGATTGGGTAATTACTGAATGCAGTCAGTGCTGGGGCCACTCTAACTACTACATTACAATCTGCACTTGTAAAGCCCTGGTCATACTACAGATGAATGAGCCCAAATCAAGCCAAATTGGTCAGAATGCAAATTCAGCTTGATTTGGGCTCATTTGTGGTCGCGATTTCGAACGCAATTCGAATTCACTTTGAATGGTAATAAATCTACGTATCCCACCACAATGATGTCAGTGGTTATAGTGCTTTTTTGCTTTGAATGAGCCTGAATCTATTTTGAATGCAATACAAATGTTATGAATCCCCTTTGAATGCAGTACGAATGCACTTCAAATCTGTTTTGAATTTGTTTCCAGTACAAATCAGCCCATGTGTTTTAAATATTTAAAAATATTCGAAATGGGTCGACAAATTGGTACGAATGTAATGAATGCTCTTCGAATCAGCCTGAACGCATTACCAATTTTTGTTTGTAGTGCATTTGAACTGATTCGGCTCTAGTGGGACTGAATTTTAATGTGTACATACTCAATCAGAGTGATTGTTGGAGTTTTAGGGTGGTAATTCTTGAACAGATAAAAAGCATGGAATCTAGAAGGTCACTAAACTTGACTTTTAATATCAGAAAAGTTAAACTTCAATTACATATATTAATTATTCGAAGTAAGAATTTTTTTTCGATGTTCTATGAGAAAATGTATAGTTCAGATAAGAAAGGTTGCAAAATTTTCATGAAAAAAGTAATTCTGTTGAAAAAATTTTGTTAACTAAAGTAAGTTGCCAAAATTGGTAAAAAATACTAAGTACTTTTTCCAAAGCTGCTTCAGTCAATTGCTTTTTTGGTCTAGGCTAGCATTTAGACAAGCTTAAGAAAAGTGTCTGACAAATATTCCTTACCCAAATCAACTCAGCATTTCCACATTTCACCAAACAAATGATTTGTAATTCAGGAGGTTGTGTTATACAGCGTGGCATAAACTGCATAATGCCTTGTGAACATTACGACAGAATAATTTATCAATTTTTAGATTAAAGCTAGCTAAACGATTTTTTTAAATTTTGCTCACAATTTAACTTATCACAAGACCAAAGCACTGCTACTCTAACTGGCATGCTACAACAAAAGTGGAGTATACTTTCTACAATTGAGTTATTGAAACATTTAGTGTAGGTACTGAACCGCTGATATAATGTGTATCAATATCACAAACATTGTGATTTTTTATAAAAGTAAGCTGTTGTGACATTAATTCACGCTGCGCAAGTTTCTGATATTCCAATTTTTTAGTGCATGTAAATTGACAAATGAGTGCCATTAAACCTAATGCAGGGGTAAATCTTGGACAATAAAACATTTTTTCTGATGTTTTTCAAATTTGACTTATCATTGCCCTGGTTGAGTTTAGCCAATTTTTTTGTCATAACACAGCTTCTCATTAAAGCCAAGTACACTTGCTTACAAATGTAAAAAAAAATACTGGTGCTGCATGAGTGCATGTCACCTACAACTCAATATTTATTGGAAAAAAGTAGGAAAACTTACATCTAGCATTGGTATGGCCAATAAACCAAAAGCAAAAAATTCCAAAAATAACACAACTGCTGCATGGTGGACACTAGGTTTTCCAGAACCAATTACCTGCAAATACATAACTTGGTTAGAAATAAGCAGTACTGGTACTGGTATCATGCTCCTAAAATATTTTTGCTGGTAATCAATTACACTGTGCAGAGTATACATCAATGGTCAAGTGCAGAGTGGATAGAGTATTTGCTACTGAAACGATGGACTTGAGTTTCATTCTTGCTAAGGTCATTTCAATCATTATAAAAATCGGAATTCACAGCTTTCCTGCTTGATGTTCAGCTCTGAAAGGGACAGTGTGAAGCTTCTACACTAAATGGTAAACAAGTGGCAGCTTGACTCAAAGATTGAAACGTCTTGTCACTACCTCTTGGTCAAGACCACTTCTGAACAAAGATGTAACTTTTAGTAAGTCCGCACGCAATGAGTCTCAACTTTCTTTTATTATAAACAGCAATTGGATTAATAATAAATTAATAATAATGACATACAGCAAAGCAGAAGTATATATATAGCAAGCAAACAAAGAGAAGCGAGAACAAAGCCACATTAATTAAATTACCTTTGTTTCACACTATCCGTTCATTGTGCAATACCACCCATAGCAATGAACGATATGAGCCAATAACCGAATATCGCAGACAATTACACAAGGACAAAAATTAAATTGTATTTACTCGATCACCACAGACCTTTCCCTCAGAATAATGAGTACGATGGATGACAAAGCTCCCCAAGACTGTCCAGCACACACATCAGTCGACAAAAAGAAATGTGGATTCGAGTAAATTCCAAAAACATGACATTAAACAACACATAAATGCAGATCTTCAAAAATTGCAACATAGAAAACCAATAAGGGTTAAGAAAGGAGTCTTCAGATAGTCCAAAACTGGGGATAAAATGTTGAATGCACTAAATCTGAAATATGACAGTAGAAATGCTATTTTCTGAGTCCATGCAACCAGAAATAAGTGACTTGGTCATTTCTCTCAGGAAGACATAGCACATTTTAGCTTGAGAAAAATTTCCCTCTGCTTGTCACGCTAATTGCTCTTTCGGGTATCACAAGCAGTATTGAGTGCTATAAGAAAGCGAGGTCAAAAATTTGGTCACTTTTTATTTTAGTTTTTTTTAAAGATCTTTAGATCCTCTATTTTTTATGCAAAAAAGTTCAGCTTTTTAGCTGGAGCAGTTTCCGAGATATCTGGGATTAAAAAACAACATGCATTTGTAGCAACAGGCAAAGTGAATTATTGTTTAATGCAACAACTGAAATGATTACAAGCCAAATGTAAACTGAATGATCAAAAAAAGCAAGAATGGCAATTGCATCAATGACTTCTACGATATTTGTTACGCAAGAAAACTGAGATGCGATACAGAGCAGAACAACAGATGTGATTTTTTGGCGATAATCTAAAATTTTTTGCGATACAATAAACTCGCCACTAGTTTCCGATGATAGATTTTTTAATTAATTTTGAAACTAAAGTTTGTTATCTAAAACAATGTAAACTGTAGCTCAGCCAGCGCAAGACTTTAGTTTAATTACATATTGTGATTGTGACATAACCAATACCAAAACATTCTCAAACTTCTGCCTAAAATGTGACTTATGACTAGGGTAAGTTTTTGTTGCCCTAAAAAATTGAAAAAAATTGCATTTATTTTTAATGAAAGTTGCAAAAAGTTGCATTTATGCACAAACAGTCTAAAACAGTGTTTTACCCGTGCGTTTATTTACATATGATGCCAAAGACTTGCAAACATTGTTTGGGAACAAATGGCAATTTTTTGCGAACAATTTGTCTAGTATTCTATAACTTTGCTCCACAGTGCATGAATTAGTAAGCCAATCGTTGCGTCTTAAATGACATTGAGACGCAGGTAATCTGTCACATAGCTCTTTGTTACGCAAATCAAAGACCATAGAACTGTACTAATATATATAGGTATCGACTTTTTGTAAATCAAGCAAATTTCAAGGGGGCGAAATGTTTTTGTGAAGTTTGGTTAAACTTAATAATTCTATTTCAGTCTAAAATTTTGCCCCCAAATTCAGGTGAAGATAAAAAAAAAAGGTCTTTGCTACATTCTGGTTCTATCTCAGTCCAAGATTTTGGATTTCTTGTAGCCAAGTGGATATTACTTGCCAAAAAAATTAGGGGGCAAGACATATTTTGCCCCCTTCAGTGTCACACCCGAGGGAGCACTGCCCCTCAGTCCCCCCAGAATCGATGCCTATGCTGAAATAGTTTTTTAGCATGTTTTTTAAATCACATTAACACTTCATGCCATACTTAATAAAAATTGCAAGTAAAAAAGAATAAAGTTGCAAAAATTCGCAATCTAAAATTTCTCAGAAAAGCTTAAAACACTGTACTACTTAAATTTTAAGTATTTAGGAAAGCGTCGAAAGCTGTTAACAAAAGTTGCAAAAACTTGCCCGACTTATGACAAAACAAAAAAAAAGCAACAGAAACAATGACAAAAATAGGAGTAATCACTTGCAAAAATCGAAGATTTTTTGATGCGAAATTGGATTTTGACTCTTTTGCATGTTTTGATGCAATATTTTTGGAAAAAAAGCATGCAATGTGATTGCCATCCCAGAATAAAGGTATCCATTATGTCACTTTGATTTAAAAATCGCACGCAAGAACTGGATTCTCTCGAAATATGATATTATGCAAATTTGGTTGTAACTCGTAAGTAGTAATCACATACTTTTTCAGAATTAAATAACATCAAAATGCACTGTGCCTCTTTGTTTTGGGCAAGTTGAGATTTCCCGGCCAAGTAAACATTTGCTATAACTTGCACGACAGGCAAGTTGTTTAAAAAGTTAATTTTGATCAATGGATTAAACTAAGTGTTAAATGTGGTGACTGTGCTATTACCACTAGCGTTTTATTTTATCATAGCAAAGTGGGAATGAATATGTGTTTCTAAATTAATCCTGAGTTTTATCTATGGAAGTGGCCAGTGTTACGTTACGTAACCCTATCAAGAGCACAAGAAACCAAAAAGTGAGCGCTAATTTACTCTTTTTTATTTTTTACATAACGTTGGGGTTTTGGTTAGATTTTAAATTTGAGTTAGAATTAAGGTTAAGAGCTAGGGTTAGAGTTTGAGTTAGGTTAAGGGTTGGGATAGGATTAACAATTTTCTTCCACTTACATAAGTAACAGCAGCACCTGCCTTAATTTATTTTCAATATTCTTTGTTTTCAGCTTATTCTCTTCAAAGTTTTAAACCCTGTGTTTTTTTTAAGTCTCCCATCAATTAAGTCAAACCAAAAAATAACTTGTTCATGGCAGTTTTAACTTGCCTCGAGCAAGCATTACTGTTACTTTCAAACTCTGATACTGGCTCTGGGCTTGGCATTAAATTTTTGGCACACAAACATATTTTTACAGCTTTGGGCACATTTGTTTTAAAACAGTTTGGGCACTCACCGATTACCAAGAAAGTAAGAGGAAACATAGCACGCTAGCCTGATCATAACATAGTATACACCTTTTCTTTGTTTTGTGTTAACAGTCAAAAAAACAGCGAGAACCAACAAAATTTAACAAGGATAATTTTTACTATTATCACAAACTATAATCATAAACAAGTCAAAAACTAATATTTTTTGTCAAGAGGAAATTTAAAAAAATCATTAACTCTGCAATTGCAAGAACTATTTCATACATGCCTTTATGTCGCAAGTTGGCATCATTTGCAATTCTGTTAGGTAAAACTGTCTTTTGAAACAACTAAGCACAACTGTCTTTGATTTTGATAAAACGTTCCATCTCCCTTTCATCATACTAACTCACTGACTCAGCTTGACATCAAATCACAATATTTAATGAGTGATCTAAACCTATAATCCTACTAAAACTGAAAGCATTAGAATCTTAATGTTTCACTGGAAGCTAAGCTTAGCTAAGCCTATAAGTTACTGCAGATCAGTTGTAAGTAATGTATCAACTACTAATTAGAATCAGTCGCAATGTTTTTGTTTTTTTTTGCTTTGGTAACGGAATCAGGCCAGACAAAGAGGTATTAAATTCCTGATCCGATTCCTTAAAAAGCAGTTTTGGCAGTGATCAAAAATGATGATGATGCTATTAAATGGTGGGTTGTTAACCAAAAAGCTAAGCTAAAGTTCGCATAGCTTGTCAAGAAGTTTTGCCTGCTCTCCCTTCTATCATTAGTGAAAGACTTTTCAGCAATGGAGGTATCATTCATATCAAATATTTCCAAGCGCAATCACAATAGTCTTGAAATAGCAGAAATGTTTACGGTGCTACATCACAACCTTGCTGGTACCTAAAATGAAATTTCAACATAAAATAAAAGTACCACCATTGCTTACTCAAGAATGTATGTTAAGTATGGATCAATTAATCAAACACACACATGCAATTGCTCATACATTATACATGCTCTTTATAGGCTACCTTTAAGAACTTGCCTTAAAAATAGCACCAGAAGGCTACTGTATAGGCTACTCATACATTACCCTTCAATGTAATGACAAAGGAAAGCGTTTTAGCAAAAGATTACGCAATGTGCATATGCAAACTTGAATTTAAATCAAATTTTTGTCAGCTAAAGGAAGAAATATGTTAATGGTGTAGCCTATACCAATGTTATCAGTTAGTGATGTCTCAAAACAAGGTACCAGGCAGGCAAGTGCCTCATAGTCAAATAAATTACATTAATTTTGATCAAGCATTATTTATCAAAATATCAGAATCGGTAATCAATAATTTTCCTTGGTATCGGTCTTGGAATCAGGCAAAATTTTGGTATTGGTACATCTTATTAGCTACCATGTGTGATAAGACAGTGGCACACCCAGGGGGAGTTTCAGGGGGTCGAAACCCCACTTTTGGAACTCAAAAAATAACATAATTTTGTTGATATATTGCAGTATATAATGCTTTGCTATATTTACTTTTAACTAAGTAAACACTTAAGTTGTTGTTAATCACTTAAGATATTGTTTTAGGGCTGTAATTTGATCCTTCAAAATATTTACCAAGCAATTGAGATTTTTGAATTTGTTTCACCTACAATATACCTGACAGAAACATCGTGTAACTATGCGTATTTGATATATCCATGTATATTGAATAATAGATTATTATATTGAAATCAATTATTATATTGATCATAAACTTCTAAGCAGACTGGCAGAACAAAGCTTTACACTAAAAAGAGACAAACGGCCATTAAGTGAAAAAAAGTCACCCAACTGTGTAAAAAAAAAAACTAATCCAAAGGCACTTTTGCAAAAAAAAAACAAAAAACAAATCCGCTGTTTGAAGATGAACGCCAGAACAAAATTACATTCAAATGTCGAGATTTTTATTTTGCAAATGTATACTGGAATTTCAAATCAGCTTTCAATAGCAGCGAAGCTATTATTTCCAAATAATTTTTTGTACTGTATATTTATGCATTAACTTTATTGTATATTAAGTGATTTTTGCAGCATCATATGTCATAATAACAACCCATTGTCTATTTCAATGCAATCAACCTATATATATACCACCACATTTTAGTTTTTCTTCATTCTAGCATAGATTCATAATGAGATCTGGACAAAAATGTCCTATCTAAAACAGCCTTTTTCAAGGCTATCCATTTCTTAGAGTAAAAATGCTACCCCAGATACTGTAGCTACGACGCTATGAAAAAGCTATTTTAAAATTCTGTCTCATAAACAAGCTTTTTGAATTTAAAAACACATTCACTTAAAAGATTTAAGCCAAATACACCATGTTTCAACATTTAAATGCATTTTGGACTTGACAGTAAGTCAGTGTGTGGGGGCTGATTGCACTGAGCAAAATAATTTTTTTCCAACTCTACCTAATCATATTCATTTAGCTTTTTCTAATTGCTCAAAAAATGAGCACAAAATCATCCAACTGCGTTGTAAGAGCTATTTTTTCTGAAAAAATTGAAAGAATTACCCAGCAGCTGGGTGCTTTGCCCCAAGGCATCCATAGTGGTAACTTGTTTTCTCACAAGCAATCTTCGCAACCAACAACTTAAAAATCAGTATTACCTGGTTTCTGGATAAATATATGCAACTATCACCGCAAAACCCGGTTTGACTCTCTTAGCGTGCATTTAACTACCATTGGGTACTAGTTGCTTTTTGAAAAATTGACATCACCCCTTAAAAAATTTCTGGGTGCGCCCCTAGTGAGAGATTAGGGATACCCATTTCTAGAATAAGTACCGTACTGGTATGTATCCTAGAATAATTCTACATCTTTTTGTCCGAATCCAGAAATCCAAATTCTTATCCGAATCCTAAACCTATAAAATGGCTGTCAATACTATTTTGATATTAATTCAGCACTTATCTGCTCGACTACTGCAAAACTAAAAAGTCCATTAATTTGTTTCATTTTTAATGAATGTCCTAGCCAGTACAAAAATCTGGAATTATAGCACAATGAATTACATGATCATTGGATATTCACATCCTGCAATGCTTATCAACTTCTCTGAATGTTTTGTTTTCATTTTAACCATCATTTCTACTTGTTTTCAGGGAAAGAAAACCGGCCTTAACCAAGGGGGCTTAGCCCTACTAGAGAAAATCAAGCAAGTGTAACATTCGGGTCAACAGGATGCATCTCAATGCCATCGACCAGCTCAGTTGAACAAATTTTTCACTTGCAGTTTTTCTTCCAACTAGGAACCAAATCCTAAAAATGCAACCAGTTCAAAATAGGATCCAGTTACATACCGTAGGATTCAATATTCTGAAATGGACATCGCTAAGATAGATACCGGCATAATCACCAGCGATATACAGTACAGAGTAGATATAGTAGCCTACTGGCACTCATAGACAACATCTGCTGCCTGACATTGCTGCAAAAAACAGCATACTGGTACAGTATCAATGGCTGGCATCATTTTAATAGTCTAGCCTATTTATGATTGCTAATAGCCTACCGGTAGCCTACATAAAAGCAAAGCACACCATTACCGGTAACAACTTTACTGAAGAAACATAACAGTCATCAACTTACCGAATCAAACATATCCTACAGTGCAATTGTTGCTTCCACATTTATGTTTAAAAACCAGTTATAGGCCAACAGACTAGAACTGAGCACTAGAATAGATTTTTTTGTAAACATACCAACTTAAATTTACACTGGTAGGTTATAGAAACCTACACTTTACACTTCTGACTTAACAGTCTACCAATCTTTTACAGCATCTAGCTTATCACTCATAGGCTAGTCCAGCAATCAATTACTTGAATCAATCAATGTCACCAAAATCAGTCACTTAACAAGTAGTAAGTGCGGACTGACTGCACTAGGTGCGACTATGATTATGCCATGGCGATGGTAACAAAAATTAAATAGCCTATGCCTATCACAGATCAGTAGGCTATTATTTGCAACTGCATTATTAAGTTTAGGTCAGTAAAACGACTGAATCTGACATCAACAACTTAGACTTAGAGTAATAGACTACTCACTTAAAACTGATCAGCCACACAATAATGCTAATGCAATTGAGTAGGCTATAGCATAGTAGGCTCACTGTCACCAAAGTCCGTAAAGCTAGGTACCGGTACAAGTTAGGAGAATCCTTACTTACATTCACTATCGTGACTATTCCATGTTCTGTCAACGCCGAAGTTACGCCAAGCCGACGCAGCGCCACGCCAAGGAAATTTTTCATTTTAGAACCTTGCAAACTTTACGCCAACTTAAAAAACTATTTGCTTGATATGCATCAACAGAGTACATGATTATGGGGACGATGATTGTTTTGCTTTCTTTGATAGTTCTTTATAACCATTAGGTTCGAGACCGAGACAGCATCTGCCAAGACCAAGATTGAAACCTCAAACATGTGGTGACCAAGTGAATTTAATATCTTTTGTGCTTGCATAATATTGTCTGCTGTATCCGGTTATTGGTTCATATCGCTCATTGCTATGGGTGGTATTGCGTAATGAATGGATATCGTGGGACAAAAAGAATTTAATTAACATGTCTTTGTTCTCGCTTCACTTTGTTCACTCGCTGTAATATAACGCTGCTTTCCTTTATGTTATCATTATTACTTTATTAAATTCTATTTGTGCATAACGTTGTGAGACGCATTGGGTAATCACCACCAAATTGGTGCCTCGTGTGAGGAGCACCCGAAGGGGTGCTCACGAAATTGGCACCTCTTGTGAGTCTAAGCAGAACCAAAGCTTCACCAAGAAGCTTTTTTAGAGTACATAAAAAAAAAAATTCTAAGCGAAGCAATTAAGCGGAAAAGGGCATTCAACCCGAATTTTGAAAAATTGCGAAAAAATCTTTAAAAAATATGTTTACCGACATGACCCCTTTGCGATTCTTGCAACTCATCTGGTTAAGAAAGTCTAAGAGAAAAAATTTTATGTTTTTCCCTTAGAATCCAAATTTCGGCCATATTGTTTCAAGTAGATTGCTCAACAAATCAGTTTGAACTTCTATTTTTGAGTCTTGCTAAACCGGGCTTTTTGGAACTACTGTAGGTGAGTTCTGAAGGTACGTATAGGTAAATATTTAGAGGAACAGCTACTGTTTGAATTCAGATAGGTTAGATGCTTTTCTAGTCTGCTTTGTCCGCCAAGTGCTAGCTAAGTAGTAGGAATAAGATAAGGCTTTAGTGCTATAGGCGTAGTAGCCTATAGCCTATTGCAGATTGTGACTATTGCATCACATAGATAGCTTATCCGAAAAAATTATTACCGGTTTAGGGCTAAGGCATCGTAGTTTTTCGTGAGCCAGTAAGCAAAGGTGGAGTCGAGGACACAAGGCCAGTGGCGGATTTAGGGGGGGGGATGGGGGGGATGCATCCCCCCCACCAGCCTAAAAGTAACGATTTTGGCCGAAAAATCAGCCTCTATTTCGACCAATTCGGCTCCATTTCGGGATGCATCCCCCCCCCACCAGCCTCAATTTTTTTTTTTTTTTGGAGACCACCTGATTTTGGGTGAAAAAAACGTTTGAATTTCCGATTTCGGCTGAAAAATCACTCTCAATTTTGGTGAAGACCTTTTTTTTGTTTTTGGAGACCACCTGATTTTGGGCGAAAAAAACGTTTGAATTTCCGATTTCGGCCGAAAAATCACTCTCAATTTCGGTAAAGACATCCGAATTTTTGAGGTTTTGTACTTAAAATCCCCCCCACCAAAATTTTCTAGATCCGCCACCGCACAAGGCTCGAGGCCAAGGCCAAGGACACAAAAAAAATCCGAGGCCAAGGCCAAGGACAGCCTTTCCGAGGACAGAACCTCTCGAGGCCAAGGACAGGAATGCTCTAGGCCAAGGACCGAGGACACAGGCGCAAGCGTTCTCCTAAAAAAAAGGTCTTCAAAAATATTTTTCAGGCGATATCCAATTCATTGGCATACCCAAAATTTTTGATTAAGGAAGGCCTAAACCACAAATCACATGATATGACGTCATCAAAATTTTTCCAAAGAGGAAGTTTTTTTTCGGGACAAAGTTTTCGTAGGATGGAAGGTCTGAAATCGTTGTTGCCTGTGTAACGTTTATGTCAAACGGACGCGTCCCAATGCGGTCGACCGGCTCGGTTGACCAACCTATCGAGCTACTCTCCGGGTTGACTTATTAATCCATATCTCCAATCAATCTTTCACTTGTGGCTACGTTGGAGCTGACGCTACATCATCCCCTTCCCTTTACGCTGGCGACGGCATTCCATCGTCTCCAACCAGCGCAAGGGAAAGCGTCCACCACTCCAACGTCCTGGTGTGCTCGCCATTGTAACGTTTATGTCAAACGGACGCGTCCCAATGCGGTCGACCGGCTCGGTTGAACAACCTATCGAGCTACTCTCCGGGTTGACTTATTAATCCATATCTCCAATCAATCTTTCACTTGTGGCCACGTTGGAGCTGACGCTACACCTGTTTGCACGTAACCAGGATTTTGCAAAGAAAGAGGGCTTAAACTAATAGTTGAAAAGTGCAAATATCTAACTTTGGGAACGTGTTGAGAAAGCTAGTGTAACTCAAATGTATCACAGACGGGGGTTTGGGGGCGGGCCCCCCAGCCGACGGAGGCTTTGGGGGTCTGGGGGCGAAGCCCCCAGCCGTTGGGCGATTTTTTGTAAGTTTTTGGAAAAAAAAGCTATTTTAATGCCATTGAATCACATTTTGCAAGTGTTCAGAGCCATTTGAAAGCACTAGATTTTTGACATTTAAAAGCCAATTAAAAAAATCAAATTGTTTAATACTCCTTTTACTTGCAATTTAAGTCCAAAACACGTTTAACATCTTGCATTTTGGAGTTAAATTTTAATTGATAGTGATTTGGTCCATGTAGGGGAAAGTAAGGTGCATTGTCTCTGGCTGCATTTTAGCAGTAAATAATAATCCACTCAAGATTTTCCTTAGAGATTTTTGTTTTGTCATGAAAATAACCAGTTATAGGAGTACTTGTTGGCCAAGGGGCCCAGGCTCCCTCAATTGAAGTTTAATGATTCGTTCAATCAGCATTTTCCAGGGCTAATTTTTTTAAAAACTATTTTGTACGTAAAAGCCGGCGAGGTTGGAGGTGAAATACTGAATTCTTTTTGAAATATGGTACAATAGACGGTTACGTCTACTAACCATGTTATTGCTGGGCCGGATTTACATCGCTCTAGGCCCCTGGCACTTTGGAGATTTTCGCCGCATCTTTCTCGGAAATATAGGTGAAGTAGAAGACAAAAAAAGTCTTACGATTTCAGCTCGGGGCCCCTAGCTGGTACTGCGTCATATTATCGTAAATCCGGCCCTGATTAATGCATTACGTTCACAAAAAGGCTAGATGTGGGCCTGAAATATCAACTTTTAAGACAAAAACTCTCCATTTTCTCCGGGTTATACGTTTAAATTGGCTGGCAAAAATTGAATTGAGTGGGACCCGGCGCCCCTGGTTTTCAATATTGTAAATTAGTTATACTGTTGTCAGCGAAAAATGCTAGAAAGAAACTGAAACTGAAGAAACAATAGGCTTTTTTGTCACATTTTTGTCATTGGTGAAATTACAAATAGGGGGGGGGGGCTGCCTTCCTCCCCTTGCCTACGCCTATGCTCCAATTGAGGAAAACAAAAAAGGTGTTCGCAAATTTTTTGCGAGGTTTCTGGCGTTTTCCAACGAAATTTCAACTGTTCAAAAAATAGTGCTGTCCTCGAGCCGAGGACAGGGCAATTTTCGAGGACTTGAGGCTTCGAGGCCAAGGCCAAGGACTTGAGGCGTCGAGGCCAAGGACTTCAAAATGTGTCCTCGAGGACTCCACCTCTGCCAGTAAGTTTTATGCGATTACTGCACAACTGGTTTAGGCCTAAAGATCAGATAAGGCTAGTTAGTTTTTCACATAAATATGAAATTTCCAAACTTCGGTGCAAAGCATTTTAGTTAGCATTTTTCGTGTAGGTTTGTTACGGTTATCTGCAGGTACCTAGGAAGCCACTTCCTCCACAGCTGCTAATGCGGTCAGTTATTTTATTTTCTTTATTTTTTATTTATTTGGAACAATTTTGACCCACGTCCTTTCAGTTTGGTAATGTTCAGAAAGCGTTTCTCCTTAGTCTATGGGGAAAAATAATTGCAAATATCTTACGATTTGTTGGCCGAAGAGAATCAAATTTGGTGCGAAAAAATTCTAAAAAATTACCGAAGTTGTTTCACTACGGTTTTGCAGAAAAAATTTTTAAACAAAAACGTCCTAAATGCCCTTTAAAGAATTGCTTAATTGCTCGAGAAGAGTCGACGAAAAGCTCGAGTAGAGTCGGAGAAGATTTCGAGATTCTACAAGAGTCCAGAGAACTGTTCCGAAACTGGACAAAAAGCGTTTTTCAAAACTGTTTGAGTGTCGTTCGAAAGTGCTTGGAAGTGTTATTCGAACGTTTCCGAAAATCTGAAGACGAAACTTCAAAAGAAAAAGACGATTGCAGCAAAGACAATCGAAAGTCAACAGCAGTTTCTTCCATCGGCAGAATCACCCGAAACGGCCGAGTAATTCGTGAGCCAGATAGATTCCACTTTTGAGTATGCCATCAAGAAATCTCTCAAATTTTTTATATTTACGTATTGCTTTCGCTGCTGTACATTATACAAGTCTACAACGCTAGCTTAGTGTTGAATATATGTCATATTACTAAACTGTTTTTGCAATAGTCAACCGTGTATGGCTGTATAGTGCATAACGGTAATTCGTAGTTAGAGATGTAAATTCAAAAAAAAATTTTTGTTTTTTGGAACGAAGATGTTTTTCGGAAACCTTTATCAAAAAAAACATGTTTTTTAAACACAATATGTTTTTTTTTCAAAAAAAACACTGTTTTTTTTGCATAAAAAACTTGGCAAAAAAAACGCATGTTTTTTTTTTATTTCTATTTTTTTGGTTTCTTTGGTTAGAAAATGGTAAGAGTCTCTCAGCGGAAAGCAAATATAGCATAAAAGTGAGTATTTGAGCTGGAAAGTCTTCCCGGTGTAATCTCTTCATTGTAATCTGCCATACGCAAATGAGCACTGACAAGCCATGCTGTGCATTAATACAGGGCTGCAAACTAGAACTTGAGCCCAAAAAACTCGAGCGTTTTATTGAATTCGAACTTGACAAAATAATTTTCGGAACGCGAATACATTTATTAGAGCATGTTGGAGTTCAAGCAAACAAAGTTAAATGTAGAATTTTATGGTTATCCACAGCGAGGGTAAAAATCATAAACCTACTGAAGGAGAGTAATATTTTTGTTTCTTGTTTCAGTGAGCACCATGCAGTAACACGCATATGAATTCATAAAAAAAATTGAAGTTTTCAGCTGAACTTGAAAAACTTGATATTTTACCGAACTCGAATAAAAATCGACTGAGCTCGCATCCTTGATTTAGTCAACTATATGCTTCATGTGTAGCACTCTTGCCGAACAGAGTTACACTGGTCCAGTCGGACTAAAAACGTATCTGCATTTTTTATTTAATTTACGAACGTTTTCACAGCCGCATTTGCTGCTTGTTCACATCGTTTGTAATTTCAGTTGCAATGAATGTACTTTAGGCTATAGCAATTACAATCTTGGAATGCCTGGTAAATTAACTGTCTTGATCAGAACTCTGTCTTCAAGAACAGATCAGCAAATAACGCGAATGATATTATCGTTTTAGTAGCAGCTAATAAAGAATTTTTGGTTCTTTAAGACGTAAGAAGATTTATCGTTCTTTTTTAAGTAGCCTATTGTCTACATTGTCCCAATTTTTGATCTTTTTAAAGCAGTTAACTTCTGAAAGATGTTTTTCTTCACTCTTGGAAAAAGTATGCAGTTTTTGATGCTTCTCTGGTGCTGCGAGTATGCAAAGTGTCAATTTTGCAAATTAAAATGCCCCTTTACAGCAGAATTTCGTGCTCCTTTAATAAAAAATCTCATTTTTTAACAAACCAATTTCGATACCTTCCTTGCACATATTTGCATTTAAAACTAGCAATTTATAAAGAGTACAAATAAAAAACATTTAAAACAAAAAAAACAAAAAAAAACATAAAAAAACATTCAAAAAAAACAAGAGCAAAAAAAACTGTTTTTTTACATCTCTATTCGTAGTATGTCAATTTTATCGTTATTAATCTTGACTGCTTTGACCATACCGTACTACAGATAAAACGAGCAAGAAATGTTCTACCGATACGGGTGTCCTTTAGTTAACCTTTCCAAGGTGTATAATTTCTATTTGCATTTTATTCCTTACCCCCTTGTAGTAATTGCATATCTCCGTACTAAAACCAATGTTACGGCACCTACACTTCGTTTCCACTCAAAGCGTTTACAGCAAATTGAAGGATGTGGGAAAGCCTTGACTCAGTGAAATATTTTATGCGACCAGCAGAGTTGCTGAATGTTTTATATTGTCGTTGTTATGTTCCGAGTTGCGATATTTTTATACTTCGAGCAAAGTCTCGATGATTTTTTGACCAAATATGCTACGCTAAAAGGCAAGAGAAAAGCCCCATAGTTATATTACGTTGTGTTATTTTGAAATTTTTGCGCAAAAATGCGCTACGTCGTACTAAATGGATTGACTACGTAACTTATTTCTTGTCGCATAGACACAGAAAATATCTCTGTTGTCATATTTCAGGTTTTAACTCGTTCAACATTTAGATTCCCACTTTCGACGTTTCAACACATCCCTATCTCAACCCGTATCGGTTTTCTGTGCAGCAATTTTTTGAAGGTTTACGTATCTTTACTGTGTCATGTTCTTGCGATTTGATCGAATCCGCATTTCTTTTTGTCGACTGAATTGTGTATGCTGGACTGCCTTGGGGGCTTCGTGGTCCATCATATCCAACATTCTGAGGGGAAGGTCTATGGTGACCGAGTGAATTTAATATGTTTTGTCCTAGCATAATATTGTCTGCGGTATCTGGTTATTGGCACATATCGCCCATTGCTATGGGTGGTATTGCGTAATGAACGGATATCGCGGGACAAAAAGAATTTAATTAACATGTCTTTGTTCTCGCTTCTCTTTGTTCATTCGCTGTATATATATCGCTGCTTCAATTTATTATTATCGTTAGTTATATGTATTCTACTTGTTGATATTAAAGCATTACGTCTTGAGACTCACCGCGTACGAACTCACTACAAACATTTGATTTAGAGGCCGAGGCCGGCTTCGAGATCTTTAGCCTTGCTTTGAAATTTTATCCTCAAAAACTGCAAAAGTTGTTTTGTGAGAAAATGCGGTTTTTATTATACGTGCAGCGCCTGCCTGTAAGCTTCTTTTGTACGCAACTTTTCGTTAACAAATTGTTCCAATTCCAAAAGAAAAGAATGCCTTATACAGGCATAACAACTCAACCACTGATTTCTTGAAACTGGAGTTTTGCTGTTAAATACAGTAACTAACCTCAGTCACGTAGCCGGAACAAATTTTTTTGGGGGGGTGGCAAGAAATATTTTTGGGGAGGCAAAGTAGCGGATTTTGGCACAAAATGCATGAAAACTGAAATTTTTTGGGGGGGCAAAGTGAAATTTCGGGGGGGGAGTTGCCCCCTGCTCCCCCCTAGCCACGTCACTGACTTACCTTAACTTTTTGCACATGTTGAGCATGTGACGACTTGGCCATAACTTCTTAACTTTGTATTTATGGCCATCCCCGATCATAGGCGTGACGAGGATTTTTGAGTGGAGGGGCCCAAACCACAAGTCACTGGCAATGGCGTCACCAGAAATCTTCAAAATAGGAAGTTTTTGCTGGGCAAAGAACCAAAGATATCGTAGAATGGAAGATCAGAAACTGTGACCTGTGTGTTGGCACTTAACCAGGACTTTGCTAAAGAGAGAAGGCTTAAACCAATAGTTAAAAAGTGCAAAATGTGTAAATTGGGAGCCGTGTATGAGCAAAATAGCAGAGATGGAGTCTTGGTGGAAGTCCTCAAGGACACATTTTGAAGTTCTTGGCCTTGGCCTCGAAGCCGCAAGTCCTCGAAATTTGCCCTGTCCTCGGCTCGAGGACAGCACTACAGTATTTTTTGAACCGTTAAAATTATGTATATCTATTATTATTTATGGGCAGCGGTGCAAGCGGATTTGCTGCCGTTAGGTAAAGTCCACCTACACATTGCGTAGACCTCATTGGGCCCATTGCAACTGTAGCTGCTACGTTGCTGTAGTTTTGTTTGGTCGAACTCAGAAAGCTTTCCAGCTTCCTTTTAGTACGTGGCAAGTTTGTTAATGTTACGTTTCGTTACCACATCGTGAACAGTGGTTTTGGTGGTTCCAAAATATTTCACACGAATATCTTGGTAAAGCTTGCAAATGCCAACATGATGATTTGGTGTTTCATCCTCTAGCCTACATTTTGGACACAGAGAAAAGTCAGCACGACCAATAGTTTTTTTTTGTGCCGTTGTAGATTGCAATGCCCAGTTAAAATTTGCACTACTCTATTCAATTGAGGTCTTTTAAGGTAAAGGAGACGTATTGTTAGTCGCGAAAACGTCCAACCTACAGACTCCTTCATCCTCAGCAGTCTTTCCGTTTATTCCACATAGATTTTCATCTATCTGTGGGCCACTGGGCCAGTCCTTAACCGTGCTAACACAACTGGCATACAGGACTGTAATGCAAGGTTCAGGACCATACATTTTTGATTTAGATCCTGATTTGGCAAGATAGTCTGCCACTTCGTTACTATGTAGTTATGTACCCCTGCATGCAGGCGCGTAACCAGAAATTCGCAATAAGGGGGGTTATTTTGGGGGTCTGGAGACTAAAATTACCCCCAGGGCTCGAAAATTTTGCTTTTTTTTTTGGAAAAATAACTTAATTTTAGGGCTATTTTAATAAAAAATAATGCTTTTAAAACGTGGCATAGAAATTGGCTGCGCAACATGATTCAACTGGTTATTGCATTAATGGGCTGAGTTGGAAATGGCTAATGATAACATTATAGTTCTCTTGTTTACATGCTGGTGAATCATAAAATCCTATTATTCAATAAAATTCACTCGGAGTAATCTATTTCGTTTATATTTTGTAATGAAAAACAATTAGGGGGGGGGGCTAATGGAAAGGTATTTGAGAGAAGTGATTGGCAATTAACTTACACTAATTAGCCCCCCCTTATTTTTGACTTTATAATAATATATTTCTTGACAAAACCTATGTTTCGCGTTTTCACACCAGCCATCAAATTTGATTGTTTATTTTTGGGCATTTTTCAAAGTTTTCATTGATTTGTAACATTAATTTTTGACAAAGTAGCCCTACTCCCCTGAGTATATGTTTCAAAAGATGCTTTAAATCACATTTTAGTCCGTTTCAGCGCAAAAAACAGTCTCGGAAGAGCAAAAAACGTGGTATTTTTCTTATTCTGCCTTTTGGTTGACTGGCCAGTGGGGGGCTACAGCCTCCCCCTCTGGCTACGCTGCTTGACCAGGAATCCAGGCAATACTGACGTGATTTTGTTTACGCAACTGATTTAGGCTTCTAATGCAGTAGAGCACTGTAATTGATGTTACAGTGCACTTTATAAGTGATTGGATAGCTGCCTGACTATCCACCAGCTCAACAATACTTTGATTGTGCGTTTTTCCCAAAAGCAGGTTCTTATTGCCACTTCTAGAATAGTTAAGACCTCTGCCTGGAACACAGTGCTGTGTATTCCAAGGTGAAAAAATGCTTGTTTTGGGGAGTTGTTTGGATATTCTGCGTCAGAACCCGCACCTACACTCCCATTTAGTTTCAAGCCATCAGTGCAAGCCTTGACAGTGTTCTCATTTAGAACGCTTTCAGATCTGATAGCATTCTTTTTATCTCTAATTTGACTTCGAAATTTCTCTCAATTACCTTAGGTTTCTTTATTTGATCAGCTGGCATTTACAGCAGAGTCTGCTTTTTACTAACAAGTTAATGCTCTTCTACAAGGCGCACAAATTCATGCAAAGCAGTTTCCGTAGAAATACCTGCGCGAAATCCGTACTGCGATGCAAAAAAGTTTTTAGTCCGGTAGAAATAGCTTTACCTGGAAAAAATTTACCATAAGCTGAAGTTTGGCACGATGACTCAGGACCATGTTTTGAGCCTCCAAAAAAAATCCCATGTTTTGGACATGGGACTTCCCCCTTTTTCGGCCATTAAAGTCTGCCGTCTAGTGTTAAAGAGGTTTTACTATTCCACAGCAACCCAAAAGTTGTAAAAGTGCGAAGTTTTAACTAAAAGTTGGTTTTCTAGTTCAGGTTTAAAAAATTTTTCTTTGAAGTTGATAACGTCATTACCAAAGTTTTTGAAAAAATGACATATTGATGGCTCAAATTGTAAATGAGAGTTAGGTTTTTGGATGCAAACGCAAACCATGATGCAAACCAAAAATTGCTAGAATCAAAGTTATGACGTCATCTGCAACGAGTTTTGATCGTAAATTTAAAAGAATTTTTGACCAAACGAAACATTGTAAAACTTTTTTTTTATTAGGTTTTAAACTTGGGAGAATTGTACCGTGAATTCAGTCGATTGAAAATCAAAAACTGTGTTGTCAGTAAAAGTCTTGTGTAGAAGACACCGGCGCAGCCAGGGAGGGGATTAGGGGGACCAGTCCCCTCCATTCTTTAAAGTGCACAGTTTCACAAAAATTATTTAAAAGACAAAATGTGAAAAAACTACAATAATTAAAAAACGCTCAACTCAAGTATAATTCTATCCAAAGTTGCAAATGAACAACGTCAAACTTTTGCATGTTTTTGAAAATTTTTTCCAAGGTAATTAGCTTCTCTATATCTTTTAAAACAAATTTCAGCCCTCTTGCTTGTATTGTTTGCGAGATATTTGGATTGAAAAAACGTTCGCAGCAAAAAAGGTAAAGTGAATCATTTTTAACGTAGCATTGGAAATGAAGAGTTAAGGTGCGTTTAGACTGGACGCGAAGCGAAGGTTGGCGTCCTTCGCCAACCTTCGCGAGTGGTCGCTTACGTCAAGGTGCGTTTAGACTGGATGCGAAGCAACCAAAATTTGACATCATCGACAGCTCGCGAAAGGTTGCAACCGGTCGCAACCTTCGCGAGCAGTTACGCTACATCGATTGCTTGCAGGCTGTAGTAGGATTACCTAATAAATCACCGGTCGGATTTTTACGATTGCAGTTTGCTAGAAAATAATGTAAATAGTATATTTGTAAGGTTCAGCACCTATTTATCAGTCCAAAGAGTAGGTTGTTGGCAAAGATTAGATTCGGGATAGTCCAAGACTAGCCAAGTTAATTTGGTCAAGTTACTACGATATCTAGACAGGTAAGACTGTAAATCCTGGAGTGATTTTTTATGGGTATGCTTGATCTCAGAGCTTCATTATAATGAATTCACCTAAGCAGAAGGCGTAGCCCCACGGCATCCAGCTTTTAAAACAAAACTTTTTATTCTTTGCAGAATAGCTGGAGCTATTGTACCAGTCCAGTGGTTCTTTTGGCTGAGCAGCTTTTGCTTTTTTGTCTTAAACTAACATGGTGTTTTTGTTTTTTTTCAGAATATAAAATAACCCACCAACAGGCTAGTTTTGAATGTGTTGATAGTGTTTTTACCCATTGTTTGTTAGCTTGTTGTTTTAAAAGTAACCTTAATTGAACAATTGCTCGAATACTGGAAAATTCGCAAAAGTTTTTTTGCTATCTACTTGGCCAAGCCATCTTGGTGAATAAAACTGTATTTAGAATAGTTTCAAGGTACATACAAGAGCTAGATAGATACAAAAAATCAAAAAACTTCTATGAAAAAAGCTCGACTTTAGTTTATTTTAAACCGAAATTCGGTAAGCTTGGCGTAGGCCTATCGCCTAACCAGCGTACTAGCAGCAAGTTGTTTTAAACAAACTAACAATATGCCCGCACGTTCACGATTTTATGGCAGGGCCTAAAAGTTTGCTCTGGAAGCATTTTAAACGCAGTTTTCGGCGCGAACCAAATTTTGTTTGCGGGCGTGCCCTATAAACAAAAATAAACTCATTATTGTATTTCGTTATTCGTTATGACCATTTTTGTGCGAACGCCGCAATCAGATTCGCATTATTTGATTGAGACAACCGTACAAGGAATTGGTCGGTCGCTATGGCGTTATTCTTGCTTAATGCTTAGATCCCTATTTCCTACCAGCGATAATGATAACAGTGAGTACAGTAATCAATTAAACGAAACTTTATATTGGTAAGCCACAATACAGCGCATTTTTTTTCGTTGGTTGAAGATAGCAAGCAGTATGTTGTGACTGGCGTCAACTGTCAATTAGCATAGATTATAATATGGAGCACTTATTTTTTCAAAAACCAATCATTTTCGGGAGTAGGTGGGAGTTGTTCGTATGTTTTTGTGGATTGTGCATTTCATTTGTTCTTAGTTTGTCAAAATATACTGTGGTAGACTGGTGGCAGCTTGATTTGAAGACCAAAAGGTCCCTTCGCTGTTTCCTGGCCAAGGCAACTATTGGTGAATGAAATGTAATTATAATTATTCGAAAATTGAAATACTATTATGCAAGCTTGCTTGAATAATAACGGCAATCTGCGATTTTCTCGTACGACCAAAGTGAAAAAACGCGCTTTTTTGTATCCGCTGTTGCATCGCCAAACAAAGTAAAATCGTAAAACTACTTTAATTCATATTTTTTTCTTTTAGTTATTTTTTGTAAGCGTCTGCTGCATGAACGACGGCAGGATTTCAACCAGGACAAAAACTTTATTTCTTCCGAGTTATACATTTTAATTGATTGAAAAAAATTTGAATTTAGGGGCACCAGGCTCCCCCTTGGTCGTCAACATTTATATTATGGTTAATTACTGTAGTTGTACGAGAAAATCTTAAATGAAACTGAAATTGAGTTAACATTATACTTTGTTGTCATTCTTTTTTATCATTGGTGGCATTGGCCGGGCGGAGCAGACCCCCTCCATTGGCTAGGCGCGTAGCCAGAAATTCGCAATGGGGGGCTGTTTGGGGGGTCTGGGAGCGGAGCCCCAGCCGCCAGAGGCCAATGGGGGTCTAGGGGCGAAGCCCTCAGCAGCCGGAGGCTGGGGGGTTGAGGGTAAAGCCCCCAGCCGCCAAAGGCACGGAGGTCTGGGAGCGGAGCACCCAGCGCTCGAAAATTTTGGATTTTTTTGCAAAAATAACTTTATTTTAGAGCTATTTGATTAAAAAATAATGCTATTAAAACGTGGCTTAGGAATCAGCAGTGCAAACAAGATTGAACTGGTGGCATAAATGGGCTATTTGGGAGGTGGCTCATGGTAAAATGTTAGTTCTCTTGTTTAGATGCTGGTAAATTATAAAATCGAATAGTTCAACAAAACTCACACGGAGTAATCTATTTCGTATACAGTTTACAGAGAGGAATAATTGGGGAGGGGGGGGTTAATGAAAAGAGATTTGAGAGAAATGATTGGTAATTAACTAATACTGAACAGCCCCCCCTCCCCCCTATTTCTTAGTGTATAGTATATTTGTTGATGACACGTATGTTTAGCATTTTTACACTTGCGATCAAATTTGATTGCTTATTTCTTACCATTTTTCAAAGTTTTTATTTATTTTTCGGTTTTATTTTTGACAAATTAGCCCCCCCCCCCTAAAGGCGGTGAATCATCCAGCCAATTCCGGTGGTTTACAATAGGTAAAATTGAACTATATATTTTGATATTTTTTGTTTTAATTTTGGGGCTGCGTTTGCAAAGATATTCTACAAATACAAAAAGATGTCCCCCCGAAAAAAGCTTTTGGAAACTCTGAGTTTTGATCTTCCCGCCAAAACCACAGTTCTCTAAACTATTAGGCCTACTGTAATCTTATTAAACTATTAGGCCTAGCTATCTCTAAACTATTAGGCCTTATAGTTTAGAGATGGTTAGGCCTAAGCTATTTCGAAATAAACTACAGTATTTCGAAATAAACTATCTCCAAACTATTAGGCCTATCACAGTTCTCTAAACCATTAGGCCTACTGTGGTTTTGGCGGAAAGATCAAAACTAAGAGTTTCCATAAACTTTTTTCGGGGGGACATCTTTTTGTATTAGTTGAATATCTTTGCAACCACAGTCCCAAAATTAAAACAAAAAATATCAAAAATTATAGTTCAGTTTTAGCTATTGTAAACCACCGGAATTGGTTGGATTCACCACCTTTAATATATGTTTCAAAAGATGTTTTAAATCATTATTTAGTCCACTCCAGTGCATAAAACAGTCTCAAAAGTGCTAAAAACGTAGTGTTTTTCCCATTCTACATTTTGGTCGACATGCCAATGGGAAGGGCTATGGCCCCATCGCCTACGCTGCTGCCATTGGCTAAGCCTAATACTTCAAGCCTGTCAATATTCGTTTCCTTTCCTTATTTGAAAAATGGAATATACTAAGGTAGCCAAGTCATAGTAACCTTATTTTCAATGACATTGTGTGAAAGGTCTAATTGGAAAATGAGGTGGTAAAAGCAGTGTAAACAGTTCTGTTTATTTCTGCTAATACTTCCAGAGCGGGGCCATAGCAAAGGATCCGAGTGTCCGGACACAAACATTTTGGAGTTCCGTGGACTTGAGCTTACAAACACCGAATAGGCCTACGGTATCTTAATTTATTTTAAAAACATAAATTGATTTTATATTGCTTTAGATCAAAGGAGTCCTCGAGGACACATTTTGAAGTCCTTGGTCTTGAAGCCAACAAGTCCTTGAAAATGCTCTGTCCTATGTCGAGGACAGCACTATTTTTTGATTTGTTGAAAATGATCCAAGGTCATGACCATTTTTTTCTTCGTCTTGGAGCACGCCAGAGACCTGGCGGATAATTTATAAAAACTTTTTTTTCTTTTTTGGAGAACGCCCGAATTTCGCGGTTGCGGAAAATTTGCGATTTTTTTGCGCAAAGAACTTTTTTTGTCGAAAATTTTAATTTTTTGGGCGAAGACCTTTTGTTTTTTTCTTTGGACAGCACTTGCGCGTTGTTTCCTTGGTCCTTGGCCTTGTGCATTCCTCTCCTTGGCTCGACAAGGTCTGTCCTCGGAAAGTCGGCTCTTAACCTTTGCCTCGGATTATTTTTGTGTCCTTGGCCTCGAGCCTTTTGTCCTCGACTCCACCTCTGCTTTAGATTATATTTGAAAAAATTACTTGGAAAGAAGACGTTTAACCAAATATGAAGGTTTGCATATGAGCACCCGATTCAACTTTGAACGGCTAAGATGAAAAACTTCGAAATAACGTTCACTATTTTCAAAAGTGGGCACCGGTACTTCAAAAGTAATTCGGTACCGGTACTCAGTACTCTGTAACAAAAGTACCGAATTACTTTTCCGGTAGGCCTACCCGGTCCTTTTAAATTTTTTTTAAAGGCCAAAAGATTTTTTTTTCCTAGAAAAGCGAAGATAAATTTTAATGAACAGAAGGCCGACCATTCGACATCCCCACGTAATTCGCGCTGCTATAACAGTATTATGCTATTACTATTTTTGGAGATCGATATCTCCCGGAGTTGCAGGGGCCTGTGTCTTGTAAATCTGGCTCTGCATAAAACTTGAGTTTTTCCTCGCCAGCAGTCGCCACTAGAATATCGATATCTATACAGTGCAGTTGCTACAGGGGAGGGGGGGCGTGCCCCCTCTAATGACTGCCTGTGCCCCCCCATTTTGGTTTACTCAAATTACTGTTTTTGGAACATTTCGTAACTACAAGACAACAACAATGATGGTAAAAGGAGTAACTACGTTCAAACATAATTCTCCTTTGAAGTTTTCTTGATTCTTTGCAAAACTGCTGGCAACCAACTGCTGTACATAAATCTAACGTAATAATCCGTCTTATTAATATAGCTTTAAGGATGTGTTGCGGAAGAGAGAAGTAAGACCAGCTATTTTGATTTTTATAGCACACTCAAAATTTTGAGGTCGCAGTCTGAGGCGCAACCAGGGTGAAGGGGCTTAAGCTCCCTAAGCCAAGTAACTTAGAAAATTAACCTCAAAACACGAGGGTTTAAACGTATGTTAGACTTGATCTGAAGTAAGAGGAGCTAAAGGCTTAGGCGGGCAAGATAATGCAAAACGTTGGTTTTGCTAATCACTAGTCCGTCAACAAACTTCACACCTTCGTTAACGTTCATCCGTTATTTTCAGCTTTAATTAACGGAAGTTAATAAAGTCCGTTAATTCGCTAATATTTTCGTGTAATTTATATCTTTTTATTCACTCACTTCTAGAACACGTATGGACGCTGTTGAGCTGATTGTAAGGAAATATTTATTGCTATGGTGGTTATTTTGTGTTTTGGAAGTTACTTTTTACAGTCTAATCTGATTACAAGACTAAAAGAAGTTCCAGAGCGCTAACGAAGCTGCGATCAGAAAATCCTTTGAAATTGCAAACAGCGATAATCAAATAGACCTCTGAGGCTGCAGCTTATTATTTTCCACAAAAAAGAGCTCCTTTCTTGGCTTTCTTTTATAAAATTCGTGCTAATACGCAACAAGTGTCACCAGTGCAGACTGGTTTGTACCGGTACGATGAATGAATGGTACTATATATTAACGATATAAACCTTAACGGAAGTTAACAGAACTTAACGGAAGTTAATTTAGTCCATTAACATGAAAAAACTTTTCAACGGATTAACGACGTAATGCAAAAGTTAACTTCGTTATTAACAGATAAACGATTAACGGACTTGTGCCCACCTATGGCTAAAGGGGCTAAGAAATTTAATTCTTCTTTGAAATAAATTCTGAATTTTAGCAATTTAGTGATTCGTATGACTTTGAAACGTGCGAAGTGCGATGTAAATGACGTAAAAATCGCTTCTTTTTTGCTGCAAAATCACAAAAATTGCCCAGCGGCTGGGGGCTCTCCGCCCCCAGGCCCCCGTCCACAGTCACTATATATTTAACGACTATACCCCCGTTTGTGACACGCTTGAGTTGCATCACTTTGTTTAGCTAGGAGCCTAAATCAGACAATTTTTTGCAAAAAATTTACTTTTCGTTTACCCCTCTTAGAAAACTCCTGGTTGCGTGTCTCGTAACATTCTCTGCTGCAGATAGATTTTTCAGGCGGTAGTGGGCCGCAGACGAAACATGCTACGAAACGCTGCCAACGTTATAGGTTTCTTTTTTTAGACATGAATACAGAATTGTCAAAATTGCGCATATTGGCAGCCGTACTAGACCTGAAGATCAGGTTTGATATGCAAAAGTTCAGTTTATTTTAGTGGCCCCCACTTTCAGTGGGTGCCCCCTCACTACGTTTGCTCTGGCGACGGCACTGTATCTATATCTTCCGATTAATATTAAATTGTTGCTTGGATGAAACTACCGTACCCCGTTTTTAACGGAAACGTGGTCTGTTTATTGGAGTCTAATTGGCACCGAACTAGAAATTTGGGCGAGAATAGATAACTGACAACACTATCAATATAACGGTGGGTCTCAAAACAAGTGAATTTGCGTCTTACGTTAATTTCTGAACAAATTACAATAACGCAAAATGTTATTTCGGCTTTCACTTTGGTTATACAGTACAAAACACAGTTTCAGTCTGAGTAGTCACAGCAGGGGCGCCGAAAAGGGAGTACAATGAACCCGGGGCACATGGACTTTAGGGGGCCCATGGACTTTAGGAAGGCCCTCGGCTTCAGCGGGCACAGAAGAGGGCCCATCGAAATGACACTGAGAAATCAGCATGTGAATCGAAGACCTTTTTTTTGGAGATCACCTAATTTTGACCGGAAAAACCATTAAAATTTCGGTGAATCTTTTTTTTTTTTGAGATCACATCAGTTTTCGGACCAAACTGCAGCATTTTCTCCTTTTATGTTGGACTTCACAAAACCGGAAATCCATCATGTTTGAGCTGGCCCCGGGCCCACTTGTTGTCCCCGGCGGCACTGAGTAGCAGTCCAAGCAAATCTTTGCTTCTTGATTGCATTCAAGATTTACATTAATAGTTAATTTTCTGTGCTGTATGAACTTGTACGATACATGTAGGCTACTTATCCCGGCCTGCTCACAAGAATTGAAAGCCATTATCTCGAAAAAAAAATTTTGTGGTTTTGGTAATTATTAACTTAACAAGACTCTCGGTGACTTCTCACTAGGGTTATAGTAAAATAACACAAAACTTGGTTTATAACGAGGGTTATAATAAAATATCCCGATAACACAGAACTTCACACAATCTGAAAAAATATGCGGAAAGTCGTGTTGTTTCCGGAGCAGAAAGTTTTCCAAAGAGCTTTTTAACTTCATTCAGCCAAGGTTTCCATTTTGTTCACAATATTTTTAGTTGTGCTTCGTGGAAAAATAACGCGTCGAGAGATTCCACAAAAAGTTTTGCAAATTACGTGTAAGCTTACACTTAAAAGTTTTAAAACAGTTAAAACAGAAATACAATAGAGAAATTTAAATCTTAACAACCAATACAGTTTAAAAATATTGTAAAAAAGTTTTTCAACTTGTTGATGACAAAAAGCACATTCAAACACTTGTGAGCTATCGTTTTGCAATGGTTCTTGATGGAATCAAAACAAACTATTAAATGCGACTAAAACCAGAGGTGGAGTCCTCGAGGACGTCCTTGGCCTCGAGGACGTCCTCAAGGACAGATTTTGAAGTCCTTGGCCTTGGCCTTGGCCTCGAAGGTCAAGTCCTTGGCCTTGGCCTCGAGGCCTCAAGTCCTCGAAAATTGGCCTGTCCTCGGCTCGAGGACAGCACTATTTTTTGGAATGTTAAAATTTTGTGGAGGGCTTGAAAAATTGTTTGGAAAACGTTTTTTAGTGGAGATCGCTTGAAAAATTTTTGTGAAGACCTTTTTTTTTTTTTTTTTTTTTTTTTTTTTTTTTGGAGATCGCCTGAAAAATTTTTGTGAAGACCTTTTTTTTTTTTTTTTGGAGAGCACTTGCGCTTTGTGTCCTTGGTCCTTGGCCTTGGCCTCGAGCATTCCTGTCCTTGGCCTCGAGAGGTTCTGTCCTCGGAAAGGCTGTCCTTGGCCTTGGCCTCGGATTTTTTTTGTGTCCTTGGCCTTGGCCTTGGCCTCGAGCCTTGTGTCCTCGACTCCACCTCTGACTAAAACTGTTGATTTCAATAATGAGTCAATTAAGATGTTTTTGACGTTTGCAGGCCAGAGGTTTAATGTTTTATCGTTTAGCGTGCAAACAGTTGCGTACGCAGGATTTTCGAAAGGGGGGGCGGGGCCAGGAAATTTGAAAATATTGAAGACCAAAAAAAAAAAATTTTTTTTTCTCCTATCAGAATCAATCCGTGTTTCTGCTCAAAATTAGGTGAAGACCAAAAAAAAGGTCTTCACTCAATATTAATTAGTCCGGTTTTTGGCCCAAAATTAAGTGAAGACCAAAAATAAAAAAATAGGTCTTTACCCAGATTCTGTCCTTTTGTGTGCTCAAACTTTCTGTCCAAGTTACAAAGGAGGTGGCCATGCCGCAATTTTGCATACTATTCTATGCTAATTATAGTATCCTGGCGGCCCAAAGGGGGGGCCATGGTACCATGCCCCCCTCCTAAATACGCCCCTGCGTGCAAACGATTAAACATCAACGTCAAAACGTCAAAAACATCTTAATTGACTTATTATTAAAATCATACAACAAACAAGTTGCTGGATTTAAATAGCCAAAATTAAACACGCGAGGAGGCGTCTTCTCTAGCTCAAGTGATACGTCAGCAGTGGACCGGTAATCCAACGGCTGCAGGTTCGATTCCTGTGGGAAGACAATTTTTTCGCATTTCTTGTTTTAACTAGTCGCCATTCTGGTGACTCTTCCCTAGGCTTCCGCGCTGGTAGCCTTTAGGCCAGATAGCACGCTAAACGATTAAACAGAGGTGGAGTCGAGAACACAAGGCTCGAGGCCAAGGCCAAGGACACAAAAAAAATCCGAGGCCAAGGCCAAGGACAGCCTTTCCGAGGACAGACGCTCTCGAGGCCAAGGACAGGAATGCTCGAGGCCAAGGACACAAAGCGCAAGTGCTCTCCAAAAAAAAGGTCTTCACAAAAATTTTTCAGGCGATCTCCAAAAAAAAAGGTCTTCACAAAAATTTTTCAAGCGATCTCCACTAAAAAACGTTTTCCAAACAATTTTTCAAGCGCTCCACAAAATTTTAACACTCCAGAAAATAGTGCTGTCCTCGAGCCGAGGACAGGCCAATTTTCGAGGACTTGAGGCCTCGAGGCCAAGGCCAAGGACTTGACCTTCGAGGCCAAGGCCAAGGCCAAGGACTTCAAATTGTGTCCTCGAGGCCAAGGACGTCCTCGAGGACTCCACCTCTGCGATTAAACATTAAAACTATTGATGTGATCAGTGATCACATCAGCAGCTAAACAGGTAAGCTAAGCAGCTAAGAGAATATGATACTGGTAATAAAAAAAAACAACTTTGACTCTATTCCTCGTGATCAATGCGGCAAAAACTGAAAATTTAACTGGGTGAATTTTAATAGTGGAGGCTTTAGCTGAAAGAGACCCAATTTTGTTGAGGAATCCTCATATGAAAGAGTGACGGTTAGATTATTATGCCCTAAACCGTAGACGGGCAATTTTTTACTCTGCTCGCGGGTCCTACACAAAATCTAAATGAATCACAATTAAATAACAAGATTGGCTATCGCCAACTATTCTAACTCAGCCTGCCAACTGCCCATCGCTAACAATTCTAACACCTACCAACTGAACTGCAGGAAGCTAAACTTTGACTTTGTTTAAAAGTTTAGAACTTTTCATGTGATGTGACTGCGTTTTCGCGCCAAAATTTTTGTTAAGACCCTCCAAAAAACTTAAAAAATACTGATCAAATCGAAAATAAGAAAGTACCGTAAAAGTACCGATTTAGCAAAATATTTTAAAAAGTACCGGTACGGAAAAAGTAATTCGGTACAAAAGTCGGAGGTGAAGTCGAGGACACAAGGCTCGAGGCCAAGGCCAAGGACACAAAAAAAAAAATCCGAGGCCAAGGCCAAGGACCAAGGACACAAGCGCAAGTGCTCTCCAAAAAAAAGGTCTTGAAATAAATTTTTCTGGCAATCTCAAAAAAAAAAACATCTTCAAAATTTTTTCCACAAAATTTTAACCATTCAAAAATAGTGCTGTCATCGAGTCGAGGACAGACAATTTTTGAAGACTTGAGCTTCGTGGTTAAGGCCAAGGACTTGACCTTCGAGGCCAAGGCCAAGGACTTCAAAATGTGTCCTCGAGGCCAAGGACAGTCCTTGAGGACTCCAAATCTAACAAAAGTAATTTGTTACTGCTCACCTTTGACCATTTTTGAAAGCTAATATTTTGGAATATTATCATCAAAGCTATAACCAAATGCAATATCTTAAAAACACTTTTGCGTTTAAAAAAAAAGAAGGAATATTTGCCGACTATAATTCACAAAATTTGTGTCCTTGGTCCTTATGGTCTTGGCCTCGAGAGCTGTTGTCCTTAAAAATTCAGTTTTTGCCTCGTTTTTTTTAGTTCTTTAGCTTCAAACGTTGAGTCAGTGACTCCACCTCTAGATAAAAATACGTTGAGGTTCTGATTTTGCTTTGTCATAGGAAGAGTTTATAAAGTGTATCGGTAAAAGATCGAGCTGGCGTCACTGGCGTTACTGGCGTCTTAATCAACAGTTACCGCCACTTTCCAGTTTTTATTGTCTTTGCAGAGCACGTGCTACATAGTCTGGGGAGTACCCGTATACTGGTATCTGGTAAGTGTGGCAAACAACTTCGTATATTTCCGCTGCGGTATTTGCAACGTAACATGAGTGCATTACTAATAGAAAAATTTTCTGAAGTTCTGGTGTTCTAGGCTAGCTTTGAGAAATCACTCAGGTCTGAGGTGCTACTGGTACTTAAAAAACTAACTTTATTGCTGACGTTTCGCCAGTTAAAAACAACTACGGTAGCTTCATCAGAGCACTGCTATCAGTTAGTGATGGCAAATTGCCATCAACTTCTGATAGCAAAAAAACAGAAAAACGATCCTACACATTGATGTAGTAGCCTAGATTAACTATTGGTAGCAAAAACAATTCATAGTACAGTAGGATGGGGACAAGCATCAAAATGTGTCCTAGACCCAATTGAAAAATTACATAAAAGAATAGTTAGAATTATGACTGGGCAACCTTTTCTTACCTCTTCATTACCATTATTTTACCAACTAAATTTTCTAAAAATCTCTAATATATTTACCGGTACCGTTTACGGTAAATTAGAAGTGACCAAATTAATGCTAATTGCTGGTGAAAGTCTAGATAAACCTTAATTTCACTCAATTAAGCCGGTTACAGCACAACACAATTATAACACTAGTCATTCAGTTAAATAAGCTATAATTGTACCATATATTTATGTACACAGATAAAGACTAGGCTACCGGTAACTGTGGAAAGCAACTGTTTCAGTATTGGCCCTGCAGGTTACATAAAATAGTGCCAAGTAAGCTGAAAACTCTACCAATGAAGTCATTTAAAAAGCATTAGGCCTATAAATACCATTTGTTATCTTGCTATGCTAATTACGGTAACTTAACAGATTCATTGCCAAATATCAATTTGTAAATGTAAGATAAATTGGATATGCTTAACACATTCATTCATATAGACTTATTACCAGTATTATTTTAAGTTTAACTGAAACTGCTCAAGAGATACTTACGTGTTGTTTTCATAACTAGGGTAACATCGGGTAATTCGGGACAGGGAAAATTCCGGACAGCCAAGGGTAATTCCGGACATAAAAGTGAAATTGCAATTAGTGCGTTTTTGTATTACCTATATCAATGTAGATTATCATTTCGGTAATTAAATAATTGCTTGTTCATTTTATGTCCAATAAAACTATTCTGCGTAGATGCACTCTGCTTTCTTTCGCAGATTAAGTTAGATATTAATTTGTCCATTACTGTACCCAAACATGCTCTCACACCCTGTTTTCCAAGCAAACCAGAATCCTGCTAGGTTTTGATTGATTCATAACTTGATTTTTTCTGGAAAAAGTTAAATCCATTCCTACTCCGTGTCTAATTTTACCTTAGAAAAATCCGTAAGACTATGAGTTTGCGAGTCAAAATGATCGTAAAAGAAAAAAACAATTTAAAAGATAGCTTGGGGGTAAAAAATAAAAAAGCCTAAATTGCTGAAGGTACAAAAAGGCCTATGCATTAAAAAGTGACAAGCCGCACTCTATAAATCCGCAATTCGCAGCAGAAAATCACAGATAAATCCATAAATCTGGTGTTGGCGTGGCGCAATACAAACCAAATCCCCGACTCTACGATAATTTTGGAGTGGTTTTAGAATAAAAACAGCTGTTAAGTCAAGCTCATTTTGCAGAATAAAGATCTTTATTTGACGTTCAACCACAATGAAGGTGTTAAAAGGGAAATTTTGATCACCATGGCTTAGGTTTATCCATTTTAATCGACATGGCGCAATGTCTAATTTGGTGCTAAACTGGCGCAAATGTCCTGCGGAGTGCATTAAAATTTTCAAAAAAGGGTTGCCAGTGATTTCGTCACAAAGTGATTTCGTCACAGTGATTTTGTCACAAATGATTACGTGACAGACGGCATTTTAAGCACAAGAAAAGACAGAATAGGCCTATCTGCTAACCGTATTATACTACCATTGTATTAAAATTTAGGAATTGACTAAGAACAGCAGTCATTAAACTATTCTACTATCCCCAGAGCTGTCTTGCCCTAACCCTCACTTTGTGGCGAAATCACTGTGACGAAATCACCATGTGACGAGATCACTGGTAACCCAAAAAAGTACCTAATTACGCTTCTTAGCATATTATTCCAGTTTATAATATTTATAAATATGCTATCAAAGAGTATCAAATTTGCACTTTTGCCTTTACTCGTAGATGTCCGGAATTACCCTTTCAAGGGTAATTCCGGACATGTCCGTTCAGACCAATTTTTTCATCCGATCCTAAAATATTTTTTTTGAATCAGTGTGAAAATACTAAAGTCCATTATTGAAATGCACTAATGAAGGCAATAGATTTCGAGTTGATTGAAGAAGAAAGTAGACAGAACGAAAATAGCAGACTTTTGTCCGGAATTACCCGATCTTACCCTATTGCTTTTTATAAAGATTTTTTATTATTTTTATCTTTATTGGGAGGGACTATTTTGTACCGGTACATATTTTTCAAACTTCTTAATACTTTTATTGCTTACCGGTATATTTTCGTTTGCATTGCTTTGTTGATTTTATGGAAGAGAAACTATTTTTCTAGATTAGGTAGTTTGTCCATGTAGGTAATAATTTGAAATATGCAGTATAGGAGAACTGTTGACTTAAAGACCAAACACACTGTCATGTTTGCAGTCGCTGCATATAAATTTTAGACATTTTTTCTACATAGTTAGAAGACTGATTGCGATCAAGAAAGTGTGTGAATTTCTTCTAAGTATGAACCTAAAAGACAGATTCTCGATGTATAAATTGAATACATTTTTCCTGTGAAAATTTTCAATATCAATTCTGACATGTTGGGTAAAATTTGCTTAAAATAATTCTAATTATAGCCTTAATTTCAGATTTTGTATAATATTGGTATCTTTGTCTTTGTGTGCATTTTTTTCACTGTTTACTTTTCTTCAATGTCACGTTGAAGGGGGCAACTGACTGGAAGACCGAATGGTCATTTTTGCTGTCTCCTGGTTTGGTTATTGTGCTTTCACAAAATGTGTTCTGGTGTTACTGTTGAACCATTCCAAATAAAAGTTAATTGTTTGAAAGCAAGGCTTCAATAACATTGATAGTTATGATAGGCTACGTTATAAAGGTAGGGTAAGATTGAGCAATTCCGGACAAAAATCTGCTATTTTCGTTCTGACTGCTTTTTTCTTCAATCAACTCGAAATCTATTGTCTTCATTTGTGCATTTTAATAATGGACTTTAGTATTTTCACACTGGTTCGAAAAAAATATTTTAAAAATGGATAAAAAAATCGGTCTGAACGGACATGTCTGGAATTACCCTTGAAAGGGTAATTCCGGACATCTACGTATAAAGGCAAAAGTGCAAATTTGACACTCCTTGATAGCATATTTGAAAATATTATAAACTGGAATAATATGCTAAGAAGCGTAATTAGGTAGGCCTAATGTAGAGGTGCGTACAAAAATGAAAGAAAGCGGTTCTTGTGAAAATAATTTCTCCAAATTAGCATTGCAGCAAAATACTTTAGAACTTAACGCTAAAAAAGATTAAAGCAGAAGAAATTAGCTGTGGGAATTCTGAATTAAGCAACTTTCTGCAAACAGCTGGGAATGATAATCCATCATTTCTATTGAGCACTTGGGGCTTTTCATTGATGTACCAACTTGCAGTAAAAAGACGCTTTGAGTAATCATGTTCCACTTTTAAAATTTTGACTTCAGACCAGTTATTGAGATGATCATTTTCTATAGAATGCTTGCAAAGTGCTGAGTTCTGGTTTATGGAACTGGGTTGTAGCAAGCTAAAGCTTTGGTAGAAGCTCTTAGTGAGTGGACTTGAAAGAAGTATTTGTTGTGATGTTATTTTACTTCAGGAAGATTCCAAATTCAACACTGGTTATGAATTCATAATCAATCAGTTTACGAATTCATTATCGTTTATAAATCAATAAAATCCGGGGTAGGGAAAATAAATGGGATTTTAGCCTATCTCGCTCTACCACGTGTTGCAAAAATACGAGACATTTGGGCATGTTCTGACTATTATGTTTCGCTTGGGTGGTAAACTCTGCTTTGATCAAAAAAAAAAAATTTTTTTTTTTCTTGGTCTTTCTGACATTTTTCCGTTTGAAAATTGGCGATTTTTGTGCTTAGGGGGGATTTTGGGTATTCTTCTTTTAATCAATCCAGCAAACAAAGTTCATACAAGAAAATGTTTGGATTATAATTTTTCGATTCTGCAGTAAATTCTGTTTTCATCAACACCAAAACTGTGAAATTTTACCTGCAAATTTTTGAAATATTGTTGTTCAAAAATCGTCAATTTTTTACGACTTGTTTATTTTCACATGCAAAACATTGTGAGACTTGAGGTTTTCGTATTCCAATCAATATAATAACTAACTAGGCTATGAGGCATGATTTGATTTTGTGATTCTGCAGACAATTGCGCTTTGTTCAATACCGTACCAAAACTGTGAAATTTCACTTAAGAATTGATTAAGAACCATGTACTAAGAAAATTGATAATAAGCTATAGACAGTATACAGAGTCTTTTAGGCACAATCAAACCTTTGATTAACAGCCTAAGACATACTGTTTCGGAATCGACATTGGTCTTTTATTCCTTGTCAGTATAGCTAGGACTACAGGTATGAACATGAGCGTAGAAAGGCAAAAAATCGCAAATTAACCAGTTCATGACACAATTTTTTTTTCCCCCCAAAAATGTAAAATAACCACAATACTACAAGAGATAATTCTAATTGCTATGGGAAATTATTTTGCATTGAACTATTAGAATTATCTCTTGTAGTATTGTGGTTATTTTACATTTTTTATGAAAAAAAAAAAATGTGTCATGAACTGGTTAATTTGCGATTCTTTGCCTTTCTGCGCTCATGTTCATACCTGTAGTCCTAGCTATACTGACGAGGAATAAAAGACCAATGTCGATTCCGAAACAGTATGTCTTAGGCTGTTAATCAAAGGTTTGATTGTGCCTATAAGACTCTGTGTACTGTCTATAGCTTATTCACTTAAGAACTTTTTGAAATATCGTCATTTGAAAAGAAGTAATTTTTTATAATTTTTTCATTGCAGGGTTTTTGATCTTATTATTTTAAAGGATCAATGGGTCAAACTAGGTCTTTACACGTGTTAAGGTTGCAAGATTTTGCTTACCGTATGTAATAAATTTCAATCATCAGTAAACAATCGTAATTTTATCATCATGTTGTCCTTATCCTTTTGTTCATGCTGAGGGGTCATTAGCACTAATGACGCTGTTAGCACAAGATCGTTTAGAACAAATCTATCAAGCTCTAAAAAACCAATGCACACGCTGCTACGAAAGAAACTAATTGTTTGTTTTTATGATTCACGCTGTTTTTTTCTTATTGCATTGCATGCAAGAAGTGTCATAAAATAGAAAATATGAAAGTCGTACTTAATAAAAAATACAATGAGCAACTAAGTTGATTGAGCGGTAATGTATTCATTTCTGGAGCGGGAGGTCCATGGTTAAAATCAGACACAGTGTTGCTAACGGTTCGCCACCGCTGCAATATTTCTTTGAAGAAGCTGTGTTGGCTGGGCGCAATGATCCCGAGATGGGCCTTGCAAACTCATTACATGCTTTGGCATTATATAGCGAGTTTAGTAAAAGATTTGATTCAATAAACTACGCTACAAAATACAAACAAATTGTTTGTTTTTAAGGTGAACACTTTTCTTTTTTTTGTACAAAAAGTGCAGAAAAATAAAAAAAATGTGAAGGTCAAAGTTAATAGAAAATTTAAATTAAGAACTCCAAAACATGCAATAAAAAATAAACTAATTGTTTGTTTCAACAATTCATGCTGTTTAATTTATTTGCGCTGAGTATGAGAAGTGTCAAAAATTAATTACTTAAAAATTATAGTTAATAGAAAATTGTTTACAACTACACTGGTTGGTCGAGCAGTAACGAGTTCGCTCCTAGAGCGGGAGGTCTGCAGTTCAAATCTCGCGCTGGTCAAATCAGACACAGTGTTGCCAATGGCTTGCCACTTCTGGTATTTCTTCAAAAAGAGCTCTTTGGCCTGCAGGCGCCATGCTGCAGAGATGTGCCCCGCAAACTCGTTACATGCTTTGGTGTAGTACAGCAAGTATGATAATTTGATTGGATAATATAATACGAAAAATAAACAAACAAATTGTGTTTGTTTTATGAATAATGTTTTTTTTGTGCTGCGTAGAGGAAATAAAAAAAAAAAATGTTAAAATCATAGTTAATCGAAAATTAAGGTGACAATGGTTAAAATACGCCACGATAAGGAAGTTGTTTCAATGATTTACGTGGTTTAATTTTTTTCGCGTTGCGAACCAAAAAGATATATTTTCTATTTTTCGATATTTCTGGTTCGCAATTCCAAAAAAAATTAAACAGCATAAATCGTGAAAACCTCCAACAATTGTTAAAACAGCGTCAGTTTTTGAAACAACTTTATTTTTGTGGTGTATTTTAAAAGTAGTTAATTTAATTTTGAATTAACTATGATTTTAACATTTTTTTATTTTTTGACAATTTCCATATGCAGCACAAAAAAACAGCATTATTCATAAAACAAACACAATTTGTTTGTTTATTTTTTGTATCGTATTGTTTAATCAAATTATCATATGTACTTGATGTATTATGCTGAAGTGAGTAACTAGTTTGCGGGGCACGTCTCAGCGGCATTGTGCCTATGGGCCGAAGAGCTTTTTTTATAGAAATGCAACAGTAGTGGCAAGGCATTGGCAACACTGTGTGTGATTTGACTGGCGTGAGATTTGAATTGCAGATCTCCCACTGGAGGGGCAAATGCGTTACCGCTTGACCAACCGGTGTAGTTGTAAATAGTTTTCTACCAGCTATAATTTTCAAGTAATTAATTTTTGACACTTCTCATACTCAGCGCAAATAAATTAAACAGCATGAATTGTTGAAACAAACAATTAGTTTATTTTTTATTGCATGTTTTGGAGTTCTTAATTTAAATTTTCTATTAACTTTGACCTTCACATTTTTTTTATTTTTCTGCACTTTTTGTACAAAAAAAAGAAAAGTGTTCACCTTAAAAACAAACAATTTGTTTGTATTTTGTAGCGTAGTTTATTGAATCAAATCTTTTACTAAACTCGCTATATAATGCCAAAGCATGTAATGAGTTTGCAAGGCCCATCTCGGGATCATTGCGCCCAGCCAACACAGCTTCTTCAAAGAAATATTGCAGCGGTGGCGAACCGTTAGCAACACTGTGTCTGATTTTAACCATGGACCTCCCGCTCCAGAAATGAATACATTACCGCTCAATCAACTTAGTTGCTAATTATATTTTTTATTAAGTACGACTTTCATATTTTCTATTTTATGACACTTCTTGCATGCAATGCAATAAGAAAAAAACAGCGTGAATCATAAAAACAAACAATTAGTTTCTTTCGTAGCAGCGTGTGCATTGGTTTTTTAGAGCTTGATAGATTTGTTCTAAACGATCTTGTGTTAACAGCGTCATTAGTGCTAATGTCTCCTCAGCATGAACAAAAGGATAAGGACAACATGATGATAAAATTACGATTGTTTACTGATGATTGAAATTTATTACATACGGTAAGCAAAATCTTGCAACCTTAACACGTGTAAAGACCTAGTTTGACCCATTGATCCTTTAAAATAATAAGATCAAAAACCCTGCAATGAAAAAATTGTAATGATAAAATGGATGAAAAAATGAAAAAATGGCTGATTTGTTGAAAAGAAGAATGTTCTTTCCAGTATATTATGGAATCCATTCTTGAAAACATTACTTCAATTCCATATGCTAGTTGATTAAAAAATAGCCACGATTAAGTATTGATGAGTCTTTGCAGAGTGCTGTCTTTATATACTTTTGTAGTTTTGGCTTACTTATTCGGAAATCTGCTTTGGGATATTTCACCATGGTAGTAGTGGTGGCTTTTTTGGTTTCATTATCAACTAAATTTGCAAATACTGCTAGTGGTATGTACCTTGGCGGCAGATTCCAAGTATGTAAGTCGATTTTACAATTGCAAGCTGAAATAGAGCTTTATCTCTCACCGACCACTCATCTACAACTTTCCAAAACATTAGTGTCAAACAAGGAGCATGTGCAGCAACTGGTGAGGCAAACCAATGTCATGCATCAAGCACCAAAGCACATACCACTTGCACTATCTTCAAATTTAATTAGTGATGAAATCAAGAAAGCCATTGCTACTACCTCGTTGAAATATCCAAAAACAGATGTAGATAAGCCAGAACTACCAAAAGTATATAAAGACAGTACTGTGCATTGGTTCATCAATAATGAATCATAATAATTTTTTGATTTGATTGAAATTGTACCAACCTTAAATGGATACTGCTTGAAATTGGTTTTATAGAATTGAGAACTTCGTGAGCTAATAAATAGGTGTTCAAACATTTTTCAAAATTTTCTTTATTTACGAAAATACAATTTAATCCATTTGACTTCGCACCATTGGTAACCCTGCATTTTGCAGCTTTGTAACATTACAACAGGCATAATTTTGAAAAAATTAAGAAACGCGATTGCCAACTGGTAGCAGTGAGTAGCCTATAATCAAATCGGAAAACTTGGCTACTATTCCTAAAACATGTGGACCTAGGCTACCAGTACTTCTCTGCAGAATGTCTTTTGTGATGCCACAAAATTGCAAAATTTGGGGTTGCCGATGGTACAGAGTCAAACAGATTAAAGCATTTTTTGGGAATAAGGGAAATCATTAAAAAAGGTTTTAGCACTTCTTTATTACCTCAAGTAGTTCTTATTTTTTCAATAAAACCAATTTCGAGCAGTTACCTCTTTAAGTATGGGTTCAGTAGTATACTGGAAAGAACATTCTTCTTTTCAACAAATCAGTCAAATTGTTTCAGGATTGAAAGTTATCACTGATGCAGCAGAACGTTTACTTCAATTTGACAGTGACTGTAATGAAATTTTAACAACAACGACAAAGCATACTTCAGGTTGTATAACAAACACGCAGGACTTTTACTAACACAGCAAACCTTTTCAAAAAATATCTGATTTTTTTTGCTTTTAATTAGCTTAGAAACTTTTGAAAATTTGCTAAAGTTTGGTAACTCTGTTTCGTACTAATATATTAATCTGCAAATATTGCTTTGAATTGTATTCTTTGTTAATCAAAGGAGCTTTTCAACTTTATTGAAATTGCTGGAGCGGTCATTGTAAATTAAGTCAAATTAATGCTGCAAACAGTATGTGTTGTTTCTGCATTTTTGCATTAATTGTTAGCTTTGTCACATGATCTAGGTAGATATTAAAAAAAACTATAAAAAATCGCACTCTGTCATAATTTATTCAAATTTTGCGGTGGCGTTAACTTAAGAGGCGTATATAACTGTAATCAATACACAATTTTGAAATTAATAGCAAATTACGCCCTCTAGTGGCACTGCAGCAAAAGTTCAATTTCAAAATTGAAGGCTCTTTCACTAAATAGACACAAATTTTCAAAAAAATTATTAAAAAATAAAGAAATTACATTTTGGCTACTAGAGGGAGTTTTGCAAATAATATCACTAAAATGGTCATAACTACTGAACCAGAACTCCAATTCGCTTAGTTTTTTTTTTAAAGATGTAGTATGCAGAGGGGCAGTTAGTTGAATTGCTGTTTTAAGTATATTTTACAAACAGCGCCCTCTAGTGTAAAAAAACTCATTTTTTATCAAAAGTGGGGGTCAGAAATCATCGCATAACATGGAAACCGTTCAACCAATCAAAAAAATTTTTTTAGTTTCGGGATCAGTATGAAAATCTGCTTCAAAAACACTGCAAAGCCATATTAAAAACCAAAAAAAGGTAAAATATGAACAGGTCTATTAAACAGGTTAAACAAGTAGTGCTACTTGTTATGCATATTATTTCAATATTGTTCCCAAGTTATGGTAATTTTTGTATTTCTGACCCTGCGACAAGTAGCAATACCACCCTAAATCTTCAACCTTGCTCTGCAAGATCCTAATTTTGTCCAAATCACTTCAAATTTTAGTAGAATTATTTTTCCTTGCATTGGAAAAAGTTAAGATTTGGAGTAAGAATTTTCTAAAAAAAGTTTTTTATTGACTTAACTCTTTCACTTAGTAATTTTTCACCATTGCTGTATGTAATAAGTTTGTGCAAAATGTTGCAAATTTACCAACTGTATGTTTATCATGTTAAAAGTCAAATATTTTGACGGGAAACATAAGTAAAATCATGTAATATTAGTTTCTTTCACCACTTTCATTCATCAATTTTGCAATCATATGCCTTGTAGTTTCTGAAGAAATACATTGACACTGTCACTTAAGCACCATTTCTGACTTACAACCTTATATCCAGGAAAACCTGTGAGAAAACCCCCTAAATTTTCATAGATTCCATGTACACACTACTGACGAGATTGTCAGAACAGTAGAATGTTAATACACGCCAATAACACCATGCAGAAACACTGGTGCTCAGCTATTTTGACAAAAACCGAGCACATGTGGAGCGCAACAGAGTAATGTAACCACTAAAGCAGGGGTTGGCAAGCTGCAGCTTGCCAAGGCATTTCGCTTGGCTCGCAACCCTTTATTGGCATCCGGCCTGCAACCTTTTCCTTTTTTCAATGACTGATATGCAACAATAAACTGCCGAAATGATTCTCACCTTATTTTTTAAATTTTTGGCGAAGACTTTTTTTTGTCTTTGCCATCAGTTCGACTGAAAACAAGGCCTGAATTTTTGGCGAAGACCTTCCTTTTTTGATTCGCTAGAATAGTGGCTGCCCGCTGGAAACTTGTTAGGACTGAATGTGGCCCACTAGTTCAAAAGGTTGCCAACCCCTGCACTAAAGGATAGGTGACACCACTGTGTCAGTGTAACGTAGTGAAAGAGTTAAGAGCCATCTTGCTTACTGTAAAGGAATTATATGAAAGCAAGTAGATGACCATCTTCAAAAAACATTGTTTGGCCAAACAAACCATGTTATGCATCTGTTTCTGCCTCGAAAGAAAGTGTGACAGGTAAAGCACTTACTATTACTAATGTTTAATTTTTCTTAAAATCAATCTGCTATTAGGTAGTTTTGTAGGTTTTATTTCACACTGGTTTAAAGTTATTTTAGTAAATAAAATAGTTTATTAAAAAAACTAAACATGTTTGGTGAAGAAAATTGGGATGATGATTTTTCCAGTGGACCTACAACAACTGTAAGTGATTGGCTAAAGTAATTGGTTTATATTTTCTTTGATAAAGATTTTAAACTTTGATATGATTTTTCGCTTTAACAGCAAATGACGTATAATCGTTAATGAAGTGATGCCGCCAATCATGCTGATGCAGTTGTTAAGTTTTGATATATTTTAGGCTGCTGTTTTTGGCTTTTTTATTTACAAAATCTTTGATGACGGTTACGATATGAAGTGTTATTGAACAAGAAAAGTAATTATAGTTGGTAATTATCAGTCGTGCGAAAAAGGTTTAATTAGTGGACTGCAATAGACTTGTCGGTAAGCAGTGTATTGCAATAGTTTGGTGTTTTGTTTTTTTTTGTCATGCATTGAACCTTTAAAAGTTTAAAACCAGTGAGTAAATACTTGGTGCTTTTCCAGGCTGAATTTTCTGTAAAAAGATGTATTGCTTTAAGCAGTGGATCTAGGGATAGGCATTTCAGAATAATTGGCTATTTCAGAATTATTCCGAATTGCTAAAACCGAATCCAGAATATCGAATCCTATTCTGGTTTAAATTAACTTAATTTGCTGAAAAAGTGAACTACCAGTCAACCACCACCGATATCTAGAAAAAATTTATTCAGCGATTTGCTCATTAAAGCAGCACGTTATTGCAGTGCATGACATTGAGTGCTTCTAAATGTTTACCTCTTGGGCTGCGTTTACATATACGATTGGCAATTAGGTTTTGCTTCTGATTGTCAAACCTGTCATGTTTACACATGACAAAAAAAGTCATTTACTTGTAGCAATTTTGATGGCTAGGAACGAAACCTTGCGCGAGTGGAAAAGATGAAAGGTAGCGAAAACCAGTTTTCAAACTCAGTTTTCAAACCTCCCTTTTTTGAGGTTTTGAAAACTGTAAGGTGTTAAACAAATTGCGAAAGCAATAACGCAGGCAAAACAAAAGCACTAAAGGGAGCTGCAGCTGTATTTACAGATATTGCTGCATCAAATACCTTAATCTCGAAAACACACAATAGAAATCATATCATCAAGGTTTTTGTGTCAAGAGCGTTTACACATGAAATTCAGCAATTCGAGGCGCAAAACCCAGGCACAAAAACCGCTCAAAAATGAAACATCCAAAACCTGGTTTCACGATGAGAAAACTCATTTACATGGCTAAAGTTTCATTTCTGATTGCGAAAACCGCTATATATTCTTAAGTGGCTCACAGTCAAGCCTGCCCTGGAGAAACACAATTTGGAAGAAGCTGATCTTTCAGGAATGCAAAGGTATTTTGAAGCAAGTTGCTTCAAATGTGGAGGTAGAGAATTTGTGGACCACCATTTCATATGTCCAGCTTAAAAGATTTAAAAGTTTGAATTTTCGAGGGCCCCATCCGGGAAACTATTCTTCATATTTGCCTATCCTGAATATTTCAAAATCTTCCCTACTTGACGCCCCCGATTTCTGTCGAACAAAAGTCCTCTTTAATGTCTTCAATTGCTCAAATTTTGAATACAGTGAGTTTAGCGGTTTGAAAAAAGGTAGCGGCAGAAGAAAAAGAAAAAAAGTAGCAAAAAAGATGCAAAACAAGAAAAATAGTATATATTCAAGTTGGGGTACACAAAACTAACATAAAGAAAGGTGGGTGAGATTGTGCTCAAAAATCATAAATCATATTTCATCAATATAGGTACCTATCGCGATATATCGATTCAAATTCGTCAAGTTTTTGCCCATTTTTGGCCTGCAAAATTGTGGGGTCATGTGACTGGGCGCCCCCAAACTCTGTCTGCATAAAGCATTCATAAGCTCCCACATTGTGTTAAAATTTCAGCTTTGCACATGCAGTAGTTTTTGAGTTGTAAGTGAATTAATAAATTTTCCAGCCAAAAATCGATGTTTTTTAAAAGTTTTTGATGTGTCTTAATTCACAATCACTTGACCTAGGATCCCCGAAATTGGCACACATAACTCTTTCACCAATTCTTATGTTGATTCCAAATTTCAGCTTTCGAAGTTTTACCGTTGGCTAGATATAAGCAATTCAATCCTCATCTGCCAGAATTTACGAAAACACGAATATACTACACGCTCATGCAAAGTCCCAGTTACACAGCAAATGGCTCACTGCACTTTTACGAAAAAATAGCTGCAAACAATTTTTACCAACGTAATTGCCTTGATTTTAAACTGGTTCCAATTATCCGATTTATATTTCAATTTGGATTCCGGATAGTTTGGGATTCGGATTCTTCTGGATTCTGTATTCTGAAATGCCCATCCCTTAGTTGGATTTCAGCCTTTTTTCAAAGCAACCCAAACTTATTGATTAAGTCAAATGTGGGATATTTTGTGACCCATATTTGTGGAATGTGAGGTAAAGACCAAAAATTAAAAATATTTTCGCTTAGGAAATCCACAAACTTCAGCGTAATTGATCAGACTCATGTGTCACAAATCTTTGTATATCGCGGATTTTGGTGAAGACCAATAAAAGATCTTCACTTCGGGAATCTACATATTTCCGCAGGTTTGCGGGGTCATTTTTTACTGTTGCTTTCTGCATATTTCGCTGTTAGTGGATGAGTACAAAAAAAAAACAAGCAACCAAAAGAATTTTCAGGCTACCCAACTTTGTGTCACAACTCATAAGTTGGGAACAATGGGCTTAAAGTTCATGCTTCCCTTGCATCTGTATTGTGTTTTTCAGGCCAGAAGCACAATGGCCTCTTTTGCTTTAATTTTCATATTTTAGTTGCTCTAAACTAGAGCTCGACCGATACCAATATCGATATTTTGGAAATTTTTAGGCCGATACCGATATCGAAAACCGATATAGTAAGTTATTACAGGGTTTATACGGTCAGGGAAAATCAGGGGAAAACATATCTTTTTCGAGATGGTCAGGGAAAGTCAGGGAGAGTCAGGGAAAGTCAGGGAATTCAACGAAAAAGTCAGGGAAAAGTTGGAAAAAGTCAGGGAGATTTTTTTGGAAAGTTCTTATCTCCTATGAATCAAGATCCATTGTTTTTTAAGATACAATCAATCTTTTTTAATTAAAAGTTTTTCCTAAGGTTCTTCTGGTGTTCTAGGCTAGCTTTGAGAAATCACACAGGTGCTACTCAAAAGACTAACTTTATTACTGACGTTTCGCTAGTTAGAAACAACTAGCTTCTTCAGAGCACTGCTATCAGTAGTGATGGCAAATCGCCATCAACTTCTGATAGCAAAAAACAGAAAAACGATCCCACACATTGCTGCAGTAGAATAACTAGCGAAAAAATTCAAAATAAGGCTCCGATAAAATTCATTGTTACGATAGGCTACGTCATACAGATAATGTAAAGGTGCGTATAAAAATAAAAGAAAGCGGTTCTATGAAAATAATTTCTCCGAATTAACATAGCAGCAAAACTCGTTAGAACTAACACTAGGAAAGATTAAACCAGAAGAAATTCAATACTGGGAATTAAGCAACTTTCTGTAAACAGCATGGAATGATAAGCCATCATTTCTATTGAGTACTTGGGGCTTTTCGTTGATGTACCAACTTTCAGTGAAAAGACGCTTCGAGTAATCATGTTCCACTTTTAAAATTTTGACTTTAGACCAATCGATGATGTGATCATTTTCCATGGAATGCTGGCAAAGTGCTGATTTTTCGGGCCGTTGGAATTTTATTGCTCGTTGATGTTCCTTTATTCTAGATTTGAGGTTCCGTTTGGTTTGTCCGGTGTAAACAAAAGGACAATTCTGACAGGGAACTTCGTAAACCAAGTTGGACTTTTCATTATGATTTGTTTCATCTTTAAGGGAAGGGAGAAATCTGCCAATTGTCAAAAATGGTTTGAACGCCACTTGAACACCGGTTTCCAGAAGTATCCGCTTGATTTTGTCCGATACACCTTTGATGTAGGGTAGGGTTGTGAATCCAGAAAAAGTTAATTGAGTACTAGCTGGCTTGTCGGTTTTACTTTTAGAAAAGGGATGGGTAAATCTAGCAGGGAAACCATTGAGGGTCAATGTTTTCTTGGTGAGATCAAAATGTGATTTGCGTTTAGATGGTTTTTGAATGTGGGAGTCGATTCGGTGATATAAGGTTCTAGCAACAGCTAACTTATGGTGTAAAGGGTGGTGGGAGTCGAATTGTAGATAACGGTTGGTGTGGGTGGGTTTCTGGTAAATTGTGGTCCAGAGTTTGCTATTAACAGTACGCTTGACATAAACATCTAAAAACGCTAACGAGTTATTATCCTCCAATTCCAGTGTGAATTTAACATTGGGGGAAATAGAATTAATATGATGGTGAAAATCATCAATTACTGACGATTTGATTACACAAAACACATCATCAACATAACGTTTCCTTTTGTTTACATCGGACAAACCAAACGGAACCTCAAATCTAGAATAAAGGAACATCAACGAGCAATAAAATTCCAACGGCCCGAAAAATCAGCACTTTGCCAGCATTCCATGGAAAATGATCACATCATCGATTGGTCTAAAGTCAAAATTTTAAAAGTCTTTTCACTGAAAGTTGGTACATCAACGAAAAGCCCCAAGTACTCAATAGAAATGATGGCTTATCATTCCATGCTGTTTACAGAAAGTTGCTTAATTCCCAGTATTGAATTTCTTCTGGTTTAATCTTTCCTAGTGTTAGTTCTAACGAGTTTTGCTGCTATGTTAATTCGGAGAAATTATTTTCATAGAACCGCTTTCTTTTATTTTTATACGCACCTTTACATTATCTGTATGACGTAGCCTATCGTAACAATGAATTTTATCGGAGCCTTATTTTGAATTTTTTCGCTAGTTATTCTACTGCAGCAATGTGTGGGATCGTTTTTCTGTTTTTTGCTATCAGAAGTTGATGGCGATTTGCCATCACTACTGATAGCAGTGCTCTGAAGAAGCTAGTTGTTTCTAACTAGCGAAACGTCAGTAATAAAGTTAGTCTTTTGAGTAGCACCTGTGTGATTTCTCAAAGCTAGCCTAGAACACCAGAAGAACCTTAGGAAAAACTTTTAATTTGAAATGCCTGGTGTACAACTCCATTACAAATCTTTTTTAAGATACAATAACGACAGGTCACCTATGAAATTCTTATGTCTGCTGCTGAATTGATGTTTCTGTGTATGTATGCATTAGGTGTGGATAGTTCTTTTTGCTGCTGGTTGATAGTATACTGTTCGTTTATATTCTGAAAGTCAGGGAAAAAGTATGTTTTGCAGGATTGGGTCAGGGAAAAACATAGGGATTTTTAAACGAAAGTCAGGGAAAACAGGTGCGATTTTGACGAAAGTTAGGGGAATATGTCAGAAAAATTCCGTATAAACCCTGTATTAAATATGAAATTTTGTCACTATTTTTCAATTAACTTGATACTAAAAGCTTCACCAACTCCCCTCCAAAGAAAGACTATTGCTAACACAAGTCACACTCAGTATTATTCAATCAAAAAACAAACCAAAAACACAACGATTTGCCAATCAATAGTCAGGAGCGGTTGTGCTTGCTCTCAAAAATAAACAAATTAAAGTAATTGTGTTAAGCCGATGTTTTATCGGTGGCAGATAGCCGATACGATATATCGGCTTCACCCTGATATTGGCCGATATATATCGGCTGACGGATATATCAGTCGAACTCTACTCTAAACTACTGTAAATACAACTAATAAAGCTCTTAATAACTCTTAGAAAAGCTCTAATTGGAATTATTAGATCGTGAAGAGAGAGTATAACTTGATCCATGCATTGGACGCATCTAATTGTGAGGTGTATGTTCGACTTTTTAGACATTTATTGAGCCTTATGGCCTGTAAAATGCAATAGACTTACAGTGGAACCCCAGTTTGGCTACCATCTTGTTATCAGTACCATTTTGGTGGGGTCCCAATCCAGTGTTTGGCTATGCCTTTTAAGTGCAGATGCTTAGGTGCAGGATGTTTGTGAGCGGCCGATTATGCACTTGGACCATTATGTGTCATGACTATTATGTGCTGGACTTTTATGCATCAGAGCTAAATGAAATTTTTTGCAAACAAAATTTATTTAAAAACAAAATTAAAAAAAAATTTTTTTTCAAAAAATTAAAAAAAAAAGATATTTTTTGAAAAAAGGTATCTTTTTAAAATCAAAGTATTTTTTCAAAAAAAAATTTTTATTCGAAAAGAAAAATGTTTCATTATAACAGTTTTTTTTCAAAAAAACAGTTTTTAAAAAATTTTTTTCAAATACGAAGTTTTTAGATAAAATTTATCTAAAAAAAATTGTATTAAAAAAAAAGTTGAAAGAAATCTTTTTTTGAAAAAAAAACCGCTATTTGAAACAAAAATTTTTTTGTTAAAAAAAATTCTTGGAAAAAAATTTTTTTTGAAAAAATACTCTTTTAGAAAAAAAAGTTTTAAAATTTTCTCAAAAAATAATTGTATTAGCTCTGGTGCCTAATCGGCCTGTTACCTAATCGGCCTGTTGCCTAAACATACTGTGCATAAATGCCCATAACTAAACGTCATGGTCTGTCCAGTTTTCCCACTGGACCGAGTTTTTCAGCAAATTAGCAATTTGTAGAATCAAGGGTTAATAATTTTTGGCAACATGATAAACATAGCTTCAAAAAAGTTGAAAATTTTGTGGAAATATGGCTTTTAGTATACTTAAATATTGGATTGGTGCAAAATTTAGGGCACATTAACTTATTGTTACAGCTTTAGGCACAATTTGTTCTGAAAAATTTTGCACACTTGTCGATTAGCCAAAAAGTTAAATGGAACACTGTCCCAGTCTCGCCACTTGATGCATTTTCACCCTGTTAACAAGACCATCACACTAATTCAACTGTTTGATTGCAGATATGTGGGTGGTCAGGTAACTGGGGTTCCACTGCACTTAATTGCACTTATCTAACTAAATATTTATATCTTTTGTTCAGCAAACAAGTTACAGAAATGACCAACAAAACAGCTTTTCTCCAAAGTCTCCTGTTAATGGTGGTAAGTAGATTGCATGAGCATTGAACAATGCTGAATACTTTTGAATTGCGCTTCAATAACTAACCAGCAAAAGCACATGTTTAATATGTTTTATCACTTGCACATCTAATGTAGATCTTTGGATACGTGATGTTTGCATTAAAGATCATTTTGTTTTTAAAATTTTATGGCTCTATTTTTCTGTTTTGGCCTGAAGAAGTTTGGTGTTAAGAAGAAGACTTAAGGCAACATCACCAGGGGACTTGGGGTGTACCAAAAAACAGCAATATTTTTGAATGTAGTTTGGGGTTTCACAAAAGGTGAGGCTTGACCCACTGTCTTGAAACAAGTAAAAAATTAAAAAAAAAGTCATTTAGTGGTCCCCCAAGGTCTGTTTCGATGGAGACAAGCCTGATTTTAACAAATAGTCCATATCTCGAAAACTACTGTTGGTAGAGTCCTGGTTTTAGGCTCAAAATGTGCAGAAAATATGGTTTCCTTTATGCTGTTAATGCGTTATTTTCTTTTAAAGTGAACAGCTTTTGACATGATTAAAAAAACTAATTTTAACACAATTTTTAAACACTGTCTTTGCTTTTATGTTACTATTTTCTATTGTTTTGATATTCTGCTTACTGCTTATTATTTGAACTTGAAAAAGATGCCGATTGTTGAAAACTTTTAATTAATCTACAAAATATCAAATTAATCAACCATCTGTTGAGTGTGACCCCATGTTCACCATAGTAGCCCAGTAAAACCACTCGCAAAGATAACAGTTAGCACAGCGAAATGTAAACTGTAGTCATTCGAGGGACAACAAATCTATCTAATGAGTGCACAGTGGCTGTCTTTACGATGCTTATCAGCTACAGCACACATCAAAGGATTTAACACTGATAACTTTTGCTATTTGCAGTTGGTATTTGGGTCTTTCACAAGTCTGCTTCACTACCGGTTTCAGAAGCACCGCTGCTGGTATATATAATTCATTACATTCTTGGTGTTCAACCAGTGTTTTATGAGTTTGCTTTTCACTGCGCTTATTGTTTTCACTTATGCTCTTTTTTTAATTTGCAATTGTAATTGGGTATCTTCTATCCAAGCTTCCAACTGTTGATGTGTAATTTGGTTTTTGATGTCTTGCAAAAAAGGCATAGTCATTTTTTACTTTAGGATCAGCTCTCTCTCATGTTTTTTTTTTCAATGAGTGGTTACTACCCAAAACGTTTTGTTGCAATTTAGCAAAAATATCTTTCTTTTGTTTTTCTCAATGTCATTTCGTTTTTGTTTTTTTTGTGTGCAGATTTTTCCATTTTTTGTACAATGCAATTATCATATCAATCAATTTTTTTCATCTTTTAGTGTGGTTTGAAGATATTTATGTTGCCCACAATAATTTACAAAAACAACTGGAACTGTTGGATGCGGTGCGCCATTGAATATGATTTAGTTTTCTTCATCAACAATAGATTGGCACTTATCAAAAAGCTGTATTTAAGTATCAGCTTTAATCTCTTTACCATAAAAATGTTACAGCTTGACAAATGTCACGGTAACTCATGAAACATCTTGAAATAAAATAACAGTAAGTCTACAGCCTATTAGCACTTTATAATTCTCAACTTAGCTAATAATTATAATTATAGCACTTTATAATACTGTATGTAAGATGAAGAGCACTTAACCCTGTCAGTTGGTAAGGCATTCCCCTTTTAAAAAGAAGTTAAAAACAAATGAATCACAATCCTAGAGTTATATCACATATCTGCTTTGACAGCCTATCCATAATAATAGCAGGCTAGTAATGCTGCTGTTTCAAGGAATGTCACCTCTCATTAGGTAGGTTTATCATCCCTTGAATGACTACAGTTTACATTTTGCTGTGCAAACTGTTATCTTTGTGAGTGGTCTTACTGGGCTACAATGGTGAACATGGAGTCATGCTTAACAGGTGGTCAATTAATTTGATATTTTGTAGATTAATTAAAAGTTTTTTACAAGTGGCATCTTTTTTAAGCCTAAATAAAAAATGTAGTTGGTAGAATATCAAAACAATAGAAAATAGCAACATAAAAGCAAAGACAGTGTTTAAAAATTGTGTTGAAATTAGTTTTTTTTAATTATCTCTAAAACTGTTCACTTTAGAAGAAAATAATGCATTAACAGCACATAGGAAACGAGCCCAGTCAAGTGACCACGAACGAGTGGTTTTGTCACAGTGATTTCATCACTGATTTTGTCACTGTGCAAGTTGGCTCTGGAGATAGTAAAATATTTTTGTGATCGCCCTTCTTAGCCAATCGGTGTCATTTGGTTCGCAGTCAGTTTCTTTGCGGTCATTTTGTCATGGTTAGTTGTCGTGGACCCTTTAAGAAACCATATCTTCTGCACATTTTGAGCCTAAAGCCAGGTCTCTACCCTCAGTAGTGTTCGAGATATGGATTATTTGCTAAAATCTGGCTCAACTCCATGGAAACAGGGGACACTGTAAAAGGACATTTTTGTTCAAATTTTTTACACATTTCAAGTCATCTTTTGTGAAACCCCAAACTAAATTTGAAAAATTTGCAATTTTTGGAATGATACACCATACTATGGACATTTAAAGTTAGGCAATTATATTAGATTAGATTGGCATTGACCTTCTTGACCCAGCTGGCATCCTTTTTGAGCCAGCTGTTCTAGAGATATTCTTCTTCAAACATGACATAGGGGCCTCTTTAAGCATAATTTTCATTGGCAATCCTGACGTTGATGCATTGAAAATGCCATCTTAGTTCTATTTTAAGGCAAAGCCACAATTTCGCTAAACCACAGAGGCTTTTCAACTTATGTATATAGGTTATTATAGACCTCTGTATGCTAGGATGCTGCATTGAAACATCAGGGTTAGATGCCTTTATGTTGCGTTAGAAGTAAAATATCTTGGGAACAGCTTGATCAAGAAGAATGGCGATTGCCTAAACTTAAGATGCCCCCTAATGATTTTGCCTTCAGTCCTACTTTAAGATTTCAAAGCCATGCTTGGCTTGACAGCAAAAGCAATCATGCTATGTTTGCTTGGTCAATTTTGATACGTAGCCTTTATGTTCTGTTGCTTACAATTAAGATTGAACAGGTATGGGTATACCATGTTACAATAAAAAGTTGCTCATTAAGAAATTGCTCAATTTTATACTGCCATATGTTTCAGAGATAAATACACTAACAGTGGTCTCTTATTTTTTGGTGACCTGCACATGCCTGAAGAAATTCAGTTTTTAAACATTAATGATATGACTGTGAAAGAGAATATTTTTTATTTACATTGTTTTGTCAATTGGCTACTTGAGTTTATATCTAAAAAAAGAGAAACAAAACAGTGTATGCAACTATGCATATTGCAAAACCAAAAGTAGAAAGATACTGAGGTCCCTCACCAGCACTCATGCCCAGAGTACCACACACATAATATGAATACACAAAGTCGCACATTTTTGTTCACAATGAAAAAGCTGATAAAAGAAATTAAGGAAATCAACTGTCACCTCCTTTTACCATTTTGATTTTGGTTCATTTGCTTATTTGTATTTTTAGACACAACTAAGCGCACATTCATAGGAAGAGGCAGGGGAAAAATGTCAAATTCTGGTAAGGCCAGGATGAAAAAAACTGCTAGGCCTAGAAAATAATTTTCCATCACTCATAATTTCCATTTGCAAATTGTCTAAATTTCACCAATATGTGTTGAGCAATGTTTTTCATCTTGCATGAAAAATTCTGATATATGCTTCTAAGCTAATGAATGAAATCTTAGTTTGCATGCCTTCAACTGGTGTTTTTGTTGTGGCTGATTTTTTTCTAAATTATGGATTTTTTGTAGTAATGTAATCATGGTTAATGCAGTAGAACCATAATTGTGCTACTTGCCTTAGACCAAAATTGACACTTGAATACATTTTTTGCTTTTGGTCTGCAGCTCAAAAATAATCAATAAACTTTGTTGTATGCAAACAACTGTAGTTTTGACAATGGGCAGTTCTTACCCTTGCTTTCAATCAGCCGGTTTGCACACCTAGCTAAAAGCATACGCGTTGATTTTGGTGGGCCGGCACCCCCCTTGAATCTGACACTGAAAGGGGCAAAATATGTCTGGCCCCCTTGGTTTTTTAGCAAGTAATACCCACTTGGCAACAAGAAATCCAAAATTCCTGACTGAGATAGAACCAGATTGCGGCAAAGACCTTTTTTGTTTTGGGGGGGGGGGCTTCACCTGAATTTAGGGGCAAAATTCCGAAGTGAAATAGCATTATTAAGTTTAAACAAACTTTGCAAAAACATTTCGCCCCCACAGAATTCTTTAATCAACAAAAAATCGACGCCTATGGCTGAAAGGATTTTTTTGATTTAAACTCAACAATGAAACCTTCAAAAATTAGTTGATCTGTGCCCAGCAAGAAAGCGAATTCTTGCATAAAATTAACGTAGTAGCCAAGTAGAGTCAGAGGACCAACATAATATAATGACATTTTTCATGAAACAAACAAGCTTTAAGTTATGTGTAGCTACAAGTACTGGTACTAAGCATTTAGCCTTAGTTATGCTTTGCAATGCATTTTTCATTTTGACCAGAAGGCTGTGCTTTATATGCAATTGAATAACATTTTTACATTTGTGTACTGAGTTTGTCAGTTTCAAAAATATGCTTTCAGCTAACAAGTACGTTATTGATTAGGTTTGGTGTTGCTTTACTGTATAATAATTATTAAGCGCTAAATTCTTTTCAGACAAATTTTCTATGTGTTTTTGACTTGCTTGGCGTTACTCAGTGTTAAATGCCATCATTTTCTTGCAGTTTAAGTGATGTTGGTACCAGTGCTTTAATTATACCATAAACTTGCTTAGGTATGGTGTTAAGATTTCATAATATTCTGCATCTGTATTTGAAGTAATTCCAGAAATAATCTCTGAGACTCCTTGACTTTTTAAAATAGTGTATAATTTATTGATGGTAAATGCTTAAGAGTTTCTTGTATGTGGGGTTTTGTTGTTAAATTCAGCTCAGCTCAAAGCCAGGTGTGGCAGCCAGTTTCATGGGTGTTAATTGATAGTTGGAAGGTTCTGTGCAGTGGTGGGACTTGGGAGTGCAACAGTTTGCAGTTATGCATGTTTTCAGGGGTTTGGACTGCTTCTGTCCCAAAATGCTTGTGGAATGCTATTCCATAAATGCCTTGAGTTAGGCATAGGTACAATCTGTACCAAAGTATCCCACTTGAACTTGTACACGAGTTAAGTTTTCCCACGTTTTTTGGTGTAGGTCAAAGCCTACAGGTGCAGTGGTGCACATGCACTCCATTCATAGTCCGTTCCACCAAGTCAGTTTGTCACGTTTTGCAACTAGCCTTAATGAATGAATACGATGCTACCACTTTTTATAGGCCTATAGTTTTTCAGTTTTTTCTGACTGGCTGTAGTACATGATATCAGAGAAGTAATTTATGATGTCCTGATTAATTATTTTCTTTTCATCTAACTAATCTGCTGGTGGTGTTTAGCTATTAGATTGATTTTAATGCTAATCTAGATTGCTAATCATTTATTTCACGTTTCAGATTTGCTTCTTTGTTAGTACCAAAAATATGATGGCCTATGTACAAAATTTGTTTGTTTTTTACATGTCATGTTGTTTCAATGCCATTTTTACCCCTCAATCCACATGTGGTTGCAGATTTGATGGACGTGGCTGGTTTGATGCGAAAGGTTGTGACTGTTAAAATGTTTTGAAGTGCTCATCCATTCCCTCCGAAATGTTTTGTGTAAACTCTTATCCTGTCCAAATTGTCCATATCGAAACATATCTTGTCAAACCAATCAGTGGTTGAGTGGATAGAGTGTCTGCTACAAAATGGTAGATGCTGGTTCGATTCCCGGTCGGGTCAAACCAAAGACTATAAAAAATTGGTATTCACAGCTTCCCTGCTTGATGTTCAGCAATTAAAGGGACAGTGTGAAGCCTTTGCCGTGTGTGGCAGACAGGTGGGCAGGTGGCAGCTTGACTCAAAGACCGAAAGGTCCTTTCGCTGTCTCCTGGCCAAGGCAGCTTGATGAATAAAATGTAATTACGATAATTGCAAGCTAGTGGTGCCAAAAATTCCGAATTCCTACATAAACCACCAGAATGGGTAACTTACTTGGTGCAAAGCTTTGATAACAACAGTTCTGGTACCAGGCTGTCACGTTTTTTCCCTATGACACCCAACTTTATGTTAAATTGTTAATTTAAGTATCAAACCAGGAGTCGGCACTCTAATTGATTTCAAGCATTGCACTGGGCACTATACTGCGTACCATCATAAACTTGAGCCAAGTTAACTGACCGTGACAAACTGACCACGAAGCGACAATTTCGTTACAGTGGTTGCGTTGCAGTGATTTTGTCACAAAGTGAGGGTTTGGGCAAGATGTCTCTGGGGATAGTAAAAATATATTTAGGATTGCCCTGTTCAACCAATCGGCGTTGTTTGTGGTCAGTTTGCTCGCGGTCAGTTGTCGTGGACCTCATAAACTGGGCACTATGCCCTTTACCATCATAAACTATTAATTTGTACAATGTACAACTATCATAACAGCAGCTACGTAAAGAAAACAATTTCCTTTGAAAGGATTGGTCTATTTATTGAGACAAGCAGTTTAGCTAACCAGATTAATAATGGCAGTGCTGCAGTAGATCTGAAAAATTGAATATACTTTCTTGCGTCTTTAAAAATCATTTAAATATGATAAATTATCCCAAGAAAAATACTACCAAGGCAACGAAACACAGTTCAATCATTGTTTGTTTTGATTTGAGTGTACTTTGCATGCTTTTAATGCTTGGCATGATTGTTTGTGAATGTCTAGGAAGTTTAATTTAGGTAATTTTTGAGTTGCATTTTTATTGTTGCTGAACACTTCAGCAGTTCATTAGACCTATTATTGGAGTCTATAGCATCCTCATTGCCATGTTAGTTCATTGACAGACTTCTTGTTTTGAAAAAGTATGAGCTTCAGGTGCCCAGCATTACAATTATAATTGTAATTGTAGTTACATTTTATTCACCAAGTTGCCTTGGCCAGCAGACAGTGAAGGGACCTTTCGGTCTTCGAGTCAAGCTGCCACCTGTCTACCACACACAGCGGATGCTTCATACTGTCCCTTTAATTACTGAATATCAAGCAGGGAAGCTGTGAATACCAATTTTTATAGTCTTTGGTTTGACCCGATCGGGAATCGAACCAGCGTCTACCGTTTCAGTAGCAGACGCTCAATCTACGCAACTATAAGCATCGCATTAGTTTACCAGTAATTAATTAGTTGTTTTTTCAGGATTTAACAGCAACCAAGCACCAGGCTCTGGTATGTATATTTTGTAATTGGCTATATTAGGTAAATATTTTACCAGGTTGTTAAAACAGCAATATCCATGAAGACAGTCACGTTTGATCATTGTGTAGTAGACTATGTAGGCGTATTATTACATCTTTAGATGGCAATTGCTTCTTGAACAGAAAGCGTGGAGTTCAATATTCAGGTTGGTTAGGTTGGACACTGTGTTGAGTTGGGGCGACATTTTCAGTAGAAGCTGTGCAGTGTGTAGCCTAGACACAATGATGTGAAGATGGTCGTAGCAAACTTGTTGCACTGCTGGGCATAGGGTGAATATAATGAAGTCATAATTATTTTCATCTGAAATTTCCAAGCTAGTCCGATGGTTCTTTGGTTTGAGGGCCTACTTGATGTGTTTTATTGCATGTAGGTGAGGAGCTAGATTTCTGGCACACTTTTCACATATTTTTATCTGAGAAGAGGATTTCAGCTAAAGAAGTAGATTTTGTGAGAAAACGCCTATTATATATTTTGTTTTGTGAAGTGCCAAGGGTATGATGCATAGCAGTTGTCTTTTTGATCTTTGCTAACCATTACAAGTGCGGTACTGCTTAGAGCAGGAGTTGGCAAACTTTCCACAGTTGTGGGCCAAAACCAAACTCGCCAGGTTTTCTCTCACGGGGTAGTGAAAATTAGTTTAGTGATGTTTGTTACCCAAATGCAGGTAAAGATTAAAAAAGGCCTTTAACCATTTTTGGCGCTAGTTTAAGATAGTCTGACCTCAAAATGTAGATGAACTAAAAAAAATGATAAAAAGCTCCTAAGCTGTTTTCAGCCTGAAATCCACACTTTGCAAAGAGGTCATGGCCTGGGTTGATTACCTTGGCTTGCCGATCCAGCCCATAACTTGCCGACTCTGGTTTAGTACTTTTTATAAAAGATATGTTTTAAGTCTATATTTAAAAGTGGAAATGGAGTTTTTGAGATATTAATGTTGGCTGTTTATTTTGCAGGTTTTTCCAACAGCAATTCGGGAGGTAATTATTACTACTGTATTATTTTATTTTTTTGATGTTTTTACACCTCCAAACAAATGTTTATGGCTAGCACTTTTAAATTGGAGCATTTTTGTTAAAAAAATATTCTGTATATACTTTAAAAGATTTTATGGAATATTGATGATAAATTAGTTCTACTTGCTGGTAAAGGTACAACAAAAATCAATTAAATACTGCAATAAAAACTTGATTGTATCTTTTCATTCGACATGCCCAATACTTATTTGGCAATTTTTAGGAATAGATAATCATTTTATTGGAGGTTTGAGAAACAATTAGTTTTGTTCTTGTACTAGAGTTCAAAATTAATTTAGAAAATTATCATTTTTTGTAGCACAGAAAATTAAATTGTAGAAATAATCTGAAATTATGTTCATTTTGCAGGATTTTCCAACAATGACTCAGGAGGTAGCTATATCTTCGATTCCTTATAGTTAGCAGTTAATTATGAATTGAATAGTTTGACATTCCATTTTAATACATTTAACCTCAACATTTGCACTGTTGAATGTTGCACTGCAATATTTTGATTTACCAGTTACTGTTTTGAACCTAGGTTATTACCTGTTTGAATGAATCTAGACAGTTTTTTAATCTTTTAAATTTAGATTTTAAGTGGGCCGATTGATTGCAATTTTCGGGCCAGCAGTTTTACTAATCTGCATCGCTCGTATAGGGTAATTAGGGTATTGTTTTCATAAAGAATTTTCTTGCTTCATTGGCATTTTTTAGGCTTTGGTGGCGGAGGATTCAAACCTCGTGGCAACAAATATGGTGATGATAGTAATTCGTCACGTGATTATCGAAACGGAGGTAATTTGTTTTACTGAATGATAACGAAAATAGAAATCGATCGAAATTTGACTTGGTAGCTTTTTGTGTCATTGGATTAGAATGAGACTAGTTTTTGTTTGGTTCTATAGTCTATATTGTTGCATTTTAAAACAGGTTCTTGACTAGAAACACACAATATCGAGAGTCTACTTTATTTAGTCTAAACTAATTGGCCTCATCAACTTCAATTTTAGGACGTTGCAACTTATTTTTGAGTATCACAATTGTGGTTTAGTGTCAGAATATTTGCAATTACCGAGTAAACTCGTCAAAAACTTTGTACTATAGGTAGGCTAGCCTACTAACTGTTCTTCCGGTAAAAGGCACACGATTATAATGTCACTAATATAATTATAAAGTCTTATATAAATATAAAGTCTTATACTAATATAATTATAACAATCATAATTATAAAGTCACTACAAACGTCAAGGTAATAAATTAGCGTTATGCTAATCGTGTGCCTTTTACCGGAAGAACAATTAGTAGGCTAGCCTACCTATAGTATCGATTTTCATGCCCGGTAGACCAGATGGTTCTAGAAACCACTCTTATTCAGTTTTTGAAAAACTTTGTCATTGCTAGGAAAGGTAATGACAGGAATTTTTGGGTTTACATGCTTTTAAACTTTTCTTTTTAGTTTCATCAAATGGTGACCAAGGTAAGCTTACGTTTCAAAATGAGTCTTTTGATGTAACATTGCACCCTACCATGCTACTTTTTTCCAAGGCTGGGTCTTGTTTAATATTTATTCTAATTTTATACCAAGCTTTATTTTAATATTTTTAATGAACCAAGATAGAAAACATTATGTTTCAATGGAAAGACAGCGTGATTGACTGGTTGGATGGGGGTGTGCAAGATCTGTTTTAAGGAGTGGCAAATTTTTGAGCATCCGAGTAGCAAAAAAGTTTTCCAAACAAATGTAATCTAAACGGCATGGATTTTTTTGGTCATTGCTTTATTTTAGCTTGAAATTGCTGTGTGTCTTGCCATTTCTGAAAACTTTTTTGTTTGCGGCTGTTGATGTGTGAAAAAAGTAGTTGGCGATATCAAAGAGGGGCCAGCAAGAAAAAGGGTTAAGAACATGGCGATCTTTACAACAGGCCTGAACACCGGTGTACTCCACTCGAAAACTGTAGGCAAGTTTTTTGCCATTTGGTTCATATTTTTGGATGCAGGTTAGGCAGTTAGTTGGAGTTTGCAGAGCGTTAGATTCAACTTGCATGAAGTTACATGCTATTGTTAAGTTGAGAAGCATTTGTATAAGGTTACTTAGCAGAAAAAACAGACTTAGACCGAGTTCAACTAAATTTAGCCTGATAAATCAAGGTTTGAATATCACGAAATATAGCCTTATTTGATAAGCTAGACAAAAACGTAATTTTACTGCAACAATGCAAGTTCAGCCTGTGTAAAACCTCTATAGAAAACTGCTGTTCGCAAAAGTATGTAAATAATAAATGCAGCCTAGCCCAGTGGCTCTCACCGTTTTTTCCAAGTGACCCAAACTTATTGAAAAAGTCAAATGTGTGTAATATTGTGACCCATATTTGCGGAATGTGAGGTGAAGACCAAAAAGAGGTCTTTGCTTTTGGAATTCACTGACTTCCGCGGGTTTGATGATTAGACTCTTATATCGCAAACCTTTATATATCGCGATTTTTTAGGTGAAGAGCAAAAAAAGAAGTCTTGACTTAGGGGAATTCACATATTTCCGTGGGTTTGCTGAGTCATTTTTTGTTTTTGCTTTTTGCTTATTTCACTCTTTGTTGATGTCTACAAAAATAACACCAAGCAACCCAAAAAAATTTTCAGGCAACCCAACTTAAGGTGGCGACCCATAGGTTGAAAACCATGGGACTAGCCTATTTAGTATTCTGCTGTTGTGTAAGCTGTTGCTATCAATTTTGGTTCTAAGCTAAGCTGCAGTATCACTATCAGTATGAAATCTTGAAAGAGACAAAAAAAAAGTGTTGATAAGATTAAAAAAAATTTTTAAAGGAAAAAGAAAGCATCCAGTGTATTGGTATATTTAGTGAAATCTCGTTCAACGTAAAGATAAAATGTATGTACTGTAGTCAATAGGCTATAGCAACAAGTTTTTAAGCCAGTGAAGTATGTATGAAAATAGCCTATCAGATTTTGCAGTCTGGTACTAGTTAGTAGTCTAGTAGTAAAAGTATATATAGATGAAATCACTTCAGGCCTTGGTACCACATACCAGTAAGTACAGAGTAAAATGATACCATACTAGGCTAGTCTATCATGGAGGTATACCAGATACCAGTATTCTTAATCTGTTAATTTTGTGAATCAACTGCTTTTGCCCAAGTTCATGGGTGCCATGGTGCTGGTACATAATGGTTAGCAGGTTATGCCAGTAGCAAAAGTCGATCAAAATTTTAATTATCCTCAGGGATATTATAGGCCTACTAAATGTAGCTATTGTCAGTTCTGAGTTGGTCTGTTGGTTGTGATTATGTATGGTACCTCAGACCTGGTACCTGGATAAGGCCAAAACCGTAACAGGCCTCTTGGTCATAAATGAGCACTATGTCAACGCTGTCCACTGGTTTGCTAGTTTTAGGCCTGGTGATGCTGCTACATTTGGTGACCTATGTTTGGTTTTCATGAAGCAGATAAAAAGCAAATATGCCAAAAGTTGATACCGTGTTGTGGTGACATGCTGTCAGGATATGGAATGTCAATATAGTAGCAATAGTTGAATCATAATGGTTACCATATCGTGAAACAAAACGGTAAATCGTTATTAGGAGGTACTTACTTATCATAATGTCCATTATTTTCTTCATTTTGATTATGTTCTCAAATGCTGAGTTTCCTAAAATGTTCCTATAAAGAGGATTATGCCTACTGAGAAACTTCATACATTAAACAAAATAAATGTCCAAGCTGATGAGATCAGACAAGTGGATTGTGAATATTTAAAAAAGTAGGCTAACTTTATGTTGATTGATTTTATTGGTAATGATAATAGTGGGTGTTAGGTCATGTTTCCTTACCTTTTTAGTTTTCAAAGAGTAGAAACATGTCAATTTTTGGCAAAAATATATAGGGGTCAAACTTGCATTCATTATGTTGAGAAAATTGCCTTGTCTTTGATGTCTTTACCTTCCTTTATGCAAAAAAATTAGCAAAACATTTCATTGCAGCAAATATTATTTATCGCCCTGTATACAAGTTAAAATGCTATCCTACAAAATATGGCATTTTACTGTTAGCCACATCAAAGTTAATTAGTGGTAACATCTTTTCCTAATCTTAGTGATAATGTAGTGCTCTCATTAAGCTGCATGTCAGACATACAAAGCACAAATAAATCCCATTCTGTATAGTGATGCTAATTTACTTCCCTATTTTTATCAAATATCAAAGCCATTTCCATTGTTAATTCAATATTCATTAATGTAAAATACAGCATTTAATGGTTAAGATAAACAAAATTTTATAACTTAACATTTGATCTAATGATGATTTGGTCCGAAAAATCATTAACTTCAACGTTTCTTTGAACTAACTGTCTTTGAAAAATTAAATTTATGTCATTTTATGGTAAAATACTCAAAAATATACATTGTTTGAAAAAAATCCTTTATCTGTGATGTCATTGTGACATCATCATGATGTCATACACTACCATTAATGACAAAAATATTTGTTTATGCAAAAAATAAATTTAAAACATCATAATGCAGCAAAACTGTATGCTCTAAAGTATAGAAACAGTAGTTGCTGCATCCACCTCCATTTTATGTCTTGGCCTGTTACAAAGATCGCCATGTATAATAACAAGAACTGCTGGACTGGATTAACTAGTGATCACAGGATAAGATTCTTAATTTATCAGGTGGATTTGGCGGCGGTGGTTTCAAGTCTCGTAGTAATAAGTACAACAAACGTGGAGAAGAAGGACACATGTCAAGAAATTATCCTAGTGGTGGTAAGGAAGTGTTGTTAAATAAGTTCTTTTTAAAGGCTAATGTAGTGTAAAAAGATAGAGGCATTAAGTTACACACTTTCTTTAGTTAAGTTACGGAGTTCATTTTAGTAAACTCGCAGTCATGCTGATTAGCATAAGAAATGTATTTTTACTAATGATTTAGTTACAGACTTTCTTAGTTAAGTTACTGAGTTCAAAGCAAATCTTTCATTATACTCGTTGTATTACGCCGAAGCGTACAATGAGTTGGTGGGGCTCATCTCTGCGTCATTGCGCCCGGCAACACAGCTCCTTTTGGAGAAACGTCGCTGCTGTGGCTAGTGGTAGGCAACACTGTGTCCGATTTGACCAACCAGAGATTTGAACCTCAGACCTCGTGCTCCAGAGACGAACGCGTTGCCGCTCGACCAACTGGTCCGTTCATTCTAGTAAAATCGCAGTCATGCTGGTTTGCATCAAAAATGTATTTCTATAGTTGAGATCTATAATATTCTACAATTCAAAAAGAACCAGTATGTATAGAGCTTTTCAATGTTTTCTTTAACTTTTTAGCTGACAGGCAGATGCCCAAATTTTCTTAAAACAATTGTGCCCTCAGCTGTAAATGGCATATGTATGCGCTTAAGTTTCTCACCAATCCAATATTAAAGTACTATTCTAGCAATCGTTTTTCCACAAATTTGTCAGCTGTTCTAAAGCTAACTTTACCTAATTGCGTAAAATTATTTACCCTTGATGCAGCAGACCGCTGATTTGCTGACAAAAAGCTTATACTAAAGGCTGTTACACTTGTTACAGCTTATGTATTGATAATTATCATGCTTTCTAACAATATTTGAGTAAGAATGACTTGTATTTAACTCAACGTTGATTCGCCAAACCAGGGCTGCCCAAACCCCGCAAGTTCTTTTGCGGCCTGCAAGAATTTTTTGCGGCCCGCAAGTTCTTTCTAGATGAGTTAAATGAGAAATTTTGCAAAGAAACAAATTAATTTTCTCCAATTCCGTTTGATCACCGCTTAAAATTTTGGCAAAAAACACACCAAAAAACGGTAAAAACCTTTTTGCTTCGTGTTTAGTTAAATTTCTGGAAAATTTTAGCATATCTCACTAGAAATCATTTTCACTGCGGCTCGATTTGCAAAAAGTCAAGTCACTGCGGCCCGCTCCTCGTAAAGTTTGGGCACTCCTGCACTAAACCAAAGTAGATTTAGTGAAACCACAAAAAAGCATACGACAATAGATTGTGAAATGTAACCTTTTTTCTAGGGCAATCTGATGGAGACCAAGGTAAGCATCATTGTGTTGAAGTTGGAAATACAAAAGTTGCTGAAAATATTTGTTTTAGATCATTTTCCCTTTTTATTCATCTCGAGCACGATTTTCCATCGCTGACTTTGGAGCAGAGATTGTGCATTTTTTAGAAACATAATACTGGGATGCTTTGGCGTTTTCTAGACCAAGTCTTTTTGTCTTTTTCTCTTGTTTTAAATTCACTTGTTCGATCAATGTCGTATTTCTTACCGAATTGTAAGGCTCACTCTTTTCTACGGAGCCTTGCAATAAGAGTTGGGATTCATGCGGCATTGCAGCTTTAATAAAGCAACACCATTGGACAAAGCAAGAGTACAATAATTAAATGTGCTACTGGAGTGTCTAAACAGATGACTGCTCATCGCCCCCTTGCTGTACTTAAAATGCCAATGTCTTATACCTGATGTGAAATGTCAATGTCCAAATCCCTTAAAATTTGAAGTGCACTAGCTACGTCCCTCTGGCCTTTGCTATCCATTAAAGTCATTTTTCAATGCACAGAAATACTACAGTACTTTCACAAGTTGCAATTTTGAGAAGAAGTGTTTACAGTCAATGATTGTATTGATATTTCCCAAAATTGCGACTCACATTGGTAAACAAATCTATCGAAAAATGTTTGTGTTTCCGATTCATTTTAATGTTAACTCCGCAGGTGGATTTGGTGGTCGCGGCGGTGGATTCAAACAACGTAGTAACAAATGCTATAAATGTGGTGAAGAAGGTCACATATCAAGGAATTGTCCTAGTGGCTCTAATGGTAGGTTTAGAGCGAGTTAGCTGCAATAATTGTACTACCCACTACTCAGAACGTTGCCTAAGCTACCCTTGATTTTTGAAGAAAATTCTTTTGCGAATACTGTTAGTTTTTGACTGCTTTATTTAAAGGACATTTAAGTTTTTTTGCTTTGTTTGGTTTTCTCTCAAAAAATTTTGACATATCTGAAGAATAACTTCACCAAATTTGAGCTTTCTACGACCTTCCGTTTCCGAGATATAGCAGCTTAGATTTCCTCTTCTAAAAGCTTTTTCAGAAATTTTGCCAGGGTTGTCATTTACCTACAAAATTTCACTAAGTTACTGCATGTTCCTAATTCTTAATAAGAGTTTTGTGGCAGAGTTATTGTAATGAGAAAGTAAAACTCAGAATTGTAAATTAGCTGCTCTTTAATTAAATGTAAACCAGCTTTCCAAAAGTTATCGTCTGTCATAATACTGGAAAAATGGCAACACTGAGGTAAGAGAAAAATTGTTAATTTTGAACTGCAAAATCTTGAAAACGAAGAGACGTAGAAAGTTCAAATTTGGTGAGAATGCATTTTAACAACAGTGAAAAACTTGACTTTTTAATTACTTGCCGTTTTGGAATATAACCGATAATTGTATTTGTAAAGTGGTTTTAAACGTTGAAGAGCGAGCGGTATTAACGTGTTTTATTACAGTCGAAAATTTGCATTTACAAAGGTTGCTGCAGATTAATATTCATGTTTTTTTGGACTGGAATTTTTATAGATCACCATGATCATGCTGTTTTTCAACTTAAACGTTAGTTCCTAAATCTTGAGTATTGCTTCGATTTTTTGTTTACATTACGGATGATGAGTGATACATCAGCTTTAAAAGTTCAAGATTTGCATAGTTTATTGCGATTACTTGGATAGAAAAGGCGAATTACTTAGTAGTTTTTGCGCAGTAAGTTCGTTAGCATTGTTGAGCCTTGTTTCAAGAGACGGTCCTGAGCTACAGCTAACGGAATTTAAATATGTTACGTTAAGACCGGTACCTGTAATTTTTAAAAAACGCTCCAGTTGCTCGATTTAAACAAATAAACTTCATCAGTAGTAAGTTTATGGGTACTATTTTCAGTTTTTATGATAACTCTTTGACTTCCACTTTCTTTCATACATTAAAGTTGTGAAATGGCGTACATCTGCATTTTTAAAGGCCACAGAGTAAAGCCAGATTATTTTAAAAGTTTTTCTGCTTTTCGTATATTTGTCGAAGTACACACTGCACAGGGATTGCGTATGAACCAGACACTTTGCGTCTGTCTAACCACATCAACGCAGAGCAATTCTTTCGGTTCTATTTGCAAGTCTCGTCAGGCTGGGCCACTACTCGTCAGGCTGGGCCACTACTCGTCAGGCGGGGCCACTACAATAGGACTGCTCGGCCCCAATTGGAAATAAGCGCTAAGTGTCTTTCCCAAGGACACAACGACGCATTCCGGGTCGGGAATCGAACTGGGAGTCAGCAACCTTTCGATTACTAGCTCGAAACTTTGCCACTGAGCTGTCGCCGCTGCATAGAGTTGTTTAAATGTTTACCATTACGTTTTTAGGTGATAGTGGTTTTGGTGGCGGCAGTAGACGTGAAGGCGGTTTTGGAAGGAAAAATTACGGTGATGACCGAGGAGGTATTTTCGTTTCGAGTTTTTGTGTTTGTATTTGTGTTATATCGCTAATCTCTACTAGGCAATACCTCAGTTAGTTATTGTCTTTTTGGACGTGTTTATGGATGTAGAAGGTAAATGTGATGTTGTTTTTTCGGGTTAATTCATTATTTCGAAGTCCGTATTTAATTCATGAAGTCATTATTTAATTCATTATTTCGAAGTTAATTCATTTTTAATTCATTATTCATTAACAAGTCTTCATGGCCCATAGAAGTCAACTTATTAAGATGAATCAACCGGTCAGGACTGTGTATTATTTCAGCGGCAATCTGGGCTTTTTTCGCTCTGAAATTTTCTAGTCAAATGTCCGAAATTGGACACTATTTTTCGGTCATTCCAAAATTTATTTACGTCGTTTTCGTCATTGAAAACGCGATTTTATCTTAAAAATTCGAAATCTTCATTTATTTCGGTCATTTTCACTGAAATTTTTGTCATTCATCAAAGTCAATGATCTAAAAAAACCAAAGTGGCAATTGCTTTGCAAGATATCCGAACAAATCGTGCTTTATTATGGTAGGTCACGCTAGCCACAACTTTTCGCAGTCGATCTAAATGTAAATTATTATTTTTTTACAGATAGTGGTGGTTTTGGTTCTAGCAATAACCGCAAAGGAGGCTTTGGAAAAAAAAGCTTCGGTGATGATAGAGGCGGTACGCATAGTTTGTGTAGTCTTGGCTTTTTTAGCATCATTATTGCTTTAAACCTGACAATGTTTGCTGATAAAACCATTTTTTTTTTGTAGCGTTTGAGAAAATATCTTCAGTATCCTTTGAAGCAGGTAGTTTGGCACGAAGAGTTTGCATACCGTATTTTCTTGAATAGATACCGCCCTTGGATAAAAGCCGCTCTCGAATAGAAACCGCACGAATTGATAAGCCGCAACAGACAACGGCTGATTAGCGGTAGGGTAGCGCGTGAAAATCTTGTTTATGAGTGTTTTACGAAAGAGACAATAGAATTGCCGCTGATTTACTGTTTCGCTTTCTTGGCACTTATGGTAGATAAGTTTGAATACTCACTGGGCACCGATTTCGAGACGAAAACGTTCATGTAATAGAAATAGAAGCCGTACAAAGCGTTTAAAAATAGTAACCGCGGTTTCTATTCAAGAAAACACGGTACTTTGTTTTACAGATGGCGGTAGTTTTGGAGGCGGTTTTGGTTCCAGCAATAATCGTGAAGGTGGGTTTGGAAGGAAAAGTTTTGGTGATGACAGAGGAGGTATGCTGATAGCTGATTTGTGTTTATTTTGTTTTTTTCGCTAAGCCAGTGTTCACAACATTTGGCATTTTAACAAGTATCCTTTTTAGGCATATTTTACTGTAGTTGTGAATGCACCCAGTGCAGTTATTTCGAGCCCCCGATTTTTGATGCGGCCAGTTTTACTCCTAACCCCAAGACGTTTGATGCGAGACCTTAACGCGTCCGCGTCAAAATGTGTCTTGCCATACCGGTCGTGCAAAAAGTCCAGACTTTCGCTACGGTATTCTACGTTTTCTTCAAGTCATTCAAAAACAAATCCTCTTTTTTTAGATAGTGGTGGTTTCAACGACCGTGGTTCCCGGGAAGGTGGTTTTGGAAAAAAAAGTTACAATAATGATAGAAGAGGTACCTGCACACTTATTTTTTTTGTTGTTTGCATTTTGCATCAAGTTTTAGATATTTGAATAGTGGTGCTTTTTTAAGATAACGATGAATTGGAGGATTTTTTTTAGATAAATGGTTGTTTTTGTAGATAACGGCGGTTTTGGTTCTAGAAATAACCGCGAAAGTGATTTTGGAAAGAAGAGTTTTGGTGATGATAGAGGAGGTACGCTTACTTGTGCTTTGCACCGTTCTTCCAGGTTTCTTAAACATTATAAACAATGTACATTGTACAATGCTGTTGTATGGTGTGCAATAAACTGTTCGAAAAAGCTAGATTTTCACCACACTAGGATTGAAGCACCTTATATTGTGGCGAATACTTTTATACAGTGGAAGCTGGCAATTTGGGTCATTCTTTTATAATACAAAATGTGGCAGGTATTCATGGTCTTACTAAGCAGAACAGCTTGGTGATAAAGGTGACCCTCCATCATTTCAAACAATGTATAATGTTAATTAGGCTAGCTAATCAGTGCAAAAAATAAACGATTATTGATCGTTTTTCTATGACGCACGAATCGTTTAAGTAGCATATATGATGTTGTCGTACCAAGCGTGGTTACTTTAGAGTGAGTTATCTAACTATAGGTTTTGCTGGCTTTTTTAGTATTTTTATACAGATCAATCATTTCTAGATAGTGGTGGTTTCGGAGGGGGTTTTGGTGACAGCGACTCTCGAGAAGGGGGTTTTGGAAAGAAAAGTTTTAACGATGACAGAGGAGGTGATGCATATTATGGTAGTACTTTTTGTTCATTATGTTGTGAAGCAGGCCAAATATAAATAGCTTTTGCTGGTATTGTTACCTCCAGTTAAAATACCTCGTTTCAAAATAAATAGAGAACCAGCGTCTATTGAAGGAAGTGAAAAAAGTTTATATGAAGTGAGGTTATTGACGCATAGCGTTGGTTTTGAACACTTTGGCTGTGTCAAATTTTCTTTTTTTTTCACCACAAAATTTTATCTACATCCTATGATTGAGCAGATTTTTGTTTGATGAATTTCAAAGATGAGCATGTGCAGTCCAAGTATCACTTAAGAAGACAAAGCAGAGATTTCCGCACATTTTTTTTTCTGCAAAATAGAAACTAAGTGCTGGTATCAGGAAACGGCATGCTTTTGCAAGATAAATTTCACCGTTCGTCTTGTTCGGTCCAAACTAAAAAAGACAAATAGGACCGATTAGTGGTCGAGTGGGTAAAACGTCTGCTACTGAAACGGTAAACTCGGATTCGATTCCCGATCGGGTCAAACCAAAGACTGTAAAATTTCGTATTCACAGCATCCTTGCTTGACATTCAGCAATAAAAAGAGACAGTGGGAAGCCTCCACCGTTTGTGGTAGAGAATTTCGTCGGATGGCAGCTTGACTCGAAGACCGAAAGGTTCCTTCGCTGTTTCCTGGCCAAGACAACTTGATGAATAAAGATATACAGTAATTACAAATACTCTACATATTGCAATTCTTTCATAAATTTGATGTGACTTTTTGAACCTTTTCTGGCATTAGTCTGGACAGATTTTCCAGATACCCGTTTAGACTTTGTATTTAGTCGCTATTTAAATAAATATAGTTAAAATACAGCTGCAGTACTATGCAACAGCGAAAAATCTAATTCTCCACTAATCCGTTTAACCTCCTGACGAGTTGAGGGACGAAACAAGCTGTGGGGGGTTTTGGTTTATTGTGTTTAGATTTTAAATTTTACTGTCTGTGAATGATTGATTCTGTTGTTTCTCCACTAATATGGTACTATACATAAAAACAAAAACTAAAAAAAAAAAAAAAAAAAACATTGTCACGTTTCTAATCGGAAACTAATCGCGATCATTCGAGTGTTGTAAATTTGGTTGCATTGCTTTTTTTAGTTTGATTCACCAGTTTATTTCCAGGTTTTGGTTCCGGCAAACCTTGTAGCAATATCTGTTATCAATCTAGAGAAGGACATATCTCGCGCAATTGCTCTCCCGAGTATCTACTTTTTTAACCATTCTAGAATTTTGCGCAGATACACTTTTGTTAATAAAAACAATTTTATAAAAACTTTTTCCTCAAAATTGAGCAACAATGCCAGCCTCAGCATGAAAAAATGATTAAGAACATTGGCTAGTAGGCTAGTACAACATATTTGTAACTAATTCGCAAAAATTTCTATAATGCCAGTGTTGATTTTTCCAGCTGTAATCGCGATAAAGTCTGCTTTTTTCGTTTTTACAGTTGTTCGTAGCCGCACAAAGTTTTTTTTGCATTTGCACTACCGAATGTTGTCTCAGTGCATTTCAAATTGGAAAAAAACAAAAATCTTGCAAACAAAGGTAACTCTAATAAATGAAGACGCTTGCCAATATTTTGCCCTGATCGAGTTTAGTCTAAATAGCAGCTTTCAAACTTAAAATTGTCCCTAGCTTAAAGCATCCTCATTCCTCATTTCCTACTCTCCCTGATTGTTTTTTTATGTAATGATTGGTTGAATAATCTCTATTTTAGCCCATGGTTATTTTTCTATTGTTTGGTTTATGTTGGAATATTCATAGCTCAATTATATTGTCAGATGCTTCCAGAGATAATGAAGGTGGATTTGGCAGAAGAAGTGGCGGTGGCTTTAACAAGGATTCAAACGGTGGGGAAGGAACCTGCGTTACTCCTAATTCAATCTATGATTCTTTATTCGATCGCGTGTAAAATTTAAACTTAACAAGCTTCTAACTGTCGTATATGACTTTTTTCATGACCGCCAAATTTTGCATGAATTCTCGTAAATGCTTTCAACAACAAATATTTGGGCAGATAATTGAATATTGCTCATGATTTTGACCGCATTTAGTGTATGTCACGGAATTGTTTTTTTTTTTTTTATGCGTAGCGAGCTAGGGAACTGTGGTTTCGATATTGAAGCACAAGGCTTAAGCGTGGTAAGCAGGAAGTAGAATCATCGTATTCATTGCAGTGCATTAGATGCGATTCTCTCAGTCATTCTCTACATGCGTACTGCATTTCACTTTTTCATTTAGAGTAAATCACTACTGCAAAAAAAAAGAACAAAGAAACTTGTCAATGCTAGCACCAAAACGGCGTGGGTCGAAGCAGTATCTAAAACCGAGCCTGTAGCGTTAACCAAACCAATTCTTTCGACCAACAGACTAAAAAGTGACCAATCGATTTCGAGTCAGGTTTCCAACGTTCTTTTTTCTTGCTGAAATGACTGCCGTCCTTTGCCGATTGCTGCAAAGCTGTCTTTTTCCCTTCAGGGGTTGTTTATAAACAACTGCGTGACCAAACACTTCCTATCATAAAATCGTATTGCTCGTGGCTATATTAACATTAAAAGCTAGTTACCTTGTATATACGGTAGTTACTGTAAATATGAGAATGAACAATGACAAAAGTAAACAAAGAGAACTACTTTAAAAGCTAGTCTTATTTCACTCTCTACTCTATAGCTATTGAGTGATGAATATGGTTTTGTGTGGATACAGTATAAAAAACTCATATTTTTAGTGCTCGTTTTTCTGTTTGGATTTTGTGGGAACAGTCGGCAACTCAAAGATTTCACTGTCTTCCATCTCTTTAGTATCGCTGGATGAAATTTTGCTTATTTTTCGCACTTTTTTTATTACATTTTATTGTTGCTTAGGTAGCGAAAGCAGACCGCGCAATTCAAATTGTTTCAAGTGTGACCAACCAGGTCATTTAGCTCGTGATTGTCCGAACCAAGACTCTGGAGGTAAGCGTTAAAAAAAGACGTTAAATTCTCATATTTTTTGAAAGAATAATTTTGCAACAACACGGGGTTCATTTTTGCTCAAAATTACGAACAATGCCTGCCTCAGCATGAAGACTAATTAAGAACACGGTCTAGCACAACGCATCAAATCAAATCAATTGATTTCTTGGTCTTTTCTATATTGCCAAGGTTGGTTTTCTAACAGCAATCAAGGTCTGATACACCCGTCAACTTTAAATTAAGCAGGAATAAATTCGTATCATTTTATTTTCCAATGAAGTTAACGACATAATACGAATGAATATCTGAGGCTGAAAATTCAAAATAGAACTTTAAATGCTGAACGTCAAGCAGGAAAGGTGTAAGTACCAGTTTGTCCCGACCGGGAAGCGAACCCAAGTCTACTGTTTCAGGAGCAAACGCTTTATCCACTCCACCACCAATTGACAGCATTTGTTGAATAATCGTGACTTGCATATTTTGCAGCCCACGACAAAGTAACCACAGAGAAGTACATCCCTCCTGCTCCTCCTGAGGATGAAGATGAGATGTTCGAAAGCTTGCAACGTGGAATTAATTTCAGCAAATACAACGACATTAAAGTTGAAATTTCCGGCGAAAACTGCCCAAGACACATTAGTACTTTTGAAGAAGCGCATTTAACGGAAACTATTGCAGTAAGTTATTTCAAATTTAAATTTAGGTAATTGCTATTTTTGATTACTTTTAAGGCCGTTTCTACCCCGTGCTGGAAGTCGTGAGCGTACGAGCGTTTCCTTGGTTTGTTTGAACCAACAGACAGCTTTTTCGTTGGTAAAGCGATAGATACAGCGGCGACTAAAAATACGCTTGCACGCTTACGATTTTACGTCCATTGTGGACGGGGTCCAATTGGATCAACGTAAGTATTTCACATTCGAAAAAGTTTTGTCTGAATTTCCGAAAAGTTCAACTTTCTGCGTAAAAATTTTTTAAAAAACATTGCATATTATTAGAAAGTTATGCTCTCGTGTAGATTGTGATTAGTTTGTTTTGCCAGTTGAGCGTTTGAGTGCGGAAAATTTTGACATGTGGTCGATCTAGGCTTTTATGATATTTGGTTTCCTGATAAAACTTTGCTGAATTGAAATTCCCCTTGTTGGTCTTGAACTTCGCTGCAACATCAGCTGAGAGGTTGCTGCAATTAAATAGCTTTTATGTTTCTACGCCCACTCTAATTGCGCACTTCGCGACCGCGAGGTTTGTTCTGTATTTGCCGCCTACGCGAATTCTCATTCATAGCATTCCGGTTTACATTTTTCAAATTCTATTACCGCGAATACGCAATCAAACATCAAAGTTGTTTTACCTATTTGGTAACCTTTTTTTTGTAATAGCTTTTGTAAGTAGTGTTTTTTCTGCGTTAGCATGTGATTACTTAAAAAAATTATCGAAAAACAAATTGGTGATTGTTTTTGCTCAAGTTCTTGGTTACATGGCACATGCTGTATCTTGTTTGTAAAGTTTTTTGTTTTTTTTTAATTTAAAGTTTGTTGTGATATTTTGCTGCATTTCAAGTATGATTTTCGTATTTGCTCTATTTAAAGTCTGCCTGTGAAAATATGCCAAATCTTACACATTTTTTGGTCATTTTGCCCGAATTTGTTAAATTGTTTTCACTCAAGTCACCAAAAAAAAAAAAAAAATCAGTTCAACAGTTATCACATGACCAATAAAACAATCTTAGTTCACTGATTTTTTCAGAGAAACGTTCAAAGAGCGAAATACGAAACTCCTACTCCAGTCCAAAAATACAGTATTCCCATCATCTCTTCTGGAAGAGATCTAATGGCTTGTGCGCAAACAGGATCCGGAAAAACGGTACGTATAAGATACGAGCATTTTGCACGTCGCACGTGCAACTGCAGCAAACAATGTATGAGGAACTGCAAAAAATACTTCGGGCCCGGTACTGCTCGACCATTTGCCAATACTTCAACATTGTAGAAACTGCTGCTTGCTAAAATGTAGCTTTTTAACCAAGCAGCCAATTTGGCGCAAGGCATTTTGACACTGCCGGTTTTAGGGATGGCGTTTGGACGCGTCCAGGTTGGGACTCAAGTCAAAGCTGCGTAAAAGTGTTTCGCGTCGAACCGGTTGTATTAGACTGCCGCGGACCATAATAAATTATGTTCATCTGTTGATTTTTATAGTTCTTTTCTTTTTGGATTGAACAAAACTAGTCAGAAGTAATTGTTTGCTGTTTCTATTGTTCGTCAAAACAAAATTTCGCAATCTTTAAGCACAACATAGCAGCAGCGCTACGTGGGTAACGCTTTTGACATTACAACAATTACGTTACTATAGCTTTTGCGGAAATTGAGTAAGTCAAAACGGGTCATGTTGCTTCAATATAAACATTAATCAAGGCTAAGCCTGACTCGATGTAACTTTGTAGTTGGAAATTGGCGCGATACAACAACTGCAGGCCGAAAGCAGGCTTGCATTAAATTGAAATCCGATTTACGTTAAAAAGTACAATGGTTAGGTTAAAATGTACTCAATCTTAAACTTTTCATGATTTGCGATCTGTTAAATGCAATTTGTCCATTGCTACACTCTCAAACATCCGCAATTAGCGGTACATTTTTGCGGGAAAACTTCATAGAGAAAAAAAAAAAAACAAACTTACAATTAACTAATCAGCGGTCGAGTGGATAGAGCGACTACTACTGAAACGATGACTTCGGTTCGATCCCCTGTGTAGTCATATCAAAGATTATGAAAATTGTTATTCACATCTTCCTCCAGTCCGCCGTGTGTGGTAGGCAGGTGGCAGCTTGAGTTAAACACCCCAACACCTCTTCGCAGTTTCTAGGCCAAGGCAGCTTGGTAAATAAAGATAGGCAGCAAACGAATAGAGATTGTTAGATCAATTACTTGAAATTTTGCAGAAACCAAACTTTAAGATCGAAGGTTTGTTTAGGCCGCATTTTTACTTCCAGCCCTTACAATGATGATTAAAGACGGACTTAAGTCGTCATCGTTTTCTGAAAGTCAAGAACCCCAGGCTATTATTGTTGGGCCGACCAGAGAATTGGTTAACCAGGTAAGTGCGGCAGCGTACTTTTGTCCGGAATGCAGGTAAAACAAAAGACCATCAATGTCTAAAATTAATGTTTTAATCTCGGTATTTTGTTCCTCTCCAAAATTCACTCTTCGCGCTTACTTTTAGACCTTTCCAAATTTGCAAAAATAAGTGATACTGGTTGGTGTTACCCAACCCCTTCCGAAAGTAGTATGCGCTGATAAACGCTACGTAGATCAAGTAGTCGAGTTACATCAAAGTCTGGTCCAAATATCAAAGATAAAGCGGAAAGAGATAGAAATGGGATTCCTGAAATGCTAAAAAGCAAGACGAATTAAATTTTTGACTCGGTTGCGTTGCTAGCCCTTATTACTATTTTTATGTTCTCTGTTCAATCACATGCACATTAATCTGCGCATACCATTATATTGGTGGTGCATTTTGGCTTTTTTCGAATTTGATATTAAAAAAATGACGTGCAAAAATAATCGCTTTTCGGTGATGACACTACCTAACACTAGTAGGTTTATCAAGGTAGATTTTTGCTGTTTGAAATTGCCAAGTCACGGAAAGTCTGTTCCAGTAGTAAGTTTAAGTCAAAATTAATAGCAACGTCTTAGACGTTTCGTGCATCTGTGTTTTGTCTTCTAGATTTACCTGGAAGCTAGAAAGTTTGCCCGAGGTTCAATTTGCCGTGCTTGTGTTGCGTACGGTGGCACCAGCGTCGGGTATCAGTTGGGAGAAATAAGAAAAGGATGTAACATTCTCATTGCAACTCCTGGCCGTTTAATGGACTTTATCAATAAAGGAAGAGTAAGTTAAGGCAATGTGACTTAGGGTTATAGCCTGATAAAGATGCTGTGTAATATTGGAATACCCTTTTATTGGACAAACTTAGTATTGTAGCTCTGGAACAGTAACGGAGATGAGCAATGCTGTTTTGAACAGTCATACCATATCAGCAGTCTCATGACTGCTCGACCAATCTCGCTTACAAAAGCATTAAAAATCCTGCTTCTAAAACGTTTTTCTCATTTGGGTATTTCTGTAGACTAAAGCGACTTTTATATACGTTAATTCTCTCACAGAAGAACATTCAAGGCTCTTGCATCAGAGATAGCGTAGCGCTTCGCAGTGTATCGTTCAAAAAAAAAGTATCGTGGGGCTATCATTTGATAAAACTTGTTTCAGATCGGTTTGAACCACGTCCAATTTCTCATTCTGGATGAAGCGGACAGAATGTTGGACATGGGTTTTGAGGAGGAAATCCGCAAATTAGCTTCTTCTACAGGAATGCCCCCCAAGGAATCCCGCCAGACATTGATGTTCAGCGCAACATTTCCTGACGAGATACAAAAGTAAGCTATTTTTGCAATAACCATTTGATCCTTTTGGTGGTCGAATGGACGCGTGACAGATCATCTGCTACTGAAACAGTAGACTGTAGTTCGCTTCTCGGTTGGGTCAAACCAAAGACTTCTATAATTGGTATTCACAGCTTCTCTAAGTAGATGTTCAGCAACTAGAAAAAGATAGTTTCTAGCCTCCACCGTGTGTGGTAGGCTAGTGGGCAGCTGGACTCAAAACACCAAAAGTTCCGTCTCGCCGGTGTCTCTCGGCCAAGGCAACTTTGTGAATGAAGATGTAATGACTAATTATAATATTAAACAATTCAAATGTATTGCTGTATCATCACTTTTTATAACTATTAAATTTATCTTTTTCAGATTAGCCCACGACTTTTTGAAAGAGGACTTCATATTCTTAGCCGTGGGAATTGTCGGTGGTGCTTGTTCAGATGTTACACAAAATATTATTCAGGTACTTCGATCGTGATGAAAATAAGACATCATTAAATTTTGACCTGTTGATTCGCGGCAATTTAGTCTTTTAGTAATAGATGTTAAATTAGACGCTGCATTAAATGATGTTTCAAAAAAAAGCAATTAATAGAAACTGAACAATACCGTCTTGCTCTAGTTGCTCTGATTTAATGCAATTAAGTGTAATTGGCAGTGAATTTGTACCACCCAGTTGTTCGAACGGTAACGCGTTCGTCTCTGGAGCGCGAGGTCTGAGGTTCCAATCTCGAGCAGGTCAAATTCGACACAATGTTGCCAACGGCTAGCCACTGCTGCAACGTTTTTTCGAAAGGAGCTAGGTTGCCCGGGCGCAATGACGCGTAGATGGCCTCTGCCTGAAAACTCGTTATGCTTCGGCGTATTACGGCATGCATAATAAAAGATTTGATTTGATTTGACAGTGAGGTGAACATAAGTCCCTCTATTTTAAATTTTGCATTTGAAAGGAAACCACAAAAAACAGTCTTTCAATGGCATGTAGCAGTCCTATGTGTTGCTGGGTAAAGGTAGTAAAAATTATTCTCTTTAGATTGATCAAAACGACAAACGAGAAAAGCTCCATGAATTACTGGAGGATGTTAACAAGACTCGTGCGCGAACGTTAGTATTCGTTGAAACGAAACGCAGCGCAGATTTTCTCGCTTGTTCTCTATCGCAAGCGGGTTATCCAACTACAAGCATTCATGGGTAAGTCATTGCAAGCACAACAACAATTTTCGATGTAGGATTGGTTTTGTTCTTACTCGATTGGTTCCATGTTGCATAAGTAAGAGCTAGAAGTGATTCATTGATGATATTCATTTCCAGTATCTGTGCTATTTACAATACTTATTTTAGTCTTTGTGAATTTATCCCATATTTTTATTTTAATCTAGCTCAAATTTTTTGTTGAAATGCAGCTGTCCTCAATGGAAAAGTTAAACGAGAACTGAAGGCAAAATCAATGGAGGTATCTAACGTTAGGGCAATCGTATTAAGTGAGATTGGCCTTGACCTCATCCTTCTTGCACTCAGCCGTTCCAGAGATATTCTACTTCAAACACGACGTCGAGGTCTCACTAATCATAATTTTTATTGGCAACCCTGACGTTGATAATATCGGCGACTCCATCTTGGTTTTATCCCAAGGCAACACCGCAATTAGACTAAGTTTACCGAGTCTGCCTCTGTTTACTAAGTTAACTGGCCAATTGGTCGAGCGGTAACGCGTTCGTCTCAGGAGCGGGAGGTCTGAGATTCAAATCTTGGGCCGGTTAGATAGGTTACAGTGTTGCCTACGGCTCGCCACTGCGGAGACATTTCTTCGAAAGAAGCTGTGTTGCCCGGGCGCAATGACGCGGAGATTGTCCCCGCAAACTTGTTACACGCTTAGGCGTAATACAGCGGGTACAATGAAAGATTTGGTTTACAGAGTCCTTTTAGTCGAGATATAGGTTAATATACGCCTCTGTGGGATAGGTTACAGTACTGCATTAAAACGTCAGGACTGCCAATAAAAATTATAATTATGGAGGCCCCTACGTCGTGGTTGAAGTAGAATATACCTGAAACGGCTGGGTCGAGATGGATGGAGTCTACGCCAATCCAATTTAATACGATTGCCCTACCTTTAGTTACTCCCGTGAATTTTACCTTCAGTCATCCTCGTTCAACAGTCATCCAACTGAAATTTTTTTGTTGTAACGGTAGTTCAAATCGTACTTTTTAGTGATCGTCTGCAGCGGGAGAGAGAAGAAGCTTTGCGTGATTTTAAAAGAGGGGAATACCCTATTTTGATTGCTACGTCAGTAGCTGCTCGTGGCCTGGATATTCCAAAGGTAAAATCTTCGATATTTGAAACTATTCAAGTGTGCACTTTATGAATGGACAAAACTTTTTTTTACATTATCATGATAAAACTAAAATCTAGGAATGTACAACTTTTTAATTAAATTCTGTCGGTTATGAGATATATTCAGTTGCATCATGTTCACGTCATATTACGCCTAACCCAGGCTGCGGTTTTCTCTTGCAAACCTCACGTCAGGTCCTTACAGTGTAGACTGTGGACCAAAGGGGCTTCGGGGCAAAGTGTGGTTCATTACCTGGCTTAGTGGTCTTATTTGCCGCAAGAAATGCTAAGGTTTTGCCTAATGAGACTTATTTACATTAATAACAAACCTGTATAGAAGGCAAATCTTACTGGAATAGAATTTCAGGGCTTTTTTTCCCGCTTCTTAAGCATTTAAATGACAGCTTTAGCTCACTCCTGGCCAAGATCATTGCCTATACAATTAGAGTAATGGCCAATCGCATTGTTCTGCCTTGCAACTCTCTGAACGGAAAAATCGATTGAAAATTTTTCCAGGTTGAACATGTTATCAATTACGATTTACCTAAAGACATTGACGAATACGTGCATCGTATCGGACGTACCGGCCGCTGTGGCAACCTCGGTCGGGCTACATCCTTCTTTGACAACAGCAAAGACTCCGAAGTGGCTCGTTGTCTTATACGTACTCTCGCGGACGTGAGTTTTGCACTTTTAAGTGGTAATTTTTTCTGGTATTAGGCGGCAAAAATACGTAAAAACATACGTTGTTAAAAAAATGAATACAGGCATATTTTTCAACAAAAGTAATGTATTTGTTTATGCTGTCAACGTTCCTAGCATGATTTGACTAGGTTTGATTAATATTTTTTTCGCGCGTTGGCGACAGTCACATATTCTTGATTTTCATGAATTACTGTGTTGTCAGTGCATTTAAGTCGGGTGTTGTGAGCAGTTGCTTTTTAACCAAAAAAATAGAAGAAAAACTGCTGACCCACATCAAGTAGAAAGCAAAACTTCATTATGCTTAATATTTCATCAATTAGCCAAATTTTAGGTAAGGTGTAAGTCTAGTGCACTAAGTCGCAATCACTCCAGTTGGTAGTAACTAATAAAACACACCAGATTTCGCACGCTAAAAAACCGTGCAACAAACCTAGATTAATATGTCTTTGTTTTTGTAGTCGCAGCAAGAAGTTCCAGCGTGGTTAGAGAGCTGCGCAGAAGGAGCGATCGGTACTAACTTTGGTACCACTCGAGGAGGTTTCGGTGGTCGCGACGCCAGAAAACGAGGAAACCAGAACAATGATAACGTACGTGTTCTCATATTTGATAAATCAGATAAACGTCATTTCATCAACCATGTTTTAAACACGAATTTAAAAAAAATGTGTCTCGGGTAATCAACTGGTCAGATCGATAAGACAAATTACCGTATATATGATTGGTTCAAAAGGAAGGAAAAAATTAGAACTTTAAAAAAAAACTTTTCTCATCAATTGAGCAAAATGGCCTACCATGTAATTATTTTTGTACCATACCATTAATAAATGATTTTTTTCCTTTGCAGAACTTTTCAAATGGTGGTGGAAGTCGCGCAACTGGTGATTTTGACTATAACGATGGAGGAGGTGGGTAGCATTTTAGCTTATTGCGGTGGAAAATTGTCGACCTCTGGTTTCATCAAATCACACTTTAAAATTGATATTCCTAACTGCTCCCTGCTTGGCGTTAAAATTAAAAGAGTGGAATTCTGGAGCTTCAGTTTCAATATATTCACTGTATAACATTTGTGCGTGTTACGCGTTTGCGGGGCCCATCTCCGTGTCATTTTGCCCGGGCAACACAGTTCCTTTCGAAGATATGTTGCAGCGTTGGCGAACCGTTAGCAACACTTTCAACTGGCCGTTTGGTCGAGTGGTAACGCGTTCGTCTTTGGAGCGGGAGATCTGAGGTTCAAATCTCGGCTCGGTCAAATTGAACACACTGTTGCCAACGGCTCGCCTCCGCTGAGACCATTTCGAAAGGAGCTGTGTAGCCTGGGCCTAATGACGCGGAAATGGGCCCTGCCCGCCAACTCGTTACACGCTTCGGCGTAATAAAAGATTTGATTTGAGTTGTGGAGCTTCCATCGCTGCAACAGCCGCAAAATCTTTTACTCACCTTTGGCTACTATGCAAATGAAGATGATTTTCAAGTAACTGTATTTTAAAATTGCTCAACTTGCTGTAAATTGGTGATTTGTTACTTTATGAGAAAAAGATGATTTATGAGGAAAAGGGAAAAAAAAAAAAAAAACAGTTGCATCATTCAGTTTCTGTTTAAGGTGTTAAATAATATTATTATCTTGTTCTGTCACGCACGCATTGGTGTGTATAAACCAAGATTTCTGCGTCCATCTTAAGTGTCTAACCACCAACTCTTAATTACCGTTTGTTGTATTCTGCTGGTAAGTATTACGTCGGGATGTGGCTGCTTGACCTAAATGGTGTCTCGCTTATAAACTTGTTTTTTTTAACGACCCTTAATTACTGTTCTTGCTTTAACCAAAGTTTTAATTTCTAAGGAATGTTCAGTTATTCATTGCGCTTGAGTTTTTATTACTCTTCCATAGCAAAATAAACCTACTAAGAAATCTGTCTTACAGGTTTCGGAGCCACTTCGTCGTTTGGTGGAAACACTGGCAGCGGGGGCGGTGGTTTTGGAGGGGGTGATGATTTCGGGGGTGGTGACGAATCGTGGGATTAAATCTGTTCCACCCATTTTCTCCCTCCCAAAACGCCAGGATGTAAATAGTTTTGGCCAATTTTCGTTTTGTTTAGCACTGTCATGTGGATAGTAGGCTGATTTGCTTTACTGTGCTTTGAATGGAACCAAGCCCTATCACCATTCGCAAGAATTTGTTTTTGAAGGTTGGAAACCTTGGACGGTGGAGAGTTCGAGTGGAGCGTATTAATAGACACTACAAAATGCCCTTCATGGTTGTATTGTATTGCTTAGCCATCAAAATATTATACCGTACTTTTAATCATTGCAATTAAGAACTTTTTAATTAAACCTTTGAATTTAAAAAGTAGACAATAGACACTGTGTTCTAGTCCATGTTGGACATTCGGAGTCTGAAAACTAAATTTGCCTTCATTTGAAGCAATTGCTCAGTATTCACCATTTAAAAGTCTCTTGTAAAATAAGATTTCTTTTTGCTTCGTGTTTGCTTTGCTGAATAAATCACCAATTTTGATTTTCACAAGAGCCTTCACTTTTTGTTTGTGTTGCTTTTACCATGCTTGCAGGTAAATTTCGCCCATGCCAGAAAATTGTGAGTCAATTACCTTTCTGCGTTCGTTTTTTCTGTATCATTACAACTACAGTACATCATCTTAACGGCTTTCTTGTTTTTGTTTTGTTACGTTTTTTGCTTCAATAAAAATTTCTTAAACTTACATGGTGTTATAGAACAGTGCTCTTCAACCGGTGTGCACGGTGCACCAAAAATGTTAGGGGTGCACCACTACAAAAGGGTGCATCACAAGCTTACCGACTATATACGCAGAACCTGTTAAAAAATTGTACACAAAAATGAACTATGATTAGACAAACTGACAGCAACCATAAGTTTGAAACTAAATAAACACATTTTGTAGCAGTAGGGCAATTATTAAGCATCGGACACTTTCCTACCATTTGTTTTGGATAGTAACTTGTGTATTTGTGATTCATGTTCTTGCATGGCCTACTGAAAGAAAACGGCCGCACGTCATCTAACAACGAGAAAATTAGAGGACAACTTTTGCGCGTCGCTTTGTTTACTGAAGCCGCAAAAGTTGCTCTCCTAATTTTTTCGCAGTTAGGTGACATGCGCGGCCGTCTTCATTCAGTAGGCCATGGTACTTGCGATACAAAATTAGACCACAACCGCCAGTGAACTAGTTATTTGTAGGTTTACGATTACGTCAGCCTACTAAACTAAATCACATTATGTAGTACACCAGGCCTGCGCAACATACGGCCCGCGAACCCTTTCATTGCGTCCCTCGATTTGGTGACATGTGATCTGAAGCATAATCTCTTAAGCAATCCATGTTGTCGTATTGTGACGTGGTGTATGTGTTGAAAACTGGAATCTGCGTTTTACGGTCATAACTCTGCCGTAGAACTTTTCTAAAAAATTACCTCTGCGGCAAAAACAAGTTGCATCAATAAATTTTTCTAACTTTCCCTTTTTGCATGACTTCATGACAGGACATGGAAGCAATTTTCAGATGCAACTGCTTCCACTTATAGAAGCACATATTAAATTGATGCAAGAAAATTTGAGAAGTATTTTGCTGCTGAACAGAATGCCACACTTGATGCTAATTCTTGGATATTATGCCGTTCACTTATGATAATATTACTACTGCAACCGAATATCTAATTGACCTTCAATCAGATTTCGGCACGATATTATTTAAAGAAACACAATATACCGAATTTCGGTGCACGTACCAAAATAATGTGCCAGAACACGGAAACATAGCAAAAAAAAGATTTCTGTTCTCATTCAAATGCCCTCAACGAATGTATACGAAAGTGGTTTTTCTTGTGTGTGTGAGATCAAATCTCAAATTAAAATCAAATCTTTCATTATACTCGCTGTATTACGCCGAAGCGTGTAACGAGTTGGCGGGTCCCATCTCCGCGTCATTGCGCCTGGGCAACACAGCTTCCTGCAAAGAAATGTCGCAGCAATTTGACCGGCCAGAGATTTGAGTCTCGAACCTCCCACTCCAGAGATGAACGCTTACCCGCAAAAGAAATTCAATTACATCGATCCATTGATGAGGGGAGCACATAAAAAAGATCTTGCTGTAGAATGTTGGTTGATAATACGCAACAGCGAAAAAGTGATTAATCATAATTTCTTGAATTTGTTGTGTGCTCTGTCTTGCGTTGTTTTTAGTGTAGACTGTAGTGCAATTGTCTTTTTGCACGTTAATTTTAAAGCGGCTTTTTGCCTCATTTCAAATTTTAAGCTCAGGTTGCATGAGCTCGTCACAAGAGTTTTTAGGGTGCACCATAACAAAAAGGTTGAAGAGCACTGGTATAGAATATTGCTGTAGCTGCCGAATCGTATATTTTGTGCTCTCTCAACGTGTTGATACGTCGCATTATGCCACCTTGCATTAGCGTAAGAAGCACTGATATATTATTTTATAGCATTTGTATTTTGGTACAACGTAGAGCAGATCAATCGGGGACTCTGCGTCTACCTCTTTATCGTCTATTTCGTATACCAATTTTAAGCTCCATTGGTCGTTATAATCACGAATGTGCAGACTGGCTTTTAGAAATTCACACTCCATTACGTCATCATCAAGCTACAGTTACTTGAGTGCAAGTGATAAAATTATGGCGAGTTTAGATGTACAGAGCTTATTCACGAATGTTCCGGTTGGTTCTTGCAAGGTTTTCTCCAACAACATTACAGAATTTCATCGTCTTACCAAATTTCGGATGAAAAAGCTTCGTTCGACAAGTAAAGGCACAGTATTTCAGTTTAACGGACAGTAGTTCGAGTAAATTGATGGAGTTTCTATGGGAAGTACGATCGCCCCCTATTAGCCGACGTGTGCATGAATTAGGAGTTGGATCAAATAATATAGCACAACCAAGAATACTTATTCGATATGTTTTGCACCTTTTGTGATTGGATTCAACTAGATAACTATTTTCAAAGCATTTTTAATATCCACCCCAACATTACATTCTCAAAAGAACTCGAAACAAATAATCATTTGGTTACTTGGACATCTCATCAACACATCAAATGGCAAATTCGAAACCACCGCCTTGCGGAAGAAATCAAACACAGGACTGTAGTATAGCTTAATGGAACAGTTTATGCCCCTTAAAATACAAACGCAATCTGGTTCACTGTTTATTATCAAGAGCCTACAAAATCTGCTATAACTGGTCGAATATTCGGAAGGAGTTGGAAACCATCACTAACATGCTACTTAAAAATGGGTACCCTCTTTCCTTTGTACAAAATCAAATTCGGAGATTTTTAAACAACAAACACCAGTCTAATCTTAATAACAATATTGTAATTAACTTCACTTCAAGTAGAAAAAGAACTTTGATCATTTTTTCAAAGAAAATTGCAAAACAATATCAAATTCTTCCTGAAGTGAAAGAGGCAGAACTAATTTAATAGTTCACAGAGACATCACGTCTTATAATCCTCTGAAAATCAACTTCGTTTTTATTCACAATACTTTTAAACTCGGAAAATTTTTTTTTCACAAAGATAAACAAGCCACTCTACCAAGGGCGTCGGCAGAAAAATTTTCAGGGGGGGGCCAATAAGAATGGAGCCAGTATTAACCACTAAAAATGGAAGAATTTTTGAAATTTGAGAGCTTTTAGAAAGAGTGTGTGAAAATCCAGGGGGGGGCCATGGCCCCACCCTGCCCCCCCTTGCCGACGCCCATGCACTCTACGATGGAGTAACGTTGTTTATGAGTCAAATTGCTCATGCGGTGGAAGCTACATTGGCCAAACAAAACCGAATTTAACATCAAGATAAAATGAACACTATCCTCGCAACCAAACCGGAACACAAATAGACGTAACCAAGCATCTACTGAAAAATCCATCACACGTAATCAATTTTAATGAACCTGAAATTTTTACAACAGCAAATCAACCCAGGGAACTGTTAATAAAAGAAACTCTACTTATCCAACAGCAACTACTTTCAATCAATGTAGACGAATCATCCACACCACTGTTTGTTTTCAATAATTGATTTCACATAGGCATTTTTTTTGCACAACATTTTAGTATTTCGTATTGAAATGTATGACGTTATTCTCTCTTTTTTTTCTTTTTTTTTTGTTCTGTATCTCATGAAATAATATCTGTGATGTGAATAGCGTATACCTGTAAAAGTATAAATTAATGTTTAAATGCAAATAGACAGGCAAGGAAATGCAGCAAAATAGTTTTGTTCTGCTGTCAAATTTCATACTTTGCCTTGTTTGTCAAGTAAGTTAAGCGGAAAACTTCAATTCCTCTTTGCTTACGGTAAGTTTTGTAATCGGACTGTATTAATCAAAAGCATTTTTAGGTTTTTTTACTCACTAGTACCGTTCAAATTTGAGCAGGGTTGGAACTAACTGGAATTTGATGTGGGGGGTAGTACAAAAAACTTCAAACTTTAATAAACATACGTGTTTTCCGCGTACCCATCACCACATTATGTTGTTCTGAAGACTTGTGTTTTGTCCTGGCTGATTTTGAGACGTAATAGCTTGCCGCGTAAAATTTGCTTCCAAGTGTTGTTTTGCCCAAAATCGTAGTTAACTTTTCTTGTTTTTTTTGTATCTAAATTGGTTAAACCGGAATGAACCCTTTGATGGACAGCGTTTTGGAAGATTATTGTTTTGCGTTAAATTTAGGGTTCTCTGAGTCATTTGTTTTTTGCTGCGGTTTCTTTTTATATTGGAAATCTATCATTTTCGAAGTTAACAGTTTTAGCAAAGGTTGTGCATGAAGGTCGGAGTTATCAAAAATTAGAAATTATTAAGTTATTATTTGAGTTTCAATTGTAATTGTAGAATTTGACAGTACAGTTTGATTGACATATTTCTCGAAAATTGACTTTTAGTAATCCTTTTTTAAATTACTTTTTTATTGCCAAATTAATTATTGTTTTATATTATTTTATTAATTTACGCTAACTTTGCTTTTGGTTTTTAATTCTATTTGAATAAGTCTATTTGAACAAGAACGATAAGGTAATTAGTTTAGTTTTAGATAGATAATAGATAGGAATAGCCTGAATAGATGCATGATTGATCGATTATAGTCCGGCGATAATAAAGCCAGAAGACTTTGAAGATCGAGAAGACTTTGGTAACTGTCGCTTTTGAATAGAAAACCTTTAGAACACATGTAATTAGTTGATGTCTTATAATCACAAAATCCAATTTTACTGGTTGAGTCTGGGATTTTCCCTTAAGAGTCAGTTGTGATTTTATTTATATGTTCTAGATTGACCATGGTTTGAAACAATTAACCGAAACGTCGCAATAAATATGTTTCACAGTATTTTGGATGTATTGTTTTTAATTAAATTTGTACCTAGTCAGCTAAATCAAGCCAGAATTGCGATTATGCAATATGCATACCGGGTGCCATCACAATTAATGTACCGATCATAAAAGTTTTACGAAACACAATATTTTTCATTAGTTCAAACCAATAATCAACAGCCTTTTAATGGGCTACTTACAAATATTTTCTCCTATTAACGCTTTGGGGTTTGGAAGGGGGATTTTTGTTTGGGGAAGGGGGGGCGCCGCTCTCCCTACCCCCCCAAGTTGCGGCCCTGATCTTCAAATGTCGAGTTTCATTAAAGCATTTTAAGGGTTTTTGCGGTGGGTTATCATTATGCTCCCGCGCAGTTTAGCCACTCATAATTAGGGGGGCTAAGGAAGCTTCAGCCGGTTTTGAACTGTAAGGGGTTGGGGGGTGTTGAAAGGGTCGGTAATTTAGCTGTTGAATGGCTTCCAAATTTTAGCAATGTAGTTTTTCAAATGGCTCCACAAACGAGTAAAATATGATCCTAATAGCCTTAAATAGACTTTTTATTAGATAAATTGCTTGGCAGGGACCCCGGCTTGTGATTAGATTTGAGCTGCATCAATTTATTCAGCACGCCAGATAGATTACAGTTTTTAGAGGAAAAAATTTTAAGTTTCGCTCAAATTGGAAAAGGTCTCGGAGTTAGTAATGTTTATCGGCATTACGATTACGCGTATTATAATTTATCTGTTTACGGTCAGCATTGTTCGTTTTTGGTGGCTGTGACGTTATGGTTAAAGATTTGTCTTTAACTTAATTTTTTTGCATTGATTTTAAATGCAGCTGTGATAGTGTATGTTATCACTCGTAGCCAATGGCGTTGCTGGGGGGGCGCCCCGGGTGTCACCATTTGTTTTATTTCTTTTGGGACCGAAAACCCACTGATTGGTAGGCAAAGACCTTTTTTTTGGTCATCACATACTTTCGACTGAAAAATAACTCGTTTTGCAGCGAAGACCTTTTTTTTGTTTGGTCTTCACCTATTTTTTGGCCGATAAAGGGTGCCACCATGAAATCCCGCCCCGGGTGCCACCATTCTTAGCGACGCCTCTGCTCGTAGCTTCATCATTTCTGATGATGCTGATTGTCAGAACCAACAAAACGTCAAATACTCCTAAAAATAGCTAGTTTAGGTCTGCTACTTCACCGGAAGTAAGTAGATCATAATAACTTCAAATCTTCGCTAAGAAAATTCAGACCAAAAACTTGGAAACAACAGCAAATCCGCAAAAAGTTATTGGGATCGTACTATGCGTAGCGCCTTCGTGGCTTCTCAATGAAAGCAAGACAAAAACTATCGCAGAAATGCGGAAGGAACAAGAATTGGGCAAATGCCACGCCACCGGATCCGCAAATATTAATAAATGTATTGACATGCGCAATAGAGTTTTAAGTCGGCCCAGGCTTTTCTGGTCAGGTTCGGGCTTAAGATTAACAAGATGTCGGCTTAGTCTACGTATACTAGACTTGTGTTTTCGCCTTTCAAATACTGTAAAAGCATACCGGTAATCAAAATATAACTTTGCTACCAGTGAGGGCCCTTCAAAATACATCAAAGCCGTCTTTTTCAGCAAATTACCCTCAAAAACATCGATAAACAGAGGTGAAATTGGGCTGATGACCGTTTTTTTGAATACCATCATTTTTTCAAACTTTGTCTCAGAAGAATTTAGTGAAGACCTTTCTTTTTTCCTGTTTGAAGATCACCTTTTTTCTTAGCAATGAGTAGTTTTATTTTAACCGTACAGGAACAATAACAGCATGATTTTTTAGATCTGACTTATTTTTGGGGTTTAGTTTTGGCTTCAAATCATTTTTCGGGTTCGGACCTCAGCCCGATTACTACTCTGATGTGCAGTACTCTGCCATGGTAGTCGTGCGATTTGATGCTGATTGCTTTGCTTCATTTAAAAACAAATTCATTTTTTGTTTTTTCAAATACGAAGGAAAAAACGCAAAAAACAAACGTAAAAAAGCCGTTTTTTGTATCTCTAGTTTTAACTGCGCAAGTACCGTCACCGTGGGTCATCCGGCAGCTATAGGTGGTTTGAATGAGTGTACCGAAGTTCGAATGCTACCACACTGGCTTACTACAACACAACTTTAGTTAGTGAGATATCAAGATTTAATAAATACAGCTAAGGTGAGATACGAACACACCTTACCATGATCGAATGAAGAAATAACCGTTTCATTGCGGTCGGCCACATACGAGCGAAACAAAAGTGAACGAACAGAGAAACTTACCCATAAGTTACAAAAAAGAAGAGTTCAAATTCATCTAGGGCCCCAAAAAACTTGGGTCGGGGCTTTGTTTATGTATTCAACCATTAGCCGTCTCGTATAATTTTGGGGTCAAACTGCAATGACAAAAAGGGGAGTAAACTCCCTCTTATGACGCTGTAACTGCTGTAGTGCAAAAACATCTATTTTGACCAAAATTTCTTAACGTCTTGTCATAGGCTTAATAGCGTTCATGGTTTAAGACACGTCATATAGGGGAGTGGATTTGCTGAAAATTTGACAAAATGTGTCATTGCTTGTGCGATTATAGAGAAATTTTCTGAGACATACCAGTTATATCACGAGATACATTGCGAAATAGATGACATGATAAAGTTAAGAAAATTCAACGTGGATTTAAAACACTGGAAAGTGACTGTTAAGTGCAGCTTCAAAGTAAAGTTTGATAGATCTAGTCTCACTTTCGAACATAAATTTGATTAAAATTACGCTCATTAAATTTAAATTGGTCGCATACAAAAATGCTGAATTTTACAGCAATAAATAATAATAGGCGCTTTCACTGTTGAAAATTCAGTACTAAGACCTTAAATCCTCATTTTTAGAGGGAAGGCTTTTTGGATTACATTACAAAACCAGGAATTTTAGGGCAAACAATTAACAAAACCTTAAGTAAAAATTTCAACTCATGAAAACAAAAAAGAAAACACATTACACATCGAAACAGAAGTGTAAAATCACATGATCAGCGACCAGGCACGCAATCAGAGTTTGCTGAAGGGGGGGTTGAACCAAAAGTTGAAATACTTACGTGGCGTGCTGAACGAACTGGTGAGACTTGAGCGTAACACAGAACGCTCGGCAATTTTTGTGATTTTTCGGCAAAAAATAGTCATTTTAGTGCCATTTGGATCACATGTGGCATGTTTTTAGAGACATATAAAATAACAAAGTTTGGGAGTCATTTGAAAGAACTGCCCAGCCCCTTCAGCCCCCCTTACTGATAGGTCAAGTCCAAAACACGTTTAAACGTTTGTATTTTCGGGTTAAATGTCCTAAGTGACTTGGCTAATAGGGGAAGGGGGGCTGAAGCTGCCTTAGCTACATTGGTTGCGCCACTGTCAAAGACCAGCAGCCTCAATCATTTGCATAAGTCTAATTAATTAAAAAACAAAATAATTTTAAACAAAATAAGAAACAGTAGAAATAATCAGACAGCATAATAGCCTAAGGGTGAAGAAATCTATCGTTTTCTAAGAAAACACCTACTTTTAAAGTAATATTGAAATAAGCGCCTATAATGAACAATCAAACATGATAAAATATACACAAAAATGGCACAGTGCTGAAATAGGCTAGCTAATCTCTCCAATTCTACGAGGCTAGCAATTTCTATTCAAACAGTGAATGGCTTTTCTTGAAGGCAGTAGACTCGATGGCTAAATTGTTTAAGCTGATTTTACACTAATTTCGTTTGCTCCAGAAAAGACTTTGGCTGTCTTCAAAGCTGGAGGTCTGATTCTTTCCCTAAAAATAAATTAAATTAAAGCAACAATAGCAGTGGATCAAATTCTAAGGGTTTAAAGGGGCCAGTGACGTCAAAGCATTTTTAGATGGAGACGTAGTTTAAATTATTCATTACATTAATTCTCTTTTCATGTATCCCAGTAAAGTAGCAATTTTTTAAAAAAAACGTCAAAAGAATTATATTTGCTTCCTTTTCAATGACATCATTTTTTAAAATAAAGCACAAAATACCGGGCAATATTGCTTAAACTAGCTCAAATCATGACGTCATTACAAGAGACAGGACTAGACCAAGTAGACATAGCATTTTGAAAACCAAGGTGGCAAAAAAAATAAACTTTTCAGTCAACTTTGGTTTTAGGTTCATTTTTAAACTCAACTTGGGTTTTAGGTTCACTCTTACACTCAACTTACTTCATAAAAAAGTCGCGTTCTTTCGAGAAGAATCTTGATTGTCCGGAGGTAAACACGTGCTTGCAGCCGTAACGGTGTTGCGCTGAGATCCACTTATCCGGGCAGTATCGACCGGTTCCAACTGGATTCTACAAGAAACAGAGTCAAAAACAAGTGCAATTATTCACAAAATAAATAAATGAAAAACGTAGTTGAGACTTTTGATTTATTTTATTGTTTCGATGACGGATGCTGAGTTTTTATAGTTAGAAGCTGAAATATGTTAGAAATAGCTGCCTTTAAAAAAAATTGATTTAATATAAGTTACATACTTGCACTATCTGCAGATACGCCACATAGATTCAACACACGAATGAAATCAATCTATCATTTGCACAATCAAGTCACATGAGCTACTTACAAGCGCAAATTTTAATCACCATACTTATTATTTGGTTCCTGACACTTTTTTAGTTTCGAATCGTATCTTGAAAACAAGTCAAAACAAAAAACAGAAAAATGAGAGTAACTGCTCAAAACAAATAAGAATCAAGACCTAACCCAGGATATTGAAAATTGCCATGTTTATTGCTTAATGTCCATGTTTTATCAGAGACAAAATTACAATTAAAGTCAACTGAATCTGTGAGTGACAAAATTACAATTAACGGCAACTGAAATACAACTAACCGTGTTTCCGGTGAAGAATTTGTTCGCTCTTCGATCAAATCTTTCTGCTGATGAAATGAACGGAGCGTTGTTGGGAGTGGCTTCGTGCTCAGGACTTACCGAATAAGCGTTGGGCGCTGGAAAAGAGGGGTCCCGGGGACATTGAGCAGAGGTACTGTAGAAGACCCTCTCCGTCGGTGGGTCAGGATATTGTTGAACCTAAACAAGTATTAAATAAGACAAAAAACTTGATCCACAAACTTCATTTGGATCTAAATTGATCTAAATAACAAAACAAAACATGTATTAGTACAATGCCGAATAAGTGACTTACACTTTTTTTTGTTTTTAGTAAAACCAGTAAGTTATGAGTTAAGGTTCGGTGTTCTTAAGTTTTCCAAATTTTCCAGACTTATTTGTTCTTAAATTTTATTAAAGAAAAAAGTGACATCAACTCATTGTTGTTTGAACTAAGCGTTGCCTTTTATTGATCACGATGATTGAAATGGTCGTCAGATAAATCAACACTTAAATATGGAAAAAAAACTAAAAAGACTTTGCTGATTGCTTGCAAATTCATATTGTACTGGCCTGTGCAGTTAAATTTTTTTTTCATGCCAAGGCAGGCATTGTTCTTACGTTGTTCTTAAATTTTGAGAAAAAATGAGTAGCACTATCACCTAAAATAAAGTTAGTTTTATAGAGATGTAACATATAGAATTATACATGCCAAGACAAAACACGACTATACCGATGCGAAAAACTTTCGCACCGGAATTGCATTTGAATGAAAATTAATATGCAGTACCTTTCCGAATTCTCCGTGTTTTCGCTTGTGCTCGCCAGTCCACAGATCGAGACAAGAATCTAACTGATAAACCCCTGGTCCAAGGTTGCTGGCAGGCTGGAAATAAGTTGTCGTAAATGGTCAACTGATTGACACCACACAGTATGATTGTAAACAAGCCTTGGTTTGGTCGCAAAGAGCTATAACTTCGGTAATACAACTAACACTAAATTTCAGGGTAAATAGTAAATTTTTTGTCATAATTTAGGTTATTCGATTGATAAAAAATTTGGTGAGAATGAAACCATCGAAGTTTGAAAAGATGCAACGAAATCTATCTCCGCGCAACTGCGCAGGGCCACAGTGATTCGTCAAAACGATGTTAACTCAAAAGTTCGAGGTGAGCCCTTAGCAACACTGCAGTTAATTTGACCGGCTGAAAAGAAAACCCAAGCCTAGATACAGTACTCTAAAACTGCTATATATAAATCATTTATCTTTTCTATGAAACGATTACTTCACGAATATAGATCGGCTGCTACTTTTTCCCTCTAATTTTTGATAATAGCAGATTTATAGCAGTTTAGTTAATCAACTATTGACGTAGCAAAAAGTTTGAAAGAACATGCACTCAAGCACTTACCAGCACCGCATAATGCCCAAGTTTGTTACTTTTATTTCTTTCACCAGTGTAGAGATCGTACGGACCACGTTTGCTCACAACTTTGTCCAATATCATACTGGTGAAGCTGTCGTGCTCGTATCGTCCCGGTGGTAATCCACAGCCATAAATTGGTAGTGATCTGGTCTTTGAGGCACCTAGAATGGGCATTTATTAGTCTAGTCTTTTTAGGGCGCCCTTTTCTATTTATTGGCCGCTTTTTTATTCATCTTGGCACATTTTTTCAAAGTTATGCTTTATTATCAAAAAAATCGTTTCGTAATTGTTACGATATTGCAAGTTCTTTCTAATCAAGCAAAATTCTATGACATTGTAATAATTCTTAAGAAACTTCTAGTGAGCAGGTTGTTCCATAATATGCAGTCTTTGGCTTGTTCAGTGCAATTCAGCGTCATAATTACTATTATAAATATCATTCTTCCTTTTGCAGATTACAGTAGCATCTGATGAGTCCTTAGGACAAAGCAGACTGTTTGCATTTAATCCTTTGTGATTTTTGGAGTTGAAATTCCTAATAATACAACCAATGACTGATAGTCCCAGACTGTTCGGTTTCAAAGACGTTATGTTATGTTAAGTATATTGGCATTAATATCTATATGATCTTAATAAATAGTTTTCTTCGAAGTTTTTCAAAAACTTTTTGTTAATGTAGTTTTCTAATTTGTTAAAATAATTAAGTAATTTCCTACGAATATAGTTCATTATCTATTCATCTTTCTACTAAAAGTGTGCCATCTTGCAAGTGGATTGAGAATTGATATAGGCGTAGAAGGCGATTTCTGGAGTTTACGTTAGAAAACTTAATACCAAAAAAACTTTGAAAAAAAGTTCCCCAACGCAGAGATGGGCATTTCAGAATACCGAATCCAGAAGGATCCGAATCCCAAACTATCCGGAATCCAAATTGAAGTATAAACCGGATAATTGGAACCGATTTGAAATCAACGCAATTACGTAGGTAAAAATTGTTTGCAGTTAATTCTCACATCAAAGTGTAGTGAGCTATTCGTTCTGTAATTGGGACTTCGCATGAGCGCGTTGTACAGTACCTTTGGTTTTGTTCGCTAATTTTGGCAGATGAGGATTGATTTGCTTATTACTAGCTGACGGCAAAACCTACAAAATTGAAATTTGGACTCAACATAAGAATTAATGAAAGCGTCATGTGTGTCAATTTTGGGAATCCGAAGTCATGTGATCGGGAACTGACACACAAAAAAAACGTAAAAAAACGGCAATTTTTGGCTTGAAAATTTATTAATTCGCTTATAACTCAAAAACCACTTGACGTGCAAAACTGAAATTGTACACAATGTGGATGCTTATAAATGCTTTATGCAAACCGAGTTTGGGGGCGCTCAGTCACGTGAACAAAGTTTTACCGGCCGAAAATGGGCAAAAGTTGACGAATTTGAACCGATATATCTCGGTAATTATCGATATTGATGAAAAATAGTATGTAATTTTTGAGCACACTATCAACCACCTTTCTTTTGGTTATGTTCGTTCTATTTTTCTTCAATACTGTTTTTCTTCTTTTGCATCTTTTTTCTTACTTTTTTTCTTTTTCTTTCCATGCTATCTACTTTTAAACCACTAAATGCACTGTATTCAAAGTTTGCGCGATTGAAGATATCAGGGAGGACTTTTGTGTGACTGAAATGGGGGGTGCCAGGTTGGTAGGATTCCCCCAATTGGGTCCTCCAAAATTTTGAACTTTTAAACCGTTAGAGCAAGATGGATCAAATTTTCGGAATCGGTAGATATTAAAAATAAACTAAACCTAACAACAATTGGAAGTGCCACTATGGGGGTTTCCCCTTCAAATGGGGCCTTCAAAATTCAGACTTTTTCACCCTTTAAGCTGGACACATGAAATTTTTAGGGTAGGCAAATATGAAGAAAAGTTCCTCCAAACGGGCTCTTCTAAAGTCAAACTTTTAAACCTTTTAAGCTGGACACATGACATGCTGGTCCACAAACTCTTAACTTCCCCATTTGAAGCAACTTGCTTCAAAATACCTTTGCATTCCTGCAACATCAGCTTCTTTCGAAAAGTGTTTCTCCAGTACAGGCTTGACTGAGAGCGAATCAAGAATGCAACAAAGTGGTAAACATTTAGAAGCACTCAATGCCATGCCATCCCTGGGTCATGCACTGCAATAAAGTGGTGCTTTAATTAAGCAAATCGCTGAATATATTTTTTCTGGATATCGGTGGTGGTTGACTGGTTTTTCACTTTTTCAGCAAACCAAGTTAATTTAAACCAGAATAGGATTCGGTATTCTGGATTCGGTTTTAGCTCTGCAGAATAATTCTGGAATAGCCCACTATTTTGAAATGCCCATCCCCTACCCCAACGTACAATGCACGTTTAATTCCATCCAATATTGTTACATTTGTACACATTGAAAACTAACCGATCAGCGTTCGAGTGGATTAATGGTCTACTACTGAAACAGCAGACTAGGGTTCGATTCCCGGTCGGGTCAAACTAAAGTCTATAAAAATTGGTAATGACAGCTTCCCTGGTTGGCGTGCAAACGGGGCAGTGTGAAGCCCCAACGGTGAGTGGTAGACAGGTGGCAGCTTGATTCAAAGACCGAAAGGTCCCATCGCTGTCTCCTGGCCAAGGCAACCGGGTGAACAAAACGTAATTAATAAAATTGACAACTTCTTCAAATTCAACCTTCGGTGCAATCGGAGGACATAGCACTGTAATTGATGTTACATAATGACGTTTATTAACGGCTTAAACGGACGTACGAAAAACAATATGATTGTATTTTATATTTAACGACAATGGGAATGAGATTTTAAATCGCAGATTGCCAATAGAACTAGTGTTTACTAAACACTATGTTACCATTCACGAAGGGTTAAGTTTCACCTAATACAAGAACATGAACAATTAGCGGCTACCTGAGTCCAGCATTCCAACTATGCTGGCCGATTTCGCTTTGCGTTCATCCATTAGAGTTTGTGGAATACCACCTTTTCCATACGTCCCGGGGCCAGGAGTTTTTTCCTGACAAAAATGTGATCGTGTTAATTTCTTTCCGAAAAAAATTCTTCGCATCAATCAATCAAACTTAAATGCCTTGTGGTGTATAGTTTGATATATAAAATACTGGTGGTAATTCCACCGGTTAGTGGTCGAGTGTAAAGAACGTCTGCAACTGAAACGAGTTCGATTCCCGGTCGGGTCAAACCAAAGGCTATCAAAGTTGGTATTCACAGGTGCTTTGCTAGATGTTTAACATTATAAGGGATAGTGTGAAGCCTCCACTGCATGTGGTAGACAGGTGGGCACTGGGCAGGTGGCAGCTTTACTAAAAGACCAAAAAGATTCCTTTGTTGTCTCTAGGCTGAGGCAACGTGGTAAATAAAGATGTACTGTAATTACAATTGCAGAAGAACAGCGATAGCGTAAGAAAAAGAGCTAGACCGTAACCATTGTGTGCGAAACGACTAGGTGAGTGACGATTAGACATCAAAATCGAGACGCGAAACGATTAGACATTAAAATCTAAATTAAGTCATGTTTTATTGGTAGAGTTAATTGTTTTCAAATTATTGCGGTTTATTCAACCATTAAAAACAACTATCTACTCTAATTCCAAAAGTTGACAAAATATTTTTGGCATGGCAACTTCGAAACAATACACATGTAATATTATAAAACTTACCGAGCGCTTTGGTCTGAATCTTCTTTCTCTGGTCGAACAAACACCTCTACTGCTTACTGGTTTGCTTTCGAGTTCACGGTACGAGTCTAACAGATGGTTGTCGTACATTCCAGGACCAAGTTTTCTTACTATTTCGCGTTTCTTAGCCCATTCTTCTCTACAAACAAATTCAAAATAACGTGTAACTCAAAAAAGCGAGAGGTAGAAGATTTTCTCATTTCTCTTCATTTTATTTGTAAGTTTAATCTAGCAACGGAGCAGTTAAGGCAAGACAATTTACTGCTTTCGTTAAAATGGGGCAAGCTTTTTAACAAAATCAACCAACAAAACAAGTAGTCACGATAATAAAACTGACCTCTAACTATAACTTAAGCCTCAGAATTGTACTCTAGTTTCTCCTGCAAAGATGATTTAACTTCATGCTTTAGCAAACGTTGCTTGGAAGTGTATGACATTTGATTTGGAAAGCAATCGAAGCAAACCATTACAATGTTGCTGAGCAATTGTAATTCTAATTGAAAAAAGATTTAGCACAACTTTCTGAACTCCCGAGGTACTGATAAAGCAGCACCTATGAATTGGTCACATTGCAATAAGTTTTGATTAGTTTAGAGGGTGGTTAAAAAATAACCAAACTTTGCAAGTACATATTACCCAGATTTAAACTGCTCTAACAAATGTCAGAACTAAGTGATGAAAAGATTCAAATACCTGTACAACAAATGCGGAATCTTTGCCATTCGTTTTGTTTCATATGATCTCTTCCATCCAGGCCCTGATGCTTTCCTTTCAACTGCTGCATCATTAAATGATCCCACATATTCAAGAGAGTATGAACCAGGTGCTAAACTGAAAAAAATTAATGACTTTTAGGTATCTATCAAATTCACAATAAAGTTTGTTTACCTATGCTCAAAGCTAATAAGATGTGGTATAGAGCGCATAGTTATGATCGCAATGCTACCGATAAAAAAAGGATTTTTTCAAAGCATATATAACATAGGAGTTGAATGAGAGAGAGAATGGTGGGGTCAAGAAATTTTTTGAGGTGTTTTGTCAGTTGACTTGATTTCAATTTCAAATCTAAGCGGCCAGAATTAACTTTTTGCAAACAGTTTGCTTGTTTTCATCAAAGAACTTAAAAGGCGCACTCAAATAAAGATGCACAATCCCTGAATAATGTCATTCAGGCCCCAAACTGAAAGTGGCAGTCCTTAATACATGAACTTTCAGTTTGTTTAATATGATTTTTTAGTAAAATCTTGATTTCCCATCTAGCTCGAATGAATATAGCAAAACATAAAGCAAAAGTGGTCATGCTATGTCTAACGTCACATAAAATGGTTCTTCAAAATAGTCTGAGTTTTTTAACTGCTATTTATAATTTAACCTGGGAGACTGCTGTCTGAACTCACACACACAGCCGCATATTTTAGCAAACCCAAAGTTTTTTTTTAAGTAGTAAAAAAAAAAAACTAAAAAATTTATGACTGGTATCAGTTATAGTTGATATTGGTATACACCTTAGTGCACTAAGAGGCTTTACAAGTCTAATTTTGAATTTTAAAGCTATAGTACTGGTACATACTATAATTTGCACACCATAGAGAGGGGGTTGAAAAAAAGTTTTGAGTATAATCTAGCTAGCTTACTGGTACCAAAATATTACGAATTCGCTTCTGGAAATTTTTTTATAATTAGTTCTTAATAAAGCAAAAAGCTATTATAATGGTGATGTTTAAATTTCACTATGATGATTGATTAATTCTAATAGATCAAATATATGGTAAAATTGATGAAAAACTTTGTAGCATGACATTATTCATTTCAGTAAACCTTCATTGACAGCTTTCTTATGACAGCTGATGTTTGGTTCACTGTTTTTTCAACAGAGACAAAACATACTGTTTTAGCAATCCTTCAAAAATTTACTTTACATAAAATTAATCAGTTAATTAATATGAAAATAAATCAAAAAAGATAATTAAAGGCTTACTTTCGTAGCAAATCTGTTGTTGATTTTCTATCATAGGGAATTTGAGTAAAAGTACCAGGCGTTTTGCTTTTAGGATGCACACCAGATACATCAAATCTAAAAAATACAGCATGTAAAGAAGTGGTGAAGGAAAAAACAAAACGTATCAAACTTCTCAATGCAAAATAACATCTTGGCAAAAAAAACTGGGCTTACAATTTGAAATAATCATTGGTTTACAATTGCTGGTTAGTTTACAATTTGAAACAAGAAATTTGGCTCAATTTTAAAGACATTACATTTGATACATAAAATTTTGTAAGATATAATTCAATTAGAAATTGAACAGTGAAGCTTTTTTTACAAGAAGGCTAGAGAAAACATAATTAGTTTAGCCTGCTATATATCTGATATTTGAAAGATAATGCTTTTTTGGTATAAAAAATAAACAAAAAATATACAGCTTTATACCGCGTCACACCAATAAAACAAAATCGATTTGGAAAGTGATTGCATGATAACATTGGAAACTAGAAACAAATAGCTATTAGCTAAACTACAATAAAGAGTACAGTCCTATTAATATTCATATACAATTAGCTTGTTGTTTGCACATAGCCTATGTATTTACTCATCAACATTAGAACTAGGTATTCAATGAGATTCTAGTACCTTGCTGTTTGGGTGCCAAAAGGAGCTCCCTGAAAAAGTTTGGTAGCCATATTGAAAGGCTTTTGCAAAAACCCAATATTGGTAAAGGTGTTGGATCTTCAGCAGTAATATTTAGAGACGACAATATAGCCCTTTAAAACTTTAAGATATTGTCAACGGTAGCAATATCATCTTTTTTGATTGCACATTTGTATTCTACAGTAAGTTTAAAAACTTTATGCATGCAGTTTTGCCTACATATTTAGGCTTAATAAACTAAATCTAATATGGCTAAAAAAATGGTCACATTATGACAACTTAAACCTATTGCCTGCGAATACACCGTTGTACATGATTCACTAGATAACAATGCCCTAAGTTCCGAAACCATTTGACACAATGCATACCGGTACTGTATAGCGGACCAAACACTGACCAAACATTTCACACAATGTATAATTGCCCGGTTCCTGCACTGTAATGTCGTTTCAGCTAAACGAACTAATACTGAATAACAGATAATGTCTCTATTAGGCTACAGCATTTATTGATTCAGCATATCAGTCATTCTACTGATAGCCGGTACTAAATGACATTAAGGACTTGGGCCAAAATTATTACAAATATTTTGTACAAAAATAAACTTTTTAAATAAAAACAATCTTGTATATCATACCAGATAGAGTAGGCTACCAATCAATCAGCCAATCTGTATGATTAGGCCGCAGGCAGGAATTTTGCAATGAGTTTAAATTTGATTGACTAAGCTCTTTTAGAATTATTCTGAATAATTTTAACTAAATCTAAAAGTAGTTATATTTATCATTGCATTAGGTTTACATAATAAACTACCACAGACCAAAACTAAAAGAGTGCATGATCTTATCGTAGGTTTATCTCAGTGCGATCTTAAGTTAAACTAATCAATCTGAATACACATTGAGGTTCTGTGTTTTCATTTATTCATTGTACAGTTATATGGTAACTTAACCTTGCTCTAATATTACACTATCCGAAAAGAGATGTGAAAGCATTGTTTGAGGGTGAACCTTTCCAAGATTTTATGATTTACGGTACAAGCCTGTAAATAAGAGAACTGAAATATTACCATTAGCCACCTCTCACATAACCATTGACCATTTACGCAATCAGTTTAATCATGTTTTTGCACTGGTAATTTGTATGCCACATTTCAAAAGCATTAATTTCTATTAAAATAGGCTTAAAATTAAGTTATTTCTGCAAAAAAAATGCAAAGTTTTTGAGTGCTGGAGGCTCTGCCCCCAGATCTCCAAAACAGCCCCCCCATTGCACTGTTGCAGATTTCTGGCTATGCACCTAAATCTAATGATCTTTTACAGTGCTAATTTCCATGTCATCAAAGTTTTCCCTATTGTCACATTTGAAAAGCATTATATTTTTATCAAAATAAGCCAAAAAATCAAGTTATTTTTGCAAAAAAAAAAAAAATTTCAAGTGCTAGGGGCTCTGCTCACAGACCCCGGAACACAGCCCCTCTCCCACAGCAGATTTCTGGTTATGCACATCATAACAGATACTAGACGTGTGCTGCTCATACTTCCAAGTTTTAGCATCTTACAATAAGTTATTGAGCTAGCTAAATAGCAACCACTAAAGTATCTACGGTAATGAAGTACTGGTCAGCTGGTAGTACTGCTATCTTACAAATATAACCTTTTGCGGCCTACTATACAGTATGAAAGGTGACACCACAAAATTCCCCAAGGTGTCACCATTGTTAGTAACGCCACTGAAAAGGTTAGCCTAACGTTCAAACAATGCTTTCACATCTCTCTTTGAATAATGTAATATCAGATCAAGGTTAAGTTACCGTCAGACCGTATAAACATACCATGAATAAAGGAAAACAAAAAACCTCAATGTGCATTCAGATTGAATAGTTCAACCTAAGAGCTTACTGAGATCAACCTACAACAAGATCACACACACTTTTAGTATTGGTCTATGGTAGTCTACTGTGTACAATAACGATGGTAGTTCAATAAAAATCACAAGGAGTAAACCCTTTCGTCTATATATAATAGAAAAAAATAATTGGTGGGAAGGGGGCAAATGGAACGATGTTTGAGTCGAAGTGATTGGTAATTAACTAATACTGAGTAACCACCACCACCTCTAGTCGTGAGCTTAAATTTTTTTTATGAAACCTACTGTACCAGTATATTCAGCATGTTTCAGCAAGAGATCAAGTTTCATTACTTGGTGTAGGCAATTTTTCAAAATTTTTACTGATTTGTGATTCATATTTTTGGCAAATTTGCGCCCCCCTTCTAAACAAATTTGAAATGAAATGTTTCAAAATCAAAAGATGATTTAAGTTTAACTCATTTTGTAATCCATTCCACTTTGCTAAACATTTCCAGTGATATTAATCATATTGTTGTTTTCTTTTTTGTTCGATTGGTATCATAAAATGGTGTCCTCTCAAAATGGTGACACCCGGGGCAGGCCGCTTAACCTCTTAGCGATGCCATCCGACCTTTCTCAGCTGTTTCTACAGCAATGGTCTGCGTTAAAAGAGCTCACACCAGCTGTAGATATCGCGTAGCAACTGTTACGCGTGCTTGAGCGCAAATTTTAGACAGGCGGAGTAAAGTAGAAGCTAGTCATGCAAAAGTCACGTAGGCAGCCGCATTGAAGCGTAACCCTGTATTGCCTTTTTCTCATACATTTAGTTAAATACGACATTTTGTCACTCTATTGCTGTAAGCTGGGTGGTCGAGTGGTTAGTATGCTTAGCTCTCAACCCTCGGTAAGTGGGTTCGATTCACGGATGGGTTGTACCAATGTGGTACGGTATGCGGGAACGTCGAAGGTGAAGCATGAAATTATCTTTTTTTGCTTCAAAACCTTGCATTACGGTTAGGGTTAGGGCAGCATACCAGTCTGAGGGGATAGCAAATACGTAGCAGCAGCTTTTTCGCTTACGAAAGCGACGTACCGTTACGCTTGAGTGCGGCTCCCTGCGTAAGTTTTGCACGACTAGCTCCTCGTGCGGAGTAAGTTTGGATCGGACTCGTAAATACACAACTTCGTCGGCGGTGTGGCGGAATGGGTAAAGGCGTCGTTTTTACGACGACTCTGATCGAATGGTCCGGGTTCAACCCGCTTCCTGTTCACGTTGTTGCGTCCTTGGATAAGACGCTTTACGATGATTATTATCTCTGCTTGGTGGCTTCGAACAAGCAGCAAATTCAGTGGACAAGAATTCGAAAAAATCACAAGAACATTGGAAACTTCTAAGCAGATGCGGATTCCTCCAAACACGAAGTAGTAGTTGTAATGAAAAGTGTGCGGATCGTCCGATAAGTTTGCGTCTGACGCTGTCCGGTGACAGGAGGATAAACAGGGCCGTAGCCACGGGGGGGCACAGGGGGGGGGGCTGAGCCCCCCCCTGTAAAACTTTGAGCCCCCCCTGTAATTTTGTAAATAATCTGCCAATCCTTCTCTGAAAATATTTCAAAATTATTTTTAAAATTATACCAAAAACGCGCCGAGGAAAAATGGAACTATAAATTTTGACTTATGTTTACTTTAATCCTTAGCACAGATCCCAGACAGCGAGTCAAAGAAGCGTGATGTGCACTATGACGTAACAATAACTGTCAAGTGTGAAACGACGTGCAGCAGTATAGTGCGTTTTAAGAGTAGTGCAGTACAGTAATCCATTATTAAGTTTATTGCGTCACCGGAAAAATGTTTTGAACTTGACCAGTTAAACTTCTCAAATATGGACAGATTTGTAACAAGATTAAATACTTCCGTTGAGTGTGGCACCCAAGCAGAAGTCAAAGAGTGCTAAGCAAGCAACGTCTAAGCATGACTCAAAAAAGAAAAAGTGGTTTGATACATCTTGCATACGAAAGTGACATTACTAATAACATTAATCTTGATGATTTCGTAGATATTTTTAAAACTACACACCCACGACGCATGAGTTTATAACTTATTGCGGAGTATAGATTCCAAAAGTGCTCATTCGTGAACATTCTTTTTATTCGGTTTAAATATTGGGATCAGATATACTTACCGTCCTGTCTACCAAGCATACTAACTGAAAAACAAAAGACTCTCAGGCCAGATATGTAACAAAACTAGCGAATTAATTGCTTAGCATTGTGATTAAACTGTTGTTTGCTTATTAACCGGGTGCATAGTGGCCATATTTCGTTCTTGTTTGATGCCATCTTTTCTATTCATTGTGGTTGAAGGGTATAGTGTCACTAGTGTGTAGATACGAGTACTCGTAAAGTCGTGATATTGGTGGGGCTGGCAGTAAGCTTAAGAGACCGTACAAATATCATGATAAAGCTTTTTTAGACAATTTTTGACCCTCTCCCCCATATGACGGTATTTTGACGTTATAGCCTACCTTTTAGTATGGGATATAACGCTTTGTGCACCCCCCCCCAATTGAAGACGTGCTTAATATTTGAACGGCCCCTTTGTTAGTTAGCTAATTGAGCTTATACGCCTATAATTGCTAAATTCAAGCATTATGATCTCTTTGATTGGTTAATGATCAGTGTAGGCATGTCCTCCCATTCACTCATTCAGTATTTACTCGTTAGGCTACGCATGCAAAAAAGAATTGAAACAAATTTATTTACAAAACTTTTGTTGCTTAGCTGGCATATTTATTTATTTGCCACGTTATCTCGGACAGGAGACTTTGAAATGACTTCTCGATCTTCAAGTTAAGCTGCTCCCTGTGTATCTCTAAGAGATGCTGTGGGCTTACCAGGGTTGCCACATCCTGGAAAAGTCCTGGATTTTTTTTTCTGTCCTGGAAAGTCCTTGAATTTTGTTTGTAAGTCCTGGAAAAAGTTTGGAAAGTTTTCCCGTGATTTACCAGGACAGAATGTGAAGTTTTTTGTTGTTGTTGTTGTGATAACTGGTACCTTGTAATTGCACAAAGGTATTGTTGAAATAATTTGCATTATGAAGGTCTGTAGTATTGTTGAAATGTATTGCATTGTGAAATAAAAGGGTAAATTTAAAAGTTTATTTTGTTAAAAGACTGAGCTTATCCTTACGCTGGTGCACACATAAAAAAGTCGCTATCCTATCCATAACCCAACTCTAAATCTAACCCTAACTATATCGCAAGCTCCAATCCTAACATTAATCTTAAACCTGTATAACCCTAATGTAGGGCTACCATACGTTTTCTTTTAAGAGAATTTGTCATCTTTTTCTGTAGGACACCAAAAAAGTAGCCAAATGTTTTCTGTTTTTAATGCTCAGCACTTAAAGGCGGGATTCGAAGACCAAACCGACCAAAAACGATATACTTCCATCCACACTCGCGTTCAGCTCCCGCCGACCTTAATACAACCCTACTGACAGCAGATCTTTTTTTTTTGAGATCACCATTTTCATAGGGAAGAATTGGTGCAAAAACAAGTGGTCTCCAAAGAAAAAAACGGTCTTCAGTTTTTGAATTTTCTCTTGGAAAATTGTGTTCTCCAAAATAAAAAAGTCTTTAGTCAGTCCAGTTGGCCGGTATATACCTTCAGCGTGTTTGGTCGTTTGGGCTTCGATTTTCAAAACTGTCCTCTTTTTGGTCTATGAAAATATGGCACCCCTACCCAAACAATAATTTAAAAAAATAGAAGAGAGTAAATGAGTGCCTATTCTTCTCTTTGCTCTCTTATTTTCTTTAAGCAGTTCTTGCTTATTCGCCAGTGTATAAATAAGCACTTTCTTGTTGAAATGCCAAAATTTGCACTTTGCGGTGCAGTATGTATCTATTATTAAATATTATTAGGAAGAGTGAATTTTGAACAGTAATTTATTGCAATGCGATTCTCTAGTAGCAGCATTACTGCTAGCAGCAGAAGTGTAGTGGGCTGTAGGCCCTCTATTGGCCTGTTGGCTAAACACAATAAAAAATGTAACATTTTTCACCCAGCGAGTATACTTATGAGGCAGTTTTTTGCAGTAATATGGACTCCAAAGTAATTTAAAGCCCCTTTTGAAACAGCATTTAGGGGGGGGCTAATGATGGTCAAAAATAAAATCAGCAACAACTGACAAAAATGGCTAAAAAGAAACAATCAATTTGATCGCATAATGCAAAATACTTGAAGTAGGCTTTCTAAAAAAATTGTAAAGTGTCTATTCAGTATTTCATTCCGTTAATTATCTGTCATGTTTTTCAAATCTTGTTTCATTAGCCCCTTCTCCTAAATTATCTAGCGTTATAAAATGCAGACGACTTAAATTAATACTTGAGAGTTTTTTCAAAGGAAGCGCCCATTTGCACTTTAGGGTGCTTTGCTTATAGAGAAAAAGAGAGCAAGAGTGGTGGTCATTTACGCTTTTTCAAAAATTGTTATAGTTAGGGTGGGTGCCCATTTACGCTTTTTTAAAAAATTATTATGGTTAGGGTTTGGGTTTGGATTTTGAGTTTGGGTTAGAATTAACATTAAGGTTATAGGTAGGATTACAGTTAGATATGTTATGTTTAGGGTTGGGGTTAGGGCTAGGAGAGCGATTTTATATTTGCGCGCTGGTGCAAATAAGCTCAGCTTTTTTCAAATGAAGGGATTTTATGGTTTACCTGCTTGAAATAAAGCTAGGACAAAAGTTTTACCATTACCATCACCTGCATATTTTAACCCATTTATAAAACCAGTTCAATCATGCTTTCGCAGTGCTAATTTATGCACTTCATTTAAAATGCATTAATTTTTACCAAACTGAGCCTAAGATTAAGTTATTATTGCAAAAATTATGTACGGTAGTCTTTTGTGCTGGGGGTTCAGACTCCCAATGGCGTCCGGCAGCTGGCAACTCTGTTCCCATACCCCAAGCCAAGCCCTCCCATTGCAGATTTCTGGCTGTAAACCTGGCTAGTAGTCAGTACTAGAAATCCAAATGCGTGGCATTAAAATTTTCTTTAATGACAAGTACAAAAAGTGGGTGCATAAAAGAGTAATAGTAAAAATTAAATTTTAAGTCCTGTAAAAAAATCTTGCAAAGTCCTGGAAAATCATCTAAAAAAGTCCTGGAAAGTCCTGGAATTTGATTTTGCAGTTTCTGTGGCAACCCTGGCTTACCGTCTCACGTAGCATCGAGGAGAACTGTATAAAGCCAATAAGTCGACACGCATGCTAAATGCGCAATTAAGAGCAATATTAAACGTCATATTAGTAACAAAAAATTGAGCCCCGACGAGCCCCCCCTGAGAAAAATTCCTAGCTACGGCCCTGAGGATAAATATGTGCTACAACAACAACAACAAAACACAATGTGGATATTTCCAAATTTTGATTAGGTGTCAAGCTGCTTATTGAAACCAAACTATTAGAGTCGTATGCACCAACGTGGATTAACTTTGATCCTCGGATTATCAATGTTATATCTTCTATACCAGTGCTCTTCAACCTTTTTTGTTTTGTTGCACCCTAAAAACTCTTGTGACAAGCTCATGCACCCTGTGCTTAAAATTTGAAATGAGGCAAAAAGCCACTTTAAAATTAACTTGCAAAAAGACAATTGCTCTACAGTCTGCCCCAAAAACAACGCAAGACAGAGCACACAACAAATTCAAGAAATTATCTTTAACAACTATTTTTGCTGTTGCATATTATCACCTAACATTCTATAGCGAGATCTTTTTTAATTGCTCCCCTCATCAATGGATCGATGTAATTGAATTTCTTGTGCGGGTAAGCGTTCATCTCTGGAGTGGGAGGTTCGAGATTCAAATCTCTGGCCGGTCAAATTGCTGCGACATTTCTTCGAAGGAAGCTGTGTTGCCCAGTTGCAATGACGCGGACATGGGCCCCGCCAACTTGTTACACGCTTCGGTGTAATACAGCGAGTATAATGAAAGATTTGATTTTGATTTGAGATTTGATCTTACACAAACAAGAAAAACCACTTTCGTATCAATACGTTGAGGGCATTTGAATGAGAACGGAAATTGTTTTTTGCTATGCTTCCTTGTTCTGGCACATTATTTTAGTACGTGCACCAAAATTCGGTATATTGTGTCTCTAAATAATATCATCCGAAATCTGATTGAAGGTCAATCAGATATTCGGTTTCAGTAGTAATATTATCATAAGTGAAAGGGCATAATATCCAAGAATTAGCATCAACTGTGGCATTTTGTTCAGCAGCGAAATACTTGTCAAATTTTTTTGCAGCAATTTAATATGTGCTTCTATAAGTGGAAGCAGTTGCATCTGATTCTGTCATGAATTGCTTCCATGTTCTGTCATGAAGTCATGCAAAAAGGGAAAGTTAGAAAAATTTATTGATGCAACTTGGTTTTGCCACAGAGGTAATTTTTTAGAAAAGTTCTACGACAGAGGTATGACCGTAAAACGCAGATTCCAGTTTTCAACACATACACACAATTGCATCAGACACACGTCACAATACGACAAACATGGATTGCTTAACAGAGATTATGCTTGAGATCACATGTCACCGTTTCGAGGGACGCAATAAAAGGCTTGCCGTCCGTATGTTGCGCAGGCCTGGTGTACTCCATAAAGTGGTTTAGTTTAGTAGGCTGCCGTAACCGTAATCCTACAGATAACTATAGTCTACTGGCGATTGTGGTCTAATTTTGTATCGCAAGTACCGTGGCCTATTGAAAGAAGACGGCCGCGCATGACCCCTAACTGCGAAAAAATTAGAAGAGAAACTTTTTCGGCTTCAGTAAACAAAGCGACTCACAAAAGTTGTCCTCTAATTTTCTCGTTGTTAGGTGACGTGCAACCGTCTTTTTGTAGGCCATGCAAGAACATGAATCACTAGTACACACCTACCCAAAACAAATAGTAGGAAAGTGTCTGATGCTTGATAATTGTCCTACTGCTACAAAATGTGTTTATCTAGTTTCAAACTTATGGTAACTGTCGGTTTGTCTGATCATAGTTCTTTTTTTTTACGAATTTTTCGCAGGTTCTGCGTATATAGTCGGTAAGCTTGTGATGCACCCTTGTGTACCCTTTCGTAGTGGTGCACCCCTAACATTTTTGGTGCACCCTAGGGTGCACCGCGCACACCGGTTGAAAAGCACTGTTCTAAACCGTTCAACTTATTAGATTTATTACCGCCACGTCCTGGTGCTTACCGCCACCTCCTTGTGCCAACACGTTAATGTTTGAAATATTCACTTTGTCGTTATGTTCACTAAAACAAATAAATGAATGAATGAATAAATGCAATGTCTTGTTTTATAACTTATCGGAATGTTCATCGCACAAGTTGACAAAAGTAAAAGTTTTATATTTTGCAGTGAGATTTATTTTTGGACTTCGTGGTTCTGCTTGGCGTATGTATATGCTACCATATTTCAAAAGGCAAAAGCCTTCATTTTTTACCAGTTAAATTTCATGCTGAATTCTAAATAAATTGCTTTGCTCCACATACGTACTTGCATGGTTATTGGTTATGCTCTTACTTATTTGAAAAATTTAATCAACTCTCGTTCTGTTTCGGCAAGATACAGCTTGCGTGATAATGATGATAATTGGCTGCTTCAAACGGTAACTTGCTTAAACGTGCTAGATCCCAATCTATGTTTTCGTATGCACCACCCAAGGCACGGAATTCGTTGCCACTATGTAATTATAACCAGTACTTAAATTGTAGGGGATACGGGGGGGATCAAGAGTTAGCGTCCCCCCATCGAGGTTTGAGTGCTGGATGATCAAAGGAAAAAAACCTACAAAATCCAGTCGAATATAGCACCAAATTTCGCGGGAAAAGTGATTCAGAAGGAAAAACACTGCAACCGTCATCGAAGACCTTTTTTTTTGGTCTTCACCTAATTTTGGCGAAAAAACACTTCAGTTTTCGGCGAAGACCTTTTTCTTTTCGGTCTTTATTCAATTTCGTCGACGGAATTACGTAATCTTTACTAAGGTTTGGTCAAGGCAGCAAAAGCGTCGCCCCATGCAAAATTTTGCAATTTAAGTACTGATTAACAAAAATTAACAAAATTCATGATTATGCAACTAGAAAACCAAACAAATCTGATTACTTTTTACCTCGAGTCTCTAAATCTACTGGAAAGAATAAAATCTAATTAAAAGGTGCTAAACTACGGAAAGAAATTAGTGAAAATTTAAAAAATAAACCCTTCAATTCTTTTAAAAAGCGGTTTAAAGAAAATTTACTGAGAGATTACTGACCACACTGTTAGGTATTGATTAAGCATTGCATGTACTGTACCCGTAAGCATTTGAAAATGTGGGAGGGTCGCTACAAACAAAATTGTCTCTTGTCTGTACTATTCGCTGTACTTCATTATTTTATTGCAGATTTGTGTGATAACGTATATTGCGCATATTAACAAGGAACATCTCGACTAGGAAACCATAGGGTTATTTGGTGCTCCTTGTGTTTCGAATCTGACCTCTGACTTGTATGTTAAACGTTTGTTACTAATAAACTACTTTACTATCTCTGCGCAAAATTGAAACTTTGTACCTTTTCAAGAATCGTTTCTTGGCATATTTAGCTTTTGAGGATATTACGACTGTTTGATGCCACTATTTTGCTGCTTATTGCTGTAGAATCAATACCTCTGTTGTGTATTAACTTTACTTCTGTTAAGCTATTTAAATGTTACTTTGGTCCTGAGTCATATGCATTGAATCTTGTTGGTGTTATCTCAAGGGGGATATACAGTAAATTGTTGTCAAAGGTGGAGTCCTCGAGGACAACATTTTGAAGTCCTTGGCCTCGAAGCCTCAAGTCCTCGGAAATTGCCCTGTCCTCGGCTCGAGGACAGCACTATTTTTTGAATTGTTAAAATTTTGCAGATAGCCTGAAAAATTGTTTTGATGACCTTTTTTTTGGAGATCACCTGAGAAAAAATTTTGAAGATCCTTTTTTTTTTAGAACACTTGCGCTTGTGTCTTTGGTCCTCGGCCTTGGCCTCGAGCATTTCTGTCCTTGTCCTCGAGAGAGTCCGTCCTCGCAAGGGCTGTCCTTGGCATTAGCCTCGAGCCTTGTGTGCTCGACTCCACCTCTAATTGTAATTATTTTCATTATTATTCCAATTTAAAACTAAAACGTGGTATTGCAATCGATATTTGGGGACTTCGCGGCATTATCCAACTTTTACTGAACTTTTTTAAGCTTTAAAATAGTGATCCGTATGCTTGAAACAAATCTGTAGAAAATGTGGTCCTTGATAGTCAGATCATTTAATTTAAATGCGCTCCTTTCAAATTTTCTTTCACTAAGTTAAATCGCTTTGTGGTTATTTGAGTTCAAAATTTTAATCTCTCGAAGTTATCAAAAATAGTCGAGTAACGTCCATCAAAAAGCTCGCACAACAGTTTACAATACAACGTCAAATCTCAGCACTTTTTAATTTTATACGAATTCTTAAACAGTTTTTCACTCCATTTGAAATAACATAAAGCGGCCTTTAAAATTCCAGCGACTCAAGCAAATTTCGTTACATCAACCACACTTATAGCCATGTGCGGTTCTGAAAACGCTCTTTCGCATCGCAATTCAACATATTATGGCATTGGTATACCGGTTGTTTCAAAATTAAAGCCCTCTCCCTCAACAGCATAATAAAAAAGTGCTAAAGTTATGCAAATTTAAAACAGGCAATTATTTAAGTTTTTTACTAAATCGTTCATGCTTTTGCCGCATAGTCGTCATTCTCGGGTGGTATAATTTGGCAAATTGCAAAAAAAGGCCGAGAATAAAAATCTATTTTCCCTCGCTAATGCTTCACTTACAAGTTGTCACAGGTCGATGAGAATAACTTGGTAAACCATCGCAGTTTTCTATACGCCCTTTAGTTAACAATTTTTCGAGATGTCTACCCAGCATCCTTTTGTGAAGATTCAGCTTAGAGCCTTAGGAGATGAGAGGTGCTGAGAATGCACCGGTATTTCAGGCTAACATTGTTTATCAATCCATCTAATTTTCTCTGAATCATTAGCTATGTTGGTTTATTAAACTGAGCTACTCGACATGAAAGCAAAAAAAAATTGAAATCAAAGCAGCTTAGTAGAAACTTACGTTAATGAACTTCAAACTAGTCTAATGAAGAAAACCTCATAAGTTTTCAAGTAAGCGGTAGAGGGAGGGACCCAAATTAAAAAAACTGTATAGTTATTAAATCCATTATTTAGCACTAAAACTTCCTTACTTAAATTCTTCAAAAACCTTGAGCCATAAAAAAGTAGGCTTTCTCAACGTCACAGGTGACAGTTTTGAGAAAAAAAAAACTCAACCATGTAGCTCCAAATATCAAAGCCATTAAGCTCATTTTGAGGATGACATCACAAGCGAAATCTGGGGACATCCAATGTGAATGTTTCGATGTTTGAACTGTGTTTGTTTGAAATTTTTTTCCTGTCTTTGATCGCGTATTTTTTGTTTATGATAATTTCTTTGATGCTGCTTTGTGTATTTAGTTTATGATTCTGTTTAGTTGTTAAGCTTACTCTACTTTTTAATATCTACTCATTTCAAAAATTCGATCCATCTAGGTCTAACTGTTCAAAAGTTCAAAAATTTGGTACCCTGTTTGAGGTACGCCCATTTTGGTACCCCAAATTTTGTCAAATTTTATTTCTTCTTTGCATTGGCCTACGCTGAAAATTTTATTTGTCTAGCATCAATTGTTAAAAAGTTTAAATTTTGACGGACCCGTTTTGGGGGGAAAAACTTATTTTGGTATCCCCAAACTTTGGTCAAATTTTATCTTTCTTTTATATTTGCTTACTTCAAGCACTTCATGTTTCCAGCTTAACAAGTTAAAAACTTTGAATTTTGGAAGGCCTCGTTTGGTTGGGACTCCCCATTTTTGAACCACGATGTTTTGTTAGGTTTGGTGTATTTCTAATATCTACCCATTCTGAAAATGCGATGCATCTGCCTCTAATGGTTTAAATGTTCAAAATTTTTGGCGGCCCAATTTTAGGGAAAACCCCCATTTTGGTAACCCCAAATTTGGTCAAATTTTATTTTTTCTGCATGTTTACCTATACTGAAAAATTTGTGTACTTAGCATGAGTGGTTAAAAAGTTCCAATTTTAACAGCCCTGTTTGAAGGAAAAAAACCCAATTTTGGTACCCCAAAACTTTTTCAAATTTTCTTTTTCCCTTATATTACTTTACTTCAACAATTCATGTGTCTAGCTTTAAAGGTTAAAAAGTCTGAATTTTAGAGGGCCTGTTCGGGGGGAACCCCCCATTGTGGAACCCCCGATTTTTGTTAGGTTTTGTTTATTTTTAATAACTACCAACTCCGAAAATTTGATCCTTCTAATTGTAATGGATTAAAACTTCAAAATTTTGCAGGACTCGATTGAGGGGGATCCCCTCAACCTGGCACCCTTGATTTCAGTCCCACTCTAGTCCTCCCTGATATCTTCAATCGCTCAAACTTTGAATACAGTGCATTCAGCGGTTTAAAAGTTTATAGCCGTAGCAGCAAAAAAAAAGTAAGAAAAAAAAGTATTCAGGTTGGGGTAAACAAGCATAACCAAAAGAAAGGTGGTTGATAGTGTGCTCAAAAATTACAATTCATTTTCCACCAAAATTGGTAATTACTGAGATATATCGGTTCAAAATCGTCAACTTTCTGCCCATTTTCGGCCTGTAACGTTTTGATCACATGACTGGGCGCCCCAAAACTCGGTATGCATAAATGGTTTGTTAGCACCCACATTGTGTACAAATTTCAGCTTTACACACCAAGCGGTTCTTGAGTTATAGGCGAATTAATAAATTTTCAAGCCGAAAATCGCCATTTTTTAATGTTTTTTTGTGTGTCGATTTACGATCACGTGGTCTAGAATCCCCAAGATTGGCACACATAACGCTTTTATTAATTCTCATGTTGGGTCCAAATTTCAGTTTCTTAGGTTGTAGTTTTTGCTGGTTAAGAGCACATCAATCCTCATCTTCCAGAATTTGCGAACAAAAACAAAGGTACTATGCGCTCACGCGAAGCCCCAATAAACTGTATTCGCTAGATCAAAGGAGCCAATCTTGAATTACACTCTAATTATAGGCAGCAATTGACCCCAAAATTGGTCTAAATTTTTTTCCAAAATATTGTTAACTCTCGGAATAAAGTTAATCCACGTTGGTGCATACGACCTTTAGGCTATTTTTAAACAAACATAGCTACCATTTATGTTCATTACAAACAATTTATATAAATATAATTGTTCAAATATTTAACCGGCCAGTCGGTCGAGCGGTAACGCGTTGGTGGGCTCCGCCAACTCGTTACAAGCTTCGGCGTAATACAGCGGGTAAAATGAGAGATTTCATTTGATTTTGGTATGATCAAATATTTTAATTAAGTATTGTTAGAACATTACTATTCTACTGATTTTGCTTCAAACCAGTCATAAATATTTCCGTAGTGATTTTGGATCAGCCAATTAAGGAATTCCACTGTAGTTTTACTTTGACTTAAAGTTACCGTATAAGAGTGAGGCTGAAAGACTTTCTACATTATTTCATTTATTTTAAAAAGACTTACTTCATTGTTTGGGATCGCCAACTAGAGATACTAACATGTTTTAACACAGTCTTATATCATTTTCACGGCGTTGCATTCAATAACATAAGCAATACACCGAAAACAATTTAATGCAATATGCGCTGAGCTAAGTGACACATTTAGGGGAAAAGGAAGTTTTCACTGCAGCAGAAACGTCAACGGCAATTAAAGGGACAAAATCTGGAAAAGCTGCTGGTGAAGATGAAATCAGACCTGAAATGTTGAAAGCACGACTGGAGAAGGAATTCTCTGGTTAACACGAGTGTATCAAGTTGCGTGGAAGTATGGCAAGATCCCAGAGATTGGCAAACAGGTAATTATCCCGATATTCAAGAAAGGAGATCGCAAGCAACGTGCAAACTACAGAGGGATATCACTCCTCAGTTTACCAGGGAAAGTATATGCCAAATGCCTTGAAGGGAAATGCCGAGAAAAAATGAAATCAAAACTGGATGATGGTCAGTGCGGTTTTTATCCGGGTCGCAGCAACGCTGACCATATCGTCATTATGAAGCAAATCTTCGAGAAATCTTGGGAGTATGGCAAAGATCTTTTTGCATGCTTTGAAAAAAGCATATGACCGAGCTCCTCGGGATAAACTTTGGAAGGTTTTGCGGGAGTATGGCGTTGATGGTCAGTTGTTAGGTGCCATTAAGTCATTCTACTGCCGACAGGAGGTTTATGTTCTAATAAATGGCAAGCAATTAAAGCCGTTCCTTGTGGGCGTTGGACTCCGACTAGAATGCGTTTTGTCACCTCTTCTTTTCATTGTTTACATGAATTGGATCGACAAATGCAGCCAAATTGATGAGTGTGCCATGTCTGGGAATTGCCAAATCAGTCGTCTGCTATTCGCTGATGATTTGGTTCTGCTTTCTTCCTCAGAAACTGGCCTTCAGCGCGCATTAAATAACCTTGCAGATGCATGCAATACCGCCGGAATGAAAATAAGCACCGCCAAAACTGAGGTAAGTACCTCATCTTTCAAGAAACCCTGATCAGTGCGTGTTACAAGTGAATGGAGCGACACTGAAGCAGGTAGAGAAGTTCAAATATCTTGTGGTTGCATTTACGAGTGACGGAAGGCAAGACAAAGAACTGAATACCCGAATAGGCAAGGCTAGTGCAGTAATGCGAGCTTTGCACTATTCGGTTGTTATGAAACGAGAATTGTCAAAAAAGGCAAGGCTTTGAATTTTCAAAAAGTTTTTGTGCCCTTTCTCAACTACGGTCATGAATCATGGGTAATGACCGAAAGAGTGCGATCACAAGTGCAAGCGTCCGAAATGAGGTTTTTACGAAGAATCGAACGAGTTACACTGTTTAACAAGGTGCGTAGCTCTGAGATTCGAAAATCTCTTAACATTGAGCCGTTACTTCTCCGAATTGAAAGATCTCAGCTTAGATGGTTTGGCCATTTAAGCAGAATGCCCCAGAAAAGACTCCCCAAGCAAGCTTTACATGCCAAAGCAAATGGGAGAAGACCAGCAGTTGGACAACATAGAACTAGATGAACCAATTACATTAAGGATCTTGGATAAAATCGTTTGGAACTTTACTCTTGCGAAATGATGGAGGTGATGGAAGACCGTGAAGTGTGGTGGATTAATCTCGAGCTGCTGCCCCCACAACCCTCACGGAAAAGCGGGCAATGAAGAAAGAAGAAGAAAAACATGCGCTGAGCTATCGAGACTTGTTTCGACCTTGCTCAAGGGGTCTCATCAGGCAACAATAACCCAATATATACATCGCTTAAACAAAATATACACATTGTACAATTAAGTTAAAATTCAGGTAGAAAATTATTACAGTATACGTATCTGTTTAGTTTATATACATTTCCGTGACGATAAACACTTTTGACAGTACATGGAAAAGTACCGGGAGAGCTCTAGTTGAGCGTAAATATACGACACTATGCAGGGAAGCTTCAGCAATATAGCAAAATGGCTTATCGAAGTAAAGCTTTTTGAAATGTTTAACTTTGTAGCCGTTGTGCTAAATTTCTTAAGCTTCTTTAGGTAAAGTCACCCATTTACATTCAACTAGAGCTCTCCCTGTATTTTTCCATGTACTGTTAAAAGTGTTTGTCGTCACGGAATTGTACAAAAACAAAACAGATGCGTATATTGTAGTAATAATTTTCTACCTGAATTTTAACTTAAATGCACAATGTGTATATTTTGTTTAAGCGATGTATATATTGGGGTATTGTTGCCTGATGAGACCCTTGAGCAAGGTCGAAACGCGTCACAATAGCTAGCTCATATTGCGTTACATTGTTTTCAGTGTATTGCGTATGTTATTAAATGCAACGCCGTTAAGATAACATTAGAGTGTGTCGAAATACGTAACTATCTCTAGTTTGCGATCCCAAACATCGAAGTAAACCTTTCTAAAATGTTTATCTTTGTAACCGTTTTGCTGAACTTTTTTAATTGTTTTTGAGTTAAAAACTATTTACCTCGACAGTATCAGATTTTTTTAGAAAAGCTTCAATGTAATTTTTGTTTCATTGTTTCATTGTAATAATGTGCTAAGTTTAAAAAAAATATAAAGAGTCGTGTGTCCCACGCAGATTAACTTCGATCCGAAGATCAAGAATTTTCTATGTTCCACACCATTGACCTTGTTACAATAGACCAAAATAAACTGAATTCGCTAGCTAAAAGAATTTACTCTTTTAATCACATTATAATCATAGCAAGCTCAATTTGCTCTGCTATTTGTCTAAATTTTTCCCGGAAAGCTTTGTTGGTCTACGTCTAAACATCAATTTTCGTTATAATGCAAAGGACTCTAAAAGTTTTAAAAGGGCATTCAACCCGAATTTTGAAAACTTGCAAAAAAATCTTAAAAAATATGTTTACCAACATGACCCCATTGCGATTTTTGCAAATCATCCGGTTAAGGAAGTCTAAGAGAAAAAACTTTATGTTTTCCCCTTAGAATCCAAATTTCGGCCATCTTGTTTCAAGTAGATTGCGCAATAATTTAGTTTGTAACTTCTATTTCTAAGTCTTGCTATGTACCGGGATTTTTAGGACTAGGTGAATGCTGTTCGAATTCAGAAAGGTTAGATGCTTTCCTAGTATGCTTTGTCTGCCAAGTGCTAGCTAATTAGTCGGAATAAGATAAGGCTTTAGTGCTGTAGGCGTAGTAGTCTATAGCCTATTGCAGATTGTGACAATTGCTTCGTATAGATAGCCTATCCGAAAAAATTATTGCCTGTTGAAGGCTACGGCATCGTAGCTGACAAGATATTAGACTAAGATTCTAGTTTTTAGTGAGCCAGTAAGTTTTATGCGATTATTGCGCAATTGGTTTAGGCCTAAAGATCAGAAAAGACCAGTTAGTTTTTCCCATAAAAATGAAATTGCAAGCTTCAGTGCTAAGCATTTTAGTAAGCATTTTTCGTTTAGGTTTGTTACGGTAATCAGCAGGTACCTATCAAGCCACTTCCTCCACAGCTGCTAATGTAGTCAGTCATTTGGAACAATTTTGACCTACGTCCTTTCAGTTTGGTTATGTTCAGAAAGCGTTTCTCCTTAGTCTAAGGGGAAAAATAATTGCCAATATCTTACGATTTCTTGGCCGAAGAGAATCAAAATTGGTGCGAAAAAATTTAAAAAAATTGCCAGAGTTGTTTCATTATGGTTTCCAAGAAAAAAGTTTTAAAGAAAAACGTCCTGAATGCCCTTTTAAGCTCAGTTTTAATTGACATCAAGATGGCGTCCACTATTCATCATTCAATTCACATTAATGCAAGCTATAAAAGCTAGGAAAAGAAATTTTTACATTGGATTTTCCAAAAAACCGGCGAGAAAAACCGTATTAATTTATGTTGTGCATTTACTGTACAACGATACACTGTAAAAAAAATCCGTAATATTACTCACTTTTAGGAAGTAAAGTTTTACTTACAGAAAGAGTTAATTGTTCTACTACTCAAAAGTAGTAAAAAAATGATCTTCAGGTAGTAAAAAAATGAACTTTCTGTAACTTTACTTGTCTTTGGGAGTAAGTGTTTACTAAAAATAGTAGTTCTTTGTTTTCACGCCCAAATTTAGTAAATAAAAGACAGCAAGTTTGTAATATTAAACTTTTTTAGAAGTAAATTTTTATCTCGCCTATAAAAAGTTGTTTTTACCGCCCAAAATCTGGTAAAGTTTTTGCTGCTAAAAATCTGGTACCGGTAAAATTGCAACTTTGCATCCCCGCGGAACAAGATTGTTTAGTTTAATCGACCAAGAATTAACCCGTGTCTACCGACTGCGAGACAAACCTTCTAACCACAACGCCGTCGTCATTGCGTGGATCAAGTCACTCATTTCATTTTATTTAGTCATATTTTCATTCTCCTTTGCAAGAAAACGATGGAGGTGCTATACGAGCTCGCGCTAAGAAGTTGCCAGCTACCTGTTTACCAGAGGTGGAGTCGAGGACACAAGGCTCGAGGCCAAGGCCAAGGCCAAGGACACAAAAAAAATCCGAGGCCAAGGCCAAGGCCAAGGACAACCTTTCCGAGGACAGAACCTCTCGAGGCCAAGGACAGGAATGTTCGAGGCCAAGGCCAAGGACCGAGGACACAGGCGCAAGTGTTCTCCAAAAAAAAAAAAACGTCTTCAATAATTTTTTTTAGGCGATCTCCAATTCATAGGCGTACCCAAAATTTTTGATTGGGGAGGTCTAAACCACAAATCACTTGAAATGACGTCATCAAAATTTTTCCAAAGAGGAAGTTTTTGTGGGACAAATACATTGTAGGATGGAAGATCTGAAATCGTTGGCTGTTGGCAAGTAACCAATATTTTGCAAAGAGAGAGGGCTTAAACTAATAGTTCAAAAACGCAAATATTTAACTTTGGAAACGTGTTGAGTAAGCTGGTGTAGCTCAAAGCTATCACAAACGGGAGGTCTGGAGGCGAGGCCTCCAGCCGCCAGAGGCTTTGAGGGGGGAATTTTTTGTAATTTTTTGGAAAAAAAAGCTATTTTAATGCCATTGAATCACATTTCGCAAGTGTACAGAGCCATTTAAAAGCACTAGATTTTTGACATTTGAAAGCCAATTGAAAAAACCAAATTGGTTAATACTCCTTTTACTTGCAATTTAAGTCCAAAACACGTTTAACATCTTGGATTTTGGGGTTAAATTTAATTGTAAGTGATCTGGTCCAGGTAGGGGAAGTAAGGTGCATTGTCTCTTCCAACATTTTAGCAGTAAGTAATAATCCACTCGAAGATTTTCCTTAGAGATTTTTGTTTTGTCAAGACAATAACCAGTTATAAGAGTACATGTTCGGCTAGGGGGCCCAGGCCCCCTCAATTGAAGTTTAATGATTCGTTCAATCAGCATTTTCCATGGCCAATTTTTTAAAAAAGTATTTTGTGCATAAAAACCGGCGAGGTTGGAGGTGAATTACTAAATTGTTATTGAAAAATGGTAAAATAGATTAACCTTACGGCAACTAACCATGTTATTGCCGGGCCGGATTTATTTCGCGCTAGGCCCCTGGCACTTAGGATATTTTCGCAACATCTTTCTGCCAAATATAGGTGAAGACCAAAAAAAGTCTTTCGATTTTAGCTCGGAGCCCTTAGCTGGTACTCAGGCGCGTAGCCAGAAATTCGCAATGGGGAAGGGCTGTTTTGGGGGTCTGGGGGCAGGCCCCCAGTCGCCGGAGGCCAATGGGGGTTAGGGGCGAAGCCCCCAGCTGCTGGAGGCTGGGGGTATGGGGGCGGAGCCTCCAGCGCTCGAAAATGTTGCATTTTTTTGCCAAAATAACTTAATTTTAGAGCTATTTTAATGCAAAATAATGCTTTTTAAACGTGGCATAAAAATTGGCAGCCCAACATGATTCAACTGGTTGCATTAATGGGCTATATGGGAAGTGGCTAATGATAACATTGCAGTTCTCTTGTTTACGTGCTGGTAAAACATAAAATCCTATTACTCAATAAAACTCACACGGAGTAATCTATTTCGTCTATGTTTTATAACGAAAAATAATTGGGGGAAGGGCTAATGGAAAGATATTTGAGAGGAGTAACTGGTAATTAACTAACACCATAGGTGTGCAAGTTAATGCAAAACGTTAGCTTCGTTAGCCACTAGTCCGTTAACAAACTTCACGCCTCCGTTAACGTTAATCCGTTATTTTCAGCTTTAATTAACGGAAGTTAATAAAGTCCGTTAATTCGTTAACATTTTGTAATTTACATTTCTTGTTATTCACTCGCTTCTAGAATACGTATTGACGCTGTAGAGCTGATAGTAAGAAAATATTTATTGCTGTGGTGGTCTTTTTGTGTTTTGAAGTTATATTTTACAGTCTAATCTAATTTCAAGATAAAAATATAAGTTCACATGCACTAACGAAGCTGCGATTGGAAAATCTTTGGAAATTGTGATCAGCGATAATTAATTGATACCAGTGCAAAATGGTTTGTCCAGGTACGATGAATGAATAATGGTGCAAAATATTGACGATAAAAACCTTAACGGAAGTTAACGGAAGTTAATTTAGTCCGTTAACAGAACTTAACGGAAGTTAATTTAGTCTGTTAACATGAAAAAACTTTTTAACGGATTAACGAGTTAATGAAAAAGTTAGCTTCGTTATTAACGGATTAACAATTAACGGACTTGTGCCCACCTATGACTAACACTGAATAGCCCCCCCCCCACTCTAATTCCTGAGTTTATGGTGCATTTGTTGGTAAAACCTATATTAGGAGTTTTTACATTAGCGATCAAATTTGATTGTTTATTTTCGGGCATTTTTTCAAAGTTTTCATTGATTTGTGACTTTAATTTTTGACAATTAGCCCCCCCCCCCCTGAATATATGTTTCAAATGATGCTTTAAATCACTTTTTAGTCAATTCCAGCGCAAAAAACAGTCTCAAAAGAGCTACAAACGTGGTATTTTCCTTGTTCTGCATTTTGTTTGACAGGCCAATGGGGAGGGGGCTATATTCCCCGCCTTTCCCATGGCTACGTTACTGCTGGTACTGCGTCACATTATGGTAAATCCGGCCCTGATTAATGCATTACGTTCACAAAAAGGCTAGATGTGGACCTGAGATAGCAACTTTTAAGACAAAAACTCTCCGTTTTCTTCGGGTCATACGTTTAAACTGACTGGCAAAAATTGAATTGAGGGGGACGCGGAGCCCCTGGTCTTCAATATTGTTTTTAGTTATCCTGTTGTAAGCGAAAAATGGTAAAAAGAAACTGATGCTGAAGAAACTATAGGCTTTTTTGTCACAGTTTTGTCATTGGTGAAATTTCAATTGGGAAGGGGGGTGGACCCCCAGCCCCCCTCCCCTTGGCAACGCCTTTGCTCCAAGTGAGGAAAACAAAAGAGGTCCTCGCAAATTTTCTGCAATGTTTCTGGCGTTTTCCAACGAAATTTCAACTGTTCAAAAAATAGTGCTGTCCTCGAGCCGAGGACAGAGCAATTTTCGAGGACTTGAGGCTTCGAGGCCAAGGCCAAGGCCAAGGACTTGACCTTCGAGGCCAAGGCCAAGGCCAAGGACTTCAAAATGTGTCCTCGAGGACGTCCTCGAGGCCAAGGACGTCCTCGAGGACTCCACCTCTGCTGTTTACCACATAAAGAAGGGGGAATCCCGCTAAGTGCCGTTCCAAACTGAACAACAAGAAAATTTGTCGGCTTGTTCTCCACACTGTCCCTTTAATGCTGAACGCCAAGCAGCTGGGAAGCTGCGAATACCAATTTTTAAGTCATTGGTTTGTTCCGACCGCAAATCAAACCCCAGTCTTCCGGCTACAAGGCGGGCGTTCTAACCGCTACACCACACCATAGTCCTTAAATATTACACCACACCAAGTCGCCGGTTCAAAAAAGCTGAACTTGAAAAAACCTGAAACAAAAACTTCAAAGATCTTATCTATGGTAAGCCCCAGTTACACAAATGGCCTTTTCGGAAAATCCGTGTTAATCCGCGACTAAACTCAAACCCTGTTTTTAAAATACTACTACCGAATGAAGTAAAACGAAATATTCGGTCACGTGATTAAGTTTTCAGAAAGGAGCCAATCAGCGTTTTCGTAAAATCTGCCATGCGATCTCACATCCACAAATCACAATCAGGTGAAGTAGAAAATTGTCGTATGGTGATAGCACGGTAGTTGGACTGTAGTTGGATGTCAGGGCTTGAGTGTATCAGCATGGCGCATTTAGAGTGGTCCGCAAGAGTACAACAACTGACTGAATATCACGTGAAGGCCTAGGCCTACAGGTATATTTATGATGTAGGGCTACTTAATTAGCGCCTTCCGACACTGATAACAGAGAGATAGGCTAGTTTAGCTGTAGGCCTATGCCAGCTTAAAAATTCCAATAACAGCCCTGCTGTAAGCAGTTACCGGTAGGTCCTATGCTTACTTCAGCAGTCACTAGTCAGTGTAATGGAAGAGATTAACATGTTAGTTGTGTTCAGTTAAATTTTGTTTATAAATACGTAACTGTGCAGCGAAGCACCTTAGACCTGTTTGTGGTTTAATAGTCTATCTAGATTGTGAAAAGATCGGTAGACCATCAGCTGCAATCATAGCCTACGTTTACCATCTAAAACAATCAAATAGGCGAAGCAGCCTACAAATTTTAAGTTTCCATCAGTGTAAGGCTGTGGTTCAATTTCGTTTCATTGTTGCATCCTTGGATAAGCAGATAAGATGCCGATGCTTCACAATGATGGCATAGTATCCTAGGTTGGCCTACCGGTATCTGCTTGGAGTGCCTTAGAAGGCCAATAATGGGCTAGGTCTATACTGGTATGTACCGGTAGTGTCCAGCCTATTTTAATTTTTAACTCAAAGCGTTTTGGTGTGTAAATTTGACAGGCTCGTTTAGCTCTTTAAGCAGAACCCTGAATGCTTAATGCTTACCTGTTAGAGACTTGCGTTTTTGAACCTGAGATGCAGTGCACATATGATTCAAGCACTCAATATGCACCTGATGTTTTAAACATGCTAAGTATGTCATGTGATATTAACAAAGCATCTGTTTGTAAGTCTGTAGTATATAGAGGTACACATTATACTGCTGGACAGTATGTCGTTTTAAGCAAACGTGATTTGGACGTTGTTGCTGGTAAAGTTATGATGCTTGCGCAACTTGAAAATGAAGTGCTATTGGTGGTAAATATGTGTCTTGCACATTTTGTATTTGCTTTGGGAGTTCATGAACTAGTGCCTTCTGGAGGTGACCTTTCATGCATTGCCATTAGTAATTTACATGATTACTATCCTTTGTTTCCATACAACATTGTTCATGGATGCAGTCATTTGGTGCTAAAACACCAGATAGTGTAAATTGTATATACCACGTATAGACTTTCACAAGAAATATCAGCTACACTGCAAGACTAGGCAGAGCTCAATCTAGAAGCCTAATTGTTATTGCTAAAAAAACATTTTCCCGTTTTTATTTAAAAAGAAATAATGGAGTTCTAAGCATGCTGTAGAGCTGGTTTTGTTTATTTTTATTTGTTTACGTTTTTGTTGCTGTTGGAACTACATTGCCAATCTGCTTAGATGTTGTTTCTTTTTGCATACAGTGCTAAAAAGTTTTCCAGAAGATAAATTAGGTAACATATAGATAATATAAGTATTACCGGTGTAGTTGCTGTTAACCATGGATAATGGAATATCAGATAAGTTAATGGAGCTGATTCCATCTCTGTCTTCTGAACAATTGCAATTGGTTCTTGAAACGTTAACAGATCTTGGTGTTGAAACTTGAAATGATTTGAGACATGTCAAAGAAAGTGATTTTCAAACCGTATTAAAGCCAGTACATGCAAGGAAACTAATTAGTAGTTGGAACACTGTTGACAAGGGTGATCAGCCTAGCTGTTCAAGCACTGAACGAGTATCTTCCAGTACTTCGTTGAACGCAAGTAGTGCTGATGATTGGGATTTCTGTTTCCAAATTTCTTGGGATCTTTTTCCTCAGGACCTTCTTGACGCGTGCAAGGAAGGTCAACGGCCTTTACATCAAGATCGTCTACAAATGATTCGCATCATTGTGGAAGAAGTGCACAAAACTGCTAGAAATATAAAAAAAAGGAACTGGGAAAGGATTGCAGAATCCATGGTACGAAAGTATCCAGAATCATTCAGAGATGTGGTAGATGGACTGGTTATTGGTACTGGTATCCAATCGTTGGCATCGCAGCTTATGTTCCATTCAGGAAACATCAAAAGTGTTTCCAAAAACCCCAATACAGCCAAAAATCATGGTGCTTCTAATGAAATTTCTTCCGATCAAAGTTTGATTGCTCTTCAGGAAGAACTGAAATCGTCATATTTTTTGCAAGATCATGATGAAAATAAAGTAATGCAGCAAATGAAGGATACTTAATCTCTGCAGAGAAAAGATATCGATCATAAACTTTTGTTTTCGGAAATCAAAGCAAAATGGCCTTTCTTGTTTGAAGAAAAATGCATGTTTCAACATTTGGAAATCCAACTAAATTGCTCTAACTATTTACAGAAATTCACTCAAAACATGTCCGAAGGATCCATCAAACTGTACAAGTACGTACCGGTATCTATTTATTAATGAGAAAAGCATATGTTACATATTTTGATTATATGCCGTGATCATATGCTTTGATTGTAGTCAAGGAGCTCTCTATACTATAAATATTGTTCATCCCTTTTGATTTTTAGATAGTTGACTGACTTTAGTGGAGCAGATGGGTGAAACTGGCAAGTTTTGAGAGATTCGGACATTTTTCTTCATTTGCAGAATCATACTATTAAAGTTTTATTATAGCTTTGTTTTTAATACCTACATTGGTCTTTTTATCTTGTAAATTATGAAGACAATGAATGCTCCGTCCAAGTTGTAACAACTTCGGTGTAGATGAACCACGGTCCACGATCATGTGAATAAGTTTTGTAAAATCAAATTGTATCGTTTGGGATGTTTAGAACAATAATCGTGATAAAATTCCATTTATGTTTGCAGTGCTTTGAAAAAGTCTTCGAAAGCGGAAGTGGCCGAGATTATCGGAAAGATTAAAGCGGAATGCCAACATTTGGAAAACGAAATTCCGAAATCATGTGGTTCGATTGCATTAGTTGCATCTTATTTTAAAGAAGACTTGACTACTATAGTCTATTGCTGTGAAGTAAGTTTTGTGCACCTGATTTTTCTAAATTTATGAACATTTTAAACTATCTTCAATAACAATCTATTTCCATTACTTGTAAAAGATAAACTGGTGCGGGCCGGTATATTTTTTCTTGCATTTTTGATCTGAATAGTCTAAATGATAAAGGTCGGTATTACTAACTGCAGCAGTAAGTGCGATTATAACTGAAAAATATGAACATGCTGTACAAGCTATAACAATATGCATTGTGCAATATACCTACTGTAGTTAAACTGCTGACTGTAATACTGTACTATCAATTTATTGATTGATTACTGATGTAGTTATTCAAGTAAGCAAACTATGCATTTTTGATACGTACGTTAACTAAGTTTTTGAAGCTTTAGCTAAAAGCTTACGTAGTAGGCCTACAAATGCAATATTGCATTTTGCCTCAAATTTTTTTTTTCAGGATTTGAATCTGTCCGAGATACTGCAAAACCTTCCTGCTCATCCTTTAATAATATGCTCAGGTAAAAACGTTAAAGAACCGAAGTTTTGAGTGACTATTTGAGCTTTTGTTTACCAGCAAAAACAGCGTATAATGTCTTCCTACAGGTTCATTGTTTGAAATTAATAACATACAAAGGTTGCCTTTTTACCTTTTTATACATGTTGCCCGATCGCTCCTCTTCTTGGCCGCTGTGCCTCAAGTCAAGATATGAAAACTTTTGGGATAACAGTTCAATGATTAGAAAGCAAGATCTTCTCAACCCATGCTCCTTGCAAAATTATTATTTATCTGACATCAGTGGTTTCTGGGGCGTGCTGCTTTGGGGCTATAATTTTCTTTAATTGCGTAGGGGAAAGCTTGACCTCCATCCAGATCTGTTATTGGCTTCTTTCTTTTTGATCTGACCTCAGGTTAAATACTATTCTTTTTTCACCGGGTACACATCCTAAAGTATTTGATGCTATATAAACGATGATAATAGCAAATTTGTGGTTCATATGTGTGTGCTAGTGCTATCTTTTTTGACAATTTGATATAATCGATGTTTTTGTTCAGGAGCCATCGTTGCAACCTGCGAGAAATTCTATATCGTAATTGAAAAGAGATCGGTGTTTGAGACATCGTCTTTCTATGTTGCATTGGCATACATGCTTAGCTGTTATTTCGTGTTAAACATGGTTTATCCAGGAAAAGTTGAGGGAACTTTAGAATTTATTCAAAGGTAAGGATTAAGTTACGAGCATTACTCTTAAAATATCCGTAAGCCGATTATACTGTAGCTATAAATTTTTATCTTGTTCATGAATTAACGGCAAGTTGATTTTTTCGTTTTGAATTTTTTTTGTACGTGAAATTATTAGTGTAAACGCAAAATAGATTTTTCAGCTTTGGGATTATGTTAATACTGACTGCACATTGCTCTGCTTTGAGCAGCTCCGCTGTCCGAGTGGATAGAACGTCTGTTTTTGAAGCTGTAGGGTTTGGATCGTTCCAGAAACTGGTCAAATCCGAGTCTTAAAAATTAGTGTTCACTTTTCCCTGGTTGACGCTCAGTATTGAAGTGGACAGTGTCAAGAACAAGCCGGCAAGTTTCACTTGTTGTGCTGTTGGGAAAGGCGCTTGGTGGGATTCCCCTATCATTATGCGGTAGACAGATGGTAGACTGGTGGCAGCTTGACTCGAACATCACGAGGTCCCTTTGCTGTCTCCTGGCCAAGCAAACTTGGTATGTAAAATATGTAAACTTTCAATGTATATACGGTAACTTTCGTATAATTTGCAGATACTTTGCTCGGATTGGAGGAGCTGATGCTGATAAGCAGAAAAAGACTGCCAAAAAGAGAAAGTGGGGTGTCCACCCAAAGGTTATGAAACTTTTACTTGAGCTTGAGCAATGAGTAAATGCCTTTTTGCTCATCGGAACTGAGTAACATCCTGCATGGTACTTGTAGAACTTTCTTTCGGTCACTTGCGATGAACGATTGCCACTGAGCACAAGCAGCATGATATTATTAAAGCGTGGCGATGTCGTTTGAAGTGCGAAGAGATTTCGATCTTTTGATTTCGGCTGGGAGTTGTTTCGGTGGCGGTGAGCACTGAGCAAGGCCTAATGCTTGCCCCTGCTTCTGGAAATTATTCCGGAGTGAAAAGTACTTTCTTTCTCTGTTTCTGTTAGGTGTTACAAGGTACAACACAACATAATTGCTTAATTCGAATTACAATTTTTAATTGTGTAATGTGCACCGTTTGTTGGGCTATAACGATTGACTGATTGTGTAAATTGCTATCTCAAGTGTCCAACTTCTTATTCATGTAATAAATTCATTTGAAATGTGAGGTCAAGTTGTCAATGTTACAGTTACTCTGTTGGTAAAATTACTCATTTTTCAGTAAACTATTAACGGATTTTGGGAGTCAAACTGCTGCCTCCTCGATGGGCAGTAATTCTACTTCTCCGCTGTATTTCATGCAACGACACAACGTAGTATTTCTAAGTTATTATGCAGTAAACAGTTTTACTCAAATCATTGTAAAATAACTCTCTTTAGCATGTAATTTCACTACATTTGTAATGAAAACGTTAACTGTTAAATTAACGTAAAATTACTTAAGTGGCATTACTGTAGTTTACTTTTCCAAAAGTAGATTTAACACATAAAATAGTAAAAAGGTTTACGAATTTGTTAGTAAAGTTAAAAACTTCTTTGGAGTCAAACTGCTGCCTACTATTTGGGTAGTAAAAATTTTTAACAGTGTAGTCGCTTATTTATACTACCACTGTAGTATTTACACTACACTAGGCCTATTCATAATCGTATACAGAGTTAAAATGGCGACTATGATTACAATTAAGTTGCAACACTGGAAGCTTGACATTTTGTGTTTATTATATTTTAATCTCAAGGTGGCGCCTTCAAGCTACAAATCACAACTGCGAGCGATTTCAAGATTTTAACCACCCCGTTAGAATTTTAAATACAGATACGCGAATCGCAACTTTCAACTCATTTAAGTCCTGGTCGGTGTTTAACCATCTAGACCTGATGTCACTCCCGGAAAATGACATCAGGTCGCTTGGTGGAAAAAATCGCTAGTTCGAAGATCATGTGAACTTGAGAATGGGAAAAATCAGAAAATAATGAAGGACAAGAAGTCACAAGCTGGATTAGCTTCCGGCGGTCAGAAATAACAAATACAGCAGGGAATCGAATCCATGCTCGCAACAAACAGAGACATACTTTGGTTATGAAGTCTCGAAAGACCTTGAACGCAGGACTACAGCACACTCTGCCGCAGTAACTCATATATAGTGGTGATACGAGCATGTTAACCTAAAATGCTAAATTTTTCTCCGCCATCGCTTCATTTTTGGCTCACACTCCGGATTCGATACTTGCTGTGTGAGTGGCAAATAAAGGAGCTAGTTGACGGCCATGCCATTGGACGTGCAACCGCATTTTGCAGTTCCAGCAGGTGCATTTTGTAAACTTGTAGATGTCAGTCAAAAATGATGCGGTGGCAGTAAACAGTTTAAATTTTATATTGCAGGATACTGTATGTGAGAAATACGTGTAGTTGTTTTAACACTTGAGCGACAGAGGCAGAGTGGTCTAACGACTGTCCTGTGTTGAAAAACTGCCGCGACTTTGCGGACTGAAAATAAAATATTTTAACCTAGGCAGTCATGCTTGATCAAAAACATAAAACAAGCACAAATAAACAAACGATGATGCTAGCCAAGTTCTTTTTATTGGGGGTTGGTGAACTCTTCTCTTTTTTCTTTGCTAATTATATGTTTTGTAGTGGTCATGCGTGAGTGCGTGTAAGAGCAGTTGCAATGCGATTGAGTTGACCAATGAGAGTACTGGAAATCCTTGATTTTATTTTGACGTTTTTGACATGCAGTATTTTTCATGCGTGACGGACTGACATTATTACCTTTTATAGAAAAGTCTGTAGCCGCAGTGTTAGCTACGCTGACAAAACAATGTAGAAAACTTATATTAAGTGGTGCCCGACGAAAATTGCCACTTTATTTAAGATTTTGCAATTTAATTTTTGGCCTTTGTATTTCTGTTCTTAATGAAGTGAATCATCAAAATACTCTGTTGATAAGTCAGTATTAATTGAGCAAAAGAAAATTTCGCCAAAAATGGGTAAGATTAGAGCAAGTGAACACTTGTAAGTTCCAAAAACACAAAAATTACTGTCATGCACTGAATATCAAATTTGAACGGCTTCAGTTATAGTGCTCTAAAGTTTTGCTGGGTAACTTTCAAACTTACGCCAAAATTGGTAATGTTGTAACCGCTGTTGTGGGTATAATTATTGTAAAGTCAAGCAATATTGGCAAAGTGTTGGCAAAAGACTCATCAGATAACGTTTATATAAGTGTTTTGTTTTGCGCAGTTTTTGAATATCATTCTGGCAAAAATCAGTCCAGAAAAATTTAATTTCTAAATTTTCAACGAGAATTTAAAACCAAATTATCATTACAATACTGTAAATGATATCTTAAAATTAAAATAACGCATCGTCCTCGATGTGAATGTATATCAAAATCAAGTACGGTAATGTTTCAAAATTAGGATGCTTTATGGATTATTGAACTATAATTTGCCAAACTTGAAACTCAAAACACAAATTGCCCGACTGTTAAGAGGCGGAGTAATTATGTGTCCTATTGAAATATTTTTTCATAATTTCGGTCAAAAAAATTGAAAATTGCCATTATTTTGGTGGAATCAAAAAACTTCTCAGTGGCAGCGACTGGTGACAAAACTCTCTGATCTCCATGGCCTCTGATGACTGGGTGCCATATCCCTCAACTCCCGCTCATTTTGTATGAGATTATTTTTGTGTCTTCAACAAAAAGAAGATTAAGAGATTCTACATACTTACCTGCTTTATTAATTATTTGTTTCTCATCAACACACGTCTATTTGTCAAAACCATAATGCTTTTGCAGAATCCACACTCATTATGCTCTTCGATGTTGTGTTAAGGCAGAAATAACACCGGCAATTGAGCAACAGTAGAAAAACCGAAGTTTTGGTCATGATTTAGATGAAGAGAAGGAGAGTAAACTATTGAAGTGTATCTCTGCCATGTGTCCTAACAAAGAATGTGACAGCTGGCAATAGATTAAACGTTGCGAAAAATACAGTATAATGAAAACGTAGCAGGAATAAATCACATTACACAGCTTTGAAAATATGAATTAAGATCATAATTTTATGATTATAAAGAATGCTACTTTGTCTTTTGATTTCTTTGTAAATTCATTATGTTTTTGTTTTTAGTTTTATTTCACTGTGCAGTCAAACTTCGATACTATGCCACCTCGCTACTATGCCACCCTCGCTACTGTACCACTTTTGATCGTCACCAACTAAATTCAATAGAAAATATATTTACTATGCCACCACTTACCCTCGCTACTATGCCACATGAGGTACAGTATTGTAGTGTATTAACGAAACAATAAACGCTACGAACGAAACAATTAAACGGCTGTGAAACGGCAAAAGTATACAGTATGTGCATGTAATATGTTCTCTCAAGTTATCTACTATAGCTCAGCCCAAAACTCTGAGGAATCGTCAGCTGGCGCATGTTCTTTCTGCGGATTTCATGCACTTCGTCGTCTAGCCGATTGCATGCTTGCATCACACTGGCCTTCCCGAAACTACTGCACTGTACTGTACATTATACTGAAATACATGTAAATTATAATCGTACAATACAACGTGGCATTACAATGTTACATCACAAGGCTGTTTTTACAAATCCTTGTTACTATGCCACCCTCGCTACTATGCCACTTTCTCTCGGTCCCAAAGGGTGACATAGTATCGAAGTTTGACTGTATTTTGTTTTGAGTTTTATTTTACTGTAATTTAACGATCACAATAAAAAAGTACAAAACAAAAGGACAGCAAAGTTGTAGCATTAGGAAATCTATCCAAGCTGAGTGCGCGCAGTTAGTTCATGTGCTAAAACAAAATTGAAAAGAAACACCATCTAAAAGATGCCATTACGAAAGCAATCGTAGAAACATCAAAATTCACAGCAAACATTACCAAAACCAGACAAAATTTTTAGTTGCAACTGTGATTTTTTGATTTTTATTTGATTGGTTTTGGAATGAACCTTTTAATATGGTGTTTCTTTTCGATTTTGTTTTAAAACAATACGGAAAAAAATCGGATCGCAGAAAAAGAATTTTTTCAAAAATTTTACGGATAAAAACAAAGAAAATAGAATTTGGCACATTTTTTTGCGCTAAATAAACGCTAAAAATGAAAAAATCTTTTCCCTACTTTCATTTTGAAGTCGTGATAACATGAGGCAAAACGGAATGAAAGAGTTAAAATTTTCAGTAATCGTCAGCAGCTCTTATATTGACACATCTTTTACAAAAATCCTAGCTAACAAGAAAGCAAAGTTGGCAAAAGTAACAAACAATGAAGAAATGGTGCACAAAATGCATTCACTGTATTTCCTATACTTATTTTTCTTTGATTAATTTGGCAAACTTTGCTTCAATAAAAAACTGGTGATTACATTTTGACATAAGTTGTCAATTTTTATTCCTATCGTAATTCTTGAAAAGTAAGAAGATTTCTATTATCAGATATTGTCGACTAGAAAAAATTAGGTGATTTATTTAATTGGAAGTTAAATGGGTTGCAAAAAATAAAATTAAATAAAAAAAAAAAAATAAGATGGTGCAAATTCGAATTGCAAAATTTGAAAAAAACAGAAATTATAATGCCTAAATTTGGCAAAATTGAACAAGATCTGAATTTATTTTATAATTTAATAATTTAATTATTAGCGATTTAATAATTTAAATATTAATAATTTAATTATTAGTGACATAATTTTTGTGAATATAGTTGATTATGTGAATATGTACGTAGCTATTTGCATTTGCAAGTTAAAATCAAAGGCTGATCATGAGCTGCAGATACAAATTTGAGATGAAGATTGATACTGGATTTTAGCTCTGTATGTATAGGCCTGCAAGTAAAACAACTTTCAATGCATTAGCATTTTATTATGCACTAAATGCTGGTATACGTTCTATGCGAGTATCATACTTACTAAACTCCATCAACGAGTGCCTACAAGTAGCGTGGTTGTTCACTTTTTGCAAAGTCATGCAAGCGTTTACGCATATTTTGCGTGCGTTACAATATTTCACGTCATTTACGTCTTACGTAAAATATTTACGTTGCTTGAGTCTTGAATAAAAAAATAAAATTACGCAAAGTTGCGCAAAATAGCCAGACTTCAAGCAGATGTATTTGGTGACGTTTGTAGTCAACGTCTTTTTTTCTCAACAATTGATTCCAAACTAAACGGAAATTTGAATGCATTTTGATGCATTGTATTTCCCACTACTTCCATGGAACTTTTGAAACTTTCAAAGTCCAGAAAAACTCACGAAGGGATTTTTCATCTTTGTGCTAAAAACTTTACCTATTTGTGACGAAAAATTAAGAACAGCAAATTAGAACAAAAATCAAAACATTGCATTAGATTTAAATCAGGACAACCAGTATTCTTTTAATCAGTAAGTCTTTTGTGTTTCCGACAAACATAAAATTGTAGTAATTTTTGCCATAGTTGTGAGAAAGTGTTTGAAAAGGTCAATTGTGCCTAGGCAGTTGATCGAGTGGAAAGTCAGTCATTCGACCAGTGGCGTCGCTAGGAGGGGCGGCCCGCCCCGGGTGTCGCCATTTTGGTGTGACACCATTTGGTTACTTTGTTTGGACCGAAAACGTACGCAATTTCCGGCGAAGACCTTTTTTTTTTTTTTTTTGGTCTTCATCTATGTACTTTTGGACATAATTTCCATTAAGGGTGACTCATCATAAAAGGGTGACACCACGAAACCTCGCCCCGGGTGCCACCATCCTTACCAATGCCTCTGCATTCGACTCTGGAACGGGCTTTTTAACTTAAATTATGGCTTCTAACTTGAAATTCTCGGACCGTCACGGGTCACGCGTTTCCAAAAGCGCGCTACAGCTGCAGCTTGCGATGCACCTCAACACTATCAAGCGGCAATGTGACCCAATGAATCGTAACAAGCTCTGGCGCAATCCAGTAGGTAAAGCAAAGAAATGATCAGATTGTAGAAGTATTAATAATAAGCAGAGTTGGAGTTGAAGACACAAGGCTCGAGGCCAAGGACACAAAAAAAATCTGAGGCTAAGGCCAAGGACAGCCCTTCTGAGGATAAACACTATCGAGGCCAAGGACAGGAAAGCTCGACGCCAAGGACAAAGACCAAGGACACTATTGCAAGTGTAGTCCAAAAAAAAAAGCTCTTCAAAAATTTTTTTAGGTGATCTCAAAAAAAGGTTCAGAAAAAATTTTTTCCGCCGATCCACAAAATTTTAACCATTTAAAAAAAAGTGCTGTCCTCCAGCCGAGAACAGGGCAATTTTTGAGCACTTTAGGCTTCAAGGCCAAGGACTTGACCTTTGAGGCCAAGGACTTCCAAATGTGTCCTCGATGACGTCCTCAAGGCCAAGAACGTCCTCAAGAACTCCACCTCTGATAATAAGATCATTTTCCCAAATGCAAAATTTAAGTTTTTTGAGGGACCAACATCACATTGCTTAGACGATTCTAATTTGATCGCATCGACGTAAAACACAGACAGATTTACAAAAATATTTCCAAGCAAATGTTATATTAAGACAGTCGCGGAAATGAATCAACTTGAACCGACGAGGTTAAATTTCATGTCAACTGCGGTCGAGTTTTTGCGTTTATAGACAAATATGAGAGATTCAACCAAACGTCTGGTACATAACAATTAACCTCCGATGCCAAGAAAACTTTCGAAAGGAAAACGAAAAAACGTATCAATAGTATCATTGACGTCACTAAAATCAATTTTAGGAAATAATGCAAGATAAAATGATACGGCTATAGTAAGCTTATTTGTTGAACACCTTCCAAGGAATTTTTTACTTCCAAGTGTAATTTCCATCCGAAATTTTAAAAAAAATTTAATTTTATTGTTGTTTGATATTTGATTTATAAATTGTCGTTTTTGTTCGTTGCTGTTGAATCTGTAATTACTTCCAGCGTCAAGAACTTCAATTACGCAGCTCAAATTTGGTAAAATTAGTTTCGATTTTTGTGTTTGATTGATTGAAAAAAACTATATGAATGTTCTGCTTTAATTCGCTACCAAAGCCTTTGGCTTTCCCCAAAATACTTTATATTTCTACAGCATAATTATATAGTTCTATATCAAATCAAATCTTTCATTATACTCGCTGTAATACGCCGAAGCGTGTAACGAGTTTGCGGGGCCCATCTTCGCGTCATTGCGCCCGGGCAACACAGCTTCCTTCGAAGAAATGTCACAACGGTGGCGAGCCGTAGGCAACACTGTGTCCGATTTGACCGGCCCGAGAATTCATCCTCAGACCTCCCGCTCCAGAGGCAAACGCGTTACCGCTCGACCAACTGGCCGGTTCTATAGCAGCTTTTTATCTTCACAATTGCTTTATTTTTTACGGAATTGATAGCTTTTTGTACATTGCTGTTATTCAATCGGAAGATTTCGGGGGTCTACGTCTGGTGTTTTACAACCAGTTTGTATCTTCAAGTATAGGAATGCATTACACTTGAATTTTGTTGTAAAACTGATAAACTTTGGTTTTAATAATAATCAAAACTGCGTCTGTGTTTACACTATCAACTTCAATTTCCGACAATTTGTTTTGGATTAGAATAGGCTGAAGCAAGTTTTATTGATGGCAGTCTATCTCAGGATAAGCAAGTATCAGCTGCAAAGTAAGTCAACAAAAACAACTACAGCAACAAAATCACTAAAAAATTTAGCAGTTAATCATTAAATGAAAAATAAACAACAACTGCACGTCAGCAAAAAGAATTACAATAGCAATAACAACCAACGACAACTACAACAAAAATCAACAACAAGAGCAGAATAAACAACAGCAAAAACAGCAACAACGGCAACAAAAAAGCAACAGTGACAAAACAAAAAACAAATCATTTACGCAGCAATGCTAATTATTTAAATTGTACAAGTTGTGCAGTAGAATCTGTAAAACTTTATTTTAAGTTTTATGCTTCTATGAAACAGAACTACTTTTCCAGTAATACAATTTGTTATAGCAATGGTGCCTGTAATCTCGATTTAGGTTGGTGCAATGATTTGTGGAATTGTTTTTTTTGTTTTGATTGGTCACTTAATTTTGTAGTACATACGGAAACACTTTATTTGTTTGAACAAGTTATTGAAAGGTTAATAATTTAATAAGTACAAAAATGTGCGTGCTTGGAATGCTAATTACAAGAAAACTATCGTAAAGTGTAATTAACACGTAAAATGTACGTGTTGCCTTTTTCCTTGTTACAGAAGATGCGGATCACGAATTCTAGGACATTTTTTTGTTTATTTTAATAAATGAGTCACACATTTTTAGGTCGAGAAATGCAAAATATAAAAAAGAATTGGAACCTTTTAGCCTAGTGACCGAAAAAATTTTTTCTTTGTTTAAGTAGTTAATTTATTCCACGGTCGTACTTTAGAACGGGTTAATTACTTTTTGGAAAGAAAGTGCGGTTAGCATTTTCTTGAAATGTTAAAAATAATGTCAATGCGTCTCAAACCTTTAGAGCAGAAAGAAATCTAGTCAACGCACGAAAAAAAAAAGTCGAAGAAAAGGACGAATAACACACGTTAAAGAAACAAAGACAGTTTCTCTAATTTTTTCAAGGCAACGTGAAAAACAATGTGGAAATCCGATTTTGACATTTACAGTAATTTATTTTTGTGCGAAATCCATTTATTCAAAATTAAACTTCGTCAAAACCGCATGTAATTAAAAATGAAGCTTAAACAAAGAAGAAAAAAGCAACTCCATGATTGGTTGATTGTTCTTTTTCAATTATTTTAGTCACAAAGCCAAGCAGATTCACATCACCGCTTTCAATACAGCTAGCTTGAACTCAGTTTGGTTCAAAGGCTCTTTTAGGCCACCCAGCAATATGACAAGAAGTAAAGTGTTGAAATTGAATCAGAATAAGCGTTGACAAGAGCAAATCTAACCACCGATGACATTACAGCACAGCTTACCTGCGAGACGTTTAACAATAAAAGGGACAAGGTGAAGCTTCCACCGTGTGCAACAAACAAGTGGACTCGCGATAGCTTGACTCGAAGACCGAAAAGTCCATTTGCTGTCTCCTGGTCGAGACAACTTAATTGTAATTGTAATTACATTTTATTTAACAAGTTGCCTTGATCAGGAGACAGCGAAGGATCTTTTGGTCTTCGATTCAAGCTGCTACTTACTTGTCCACCTGCCTACCACACACGGTGGAGGCTTCATATTGTCCCTTGTATTTGCTGAACGTCAAATAGGAAAGCTCTGAATACCAATTTATATTGTCTTTGGTTTGACCCAGTTGCGTAGCCAGGAGGGGGGGGGCTCGAGCCCCCCCATTGGCTTGTGAGTATGCAAAATCGCATGTTTTAGGTGGTTTTCAGGCCGATTTTTGGTGAAAACAGCCCCCCATAAGAAATTGGGTGCCGAAGTTGTGAAGTACATGTCAGAAAAAGCGTATGAATTTCCGATTTTGGCCGAAAAATCAGTCTCAATTTTGGTGAAGACTTTTTTTTTTGGAGACCACCTGATTTTGGGCAGAAAAAACGTTTGAATTTCCGAGGTTTCCGAGAAATTCCCTCTTAATTTTGGGACAAATCGTGTGATTCTGCTTCAAAAACAATGAAAATTCAGATCAAGGTCGTTTGCACTTTTCTCAATCTTTCAAAATAGCCCCCCCCTTTTCCAAATCCTGGCTACGCGCCTGGTTTGACCCTACCGGGAATCGAACCCGAGTTTACCGTTTAAGTAGCAGACGCTCTATCCACTCGACCTCCAAATGGTTACTTGGTGAATAAACATGCAATTGCAATCTGGTCAATTGATGCTTTTAAACAGGAACACTCTATGCGTTTGAGTGCTGAAGGAGCAACTTTGAGCCATATTTGTGACAGATTTCACACGTTTTCACCGACAACAACAACCGCAGCAGCTGCAACAACAACAACAACAACAACAACAACTGTATTGATGGACGAAATGTTTCAAAACAATAGGCAAAACTAAAACGGCTACAAAAAAAAAGAATAGAGCAATTGATATGCCCTTTGCCCAATATACCAATGGTGTTGTGTTGGGTTTTTGGTTACACTTTATTTCTAATACATTCTCGGAAATTGTTTCAGCTTCACGACGATTGAGCTCTTTAAGTTGTTGTATTATTTTTTACATAAACGTTTACAGTATCCTCTAAACCAGGGGTTTCCGCAGAAAGTTATTGGCCTGTCTAGAGGGAACGGGTCATTAACCAGGTGGCCACGAGCGCAAGATTTATTAACGATAATTAACCACTTACGGCCAGCGGACGGCTGACGCTTTAAAGCGTTTTTAGACTCATGCAGAAAAACTGACTCCGCCAATTTCAAGCTCTTGTAGCAAAGTTGTCTTTTTATTTGTGACGTCACAAAGCGCACTGAAGACTTGCTGACCTGTAGCCACTACGAATGAAATACAGACAGAAAATTTTATTGCTTAGCAGGCTGATGGCCACTGGTGTCGAGAGTCTTTAGAAGAAGGCCATAAACCATAAAAGTTCGAGAACCACTGCTCAAAACTGTTTTTTTTTTCAAACAAAGAAAGAAACAAAAAAATGATTTCGGAAAAAATGTGCAATATTTGTCATTGATTTCACTATTAAGTGGTACTAGCGGTATATATGTAAAGACAAACGTTATTATTAAAAAGTAATTTTAGTATACAGCGTGGCCGAGAGGGTAAAGGCGTCGTTCCTATGACGACCCTGATCGCATGGTCAGGGTTCAATCCGCACCCTAGTCGCATTGTTGCGTCCTTGGAAAAGACGCTTTGCGATGATTATTCCTGCGCGGTTGCTTTGAACGAACAGCAAATTTAGAGGACAAGAATTCGAAGAAATCCACAAGAACATTGGATCACTGGAAACTCCTAAGCAGGCGCGGATTCCTCCAATCACGAAGTAGTAAATGCGATGAAAAGTGTGCGGATTGGCTAATAGTTAGCGTCTGACGCATCCTGTGACAGGAGGATAAATATACATACACTGTAACAACAACGTTTTTGCCCGCTTAGGAGTTTGCTGTAACTACATATTCAAATTAAACATTTCTAGTGTACTAAAACATTTTTAGTGTACAAATTTCTAGTGTACAACATAGTGATGCATAAATATTTTAGTGTACAACATTGTCATGACGTATTTAAACTACGTAGATGATTGGCGGCTAAATTCGTCCATTGCATTAATTACGACAAATGACGTCGGAAACGGAAGGAAATAAAACCATGCTTTGAGTTTTGCACTGCTTGCTCAGAATATGATTAACCTACAAGTCTTAATTAACTTTGTGACAGCATCGGTATAGCTTAGTTTATTTAACCTTTTAAACAATGCAGTACTGTAGATTATTCAGAAAATTACTCATTCACTGGTTACTAATGATCACGTTAATTAACAAATACCAAACAAGGTCTAATACCAAAATACCAAACAAGGAATGAAATACTTTAGTCAGAAATTAAGCTCGAAGGATATTTTAATTTTTCTGAATGAAGTTAATAAAAAATACAATTTGTTATATTAACTGTTGAATCTGATGAATTCTGTAATTTGAGCGATATATTTTCACAATTTTAAATGAATATAACAATATTTGGAAAAAATCTGCTCTTGCCGAGAGCTTGGACGTAATTTTTAAACAAATCCGACGGTTTTTATGTTATAACGAGATTTTTAACCATTCTTAAATATTCTTGGGAAAAAATTTAGTTTGATCAAAGCTCTTAATTCGTTAACGTCTACAAAAAAGACGAAAAGACTTATCAAAAAAGTTAGTGCGTTTAAAATTGCTATGCTACAGAATTGCACTTTACATGGAAGCAAAGAAGATTTAAAAACCTTTGCATAATTGAACTCACGATTCTAGCATTATTCGAAGAACAATATATTGAAAACAACATCCATTTCTAATTCATTTTCCAATTTAAATTTTTAACGCTACAAAGTCTAGACCTCTCTTTATGCTATCGATTACTTGATAGGAATAGAAAACTAGTGGTGTTAACGTGTAATTTTGAAGTGGCAACGTGAAATCTATTGGTTTGATCCCATTTTAATTCAAGTTTTTGCAAAATTTTTTTCGTTATTTTTTCCCTTGTAAGGAAAAATTTGACTGAGAGGTCAGTTTCTATAAAATATTTCCTGAAAGTGTGTCGACACATCATAAACGTGCAGACTAATGAAAAGGTTTCTTTGTGATTTACGTGTAGTATATTGAAAATCGAAAAGCCTCTCTTCAAACCGTCTATCTCTGCAAGCTATTTTCTTATCTAATAACGCGATTCAGAAGTCATTAGCAAGGAATAGCTGCTGCAAATAAATTCATTAATCATAACTAACTAATGCTACCACAGGCTCTTTTCCAAATATCACTAGATTGAAAAAGTTTGCAGAAGGTCACTTTCTGGCTTAAAATGTATCATAATAAATATCTTAATAATGATTTCCCATTATGCCGTTTCCTTAGAATATGTCATTTTGAGGCAGCAAAATTTTTTTCCAACTTACGTTTGATTTCTTTCCAATTGAAGCAAAATCAATCTTTCGATAATACGCGCTGAAATAGTAAAAAATCTTTTTTGTTTGTACCCCAGTTCATATTCTGTTATTTTCTCCGTCATAGCGTCTCAGACCCTATCAGGCGCGCAACCAAGATTTTGCAAAGGGGGAGAGGAAATAAAAATGGTATAAATTGGCGGCGGGCGAGCAAGCAAATGCAACTCAAACTTATCGCATACGGGGATCTGGAGGTGAAGCCCTTAGAAACCCAATGCCATGAAAATCTGGGGACGATGACCTAAGCAGCTGGGTGACTTAGTGATTTTTCGGAAAAAAATAGCCATGTTACAACTGAAAAAAGTTAATTGCTAAGATTGGAAGCGAGTAAAAACAATAAATAGTCGAGCCTCTTCAGACATGCTTCAGCCCCATTTTACTTACGGGCCAAATCCAAAACACGTTTAAACGCTGGCATTTTGGTGATTAAATTTTCTATAAGTGATCTTGGCAAAGGGGGAGGATAAAGGCGTTTAGCTCCTCTGGTTGCGCCACTGAACCCTATAGCTTAGTTTTGTTACTCCAATTTAATTCCAGTTTCCAAAGTCAATCTACTACGCAACTGCAACTTTCCTTTCTAGTTAGAACGGACCATTACCGCCTTGTTTTTTAAACACAAAAAACTGGAAAAGTTAAAATTACTTAGGCGTAAAACCCCTTGCAGCCAAATTTTTGGCATTCTCATCGCAAGTTACTTTACTTTACTTAACTTTACAGTCTGGCCATTAGCTTTTTCCTCGATTGGTTTTGAATAATCAAGGTAACAAATGACAAGAAGATAACAAATAGTATTCCAACATTTACTTTGAGGAGATGCAGACTCGGCGACCGTGCAACCCTTATTGTTGTAACTTTGGTCGTTCGCATCTCCTCGTCACTGCGTGCTTTTTGTTGTTTTTACCTCTTACTATCGCTTATTAATAAGTGACAATAAAACATGTGAATTGAAAAAAATTTTGCTAGAAATTACTCAGACCTCCTTTAAAAATCACTTGATCAAGTGAAAATTCACTAGGCGTAGCAATAGTGCAGCTAACTGTAGTTACGTGATAAATAAATTAATACCTTTTGAAACGAAATTTTGGTAAGAATAAAGAATTTAAATGCCTCATATACATTGGTATCTGATGTTGCACTTGTAAACAGGGCTGCGAACTCGATCGATATTGTAATTCGAGTTCAAGTTCGAGCTCGAACTCAGGCTATTTTAGCAAGTCCGTGTTCAAGTTCGAGTTCTCTAAATTAATTTTTTCTGGTTCAAGTTCGGCAAAATTATCAATTTTTTCGAGTTCGAGTTCAAGCTGTCAAAAATTCTAAGCCATCAACCAATCAATTTACATGGCTCAATTAACAAAAAATAATTCTTGCCGACAATTTTTTAATCTTTTAATGAACTCGAACTCGAAAAAACTCGAACATTTAAGTTCGAGATCGGCAAAAAAACAGAGCATTTTCGAGTTCGAGTTCAAGTACGAGTTCGCAACCCTGCTTGCAAACCATTATAATTGCTCTGTTCTAAACTACAAATTCCCATATTTTTCCCGTTTTTGTGATTATAAACAGCACATCAATATCTGTCGAGTACGTATACATAAATTTAAATATTGCTATAAAGACTACTCAAAAATTTTCAAACGGAAACTTTTTATACAACTACACACTTTTGTGGACTCGTCAACGGTAAAGAAAAACCGACCCTAAACCCGGTTTAGCTTTGTGCGTAACATGATGAGCGAACGAGCGCATCCTTAGTCTATTTTAACCAATTGGCAATTCGTAGGCTGTTAGGGAGGTCTGTAGGAGGAACTAATCTTTGTTTTAGATAAACTAAAAATACGCTCCTACGCTCACAAGTTTACGCCCAGTGTAAACGGAACTTAAACGAGGACTTAAGGCAAAATCAATAGGGGTATTTAAAGTAAGGCGAATTGTAACGGACTAGATTAGAGTAGACTCTATCCTTTTTGACCCATCCGTTGTAGAGATATTCTACTTCAAACACGACATCGGTGACTCCAACGTAATAAATTTTAATAATTTTTGTTGGCAACCCGGTTGTTGATAAGCATTAGCGTTTTAGAGACGCCTTTCCAGTTCTAATCTAAAGCAACGATTAGGATACTGCATTGAGTCGTTTCGCTACGCACTTATCAGTTTGATCTTATCAGCACAACAGATCTGCAAAGGTAAAAAGAGTAGACTGTTCGGCAGCCTAGCGATTTCCGTAAAAATCTAGCTGGCAGATGCATTTCAGTCTAAATACAAGCCTGGTATAGCAATAAGGTTTTTTATTACTAGGCTACACAGCACAAACTCATACCTGATATAAGACTACCAATACTTGAGTTGGCCTATTGTATTTGCTTACAGTATTTGTGACCCTAGAATAAACGTTTCCATCTAAGCTGAAAACAATGGCCTACTAGCCTACTCTTATAACTCTACTAGCCTTTTTTTCGCTTATTCTTGGACGTTTGTTACGTAGGCTATCGTACAGTCTACTCTTTTTTCCAGCTCGGATCTATGCTGCTTACAAGATCAAACTGATTAATGTGTAGCGAAACGACTCAATGCAGTAGCCTAATCGTTGCTTTAGGTGAGAACTGGAAAGGCGTCACTAAGACCAGTAGCGCACGCTTGATTTTCGAAAGGAGGGAGCCAGGAAATTTAAAAATAATGATGACCAAAAAAAAAATTCTCCACTCAGAATCAGTCCATTTTCCTGCCCCAAATTGGGTGAAGACCAAAAAGAAAGAGGTCCTCCCTCAAAATTAGAGCGAATTTTGGCCCAAAAGTAGGTGAAGACCAAAAAAAAGAAAAAAAAAAGAAAAGGTCTTCACTCAAAATTAGTCCGGTTTTTGCCCCAAAATTACTTGAAGACCAAAAAAAGGTCTTTACCCAGATCCTGTCCTTTTGTATGCTCAAACTTTCTGCCCAAGTTACAAAAGGGGTGGGGGGGGCATGCCGCAATTTTGCATACTATTCTATGCTAATTATACTATCCTGGCAACCCAAAAGGGGGGGAGGCATGGCACCATGGCTTCCCTCTAAATACGCCCCTGGTTAAGTCGCTAATGCTTATCAACGACAAGATTGCCAACAAAAATTATTAAAATTTATAACATTGGAGTCACGGACGTCGTGTTTGAAGTAGAATATCTCTGCAACGGATGGTTCAAAAAAGATGGAGTCAACCCAAATCTAGTCTGATACGATTCGCCAAACTTTAGATACCCCCATTGATTTTGCCTTTGGTCCTCGTTTAAGCGTTAAGAGTTGGAGTCTGACTTTTTACCGCTGCTTCATCAGCAAATCCTTTGGGGATAGGTTTAGTGCAATTTAGTAACATTAGAGGCATTGCACAGCATGATCAGTTTCATCACGCCATAGCTTTAGTATTTCCGTCTTATTTATTTAGCTTCTAATACAAAAACGCCTCCGCTTAAATAAAAGAAAAGCAAAAAAGAAAAACATTGCAAATCAACGGCATAGACAGTAGAATGGCCAATTGAGCGATTGCAATATTTAATACTAGGAAGCTATGAACATTCTGTTTTAGATTGCAGGATTTGTTTCGACTCCTAGCTGGTAAAAAAATTCGTTTGGCATTAGGGTACACTACATTGTGGAGCTTCCTACGTAACATGTGCCAAATAGCAGCTTGACTCGAACAGCATAAGGCAAGTACAGTAATAGTCTCCTTGCGTAAACACCTTGGCAAATATTCATTATGCAATTCATACCGTCTGATCCTACCATAGTTGGGAGGCGAAAACTACTGCTTGTTCCAGTGACATACACAGTTTAATTTAACTGATTCAGACAATTTAACTCAAAAAGAAATGAATGCTCATTGATTACAAAACAAGTGTTTATTAAAACCATGTTTAACCTGACGACGCATTTCAATTATTCCAATTATTGCTAGATGGAGCTAGAGAACTATCAAAGCGTTGTACTTGATATCAAAAATAATGGTCTTAAGCACTGGCCAGCAACGCTTTCGTCTCTGGAACGGGAGGTCTAAGGTTCAAACGTCAGGACGGTCAAACAGCCCTCCACCGCTGCGACATTTCTTTCAAAGAAGCTGTATTGCCTGCTGGTGCAATGACGCGGAGATGGGGCCCGTCAACTATTTACATGCTTCGGTGTATTACAACACGGATAATGAAAGATTTGACTTGATTTAAGATCTTAAGCTTACGAAGACAAAAGTAACAAAACCTACTAGTAATTTCTCCTCAGAATTACTTTTTTTCTCGTTTGTGTTCAAGTTTTTGACCAACATCTCATTATTGCTATAAAAAAGTCATTTTATCGATGCCAAAAATAAAAATTAATCTTTAACCATACAAAATTGCTAAAAACTTTGCATGTGCAAAGAGTACTGTATCTTGTATAGAATACGGGTTTAAATATTTTTCTGCGTTCATATGTGTTCATGTCAGTTTTGCGTTTATTTTGTCTTTTTTTTAAACTAAAAAACAGACAGACAATTGCTAAAAAAACAAAAAAAAAAAAACAAAAAAAACAAAAAAAACAAAAAAAAAACAACAAAAAAAAAACAACAAAACAACAAAACAAAAACAAAACAACAAAAAAAACAAAAAAATAACAAAGCAAACAAACAAAAAAGTTTTTATTTTCTTTGACGATCATTTTAGATTACAATCCCCTAAACCAGCGGTGACTTGTACTACTGCTGCTGTTGTTTTCTGCAGCTTCTACATAAAGCAATCACTCTGCGTCTGTTTTACAACAACAATACGAAACACTTTTTTTGTTCTGTTGTCAATTAGTCTTTTGTCAGGCTAGGACACCAGTCCACCACAACAACTACACTACTTCGCCTCAGTGATGGAATGTATGCATACAGTGCTTTTACGACAGGCATAACGACCCCAAATCCAGCTCGGGAATAAAGCCGAGAAGCTGCAACCTTTCGATCACTAATCCAACGCTTTACCAACTGTGCTAACAGTAGTGTAACTGAGTGAGTGTAAGTACTGTAAAAGCAAAAAGACTGGGCGAGCAGTGATAGGAACATTATGTAAAACAAAAGACTGTCGGGTTGATAGCGTTTTTGCGTCCTTGAATAAGACGGTTTGCGACGATTACTGTTAATCTCTGCTTTGCTGGCTTCCAAAAAGGAATGGACAAGAATTCGAAGATATCTACTGAAACATTGAATCACTGGAATGTCCTAACCAGATGCAGGTTCCTCCAAACACGAAGTACTTATTTACAATGAAAAGTGTGCAGATCATATAATGCAGTATTTAGCGTCTGACGTTGTCCGATGACAGGAAGATAAAATATACAGCAACAACAACAACTTTTGAAGTAATATTCTTCAAGTCCCAATTCAAAACTACAGTATAAATTTTACTTGAAGATTGAAATAAGGTTGCTATATTTTGCAAGCTGCACCACTAAGAAATCAAAGTATCCCAATGAATCAATCATCAGCGATTTTTGAAATGTATTATTTGGAATAAAATGTTAAACTCTTTTACATGTAAGTATGTAATTGACCACTATAAAAAGTTCTTGCTTTTCCGTGTTTTGATACTCGGATTTCCGCGACGGCCGTGGAGTCGCAGCTCTTCATTTATTTGCCATTCTTCATGGTCCCTTCAGCATTTTGCTGGTGTACTCTCAATCGGTTCAGAATTTAACATTAAATTATAATCCAAGAGATGGCACTAGAGGTCTGTTGATTTTTTGATGAAAAAACGCAGTGCTAGTCAGCACCACAGTCCCAAAATATCTTCCTGATAATGAGATAACTCATTAAAGCATTGCAATTTAATTGAACGGAAGCCAGCAACACAAAGCACGTTTATTTAAACAACTTTTACCACCTAACGGCACTAAAGAGCTATAAATGCCAGAAAATATTTGCTGAGCAACCAGCACTAAAAACAGCACGTTTATGATTAAAATATATTACTGTTCTGAAGGAGATTCCTTAGCTCTTGCAATATTGTTAGTCGCCAAAAATCCTGACAGCTTAACACGTTGTTTAAATGAAGCAATTATTGAAAAACGGCGCTAGAGAGCTGTAAGTTTGATTAACATCGTGATTGGTGGGTGCCATTAGCTAATCTTGTGTCTTTGTCCTTCCTCATAATAAACTTTCAACATTCTGAAGAGAGACTTATTTGCGAGTTAACTTTGCAGAAAGGCAACGATATCAGGTTTTACCTTCCATTCATGCCACGATTATGCAAAAAGAATTAAGTTTGCACTAAAAGTTTTTCACAATTTTTTTGTGATCTGCGCCATAGTAAAATCGTAGAATTCAGTTCAAAATGCTGGCTTAATGTTATATATTTTCACATTGTTGTATATTTCATATTTTCACATTGTATATTTTCACATCGGTTGAGTTAGCGTAATTCAGGGATCAAAATTCTTTGCATTGTGTCGACTCCTCTTCACACTGATGATGAAGTCAGTTGACTTCGAAACACGGGAATGCTCCCGCGATAGAGGGCTCCGCGTCACCTGCGTCACTATGGGTTGAAATGATTATCCATTTCGACGCGGAGACAGCATTAAGGTGTTGTCAAATGAAGTAGAATTGTAAGACGCGATGTCTCTGTGAACTATTAAATTAGTTCTGCCTATTTCACTTTAGGAATAATTTAACTTGTTAAAGCAAGGAATATTTTTCCAGTACCATTGCCACTTTAAATCCTATATAAAACATAAATAAGCATTATAAACTTTATTGATTTTATTTTCTATCCAATGTGTAGTTACAGTATTATTTTTATTTTATTTTTTAATTTTTTTAGTATGCTTGGATTTAGTACGATTCTAATGTTACCTTGGATTTTCTTTACAAGTTGACTGTGAGTTTTGTGTATATACTGTACAAAGTGTACATATCTTTGGAACATTTTATTTTAATTTTACTAAAATCTTTTATCATAGAAAGTAGCAGACTGAGAAAATCTAAAAACTGCTTTTTAACCTTAACTCGGTGAGGTGGCAGTAGGCTTAGATGACCTGTCGGTCCTTCGCTGTCTCCTCACCAAGTGACTAAATATCGCTTTGACTCTGCAAGTATGTGTGTTGGTTTTGAAGGAATTGCATGTTTCGATGCTTTGGTGATAGACCTAAAGGAAGTTGCGGTTTTTTTTTCTTGTGATATGACGTCACTTGGTAAATAAATAATATGATGATGATATTTACTCTTCAAGCACAGTGATGACCTTAGGCATTTGAGATTTTCTAAAAAGCTGTTTCTTTGCAAATTGTTCGAATATTAAACTTTGGTTCTGCATGTACAAGGTAGCATTAAAAATCATTCTCTTTTTTCAAAGCTGGATGACAAAAATTACATTCTGTAGTTGTTGTAGTAGCCTATTCATCCTCCAGTCACCGGACAGCGTCAAGCGCAATTCACTCACTCTTCATTTCGATAAGTACTTTAGGTTTGGAGGAATTCGCACCTGCTTAAAAGTTTCCAGCCATCCAATGTTCCTGTGGATTTCTTCAAAATTTCGACCACTCAATTTGCTGTTTAGTTGAAGCCATCAAGCAAAGATGATCATTATAAATCATCTTATCCATAGCGAAACAACGTGACCAGGGTGCGAACTGAACCCGTATCATGCGATCAGGGTCATAAAAAAACAACTTCTTTACTTATCTCTCGCCTTTGAAGCCTACGTCGTGTTTGCCTACGATCAAAAAATTATAATAGTATGACTTAATATTCCAAGTTTTTCGAGCTGTTTACTAGAATATTTTTTCCTAATTTGAATCAGTTTTTAGTTGTTATACTGTTACAGTTTTTGAGTTTATTTTACTTCACAAAAGTTTTCACAGTGCAATTTTCATTATACAGAAAGAGTGAAATGAGACAAAAGCAAAACAAAAATACAAACAATATGTACCTTAATTGAACAAAAAGCAATGCAAATTAAAACGCACTACAAATCTAGAAAAATTATTTTGTTTGTTTCATACTTTATTTCTTTTTAAATGTCTTGATATTGTTTTTCTTTCTCTCTCAAACAGAACAATTTGAATACTTGCAAGTCTAAAAAGTTATTACAAATGGATACGCTCATACAACGCAATTTGCGATACTGTTGACACTTCATTGAAGATTTTCTTCTTAAATAAGCAAATTGCTTCTGATCTAGGCAAAACTACCAAGATGAAGATTGATCCTTTTGGTCATCAAAAAAAGAGTGTTACTCCTCCATATATTGTTCAACCAAATCTAAATGAGAATAAAATATATTTGTCTCTACCGTTTGATTTCTCTTTTGAATCTATGCTTTAACCCTGGTATACTGTACTTTAAACATACCATAATTAAAAAATGATATCTGTTCTCCCATTGCTATACAGTATTTCTAAGCGGAATTGATTATGAAGAAAAAATTCTTTCTGTTTGCAAGACAAAGGTTAAAGAAGTCAATGAAGTACAAACTTTACCAAAATATTTCTTGATTGGGAATTAAAACTTGGGAATTTTCAAAAAAATAATTTTCTACGAAATTTTGCAAAAAATCAAAAGCATTAGTTTCTTTAATTTCTTCATTACTTTTACAAAAACTTACTTGAAAAATGGCCGAAATCTTCTGGCTTTAAAACGATTACTAAAACCGCAATATCCCTTGGTAATTTCGATATCATCAAGCGCTATATCGGAAGTATAGTGAGGAATGTAACCTTCAAAATGAAATTGGACATGCTGTCGAAAAGAAAAAATACATAAAAAAAATAAATACAAATATGCAATGTACTTTAACTAAATCTGGCAGCTTGTTTTGCATTTACAATTGTTATCTCGGTTCAAATATCAATAAGTTGACATAAAAATTGCTGTGGTTTAATCAGACGTCATAAATCACTGTTGCGTTTATGAAAATACTCCAATACAAATTATGCCTGGACCGCTTAAGCCGCACTCACACTTTGGCGACTCCACTGCGAATCAATTCGCTGTGCAGTCTGAGCGCAGTCTCCGTAGAGTCTTCGCGAAGTCTCCATTCGCAGAGGATTCTCAAAGCATTGCCACTCGCAAGATTCGCAAAGCAGTCAAAGTCGCCAAAGTACGAGAGTGGCATTATGTCATTTAAACTCAGCTTTACCGCTCACAGAGTTGCTAATGCAAACTAAGATAACAGTCAGAAATACGCGTAGTTTCTTATAACGTGCAATAACATAGAAACCAAATGGGCAAACAAATAACACGCTAAAACTACACAGCATTCAAATTTATAACTCGTGGAATAGCTTACTTCGAGCTTTCCTTGGGGAGAAAATTGATAATTGGTAGTGTGCCATTGGTTTCCTTGATCTTCAAATTTTTCCCAGAGCAACCTTTGCGTTTCTTCGTTTTCGGATATCCTTTTTTCGTATGCATACAAACGCAGACCACCCATTAACTTTCCATACATGTGATAACTAAACTTGATGCATAATCTTCCAGGACTTCTCATCCAAGGGGTTCGGATTACACCACGGCTTGTGTAGTAGTCAGCATTTGACGATTCCAAGTAAATATATTTTCCTAAACAGTTTGGTAATGTTATATTTTGAATCCAAGCTGGTCAAAGAAACTAAACGGCAAACGTCATTTTGCATTAGCACAACAAAATAGCATTGAATGTATCATCAAATTGTCATTTGGCCGTTACACTTTTAAAGATCGGCATAGTGGTATTGCCCGGTACAGTAATTAAAATGCTTAAGACATTTATTTAGTGCAGCTCTTTCTGTAGATAGGTATTCAAACCCTCTATTTGAAATCATAAACATACAAACAATTTTGAATTGCTGTGTTTTCAACTGATTTCATTCAAAATTATTTTACATTTTTGCTGAAATTGAAAGCTATTAACCGTGCATGAGAACTATACCATATCACTTCATAAATAGCTATCAGAATTTTTCAATGACGGTTAGCACAAAATTCACTGCAAACAGCCAACCAGACATGATAACTTTAAATAATTCAACATTTCCTACCGTCACCGGTTGTGTGGTCAGATGATGGACCCGTGTGGTTGGTTGGGGTGGGAGCTTGATGCAAACGAAAATCAACTTTAGCAGAAACGTCTCGCATCATTCCACACATGTCTTTGTCAAAGTTACACATGAATTCGTCGACGGTATTTGTTTCGGTCGGGGTGAGTGGTTCAGAGGTTGAGTGTGGCACAGAAGACACTAAAAAATTGAACATGATGTTATTTGCTCAACACCAAAACCGAATGTTTTTATATTGAAAGAAACTTTGTTGTTAACAATAGTAAAGTAAATCCAAAGCTAAACTGACTTAATCGAACAACCACGAAGATACAGACAACATAAGAAACTGATCTTGTGTTCATCAGATCAATACTGTTACCAACAAGCAATTCATCCTTCGCTATGGATGCTTCATTAGTTCCTTTACATGGACATCAAGCAGGTAGAATAACTACTGTTTAAGGTATTTGTTTTGGCCCAAGAAGAAACAAGTGCTTACAACAAGTTAGTCACTATCGTTATTTGACTCAATCTGTAAACCAGTTACTACCGCTTCAGTAACATCAACTATTGTCTTCTGTATTCAAAACAATATACCATTTTAATACCTTCTGCAAATGATGCTCGGAATCCCTTCATTTCTCGAGTTGGATCACTTGTGAAGATAATAAACATCTTATTTCCGGTGCTAGTAACTTCGATCTGAGACCGTGTTCCGCAAATTTTCATCAGGACTGGTGATCCAGCATTGCTGCCATCGTGTACTATGATGGCATCCAACTGGCAATAAGCGGAATCTGAGCAAATGCAAGACGATGATCAGACGTGATGTTGGGTACAATATTGAATGGGTTTCTCTTTCTCTTTAAACGTCAAACACGTAATAGAATGTCGAAATTTATTTTCATTCAGACATTAATTACGGGTGAAACGATTAAATTCTGAGACAACATCAACAGTCAACAAATGTGTTTTCTCACCTTCAAGTTCAATCCCGGAAAATGTAATTTTGACAACTTTTCTTTGACCAACCGTGATATTCCACGTGCAATGAGATTCTTTAGGATACACTCTTGGATAATTTGGACTTTGGAAGCTTCCTCGTCTTTGATTGAAAAAGTCTCGTCCACATCTGTTGTATGTACCGGATCCTGTTTAAAAGTAGCTCCATTTTGTTTGTGATTTTTGTGCTTGTTTTTTTTGAAAACAAAACATTGTGTAGTTACGGATAAAATAGGTTTTAAGTTATCTCGCTTATTAATTATTTTTGCTAAATTGATTCAACTCTGTTTCCAAAAGCACTTTTTTTCTTGATTAATGTCAAAATGTTTTAAAATGATTTAAAATGCAAACATGTTATGACCCATTTACACTCACAAAATCAATGAACGTGGAAATATTGGTACCATATGCAGCTCTAACTATAAAAACAACTATAAACGAGTGTCTTTTTTTGCAAAATTAAACAAAGCAACCCCAATCATAGTTGCTACAAGTAATTTTTCATTTGCACTTATTTCAAACCTTAAAACACTTTTGGGCACCTGTAAATACCATAGGTGGGCAAGTAAATGCAAAACGTTAGCTTCGTTAACCACTAGTCCGTTAACAAACTTCACATCTCCGTTAACGTTAATCCGTTATTTTCAGCTTTAATTAACGGAAGTTAATAAAGTCCGTTAATCCGTTAACATTTTGCGCGTAATTTATATTTCGTTTTATTCACTCGCTTCTGGAACACGTACTGACGCTGTTGAGCCGATTGTAAGGAAATATTTATTGCTATGGTGGTCTTTTTGTGTTTTGAAAGATAGATTTTACAGTCTAATCTAATTTCAAGATAAAAACAAGTTCAAATGCACAACGAAGCTGCAAGATATTAACGATAAAAACCTAAACGGAAGTTAACAGAACTTAACGGAAGTTACTTTATTCCATTAACAGCACTTAACGGAAGTTAATTTAGTCCGTTAACATGAAAAAACTTTTTAACGGATTAACGAGTTAGTGAAAAAGTTAGCTTCGTTATTAACGGATTAACGGACTTGTGCCCATCTATGGTAAATACTATAGAAAAAAATACTATAAAAAATACATAAAGCACCACGAAATACAAAATTTAAATGCTTAATAAATCTTTTGCTAGAAAGCAATGAAATACCAGAAGAAAGGTGTTTCGATTGTTATCTATCTCGTTATTATTTTCTAACACTCTTGAAAATTAGGTCAGTGGTTTACATGATCATACATTGCTTAAGCATTGTTTAGTTTAGTACTTCAGTATGCAGTAGTTTCTCTTACCACAGTTGTAGTGATATTTTATTTCCTCAATGTCATATGCACTTAGCTGGTTTCGAAATCCAATTTTTGGTTGAATATCACGCTTTGGTAAAATCTATTAAAATAAAAATAAAAAGTATTTTATGAGTTTAGAATTTGCCATCATAAGATTGGTTGTTGAAACGTTCACTTGAATGCTTTTTCAACTAATAAAAGTCGAGATAAATTTTTAAATCTAAGTTTATTTGAATATGGTTACGTCAGAGTTGTAAGTCGGGCCGGGCTTTTCGGGCCGGGTTCGGGCCTAAAGTTGACACAGGTTTCGGGCTTAATTCGGGCCTGAGACGTGTTTTTTGTCTTAGGTGAACAAAAATATAATCATAATAACTTGGCAACATTGCTAAATTTTTCAGACCTAAGTTAACTTTCGGGCCGGGTTTGAGCATGATTTGGGCTTGAAATTAGTTTTCGGGTTCGGGCCGGGTTCGGGCCGAAACTAGTCGGCCCGTTTACAACTCTGGGTTACGTACGTTCTATTTGTTCCATAACAAATGAAAGTACCTTCAGATATCTTATCTGAAGAATTTTAAGTTAATTTTATATCACTTGCATAACTATTTATTGAATTTAAATTTATTCTTAATGCCAGATAAACATGTCTGTATTTTTTACCAACGTGACAAAAATCTTTGAATTTGTGTTGGTAAACCATTACACAAACAATAAGTTGAAACTGCTGTGCAAGTCATCCTTTTGCATGCCTTAGTTGAAGCGAGGAATACAAACACAATTTAAGTTGCATTCAAGTTTGCTTAATTGCTGCGATTTTGCAAATAAAAAAATATTCTACACCAGCATTGCTAAACTCTGTCAATATAGGATTTTTGAGAAATATTAACGCCAATTATAAGCATTTCTGTGCTGAAATGTAGGTACAATACCAATAAAATCTACCTCTGAATCACATGAAAAAGTATATACCTCGATTGTATTCAGAAAAGAATGCTTCGCAAACGCGTTTTGAGGATAATGCAATATACTTGTGTAGTCGTAAACCACCAAATTTTTGGTGTTTGGAAATTTTCTGAATTGTCCAATATCTGCATCTGTGAAAACAATTTAAACAGATTCTGATTGTAATAGACAATGCTAAAGCATGCAATAATGCATTGCTACACTATAACCTACTACTGATACCATTGCCGACACAAACAAAAAGTCAAGCCTTATAACCCAGAGCTAAATAACTTTAAAATTGAGTATGTTTCATACATCTTCATAACATTGTGTGTTTGAAAATATACGCAAACGTGCATCTTCTTTGGGTATTTTGTAATCCCGGTGAACTGTTGAAAAGGTGCAATTTTATTGCCTGTTAGGCATATAATTATGTTTTAGTGTAGCTTAGTAGGTCTGACTTTAGAACAAAAAATTTTGGTTTCAAAAGCAGAAGCAGAGACGTTACCTATCATGATTGATAAAAGTGATATTTTTAGCTGGAGGCTTTTTCAGTTGCATGCAGCAACAAGGCAAACCACTTACTGTCTACATTTTCGGAAATAATGTGGATGTAGTCGTCCCGGTCACTCCTGGAATGTTCATGGCGAAAGCCAACTGCATGCATCAGCTCATGAGAAATAAAGCCCTTTTCCAAACAGCGAGGTATGGAGAGAGCCACAGTTTGTTTTCTTATTGTTGTTCGACCAATGTAAGACCAACAGCTGAAAGGTAGTAAGAATTTTTGTTATTAATTCATCATTTAGGTGACAAAAGCGTTGGAGCATTTCTACTGTAAGCTATAAAGTTTACACAGATTTTAACATTTGTGTTTATAAAATTACCTAATAACATTTAATTGTGATACTGCAGTAAAAATGCGCGATTACTATGATATTAAGTTCATGAAAGCTTTTTAGCATGATTTTATGATGTCGATTTTTGATTTTGAAGAAGTATCAAAACGTACGCGGTTAACTTTGGAAACTGTACTGTACCAAACAGAAAGATGAAAGTTTAGTAAAGAAAACTATAGCGATATTGATGAAGTAATGTTTCGGTGCATTGTATTTACAGTATATCCCCATTCATAATTTGTATGGTACCGACAGAACTTTTTGTGCAATGTTCAATTTCTTTAGAGAGTTGGATTACAACTACAGTATGTACATTGTACATTTATATGTGTACCATTGATTAGTTTTTGTCCCGCACGTTTTTAATTGTTTCTGATTTAATGTTTGATTTTAACATGACTGTATTTTCAGAACAGCGAAAAAAGCATTATAAAACGTACAACAACCACTAAAGAAAAAACGCCATAAACAACACAATTTTGCTCTTCTGCTTTTTTGCAATGCATTAACATAAGGTGTGCTTTAGCTTTACCATACCTTGATCGGTTTTCGATAGACAAATACTGCCGTTCATATTTTCTTGGCAAGAACCGAAGACAAGTATGCTTGTGGAAGGTATCAAAAGTGTTCTGAATCATTGAGCGGTTTTGAGAATCTGAAAAATTTGACCTTGTTGAAGCTGACTCCTGTTTATAAACTGTATTATCTACCAATGCATGCTGCTATCTTTTAATCATTTTGCAACAAGAAAATTAGCTTATTTAAAGCAATTGATTGATCGTTAGTTAACGTTATTTCTACAATATTTTTTAACACAATTTCTGAAGAGATTTTAAACTTTTAAAGCAAAAAATACACTTTTTACAAAATTCAAACATTGTTTTACTGAGTAGCTTTTTTAGTTTATATGTCATGACCAAATAACACATAAGCTGCATTATGATACTTACTGTAAACATCTTCGATTGCATAAGCAATCCTTACGAATCCATCTCTGCTCTTTGGCCACTTGCTTCCATGAGCATTGCGAAACTAAAACATCGATATTTGATTATATTTTAGCACTCAAGCAAATGAATTTTCTTTAGCTTGCATCATTACTTCTCTTTTTTAGCTCTTAAGCAAGAATCCATATTTAGATTCATTTCCAAGCAATCCGAATCTGTCAAAGAACTTTGAATTTGAACTTCCTACAAGAATTTGAGCTTCGAATATAAATTTTCTGAAGAATTTGCAATTTCGTCTTTCTAATGAGTTTTGAATCTAATCCCTTAATGAGACTCTCAAGGAAAGAAAACAGGATGTTGCCACTAACATTACCTTACTTTGATTTAATGCAGCTCTACAGGGCAAATTTGTGCATGAAAATATAAACGTTCTCATCAATGATGTTGATTAGATGAAGCATTTACTTAATGCTTGTATTTTATGATGCTAAAGAAAGAATGAATAGAATGACTAACTCAACTTTAAAAAAATGACCAAAATAACATATATCAACATCAAATATAAAGTTGTTAATGATCGAAAGATTGTTGCAACTATTTTATGAAAGTTAATAAAACAATCAGTATTTTGCGTATTAGTTACGTTTCGATAAATTTGTGCTAATCTAATGACAATTCCAACTCGTTCGGTCAATGCAATCTTAATAAAAGGACAACATGAACTTACCACATTAAGTTTAATGTCGCCTTCGTACAGCTGATTCTTTTCTTGAGAACCTTCAAAAATGTTTATTGAGTTTCATTTGAACGAATTTAATTATTTAAATCATGAAAATGTCATCGATCTAACCGTACCTTTGTTTGCCTCGAGAATTCGTTCAAAAGCACCCGTATTTGGATCGTTTGAAAAGGGCAACTCCTCAGAAATTACAACTTTCTCTCCAAATGCAATGCTGCGTGAAGTAGCTGCAAACAGAATAAAAAGTCAAATCGAGTCATTCTCTCTGTATTTTGCAGCATTTCCCTAATTGAAAGATAATGACGCATGGCAAGTTCCTGGTAGAAACGTTTTGTCAAAAAAAAAAAACAAAAAAAATTGCGGGTGAATCAAACTTTAGCTATTCGGTAACGCGAAAAGACGAAATGAATTCTCGAAATACACGATCTCGTATATCATAAATCCGTTGCAACCAGCAAAGCAATTTCGTAATGCCTCTGTAAAAAAATTTCCCAGCGTCATCGTAAAGGTGATCCAAAAACGATAACTTTTTATTAATCACGTTTTTTGATCAGTTATGTTAAAAAAATAAATGAAATAGTAATACGATATTAATAATCATATACGTCGAAGCATCATTTTTTACAGTATTACTATTTTCCAAACGAAGAACCAAATTTGAATTCGTATTAGCGACTTAATGAACTTGAGCTGATTCTAATTTTGTAAGCTGCTCAGATATTGGGACAATTTCAAAAATTGCTTTGTGATTGGAGTGGACTTGGCTAAAACTTGATTTTGGTAACTGAAAAGAACATCGCAGACTTAACAACTATTATTTGTGATTGCAAATATAAAAGTTTACAATTATTGTGGTTACGTGACTAAACCTAAGCAATGTGCATGGGTTTTCTGAATTTTTCCCAATCGTGGATCTTTGGTTCACAGAAAACTCAAAATTTGGAAACAAAAAAACCTAAAAAAGTTCTAATTCGATCCTCTTTTTTTAGTGCAGAAAAGGACTAAAAGTTATTGGGATCCACAACTGCTCTTATACAAAGCACCGTGGAATAGATACGAAATAAGCTTGCAAATATTGGCAAAGCACAAATAATGAAATGAAGTAATATTTGATCGTACTTACCAAAGCAGACCAAATTTAGCAAAAGCAGAACTGCTTGAAAGATCTTAAACATCTTTGCAGCTATATATCAGCAATATTTTAACTAAGCAAAATAATTCAAAACAGCTTACGAGCAATAGTAAAGAAATCACCCTAAATAATTGTCTGTTAGTTCTGCTCAATTATTGTAGAGTAGTTTGAAAACTGCAGTTTTTCAAAAATATCGAATATATTTGTATCGCATATTGCTCAATACAGAATACATACTGCAGAATAACTATCCCGATGAACGCAACGCGTCCGTTGTTTTTAAAATTTGAACAAATTTGGCTTCGTTACCATGTCTAAAAGTTTGACCCAAAAGTTATAACTAGTAAATGCGAAGTTTTTTTTCTTCTGTCTGAACAGCTGAACTTGCTGTCGTATAAATACTAGAGCGAAAGGTTTATTCCAAGAAATCATACGCACAATTCGTATATGCTGCCATTTGAGAAGCAATCATGTTGAAAGTAGCATTTCATGTCTTTTGCGATCTCTACAAATTCTTTGTATTTAACACAGCTACGTGACCTACATTTTCATTCAAGTTTTTGCTTTCTTTTCATGTTGAGTTTTATGAAGTGATATATACAGCAGGTCAACTTCGGTGTTTTGGCCTAAAAATAGCAAGCTGTTTTCTAACCTGGCCGACTCAGACCTGTCTTTTTAAGAGTCCAGGTCAAACCAAAACAAAATTTTCACTCGATTAATTCTTTCTAAAATTAGCATAAAGTAGCCGGGTCACTAAATGTTGTCGAAAAGTTTAAAAGCTTAAAGCAGAGTGTAAATACAAAGTTTGCATCAATCTAATAAACTTGAAATTTTTTGTAATGATTTTTTTTGGAATGACTGTTTTGCCAAATTTGGACTTTTGCAGTTAAAACTATTGATACTACAAATTTGCCAAACAGTGATTAGTTAATTCAATACATTTTCAAAAGCCTTAGCTGTGAAGGGCAAATTCAGGCAAAAAGTTAATTCATTTTTTTGATTTGATGATCATTAAAGCGGACGTATTGAAACTATTCCAATTTATATGGAATTTAGTTGGGCGAAGTCGATTGCCTTCAAGTTGCAATATGGTTCATTGCATTTTTATTCGCATTGCATATTCGCTCCAGCATAGCCATAAGTAAAACGTGAATTCAGAAACACTGTTTTTTCAAGCAAGCCGGAGAGGTAATCGTACTTAGGTTGTTCAACAACCAAACCATTAACCGTAATGAGACTCTTTCTGGGACACGTACTATTGATGCGGATGCTAGACACATACTTCAGCGATTAGGACAAAACAACGCTCGATGAGCATGCGTGAATTCTTTGACGTCATTTCATTTTGCTTAAGCTGGATTAATATTCATTTTTCGTTCGCTTTTTTCTAATGTATTTTCTTCTCCACGAAAAGTATGCGCTTTTTTGACTGCACTCTGAGTGCTCATGCTGTAGTTGACCTAGTTACAACATCTTTTGACAATATCAACAATAACCTCTACACAGGCTGATTATTTTTAGACTTCCAAAAGGCCTTCAACATCGTGTCACATGAAATTTTGCTATCTAAACTTGATCACTACGGTATTCGGAGTTTTGCACATAAATTAATGCAATAATTCCTTAATAGAAAACAGTTTGTCAGCATTAATGGAATCAACTCAGTGATTGAACGCGTTATATATGGGGTCGCTCAAGATTCCACCTTTTTAGATCCTTTTTATTTTTGCTTTATATTAATGATTTGTCCGGCTCCACAAACTGTCTACCGCGACTTTTTGCTGACGACACTTGCCTTGTTTTCAACAGCCTGAACCCTATAACATGTAATGAACAAAGACCTTGCTAATGTTTATAACTGGCTCCAAGCCAACAAGCTCCATTTAAATCCAGCCAAGTCTAATTATATAGTTGTTGCGCCCAAAATGAAGGCAAAACCATCCCAAATTTGTTTGATCTTAAACGATACCGAAATACCTTATTCTAGCAACGTTAAATATTTAGGAGTCCATGTAAACTACCAGTCAAACTTCCAAGCAGACAAGCACATATAAGAGCCACCAAACAAAGAATTTCAAGATCGATCTATTGGCGTCTATTTCGAAACTACAATACGTTCTCCCAACTTCGACCCTTCTTAGACTTTATTATGCTTTTGTTCACCCCCACCTATTCAATGGACCGGTCATCTGGAGATCCACCTATCCGACTTACCTAAAAAATCTTTCTGTTCTACAAAACAAAGCCGTTCGGCTCTTTGGCCCGGGGCCTATCGAGCCACCCTACTTCTTTTTATTCAGCTCTCAAAATATTAAAGCTTCACAAACCTACTAAAACATGAAGTCACAAAAATTGTATTTCGTCATTTTTTAAAATAACCTTCTTCCCTTAATATATTACTTATTCATCAAAACAAGCAAAATTTCTTGAAGAGTTACAATAGCATCAAATGATCCAAACATTACACTTTACCTTTCTACATGCCGTACAGCCAGACTGCAACGATGCATAAAATATCAAGAAGTAAAAATTTGGAACGATATTTCAACTGAAACAAAAAATAAATCTTGTAATCACTTTAAACGTCATTAAAAAAACTATTGATTAAACCTATATATTTTTTTTCTATGTAGTCGCTCTCCGACTCGTCGCCACATTCTATGAATATTATACTTTCCTCATTTTCTGACTCATATTTTTGTCTCTTCTGGGTGGCTGCTTGACTTGAAGATTCGCAGCCCTCCCTTGCTGCTTAACACCACCGTAGTATGCAATTATGAAACTATTAGTTATTTCAATTTTGTTTTCTTTTTCTCGCTTATGGATATGTACGCAAAAGAAAAAAAAAAAAAATTATGATTTCATTTATCACTTTTATAAGTCCATATCCACAATAAGTAGACTGTTACATGATGATAATACTAACATACATATGATAGATACATATAATATATAGCAGAAGCTGCTGTTACGTTACGTAAGAATAAGAAAATTGCTATTCTAACCCTAACCCCAATCTTAAACCTAACTCCAACTCTAACCCTAGCTCTAACCCTAACGTTAATTTTAACCCAACTTCCAGATCTAACCCAAACTCTAACGATAATGCAAAAAATAAAAAAGAGTAATGAGCAAATGAGCACTTATAGTTTTTTCTCTCTTATTCTCTTTATAGGCTTTACGTAACGGAACACGACCCACTTCTCTGATATATACATATGATATGAACACACATTTACAGAAAATACACACATGAACGATGAGAGCAATGTCTCAAAATCAAGTTATATCTCTTCACACAAAAAAATTGCTCGGAAAGCTTTAGTCCAGAGTATGTGATGGTCAAGTTAGTGCGGATATGGACATTAGACATCTGAAAATGAGGACGAAAAAGAGCATACTTTTTCATGGGAAACAAATACGCACGAAAACTGATAAAAGCGGTCAAAAAACCAATGCTGGGGAAATCGACTTTTGCTGTTGTTGTTAAATCACCTGATAAAACTTTTGAGAAGACTGAAACGTGTCGCTATTGTTTGTTTGCTAGTGTTTTATCTTGTTTTACGTACGTGATGTTTATTGACTTGTAACAAATTCAATGTTACAATAATCTATAATCTTAAAATAATATGTTTGGCATATTCTAGTGCACAACATGACGTTGTAATGTGGAATAAGAGTACTTTATATTCAATAATGAAATTAAACAAAACAAGTATAATTTTTGATGCTTTTTTTATTTATGATGTTCTCCCTTTTAAGATATTATGCTTTCAAAACTAATATTTTTCAACCAACAAACAAAAAAACAAGCAAACTTAGTTTAAATGGCACAAACAAGCTATTTCTTATCCATTTATGGTGCCCAACTTTAGCAGCTCAAGTTTGATGTTTTTTTTCGTGCGGTTGATTCCTTTCGTGACACTGCTTACTTCGTGAATTAAAAAGCGTTTTGTGAATGAATTGAAAGCGAAAATGCCATCAACGTACCTATCAAAGTATCGCCTTTACACACAAAAATTTGTGCCAAAATTGAAAAATCATCAAGGTCACCGACTTAAAAATAGAGATTTTGATTAACATAAAAGTTTACTTCGGGTTATATAAACTTTATGTTACAGTGTTTTTGAAAAAAAATACGTGCTTGTTTTTGTGAAGAAAATGTAAACAACAGACTATACACGTAGGCATCTTGAAAGACATCGCAATTTAAAACCAAAAATGACAAAAGAAACTTTATCGAGGTAGGTAAATAACCTATGATGTCATTGTAGTACGTGAAAAATAAAAGAGATGCACAGTAAACGTAAATAGATTTCATATGATTACAATACTTTTGATTTTGCAAGATATGAAGCCAAAACGTACGTTTGTCCAGATCTATCACGGTTTTGTGCGAAATCTTTTTTCTGAAAAAACATAAGGTATTTTTCTTATCAAGGGATTTGACCATATTTGGAGTTAAAGAGCCGTTCATTGAAACTTTAGTCATATGATTACTTTGAAAAGGCATTCCTGACAAGATTACTATCTTGCAACCTCATTTTCAGTGCTGTGCATTTAATTGAAACTGTAAAATAGTTGGAAAGACAACAAGCACGTTTGTCCCATATTTTAGAATGTTAAATTAAGTATTTAACCCTATCATATAATATACCGGTATTACACGCCACATATAAAAATTAAATATTATAAGACCCTGAAACCTGTTTCACCCGTAATCGAAATCATCAGAAGTGTGATATTTAAAAAGAATCATTAAGACATTCTTGACAATTTCGATGACGAGTGAAACAGATAATAGGCTTTTAAAGTATTAATTTGTATATGTAGCATGTGCTGTGTTATGATATTTGCTAAGGCCAACGCTGTCAAGCCTTTTTTTGAAATCAGTTTAATTCGAATATTTCACTCATTGTAAGTTTGTAACCCTATTTTACATGGATTATATTTTGTCAAAGCACATTTCACTTCTGGAAAAGGCAAAACTGTTCCCTCTATCTAACTCTTACATCAAAGGGCAAAAAAGGACCAAGTTTGGCAAGTAGATTAAATTTTATCTAGATTTAAAAAAAAAGTAGTAAGTTGATCACGCACGTTTTTACAGTGATATCATAACCATTTTTTGGCAAAAATGGCATCGTGGCGTTTCGTATTTACACATACGTAAGTTTGGTTTTTGAATGTAAATCAATAAACTCTTATAAGTCAAAATGATGAAGTTGCAAAAATTTTCAGGACGTCTCAATCAATCAAAGGTCGTGTGAATAGAGCGTCTGCTATTGAAACGATAGACTCGGGTTTGATTTTTGGTCGAGTCAAACCAAAGTCTGTAAAATTGGTATTCAAAGCTTCCCTGCCTGACGGTCAGCATTAAGCGAGATAATGTGAACCCTACACTGTGTATGGTAGAAAGTGGGGAGGTGGGAGCTTGACTCGAAAAGTAAAAGTTCTCTTCACTGTCTCCTGGCTGATGCAACTTGGTAAATTACGATTACTTTCACTCAACATGGATCAAAATATGCCCGAATGTCGATACATTTGGACCAGAAAAACATCAGTTTTGGAGCATTTTTTCTCAACTTGTTGTCTCCAGAGTTTATGAGTTCTTTGTGAATAATTTTTGTTTAAGACAAATTGCTTTGACGTTAATTTTTTTTAAAGAGATTAATCACAATAAAACAGAGGAGTAGGCATGTTTCGCTTTTCTACGAGTAAATTACATAAAAAAAGATATGCAGGAATGACGTTTTATGTTTAGTTAGTTGTATAGTGAAATATAATGTTGCAGATGGAAAATAATGTAAAGCTTGCAGAAATGGAGAAAAAATCAAAGGAAGAGATAAAAATTCATACGGTAAGAATGTTTTGCACTAAATAGTATATAAAGTAAGATTATTTTTGTATCAAACTTACAGTACGCCGTGGGGTCGCAAATTGGATAAAGTACAAGATCACAAATCAGAGCAAGGCATACTATCAACTTGTTGCAGACCACTACGATTGAAGGGCTTGGTGCCGGAGTTGTTGGTCGGGCCGGGCTTTTCGGGTTGGGTTGAGGTTCAGGCCTAATGTTGACAAAATTTCGGGCTTAATTCGGCCCTGAGACGTGCTTTTTGTCTTAGGTGCCCAAAAATATAATTAAAATATCTTGGCAACATTGCTGAAAAAAAGACTTCGTTTAAGTTTTTTTCGGGCATAATTTGGGCTTCAAATTAGTTTTCGGGTTCGAGGCGGGTTAGGGCTTATATTTTTGGGTTTGGGCATGAACTAATTGGCCCATTTACAAGTCTGCTTAGTGCAAGACTACGCTAACTCCATTTTAACGCTTTTAAGATATTTGTGTTGCCGTTACTGTATTTAAGTACTTTTGCGTTTCTTTAACTGTTTATTATCATAAGCACCACCACAGAATCTTTATCACAAAAAATCATTGGAATTATTCCATCGGAGATATTAAAATTAGATGTCTCAATAACGTTTTTGGTAAGTAGCATGCTCTTGCACCCGATCTTTGCATTTAAAATATGCTTCTTCTGTGCTAAAGTGTGTTCAGTAACTTTTGACTCAATTTTTACGCGAGGTTTTGACCAAGGCACTTCACAAGAAGGGAGAGCAAAGAAGCCCCTCCAATCTACAGTAACTTCTAAATCAAAAGTCACGTGAACACCAAATTTGGCATGCGGGTTGATAATTACCAAAATTTTTCAGAAAAATTAGTTTTGAGTTAATGACATCATCAGTGCGACGTCACGGCGATAGTTAAAAAAAATCTCTGTCATTTTTTGCAATAAAGTCACAAGCGATTCAAGTTATGTTCATAGGTTTGTTTTTTGATACTAAATTATAAAATGCCTAAGCCAAGTTGGTTGAGTTTCAAAAACGTCTTATAACGTCATTTAAGTTAAGTATTGATCAAAAAATGCTCAGATTTCGGAAAGTGGCTTCGGGAAACTTCCCGTTACCTTTACAACTTCAAATTTTCAGCAGTTATATTGAATTTTGACTAAAAGTCAATTTAATTTGAAACAAAATTCTTTTTTTTTTAAAGGGATTTATCACAAAAAAACAAGATGGGGGCAGAGATGCCCCCTCCGAGTAAAATAGGGTTAAACCATCATTCGAGCGCGTTTATATAATGAACAATCAGCAACAAAAGTAAGCTAATATAATTTGAATATTTTTATACCACGGAGACGTAATATATCTTTTTAACGTTTTTTACTCATAACTGCTTCCCCTTCTCTCTTTTTTCATCGTTTAAATTACGATGTTTACGCATAAAACTTTGTGCACAGTATGGTTAGAATCTTGCAACTTATTGCTGAAACAAGCGTTAAAAGTTGATAGGATTATGCTAGCAATGATTCAATAACGTCATGTAATGGACATGACGTCACCAAAATGAAGTTACAATAAATTTAGCAATGTTTTGCAAATATTCGATTTTTAGCTGTATTTAATTTGAATTTGATCTTTTTCTTTTATCTGCTTCTATAATCAGGAGCAAAAAAGTTGAAGAAACGAGCAGAACAACATTAAACGCTAGCAAAATGATATGATCAACTAGCAATTTGCATTGCAGTTACTGTAGACCACAGAACGGTTACTAGTTATACGCATTTCATAGCTTATTATGCCATTGTGACGTCATAAAGCGTATATTAGTGCATTAAAACCTCTTTGGCATAGTGACATCAACATACAGTCACACAAACCCGAGCCAATGTAACAGATTTTGTTAACCAGTAAAAAATGTTAAGTTCATTATCACATAAAATTTGTAGTGCAAGACTATGTTAACCAACAGTTCTGGTGCAAGAATATACAGGGTGGGCCATAAGTCGCGCACCAAAGCATTACGTGAATTGTGATGTCAAACGATGTAAAATCTGCGGGGTGAAATATTTCCTCTTTCCTTGGGTGTAAAATACGGGTTCTTTCGTAGAATATAATGAAGCATGGTTTGTGCGTAAGTACTAAGTAGTTTATCAGAATTGTTTTAAGTGCTTTGGTGCGCGACTTACGGCCCAGCCTGTATTAACCACTGCAGTAACATAGTCTTGTACCAGAAAATTAAAAATTTTCATGATTTTATGTGAGCTAACGTAGTCTAGTACTGAGAATGTAGAAAAAATGAATAGCTAGCGACACGTCGCTTAGTGCAAATAAAATAGTCAAGTCAAAAAACGCATTTACGGGCCCCGGAAAGATTTTTTTTTACCTATTTAGCGATGCTCAGTATATTCTAAAGTTTTCGACAAGGGTTGTCCCCACCCCACTTTTCCTGCCCATTTACGTCATAATAACATCATATTTGCAAAAGTGAGCGAAATTTTTTAGCTTTGTTGACACCACCATTTACTTTATTCGTTCTCACTGCTCTTATGGTCGGACCTGAATTTCCAAACTTGGATCACTCAACAAGTGGGACATGGGCAACCTTTAGATGCACAATGCAGGAGCAAAAATGTTACTTAAATTGTAAAAAATTACTATTTTGAGTGGTTGTCCACTCCTATAACTTTTGTTGCATTCGGTGTAGAGTCTTGATATTACTATCGAACAAAGTACATGTATATTAAAAGATACTGTATGATTTTGGTGTATTTTGATTAAGATTTTCACACAATAAATTACACTGAAATTATGACACACAGTTTGCAATATTTGTCGTATTTCAGCGTTTTGCTTATCATCAAAGACTGAGTTTATTTCAATAATAATATTTGCTTCCTCAATTCACTTTTTTTCAAAATTAAAATATTTTCAACGTATAACGAAGAAGAAAAACTTATGACGTCATATTGATGACGTAATATGTTAGCAAATAATCACGAAAACGTCCTTAAGTTTGTGCTGGTGTTACAGATAAGATGATATCAGGTTTTTCACGGACTGCACAAATGAAAGCAAAATAAGTGATGACATCATCATTTATGACGTCATATTTTCGAAAATATTTCCATTTTTTAATTATTCCTGTAATTGGTCAAGGAAATTTTTTAAACAAATTTAAGCAATGTACTGAATTAAACAATTTATTTAATTTTATAGAACTTTGATGTTGCAATTAATGATGTCGCGTTTAAATAAAACATTTTATAAGTCTCATAATTCGTAACTAGCCTAGCCTCAAAACTTTAATTTTTTTATCACAAAAAAAGTAGCTTGACATCAGTCTGTTGAGAAATCAGCATCCTCCGTCTTCTCGACACAATAATCATCGAAATCATCTAATCCAATGAACACTTCCTGCTCGCGTTCTGGTTCTACGCTATTTACCATAGAGCTGGAGTCCTCAAGAACACATCTTGAAGTCCTTGCCTCGAAGCCAACAAGTCCTCAAAAACGTTCTGTTCTCGGCTTTAGAAAAGCATTATTTCTTGGTTGGTTAAAAAGGAAAATAACCAAACAAAAGACCATATAAACTTCTGGTCTGTCAATTCGTTTCTTTTCTTTATTTGAAAAATAATACAATGTGATAACCAACTAAGCGAAGTCATACTGAAACTTGTTTTAAATGGTATCGTGTAAAAGCTCTAATCGGAAAATGAGAGAGCAAAAAGCCTTGTAGAAAATTGTTGTTTTTATTTCTACTTATACTACCGGTGCAAGCGGTACAAACTGCAAAGCTCTAAAGTTATCCAGAGCCATAACAAGAATCCGGGTGTCCGGACAAACATTTAAAAAAATTTAGAAGAAAGTATATGCGTGATAATAAAATGGATTTCAGTATCACCAGGGATGGCATATTGATATATACTACAGTAAGTATGATATAGTATAATCTTGAGTACGACTACTTTTTTTGATGATAAGCGAGCGTGAAGAATTTGTTTTGAGATAAGAAAGAACAACTCTAATCACTGGCAAGAGGTCGGGACAAAACCACATCCTCTAAAAAATTTTGCGTGTTGGAAATTGCTGCTTGGAATCCCAATTAACAAACTATTGGATCAAAAAAAATGTTGCATGAAGAATTATTAAGAAATTATGTGTGAAGTTAAATATAACTACAGCATAATAATTGTTCGAACGCTTGGAGAGATGCGCGCTGCACTTAGTGAATGTTTTACACTACGTCATAACAATATGAACAGGTAAGCTCGCGCGAAAAATTTGGGCATTTTAATTAATGGTTTAGTATTTTTTTATTTCGACAATGGTTGACCCTTTGAAGCGGGGGGGGGGGGGGGGGGGGGGCACGGGGCAAATGTTTTTATTGCCTTTCTTCTTAATACGACCCTGCTGGGATCCTCAGGTTATTTTTTGAAATTAAATACCGTGTGTTAAATTTAACAAAGTGTCTTTTGGGGGCCAAAACGTTCGCGATCATTTATTGATAGACATTAGATATGAGAAAGACATCACGTAGAATGAAATGTAAAAAAAGATTGACTGGAAATTAGAGTTGGAAAATTGTGGAAACACTGAAGTTTTTCTAATTTAGCATTGACGGAATTTTCTTTGCAAAATTGCTTTGAAAATCTAAGAGTGTAATCTTCTTAAAGTCACACAAATTGCTAATTTCTTTTAAAAAAATGATTATTATTATTCAACCTGGGGCACGGGGACTTTGCCCTCGCCCCAGAGCCCCTTTTTTATTTTCAATGACAAAACTTTGAGCTTACAAATATACCCGGTAAGTTTAACCAAATAATATGGTTTGTGTTTAAGAAACTACTAAAAAAGTGGGGCCACAATCAGTGAACGTTAGCACGGTGCCCTAACTGATCAAATTAAGGTATTAAATTGAACATTTCTACGTTAATTCTGGGTATATTCTCATTCACGGGTTATGGCCTTGTTTCATTGCCACGATACCGCTAAGGTACGTAGTTACCATCAGTTGACATGTAAAACTTCAAAATGGCATTCATTATTTTCACTAAGAATGAAAGAGCCAAAGCTGTCTTAAACGTTATATTTTATTTTACAAAGTATTTTAAACATTTTATTTCGTAAAATAAAATTTTTTTGACAGCTTTTTGACTTTTTTATTTTTAGCGCAACTGTTTCTCAAGACCAATTTTTATGCATTTGTTACTATTTTTACTATTTTCGAATTATCATCAAATACTTAGAGAAATGCAATATTTTAGAGAGTCCTGCGTTTAAAAAATATGGAAAATTTGCCAATCATACTGTAATTTAGAAAAATTTTGTCCTCGGTTCTTGGCCTTGGCCTCGATAATTCCTTTCCTTGGTTTAGAAAGGGTCTATCCTCGAAAAGTCGGTCCTTGGCCTTGGCCCCGAACGTTGTGTTCTCGATTCCACCTCGGAAATCTACGATGTCTACCAAAGCGCTTGGAAGAATGGGTTCTATTTGCCGAATCGGTTCCAAAAGATTATTTTATTTTTTGAGCCAACCTTGCTTGTTGTCGTCGTAAGGATTTGGTGCTTCTATGAATGGTTCATCAGCTCGTTCATAAAACGCAAGGCGATGATTAACTCTCTATTTGTGAGGAAGCAAATTACTAAGGCGCGGTGGAAGTCAAGCCAAATCAATTTTTCAGTCCTAACTTCACTTTCAATTTTTCAATCCTAACTTCACTTTCGTTTTTTTTCGGGCGTGATTTGGCCTTCAAATTAGGTTTCGGATTGTATTCGAGTTCGGGCTTATATTTTTGGGTTCGTGCCTGAAGTAGTCGGCCCGTTTACAACTCTGGTATCCAGCACAAAATAAAATTTAAAGAATTGTTCAAACAAATGGCTTGATCATTTCTATTAATTTTTGTATATCTAGTTGTTTTTGAAAATCATTCCTTGTTGTTTGTTTTATTGTAAGAGCATATCGCGACATTATGACATGTGGCCCAAAACACATGTCATAGGATAAAATGGAATGGAGGGAAATAATTTGGAGCGCGTTCATATGGCAACACTAGCAAGATATGGATACTTTGCTATTTTTGTTAGTCAAGAAGTGTTGTCATAGAAACTTATTTTTTACTAAATATTAAGTTAATTAACTGGTGTTATGGCATGCTTAATGAAGAATTAGTGAGATTTACATTATCTGGGGATCACTACAAATTTCTTCTTTGAGCTGAGGTTTGAGGTTTAAATCCCGGGCTGGCTAATCTTAACCTAAAGTTACATACAGGCTAGCTTTCCTTCAAATTTGCAAAAGTTGCTGCTGGTTTGCTTTGGGGCAGTAGGTCTCTTAAACTTGTTCTGCGGTTCTGTGAAATAAGTCAAGTAACTGCCTTTAGTTGAGCATCAATCAACCATTGTAGGATTCGAACCCAAAATTATGCACAAATTCAGCATTCAAATTATTGTTAATATTGGCTATGGAAAATATCGCCAAAAGTTCAACATCAATTTTTTGGCTAAAAGTTTGGAGAAAACTATTGTTTTATGCTTGCGGGATTTTATGTGTTCACTGGTGAAGACGTTACGAGTGCTTTCAAGGAAAAAGGAAAATTAGGTCCTCTGAAAAAATTGAATCGACCACACCACCGAGTAGGTTTCAGATACAAAACATAGTCTTAAAATGAAAGGACAAATTCCTTAACATCTGAAATATTGTGTTGTACAAAACTTGACGATGAGTTGGAAGTTTCCCACCAAATGTTACCATTTAAGTAACATTTTTGCTCCTGCATTGTGACGTCATAATCATATGACGTCACAATGCATCTAAAGGTTGCCCATGTCCCACTTGTTGAGTGATCCAAGTTTGGAAATTCAGGTCCGACCATAAGAGCAGTGAGAATGAATAAAGTAAATGGTGGGGTCAACCCAATCCGGAAACTTCAGACTATACTGAGCATCGCTATATAGGCAAAAAAATATATAATTCCGGGGCCCGTAAATGCGTTTTTTGACTAGACTAATACAGCTTGAATCAATGTTTTCGAAAATACAACTAACTTAAAATCATCAAAAACGGAGTAAAAAAAGCTCCTCAATTTACCATAACTCTGATAAATTGTGGCGGTCTGTAACTATTGTATTTGTTATTTCATTTTTTTAGTTTTTTTAAGAGTATGTTTACGTTTATTTTATATTTTTAGTTTTTTTACGAGTATAGCATGTTCTTATCTGACTGAATAAGTGTGGCCGAGTCTTATCTATTTTCCGTAATTTGGAAAATACAAAATGGCCCAGCAAAGTCTTATTTTGGTGTGGTAGGTACCTGAACAAGTTGACTGCGACAAAGCTCATAACAAATTCTACGGTAATTAAAAAATTTAGCACTTTATATCAGAATTTTTTTCACAATCAAAAAAAAAAATTCAGTTTTGCAAATTTTTTGAGACTTAAAAAGACTTTTAACTCAACGTGACGATGCCCTTTGCAACCTTTAACGAAATACAAACTTAAAATAAGTTTGGATTTGCTGAAAAATATTTGGACTAAAATCTTTTTTTTTTGTATCATCAACAATTGTTTTTGTTTTATAGGAATTTATTCATTTATTTTATAAAAAAGTTTTGTTTGTCATATCCGTTCAAAATGACTGGTTTTGACAAAACGGCATTCAAACAGTATCAGACACATTTACTAAAGCAAAGGAATTATTAGTCATTTGAAAGCGGTTTTCGTATTTGTGCACACAGTAAAAAACACTCTTTGCTGTACTTTACCGATGATTTAATTTATTAACCGGAAACAATGTCATATACATATAACCCTGCAAACATGTTATGATTATTTTGGAAATTTTTTTTTGATATGTACGTTTATGCTGTTTTTGGAATTTTTTACAGCATTTCGAAAACAGGATTATTGCATTAACAGTCATCTATCTATAGCGACATGAGCAATAGTGCAAACTTTTTGCCAATAATGAATCCAAATTATTTCATTTCCTTCACTTCCATAACAGATTCTTTTCGTTTCCATGTTCTTAAAATGATTTTTTTTCCGACTACTGGTATATAAAGTGAGCACTTTTGTTCTGTCTTCAACAATATTTTTGGCATTAAATTAAAACAGTAGAGCTATAAATCTACCGCCGTCAAAATGTTTTTGCTGAAAAAATTAAGTAAAGTTTCAATAAGAAAAAAACATAAGCTACAACTTAGCTTTGATAGTTATAGTAACCGCATCAAACAAAAGCATTTACGGAGATTTGTAAAATATAGTAATAGCCATTTAATAATAAAAAAGCAATATGATATTTAAATTATCGTTATGTTTACTGAACGAGTTGGCGGGGGCCTGGGCCACACAGCTCCTTTCAAAGAAATGTCTCAACACTGCGAGCCGTAGGCAACTCTGTACCCGAATTGACGATCAAAACTTGTACTTCAACTTTTTTGTTCCAGGGGCGAACGTGGTATTGCACGCGCGACTATCCGGCCAATCCTTGAAATATATTAATACCGTACTCCTTACATTAAAAAAGTTGTAGCAATTTAATTTCAGTTTTTGCTTTTAGAACCAATCATGATAGATTATTGCAACTAACTAATTGATAAATAATTCAATTACGATTCCTTAACCAGCATTATTCCTTAAACAGTAGTCTATACAAACTGATGGCACGAACAGAATTCCTCAAAAATATCCCAATCACAAACTAATTGTATATTAATCAACAAACCTTTTTTGCTGGAAATATAAACTTCTTTTTCTAAGTTTAGGATTTAATTAGTTACTTGCGCATGATTTTTATTATCATGGCGATTGTTCTTACAAACTTTAAACTACAAAAATTATTTCAATAGAGTATGCTACTGACTGTTGCGATTGGTAGTGATCTTATTGCTGCTGACATAACATGAAAAGAGATAAAGTGTTTTTCAGATTAATTAATTTCTTGCATGCCATTCTATAAGTTTTAGGTTATCGAAAAATAATGATGTTTAGTCGCTCTTTGCCATTAGCTGTAAGTTTGTATGTGATACTATGCTGCAATTACGGTAAGTACTATGGAGTTAAAAAAATTGACAGGCTTAAAAAAACACAAAAAAATACATACTGCAGTTTTTTAAAGGTTCACAAAGCTTAGTTAACAATTAAAAATTAAAATTAAAAATTGAAATCCCCACTACATGCTATTTTCCTCTAATGGGTTCATCAGGCGTAGTGGAAACTACACATAAAACACCTCAATACGATGTCTTGGTCTATATCCATTGAGCACTTTGGAAATCGGGAAGATAGCTATTGTACAAGTTATTTTTTACACTTTTAAGCTTACTTGAATATAATTTTCCGTGAGGAGTACGTTTTTTTTTGAAATTTTTTTTATTAAAGGTTTTCTTGAAAATTTTTTTATTAAGATTATAAATTTATAAGAATTTTTTTGCACGAATTTTAAATTGACTGGAAACATACTATTTACTAATAATACAAACAGCGCAAATACAATGCAGTCCGTATCAGTGTATCGTAAGCAAAATTCTGAAGCATTAAATACAACAGATAAACTTTAATGTGTGATGTCGCTAAAGAGCAGTAGTTAAAATTATTTTGCTTAATTTTGTTTAACAAACTTATAAAATATCTGATTAAAAAAAGCAAAATCTAAATAAAATTTTTAAACGTTTCGGCCTTAACTAAGTTCATTATCAGTTAAAAATGAAATCTTATTCAAGCAAAAATTAAGAAAAATTCTGTTTGAATAAGATTTTATTTTTACTGATGATCTATATAATTAAGACCAAAACGTATAAAAGTTTAACTGCTTTAACTGGATTTTGCCGGTTTTAGTAAAATTAAATAAAATTGCGAACAATCAGTTCCGAAGGTTAAGCAATATTGTTAATGTTTTTCAGTTGCCGCAATCAGTCTTAATTCTTTTTCCGGAGTAAATGACAGAAGTGGGAACAGCGGGTCAGGAAGCAACCAGAAAGCAAATTACGTGTCTGACCGAATCATTGAAGCTAATGAACGTGAGTTTTTTTAAATCTTTTTTGCTGTTTTGACAAATTTTTAATAGGAGACATATCATGGACAAATTTACGCACATTGGCCTAAAATCCAACTTTGAAACGCATGCTTGCTAGGCATGAAAAATGATTGAATGTTACGTTTACTACAACATTAAGACAACTTCAACTTGCAGCTGTAGTTTATTGCAATCAGACTGATGCAAATACTCAACACTGCTGCTGCCACTGTCAGTTTCTTGATCTGAAGTTCCTTTATCTCTGCAGGAGCTATAACAGGTTGCTTTTAGCATTGCTTCAGCTCAGCTTATAGAGTTTGTGGTAATGCTATGATTTACAACTATGGTTTATTGGAAGCTCATAAAAATTTATAACATTTTTAAGGAGCCCATATGTTGGACCGGTTGTACGAAGGAGATATCAAACTTAATGTGGTACGTTAAAGATGTTATTCTGTAGTTTATTTTATTTAATTTGCTTTGTTAAAAAATGTGGTCTTTCAAAATGCCTAAAAATCCTTCTAAATTTCAAATCAGAAGTTATCATAGGCTAAACTATCAAAGGCTACGGTTCAATCAGAGTTTGAAACTAGCTTTTATCCGAATACCGGCATTGTCCATAAAGGCTCATTTCGTTGTTCCAACATTCTCATGAACACAAGTCATCTTCGAACTTGTGCTATTTGATATTATACTTAAATCACTTATTCTTGTGTGTTATTAGTAGCATACAGCAAAAAAGTCTTTCGCCATATGCAAAGGTATAGAATAAGATATTTTTTAAATAATTTAGCAATTTTAACTACAGTATTTCAAATTTAAAACCAAGTTAAACTTCATCCATTAATTGGTTTTGGCACGCAGTTTTTGTTGTTGTATTTCAGTACGAGCGAGTACAGAGCTTTCTATTAAATTTTGTCACAAAGATTTGTTTCAGGTTTAATGCTATACTCTGTTTTTCTTTTTAGTTTCGAAACGCTCACGGAGAAAAATGGCCTAAAAGTTCTAATGGTCTCGTTAGGATTCCTTATGTTATATCACAAGATTTCAGTAAGTATACAAACTTTGATGGAAATAAAAAACATCTTGGCCAACTGTTGAATAAGTTTATTATCTGCAGGATTATAATATGGATTTCTGGTCAAAGAGAATCGGGGAAAAGATATATGGAATAGGACTAACTCCTAACATCAGCGAAAACTATACGAATTACAGGTCTAGTGGATAGAGCTTCTGCTTATGAAGCGATAGACTTGGGTACGATTTCCGGTCGGGTCAGGCCAAAGACTAAAATTAGTGTTTACAGCTTCCTGCTTTAATTCACAGCTTTCCTTTCCTGCTTTTGTTTAGCATTAAAAGGGATAGTGTGAAATGTGAAGCCTACATCGTGGTAGGCAAATAGGTGGGCAGGTAACAGCTTGACTTGCTGAACAAAAAGTCTCTTTGCTGGTCTTATAACCAAGGTAACTTCGTGAAAAAAATTTGGTTAAAATTAGATTAAATATCATGCTGTGTTCTACAATAAAATTTTAAACAATGGTAAAATTGCTCTATTCTTGTATGGAAAGTTTCTTCTGAAGCTAAAAATTGCTGCATAATTTCTCAAAAACCTCATTTGTTAGTGTTGGTTTGGGAAGGTTATTATAAGTTTAGTGCTGAAAAAACAAAAAACAAAAAGAAACAAACTCTCCAATCAAAACTTTAAATCAACATCGTGACTTTTGTTTAATGAAATCAAGCTTTTTATTATTCTCGCTGTATTACGTCGAAACATGTAACGAGTTGGCGGGGCCAATCTCTGCGTCATTGCGCCTACAGGCAACACAACTCTTTCCAAAAACATTTCGCAGCAGTGACGAGCTGCTGCCAACAACACTGCATCCTATTTGACTGGCCAGAGGTTCAAATCTCAGACCTCTTAATCCAAATGCCAACGCCTTACCACTCGACCACTGGCCGGTTGGTATTATCACAGCAACAAAGTCGTCTAAGTCATGCTAGGATTGTCATCGAACTTTCAAAGGTCCCTTCAAGCGGCTGAAAGTTAAGGCTTCACTTCCACAATTTCAATACTTCAACACTACAAAATTTTGTTGAGTTTTAAAAAGCCTCGAACATTTTACTGTAATTGTAAAAACATGAACAATTTATACGTACTCTACATAATTAATTCAAGTTTAATAAAAGATTAATACCCGCAGAATTGCTATCAATTTTCAATACTTGTTGCATGTACTGTACTTATTTATTTTCAGTGAATTACTGTAGAGTACGATGCTACAAATCGCGACTACAGTCTAAATCAAGTAATTTAGCTCTAGTCTAATGCCATTTGCAGCATCATAGTTAACCAAAAATGGTTTAACTTTACTGCATGTAAACACTGAAATGTTTAAGAAATGAATATACGAATGCCCTGGCTTTAACAAGTTCAACGCTTTTCGAAGTTTAGCAGTTAGCAACATATTTTTATGACAGGTTCTGAACATCTGAGGGTAATTCAAAGTGCTGTAAGCAGTTTTACGGACCACACTTGCATTCGCTTTGAACCAAGAAAAGGCGAAAAGAAATATTTATCCATTGAAAATGGACTAGGGTATGTATTATTACGTCGTATTGAAGTTGTTCAAGTAATTGTTAGTAGTATAATCGCGAACAAAACACGATTATTTGGTATAACCATAATCATTTTTTGACATTGTTAAAAGTAGTTTCACGAAACGTCAAGTTATGTTTCTAGTAGTCTTGGCTTTGTGTTTTATATTAAAGATATTTCGATGTTCCGAACATTATGCTCCGACGATTTTAAGAAGTTCACAACCAACAATATACTGCACAGCAGAGAAACATCAATTAGAAAAATGCGAATGAAAACGAGCAAGCGACTCGAGCTTCAATTTTAGCTTAGATGTGCAGGCGTATCAATGACGAAAAGCATAAGCAGGTGCTTATGCGGCGCAATATAAAGAAAATTATTAGAATTGACTGGAATGGAAGTATATGTGTTAGGTCAAACAAAAAGATTAAAAACGGAGGACTCGTTTTGTTTTTTGTGTTATCTTTTGTTAAAGGACAATAAAAAACTAAAATAAAACTGAGAATAAATGAACCAAAGCTGTCGTAAACATTTTATTTAAAAAAGAGACGTTTTGACTAATTACTTAAGTCACTGTCAATGAGTAAATAATGCTCAAGAAAAAATTAAAGCAATAGGTAACCTGCAAATTTTAACAAAACGGCGAAAAAATTTCGAAATTAACACAATAAAGTTGTGCAGGGTGAACAATATTGCTTTCAAGAATGTGCCCAAACCAAGGTAGTAAATATTGAATTAATAATGCCATATTAAATCTAACCAAGGGACACTCATCCATTCAACTGCCAAAGCACATCCAGAAATCATATTCACCCAATTTTATTAAAGACAGGATAAAAGTCAAACCAAAGTTACAGAACTCGACCAGTCACTCATAAATTGATGATACACCAGCAACCAACCCTCCTTCATACCATCACTATACATCTCTACTGACCAAATGTATTACTGCTTAAAATTAGCCAGCGCATCCCCACTTTCAGACGCACTGTTTAATCAACGTAGGCCCCCATAGTGATGCAGATATATCTAACATAGATATCACCCACGTCAACAACTGAAATTGTACATGTAAACTTTAAACCAAATTCTAAATTACTAAAAATTGCCAAAAGTTTCGAAAGTGATAAAAATATTGAACCCCAACTAAAAATCCCAATAGATAAATAAACAAATCCTACCTTGATCTGTCGTTTCTTGAATACAAAATCCACAGACTGACAACCACGACCAGTTAAGCTATCAATTGACATAAGAAAATTTCAAATATTGCAGCAAAAATTTTAGCACCTTTTACTGTTCAAATTAATGCAAAATGCGAAATAAATTTGCATTTTGTACTTAATTTGGTAGTTGAATGGATGAGTGTCACTTGGTTAGATTTAATATGACATTATTAATTTAATACTTACTACCTTGGTTTGGGCACATTCTTGAAAGCAATATTGTTCACCCTGCACAACTTTATTGCGTTAATTTCAAAATTTTTACGACGTTTTGTTAAAATTTGCAGGTTACCTATTGCTTTAATTTTTTCTTGAGCATTATTTACTCATTGACAGTGACTTAAGTAATTAGTAGAAACGTCTCTTTTTTAAATAAAATGTTTACGACAGCTTTGATTCTTTTATTCTTAATGGAACTGCTTCTCAAGACTAATTTTTATGCTCTAAAACAAAACTAATTGAGAATATTAGACATAAAGTTTGTTATGTTATAGCTGTTTTTCATTCGTCGGCCGAAATTCCAACAACAAGCAAGTTTTGTCTTTAAGTATTCCAAGTTGTATCTCTAAAGATGTTATTCTTCATGAATTAATGCACGTTGTTGGTTTTCATCACGAACATTCTCGAAGTGACAGAGATGATTACATCCAGATCATAACTGAAAACATTCGCGGTATGACATTATGAGCTGTTCATATTTGGATTAAGTCTTACTTTCTCATATTGCATGAACCCACTAGTTGCTAACACTAAGTAACACTAGCACTAGCAGTGAACGGTTTTACATGAGATTGTGCGAAGATGTTCATGAAAAAAACCACAGACAACTCGTCATAGAAAATATCACTTTGGTTGTGAAGACTATTAATGGCCGTTGTTTTTTACGAGTATTCACAAAAAAGGGCCATGTAGTGACGTTGCGCCATTGAGTTTTAATAGTTATGATATTCGCAATAGAAGCTTTTGCGATGAAATAACTAATGCCCGCGACAGATAATGGAATTGAAAGCTTTTACCAACATTATAACAAAATTTAATGTAAAAAGATTGAATATTCGAGTACCCAATATTCAACAATAAATTAAATGAATGAAGATTCACCTCAGAGTTTTCTGTTGTGAGGTCTACAAGCATTAAATAGATTGTAAGTCATCAAGCTCATTTGCTAGTTAAGCCAAAAGGGTGGCTGAAGTCTAGCTCCTTAACAAAATACAATAAAACGCAACCAGCAACCAATTTACTATGGGTCTCGGCAAATTTAAACCAGATAAGCAAAACAGGAAGCAGTTTTCTCATACCACTGCCCTGGAACCAAGTTAAGCTTAATTCCAACTTCCGTCAGCAAGGCTGGCGCAAACCAAAAAACGCATCACCATAATTTTGAGGGTTTGGTATCCCTTACCAATGTTTGAAAGATTTAGGATGAGAAAATTGATTAATAATGGTACCAGCAAAGTCCAAAGCAAAACTATTTTGAAACCATATACTTCAGGCAATTTCTTGACCGAAATACCACCAAGCAAAAAAGTCATGCAAGGGAAAAATGCTAGGTGTAATTCAGAATTTTGAAAGTAACAACCTTCTATACAATATATCATACTCTAATCAATTTCATAAATAACAAACATCAGAAGTAGCATGTTTTTTCGATTCTCGGTCAAACCAGTCAGCACGCAGTCTTTTTTAAGAAGACAATTACCGCCCTACAGTACATTACGCATGCACATTATCTGTTCTAATGTAGAAAAACTTGATTGAATTTATTGCTTGCAGATACCGAAATTACACAGTTTAGAAAGTTATCGACGACAACGAATTTGGTTCCATATGATTACGCCAGCATTTTGCATTTTTCTTCGAGAGTATTTGCAAAACATTACTTTTTGAATTCAATGGAGGTATAGTATGATGTAGCTGATTATAAGTAGTTTCGAAGGATAGAAAGAATATGCAAGCATAAAAATGATTATGTCCGCTACTCTTTCGCCTTAGCAGAAAATGTTGTCATGCCATATTCTTGAAATAAAAAATTGCGACAGAATACCAGAAAATTGCAATTTTCACGTATTTGAAGTGAAGAATAATAAAAAAGATCTTCACCGCATGATACCTATGGTGAAACTAAAAAAAAACTTTTGAAGATTTAATTGGAATTAAAAATCTACAACTCTACGTTTTGCCAAGCGATTTTTCAAAATTCTCGCATTTTTATTGATTAAATTAGTTATAGGCAACAAATGGCAAATTTACTCGTAATAATGAGTGAATTAAGCGATAACCATCTAAAAAAATAGACAAATTGCACATACTGTAAAATATTCTATTTTGGTCTTAGTCTTTGTACTGTAAATCCGGAATACCAAATTTTTTTGATGGAAAGCCAAATTACCTCAGCGAGGTTGCGTGCGGGCTACTGTATAATTACATTCACGAAAATCACATGAGAGAAGAAGCCTTGTACAATGGTGAAACATTAGACATTAATAGAATAAAAAAGATAAAAACCATTAAAGATCTACACTTCCGGTCAAAAATTTCCGCTGACACCAATTACATCTCCTGTTCGCAATAGCAGGTGATAGATTTGGTAGCGTCCAACATCGCATTTTTGATGTTGGCCGCAGTGTTTTTCTCACTGCCGCAAACGGCCAGATTTCCGGATTTCGGGCATCCCTGCTCTAAACGACATGAAACAGCACTGATTTTTCAACCTAAATAATGCAAACAGTAGTACATACTGTATATAAAGTAGGTTTAAAAATTTACACCTTTATGAAAGAAGCCACAATTCATAGGCTCAATGAACTTTGAATGTACTCTTTTGCTGCGTGTTCGTAGTAGATACAATAAGCATATTTCATCAGGTTTATCCAAATAGCCATCCAGCACCAAAATTTGGATTCGCTCATCAGTTGAGTGCTTATGACATTGAAGAAATCAAGTACTACTACTATTGCGGTGAGAATGATATAAGTTAAATGAAATTTATCGATAAAAAATGAAAAATTTTGTTATACTTAATGCTATAAAAACGCATTTGCTTTGCATATACCGCTGCTAAAAATTTTGAAAGTAAATTTGTTGACTAGTCCAGATGGCACTGTGGCAGTAATTTAACCATAGTTTAATCTAAACCCTGCTTTTACCCTATAAATATGTTTGAAATTGCCAAATAAATTGTTTTTCTAAGGAGTAAGTCTGAGAAAAGAATATTTTTCGACAATTTGAGAAAAATAAAGCATAAAAAAACATTCTGTGCTTTTGCACTATACAATATTTCTTTACCTGGCATACTAGTTGCTTGATTACAGCAAATAACTGCGAGTTCTTTGCTACTTTTTTGCTATAGATTTAAGTTTGGTTTATTCATTTTGAATTTATACAATGGTAAAATGAACTTTTTTGAGTACAATGCAAAATTATCTATTTGAATAAGATTCATAATGATTGAAGTTAACCAAAAATTCTTTAAAATAAACAACCGTGTTGAAAATAATCTTGGCTATTCTTTTTTTAATTAAAAGCATTTTTTTGTCATCAAATTTTTATGAATTTTTGTATTTGTCTAGGTTCAGAAACTTATGCAAGATGTGGCAATGATTATTTCTATGAAGATTTTGGAAATTTCCAAAGCCCAAATTATCCGAAGTATTACTCAGCAGAATCTCACTGCACGTGGAAAATCGCAGTCAGCGAGAATTCTTTAGTAAAATTGTTGCTGACCGATATTGATCTTGAAAGTGAGCGAATATGAGTTTTGCGCTGGATCAAGGCTCGGGTTTGCGCATAAGTTTTGTGAAAGTCTGAGCAATTAGCAACGAATTATGATTATTTTTCATTTCAAAAACTTGAAGTTTTCAAATAAAGCAGTCTTATTTTTAAAGACTGCGTTGGGAAAATTCTCATTGAAAAAAAGAATGTCTACCAAAAGTTTAATGTTCATTAGCGCATTGCGAATAGATAGTTTTGTAATTGGGAGCAGTAGTTTAACTCTCCCTTGTCACGCATGGTTGCCACAATAAGATAAAAGATAATAAAGCAAACAAAAAAATATAAGCAACCGCTGAAAAAAGGATTACAGTATCGTGGAAGATTATAGGAAAGCTCAGCATACTCGTTATCAGCTTTTTTGCTTATTTAGCTAGTTGCTGGTTCTTCAGTAATGTCTTGAACTTTACAGATTCCTTTAAGATTTAAACCAAATTCGTATCATCAATTATCGTACTTGCAAAAGCCTCAATGTTGATGACGAAAGTTGGCAAAAACTGAATAAACAAGGTTTTTCAAAAATAAATCTTTAATTTTTATATTGAACATTGTTGCAGGTTCTCACTTTTGTCAGCTCGATTCTATCATTATACATGATGGTGGTAACGCAAGTGCTCCTGTCTTGAAGAGGATCTGCGGACAGAAATCTTACTTAGAAATTACAAGCACTGGAAACCAGTTATTTGTAATCTTCACCAGTGACCCGACTCGTGAATTTAGTGGTTTTAACGCAACTTTTCAAAGCGGTAAGTCAAAGCTGTAAGCAGGCTTGATTGGTAAAAACAAGCTTAATGTCTCAGAATAGAGGAGGAAGTATATACTAAAGGAAGAACAAAAAAAACAAAACAAAAGTATGTTGTATAAAAATTCGAAGTGCCGATTTCATCTCAAAAAATAAAAAATATATAAATATAGAAAATGTTTATAGTTTATGCAGTATGTACAATTTTATTCACTTCTGATGTGTTTGCTATGACGCAGTGAATTTTCAAACGCAATTTGTTATTGAAAAGAAATAAGAGATTTTAATGCATTCAGTAAACTTGCAAAATTACGTGCTTTTTTTTCGATGCAGCTAGCAAGCATCAAATCAAGGCAACGAGCAAATTATTAAATTTCATCTTACTAAAAACGCAATATTTCGGTCTTCAGCAACCATCAAACTTTTTTCAACTTCAAGAAACCTCTTTCAAAAAGGAACAAGGTTTTATTTCAAAACAAGAATAAATTACAGAAGAAGCGATCTTACTAAAATACTAATATGTAATGTGAGGTTACTATATTCGCAAAATTAGATGCACTTTTAAAATCATCAAAAGTGTTTAAACAAAAAAGGATCAACAAATTTGATCAAATTCAAAATGGTTTGCTTACGTGATGGTGTTTTATTCTTAAGAAATTTGATTGGATAGCTGAATAATTTAAAAGTCTTGATTTCAGTGAACTCCACCAAAGCACCAACTGAGACATCTCTTATAACAAATTTAATCGATGGATTTCAATGCGACTTTGATAAAGACATGTGCGGGATGACACTAGACAAAAAAGCTGATATTCAGTTTCTTTCTGGTAGTGGTTCAACCCCAACTCGCAACACGGGCCCTTCATATGATCACACAACTGGTCAAGGTATCATATATACAATCTTATAATTTCATGTATTTATGAAAATAAATTAATTTTTTGTTACGTTTATAAATGCTACTCACAACCAGCATTACCTGGATGCTATGGCTTTGCTTGTCGATTAGTTTCAGTATTATTAATTCTACCATGGTTTTGGCACAATTGAAAAATGAGGAGATAGCTGCTTACATCAGTTTCTGTGATCTACATTAACACTGTACAAAACGTACACCTTAACATGCATGAAAATTTACTAATTTTCTAAACTCAATATATTTGTTTTTTATTCAAATATGTGAAGCTTTTTGGTTTACTTTGGATTATTTTTTAGGGAAATACATCTTCATAGAGAGTTCCGATGTTGCATCAGGCAGCAATGCAATCATTCGCACTCCATGGTTCAATGACCTCAACTACTGCATCACATTTAGTTATCATATGTACGGAAACTGGATAGGAGGTCTGAGAATCTACGCTGAAGAAGACATTTTGTTTTCCCCAAAGCCTATAACGAGAGTTTTGTGGGAAAAGTTTGAAAACCAAGAAAATGAATGGCACACTAAGAGTGTTAATTTCACACGAACTCCCACACCTACTTCTGGATCTCAGGTAAAACTACAATATGTTTATGGCAAGTTGTTGGATATTGCTGCTTGTACAGTAGGTTGTGAAGCTCAAGTACGCTGCAAAACTTTTTGATTTTATCAATACAATCATTTTTTTCTTGCAGTTTCCAGCAAACGTATAATGTCTCATTTTTTGACCCACACAAGATATTCCACTTGTGCAGACATCAACAGTGTCTATTAACTCCAATATTGCATCGAAGCTACATTTTGGAGCTACATAAGACTTGTTTTTTAAATTTAGTTAAGGGGGTTCTGGACAAAACCACTTGGGACATTATTTCACAAAATTACTTTTGATGACAATGTGACAATAAATGGATTTGAGCCGTCGCGACGCGTTTCGTTCTTGCTCAAGGGAATCATCAGACGACAAAGGCCAGTTTTGTTTTCTTAGGCTATGTCGCTTAAAGAGTTTCTTAAGCAAGACGAAACGAGTCGCGATGGCTTAAATCCATTTATTGTCATATTGCCATTAAATCATTATTCATTTTGCGAAACAATGTCCCACGTGCTATTGTCCCAAACCTCCTTAACTAAATTTGATTTACTCTCACCAAATGATTTGAGCACTCTTGGTTAAGGAATCTCTTGGCCATGACCCTTGTCTTGGCCTCTCTCAAAATTAAGACTGCTTTTTTACATTCCAAAATCACATTTTGTATATTTTAAAACCGAGACCTGCTCTTGTCCTGAACCCCTTTAATTAAATTTGATTTTATTCTAAAATCTAGAAAGATAGCAGAAAAGCTTAAATGTAATTTGGCAAAAAACTTGAATAATAATGCAGTATTCTGTACATGTAACTATAATAAGCACACTGCGCAGCAATTATTTCTGGTTATGGATCTCGTTTGATTGATTGTAGAAAAACCGTAAGTTTATTATGCAAGATTATTTTGTGACGATGTTGTTTTTGTGATTTCAGTCCGTTCAGTTTTATTGGGAAGGATATGTTGGTTATTATACATCTGATATTGCCATCGACGACATCGTTATTACGAAAGGAGTTTGTTCGTCGCAAAAATCAGAATAAAAACATCTAAGCCAGGTGGAATTAAATGAGAACGAAGCTTTCAATTTTTTCCAGAACTTTGTTAACAGCTATTAATGTTTTTCAATATCATCAATAAATAAATGTATTTTGTGGAATGAGATGTATAGCATGTACTTTTCTGAATTAAATTTTGTTTTATCATACAATCATTTACATTCTTTTAAATTTAACATGTAGCGCTAAAGAAGAGTTTCGCAACTGCAGCTAAGCATAAAGATTGTAGTTTTACTTTTCTTTTTCTTCGTCGGTTGTTGGAATGGCGAAATCAGAATTGGAACTAAAACAGGCTAAAGTCTGTCTTATTAGCCAAGTCATTTTCAAAATTTAAACCAAATATGCAAGCTTTTAAACATGCTTTGCTTTGGCTATGGGCAGTTCAGTAACATTCGTTCTGTTCATGCTGGTTCCCCCAACAGTCCATCGTTTGTCTGCATTGCAGCTAGCTAAATTTGCCATCGCCTAATTCGCCAAATTCACTTAACCCTATAGCTACCGAGGTATTTTTACACCCTATTTGTACTGGGGGGAGCAAATTTGCCCCCCTATCTAAAAACTGTTTGGTAAGTGATAGAAGTAAGATTTTTTGCTTGTGGAAGTTATTTTTTGTTAAATTTTAAAAGATATATATTTTGAGATTGTAACGTCACGAAAACAATGATGTCGTCATCAAAACCAGTAAAAGCTTATAACAGCATGTAAATTTGTATAAATGTTGCGATACTTTTCATTTTGGTCTTTTGTTATTTCAAAGACAATTCTGATAAAGTCGGCGTAAACAATGACGTCACATGCGTGATGATGTCACATGCATGATGATGTCATCTTTAATATATTGTGTTGATTATTATTTGCAATTTTTTATAACTGAGATATAGCATAATTCACAAAATTTAAGAATACTGCTGTATTATATTCAGGGATGGCAATCGCATCGCATCAATGATTTTCTTCGATATTTGTTACGGAGAAAAACTGCGATGCGATTTTGCGATGCGATGCAAAGTAGAATACCATATACGATTTTTTTTGCGATAATTTAAAATTTTTTCGATGCGATAATATCGCAGCTACTTTGCGATTATTTGTGCGATTATTGGTTTTTTAAACTATTTTGAAATTTAAGTTTGTTGCCTAAAATTTAGCACACCGTTTACAAGCTATCAAAGCTTTTATTTAATCACATTTGCAAATCAGTATAAAACGAAAAGTTGCTGCAGTATCTTCTTGATGCCTGATGCTTCAAATACCGACAGTGTAAGCCCGGTAAGTGTTACTGCTTCCACACCTGCTTTCTTGAAATCTGAAACGCCGATGGTATAATCGACATGGCCTTTCTCGGCTGGTCGCTTTACAGTAACGAAGGCATCTAAGGTGGCACTTGAAGACGCTGCAGATGAAGACCGGCCTTTTGATTTGATCAACGTTTCATGCTGTTCGGGGGTGTTTGCTATTAAGATGCTGCATTAAGTTGCCTGAGTGAAAATAGGATTTGCCTGTCTTGTTAGGTACAGGCGTTGCTGCAAACTTACAAGACTTGCACTTTGCAAGAACTTTTTCTCCTTCCTTCATTTCGAAATACTCGCGGAAATCATTATCCAACTTTGGCATGATTTCCCTGCTGCAAAGCTAGACGTATTCGCAACCAGAGGTGGAGTCCTCGAGGACACATTTTGAAGTCCTTGGCCTTGGCCTCGAAGCGTCAAGTCCTCGAAAATTGCCCTGTCCTCGGCTCGAGGACAGCACTATTTTTTGAACCGTTGAAATTTTGTTGGAAAACGCCAGAAACCTCGCGGAAAATTTGCGAACACCTTTTTTGTTTTCCTCAAGTGGAGCATAGGCGTAGCCAAAGGGGGGGGGGGGGGGGGGAGGACCAGGGAACCCGCCCCCCTCCGAATTGAAAATTCACCAATAACAAGTATGTGCCAAAAAAGCCTACTGTTTCTTCAGTTTCAGTTTCTTTTTAGCATTTTTCATTCGCTACAGTAACTAACAACAATATGGAAGACCAGGGGCCCGGGTCCCCCTCAATTCAATTTTTGCCAGCCAATTTAAACGTATAACCCGGAAGAAATGGAGAGTTTATGTCCTAAAAGCTACTATCTCAAATCCTCATATAGCCTTTTTATGAACGTAATGCATTAACCAGGGCCGGATTGACCATGATATGGCGCAGTACCAGCTAAGGGCCCTGCGCTCAAATTGTAAGACTTTTTTTGGTCTTCCCCTATACTTGGCAGAAAGATGTTGCAAAAATCCCCAAACTGCCAGGGGCCCGGCGCGATGTAAATCCGGCCCGGCAATAGCATGCTTAGTAAGCGTAACCATCTATTGTACCATTTTTCAATAACAATTCAGTAAATTGCCTCCGACTCCCCAGTTTTTACGCACAAAATACTTTAAAAAAAAATTATCCATGGAAATGCTGATTGAACGAATCATTGACTTCAATTGAGGGGCCTGGCCCCCTGGCCGAACATGCCTCCTATAACCGGTTATTTTTATGACAAAATAAAAACCTCTAAGGAAAATCTTGGAGTGGATTATTACTTACTGCTAAAATGTAGCCAGAGACAATGGACCTTACTTTCCCCTACCTGGACCAAATCACTTACATCTAAAATTTAACTCAAAAATGCGAGATGTTAAACGTGTTTTGGACTTAAATTGGAAGTAAAAGGAGCATTAAACAATTTAATTTTTTTGACTGGCTTTCAAATTTCAATCATCTAACGCTTTCAAATGGCTCTGAACACGTGCGAAATGTGATTCAGTGGCATTAAAATAGCTGTTTTTTTCCAAAAAAATTACAAAAAATCGCCCAGCGGCTGCTGAAGTCTCTGGTGGCTGGGGGCCCCATCCCCAGACCCCCGTCTGTGATACGTATGAGTTACACTAGCTTTCTCAACACGTCTTCAAAGTTAGATATTTGCACTTTTCAACTTTTAGTTTAAGCAATCTCTCTTTACAAAATCCTGGTTAAGTGCCAACAAGCAACGGTTTCAGATCTTCCATCCTCCGATCAAAAAGTTCCTCTTTTGAAAATTTTTGATGACGTCATTGCATGTGATTTGTAATTTGAGCCCCCTCCAATCAAAAATTCTAGTTACGCATATGAATTGGAGATTGCCTGAAAAACTTTTTTGAAGACCTTTTTTGTTTTTTTTTTATTTGGAGAACACTTGCGGCGGTGTCCTTGGTCCATGGCCTCGAGCAATCCTGTCCTTGGCCTCGAGAGGGTCTGTCCTCGAAAGAGCTGTCCTTGGCCTTGGCCTCGGAGTTTTAGTGTCCTTGGCCTTGGCATTGGGCCTTCTGTCCTCGACTCCACTTCTGTTCGCAACTGAAACAAGTAACGTAGTCTGGAAGCTCAGCGAGTGCGAGATTTTAATTCCGAGATGCCGCCTTAGCAAAAAAACTAAGCAAAAAGCTATTGCGTCATAACGAGGATCACCGCATGCACACACGGTGCTCCACACACACACGCGTCAATACCAAAAACTGAAAAGCAACTTTAAGCACTACTTAAAAAGCAAGTGTCAGTCAAAATCGGTCACAATGACGAAACAGTTCACCTATGACCAAACAAAAGAAACTAATGGAATTAAAGACAAAAAAGTCGAAATAATCGAAAAAATCGCAGATTTTTTTGCCAAATTCTGCAATGTGATAACGGATGCGATTTTTTTGGTTGTTTTGATGCGATAATTAGATGCGATATTTTTCCGAAAAAAACGTGGGATGCGAAGCGATTTTCGATGCGATGCGATTGCCATCCCTGATTATATTTATTATATCATTCAACAGCTGATGAAAATGAATATTTTTTTTAAGCAAACACAGTTTATTTCGAGAAACCACAGAAAAAGCAATAGTTTTGAATTATGACGTCATCAATGACGTAATGATGATACAATGCATTTATCAGTAAATAAAATATTTTATTCCAGCTAAAGATTAGCATCGATAATAATTACGCAGTACAATGAATGGAATACGCGCACTGATAAGTATGCATTGTGCTCAAAACTGAAGGAAACTCCTTAGGTATCTTTGACAAAGGCAAAAATGACGTCACTGCCGGTTGCACGGCTGACCCCAAAGTTTCTGAAAATGTGTGCTATTAAAATTGATTCAAAGTCAGGGTGTGTCAAAGCACTACTTTTTTTTAGTTCAGGAGCTATATTAAAATAACTAAGGAAGGGTGCAAATTTGCCCCCTCCTCGGTGCAAATAAGATTAAATTGGCACCTTTTCTAATTCCCGTAAAGTTCGACACATTCGTAATTTTAGTATTTGGATAACTGCTTAGCAAATTTTTTGAAGAAAGCACTAATTTTTTGACACTTTGCAGAAACAATGTATAATTCTGTAACGTAAACGACAGGCGAAAACGCAACAGCAGCAAATCGATTAACGTGAAAACATGCGGCAATAATCAAAGTTATACTGTACTTAAAAAAACACAACATCTAAAGTCACTCAAACAATGTTGTTTTGCAAGTGCAAAAGTTGTTACATTAGCGAAACAGGTTTTATGATGTGAAATTTCACACAAACTTAGCTCTTAAGAGTAATAAAAAACTTTTCTTAAATTATCCCATTTTTCAAACTGACGAAAATGGACGTGTAGAAATGTAATACCATCGATTGTAACCGAAAAGTTTGACGTCCTTCTTCATGATTTCCGTGGTCACACAAGGGGAATCCTTGTAGTAGGGATAGCCTATGGCTGTCCTTACTACAAGGGTTCAGCGAGTTTTTCACTTGTTTTTTTAGTACCACAAGTGAAAAATCGTTTATTCCCTTTAAACCCTCTGCCGCTCTGCAAGCCCTTAAGGTTTGTCCAGTTCGGCCAAGAGTCTTGTCCAGCTGGGGAATAACTTTGTTAGAGAAGCTGAGGGCTGCCGATGAGAGCTAAAAGCTCGAAACAGCGCTGTCCAGCTCTGTGCATTGAAAACAATTGTGACATGTTGTGTTCTGTTTGTTTCTCGTATTTATGTAATAAAAAAACCACAACAGCTGGGGAATACCTTCAATTAAAGAATAACAAGATTAAAATGAAGTAACATAGAAAACAATTGTGACATGTTGTGTTCTGTTTGTTTCTCGTATTAATGTAATAATAAAAAAAAGAAACACAACAGCTGGGGAATACCTTCAATTAAAGAATAAAAAGATTAAAATTGATTAACATTGAAAACAATTGTGACATGTTGTGTTCTGTTTGTTTCTCGTAATTTTGTAATAAAAAAGAACCACAACAGCTGGGGAATCACTTTGTTAGAGAAGCTGAGGGCTGCCAATGAGAGCTAAAAGCTCGAAACAGCGCTGTCCAGCTCTGTGCACCATCGATTGTGTTATCACAACTTGCTTGTTTTGTCTTTAATATCCCTATCCTTGTTTTAGGCTATCTACAGTGTGTATTATTGTTTTTTCGCTATCGTTTTGGTGATATTAAAAAAATGAATGAAGGAACTTAATAAAGTTTGCAAATGAACAAAGTTTGCAAAAAGTCTCAACGTTTTCGTGATGAGTATGTATGAATGACAGTTTTATGATTATCTGCGGTGAGAATAATCAATCAATTAATTCATAATCGATTCGTGACAAAACAATCACGAAATTTGCTTCAAATTGTATGAATTTCAAATAAGGATGTAAAAGTAATAACCGGCCAGTTGGTCCAGCGTTCGTTTCTGGAGTGGGAGGTCTAAAATTCAAATCTCAGGCCGGTCAAATTGGACACAGTGTTGCCAACGGCTTGCCATCGCGGCGACCTTTATTCAAAAGGGGCTGTGTTGTCCGAGCGCAATGACGCGGAAATGGGCCCCGCAAACTCGTTACACGCTTCAACATAGTACAGCGAGTATAATGAAGGTTTTGGTTTAATGCAAGAATTACTTTCTCAGCGGATAGCGTTATTGCGGTTTGCAATAAAATTGCTGAAGTTTTGACATCGTTTAACAAGTAGCTCATAATACATTAATTAGATTTAATCCAAAGACAAGCGTTCGTGCTTGCCATTTTGCATTGCAGCATCGGAATAATACTTTGAGTTAAACTGCTCGATTCTCAGCCTAACCAGTCAGTCAAGGAGTTGTTTAATGAAGCAATAATCAGGCTACTACTTCCATGTCATTCCAGGAAGCCGAGTACATTACATTTCAAACTGGATTTGCCCAAGTCGTTCGAAAAAAAAAGGATATCAGATATCGTTGATAACTTATGGCCACAGCAATCAGCTTACATTGTAAGTGCTTGGTTTCGAAATCAGTATGCCAGCGTAGCTCATTGTAGACACGAGCATGCTCAGTTGCTCACACAATCAATCAATCAATCAATTGTTTATTTTGTCGCGACTACAACACAGTTTCAATTGATATCTTCACGAAAAAGCAAAAACAAACGATTAGTAAAAAAGCAGCTTGAAAAATTTAGGTAATTCGGCGACAGGGAGTCTACGAAAAGACCTCATCGGTCATCGAGTCAAAGCAGCCACCCTATATGTCCGCAATTTGAAGAGAATTGTTGAACGTCAAAAAAACAAAAAAAAAAAACAAAAAACAAAAAGCTATTTTTTCTTTTTAAGAACTTTAAGTCTATCAAATGCTCGAGTAAAATGCGACAACAAGTGGTCAAGCTCATAATCAGATGTACAATTGTAAAAGATTTTCTTTGAGTTTGACTTTAAAGGAATGTTTGGGAAGATTTTGTATTTCCATGGGTATTGAGTTCCACACGGAAACACCCTGATACTTGATGCTACGTTGCAAGCGGTTAGTGCGATAAAGAGGAATATGCAATTTGTTTTTGTTTGAACTGGATCTGGTAAAGCGAAGGGAAATTTGCAAGGATTTTTGGAAAAGATGAGAAAATACGGAAGAGGATGGCAGTTTGTCATGTAAAAAATCATGAACTAATTTGGCAATTTCAAATTTATACAAATCAGTTAGTTTCAGAATTTTTAGTTGACCGTAAAATGGAGTTGGACTTTCTCTGGTAGTACCACCACCTATAATTTTAACAGCTTTATTTTGAAGACTTTCTAATTTACTCATATAGGTAGGAAACGTAGATCCCCATGCGACCAATCCATAAAGAAGGTGAGGGTGAAATAGTGCGAAATAAATTTTACTTAATGCCTCCCGAGGCAGCACGGCTTTCAATCTATATAGTATTCCGACGCCTCTAGATAATTTGCTTTCGATGATTTTTAAATGGTTCTGAAAATTCAGTTTGGAATCGATCATAACTCCTAAATATTTAGCAGTTTCTGAGATTGTTATGGGGGAATTATCAATTGTGATATTGACGTTAGTTATTTGGGTGTTTAGTTTTGGGGAGATTAGGATTGCGGTAGATTTTGATGGGTTTATAGTTAGTTTATTGGCATTACACCAATTATGGAGTTTATTTAGTTCCATATTCATTTTATCCTGCAAAGTGCTTACTTTTTCATGGTTAATTATTAGGCAAGTATCATCAGCAAATAGCCTTGGTGGGGTTTCAATAGCCGTGGGCATGTCGTTAATATATATCAGAAATAAAAGGGGGCCTAACGTACTTCCTTGTGGGACTCCGAAATTATTCCGCTGTGATTTAGAGTTAACACCATTTAAGCTAACGAATTGTTCTCTTTCAAGATAAGAGTTGATAAGATTTAGCGGGGAGCCACGTATTCCGTAATGGTCGAGCTTACATAGTAGGGTCCTGTGACAAACAGTGTCAAAAGCCTTTTTTAAATCAAGAAATATCGCTCCAGTGCAATGTTTTTTATGGATATTGTCATAAACAGTAGTGACAATGTCTAATAGAGCGTGTGAAGTAGAAATATTCTTTCGAAAGCCGTACTGCTCCGGAATTAGGATCTTATGTTTATCAAAAAAAACAAACGAATCGTTTATACAGCATGCCCTCAAAGATTTTTGAAAAACAAGTAAGGATAGAAATCGGCCTGTAGTTGCTGGGATTGCTTTTGATCCCATTTTTGTGAATGGCGACAATTTTTGCTATTTTACAAGCATCAGGAAAAATACCATTTTCGAAGGAAAATTTGACAAACACACAAAGATAGTTGGCAATTACAAAAGGGGCTGTTTTAAGGAAGAAAGGAGGAATATTGTCATGGCCGACAGCTTTGTTCACATTAAGGGAACAGATGAGTTCCACGATTTCATTGACAGTCGGAGGCTCAAGAAAAAAAGATGAAGCTGTGCGCTTTTTTAAATAAATTTTAAAAGATTCGTTAGGTTGCAATGAAATGTTGTTGGCTAATTTTTCACCAATAGAGCAAAAAAAGTTATTAAATTCTTCACATTTATCTGTTACGCTACAGTTACCGCATATTTCACTGATTTGGGAACTAGTAGTAGGTACTTTAGATGTTTTTCCCGACGCAGGAAGTAATTTACGCAAAATTTCCCATGTCTTTTTCGCGTCACCTTGGTGGTTTTGCAATTTAGATTTAAAATAGGAACGTTTAGACATTGCTTTTATTTTAGTAAGCTTGTTGGAGTATTGTTTGAAAAACAATTTTTGACTTGCATTACCGTACAGAAAATGGGTTTTAAACATGAAATTCTTCTTCTGAGTTCTTGAATGAAATTCACAAGTGAATGTAGAAGTGTTCACAAAAACTGCATAATTTTAACTGATAAATGCAAGCTTATGAGCTACGTGTCAATACAGATGCAACTCTCCTCAGATTGCAACGTACTATTGTTGCAGATCAGTATTGGCTAATCTTACTAATTTTTGGACCCAAGGAACTCCAGGGCCTTTACCGGCTGATTTCCTAAAGCTGTCAAACTAAAACCAGAATAGAGAAAAACTTTACTTTATTGACTAGTAAAATAAATTAAAATCAGGCGGCAAAATTATCTGAACATTAGCCTCTTCAAAAAAAGTAATAACGAAATCTTTTGTCTCCAACTTGCTTGAATCTAGAAAAAAAATGACTAAAAAGTTTCAAATAAAGTCGAAAGGCCAAGAACGTTAAAACAGAACACTAATTATGTGTTGCCAAGTTGCTGAAAGGAAGTAAGGATTTTGAAAATAAATCGCCAGTAGCTCTATACGTAAATTTAGTAAAGGAAGTGCAACATACAGGTCAACTAAAGTTGGCAACAACACATGCAAGGTGAGCAATTTGTAAAATAGAAAAAAAAAAGAGTTCGATTCCAAAGCCCGCCAACTAATGAAAAAACGAAAACAAATAAAACAGCGAGCGTTAACAACTATCTTTTTTAATATCATTTTTTCGAAATGATACGAATAATGGTGTTTGGCTATGATTTTTGCTTGAATCTTTTGAAGTTATTTACCACAGAATCTATCAATATCTTTTAGTGTAATTGCATCAACGACTTGATCGTTGCATTCGCTAACTCGGCGGACGACGGCTCTCGGTGCAGGAGATCTGCAGGCGTAATGCAGATCATTGCCAATGCAGCCATGACCCCCTCTTCCACTAAATCCTTCTCTTAAAATTGCATGAAAAGTTAAAAAAATCAATGACTTAAGTTGTTTGTGCTGTTAGTTCTTATACTGTACTTACAGGAGGCTTATTCTAGACTTACCTTTGGAAAATTTTTATTAGTGCTTAATCGTCGAAAAAATATGTATGCGAAATAATTAGCAACTGCAGTAAACAAAATTCTCTGATGTGTTGCAAATGCCTATTTTTTATATTTTACTTACAGTACTACCAAGCTTTAACAAAATATAAAACAGCTGAACTTTCTGCTCTTTGTTTTATCAATAACCATGTTAGAACAATGTACAATTGTCGAAACTTAAATAAGAAGATTTGATCCTTTAAACCAGGGGTTCCTAACCCGTGGCCCGTGGGCCACTTGTGGCCTGTGCGGCACATTTTTGTGGCCCGCAAGCCCTTTCCGAGGAGTTGATATATTTACGACGTTCGAAAAATGTGCCGAAAAAATGAAGTGTCAGTGGGACAAGTTGATCAGTGTTTATGCTGACGGAGCTCCAGCTATGACGGGATGTAACGTTGGATTCTGCACTAAGTTAGAACAGTTTGAAGGAAGAACACTGCTGAAGTATCCCTGCATAATTTATCAGGAATTACTCTGTGGGAAGTCATTACAGATGAAAAACGTCATGTCTAAGGTCGTAAAATGTGTGAATGATATACGAGCTGCAACTCTGAAAAAAAGAGAATTTCGCCAATTGCTGAACGGAGTGGATAAACAGTACGGGGAACTTCTTATTATACAGAACTGAGTTGGCTTTCGCAGGGGAAAGTACTAGCCTGATTACTCGCCGTCAAGGACCAGGTGTATAATTTCTTAAATGAGAAGAAGATGTTGTCGAAAGAACAACAAAAGCTAAAAGACCGGTCATGGCTGAACGACCTGGCTTTCCTGGCGGACATCTCAGGACAGCTGAACACGCTGAAAAAACGCAGCAAGGAAAGCAACAACTCGTAAATCACCTCAATGACCAAGTGAATTCATTCCGACAAAGGCTAGTTATTTCGTAATCAATTAAGTGAAGATGTTTCGACAACTTCTCAGCAATGAAAGATAGAATGGTGGAAACGGGCAACAAACTGGATAAAGGTTTTTACGCTGACAAGCTTGACGTGATGAATGATGATTGAAAAATTTGAGCAAAGGTTTAAAGAACTAGACTCAGATAAAGCAAAACACGAAAATCTCCTATTTATCTATCCGTTTGCAGTCGATCCTGGTAGCATGGATTTCAGATTTTAGGAACTGATCGATCTTCGGAATTCAGCGGCGCTCAAAGCACGCAACGAGAAGTTATCGGTGATGGCTACAGGGCAGGACTTGAGTAAAGGCGTGTTCGCTGGTGTGGTCTTCGCGGGTTTTGTTGGCGCTTCTCGGTGCCCATTTCACTGCTATTTCTCAATTAATAAATTACATTCGCATTGCACGGTTGCTACGTTCATAGGTGGCTGCTCGACTCGATGACCGAGAGGTTCCTTCGCAGCTTCCTGTCACAACTCAACTCTCTGCTTTTTTGTGCTGTGTGTTGTTTTGTGCTAAATGAAACATGACTATGACTATGACTATGACTTTTGGAAGGTCATTCCAGTCACAATCTTTCTAGAGTTGGGCAATTTAGTACGAATTTCATACTGCGCTTTGGAATGACGTATCGGTGCGAACAAGCTTTCTCTCTAATGAAATTCGTAAAGTCGAAATACCGAACTAGGCTCACACATGTGCATCTAGAGGCATTGATGAAATTGGCTGTTCCGGACTTGCAACCAAGATTAGAAGATTTGGTGAAGAGAGTGAAGCCCCAGGGCTCGCACTGAAAGGTTGAAAATGGAAAGAATAAAACGTTTCTTATTTTTGCTTTTGTGTGATTTTCTTTGTAATTAAGTATTTGTACGTGGCCCGCGACCGCCGACCTGGATTAAAATTGGCCCGCTGAACATAAAGGTTGAAAACCGCTACATTAAATCAAAGCGTGTTTAAATCCAATTTTTGGGATGGAACAAAATGACAATAGTTGCATGGTGATTATGAATAATGTTACAATTTTATAATCAAAACAAAGCTTTGTTCAGGTGACAGGGAAAAAACTTATTATGATGTTCGTTCAGGCTGTTACTTACAGTATACTGCGGGGCTTCACTTTTCTGTTGACTTTAATGCTGAGTTTCAAGCAAAAAGCTTTAAAGGGGTGAAGCATCCAGCTAAGACTATGTGCAAAACAAAAAGAATAATCTAAAGGAGTATTCAAATTTTTACTGATGATGGACGTAGCTAAGTCCGAAACGTTTAGAATTCTAAAACATATTTTCACCAAATTTCAGCTTTCTTCGACATTGTTTCTGAAGTATTTCATTTCAAAGCTAGACCACTGCAACAGCGTTTCCACATAAAATTTTATCTTTTGTACCATAATTTTTAAGGTATTTTTCACAATTGGTATGAAAGCACTTAAATGCAATACTTCAGAATTAGTTAATGTTTTTACAGAAATATTTTATATGTTAGGTAAGATATCCCAATTCCAACAAAATATTAGACTTTAACTGACAACACTGTTGGGGGTCTCTTAATTTTAAAATAAAATATCTTGATTTTAAATTAATTTTTTAACAGATATAATTTTTTGTACATTATCCGAGCTGGATGCTTCACCCTCTTTTTACACCAACTTTTTCAATGTCAAATTCTTTGAATTGACCCCATCAGGAATCGAACTTGAGGTTTTAGTACTGGATGCTATACTACAGTTCAACATGAGACGAATTTTAGAGTTGATGAATTTTAGCATACTTCTAATTTTTTGAAAATAAAACAAATACTACCCAACAACTTTTTTCATAATTTACTAAACTACACTATGTCATAATGCTCAAGGGCTTCGTGGGTGTTAGTTTTTGCAATTATTTGACAAAAAATTTGATTTTTTAGATACGGTAAAACCATACCACAACTATGGCTATTCGTTGTTAAAGATATTTTTTCCTTTCACAATTATAAAACTTGCCACTGTATGAGAGCTACGAAGACGAAAAGCAGAAGTGAGGCAGCCACACCACCTCTACGACAACGGTTTTTTTGTGACGTTTTGAGTTAGTTTTGAGAAAGAATTTTTTAGTCTAGGAAATTTAAAAACTAACTTTTCTGACTTACAGCATTATTCTATTGTCATCAAGGAAACAATTCTAATGTCCATCCAGGGCTGTATCGCTTGTCCAAAGCTCATTGTTTATCAATTCCTCTCCAACGGTTGCTTCAAAACGAACTGCGATACTCTAAGCAACATAACGAGCTTTAAGGATCTAATTATCATCTGTATAGCAAATCAACAAAAACATATAGCGGAAAGAAACTTTAAAGAATAGTTAAGCTCTTATAACCATCGGCTGATGGCTGTCAAGTTAATTGACAGGTTACATCAGGTTACACGCTGTACTCTAAACTCGGGGTTGGAAGTCGATTCTGGTTTAAAAGCAAAGACGAATCGATATCGATACCTCCCACAAAAAACAAAGACTAAAGAAACAAAAAGCAAAAATATCAGAAACAAAAAGCAAAGATTAGTAATCGATGCCGAAATGCAAACAAAAATTTTTATTCTATTTTTCATTAGGATGCACTAAAATTTTTGTACTATTGACCATCAAATGAAACTTGTGAGTGGAAAAATCATCATGACACTTTTAGGACAATCATAAAAAGCAATACAAGCATAAGAGAAACGAAACGATGAAGGCTTAGGCAGGCACAACAAGAACAAAAGTAAAATTTAAAGATTCTTCCAATTGATAACATGTAAGCAAAAAGCATAAAAAAGGCAAAAATTGATGGAAAAAATTGAAAGCCAAGCATCTGCGATAACCGATGACAGAAAAGCAAAGAATGTAATATCGATTATCGATTTCTAATCGATATTTCCAACCCTGTCTACAGTTACCATCTTTCCTTTTGGGTAGTATTTTTTTCCTTAATGGCTTTAAGAAACTAATGGGCTTTATTAAATGCTTTTAAGTTTCAATCTTTAAGTTGCATTTCGGATTCGGGTCAGATTCGGGCCTGAAGTTGACAAAAGTTTCGGGCTTAATTTGGGCTTGAGACGTGCTTTTTGTCTTAGGTGCACAAAAATATAATCAAAATAACTTGGCAGCATTGTTAAATTCTTCAGAAGTAACTTAACTTTCGTTTTTTTTGGGGGGCATGAATTGGGCTTCAAATTAGTTTTCGGGCTCGGGCCGGGTTCAGGCCTGAACTGTTCGGCCCGTTTACAACTCTGTTTTGGACAATCAGGGATAAATGTAGGAGCTTTGTTGCCAATAGCAGTGTTATGCACTGACTGTTGTTTATGTTTTAAAAACTGCAGTAGTCCAATTATTATCTTTTATTAACTAGACGAATCAAATAGTTATTGGGAAAATCTTGGATATAATCATTTTGGACTTCACCAGAGCAAAATGATGGAGGTGATGGAAGAGCGTAATATCTGGCGGCGTAATGTTGAGCTGCTGTCCTTGCAACCCTCACAAAAAACCAGGAAATTGAAACAGAAAAATTTTATGTTCAAGTAAGATGACAATATAATATTTAAACAAATTTTAATTGAATTTACACTGGTTTAAGGTATAAGTGAACCGAAACAGTAACCGGAACATAGGAATACAAATAACAAAGAAAAAAAGTTAATAACAATCATATTTAACAAAATGTTCCCACCTCAGCATCAGGATCAACATAATACATATCTTGTTTCCCATTCTCCCAGAAATCTCAAGAAGCATATCGTTCAGGTTGGTCCAACGTATCCAGACCCTGGAATCTCCGTTGGGATAATTTATAACGAAATATAATTAAAGCTCTCCTATGTTTCTCTAAATATTGATAGCTTGACTGGTTATTTCAGCAAATTTAAAATATTTTTTGCAGTTTTGTATTCCATAAATATCCTGCTGATACCCGACAACGTCAGCTGGCAATAAGTACTTCGAATTTGGAGGAATACGCATTTGCTTAGCAGTTTTCAACAATCCATTGTTTTTATGGATATCTTTAAATTTTTAAGCAACCATGAAATCTTGTGCATTTTTAAGCTTGTTACCTGTATTTGCATTATTTACCATTAAAAGAAAATCCCTAAGCTAACGTTTGCGACACTACAGGTGGCCCTATTCAGGTATGTCTGAAAGAGAAATCATAACTTTATTGAATCCTATATAAACTAATCTCATAAAAAAAACTATAGCATTTGCTGTATTGTACACTCTTTACTACAATAGTCTAAACTTAATATGAAAAGGAGATTCAAATTTACAAAAATTGAATTGACAAAGTTAGCAATTTCGACGAAACAAGCATTATGATCATGGGATATAGAAAACACTATGCAAGCCTAACTGCTATCAAATTTTTCTGATTGCAAAAATTGCAGCAAAAATGATGTCAAATTTTTTGCCAAAATTAAGTCTTTAAATTCTTGTCGAAGAATTTGCTGCTATAGTTTGAAGCCACCAAGCAGAAATGATCATCATCGTAAAACATCTTATTTAAATATGCACTAACGTGACCTGGGTGCGGGTTGAACTCAGCACATGCTATCAGTGAAGACGTAAATGTGGCGCCTATATCTTCTTGTTCATGCTGCTGGTAACGTTAGTGTAGCATAAATTTAAGGTATCAATGAAATTCTGACATCATAATGGCTGAATTCAATATCAAACGGATATACTTTAAGTGTACTATATAAAATGCACCAAATATAAAGCAAGCAACTAAAACAACCTTAGATATAATACAGCATTCAACTCAGAAAGCAACCACACTCTCAAGCTTGTGTCAGATTTCAGATCTCACCTTATCAAAGATCAAACCGTTACTAATTGCATTGGATGTAAAAATTTCAGAAAATGGAAGAGGTTAGCTGCATTAAACTTCCATATGACGGTTAAATTGAAGCTAATACAAGTTTTTCGACAAGAGCCACTGCAACATTTTTTTTTGGTGCATTGCATCAATCTACATACTGTAGATTATACTTTACCACTTTATATATAGCTAATTAAGTATTTCCATAAATTACAAAACTTACTCGAAATCTGTGGCGGCTGTAATGAACGCAGTATTCCACGTTTGGCATTGGGTAAGTTTGAATTATTGCCTTTTCATGGGGTTTTCTTGGATTGCTTGATTCTATGTAGAGGTAGTGACCTAAAATACTAATTAGAGTAAAATTGTGTAAGGCATTAATCGTATATGAAAGCGAAACTATTTGTTTTTGAAAGCAACTTTCACCAATCTTTTAGTGCATTACAAAGCATATTATCCTGTATTTGGTCGTAATTTTCGAGACCAGTTTCAAAATTACCGTAACATTAACACACTTACATTAGCTCGATAAAAAATTGTGCTACTAAGAAGAAAATAACTTTGTAACTAAAAAATCAAAAACGAAAGCAAACTCAACATAAAAAAAAATTCGTATAGATTCTAGGGAAATATAACTTTAAAGTAATTATCATTTTGCAACTAGTCGTTAATTAAATTTCTGGCAACAACGCACCGTATTTTTCTAATCTGCCATCTTCACGCAGTCCTGTTTCTGCTGACGGTGTAGTTTGACTTCGGCGCGTCCAATCAAAATCGTCTTCGCTCAGTTGTCTCCAGCCATACATGACGTCATCTGTGACACTTTTGGAAAGATGTATGGACCCAAGTCGTAAACGTGGTAAGATGAATTTGAGAGAGCTGCAACAGGCTGTTGGTTTTCGGTCGAAGAACCGCTTTCAAAAGTACACACTGTAAAAACACGCGCAAAATGCAGTAAACTGTCGGTATATCCGGCAACTGTAAGCAAATCAAGATCAATGCAAATCCATGGTAGGATTATTTGATACTTCATGGTTAACTGTTTGTTCGAAATATATCATTGTTTGTTTCATTTGTTGGAAATTTTTCGTATTACAGGTTTAAAAAATTGCCATTCTAGTTGCATTTCTCTATAGCCTTCTCGCTGGTAGCCTTTACGCCATAATGCACGCAAACAGTATAAATTAAAAAAAAAATTTTGTCATGTGATTGCAACCAATTTACGAAGAATAATCCACAGCACTGTCCCTATGAAGCCTCCAAGACGAATCAGCCGCGCGCAAAGTTGCTATCAATTCACATACGTATGAGAGTTGCACTGGTGATTTAGTAGAATCAAACTTTTGAAATTCGTATGGACTTAATATAATTCGTATAGACGTATGGACTGAAGTCGTAAATATGGTAAGATGAGTTTGAAAGAGCTGCGACAAGTTGTTGATTTTCAGTCAAAAAGCCGCTCTCAAAAGTGCACACTGTAAAATACCCCCGAAATGGAGTAAAGTGCTGGTATGTTACTGTTGTGATTAAATCAAAGTTAATGCAAATCCAATGCAAATTACAGTAGTTGAGACTGTTTGTTGAAAACTACTGTATTGCCATGGACTCGCGACCAATTTGCGAAGAATACCAAAATTCGCTATATCTTCATGGAGTCTGCATGGCAAATCAACTGTGCATAACGTCCCGTTGGATGCGCAATTACAGTCGCATATAAGTAATGTGAGAGCGATATTAGTGGCTTGGCAGAATCGAACTTTTGATATATGCATTACGCTTTTTTACTAAATCAATATTTAATAAGTTTATTTCGAAATCACTACTTCCTCTAAAGTCCTCTCCAAATAGCGATTCAAATGTAAAATATCGGCACTAACTGAAATCATCACATCTTAGTTTAAATCAGTGCTTCTCAACCGGCTATATACCGTATACCCTTAGTGTATATCAAATCAAAATCAAAGTATACAATTGAGAAAGCGTATACAAAGGGTATACCACTTAGATTTGGTCTCCTTCTTTAACTCAATTAAATATGATTGCGAAAAAATTAATTGTGCATATTGTTTGTCATGTTTTCTATGGCAAATTAAATTAATAGTGCAGTGCGAAATGAACGTGCAAACTTCGAAATTGAACGTTTTTGCTAAAAACAAACTACTTACACAAATGCTATAGTTGCGTAATTGCTCATCACAAAAAGCGATTGTTTGTCATAAGGTTATGGCTTAATGGTATTCGGTGAAAAACGTTGGTTTTAAAACTCTTTAGAAGTAAAGCTGCTTAGTGATGCTAGCGCAATGTGGTTAAACTAAGTTAGGATTTCCCAAACCTTTTGTTTATGGGTACTGTTTGGCCAATTTATAAATTCGCTCGTATACCCCCAAAATCTTCTCATATTTTTAGCTGCAAAGCTCAACTTGCTCGCACGCACAATTTATTTTTTATAACTTATAGGCAACCCATTACATTTCCTCTTATTTGCTAAATCTTTAAAATTGATTATTTTAGTTAGTTTATTATGAAAAAGATGCGTGATCAGCACTAATTATGTACAGCTGGTGCAAAATGACTTAGGACCTTTAACAAAATTTCCATTTTATGATATGCTATAAAACCTCACATCACATTAATCTCAAAACTTTGCTTTTATGATTGTGATTCATTAATATATTAAGAAAAAGTCAGTGTGGAAATAGAATAACACAATATTATTATTTTTGCATCACAATAATTTCAAATTTGGTGGGTATTTTGAAATACCAGTCAGGCAGTTGCTGGAGGAGCTTTAAAGAGAGTATTAGGAAGTTGATTTATTTGGAGAATATTATATATTAAAGTTTTTAGAATGCCTGGAAAGTATACTAGCAGTGAGAAAAAGGCTAGAATTCTTGCCTGGAGACAAGAGAAAGTTTTCATGAAAGAAATATGTGCTCGTAGTGGAAGAGCCAAAGTCAACAGTAATGAATCTTCTAACCTCAGCCAAAGGGCTTCCTCCCAATAAAGTCCCCAAGCACAGATTTGGAGGTGGACGAAAAAAGAAGATATCAAACGCGACGAACAATTTAATGAAGAGGGAATTGCAGAAAAATCCACGACTGACAGCCCTGGAGCTAAAAAATTTGCATCCAGAACTGCTGGAAAATGTTGCAGTGCGCACCATGCAGCATCGCCAGCAAAAAGGCTTGGGCTTGCTTAGCCGCAAAGCTGCTAAGAAGCCACTCTTAACAAAACGAATGAAAAAACAGCGCATTGCATGTGCAAAAAAATACATTCATTGGACGCCTGCGCAGTGGAAAAGAGTTATGTTTTCGGATGATAGTAATTGTCAAGTGTTCCGAGTGGGATCCCCTATCGTTCGACGCCCTCATGCCTCTAATAGATTTGACCCTAGGTTCACAATCCCGACTGTAAAGCACCCGGATTCAATAATGGTATGGGGAGCTTTTTCTGGGGAAATGGGCAGGGCTGGCCTGTATTTCTTGCCTAAAAACAAAAAATTGAATAGCGATCAGTATGTAAAAGTCCTGGAGGAGCACATGCTAGGCATGTTTCACATTCACAGCTTTGAAGTCTTCATGCAAGACAATGCTCCATGCCATAAGTCCAAAAAAGTTACGAATTTTCTGCAACAGCAAAAAATAAGAGTGCTTGATTGGCCTGGTAATAGCCCGGACTTAAATCCAATCGAGAATTGCTGGCAAAAAATGAAGAACATCATGAAACAAAAGAAAACACCAAACTTGGAGACCCTAAAACTTGAGCTCATGAGAGTGTGGTGCCAGGAGATGTCACTGGATTATTTTCAAAATTTGAGCAATTCCATGCCCAAACGCCTGCAAATGGTCATCAAACAGAAAGGAAATATTACAAAATATTAAACACCGTGTTTTTGTTTAATAAAAATTGATAAACATAATAAAAATTGTGTTTTAACTTTAAAAACGGTTAGGTTCTAAGTCATTTTGCGCCAGCTGTAGCTTTTTAATTTTAAGTACTAATCGAATCAGATTTTCACTTCAGTAACAGCTTTAGCTGCAACTACAGTAACAACCATACTGGGGCGAAAATCTAACTTCCTCAAAAGTTCTTAAACTCTGATCTTCAAATTATTAACACAAGGTGATAAAACATATTTTAATGCAAATTAAAAGTAATGGGAAGAGTATCTTTATACTTAATTTAATGTACCTCTTGAAAAGTCGAAGTGTACCCGTAGGAGTTTATGTACTCCAGTTTGGAAACCCTTGAGCTAAGTGCAGTGCCAGTGTGATAGTGGTCAAAAATCTTCTTTCAGGTGACCTTGTCAGGCTTTGATCAGAGTAGCCTAATCTGAAGAGAGGGTACGATGGCAAGTGTAGAAATTGCCCTCGTGTGTGGTTTGAAGGTTCGGGTGGGATGCCAGGATAGGCTATGTGTGAATTCAGATGCTGATGAAACACTAGCCTAATGGGAAAGCAGATATGTGAGGTAAGTGCTACCTCACAACCGTGATAAAAACTTTATGATTCAAGTCTGCTATGTAACTTCTGAATTCTTTAGAAGTAATATGCAAGCTTACATCTACAGACTGCATAACTACAGACAGCATAAACACATTGCTATTTGAAAAGGATACAAAATTCTTGCAAAATTAAAAGAAGCATACCACGTAAAAAAAGTTGAAGAGCACTGGTTTAAATGTACACTAACAACTTCGAACTCATACTATTAACTCACATGGCATTCCTGGAATAGGCTCATTGACGACTACTGGAGCTGCAATGGTTGAAGAAGAAATTTCTAAAGCAAAAAAGCAATACAGAAACATAATAAAATCGAAGAGCTTCTACTAAAACATATTTCGCATTATCATCATCATCAATATAGTAAAGAAACGACGTAGGAATTTAAGGTTTCTTTAAGATCAAGTAATTCTCATTTAGAGTTGGACATGCGCAAAAAAAAACTATTGCATAGCTGACTCATCACCAGATAAAAGAATTTGCGTTGTGTACCAATCGTATAGTGTGGCAAGTACTATATTAATTACAGTACCTGCGTTACAAGCATCTTTTGTGAGGAAAATATCATCAATTGCTATATCGCTTTTGTAGCCATTTCCAATTGTTCCCTCAATGACAACTTTTATGTATCGTTCAGATTTGACAAGCATGTTCTGAAAAAATAATCATAAGTTTTTTTCCTAATGTTTTTTTTGGTTTATAATAACAGCAAATTTTAGTTCGTCTTGTTCAAATAGAGCGATAATTTAAAGATTTTAGGTTTAATAAATTAGATTTACAAAATTTCAATTGAACCGATTCAAAAAAACGTTTTCAATAACAAAGCGGCTAGAGCTCATATCTTCAGAAGCTACTTAATGAAATATTGTACATACATGAATAAGAGCCTTCCAATGTTGTGTACTTGAAATACAGTATGTATGAAAGATTGACAGTGTTTGAAATTAAACTGAATCATCCTGACATTCATACTGTTGATAGAGTTGATTAGAAATTTTTATATGAGATAAAAAAGCGCAAGAAAACCTTTCATGGCAATATTTTTTTACTTTTGCTTTCAATCGCTTATATTTTTGCCGTACTGTTAATTATTGCTCAGGTTTTAACATTGTAAAATATGTTAATAACCTTATGGAGCAAATACTATTCTGCTGTATTTACTAGAGAGCAAATTTGGCGTGATACACGCTATTAAACGGAGACTGCTGTCAAAATCAATTGTGGTTTCTAACGTTAGGGTTATTGTATTAGAATGGATTAGCGGTGACTACAATCTTTATGACCCAGCCGTTTCTGAAGTAATAGACTTCCAGCATGACGTAGGATTCTCCGTTTAGATTTTTATTGGAAACCCTGACGTTGACAATATTGGCGACGCCATCTCAGTTTTATCCTGAAGCAACGCCGCTATAGGTTACTGCATTGAGTAATTTCGCTGCGAACTTATTACTTTGATCTTATCAACAGAAAAAATCAAAGCTGGAAAAATACTGCACTTATGCTATACCGCACAGTCTGTAGCCAAGCGATCTCAGCAAAAATTAAGCGGTCAAATTACGTACCATACGCCTATGAACAAGCGAAAGTAAGGCTGGTAGGCCATTGTTTGCAAAATGGTTGGAAAAGCTCATTCTATCGGGTCACAAAATGAATAAACACGATACGCCTACTCAGCACTGGCGTAACTAATAAGAAGGGGAAAGCGGAGCGTATGCCCATCAGATGTGGGCCCCTTCTTGGAAATTGGCCTCCCAAATGCAGCAAATTTTTGGAAAAAAAGCAAACGAAAAAAGTTTTTCCCTAAATTCCACGTCAAAACCACCAATTTCTTTAAACTTTTTCTACATTCAATAAAAAACAAACATTAACATTTCGAACATTTGTTCACTCAAAATTTTACTGAAATATGCAGCGAATTTGATGAAACTTGCTTCCTCTGGCTTAATTCTTTTGTTACGCCACTGCTACTCAAGTACTGGTATCGGTAGTTCAACTACTGTAATTAAATTACAGGTATGAGTTGGTAGCGAGATATTAAATTGCTTCTGCTAAGCAATGATTTGGAATGAAAAGTATCTGACAGTTTTGATATATACTGAGATCACTTGGCTACTGTACTGCATGCTCTTTTTCCAACTCGGATCTGTTCTGCTACCACGATCAAACTGATTCTTCCGCAGTGAAAGGGCTTAATGCAGTAACGTAATATTGTGGTATTGCTTTAGAAAAAACTGGGATGGCATCGAAACTGTTATCAACGTCATGATTGACAACAAAAATTTAAATCAGGGAGACCTTATGTCGTGTTTAAAGTATTAAGATGTCTTTGAAACAACTGGGTCAAGGAAGATGGAATCAACGCTAATCTAGTATAAAATTATTTCTCTAACTCTAGAAACCACATTGATTTTGCTAGCCAGTCCACGTTTACGTAAGATTACAGCTTACATTTTCCTCAAAATTGCTTGTCAATGGATCTGTCAAAAGATCGACTTCAAACTTCTTCCAGGAGCGTCCTTGATTGCCAGTTATTTCTCTAATAATTTGCCTTTCACCATTGAAATTATAATATTTGTACATCTAAGCATCATTATGTATTAACATTTGATTATTGAATTTTAATTTATCAAGATAAACAGTGAAGTTATAATAAATAATAATTGAACGGCTATATGTACGGTACTGTATGGCACTACTAGTGGTCCACGACAGAAAAAAATCCAGTTAATCGTAAAAATAATTATGTTTTTCGGTATTTTCTCAAAATGTAGAGGTATTATTATCTGTTTTATTTTTGTTTTTATTATTATTATTTTATCATTATCGTTTTAGTAATAATTAATCGTATTTACGTACAGTGAGTTTTCCAATAGTTCTTCCTTGCATGTTGTACCACAAACTAAAGCAGTGTGGTTCATAACTTAACCATTTTGTTTCCAGGACAGCAACGTCACCTTTTGCTCTTGGTTCCGTTGCTTCTGTGTACATGTAATAACCTGTATAAACAAGCATAAAAATAATTGTCGATTAAAATCGTTTTGTACAGTAATTTCAAAACTATAATTTTGTTATGTACAGCAGACAGTAGAGGCATGTCGTATATAAAACCTATTTTTCGAATTTCTAGCCTGCAACTCTTACGAAAAATTTAGTCCTAAAAAAAATATCACTCACGACACAGCAAGGTCATGCTTTTAATCAAAGCAAGGCTAAGCTCTTCCGTTGCCAAATAATATATAAAGCGATCGTGGTCGAGTGGGTAAAGTGTCAGCTGCAAAAAAGATAAACTCTTGCTCTATTCTCGGACTGATCAAGCCAAAGATTATTAAAGTTGGCATTCAAAGTTTTCCTGCTTAACGTTCAGCATTAAAAGGAACAGTGAGATTTGCATCGTGTGTGGTACAGATAGGTAGGAAGGTGACAGCTTGACTCGAAGGCCAAAAAGCCCCTTCACTGTCTCCTGGCCAAGGCAACTTGATGAATGAAGATTTAATAGCATTTACAAATGAACTATTACTGATAAAACTTTGGTCAACATAGCTTGCTGCGATCTATTATTGTTGTTGAAATTTTGAAAATACAGTATTTAATTTTAAAAAACATAAACTACGTACCAGCTATGTTTGTAGTGTGATCACGCCTTGGTCCTGTTTGTCTTGAAGGTGTAGTTCCGTTTCGACGAGTCTAGTCAAATACATTTGTTTGTAACTGATCTATATACTCTCGACAATCATCAGCATCAAAGTTGCACACAAACTCTGAAAAAAAAAGTTTGCTTTTTGTTCGTAATAAACATTGATCTGCTTCATAATGTAGCTACTCAAAATATCATATCATTCATCCTTGTATTGTATAGTAGTCGAAAAAAGACTGAAAAAATGTTTCAATTTTAATACAAGCCCTAGCATCTTTAACAGTTTAACTGTAACAGTTCGTTAGGTTTCACCGAACGTATTGCACACTTATCATCATATCTTGGCGCACCAAAACTTCACCCATCGAACGACTGTGGGGTTTATTTCTTTTAGATCGTGATCACAGCAATGAGGTCCAAGCTGACACTCCTGAAGGATGAAGTCTATTATTTGAAAATTTCCGCACGGCAGTCACTGGTAGTGCTGATTCCCACAGTTGTGAAGATTATCTTTTTTTCCTACCTTCGCCCGGGCACGATTGAGAGCTACCCATTCTTTCCTAGTAATATTTGATCCAGGAGAAAATGATTTACCAGATTCTGGTAGGGTGTCGTTATTGTGGTTGCTGTCAGTGTCGTATTTCTACCAAGATTTCAGTCTGAGGTAGTCAGCTTGACTTGGGGGATATCATTTTCTGCTGTAAAGCTTTTGTAGGACTTTAATCTTTTCCTTACTTGCAGCCAACTAACCAATTGATATCTAGAATCGTTTTTCTGCTTATGTGTTTAAGTTTTTGTAATAATTTTGCGCCTGATATCTGGTGGTAGTATTTTATATTTGCAAGGGAGTTGGTTTCAGAGTGTCTGTTATTATTCGAATAGCTTTGTTCAGTTTTGCATTTACTTTGTTGGCATAGCACAATCTTGTCCACATACAGGAGCAGAATATTCAACGGTAGATTGACACAGTGCCAAAGCTGTTTGTCGCAGGAATTTAAGATCAGCTTTCCAACAGGTGTTAGCTAGTTTGCTTAGAAGGTTTGTTCGGAAACAGATTTTTTTCTCAGGATGGAAACATGCGTTTTGTACAAAAGTGTTCTATTAAGAGTGACTCAATGGTATACGGGAAAAGACTGATGAGTTCAAGGTATGCGGGTATTGCACACTTCAAATACGGGTACATAAAATACCGCCTAACCAACAATAAACTCATAAAAATAAAAACGCTCCAGATTCTTATAAAAATTTTCATCTGCTGTATTTATAGACATGCGCTTAACGTGGACTCAAAGCAACGCATATTTTGTTTTCGGACATTGTATACAACATGGCAAACAGTTTTACTTCAGGTCTAAATTCAAGACATGATTTTGTTCACCAAGGTGATGATTTAGTTTCAGCATTCCTCTTTGGAATGATGAAAAGATATTATTTTTGCGAAGCTTCCACCGCATCTGGTATACAGCAGTCGGCGGAAAATTAGCAGCTTGACTGAAACATCAAAAGATACCATTCTAACCTCCTCTTCCGGCCAACGTAAATTTAAAGGTAACTACGCTGAAAATATTATTTAGAATAAAATTATTGCACAGATTATATGAAAAATAAAATCAGAAAAAAATTGAAATTTTTGCAAAAAATCATTAAAATTTTTACAAAAAAGTTCTACGTTTTCATATGCAGTGGTCTACTATAACGATTTTGAATTTGTAAAAAAACTTATGTACCTCTGAACGATATTTTTGGGTTAGTATAATGTTACACTCTACAAAATAAATTTTGATGTCGTCAATCGCAATATCTGAGAATCTCCGATCGGCGAATGTTTGCCAATAAAATTGCATGTACTGCAACAAATCCAAATACACTAACAGGTAAGTTGTTGTTGTTAAATAATTTTTCTAAAGAAAAGAAAGTCATATAAATAAATGAGCCCAACCAAAAATTTACTCTGCTTTATTAGAGTATTTTCCCAGCACATCCAATATGAATACATATTTCGATTTAATTCAATGCATAAAAAAAACAAGAAAATAAGAAGGTAGAGACAGTTTCAATTTAATTATTAAAGGTTATTATACTGTTATAAGATTCTGTGTGGTACGTTTAAAATTCAAATTTAGAATGAGGTCTTCAATAACAAAAATGCATTTCAAAATTGGTAAACAAATCTGCTTGTAAGTCACAAATAGCCAACACTTTAAAACAAAATAATGACGTCACCAAATTGCCACTGCAGTGATAAAAAGTTAAAATTTCTTGGACGCTACACGTGAATTATTGCAACTTTTTTTGACATTGGATAAATGAAAAATTGGATATTGTAACTATGAAACGTACTCTCATTGAATACAGAGTAGTAGCGTTTTGACATTTGTAATCAAACAAATATTTATGATAAGCTATAGACAGCATCCAGAGTTTTAGAGGCACAATCAAGCCTTTAATTTTAACATCCTACGAAATACTGTTTCGGAATCGAGTTTCGTCTTTTATTCCTCGTCAGTATAGCTAGGACTACAGGATGGTATGAACATGAGCGTAGAAAGGTAACAAATCGCAAATTAACCAAATCATAACAGAATATAAATTATAATTTATGCTGACGAGGAATAAAAGACGAAAGTCGATTCCGAAACACTATGTCTAAGGTTGTCGATCAAAGGTTTGATTGTTCCTTTAAGACTCTGGATACTGTCTATGGCTTAATTACCATTAATTTCTCAAACTAATATCGTTTACGCACAACTTACTTCAACAAAACACCAAGCAGAAAACGTGGTACTGATTGTATGCCATTTGTTTCCTTGGTTCCAAAGTTTTCCGAATATAAATCGATGTGTACCGACCAGAGATGGAATCGGGCCGAGTTGGTTCAGCCCGAACCCTACCCGAACCCGAAGAAGTAAGCCCGAACCCGACCCGAAACCAAGGCCTCATAAGGAAGCGCGATTCGGCCCAACAGTAGTTTTTCCTGTTCATTAAGTAGGCTATGCTAGATATTTGGATGTTAATGTGCTGCAAACCAGTTTTATTGTTTAGAAAGAAATAAAACAAAAACACGCAGATAAATCAATCATTTGTAAGCAGAATTCAGTAGTTTTATTGCCTCCACGGTTTCTGGAAATAGCAATGTCCGCCTTTCTGTTATTGTCAGTCCGAATGAAAAAAAATTATTAGCTAGTGTGCCTTCGATTGAGCCCGACTGAGCCCGATTTCTTTTTGGAAAGTTAGGCCTGAAACCCGGCCCGAACCCGGCCCGACCCGAACCCCACCCAAAAAAACCGACCCGACTTCCATCTCTGGTACCGACTGCTGCATCACTGTCTTTTTGATAAATGTACAAATGCAGTACGCCACCGTATTTTCTTTCCCCTGACTTATCTAGTATGTAAAATTCGCAACTGCTCCCTCTAAAGATTCGATTTGAATTTCCATTCATGTTGTAGCTGAACTTGATGCATAGGGAAACCGGTCATAGGTTGAATTGACGTTACTTTTGAACCAAGGTGTGCGAATAATTGCTTCGGTAAAATCACCAACCGCAGTTTTATGGTATATGTGATTTCCTAAAAAAGTAGTTTGATGATGTTTGTAAGATTATAAATTTAGCTAATTACGTGTACTTGTAGTACAAATATTGCTATTTAACCATATCAATGCAATAAGCTGCAACTTTGTTGGATTTAACATTTTTATTAAAAGCAAAACATATCGAACGTTTTCTGCTTAAAACAATTAAGCCCTCCTCAGGATATTATAAACAATAATACATAAACATCTGTAAAGGAAATAGAAGCATTACGGCAACATAAATTACGTATAGCTGACTAATAACGTACATTATATGAGGAAATACTTCAAAGTATTATCTAACAAAATAAAAATGCTTTTCCAGTTTTGGAGCAAAGCAATCATATTAAAATTACGGTCAAACAAGCAACAGCATAAAGTTTTTAGCGTGAAATAAACCAATTCAGTTAGAATAACTATTAATGTGATAGTCAAGGTGAATTGAATTAAAGAGAAAATCAAGTCAAATCAAGATAAGAACTACCTTATGATATTATGACATAACAGCAAATTTGGGACATTAGAAAATACTTAGCAAGAAAGAGGCACCTTTAGCATAAAGTTGCTTATTTAACTTAGGATTTAGTTTTTTAATCAAAAGAGCTTCTTGGATTTTAGTTTCTTGTTTTAAGCCGAAAACGTTCGATATGTTTTGCTTTTTAATGTTAAATCCAACAATTTTGCTGCTTATTGCTTTGATATGGCTCTGCAAATCCACCTCTTTGCCTAAATTACTTCTATTTAACGTATCCAAAATCCAGAAACATGATATTTCTTTAAAAAAAGTTTGCAAATATAGCATCTGCAGAAGCAATAAACATTGGGGTGGATTGTTTTTACTTTTTTTTTCAAATTTCAAATGGCTAGTGACGAAAAGTGGCATATGCATAAGAAAATATCGTGTGCAAAATTTCAGCAATTTTGGAGTTGGTTTCTGCTCCCGCAGCATGGGGTAAAATTTTTTCAAAAAATGCCGTATTTTTGAATCGTCTTGCAAATCATTAAGAAATCCAAAAATTTTTATGGCTAGTTATCGAATAAAAATTTTTGGTCTCCAGAACACATTGTTAAAGTGTCAGAGCTATTGTTTGAAATTTTTTGATACCGCTTTGCAATTAATTTTTCTTGAATTTTTTGAAATTTGGTAAAATTAAAAAAAATTGTTAAAAGCGTTCTTGTTAAAAAAAAAAAGATTGTTTTGCAACGGTTAAATTATCAAATAAACATCGTTTTATATGATTGTAGTTTTCAACGCAGAAGTAAACGGTGATAGAACAAAAATAGAGTAGTGGGGGAAGAAGATCGACCTATAATGGTGGAGGAGGATATATAATATCCATAGATTCGCAATTGCGTTTTATGCAAAACTCAAAAATTTTGGCGAACGGTATTGCATTGTCATGTGAAAGAACAACTGATAACAGATCTACGTTCTTCATCGTTATAACAAGAATTAAAGTGAATACTCCTAAAAAACTCTCTGATATTTCTCTAAAACAAGTCATTTACAAATCTAGCTGCAGAAAGTTGGTATTAATAATAATTTAGTTGTGATGTTTTTGACATTTGCTGGCCAGAGCTTTTAGTATTTAATCGTTTGCGTGCTATCTGGCCAAAGGCTATCAGCACGAAAACCTAGGGAAGAGGCACCAGAACGGAGACTACTTAAAATAAGCAATGCAAAGAAAAGGTATCCTGCCGCAGGATTTGAACCTGCAGCCTTTGACTTACCCATCCACTGCTCTACCACTTGAGCTAGAGAGTGTCTCCTCGCATGTTTATTTTTGGCTATTTAAACCCAGCAACTTAATGTTTGTTCCATGATGTAAATTAGAATTTAGTTGTGATGTTTTTGATGTTTGCTGGCCAGAGCTTTAAATATTTAATCGTTTGCGTGCTATCTGGCCTAAAGGCTACCAGCGCGAAAGCCTGGAGAAGAGTCACCAGAACTGCGACTACTTAAAACAAGCAAAGCGAAAGTTGGTGTAGTTGGCTCAATTTTTTTCTCGCAAAGAGGTGTAACCTTAAATCTCTTCAGCAAACGTCTAAATTGAAGCCTTTAACTGGTGGACCGGATCATCATAAAATTGATTGCAGGACAGATAAGCATCTAGAACAGCTACTAACAGTGTTGACTGGAACAATTTTGGTCAAACCTTATCTACAAAGGCATATCTCTTTAAAGCAGCCATAGAATCAGAATCCAGCGCTCAGATGGCAGTGTCTCATAAAAAATTGAACCTGTTAATTATGGTGATAATAGAAAGGCATTCCCACCTCTTAACCTACAAAATGACTAAACAATCATTTGCAAGCAAACATTTTGATCTTTATGAGCAAAAATTTGTAGACTGCTTTTTAATAATGCTAACTGACCTGTCGCCTTAGATTTTTGAAATAATTCTAACATTTACGGTTACCACTAAAAGTGTTAAAAAAAAGTAGCAGTGATAGCCATTAATATGCTGTGATGTTGTTATTGTGATGAAACACCATCAATTGGTGAGTTTGAGTGAAGATTTATATACTTAATCTAGCTTGAAAACTATAAACATGCGAAAAAGCGAACATTTCTATACTGGAGGCCAAGCTACTTTATTATTGTAATAAAGGCAATTGTTAACAATGAGCTGAAGTGATTTAAGTCCAAATCCTAGTTTAAAAACAATGCCCGGTTCAAATTCTGATTCATATCTATTAAACTGGAATTAGAGTAAAGTCAATACTACAGGTAGGCTAGCCTACTATTCTTCCGGTAAAAGGACACACGATTAGCATAACGCTAATTTATTCCCTTGACGTTTCGCTCAGCCGAAAACGCCGAGCATCTTCAGAAGTTGAGTTGGAGGAGTGTCGAGCACTCCTCCAGTACTAGCACAAACAGTTATACATATCGCAATGTCTAAAATATCCAAATAAATATCAAAAGAACCGAATAAATTAAGTGAGTTATAGATGATTATAACGTCATAATGACCAACTTGCGATTAGGACTAATTCAATGAAACGTAAAAATTCAATTGCTTTACTGTGATAAAACGAGAGAATGTGGCTAAGTCATATATGGTAAAAAAAAACAAAAAAAACAGCATTTACTGAGCACTTTTGGCTAAAGATCGGTACACTGATGGCAATGTCTCACCATCCGAACGGTTGATAACGTTAGTGTGGGCATTGATAAACCAACTTTCAGCAATTAACCGTCTACGATAACTATTAACATATTTTAAAACAGTGGATTCTTTCCAATTAATACGATGATCAAACAACATTAAATGTTCACATAAAGCGGATTTTTCTGGTTCCGCATTTTTGACGGCTATGGGATCATGCATCTCTCCCATTGTGGCTAACATCTTCGTGGAGCATATTGAGAAAGCCGCACTCACGACATTTCACACGCCACCTAAACTCTGGCTTCGATATGTAGATGATACATTCTGTGTATTAAAATAAGAGCACATGACAGAATTTCACCAACATATCAACTCGGTTTGTCATCATATACAGTTCACTATGGAAGAAGAGCAGAATTTCTCTTTACCGTTCTTGGATGTTCTAGTAATACGACATGACAAAACTCTTCGCACCCAAGTCTACCGCAAACCCACCCACACAGACAGATACCTTCACTTTGATTCTCATCATCCTCAGCACCAGAAACTCGCAGTTACCAAGACACTACATGACAGAGCTAGAACACACAATACCATCCCAGCAGATACACGACACGAAGCCACCCATGTTCTGTCTGTTCTACAACTCAACGGTTTCCCTCTACGGCACTCCTACCCCATCCTCAAGGTCAAACAACGGAACACAACACGGCATCTTATGCACTTCACCTCCATACCTTATGTACAGGGTACTTCAGAACGTATCGGTCGTATTCTTAACGAAGCTGGTGTGAAAGTTGCGATGAAGCCGGTTAAAACCATTGGAAATATTCTTACCTCACCCAAAGATCCTATTGCAGAGCATGAAAAGAGTCGATTAATTTATAAAATACCTTGTGCTGATTGTGAGTTTGTGTATGTGGGGCAAACGAAACGAGATTTAAAAAGTCGTGTTGCAGAACATAAAAGAGCCGTCAAAAATGCGGAACCAGAAAAATCCGCTTTATGTGAACATTTAATGTTGTTTGATCATCGTATTAATTGGAAAGAATCCACTGTTTTAAAATATGTTAATAGTTATCGTAGACGGTTAATTGCTGAAAGTTGGTTTATCAATGCCCACACTAACGTTATCAACCGTTCGGATGGTGAGACATTGCCATCAGTGTACCGATCTTTAGCCAAAAGTGCTCAGTAAATGCTGTTTTTTTTGTTTTTTTTTACCATATATGACTTAGCCACATTCTCTCGTTTTATCACAGTAAAGCAATTGAATTTTTACGTTTCATTGAATTAGTCCTAATCGCAAGTTGGTCATTATGACGTTATAATCATCTATAACTCACTTAATTTATTCGGTTCTTTTGATATTTATTTGGATATTTTAGACATTGCGATATGTATAACTGTTTGTGCTAGTACTGGAGGAGTGCTCGACACTCCTCCAACTCAACTTCTGAAGATGCTCGGCGTTTTCGGCTGAGCGAAACGTCAAGGGAATAAATTAGCGTTATGCTAATCGTGTGTCCTTTTACCGGAAGAACAGTAGGCTAGCCTACCTGTAGTATTGATTTTCATGCCCGGTAGACCAGATGGTTCTAGAAACCACTCTTATTCAGTTTTTGAATTAGAGTAAAGTTACGTTGAAGAATAAAAAAAGAAATTTTTTTGAAGAATCGCTGCACAATACTGTGTCACTGGAAAGAAGTACAGTATTAAAAAGTTACTGTAAATTTTTTTGTGACGATGAAAAGCGAGCCAACTACCAAGTTTTTATTGCTAAACAAGAAAAAAACAATTACAGCAATTATTAGCGAGTATTTTTGAGGAATATTCTCTTTTATTCTAATTATAACAATGAAAAACGTAGACCTGTTTTTCTGTCACACAACCTCGCAATGCTATCTACAGAAATTTTTGATTTTTGCACAAAATCCAATTGCGAAAATTTGCATATTATAAGTCCACCTCTCGACCCCCACCCCCCCTACTCTATTTTTGTTCTAACATCGTTTACTTCTGCGTTGAAAACTCCAAACCTATAAAACGATGTTTATTTGATGATTTAACCGTTATAAAACAAAATTTTTGAAAAAGAACGTTTTCAATGATTTTTTTTAATTTAGCCAAATTTCAGCAAAATTCAAGAAAAGTTTTGATTGCAAAGCAGGACCAGACAAACTCAACCAACAGCTCTGAAACTTTAACAATGTGTTCTGGAGACTAAAACTTTTTATTTGATGATTAGCCGTAATATAAATTTGGCCTTGCCAACAATTTGCAATTTATGTCATTTTTTGACAAAATTTGAACTTCTACCCCCATGTGGGAGCAGTAAACCCACCTCCAAAATTGCTAAAATTTTGCACATGATCTTTTCTAATGCATGTGCTCCTTTTTCACTAGCCATTCCAAATTAAAAAAAAGTAAAAAACGATCTACCCTAACAAATTAGGGGACAATTTCATGTTTAGTTGTCAAAAATTTCAGTTTCACGTACACCAGAAATTGACTGGAAATTGGATACCTCGTCGAAAAAAAAAAATCAGAACTTTCTACGACACGCAGTTAAAAAGTTATGAGCAAATTTAATAATTACCGCTAGATAGCGCTACTGTACTAGTAAACTTGGCTACAAATTTTGACCAATTTTTGGTATATTTTTCGAATATTAAATGGTTTTGAGAAGCATCAAATTCAACAAAATCACTTATGTGTATACTTTAGCATCCTCTAGCAGTAATTTTTAAGTTTTGCAATAACTTTTTGACTTGTCATAGAAATTTTAATTTTTGTTTCCACTAGGGATCTTATTTCCAGTTAACAAATATTGTGCGTAAACGGAACTCGTTGTCAAGTGTAAGCACAAAATTACCCCTATCAATTGGTTGTGCACATGCTACAAAAACACATGCAACAAAAAGACTATATAGTGACCTTTAGGGACTGTTCATTTAACTTTTTCTCTTATTTTTCAACAAATGCTTTCTAATCATTTCAAAATGTTATTTGAAACGTGTAGCAAATGTTTGATTCCAGTAAATTATTGTTGCAACCTGCCAACCAACCTGACAAAAAATTATTCCAAACTGACGGTTTTTCTCAGGTTTTCTAAATTTAAATTACAAGACATAGTTTTGCGTTTAGAGTCCTCTAAGACAGTGCTCTTCAACCTTTTTTTCTGTAGTATACCTTTTACAATTTTTCAAGAACTTTGTATACCCAGTATCCAGTAATGAGTAATGTGTAATTGTGCACAAAAAAAACTTACAAGCAAACAAAAACTTACAAACAGAAAACTTCGATCACATGATGTTAAACAAGCAAACTACAAAAAATGAAGTTTAATACTTTGTTTAATGGCTTGCTTGTTCTTGCATAGTTTCGGCAATTTGGAGGAAACGCGGTGTTATTTCTTTCTCAATCCCTCCTCGCATTAAAGAATCGATGTCAAGTATTGAGTTTCTTTTCTTTGATTTGATTTCCACAAGACTGGAAAACCCTTCTTCACATAAATAAGTTGTAGGCATCTGAACTAAGACATCAATGGCACGTTTTGCAAGATTTTTATATTCCAAAAATTCAAGAAGGTAAACCCAAAACTCTGAGTAATCCATTTCTCGAAAAGCAATCTTTTGGTTTAAATCAGCGCGGAGCTCCAGCAATTCCTCATCCTCTGTTGGTTCTTTATTAAATGGCTGAATAATCCAAGAGTTTGCTTCCAGACGTTTGTAATTGGCTTCAGGAAAGTATGCACACAAATTATCATCAAGCAAGTTTAAGTGAGCAACGATAAGTGTCGACAGGTTGTCTTCTGTGGAAGCGTCCTGAAACTCCCATTCAGACTCTTTCATGTACTGGCTCAATAAAGAAAAGTCGTTAAAGTTCCCTGATGCAGCATTCTTTTTCCACAGTGGAATTTTCAATTTGAGCGCGTTGACTTTGCTACTTGATCGAAAAATATCGCCTCCTTTACCTTGAAGACTGAGGTTCACTTGATTTAAACGATCAAAAATCGATGCAAGGTAGGCCAATTTAGCAACCCAGTAGATGTTACTAAACTTGGAAGCTCGTGGGTCTCCGCGTTCAATGCAAAACGTCTCTATTTCTGCTCTAAGTTCAAATACACGGGAAAGAACTTTTCCTCGCGATAGCCATCGAACCTCTGAATGAAGAATAAGTTTTTTCGAAGAGGCGTTCATTTCTTCGCAGAGTTTTGAAAAAATTCTCTGTTGTTTTGCACTTTTGCGAATAGAATTAACAATTTCTACAACTTCTCGTAGAACATCTCTCAATTCGTGTTCTTGACCATTAGCCTCGCTTGCATTCAACTTAAGTTTCTTCAAAGCTAAAGCTTCGCGGTGGAGAATGCAATGTATCCCCACGCATTTTGGAGACAATTGTTTTATTCTCTTTACCACCCCTGTCTGCGAACCCTGCATAGCTGCAGCACCATCTGTGGTTACAGCTCTACACTTTGACCAATCTAACCCCTCTCTTTCAAAAAACTCATTCATTTTCTGGAAAATCGCTTCAGCTGTTGCTTTTTCTCCCACTGGTTTACAGAATAGGTAATGCTCAACTACTCTCTTAGCTTCTGCATCTGGAAACCTACAGAACACCATGAGCTGTGACTCACCGGTTATGTCAGTGCTTTCATCTAACTGTATGCCGAAAGAGGGGGCTTTCAAGAGCTTGTTAATAAGTTGTTGCTTTAAATCTTCAGATAATATGGCACATCGTTGTCCAACTGTAGTGTCAGAAAGTGGAATTTGTTTAATTTTATCTACTGCCTTTTTTCCGCCGTGAATTAGCTCCGCTGCAATTTCTAAACACGGTAGCACTACACGCTCAAGTTCGGTGTATGGGCGTTTCGCTTTCATCATGTGATGTGACATTTGTAACGATGCCAATAGCATGTTCTTGTTCTGAGTTATCTGGTGTCCCATTTGCATTTCAAACAAATGGCTCTGTTTATTCTGAGCATCTAGATGTGACTGAAAGAATTTTGTAGATTTGTTTTGGTGCTCTGGATGCTGTTTCGTTAGGTGACTTAAAAGCTTTGACTTAACGACATTAATATTGCCAAAACTGGTTGAACAAAAAAGACACTGGGCAGAAGAATAGAGATTATTCTCTTCACCAATTGGGCGGCGAAATCCATAATTAATAAAGTCTTCGTTCCATTTTCGGCGTTTAGAGGTTATTTTCTGCCGTTTAGCTGGTTGAAGCCCAACTTCATTCGCGGAAGGCGAGGCTAGCGCTGTATCAGGGCTAGATTCTCTTCTACTTTCGTTACTAAAGTATTTAAGCAAAGACATTGCAACCTAAAGATTTTATTTAGATTATTATTTCTACATGTCTCTTGTCTTAAAATTCTCACTATCATAAAAATTCTCACTTATATCATAAAAATTCTCACTTAGCCTACTAAACAAGCATTTGTCTCCACTAGACTGACATGTGATTTTTCTAAGGCGAAGAGAAATGTTTCCAACAATGCAAAAGCTTTATGACGCAATAAGCCACACCACAAACAGACTTTCTGTGAGCATTTCTAAACATAAACAAAAATGTTGGAAGAGGAAGCAACAAGCATATGCCATACGAGAACGAGCTGAAGAAACAAAGCAGACTGACAAGCAGTGCTGCCACGCCTAGAGAAATTTCACTAGATCTAGTGAAATTTATTTCCATTCTAGTGAAATTTTATTGTTTTACGAGCATAAATTTGCAGCAAAAATTGGCAAAATATGTCGAAGAATTGCTGAAAAGTGCAATCTAGCCCAAAAGTCTGTGGCAGCAATGTTGACAAGTGACAAGTCGTGATAATGAAACATTGGTACATCTGATGAAAAGTTTATAAGCTTTGTCTTTAATGATATACCTGTAATGCTGCTCGTATACCCCTCGTATACCTCAGTCCATCTGTATACCCCAAATTTGTTCTCGTATACACTTGGGTATACCGTATACCCGGTTGAATAGCACTGCTCTAAGACTTGCTGCTTTTTTTGTTTCATAGTGTTTTAAAAATTAAATTCATCTGTTGAAAATTGAAAAATGTTGTAGCGATAGCTTCAAGGATTTAACCAATAACCCACTTCTATCTTTTTTGAATAAAAACAGCAAAGCTTTAGTGAAAACAGCAATATTTTTAAACGCTTCGGACTTAATACGTCCATCACCGGTAAAACAAAGAAATCTTATTCAAATTGAATCACTCAAATAAAATTAAATTTTTACAGGTGATGGACGTAGTTAAGTCCAAAACATTTAAAAATTTTAATGTTTTAACTAAAGCTTTGCTTCTTTTAATCAAATTAAATCAAATTGCCATGTAATCAGTATCCCAGCATCTATATCAGCTTCAATTCAGTAACATTGTGCAATGTACATGTATACTGTTAGATTCGTTACAATACAGTATACAATATTGTAACAGTATACAATACTGTTAGATTATTGTATAAACTTTATTGTATATTGTTAGATTATTGTTACACTTTTTCTATTTTACTTGCAACTTTTTACGGCAACTTTGATCAATTTTTGCGCTAAATGTAAAAGGTGTGCTTTGAAAAATATGCTTTGAAACTACAGTATTTGTGTTCAATTCTGGCATGGTCTTTGAACTGTGCAAGAAAGAGCTTTGTGACGTATTGCCTTCGTCTCAATGTTTCGTATGATGCAACAGTTGGTTATCACAAAGAGGTTCAGCTACAATCGTAGAAGTACTAGTACCACAGTGTCAGAACCAGGGCTGTGGAGCCATTACAGAAATGACCCGGCCAAACATTAGCACCGAACTTTAAGCAAAATTATTAAACTGCCAAGCATCTTCAATCTCTGTGTAGCGAAGTTTCAGCATGCTGTGGACAGGCGCGTAGCCAGAAATTCGCAATGGGGGGGGGGGCTGTTTGGGGGGTCTGGGGGCCAAGCCAATGGGGGTCAATGGGGGTCTGGGGGCCAAGCCCCCAGCTGCCGGAGGCACGAGGGTGTGGGGGCGGAGCCCCGTAATTTTGCATTTAGCAGCGTTCGAAAATTTTGCATTTTTTTGCAAAAATAACTTCATTTTAGGGCTATTTTGATTAAAAAATAATGATTTTAAAACGTGGCTTAGAAATTGAAAGTACAAACAAGATTAAACTGGTAGCATAAATGGGCTATTTGGGAGGTGGCTAATGGTAAAATGTAGTTCTCTTGTTTAGATGCTGTTAAATTATAAAATCGAATAGTGCAATAAAACTCACACGGAGTAATCTATTTCGTGTACAGTTTATAGAGAAAAATAATAGGGGGGGAGCTAATGAAAAGAGATTTGAGAGAAATGATTGGTAATTAACAAATACTGAATAGCCCCCCCCCATTCCTTAGTTTATAGTATGTTTGTTGATGACACCTATGTTCAGCATTTTTACACTTGCGATCAAATTTGATTGCTTATTTCTTACCATTTATTAAAGGTTTCATTTATTTGTTAGTTTTATTTTTGACAAATTAGCCCCCCCCTGAACATATGTTTCAAAAGATGTTTTAAATCACTATTTAGTCCACTCCAGTGCATAAAACAGTCTCAAAGTGCTAAAAATGTAGTGTTTTTCCCATTCTGCATTTTGGTCGACATGTCAATGGGGAGGGGGGAGGGGGCTATAGCCCCCCGGCCCCCCCTGGCTACGCTTCTGGCTAAAAACGAGGTATTTTCCTAATTCTGCATTTTGGTCGGCAGTTCATTAGCCCCCCCTAAATAAACATTTCAAAATAGTCTAATGCAGTGTAAAAGACAGTCTTAGAAATGCTAAAACGTGGTATTTTCCTTATTCTGCATTTTGGTCGGCAGTCCATTAGCCCCCCCCCCCCAAATAACGTTTCAAACTATGCTTGAAATCATTTTTTAGTCTAATCCAGTGCAAAAAAGAGTCTTGAGGTGAATTTACACAGTATCCGTTTTTCGTACGTTTTCGTCCGTTTTTTTTACGTTTTTGCTTCTCCTTGACAAAGTATGCGCTTTTTCATCCGCATTTTTATGTGTCCATATCCGCACTAACCAGACAGTCACATACTGGACAAAAATTTTCTAAAAAAATTTTTTTGTAAGGGAATACAGTTCTATTTCGAAATATCGCTCTTATCGTTCATACACAAAATTTTTGAACAAAATTTTTATCTATATATAACAGTCTACTTAGTGCGTATATGGACTTACAAAAATGCGGATGAAAAAGCGCATACTTTTTCAAGGAGAAGTAAAAACGTAAAAAAATGGACGAAAACGTACGAAAAACGGATACTGTGTAAATTCACCTTTAGAAGTGCTAAAAACGTGGTATTTTCCTTATTCGGCATTTTGGTCGGCAGGCCAATGGGGGGGACTATAGCCCCCCCGCTCCCCCCCTGGCTACGCTACTGGCTGTGGATACTGTTGTCAAAAGATCGCCATTTCTCTCCAGACAATGTTTGGAAGTATCTAGAATTATATGTTAATAAATCTCTTGAATAATTATACTGTAGCGATTGCCCCATTTCCAGTTTAATGGTTTTCTATGTCCTTTGATGGCAACACTTGTATGCATGTTTTTCTTTTCGGTTGGATTTGATGGTAGAAAAGCGGTTTGTGTTTTGCTCCTTTATTTTGACCAAACCAATGTTATTTGAAAAGTATAACTGTGCGATACCTAGTGAGTAGCTACAAAATCATTGTTGTTTAAACTCGTTGTGCATAGGCCTAAATCCAACTTTTTACCGCAACTTTCGTTCAAAATGAATGCAACTTTTTAGAGCAACTTTTGTTCAAAAATAAATGCAACTTTTTCAGAATTTTAGTGCAACAAAAACTTGCTTTATTGATTAGAGACTGCAAAGAAATGATAGAATTTTTTGCAAACCGGCTGTAATTGGTACTAGACGATTGACAGCCAAAGGTTTTTGCTTTGTTGTTGTTGTAATATCCAATCAACGAGAAAAACATCTACTTAAAAATACTGGAGTTCATGAAAAATCGTAAAAATTATCACTAAATAAAATCAAAATTTTGAAATATCAATTTTAACTCATTAATAAATTTAATACAGACATGGGTCAATGAAAAAACGTAAAAGATTATGCACATTATAAGCAAAATCAAAATTTTCTTTTTTTTTTAGAGTATGCAAGATTGTCAAATGATTCACCTATTAATGTTTAACGGCTATTAAGAAACATGATCGTGACTTAAAGCTAGACTTTATGATGTAACTTTTCATGAATTTTGAAGTTAGCTTGGCAGATTGCACAATCCCACAAAATCTTATGATTGAATTGTGTTGTCAAGATTAATTTGGCATGCAATCTTTGAATAACTAAGAAAAATGTTATTTAATTTATTTATCGTTTCTGCCATTTTGTTTTTCCGTGCAACGTTCGAAAAATTCCTTGAAAGCTTTTGAAAAGATAATGGAAAAGTAGGCACAAAAATGTGGTAAAAGTATAACAAATGGCTGGTAGTGCAAAACGTGTTTACATGTATACACAAAACACCTTTAATTACTAAAAATACCTTTTTGGAAGCAAAAAAAAATTCCGCTGTTTATTAGCCGGTGTAAAATATTCGTTTTAGTGAAATAAATTATCTTAAGATGTTAATGAAATTTATTGATAGCTTCGACCGAAATTAAATATACGTGTGTTTCGTAATCTTAAACTTAAACGTAACAATGAACTAAAATTAATTTATTCACGGGGAATAATTTTACAATTTTAATTAAATAACTGCCATACTATACTTAAAAACTAAGTCGAATCCAATAACTGCCATTTTAAAATACTCGGATATCCTTAAAGACCGAGCACTATAAATAGAAACGCAATTCAGAGAGTATAAGCACATCAGCAGTTGAAGAAGCGGTAAACTATATCTAACAGTATACAATATTGTTACAGTATACAATACTGTTATCAACAATAAAGTTTATACAATAATCTAACAGTATACAATATAAACACGTTTTGCACTACCAGCCATTTGTTATACTTTTACCACATTTTTGTGCCTACTTTTCCATTATCTTTCCAAAAGCTTTCAAGGAATTTTTCGAACGTTGCACGGAAAAACAAAATGGCAGAAACGATAAATAAATTAAATAACATTTTTCTTAGTTATTCAAAGATTGCATGCCAAATTAATCTTGACAACACAATTCAATCATAAGATTTTGTGGGATTGTGCAATCTGCCAAGCTAACTTCAAAATTCATGAAAAGTTACATCATAAAGTCTAGCTTTAAGTCACGATCATGTTTCTTAATAGCCGTTAAACATTAATAGGTGAATCATTTGACAATCTTGCATACTCTAAAAAAAAAGAAAATTTTGATTTTGCTTATAATGTGCATAATCTTTTACGTTTTTTTCATTGACCCATGTCTGTATTAAATTTATTAATGAGTTAAAATTGATATTTCAAAATTTTGATTTTATTTAGTGATAATTTTTACGATTTTTCATGAACTCCAGTATTTTTAAGTAGATGTTTTTCTCGTTGATTGGATATTACAACAACAACAAAGCAAAAACCTTTGGCTGTCAATCGTCTAGTACCAATTACAACCGGTTTGCAAAAAATTCTATCATTTCTTTGCAGTCTCTAATCATTAAAGCAAGTTTTTGTTGCACTAAAATTCTGAAAAAGTTGCATTTATTTTTGAACAAAAGTTGCTCTAAAAAGTTGCATTCATTTTGAACGAAAGTTGCGGTAAAAAGTTGGATTTAGGCCTATGCACAACGAGTTTAAACAACAATGATTTTGTAGCTACTCACTAGGTATCGCACAGTTATACTTTTCAAATAACATTGGTTTGGTCAAAATAAAGGAGCAAAACACAAACCGCTTTTCTACCATCAAATCCAACCGAAAAGAAAAACATGCATACAAGTGTTGCCATCAAAGGACATAGAAAACCATTAAACTGGAAAAGGGGCAATCGCTACAGTATAATTATTCAAGAGATTTATTAACATATAATTCTAGATACTTCCAAACATTGTCTGGAGAGAAATGGCGATCTTTTGACAACAGTATCCACAGCATGCTGAAACTTCGCTACACAGAGATTGAAGATGCTTGGCAGTTTAATAATTTTGCTTAAAGTTCGGTGCTAATGTTTGGCCGGGTCATTTCTGTAATGGCTCCACAGCCCTGGTTCTGACACTGTGGTACTAGTACTTCTACGATTGTAGCTGAACCTCTTTGTGATAACCAACTGTTGCATCATACGAAACATTGAGACGAAGGCAATACGTCACAAAGCTCTTTCTTGCACAGTTCAAAGACCATGCCAGAATTGAACACAAATACTGTAGTTTCAAAGCATATTTTTCAAAGCACACCTTTTACATTTAGCGCAAAAATTGATCAAAGTTGCCGTAAAAAGTTGCAAGTAAAATAGAAAAAGTTGCAAAAAGTTGCAAAATAAAATTTATGGAAACAGCTTAAAACATCGTACTATCTAAAGTCTGAGTGTTTCGAAAGCTGTCGGATGCTGCAAAAAAAAGTTGCAAAAGTTGCAAAAACTTGCTCTACTAATCATCTTATCTCTTTGCATGAAGTACATTCAAAAAATTTTTAATTGTTTTGTACTCTCGCTTTTTACTCCGTTATAACTTTTCAGTAGCCACATTATGCTGTCTTTGAAGTGTGATTAATAATGGGCAAAGAATAAGCATTTTTTTGTCCATTTTATAGACCTTGACGTGTCTGTTAAAAATGAGGGGTGCTGCACACGAACTTACAAAGTGAAAAATGCACGTTTCAACCTGGTATCGTTCTAAAAAAAAGCAATTTAAAAACGTTTCGTTTCGAAATTCTCAAACACCGGCATTGCCTAATAAGGCAACAATGACTGTTTGCATAGGCTGTTCGGAATATATTCTTGTGAAACTATCCGTCTGAAACTTGCCTTATGCAGTATCGATAAAATAAAATAATCGCGTGGACATTGCACCAGCATCTTTTTTCGGTAATAAAGTTCGGTTAATATGGTAACAAATTTAGCACAATAAAACATTTTTTGGCGTTAATAAAAATGCCGGAAATTTGAGTGGTTCTTTAATGGTTTATCACTTTGTTAAACACAGCCTTTCCACAGCTTCTTCCTTAAAAGGTCGAAAGGATTTAACTCAATTCCTTCAAAATACTTTGGTTTCAGCAAAAAATGATTGAATTACAGTACGTTTGTCATTAAAAATAAAACGCTTAGTGTTAAACAACAAAACTAAATAAATAAATAATGTCTATAATATGGCATTGTTCAGATTCTACACGAAATTGTCACAGCATTTAATTTTCCGAAAAAAAATTAGCCTTAAAATTACAGCATCCATTTTGATGAACTTCAAGTCTCATGAAGCATTTCATCATAATATACAAAACGGTGTCTAAAATAATTGCTTAAAGGGGAACTCCGGCCTAGAGAGACTATATATCATAAAATACACCACAAAATTCTGAGACTTTTGCAAAAAAAAAAAAACGAACTCGCTACGTTTTATAGTTTTGATAAAATCCGCAAAAAACTGCGTGAACCGCAAGTCTGATGACGTAGGTCTGTACTTTTTTGTATCTGTACATTATATTGTTTGGACATAAAAGTACTAGTTAAGACTAAAAACTCGTACGCAAAAGCGCTTGTATTGCATTCTTTGCTAAAATATTCAACCTACTTGCAATCTTCAGGCCTGAGATTAGTGACTATGAGCGAGAGGTAAAGTACAGACCTACGTCATCAGACTTGCGGTTCACGCAGTTTTTTGCGGATTTCATCAAAACTATAAAACGTTGCGAGTTCATTTTTTTTTGAAAAAGTCTTAGAATTTTGTGGTGTATTCTATGATATATAGCCTCGCCAGGCCGTAGTTCCCCTTTAAAGTATGATAAGATCAGCACAAACTTATGGTTAACAATCACCACAACATTTAGGTAATGAGTGTCAATAAATTTTGTCGTATGTGGCGATCATGCTTTTTAGATAAACACGCTTCACATGAAAATTAATTGTTGGAATACTCGCGTTTTTGCTTAATTGTAATTTTTTCGCAATACCTGTTATTTCGTTGCAGGTTTTAATACCAACTGTGATGGCGCTTGGGTCAAAATAACGTGTTCCGATTGCGGTTAAACGGCTTGGTTGTACAACCTCGGGTGAGGGATTGGCTTATTTAACGCGTTCCGATTGCGGTTAACCGGCTCGTAAACGCGTTCCGATTGCGGTTCCGGTTAACCGCAATCGGAACGCGTTCTTTTGACCCCAAGCGCCGCCACACAGCACAGTAGAGTATCATATATGTGAAACGGACCCAATCTGTTTTACCAGATGATATAACAGCGGGAGCGATCAAGCTTTTGAGTTTGGCAAATGGGATTTTGGTTTGATTTTCAGATTTCAAAAACCTGATGTTGCATTACGTCTATTTGCATGCAGTTATATCAATATGAAGTCGCGCTATCTCCATGACGTCATTTTAACGTCACTCTGGCCTGCAAAATGTATTTTTATACGTCATTTATGATTTCAGTAATAATCCGCAAATACAGTAAGCCAAAATTCATAGAACTGGATCTCGCTCATTAGAAATATTAGTCTTTATCAACAACTTCTTCTCAAAACTGTAAAGGCTGAAATGATCTTCATGGCCGGTAGGAACATCTCATAATCAAATATTTCAACCAGTTAGGTTTTAGATCATCATAGGTTTTATCTGTCCAGCTTTGTAATTTTTGACTTGAATAGCAAGCTGCAGCTTCTTCTGCATTGGCAAGGTCAAAGGCAGATTGATCGTTTTCTAATTACACCAAGAAAATTAGTTTCAACTCCCCAACAAGTCAGTTTACAACGTTGAGCACTCAACAACCGACCTACAGAGTTAATTATTTTGTTTTGCGTGGCAAATTTCGTAAAATCATATTACATTTTTGGAGAATTATTTTGCCTAATTTCAATTGTCATTAAAATTTTTTTAGAATATTGCTGGTATTATCGATAGGAAAAGACAGCTGAACATTCGAAATTGCCCTCAGATATAACTTTTGCAGCTGCAAAAAAATAGACTTTTCAAGATTTGGACTTGATGGGTTAGAGTTGAGGTTGGGTTGGAGGTCAGCTGTTCCGACGGAGTCGCAGTTTCGCAGTCTTGCTTTGACAATCGCACCTTGGAACGAGAGTCCTTTTTTAATACACTAACAAAAGCCACACAGGGAAGAACAACAACAAATATCTCGTATTTGGTAATTGGTAGTATGCAATTTATCATTTTGTGTTTCAATTCACTAACGTTAAGAGAAATCTTTTCCAATTTTTTTTACAAATAGAATGTTTGGTAAATGAGAATCAAACTTGCATTGAACATTAATTAAAGCAATTCTATTTTTTATCGCTTTTTTAAAATAGAAGGAAAATTGCTTTTAGGCGAAATCTGATTTCTCACATTTTAGCAAATCCAATACTAATGCAAATCGGAGCAACGTGTAAACATAGCATGACTTAGCAGAGCGTCACCGAATGACAGTTCCAATCATTTAATGTAAAAACAATTTAAATATTTGAGCCAAACTGGCGCACTGACATAAAATACTGAAAACGCACTGGTGAAATAATCGTGCTTACACTTTTGAAAAAAACTTGGAATGAGCCTCTATTTAATGTTGTTCGTGCGCATTCCAAATTTTGATAACTTTTCGCAGAAAGAAAGGCATTAACAATATACCGAAATTTATGCGTTTTTGAAATACTAAATCATATCGGCATTAGGCACTGCCGGAAACATATTTTTTGTACAAATACACTAATACTGTTAGAAATTACTTTAAAACGTTTCCAAGGACGCTTAACTTGCAGATTATAAAAGCTGGTCTTAGTGCAAAACAAAGATCTTATTAAAAACAAAACAAAAAATACAATGAAGAGATTAAATCCTATTAGGTCGGAGGTATAACACAAAGTATACTTGGTAATATCATCATTGCTCAGAGTAAAATTGTAAGTCGGGCCCTGCTGTCTCGGTTGTGTTCACGCTTAATCGTCTTTGCAGAGTTATTTTAATTATGAGAGCTAGACCTCAGACTCGATACGCCCTGCCCGTGTTTTCGGTCTAGTTGTTTGGTTTTCCGCAGCCTTTTTAGACTTTTGCAGCAAAAGAAAGCAGGTTTTGTATTTTAACATATGCATTTAATTTGCTATCTTATTCTGTTGACTGTATTTCCTGCAGAAAAAAAAATTGTTATCGTTTCTAACTATGCTAATGTCTGCATAAAAACTCTAACGATTAAATGAAGAGCCTGGAAAAGCGCAACCGGAAACGATGTCTCCTTATGGCTTTCAAAACTTGATTTTCCGTTACATTTTTTTGTCTTTTACTTTTGAGAATCAAGACTTGTGCCGTTAAAATAAAAATGCTCATTATTAGTTCCACAACGATATCTGTTTTATTAACAGAATACAAAATCATTAGTAGTCAAATGTTGTTATTTAAGTTCTGTGGTCACGCTTGCCACAATGAATTTTTTGATTTACTATTACTCTAAGATCAGTTTCTTCATAACACGTGGTTATCCCTTGCCCTATTTTTTTTACGAATATTGTGCTTTGTATGAAAGCACCGAAACATGTGCTTGCGGAAGTTTCTCGATCATTCTGCAAAATTTACGGTCAATCAGGCAATTCTGCGGCAACCAAAAATTTCAACCACCTATGATTTTTATTTGGTAACTAAGTGTAAACGTTAGAATTTGCAGTTGAGCAAAACGGTCTTCCCGTAATTTGGTAAACTACGTCACTTACGCATGAAAATAACCACAAACCTTAAAAACGTCATACAGTAGCCTAATTTAATTGCGGAGTTAAAGTACTTTTACACCTTTCTATTTTGATGAAAAAAAAAGGTTCATGTTTGCTCAAACTATACAAACAAATTAAGAACAAGGTGAGCCTCACACCGTTTTATTTATCCGGGCTGTTTGATCAACCCATTTTACTCCCAACTCCTAAACTAAAATCATCGGAACAGCAAATTTGGCATGCGTGTTGGTGTTCACCAATATTTTTGTTATGATTTGATGACGTCATTATACGAGTAGTGTTGTCAGCAGAGCTATATTTTTGAAAAATTACGTCATTTTTGAATGACGTCATAGACCTTTCAAATTTTGTACGTATGTTTATTTTATATTGAATCATAATATGCCTATATCATAGTAGTTACGTCAAAAAAACGTCTGATTACGTCATTTTAGTTAAATCTTGGCCAAAAAATGTTCAGATTTCAAAAAGTGACTTTGGCAAACGTCAAATTTGGGAAAATTCTCCTTCTTTTAGCAACTTCAATTTTTCAGAAGTTATTTATGAATAAATTTGACTCAAAGGCTAGTTGGTTTGATAAAAATTGTTTTTCTGAAGGAATTTATCAGGAAAAAACCGAGAAGGGGAACTTATATGCCTCCCTATTTCCCGTGTAAAATAGGCTTAAGACTTAAGAGCACGGGACGTACAAGACAGTTGTAAGTGATCAGCAAAGTTTTCTTAATCTTTCAATATTGCCATTGTTGATATGTCCAATAATCATAACGAAAAACAACTTTAACCAAGCAAGAATGAATTTGGGTCACGTGATTCTTTAATGAAGTTTAGAAAAATTTAGAACAATTGACTAGGCTGAAAATTTGTGAAAATTTACGAACAGCCAGATGCTATTTAAAATTACTGGTTCTTACAAGAAAGAGTGTAGTGGTGGACTGGTGATGACATACACATTTTTTTATAAGAGCCAGTAACTTTGGATCCGAGACTGGCTGTTAAAATTTTTACGAATTTGTTGCCTCATTTAATTCATTTTTACTTGATTATGAGTTGTTTTTGTTGTTGTTGCAGATCTTAATTAATCTTAGACAAATCAACAATGGCAATATTTTATGAAAAGCCAAGACAACTCCATTTATTACTTTAATTGTATTTAACATGGGGGCACTTTTGTTTTTTTTTCGTTTTTTTCGTGATAAATCCCTTCAAAAAAAAAAAGATATTTATTTTAAATCAATTTGACTTTGAGTCAAATTTTATCACAAATAACTCCTTAAAATTTGAAATTGCTAAGATAACGGGAACTCGACAATTTTGGCAAATATTGCCATGTGTTTAAATCAAAGCTAAAAAAAGGAGAATAATATGTAGGGCTAAGCAGTGAAATTAACCGTGAACTCTTCATGAAAGTATACTGTACTGCACAATAGCATACTGTAGTTTATTACAATATCCACTTAAATAAATAGATTGTTATACGTTGAATGTAATTAATCGGACTTAAAAGCTCATTGATGAAAATTCTATTGATGATTGCTCCCACAGTGGTCAATTGGTCATGGTATTTAAGTCATGCAGCCAACTTTGTCAACATGTGGCAAATATGAATGGCAGAGTTGTAAGACAGTCTGGCCGGGCTTTTCGGGTCGGCTTCAGGCTCAAGGTTAACAAAATGCCTGGCTTAATTTGAGCTTGGTATACTATACTTGCCTTGTGTTTTTATACTTTTAGGTGCGATAAAAGCGTAATTTTTATTATATAACTTTGAAATACGAAATGACGACTTTGCGGCATCTATAGAATTATTACTACGGAATCATTATTATATCGTCACACTTGATCAGCACGTTAGTTTTATTTTAATCGCATACGAGTAATAACCGTACACATTCTTTAGATCAAACTTAACTTTCGGGCTTTTTCGAGCGTGATTTTGGCTTCAAATCACTTTGTGGGTTCGGGCCGGGCTCGGTTTTATGTTTTCGGATTCCGGTATATATTAGTCGGCCCGATTACAACTCTGGTCATAAGTGTTTTTGCATCAACTATTTTCGTTTCCAGGTTTGCGGAACGAAAAGCAACTAACAAAGTACCTGGAAAAAAAAAACGAGTTCTTGGTTTGGGGTTAGAGTTACAGCTAAGAATTATAATAGGATTATAGTTTAAAGTAGAGGCTATAGGTTTAGCTAGTTAACAAAGTCGCAGTTTAGAAGTAGATGTATTGATAATTATTATCGCTCTTTGGAATGATTGCCTTTTTTTGTAATAACAATAAGTGTTTTCTACACAGTATTCGCTACACCGACAATGGACGATTAATGCCTCTCAGTTACTGATAACTTAGATTTTATTGTTTAGTTTATTTTTTGATTCACCAAATCAAAAGACAGGTTTCAAATTTTTCTTTTGGCCTAATAGAAATTTGGTAAATGAAAATTGAACTCATATTGAACATCATGAAAATCTTTTACCACATTTTTTGAAAAATAAAATGAAAATTGCTTTTAGGCAAAAGCTGATTTCTCATTTTACCGTATACCAAATGCAAAACTGAAGTATTGAGGTATCTGATCACATAAAACGTGGAACGACTCAGCAGAGCGTCATTGAATGATGGTTTAAAAAATTAACTTCAATTTTGACTAATGTTTGTGCGGTGATCCATAAAATGATAAAAATGCATTGGTAATGATTGAACTTTTCTGCAGTTTTAAAAGCACCTGGAACGAGTTTCTGCTTCTACCCGATCTGTGTTCAAGTGGCTTAATCGTCTGTCATTGAAACGATTAAATCGGTTTGATTCTCTGTCGAGTCAAGCCAAAGACAAAAAAAAGTTATCCCGAAATTGAGACGGATTTTTCGGCCAAAATCGGAAATTCAAACAGTTCTTCCGGCCGCATCACGGCAACTCCTTCACAACTTCGGCACCCAAATCCCTTCGGGGGGGGGCTGTTTTCATTTTTTGAGAAAAAATCGGCCTCAAAAGCACCAAAAACGTGCGATTTTGCATACTTTTCAGGCCGATGGGGGGGCTCGAGCCCCCCCGCCCCCCTCCTGGCTACGCTACTGATATCAGCATTTGACACTGCCGGATGACATACTTTTTTGCGCATATAAGCTTGTTCTGCTCTAACTTTTAAGTTATTTTAGAAACGTTTTCAAGGATGCTTAACTTGTAAACTATGGAAGCTAATCTTAGTGCAAGGCTAAGGTAAAGCTCGAGGACTTTTTGAAAAAACAAACCAAAATAAAAAAAACTAAAAAATATAAAGTGGAGACCTAATCTTGTGTAAGTTGAAGCTTTTGGTACGTGCTCGATAATTTTTTGAAGAGTTTGTTTTTTAATTGCTGTATACTACTACAAAATTAATTGAAGCTGAAACAGAATTAGAACTATTTTATGAAAGAAATATTGATTGATATTTTTTTAGCAAAATGCTTTTTGTTTACTTAGTAGTGATTGTGTTTACATAGTTAACAAGCTAGCCTAAAATCTTACTCAAATTAAAACGTCTTTGGTTTTGAAAATAAAATAATTTCTAAACTCGATTTAATTTAATGCTAATCCTTAACTTTGCTGAAAGCCAAACATTTAAATCATTCCAAAATTTATCTGCAACAGTTATAGAAGAGTCAGAAAATAATGCAGCAAAGTTTCTGGTCCATTGAACAAAATACACATTTGCTGCTATTTATTAATTCGAAACCACTATGTTTTTTAGTCTGATTTGAAAAGAACTTAATTTAGATTCAATTGTAGAGAAATAATTATTTTCATATACTTTTTTCCAATCAATAGCACCAAATGATAATTGTGAATTGCCACACCATTTTTTTATTTATTTTATTGAGGTAAATGTTAAAGAAACAAAAAAGAGAAACAAAAACACAGCACAAAACAAAAATAAAGATAATCTCAAGATCACACAAGCAAATCAATTGATCCATATTAATTCGCAAAACATCAGTAATTACAGTTCCGGTATAAAAGAATTTCTATTGAAATAAGCTCATTTTCCAAACAAAAATTCAAATTATCCGTATGTCTCGCTATTATATACCAGGGTTTCAAATTAATGCTTGCCCGCTTGCCGAGGCAAGCTGAAATTCCTCGGGCAAGTTATATTTTAGCTTAAGTTGCCCGATGGGCAAGCTTACAAAATACAGCGTATTAAACAACATCAAACAAGATTATTTAGAGATGCAGTTTAGGTCTGCTTTTGTCACAATGAAATAAAATGTTAGTAGAGAAAGCTGTTGCTTGCTTTATTTTAGCACTTTGGAATCATTACAGTGGACACTTTGTCAATTGTACGCACATCATTAATCGCAAATAACACTTCTAAATCCCAAGCAAATTTTTTGATGCTTGCAAATTTTTCGCACAAATGCTACGCTTTTTCTTCTGACAAAAATTTTTCTATGGTTGCCGCGTTTACCGCTGTTTTAAATATCACAATTAAAACTAACACCCTGCGCTGCATGATGACAACGACAAGAATTTTGCAATTTTTTTGTTATGATTATTTTGAAAATCTTTTAGCTCCTATAACTTTTGCAAAAAGTTTTGGCTTTCTAGCTGGTGTAGTTTCCAAAATATTTGCGGTTGAAAATTCATTACAATCAAAAAATCAATTTTTGGGTAATGCATTTGGAAAAAGTAATTTACTACGTCACTTTACCATAACAATCGCGCACAAAAACTTGATTTTTGAAATAGGATGCACGTATTATGCAAATTCAGTGTTTTTGCCCAGAAGTACATTTTACAAATTTTTTTCCAAAAGTAAACAGCCTCAACACTTATTGCGCCTATTTTTTTCGGACAAGTTGAAATTTTCTCCGGCAAGTTGACATTTGATATCACTTGCCTGATGGGCAAGTTGTTATAAAAGTTAATTTCTACCCCTGTATACTCACAATTTTGAATCAAATTAATCGCTTTAAAATAAAGTGTAATGTCCAGTTTTGAATTTGAAAGTTTACAACGGTAAATCAAAAATCTAGCACATAAAAGTAATTCATTAATAAATTGAAAATTAACACATTGATTCTGAAAGTTAAACAATTTCTGAACTCGTTTAATGTAACATTAATCCTTAATTTTGTCGAAAGTCAATCACTTAAATCATATAGGTGGGCACAAGTCCGTTAATCGTTAATCCGTTAATAACGAAGCTAACTTTTTCTTGAACTCGTTAATCCGTTAAAAAGTTTTTTCATGTTAACGGACTAAATTAACTTCCGTTAAGTCCTGTTAACGGAATAAAGTAACTTCCATTAAGATCTGTTAACTTCCGTTAAGGTTTTTATCATTGATATCTTGCAGCTTCGTTGGTGCATTTGAACTTATTTTTATCTTGAAATTAGACTAGACTGTAAAATGTAACTTTCAAAACACAAAAAGACCACCATAGCAACAAATATTTTCTTACAATCAGCTCAACAGCGTCAATACGTGTTCTAGAAGCGAGTGAATAAAACGAAATGTAAATTACACGCAAATGTTAACGGATTAACGGACTTTATTAACTTCCGTTAATTAAAGCTGAAAATAACGGATTAACGTTAACGGAGGTGTGAAGTTTGTTAACGGACTAGTGGTTAACGAAGCTAACGTTTTGCATTAACTTGCCCATCTATGACTTAAATCATTCCAAAGCTTATTTACAACTAAACAGTCAGAAAATAAATGCAGCAAAGTTACGGTTCATTAAAACAAAAACCGCATTTTGCCGCTAGCAACTAATTCAAAACCACAAAGTTGAATGTTTGTTATTATTGACGGCAGGTTTAGTCCAATTTGACAAAAACGTAAATTGGATTCAATTGTAGAGAAGACATCATTTTTATAAACTTTTTCCAGTTAATCAACAGCAGCAAATGATTTCTGTGATGATTTTTGCTTGTTTAATCAATTTTCATCTATAAAGCGGTAAGTTTTTGACTACATTTTTCAAACACGATTTTAAAGTCTTCAGCTTATTTAATTAAATTGGCTGCCAAAAATATTTTAATTAATTTATTTGAGAAAACTATCAAGCTGAAGAAACTACGCCAAGTTTTGTAAAGTCTGGAAGTGCCACATTTTAGTTGGCAGTTGGTACCTTATTTTTACAAAATAGCCAAACGGCTTGACTGTAATTTCATCTTTATTTTTATTATATTGTTCGGCCCTTTTTGCTTGAAACTTATAAAAGCAGCATGATGGAGCAAAAATGCTACAATAAAATCGAATCACTTTAAATTGTAATTTATACATAAGGAATTGGTCTTTTAGAATGAGTAATACAGAGTGCGTACTGTAATAGCAGTGCTTATATTAAATAGCCATACATGATAAACCAGTAAAGAGCTATTCTAATATCGGCATTTTTTATGCGAAAAAATAAGTTATCTTGAAATTTTGTTGCCTTATTAATCGAAGTTGATAAGAAAAAGGATGTTGGCGCAAATTCGATGTTCGGGCAAATATTAATTTTTCTTGACTGAATGCTGGACATGAAAAGTTTCTAGTTTCACAAGAGTGTATTGCGCAGAACCTATAATAACTGCACTGTGCACGCACACTCAAATGGTTGCCTTATTTGGCAATGCCGATATTTCAAAATTTCGAAAGGAAATGTTTTTAATTACATTTTGATAAAACGATACTAGGTTGAAAAGGGCATTTTTCACTTTTTATGTCTGAGTGCAAAACCCGCTTTTTCTTACAGACCTTTTGAGGTGTATAAAATGGACAGCAAATGCTGATTTTTTACTAATGCTGATCTAATCCTAATAAAAAAATATTTTGGTTTTTAAAAATTTTTAAATGCTTCAAACTAACTTAATTCATCATCAATGAAATAATTCAAAAGAAGTAAAATCAATAACGCCTACTAGGAGGCATGCATTTAAAGAGGTACTAACATCAGTGAAACAACCAGTAACAGGAAAATTGCAGCTGAAAAACAATAAGTGATAATACCCAGCAGCAAGCGTTGCATGTCATTTTGGAGGTGTGCAAGTATGAATCAACACTTATTGCTTTTACTGCTTTTAGATTCTTTACTGATAGTAAACTAAGTTAGTTCTAAACGTTTGAAATTAGAATTTATTTCAAGGCTGTTATGTTTTGTATGAAAGATTTGCCGGTTTTAATGAATCAAGTAGAAAACAAAAAGTTTTCAGCCATTTTGGTTACTTGAATGAGATTTGAACAAATTTCCGCAAATCTCCAGAGAGATAAACGAAAAGTTGACAAGAATGTTATAAGGTGTTAATTATCGGTAGAGTGAAGCCGTGCGTGATCAGTGACGCTAAACTTGCACATACACAAAAACCTTTTTGAGGCGAATTCCAAACCAGCCGAATTTTATATGAAAAAATATTCCAAGTCTGCATAAAAAAACAACAAAAAAGTTTGAATTTTGTTTCGTTTTGATAAAAAAGCGAAAAGTATGTGCTCTATGACGTATTACGTGGATTTTTTAATGATTTTACAGTAGTTTTCAAAGGAATGGATATTTCAAATTGCTACCGGGATAAAATTAAGCTTTCAAAATAGTTTATTGCGGCGTGGTGCATTATTGTTATTTGCAGCAAATTTTTTTCAAACTTCTGAGCGAAAAAAAAAACTAGGCTTAGTGCATAAGAGCAATTTGCCACCAAAACCTAACAATGCTGCCTGCGGTTGCTTGAAATAGGCAACATAAATGCAACCTGTTCAGTTGTGATTATCCACGCATCATTTTTATATAATTATGCAACCATTCTTAAATGTGTATTCATGGTTGCTAAACAATGAAAAGTTTATGAGCTGATAAGCCCTATACCTATAGTCTATTCGTGATAACGTAGATTTTGACGTCTAATTGCACTTTTACACTCCCCTACACTCTTTTTGCTCAAAACTTAAAAAAATAATTTTGCCTCAAATATCAGTATTGGCGCCTCGCCACAATAAACAACGCTGAAAAGCTTAATTTTCCCCCACTAGATTTGAAATATCTAAAATCAATGTAAAAGTATTTGAAAACTCCACAAAGTTAGTACCTCTTAATTAGAGAAAGTAATTTTCGCGTTTTTCTTCAAACGTAAAAAAATGCAACTTTTTTTGTTTCGTAAACTTTGAATTTATATTTTATTATTTTTAGATAAATAATTTGACTAGATCATAGTTCAAATTTAATTAGAGGTACTAAAAACAATACCGCTTTAGAAACAAAATCATTGCAACTAATACTTATTTGCCGTTATAAAACATTTATTTTGGTAAAATAAATTATCTTAAGATGTTAATGGAATTTGTATAAATGTTCCATCTAAACAAATTAATTTTAGTTCACTGTTTGCTTTTGCTTTTGATATAGCAAATTACACGTAATATCGTTTAGAAATATTAACAAATTTCATTATCATCTTAAGATAATTTATTTTACCAAAATAAATGTTTTACAACGGAAAATAAGTATTAGTGGCAATGATTTTGTTTCTATTTTAAATAATAGCTTAAAGACTGAAAAATAGTTCAAAAAATAATATCCATTTATTGCACTTTTTTTTGCAAGAACAACTTTATAAAAATAATAGATTTTTTTCTCAAATTTAAAAATAAATTAAAAACAATGCCAGCCTTTGCGTAAAAAAAGTATCAAGAACACGGCCAAAAATTCAAAAGCATAGCTTTGCTCGACTTTTTATATATTTTCATTGCTGAATTGTCTGAAGATTATTTCAATAATCATAATCAATAGCAAGAGACAACTTTTAACCAAGCAAGAATGAATTTGTGTCTCTTAATTCTTTAATAAAATTAAAAACAAATTAGGCTGAAAATTGGTGACACTTTTAAGAAAAGTCAGACTCAACCCAAAATCATTTGCTGTTATAAAGAAAAGTTTAAGCGGCCATTTAAAAATATTTCGATATTTTATTGTTACAGACCGAGCACTATAAATTCAATTTCAATTCAGGCTCCCGCAGTAAAGCACTTCAGCAGTTGAAGACACAGGAAGCATTAAACAGCTTTGTACCAGTACAATACTACTGAATTAAAATGAATGCATGTGCTTTTCGGTAGAATACTGAAGTTATTTGTTTTCTTCTTAACTTCGCATATTTTAAACTATTGAATTTATTTTTCAAAATACTGTAAAGTACTAAAAATCTTTTTAAGAACTCCAAATCACAAAATAGAGTCTGATTAAAATAACGTTTTCCAGTGTAGTCAGTTTGGCATAATAATGCGCTGGAATTAGATAGTTGCTACACTTTCCAAATTAACATTTTAAAATGATTAGAAGACATTTTTATAAATTAATGAATAAATATTAAATTTAAAAGTCACTGCAGTCACATTTATAACAAATTTATAACAAAACAACAAATTTATAACAGTTATGTTCATTACAAAAGACCAAGGTATGATTGTCCGGTTATTATATTTCGAAAGACTAAATTATTCTGAGCAAACTGGCAAAAAAAACTAAGACACAAATAAATTTGAAGTATAGAAAACAGTATAAATCAATGCATTGCAAAGGCACTAAATACCTTGTACATTACAGTAATTCAAAATTTGAAAGAAAGCCTGATTGGTGTAATTTTTGTAACTTTGAATTTTTGGTGGGTGTATAATAGTCAATGAAAAAGACAAACATTATGCTAATTAAATGCTGTGTAATTGTTGCATCAATCGTCTCATTATTTCTTTGCATCGGTAAGAATATTGTGCAACAATTAATTTTTTTTTGCTGTAAAAATGTGTAGAAATAATAACTTTTTATTTTATTTTAATTATTCATGTTTATTTGTAGTAGCATTTTGTTACTCAACTTTAAACAAAACAAACATAATATGTACAAAAAATACAATACTGTATCTAAGCTATAAACGTTGTCAGTGCATCTAATGTTTTGTAAATAATAAGTAATTTTGCCGACCTGTTGTCAGAAATTTTGGCAAAATTGTTTTTACCTTACATACAGAAGTCTTTGACGTTTTAAAATAGTGCCGTCAAAAAATTTTTACAAAAGATAAAAAGTTTTCTCGCAAGCAATTACAATTATTTATTTCTTGATAAAAACTTTCGGCTGTGATAGGCATCTGCTATTTTTTAAATACCGTAATTGTATGTCATCAAGTTCAAAAGCAGTAAAAGTTTTATATTTCTCTTCTCCGTGCTTTGGCCACGTTTGTACTTTTTTGAATTGCTCTTCATTTTCTTCGTATTCAAAAATTTATACTTTTTTTACCGAATTACTTTTGTATTTTGTTTACAGCGTTGTCACTGTCGAGGCTATATAACAAAAACGAATAATTTTTTTCTGCAAATTTATGGTTGAAAACGAATAAAACCATCTTAAAATGCTTTTTCACTCTTTTTCACATACTGAATTAATGAATTCGAATTCTTTTAACATGTTTAGAAACAGCAGACATGTCGGAAAATCTGCACAAACAACGAGTTAAGCGAAGTTCTTCTGTAAGCAACTGTTTTTTTACTCATGTTTTGTGACATTAGAAACAAAGCTCAGAGAAATGCATAACTTGCAATTCTGAAAGAAATAAATTTTTATATTTTAATTATCGTCTCGTAAGCAAATTTTGTTGCAGCATCATCAAACTTAATGAAAGTATTGAAGTTACAGTTTGCTGCTTTCATTTCTTGACTATCATAATTTTAAACTCTTCTAGGTTCAACATGCAAGATTACAACAGTTGCGATGTCTTGTAAATGTAAAATCAGTTTATTGTTTGTATTTTTTTTAACACGTAGAGTAAATCTTTAAAGATTCCATTTTTTTCTATTTACAACAATTAATGAGGTTTATTTTTGGATTACAGTTGTACCGTGATTCATTTCTTGATAAAACAATCCTGAAGTGGCCTAAAGCCTCAGATGGATTGATATATGTGCCATATTATTGGAACAACCTAACTGATTTTACCAATATTCCAATTCCATCATATAGTGAGTGAAACTTACTGTTTGTACTTTGGACTAAAATTTTCCATAAGACTAGTGTAAATAAGTATAATATACAGTTTCTAGTGAATTATCATTTTGCATTTAACCTTATTTTACACAGGCTATTTGATCGACGCATTTTACACTCATCTAACAATTTTGCCCCACTATCTAAACCCTATCTATAACTGTAATATACTTTGATCAGAAAATATATATTAAAAGCAAAGGCAAATAAACATAATGTTTTGCGGAAAATAAAAAACAAAAGAAAAACTCTTACTGTTATTGCACTAAAAACATTCTGGAAATTCTGAAAAAAAAACTTTCTGATCACCACCAAAATAAATAAATAAATGAACATTTTGCTCAATTTTTAAAAAAACTTTCAATTCAAAAATTCAGTTCTTTGCATTAAAAAAATTGCGATTTTAGGTGACGAAGAAAGATCTATCATCAGGTCAGGATGGGAGGCGATCAGCAATCATTCCTGTATACGATTTGTGGAAAGAACAAATGAGGCAAACTTTCTCTACGTTACGCTCACTACCGGGTGTGTGTTTTATCTTGCAATATTTAGTGGCTGTACTATATTTATCTGAAAAATCAAAGGCCGGTTTAGGACTTAAACCAAAATTCTAACCTAATCTCAAAAATTGAAGTTTGAACTGAACATCGATTAAAAATATCAAAAAACCAAAAAAATAAATAAATAAATGCAATCAAATCTTCTTATTAGAAATCATTGATTTGGAATACCATTTTGAGCAAACAATAAAACAAAGCAATAGCTTCAAGCAACATTTTTGAAAGTCTACGACGAACCCTGATTTGAATTAAAAGTTGATAACAAAGTGTTTCGCAGCCCAGTCAGCAGCTGTCATGAAAAGCTTGTCCTGATTGACAAAGCGTACCGGGGGATTGTTTAAAAGCACTACCCTGGACTCAAGTTTTGTCTACAGTAGTTTGAAAGCTCTTCAGCAAGGCAGGCGTAAACTAAAATATTACTGTTGACCTACGATCAAAACCAAAACAATCCTGGCAATTAAACGAACCAACCGATGAATTTTTTTATTTGGAAACTGGACAAATGAATCAAGTAGACCAATCAAAAGTGAAAACAAAAATGGAGAAAGAAAGAGCCAATCCGATGAAATTCTAAAGCACATCAGCACTTAACTTCTACAAAATTGTCCTAAAACAGTTCATGGTACCAAAAAACCACGTATCTGCAGTCGTGACTGGGAAGAAATTTAATCGTAAATCATAATCAAAAATTGGTAAGGGTTCCCAAACTATCAAATTTATGGCGATTAATTGCCCAATTAGGGGATTAAACACATGGCTAATCTCAAAAGTATTCAAAAAGTAAAAAAAGTAAATTGGGCAAATTAGATGCTCTAAATTGGACAAATCACCATAAATTTGATGCTTTGATGACTTTTACCAAATTTTGATTTTATTGGCGATTGAAACCCTCTCCAATCATAACTGCATCTATGCGGCTTTTTGGTCCTTTGACCTGTGCTTGGACAATGTCCAAGCAGTAGAGTGCTGATGATGTACTTTGCTATTTCATCCGGTCGGGCCTTTTTTTTTTCATATCCATTTTCTCATTTGTTCAGTTTTAAGTTCAAAAAATAAAAATAAAGTTCGATGGTTATTTCTTTAAATTTCCAGAATTGTTTCAATTTTGATCATTTGTTACCAAGTTTTTGGTTTACGCCGGCCCTACTGATGAGTTTTGAAATTAAGTAAAAATTGAGTCCAAGGCAGTGGTTTGCTTCTTTGGTGCAATTTGCCTGGTTCCATGGTCAATTGATTGGAGAAGCTTGCTGTTTAGTGGTAGTGTTTTATTGTATGTTGTTGAGGGGCTGGATTTTTTTTACTGGTAGGATTCTTTTTGGAAGTAACCTTGGTTTCAATCCTCTAAATTGGACAGATCACCATAAGTTTGAGGGCTTGGTGATCCTTACCACATTTTAAAAATCTAAAAAATGACTTTGCTGTTTTAAATAACGTACAGTATAGAGTAACTGATTTCTAAGAAATATATCTTAGTTGTAACGTAATAAATCTTGTTGAGATTTTATTTAAATGCATAGCAATGTGCTAAAAATATTTATTCAACAGCAGTATTTAAATTGTTGTTGCAGCATTTTTGATTAGCGAAAATGAACTGCATGACCTTAAGCATAAGGAAATTCAGTAACCAAGAGATTTTTGTCTTTTTTAATCAGTAATTCGTATTCTGTAGTGCACAGTATAATGGCAAGTGCACTACATTTTTGAATTGCAATAGCTCGTATATTCATGTGCTAATTATACTTTGATGCAACCGTCATGGATGTATCCATCAAACACCACAATACTTTTTGCTAAACATAAAACATTAAAATGATAAAACAAAAATATTATATACTGTAATACTACTTTAAAACTAAGGCAGCACCGGCAAAGCTTTCTGAAAAAGCGTCCCATTTTGCAAGGGGAAATGCCAAGTAGAAATATAAAGTTTCATCAATAGTACGAATTGGTTATGGATAACTTATATCTCTATGAATGTAAAACGTACTCTATTTTCAATCAATATATTGAGAAAATTAAAAAAAAAATTTAACAAAATTCCACCAAGATTTTTTTAAAACTTAATAAAAGTTTGCCAGGTTGTTATTGAAGTAAATCAAATAGCAGGTTTTATTCATAAAATTATTCAACTAATTTTGTTTTTCTTTAGCTGTATTGCAGGACTAGGAAGAAAAGGTACGCAAACTTTATCTGTTGGGCAATCGCATGATAATGGCAGCGATTGCACACTATCCAAAATCACATCAATCCGATTGTCCCTTAGAACGCTTGGCTTTGACTGGGAAACACAAAGAAGTGACCGGGATTTCTATATTCGGAGAATATTTGAAAACTCATTTCTTGGTAAAGTATTAATTGTTATTGTATTTTATGGGTGTTGGTATTACTTTGTGTAAGAGCATCATACCTCAATTTATCGAAAATTATTTTCATCAAGCTCTACTTTCACCTCTAACAATATTTAAAAATCACAACGGGACCAACTCAGGCTAACAATAAATGCAGCTGTAGGTTGAATTTACAATAAAATCAAACAAGTTAAATTGAAAAACAAGCTAAAATATTCCTGAAGTGAAATAGGCAAAGCATTTAATAGTTCACAGAGACATCACATCTCATAAACCTACTTTATTTGACAACATCTTTTGGCGGCTTTTACCAATCACGCGTCTTTTACGTCATTTAATAGCATGCATTTAGCCTTTAATTTTTTCAGTTACTGTACATTGAAAAAGGTTACACGCGTATTTCTGCGCGTATATACGCGTGATCTGTAACAGCCGTCTAATTCTTTTGTCTCCTCGTCAAATTGGTAGTCGTTTCAACCCCTAGTATTGCAGCCCCCATCGCGGTCGCCATCCCGTGTTTCGATGTAAACTGACTTCATTATTAGTGTGAAGAGGATTCAACACAGAGCAAGGAAATGCATGATTCCAAAATTAGGCTAACTAGACCAATAATTTTGAATACTCAAGTTGCTGTTATACAGTAGAATTTTCTTAACTTCTGCTATTGATATATAAAACTGAACAAAAAGCGAAGAAAAAATTTTCCCAAATACTGCCTTGGACGTGAGTTTCGCTTAATACGAAAGCTCGTTGCAGAATTGATCTGTAAACCGAAATTCAAAGACTAAGCTAAGCTGGTCTTTACACCGGAAATCAAAGACTAATTAATCTAAACTGACCTATATAGCAAAATGCAAAAGTTGACAAAACTATAGCTCATAGGACCAAAATCAAAACATGATTGTTAGAAATACACTATAGTTGATTCAGGGTAGTTTCTATATTTAAAGAGATACTGCTCAAAATCGGTTTTATCGAAGAAATGAGAACTGCTTGAGGTAACTAGATGGGAGTTTGCCAGCAAACCCAGTGAACGAACGACGCGTAGCTAATGATGTGACGCTCAAAAGTAGGTTTTGTCTGCCGTAAAATCAGCAATTATTCAAAAATATCTGATTATGGAACCTCCAGAAAAATAGAAATCCCAAACAATGTCAAAAAATATCATCGTCATCGTTTCTGATTCTAAAAAAATAGCCCATCAGATTAAGCCAGCGTTTCCCAAAGCATGGTTTGCGACCCAAATGTGGGTGGCCAAAGCTTTATGAATGGGTTGCTGACACAAGTAGAGCCCTCAGTACTTTGATTATTTTTAATTCACTGTTAAGCAAACCAATATCTAATATTCTATGAAGTAGGCTTAAAAATTATTATCTACTTTCCACGTTCATATTTAGGTGAGATGGAATTTTCTGATCTGACGTTTAAAAAAGAGAAATATAGAAACAGTCTGGGTGAAGAGCATCTAATGCGTTTAGCATTGAGTGATGTTGAGTCACGATTTAAAAAATTGTTGCAGGCGCGTAGCCAGGAATTTGCATCGATGGGGGGCTGTTTTGGAGGCTGGAAACAACATTAAACGATCTTGACCCAGATTTTCATTGGTCTTCACTCAGATTGAGTCGGTTTTTAAGCCCAAGTTCAGGTGATTTCCAAAAAATAAAATAACATAAAAGGTCTTCACCCGAAATTGAGACTATTTTTTTGTCCAAATTCAGGTGATCTTCAAAAAAAAAAGGTCTTCATCAAAATTGAGACTGTTTTTCCGTCCAAACTCTGTCAGCAATATTGTAGGTTGAACAAGTAGAAAAATCTTAATAGCGTAGTGAAAATCATACCAAATTACGTGCTAAACCAACATCTTAAGTGATTAACAACACTTTGTCTGTTAAAGCTTCCACCATCAGTATTATAAATACATATATCGTAGCTCAAGCGTAAATTCAAAATGCGTACAAAGCTATTGAGTAATGTCTAGTACATATTATTAAGTCTTTAAAAAAATTAATTTTTTGGGGCCCCATTTCGGGGGGGTTACTGGTGGAGTTGCCCAAAAAAATTTCGGGAGAAATAATTGCGCTTGCAGCTCAACAACTTTGCACAAAAATTAGAATTCGATGTTTTGTGGTTTTGGAGAAGAAGAAAGTACAAAATTTAGGAAGAAAAACAAGGAAAAAAAAGAAAAAAAAGAAATGAACCTCAACGCGGCCAAAAGCGGGTTGGTTGGGATGAAAGCGTATCTTAAGACATACAACCGTGTGAAATATTTTTGCCGCACTTAAGCCGTTTTTGAATGAGACCGCTTTTTACGCCAACCTTGCGGGGCGGTTTTCGGGTTTTAAAATCAAAGTCGCGTGACCTTTTGCCTCTAAATTTGATACAAACATCTAACTCATTAATCTCAAACCGCTGTCAAAATTTGTTGTAGCTAGACCAAACCGTTCTCGAGTTATAAGCAAAAGTTTGAAATTTCACACTCGTTAGTTGGAACATGGCCGAGTAAAAACAAAGTAACACGCGACGGAGCGTCGGTTATTCGAACAAAGAGGTGTCCCAAATTTTGTTCCACAGTTCCTCTTATCTGCGAAACTATATTTAATTCGTTTGACTCCGTACGATTGTCAATCTTGCGTTTTGAAATTTCGTCACATAAAAAAAGGAAAACTTTGCGAAATATTTTTGCTGATAATCAAACATGTGTTGCTTTTGAGCGTAATAAGGAACGCGGTGTTTGATGATCAAGCATCAAATCAAATCAAATCTTTCATTATACTCGCTATTTTACACCGAAGCGCGTAACGGCTCATCTCCGCGTCATTGCACCTGAGCAAAACATGTCTTTTCGAAGAAATGTTGCGGCAGTATCAAGCCGTTGGCAACACTGTGTCCGATTTGACCAACCCAAGGTTTGAACCTCAGACCTTTTACTCCAAAGACGAACGCGTTACCGCTTGAACAACTCAAGTTACTATTGCAAACAATTTTATAAAGTCTTCCTTTTCTGATTTCATGATTTTTCGGAACGCAAGGTGCCAATGTTACGGAGTCAAACGGAAATCTGTTTTCGCGGAAAAGATTAATAGCGGGACAAGATTTCCGATATCTCTTTGTTACCTCAAGTAGTTCTCATTTCTTTGTAAAAACCAATCTTGAGCTTTATCTCGTGATGATTCTTATTGCTCTGGAATGTTTTTGACGTGAATTAAATTTGATTTGTTAATTATCGCATATTAGTATCCTTCGAAAAATAAAAGAAGATACTGACAAAAAATTAATTTCGTAGTTCAGCCAAATTTCTTCTTCTTCAGGAGTTTACCGTCCACCTATGCTTACGACGCCGGCTATTTCAACTCCTTATGATTACAGAAGCATAATGCATCACGGAAAATACTTTTTTAGCGAATATCAGCCATTAACAGTTATTCAAGTAAGTTATCAAATAAATAGCCTCGAATCAAACTAGTCAATGTTAAACTAATAATCTCATTTTTCTTGCTTAGTAATTAAAAAGAAAGCCTAAAAGCCGTAACAGATCGAGCTGCGAACATGCTGCTGAGTTAGCGGCACTTGTTTACATACAGTAATTCTTATAAATACATTCTGTTTGTAATGAGACTGATGTTTGACTTCGTCCAATAGCTTGTACTGTGTAACAACTCAGTGATGAAATTGGAAGGAACCAGTAAGAAAAACATGCTGATCCCATTTACGACAGCTTTTATACGAAAAAATGGTTAATGTACGGTACATGCACAGTCGTGTACACTAAATTCTTCAACTAAAAGTAAACCTCGAAATATACACAGTATAATCGATGTTTTCTCAATGTTTAACAATATATCTCCAGTATCAATAGTAGAGTAGATTCATAAAATAAGTTTGTTTCAAAACGTTTCTAAAATATAAAAACTTTGTTCAAGCTCATGTTTGATTTTCTTTTTCACTGACCCTATAATTCACGCTTAGGATGTACAGTATAACGACGTGCTTTTTTCGTTTATAGGTGCTTCCAAGAAGAATTCCAGAGCCTAGAATTGGACAGCGTGAGCAAATGTCTGCCTACGACATTGAAGATCTTAAATACCTTTACGAATGCGGTGAGGTTTCAAAGTATTGCTCGGACATTTTAACCTACATTGCATTATTTTGCTTTCAATTCATTGTGCATTTATTGTTTCATCGATCCATGCGTGTAGCTGTATCATTTTTGATGTTGTCCAGCTTTTCTTTTTTGACTAGTGATTGGTCAGAGCGGGGCATCAATACATTCCAACTTTTTGATTTCATTTGGGATAATTATACACTTTGCAGGCTTTTCGAAAAACGACATAAACCACAAATTGTAAATAAAATTGGTTGCAAGGCATTTAATACTCAGCTGGTTCGCATTGTACGGGAAAATGTTTGGTGAGTTTCTAGGCAACAGCAATAATCATCTTCATCCGGAGAAAAATTTGTATGCGGCTTACTGCGCGAAAAACAAACTGCAGTAGGTATTTTTTGAATCTCTAAACCGAGATGTTTGAGTTTAAATTTCGGTCTCGCCACCGCAGCAGCATTTCTTTGAAAGGAACAGTATTGCACTGGCCAAGTGGCGCGGAAAAAGTCCCTGGTGGTTTGATGTGTTGAATTTCATCAGCATCTCTGTGCAAATCATTTTTATCTAAAATTGGACCAAAGCAGACATCTGCAAAAAAATATTGTAAGAGGACGAAGAGTTTGTTATGTTTTGACATATACGACAAACGCTTCTTCACATATTTAAAAATTGCTAATCGATCAATTGCTGATTACGTCTGGTAAATTCGTTAAAAAAGTATCCGTAAGAAGTTTTTAATTTTATCTTGACATATTTATTTAGCTCCTGGTACGTGGAATAGATGTGGTCGTGATTTTGTCAACAAAGTGATGGATACATTTCGCAGTCCAAATTATCCAAGTCCTTATCCAAATGATTCGCATTGCACGTGGAGCATCAGTGTTCAGCCAGGAACATTTGTTGAAGTGACATTTCACAGCATCGATATTGAAGGTGAATAATTGACAACTGTTTCTGAGTTTTTAAATGCCTTGCTGAGATTTTTTTCCCTATTTGATTGAAGTATTTCAACTTTTTGTAGAACTGGAGTTTAGCTGATTACAAATTAATTTATTCAAGCGTGTGGATATTACATGGATATAGCTGTCTACTAATTGTAATATAGTAGCTTTTTGGATGTAAGTTAGTGATATCGACTTTGCATTACATAAAATTACCTAATTGCAATGTAGCATGGACATTTCAAATTTTCATGTACCGTTTTTGAGAATACAAGCAATTTTTGTTTGTTCAATCAATGTGCTTCATGGAAAAATAAATTGTGTAGCTCAGACTTAAAAATTGCAGTTTTTGTTTCAGAAACACCTCTTTGCGAAGCTGATGCAATCTTTGTCCACGATGGTTCTAATGCTACAACTCCACTTTTTGGTACATTTTGCCAACAAGCATCAAATGTAACAATTACCAGTACTGGTGATCAATTGTTTGTCATCTTCAGAAGTGCAATCAGGCATAGCAAGAGCTACAAAGGATTTGAGGCAACTTTCAAAGAAGGTAAATGATTTGCATTAACTCATTGTTGAAAGTTATTTTTCAACCAGATAATGTTCAGTAAATTATTTGGTTTGTCAAAAATCAGCTCCATATTTTATTGCAATCAGAAACACGAAAAAAATGTTTATACTGGTACAAATTTATAAATTATACAATTGCAAATGAGCTATTGCGACGCGTTTTGACCATGCTCAAGGGTCTCATCAGGCAAAAAAAAACTATGCAAGTCTCCAAAAAGTCAGGTAAGCACAGCAATGGAAAAATTTTGCAAGCGCATAAGTAATTACATCAAAACCTGCAGTACAACTCCAAATACGGTCAAGTTTGCCAGAGTAAAGGATTGGGCTAAAAAGCACAAATGCAGCATTGCATGTGACCACACAACAGGGCGACTTATAAAGATAAGATCAAACAAAATTTTGCGAGAACTTGCCAAATTCTCAAAAGTTTAGGGGACCTTTAATTTAATTATAATTCATGATTAATTATAAATTATAATTTATCGTTGATAATTTATCATTGACTGCCTTGTGAGCGACCACTTTGTGCAGGTCCCCTAAACTTTTGAGAATTTGGCAAGTTCTCACAAAATTTTGTTTGATCTTATCTTTATAAGTCGCCCTGTTGTGTGGTCACATGCAATGCTGCATTTGCGCTTTTTAGCCCAACCCTTTACTCTGGGAAACTTGGCCGTATTTGGAGTTGTACTGCAGGTTTTGATGTAATTACTTATGCGCTTGCAAAATTTTTCCATTGCTGTGCTTACCTGACTTTTTGGAGACTTGCATAGTTTTTTTTTTGCCTGATGAGACCCTTGAGCAAGGTTGAAACGCGTCGCAATAGCTCATTTGCAATTGTATAATTTATAAATTTGTACCAGTATAAACATTTTTTTCGCGTTTGTGATTGCATTAAAATATGGAGCTGATTTTTGACAAACCTGATAATTTATGGTTGACTGCCTTATGAGCGACCACTTTGTGTAGGTCCCCTAAACTTTTGAGAATTTGGCAAGTTCTCACGAAATTTTAATGTTCAGTAAGTTTTATTTGCTGAAATTGTGATCAAAACAAATTAGTTTCCATAGGTAAGCAAACTAGTAAAATGATTGTTTTAGTAATATTTTTCTATATTTAAATTTTGAGTGAGGCTACAACAAGGGTCATAATCAAGAGATTTCCAAACCGAGAGTGCTCAAACCACTTCAGACTTGATGGCGTAAATGAAATGCAGTTTGGGAATTCAGAACAAGAGCGCTTAGAACACTGTTTTACAAAGTGAATAATGATTTAATGACAATTAAGGCTCAAATTCATGTTTTGTTATATTGTCATTAAATCATTATTCATTTTGTGAAACAATGTCTTAAGTGCTTTTGTCCTAATAACCATAACTGAAATTGATTTTTCCGTATTTGTATATGTTATAGTCACGGGAAAGCGACAATGATGATGTGGGTATAGGACAATCATTGTTTTGTATTTTTGCTATACACAATAATACAATCATGATACATCAAAATAGTGCCAAAGTTTTAAAATCCAAAAGTTTAAAAAAATTTTGTTTGCATTTTTAATCTATGTTGAAGTTCAATGTTGTAGATTTTTTTTTTGGGTTTAAGCAATCACTCGCAAATACTGAAGTAAAATATTATCAAAACTGAATAACTGCTCTTAGAATGAAAAAACAATTTGAAAACATCATAGAAGATTACTACTCTTTTACTTTTTGTGTAATTTCATATATTTACAATGAGTAGAATCAAGTAAAAACTAATTAATATTGTTTTTAGTTTACACCATCGGTGCTCCTCCTCCTCCACCTCTCATTGAACTTCCAGTACCTGAAATTACGGAATTCGTCGACGAGTTCAGATGTAATTTTGATTCAGGACTGTGTGGAATGACCCAAGACGCACTTGATAGTGCTGATTATATTTTGAACAGTGGACCAACCCCTAACAGCAACACCGGGCCATCAAGCGATCATACAACGGGTGAAGGTTAGCCAACGTAGTATTCCGCTCATCAAAATGCGTATTACAGTAATATTATCATTTATAACTACCCAAAACTAAAGCAAATACACAATACAGAGTCTAACACATACGATGAAGTAAAAGCCAAAGGTGGGCAATTCATAATTAAACAAAAAAGTGAAAATAAAATTATTGAGTTTCAGCTGCATTTACTCGTACAGTATCTATGATTTGCTAACGCGCTATTAATTCTGTCACAACTGGAACAGCTTAAGAGAAAATGAAAACAAAACTAACAAAACTTTGCGGTGTTTACGTTGAAATGCAATTAAGTAACATTCATATTTTTCTTTATTTTTGTTATTATGCAATGTATATTAGTTGCTTAAGTTTTTATTAATAATACTACATAAAATACAAATTTGTTTGGTCTTGCAAAATTGGAAAACATTCTGCTTTTAATAATATTTTTTTTGTGATATTTTTGACCTTTACGGGCTTGTTTGCATGCTTTCTGGCCTAAGAAGTAAGAAATACCAGCGCGGAAGCATAAAAAAGAGCAACCAGAACGGCGACTATACTTAAAAAAAGCAATGCGAAAAGGTTATCCTTCCACTGAATGAATACCAGCAGGCTGATGGATTACCGGTTGACTGCTCTACCACTTGAGCTAGAGAGGACATCTCGCATGCTTTTTTTGGCTATCAATACCGAGCAACTTAATTTTATTTTGATATTATAATAATTTCATTGTGATGCTGTGCGCGTTTGCAGGCCTGACCGCTTAATTACTGTTTAATCGTTTGCATGTTTTCTGGCCTAAGAGCTACCTACGCGGAAAGGAAGAGTAAGTTCGAGTCGAGTTAAAGCATATTCCTTTTTTCGTATTGTTCGTTTTAAGTTGTCTTCGTAGTGGTGGCTCTTTCCTAGCCTTCCGTGCTGGTAGCTCTTAAATTAGAAAATACGCAAATTATCAAACAAAAATTGTTTGTTTTATACTCGCTTTTTAAAACTGAAAACAAAAATTTAGAAAAATGAAATGTAGTTGTTGCAACTAAAACAACAATAATGAGAAAATCGCGACGATAATTACTTGTTTTTAGCAGGGTGTCGAACCGTTTCAAATAACGGTTCGGGTTCAGGTTTAGCTCCTGCTCAAAATATTTTAGCGGTTCAGTTTTGGTTCGGGTTCACTTGAGCACCATTTTTGAGGTTCAGGTTTGGTTCAGATTCACTCAAGTAAAATATTACCGGTTCAGGTTCGGTTCGAGCTCATTGACTTAAAATTTAACTGCCGTTACTCGTTTCGTCGAGAAAAAAAAAGGAGAAATTGCTGATCCTGTTGATGATCACCACTGCTCTTATTGTGCGTGTACCAGCGCCAGCGGCATCCGGATAAGGAAAAATATATTCTTACTTTTGTTAGGGGTTCAGGTTCGGTTCGGGTTCACTTGAGCACAATTTTGAGGGTTCAGGTTTGGTTCAGGTTCACTGAAGTAAAATTTTGCTGGTTCAGGTTCGGTTCGGGTTCACCAAAATGAAACGGTTCATTCGTAAGATCATATAAATTTGCAGGGAGCAAATCTTATTCGACCGACTGGCTTTTATATGATCTTAATTATATGATTTTATTTATGATTTATATGATCTTATTCGACCGACTGGCTCTCAACGGCCGCGCATGTACGGCCTTCCCAAAACACACAAAAAAGATGTGCCGCTCCGACCCATTCTGTCTATGACCGGTTCAGCGCAACACCAGCTAGCCAAATATCTCTCTTCTCTTCTCGAACCTGTTCTCACTCTTTACTCAAGCAACTGCATACGGGACTCTTTCACCTTTGCTGACATCATTAAAACTTCAAATTTGGACCCTTTTTCCGTCTTTCTCTGCTCTTTCGACATTTCGAGTTTATTTACCAATGTCCCTCTAGCGGAGACTATTCAAATCTGTGCTGACGCTCTCTACAGTTCGGAACACCCTCCTGCACCTTTTCCACGGCAAATCTTCGTCGAACTTATGGAGATGGCCACTTCTTCTGTTGAGTTTAGCTTTAATGACATCATGCATCGCCAAATCGACGGAGTCGCCATGGGATCACCTCTTGGACCAGCCCTTGCCAATATTTTTGTTGGCTACTACGAATCTAAACTTTTTCAGACCACTTCAAAACCGGAGATGTACTACCGCTATATGGATGACACCTTCGTAGTATTCAGCAACGAAGATGAACGCGATCTTTTCTTAGACAGCCTCAACTCGCTTCACCCTTCTCTCCGCTTTACTTTCGAAAAAGAATCCAACCTGGCTCTCCCATTTCTGGATGTTCTTGTTGAAAAATCCCCTTCCAAGTTCATTACTTCCATCTATCGGAAACCCACATTCACCGGTCTATATCTACGCTGGAATTCCTTCAGTCCTCGGAAACGCAAAACTAACCTAATCCTGACATTAACTCACCGGGCTCTTGCCATCTGTTCTCCTGAAAGATTGCCATCGGAACTAGACAAAATCAAGTCCATTCTACTGACTAATGGATACCCTGAGAACGTGATCAAGTCGTTTATGGCTATGAAGATGAAGCAATTTCACGCTCTGCCCAAATTTGGACCCGAAAAATGCCCTGTTTATTTACGTCTCCCATGGCTCGGTTCTGTTTCTACCCGGTTTGAAAAGCAAGTTAAATCTGCTGTCAAACAGTGCTTTTCCGCTGTGGAACCACGTGTTGTTTACTCTACCAAGGAGCTTCTCCCCGCTACCAACAAGGATGTACTGCCTGCTTTACAGAAAAGCAACGTGATTTATCAATTCTCATGCCACTGTGACAGTCGGTATGTAGGCCGTACTTCCCAAAGGCTGCAGGACAGAATCAAACAACATGTCCTCAAATCTATCCGTTCTTGCTCTTCTTCCCAAAAACGCTTACTTCCTGCTCGCCGGTGCAAATCTTCCACCCAGACTAATACCCAGTCTCTTGCTTCTGATTCAGCCATTGGACTTCATCTTTTACAAAATCCTACCTGCGCTCAACATTATGATGACAGCAGATTTTCTATTCTTGCCCAAGGCCGCTCACCTTTCCATCTATCTGCTCTGGAAGCTACTTTCATCAAAACTTCTAACCCCGCCCTCTGCCGACAAAAAGAATTCGTGTACAGCTTAAAGATTGTACACTAATGACGCTTTCTCATTGGTCCTTTTCCAGCCAATCACGGCTCGGCTTTTTCCTATAAATAGCCGCTCATTTTTCTACGCTCTCCATTCTGACGATTCTTCTTGACAAGTGTCAGACGAAAAGCTTCGAAGATGAACATTTTAATCAAGGCAATTCTCAAGTTCTGTACCACCAACCAACTCTTCAAATAATAATATTGAAGATGTCGCGATAATAAACAACAGTTTTGTATCGCAGTGATTGTCTTTTGAAAGTTTTTTAAAAATATTTGAACTTTTTTTTGTATATTAACAAACTAATGTAGTTTACAAAATCTTGAAATTTTGTGTTGTAGGAAACTACGTCTACCACAAAACTGCCGTTGGTGATTTTACCGAAGCAATTATTCGCACGCCCTGGTTTAAAAGCAACGTCAATTCAACCCATGATCGATTTCCCTATTGCATCAAGTTCAGCTACCACATGAATGGAAATTCCAATCGAACGTTTAGAGAAACAAGCTCCAGCGAATTCTATACCGAAAACAGAGACTTGACTGCGGAAGAAAGAGAATACGGTGGCGGACTGCGTTTGTACGCTTATCAAAAAGAAAGTGATGTAGATATTGGGATACATCAATTTGTTTTCGGAAAGCTTCGGAACCAAGGAAACACATGGCATACTTTCAGTAGAACGTTTAACGTTTATTATCCCAGTGAAGTACGTTGAGTTTAAATTTTGCTTAATTTCAGAAAGGCTTTTTATATACAGCATTACAGCAGGTTTTTTATTCTGCAGTTAAAATATCTTAATATTGGTTGTGTTCAACAAAATAAAACTTATAAAACTTTTAACTGTAGTGACGTATGGTAGCGTCATCTCTTTTGACATTGTTTGCCATTTATTACCTCAAAGCAGATTACAGTATGTACAGTAAACCAATTTAAAGCAGTTTGTGCTGTCATAACTACAAAAAATGTTTAAAAATCTAGATCAAATCCGTCTCACACAGAACCTTAAATACGACATCTAAAATGACCTTTAATAATTCAATTTAAAGAAGAAAAAAAAAAGTAGGTCTTAGTTGTGTTGGTGAACGGTGATGCCCTTCTTTTTTTAGAACAGTAATTGTGACGACTTATCTGCTTTTTTATATGTTTTGTTGCAGTACATGCAATTTTATTGGCAAACATTCGCCGATCGAAGATTCTCAGATATTGCAATTGACGACATTGAAATTTATCCTGGACAGTGTAACGTTACCTACCCAATAATATCGTTTAGAGGTAGGCATAGGTTTACGGAATTACATTGTGAAAATTGTTTTGTACACCAATGCATATTATAATCTAGAGATTTTTTTTTGTAGACATTTCAATGTTCTTTTGAATAGATTTTTTTTATCATAAGTGGTTTTTCACATAATCGATATGTAATAAATTGCTATTCTAAATATAATAGCGTAGTTATCTTTACATTGTTGTCAAACTTACTTCCTGAAGACAGAATGAGATATTGTTATGCTCCAATCAAACTGCCAATTTTCTGTTACTTGTTTTCACACAAGATGGAACCTAACATTCATCATTCTAAAGAGCGATGCTAATCTATCCCTTTTGTGAAGCAATTGTCATGGTGAAACGGAACGTAAAGCAGTGCTTGTAATGTCTTGCGACGGTGGGCGTAACTTGCGAAAGCACAGTATAACAAACGTGTTACTTTGAATCGGAGTTAAACGTACGGCTGTAAATGAAAACTTTTAGAACGTTTTCGGTAATGTTTTAATGCGCTCTTTTACGTATTTGAAGTGTGCCATTCATACAATAAAACTTCCCTGTTGCATTTAAACCGTTGCGCTTGTAGTTGCTCACGCTTGTACAAAAGAGAGTGAAGCATCCAGCCAATTCCGGTAGTTCACAATAGATAAAATTGAAACATACATATTTTTGAAATTTTTGTTCTCATTTCGAGGCTTCTATTTCAAAGATACAAAAAGTTATTTCACTAAAAAGTTTTAGGAAACTCTAAATTTGTTCTCCCAGCTTGAACTTTTAGAAAAAGGGAGGGTTTTACCAAAATTGAATACGTTACGTAACGTTACTGGAAGGGTAAAGTCTATCTTTTTCCCTGAAAGTTTAGACTGATAAAACAGATTCAGGCTATCCAAAATTTTTTTGAAGGATATCTCTTTGTGGTTGTTAATTATCTTTGCAACTGCAGCCACAAAATGAAAAACTGATTCAAAAATTGTATTTCAGTTTTAGCCATTGTAAGCAACCGGAGTTGGCTGGATGCTTCACCCTGTTTAAGATTTTGATATTTTTCCAACCTTTTGTTTTCGATTGTTGAACTAAACGTTTCAGGAATAAATGATTTGTGAATTTGTGAAACTACTGTACCTTATAGACCAACGTTTATTACGAACAGTATGCAAATCGAATGTTTTTTCAGAGTTTGGGTGCAGTTTTGATGCTGATGATTGTGAAGAATACATAGATCAGGTTCAAACTGATATATTTGATTGGAAACGTCACACTGGAGCAACACTATCAAGACAAACAGGACCTAGTTATGATCACACAACTGGCAAAGATGGTAAGCAGTCCATATTATGTAAAATTACAGTACATACAGTGTGTAACAAAAGTTTCTTCTATCAGTATATCAAATAGCGTATAGTTCTAGTCTGTATCATAGACTACCGAAAATGAAACGGATACAGAACATAATTTAGACATTCCATATAGGGTATAAGCTACCAGCAAGCCAAATCTTGGTTTGTTATTGTGATTGGTTGTGTTACCAGCCGAGATCATAGTTGGAGGTCAATTTTTAAGGTGAAATTAGGAGATAGTTTACGTGTGATGTAATAATTCAGCAGCTAATCTCATTCATTTTACTTCCTGTTGTGAATTATAAGTGCTGGGGTTGACGAATGTGCAACAATTAGCATTTCTTGTTTGAGCAGTGTATTTTGCAAAAATCAATATGCTTTTTCTGTAACAAAAGTTCCTCCCTATGAGGAGAAACTTTTGTAGCAGGCAAATACTGTGATTTATTGTCACTGTTCCGGAATACAAAATTGGTAAAATTAAAGTAGGACTGTGGAAAGATGCCTAAAGCATGAAACTGGGCATAATTAACAAACGTGGACAAGCCAAACTTCCGTTCCCAGCAAAAAAGTTAAAATTAGCCTTATGTCAAACAAAAGAACACAATGTACACTGTTGTTTAGTCACAAACAAACAAACCGCTCTGAGGTTTTGCAATGTTTTTTTAAGACTTTTTCAAACAGTTTCAATCTGAGGGAAAACGAACAAATTCAGTTTGATCTAAACCAAAACAATTTCATTACTGCCAATAAACCTTTGGTCCTTGACGCAGTCAATCGCAAGGTAGCCTCAAAACGGAAAGCAGATCTGAATTACGCATTTTATCACATAAAAGGTAATTAAAGCATACCGCCTACACCCAGTCATATTTTTATGAAACAAAATGAGATTTCCTAGCGTGAGGGTGATGTCTGTGACTTCTCAAGGTAGATTTTTTTGAAATGCTGTTTTAACTCGAAGTCAAATCAACAAAATTGTCAAAAGCAAGGAAGAGATTGACTGAAAAATTTCAGCAATTTCGAACCTTGAAAACACTCAACACGCGTCTAGCGTGATTGAAAGGTTCGTTAAGACCCGTAATTTACTGTTTTTAAGCAGCAATAAAAAGCAGACAGCTAGTTACCTAATTTAAACTTAAAAAATATTATGGTGCTTCCGTGCTGTGATTTCGGACCACATGAAAATTGGCCATAAATCTTCTGAAATCTGAAGATACAAATTTGATCGTTGGTGACAATGAAGTTTAGTATGTAGAGAATGATTTACGAAAAAAAAACATAGCTTTACGTTAGTTAGTTTTTTTTATAGTACGTAAAAATAAATGGGGAGAAATTTTTGTTACACCCTGTTTCATAGAGTTTCAAGTAGATCGCATCATACTATATTGACCAAAGATTCATTTGTGATTCTGCATTTTTCAATAGAATATCTTAGCTGGTGCTTTGCTTAGCTGTACTTTACGTAGCGTCGCTGCAAAGTTTTAACTTGGCCGAATAATTCAGGCCGAATCTGAAAATACAAGCCCAAACTCGAAAAATGATTTTTTGATTTGAGTCTGTACTGTGATCGAATATACTTATTGGCGAATTGTGTACTAATAATCCGACTGAAGCTAGAAACAGTCTTCATTCAGTTTTTCAAAGTTATTTCGATAACATCTAAAACACATAAGCACGAGGCAGCTCCGAATTAAGCTTAAAACTTTGCCAATCCAAAGACCGAAACCGATCCTAAAATCTCGACTCGAATTGCAACTTTGCCTCGCTGTGCTTCCCGTAAAATTTATTGCTTGTTTTGTTCATGAAGGTTACAGAGCCAGCAATTCAAACGAGAATAAATAGCAGGTTAAATTTTGAAGTAAATAAAAGATTGGTTTTGAATACTGAAAATCAAATATGATCTCTACTGATAATTGTTTTTTGTGCTTACGCAGGATATTACATGTACACTGAAGCATCTGGACCAAGAAGAGAGGGTGACGTTGCTGCGCTGGAAACAAAATGGCTAAGTTATGAGCCACACTGCTTTAGTTTGTGGTACAACATGCGGGGACGAAATATTGGCCAACTCACTGTACGTAAATAAGAATTTTTTTTTCTACTGCTCTTAATAATAATAAGAATTATAACAACTACCGTGTAAATTTAAAGAAAAAATGCAAAATACTTTTTTTAACTTAGGCCTATCGGATTTTTTGTTTTTTAAGTTTATTGTTGGAGTAGAAATTGAAGCTATACGAAATTTTAATGCATTCAGTGTTCAGATTTACAAATATTATAACTTCAATGGTGAAAGACAAATTATTGGAGAAATTACTGGCAATCAAGGTCGCAGTTGGAAGAGATTTGAAGTAGATCTTGCGACAGAACCACTGGCCGACAACTTTACGGAAGACGTAAGTTGCTGTCTTACTTAATAGCATGTATCACGGAAGATTAGCCTTTTAGGGAGTATAGAGCTAAATTGTGATTGCTACGTAAAACTTAAATACAGTGTTGAAAACTGAGCAAAATTAAACTGTTACAGCATTGGCGACTAAAATCATAAGCAGACCAAAATATTGTGTGGAGGAATTTTTTAACTCTTTTTTTGTATCAAAAATTTTCTAAACAACTTTTTCAAACGTATAAGCCAATACGTTTTAGTTTATACTCAAACAAAATTTGAAAGCTCTTACTTATAATACTATTAAATAGCTGCTGAAGATTTAGTCTTTGCTGTCCAGCATTTTTTTTTGAATCGGTTGAATGCAAACTTTATACATCTAATGAAAACATTCGATTTGATTCATTCAAATATTCTACAGAACATTTAAAATATGATTCTTTTTGAAGAAGATTAACTCTAAGCATAAATCAAAATTATTAAGAAAAAAAAAAAATCATTCGGAAAAAGAAAATAATTAATTTTTCAGAATGTTTTTGCAAATTATGAACGGTACATAAAAGTTGTCATTGAAGGAACTATTGGAAATGGCTACAATAGCGATATAGCAATAGATGATATTTTGCTCACAAAAGATGCTTGTAACGCAGGTATTGTTACAGTATAGTAGTCAAACTATCAAATTCTTGCTCAACGCATATTTTTTTATCTGGTGTTTTATCAGCTTGGCTACAGTTTTTATCAGCGCATGACCAACTTTAAATGAGAATTGCTTGCTTTTTTAAATGAGAACATTAATAACAAATATTTTATTATACTTCCTGTTTCGCATCGAAGTGTGTAACGAGTTGGCAGAGCCCATCTTCGCGTTCTTGCGCATGTGGACGAGGCAGCTTCTTTCGAAAAAATGTCGTAGCGGTGGCGAACCGTAGGCGACACTGTTTGATTTAACCTGCCCGAGTTTATAACTTTACATTTTCCCACTCCAGAAACAAACAAGTCATTGCTTGACCAATTGGCAGGTTAAATGAAAACATGAATTCCCATAAAAGAAATGTTTCCTTTATAATAATAGTTTTGCAAAATATTTTTCCACCGCTACTGCGCTTTGGAAGAAATTCTTTGGTATTATATTATCTTAATATTGATTTTTTTGCTTTAGAACTTTCTACTGCAGCCACTGCTCCTCCCGTTATCAACGAATTGATACCGGGGATGCCTTGTGAGTTAACTGTATAGATTTGCAGCTGTTAATGCATATATTCAAAGATATGGTTTCAGTTTTTGCTGATACTTTACATTTGATTAGTTGTAATGACATAACTTTTGAAAGTCTATAGTTATATAAAAATAAACCCAAAAATTTTAATTTCAATTAAAAATGTTTTAAAGCAAATTTCAAAAGTTTGATTCTACCAAATCACCATGCAGTGCAACTCTCATACGTATGTGAATTGATTACAACTCTACCCGCGGCAGATTCGTCTTGGAGGCTTCATGGGGACAGTTCTGTGAATTATTCTTCGTAAATTGGTTGCAATCACATGACAAAATAATAATTTTTTTTGTTTATATTCTGTGCGTGCATTCAGGCGTAAAGGCAACCAGCGAGAAGGCTATATAGAAATGCAACCAGAATGGCAATTTTTTAAACCTGCAATACGAAAAATTTCCAACAAATGAAACAAACAATGATATATTTCGAACCAGCTGTTAACCATAGAGTATCCAATAATCTTACCATGGATTTGCATTGATTTACTTGCATGTTTTTACAGTGTGTTCTTTTGAAAGCGGTTCTTCGACCGAAAACCAACAGCCTGTTGCAGCTCTTTCAAATTCATCTTACCACGTTTACGATTTGGGTCCATACGTATTCCCAAAAAGTGTAACAGATGACGTCATGTGTGGCTGGAGACAATTGAGCGAAGAAGACGATTTTGATTGGACACGCCGAAGTGGAGCTACACCGTCAGCAAAAACTGGACCGCATGAAGATGGAAGATTAGGAAAAAACGGTGCATTGTTGCCAGAAATTTGATTAACGATTAATAATTAATTGATTAAAGAGTGGTTGCAAAATAATAGTTTAATTTGAAATAATTTTTTCTGCAAAAATCAACTTTTTTATCTTGAGTTTACTTTTTGATTTTCAATTGTTCAGTAGCAAATTTATTTTCTACTAGGCAGCAACTTTTTTGTTTTAAAAGAAGTTGGTTACGGTAATAAAAATGGCGCCAAAAATCAAATCCAGACAAAGGTTCTGCTATGCACTGTTTATTAGGTTGTTGCAGTTGCCCGACCTCTTCGAATTTTTTTCTACCTTCTTCAAAATAGAGGTTGCCCAAAAAAAATCAAGAACACAAAGTTTGAGAAAAAAAAATTGAGGTTTAGGGGTCGCACAGAGACCTTTTTTACCCATGATTTGGTATTTGTTTTATTTTGTGCCGCTAGATGGTGCTATGTGAAATCTTTGTTACTTATAAGTCATTGCAAAATTGAACATTCACTTTTGGTCTCATACATTAAAAAAACTTCAGTAGAACTTCTAAAACTGTTTACATGTATGTTTTTTTTTTTTTTCAGAATTAATAGTAGTCAAAATTTATCACGTTTATGAGCTGGGAAACTACATCAGAAACTCTATTTGAGTTAGACCTACAGTAGGGTGGATCGAAATGTCCAAAGATTTTATTTTTTAAAGCTAGTATGTGAAAAAGGTGCGTAATAGGCATAATAACACACATGCAAAATAGTTTTTCTTTTTAACAAATTTTTGATCGTCCCCCGCAAAGTTTTAGTTTTATTGATAAAGGGTTCGAGAAAGTCGCCAACAAACTTTGGTCAAGAGCATTAGCACTGTGTGACTTCCTTATGAACCTCTATGACGTTATAATAAACGAAATGTCTTTTAACAAACACAATCATAAAACCTTTATGACGTGATAATAAACGGTTTTACCACTACGGTGAAAATGCATTTGTGTGTAGCCTACTGTAACTTAGTCACAGTCAACCATTAGCATTGCTGATTTAGCTAATACAGTATTACTGTTCTTCAAAAGGATTCCAGATATTACGGGTAGCTTTCCTTTTAAATGAAATTTGCTCGCTCCGCAGGGTTCCATAAAATGCAATGAAGGTTGTTTGCGCTTCTTACAAACAGACAATTCTTCGAGTAGTGTAACACCGTAACCGTTTAGGTTTTAGAACTTTTAGGACAAAAACTCTTAATTTTACCCGAGTTATACATTTAAATTGGCTGGCAAAAATTGAATTGAGGGAGCCTGGGCCTCCTGGTGGTCTTGCACGCGGCTGACCGAAGATCTATCTAACGTGGACCCCAAAAAGCTGAGGACAGCTCAGCAATATTTACTCGAAATTTGTAATGGTATCAATGCTGGTGAATGCAGTATAGATCTGTCAATGCGAAACCCTGGATGCTTAAATCATTCTCGATGGCTAACTACAGCAAATAGAATCCTTAAATTATTTGTGGGCATTAAAATTCCAGCCGAAAAACTACAGGCATTGGTCATGTTTATCATCCGTGTTTATGCTCCGATGTGGTTTGCAATAAAATCAAACTCATCTTGCAAAGATGGAGCTAGTCACTTTCACCAACAGGTGACCAGATCACGTTATCTTAGTCAGGAGCAAAAGAATATTATATGATCCAGTTTTACACCGCAACTCATACTTTGCTCACCCGGAAAATATACTTATGGCTATAACGATTAAATGTTTTCGCAAATCTTAATATTTTGATGCAGAAGAATACTTCGAACTGATTAACTGAACAGATCTTCCAATCATAGAGCTTCTTTACTAAAAACAATGATGGATACTGAGCTCCAGCAATTCATTGTGATGGATGTGACTCCCACTATAGTTTTTCCAGAATTTTTCTGTCACTTACAGGCTGTTGGAAGGCTCATGAAAGAGGTTACTGAGGCATCCAAAGCAGTTTGTGGACCAAAATCTCGAGATCACTTCATTCGTGCACGAACTACTTCTTGTCAGTTAATGCCAAGATTTGCAGGCTTGTTCATGGGAATGGGATTCCCATGGGAATCCTATGGAAAATGTTCCATGGAATGGGATGGGACAGCACGCATTGCATTTCCCATGAGACCCATGGGACAGTGATTGAGAAACTACCCGAACTAACTGAATTATCACTATCAGAAACAGTTGATGAGTAGGAAATTAAAAATTTGCTGAATAAGCACAGTTACTCGGAATGTGAGTGCCAGAATGATAATGAATTATGAACTCTTCTAAACTTTAAAGTTAAGAAAGTCAATAAATTTTGTCTTGTTGTATCTCTCTTTTATGTGTAGTTTTATCAAGTATACATTTTACTTAAATTTTCATAAATTTATTAACTTTTGTTGAATTGTATTTTGATGGCAATCTCATGGGATGGGATGGGAAAGGCATGAACTACTATGAAATGGGATGGGATAGGACAGAAAAATATGTTCCATGAACAAGCCTAAAGATTTAAGTCTAAACGTGACTTAACTCACTTTAATTTGTAACTCTACAAGTGTACGATTATAGTTGCTTGCAGTCTTTACATGTATTAAAACAAATTTATTAAGAACTGACTTTACGGAGTGCATGGGCGCTTTTCGTATAAAGTTTAAGTTTACAATCTTTTCGGCGACCTAGTTGATTGGTGGTGAATGTGTTTACCTGTGGAAACAGAAGGGGTCCTCCACCGAGTTACTTTGAAATCACTATTCTAAGCTAAATGAGGGTGAAGTCAAAACTCTTATATAGTGCATACTCATAATTTGTTGTATGTGGTGGTATATTCGAATGTTTTGCCATGTCTAAATAACTAAATACGCTCTGAAACCAAATCTAATTATCTTAAATTTGATTAGCTGTTGCCATGCTTTTGCAGTAACAACCATACCTGGCAGCAATGCATAAGAGCTGGATAAATAAAGTTTGGTTTCAGAGTGTATAGCGAGTAAAAATTGAAAAAAAATTTACCATGCGATTTTTGTATGTGTGAGCACCAATATTTTATATTTGACGGGGGGAGATCAAAACCTCACTCAAAGCTCTTCAAATTTTTACATTGCGTTTTGGTGCTATATAGGCAACTTTTGCCATATCTAGCTCATTAAATTTCAAAAAAAAAATTTTTTTTTGCCATTTTCGATCCACCTTAACCTGCAGTATCTATTTTGGCAGGCTGTGTAAAACAGAGTGAAACATAGCCTACAATGTTACTTTCTTAAAGAATGGCGGTGCAAACTATGCTTTAGGCCTAGTCATTGGAATCTATTAAACTGCTGTTCGCTGTTTTTACTCGGCCATTTTCCAGCTAACGAGTGCGAAATTTCAGACTTTTGCTTATAACTCGAGAACTGTTTGGTCTAGCTTCATTAAATTTTTACAACAGTTTGAGATTAATGATTTGTATGTTTGTACACAATTTCGAGGCAATAGGTCACGTGACTTCGGTTTTAGAACCCGAAAACCGCCCCGCAAGTTTGGCGTAATAAGCGGTCTCAGTCAAAACGGCTTAAGTACGCCAAAAAATATTTCATAGGGTTATATGTCTGAAGATACCTTTTCATCCCAACCAACACACGTTTGGCCGCGATGAGGTTTAATTGTTTTTTTTCCTTTTTTTTCTTCCTAAATTTTGTACGCTCTTCTCCTAAACTACAACACATTGAAATCTAATTTTTGTGTAAAGCTGTTGAGCTGCAAATGCAATTTTTTTCCCGAAATTTTTTGGGGCAACTCTACCGGGAACCCCCCCAAAATGGGGCCCCAAACAATCAATTTTTTGAACGGCTCAAGCTAGGGTGCTAGTTTTTTTTGATATCAGTAGATATTTAACAGACAAATATTTTGACATAGTTTGGGGGTGCCACCCCCCCGGAGAACCCCCAAATGGCCCCCCCAAAAATCAATTTTTTGAACGGCTCAAGCTAGAGTTCTACTTTTTTTTGATATCAGTAGATATTTAACACACAAATATTTTGACAAAGTTTGCAGGTGCCACCCCCCCAGGAACCCCCCCAAATGGGTCCCTCAAAAATCAATTTTTCGAACGGCTTAACTTAGAGTGCCAGTGTTTTATGATATCAGCAGATATTCAACAGACAAAGATTTTGACATAGTTTGGGGGTGCCACCCCCCCAGGGACCCCCCACATGGACCCCCCAAAAATCAATGTTTGAATAGCTCAACTTGGGTGCCAGTCTGTTTTGATATCAGTAGATATTTAACTGACAAATATTTTGACTCCACTTTTCTGGAGGTTCCATAATCAGATATTTTTGAATAATTGCTGATTTTACGGTAGACAAAAAGTACTTTTGAGCGTCACAGCATTAGCTATGCGTCGGTCGTTCACTGGGTTTGCTGGCAAACTCCCATCTAGTTACAGTAGCAGCTTACTAAAACCGTATTTGTTATGTTTTGCTGCGTAAGACACGGAGTTTAGTGCAATCTACTTGGCATAAGTTCTATAAAACATAGAAATTAGTAAATCTACTAGCAATATACTATTACTAGATCTGTAAATTCTCGCAGTTGGCTGCCAGGAACTATTTCTAGACCTGATGACATTACTATTAAAAGCACTAGTTTTCCCGCCACAAAGCTGGAATTCCTACAATTCGTCAATTAAAAATAATTGAGAAAGTAAAGAAGCTGTTAGATGAAATGAAAAATTTGTACAAATGCAACTTTAACAGAACAAACAGTAGAAAAGCAAACAAAACCATTGAAAACTTTAAGGACAATTCTCTCTCTCCTAATAGTCCTATTTCCTGCGAGGGTTGCGGGGGCAGCAGTTCGAGATTAACCAACCACACTTCATGGTTTTTCATTAACCCCATCATTTTGCTTGGGTGAAGTCCCAAACAATTCCTCCCAAGATCCTCAATGTTATATTGCTTCATCTACAGTAGTTCTGGGTCGTCCAACTGTTTCTTTTCCCATTTCCTTTGGTAAGTAAAGCTTGTTTGGAAGTTTTTCTTAATGCATTCTGTTTACATGGGCAAACCATCTAAGCTGAGGTCTTTTAATTTGAAGAAGTAGCGACTCTTGAGATTTTCAAGTCTTAAGAGATGTGCACCTTGTCAATGATGTAACTCCTTTGAATTTTTGGAGAAACCTGATTTTGGACGCTTGCACTTGCAATCACACCCTTTCAATCATTGCCGATTTTTCATGACCATACAGAGATAAATTAGGTAAGAAGGGACAAAGACTGTTTCGAAAATTGAGAGCTTTGCTTCATTTTTGACAATTTTCGTTTCAAAACTACTAAATCGTCTCATAACTACTGAATAGTGCAAAGCTTTGATTACTGCAATTGCCTTGCCAATTGGGATACTCAGCTCTTTGTTTTGCCTTCCGTCTCTCGTGAATGCAACCACAAGGTACTTGAACTTGTAAACATGTTTCTAGGTCGCTCGATTCAGTTGCAACAAGCACTGAATAGTGTTTCTTGAAACATGAAGCATATCAGTTTTTACTGAGCTTATTTTTATTCCCGCAGTGTCATAAGTAGCTGCAAACCTATGTAACGTGCACTGAAAACCAGATTCTGTTGAAACAGAATAAAATCATCAGCACATAGCAGGCAACTGATTTTTCAATTTCCTATTGCGGCAAACTCATCAGCTTAATAGCATTTATCGATCCAATTCATGTAAACGATAAAGAAGAGAAGAAGCAAATCGCATTCTTGCCAAAGTTCAATGCTTATATGGAAAGTTTTGATTGCCTGTCATTTACTCAACCACGAAACTCCAGTCGGCACCGTAGAATGCCTTAATGGCATGTAACTACTGACCATCAAGGCCATTCTTTTTCAGAACCCTTCAAAAATAGAAAGGCATTCATATTATACTGTTTCGAGATCGACAAAGCATGCAAAAAGATCTTTGCCATATTTTCAAGATTTCTCAAACATTAAATAAAAAATGAACACAACAATGAAATCTTGATCATGAAACCAACGCCATTAAATGATTGAAAAATGAAGAAAAAACGTTTTTGCAAAGCACGATGTCTGATTAGAAAACCAGTATTGAGAATATGGGAAAAACTTCGGCTGTTAACGAAAAGAAACGGAAATTATAATTAATAAGTTGCTTTCTGTTAACACAGCTGTCTAAAACAAAACAAAAAACTGACATTGCGTAGATAACAATAATGAGCACTTTTCAGATTAAAATCAGGGCCAGATGTGAAATTATTTAATAAATTAGAAAAATATGCAATAATTTGGTTTTAATTATGCTTGAGGCAGTAGGTTTATAATGCAACTTTTGATAACTTTGATTTAAGAAGTTCTCTTTTTGACTATGTACTGCACAACGACTTCCAAAAACAGTAGAAAAGATAAAAGGGATCATAATTTCGACTGATAGTCCAAAAACATTCAAAATAAAAAAACTTTTTTTTTGAAATAGCCAAAATTTTCATGTCACTGTGCGACCCCTAAACATTGACAAATTTTTACGAAACTTGACTAAAAGGGTTTTTGTGCAAATCCTCCAACTTGAGCTAAGGTAGAAGTTGCTATGACAAAAATTTCAAATTTATGGGGCGGTTGCAACACCCTACTGTATATCTAATGTAATTCTCTGTTCTATATAACTAAAAGCTTGGCCAGAATGCTTAAACAAATAGCTTCGCCTTTATACGCTTTATGAAAATCACAATTTCAGTATAGTTTTACTTTTAGGTCATTACATCTACATCGAATCAAGCAACCCAAGAAAATCACATGAAAAAGCAATAATTCAAACTTACCCAATGCCACCAGGCACGGTTTACTGCGTTGATTACAGCCGCCACAGATTTGGAGTACGTTCTGTAATTTTTATAAACAATTTGCAGTATATAAGGCAAGAGAATAATCTACAGCATTGGATGGTGTGAAATAAGCTGATGTGATGAACGAATAAGACATGTTGCGGTGACTTTTGCCAAATACTTTCATTAGCTTCAATATAAGCGTCATTTGGAAGTTTAAAGAAGCTTAACCGTTACCATTTCCTGAAATTTTTACACCAAACAGCGATACCGCCAGTAATTTGTAGGGATTCTTTGGTTGAAATGGCGTTTCAATTCAAGTTTGATATCTGATCCCATTCTGTGAGTGGGGATGGAAACTGAATAAATTTCTGTGCTATGAAAGGGAGATTGCTTATTTGTTTCCATTTGTCGCCATTTTGTGAATATTAAACCATTATACGTTGTCAAAATTTTATTAATAGCCCTAAATTATTATTATTTTCACCGTTTTTGATTTACTTAAACAACCAGTCAGGATTTCAATATTTCAGCGAAATGTTGGAGACCTTTCATTATCTTTTGTATTCACTTATTCAAACGGAGATTCCAGAGTCTGGAAACGTAAGACCTTCTTTGAACGAACTGAATCAAGAGATGCCTGGGAGAATGCTGAACATGACCTTTATTTTGTTGATCGTGAAGCTGTGGTTAGTAAATTTTTTTGATACTATTATTTTTTCTAATTTTTTACTATTATATTCAGGTTAGTACTGTTTCGATTCATTACCTGAAACCAATGTAAATTCAACTAAAATTATTCAAGTATATGATTGAAGTTGCCCATAAATGTTTAAACACAAAATATTTCAGAATAATCGACTCAGAAGTCGATGTTTTTTTATAACACCACTCAACTTCGGAAGAGAAATTTTTTGCAGATCGACCTCCCCAAAACATCAAAGATTGTTGGATGCATAGTCTTACGATATTACAACTCAATGTTCACTCTGAGTCCTACTGTAAATACATCGCTTTTTATTTGGAAAAGCTTTAGTTCTTTAAAATGTTTGACAAAAGGCGATGTTTGCATTTTTTCATAACAACAAACTTTGACCTTTTTAACCCTGTTTTACATTTTGCACAGGAAGGAAATAGCAAAAATATCTCTGCCCTTGTTTCATTTTTATGTTTGTTCGTGATATATTCCTCCAAAAAAAAAAATTCGTTGAATTAATTTAACTTTGAGTCAAATTTGTTCACAAAAATTTAAAGTTACTTATATAAGGTTAGGAGTAGTTCCCCAGTCTTGAGGTTTGGCAAAATCACTTTCCAAATTCTGAGAATTTTTGCTTGATATTTAACTTGAATGATGTCATAAGACGTTTTGTGACGTAACTAATTTGACTAAGGCATTTTAAAATTTATTTTCGAAAAATACAGAAAAACCTACGTACAAAATATGAGCTGCTTATGACGTCATTGAAAAAATAATGACAGTTTTTGAAAATATATATCTGACGTTACTGCAATAACGTCATCAACTTAAAATTAGTTTTTAGAAAAACTTTTGGTTAGCGCCAACCCGCATGCTAAACATTGGTGTTCCCATGACTTTCGATTTAGGAGTTAGATATGGGGGCATTTTTGCCCCAGGGGTGAAATGCTTTGGTCAAATAGGTGGTTCTATGTGGAAGCATTTTCTTGAGATCTTAGGCTGATTACTTTGATTAAATTATGCAGTTTTAGTTTGAATAAAAATGTTTCTACAGCAATTATTTATAATGTTGTTTAATGAATATCATGATTACAGCTTAAAACATTAAAAACAGTTGGACCATAATACCGTACTGTTGTAGGCAACCAAACTTCTAGAATTAGTCCTGATTGACTGATTGTTGAAAATGCATTTTGAAAACTAAAACTTAACTGTTAATTCTGTTTATTGTAACATACACAACAAAAAAATAACTAACATCCTTACCGCACGGCTATGACTTAAGGAATGAATGCATTCCGTTAACAGAAAAAAACACGTAAAACGGCTTCGCGAAAACGCGCTTCAAGACAAGAAATTTATATGCCAATGAGCAAAAAACAGATTACAAAATACACAGTGGTTTGAGGCGCAGCAAATTGGCATACACAACACTTTTCCCCACAAAAATATAGTAGCCATACAATTATTTATACAAAGCAATTCAAAAATAATTAGCAGGATTGTAACGGTCAGGATGCCGTCTAATTCGAAATGGATATCGCCTGATTTCATTGTTTTGAGAATTAGCCTCACTATCTTCATTTTGACCCTGTGAAGATGGGGTCGTTCCTTTTAAGATTTTGTTTTCTATTATTTGGGGAAGTGGAACATTAAGGAGACCGCTATTTTTATCAGGCGTGGGGATTATCTGATTGTGGTGCAGTTTCCACACAACATGCTTTGCAATTCGCACAGTGTACATCAAATGCCCAAGAACTGAATTAATGGTGCCAACAACCTATTTTTTATCATTGTGTCGATGGTCTAGTGTGGCCACTTTTTGATTAGCTTTAAATTTAATTGGCTTCCTCCCTTTGTCACTCTCAATTTTTTTCAAAAGTTTTTGTTTCGCCACTTCTTCACTTTTAGGTTAAATCAAGTCCAGCCGAGTTTTCAAACGACGTTTAAAAAATAACATTGCGGATGATTCATTATTAAGAGCACGTGGTGCATTACGATAGACCAACAAAAAGCGAAACAGTTTTAATTGAACTGATTCACTTTCCCCCTTGGCCGCTGTCAAAGCTTTTTTATTGTTTGCACAAACTTTTCAGCTTGTCCATTTGTAGTGGGAAAATAAGGAGCCGTAGTCAAGTGTGTAATGCCATTTTCACTCAAAATTTGCTGAAATTCATCAGATTTAAACTGAGGACCGTTATCACTAGCAATCTTTTCAGGTATTCCCCATCGAGAAAATAAACAACGCAATTCATTAATAGTTTTGGTGGCAGTGGTGGACTTGATCCAATTACTTCAGGCCATTTAGAAAACGAATCAATTACGATAAAGACATTTGTTGTAAAAAAGGTCCTGCAAACTTAATATAAATCCATTGCCATGGTCTCTCAGCCAACTGCCAAGGATGTAGCGACACCGGAGAGGGCTTACTCCTAGTTTGTAAACACCCATCGCAAGATTTTACCAGTATTTCAATATTCCTGTCAATACCCGGCCACCAAGCTTAACTTCGTGCATCCTTCTTCATTTTGGCAATTTCCAAATGCCCCAATTGCAATTCATTAAGTAATGTACCTCGTAAAACTTCAGCTATAACTAGCCTAGGGCCCCACACAAGGCAATCTTGGCAAATTGATAATTCATCACGCTTTTCAAAGAATAGTTTTAGATCCTTACTCACAGTCCAGTTTCCACTTAAAACCGAAGCGAAAACACGAGACAAAACTTGGTCTTTGCGAGTTTTCCGGCTAATTTGCACTGCCGTGATAGAAAGAGTCTGGAATTGTTCGAAACAAAAACATTCAGCGTAGTCTTCATCGATCTCAGCCAATCCTGGTAAAGGTTAGCGTGACAGACTATCAACACTGCCATGTTTGTTTGTACTGCAATACTCAATCGAATGATTGTGCGCAGACAATAACAATGCATATTGTTGCAAGCGAGCAGCCGCCATTACCGTAATCCCTTTTTTAGGGTAAAAAATTGATGTCAATGGCTGATGGTCCGTAACTATCGTAAAATGTCGTCCCCAAACATAATTGTGAAACTTTTCATTCACAGAAAAGCAAGCTGGCGTAAAGGCGTTTTTTGTTGCAGTTAACTTTTAGCAAAGAGTAGCAGTCGCTTTGCGTTTTCTTTACAAATCTTATCAACATTACCGCAGTTTGAAGGTACAAAATGGTAAAAGCAAAGCTTGACAAGATATTGACATCTTTGGATTCAATTAACAAGAGATTGAATACTATTGAGTCTAAGCTAGAAATATTTAGCAAAAGAATGGATAATATTGAGACCAAATTTGACAGAATGAGCGAAAGATTTGATGATTTTGAGGAAAACCAAAAGCTTGAAAATAAAACCTTTACTGAAGTTCTTGACAGTAAAATTTCGAAAAAAGAATTCGACAAACTGGCTAAGAGAATGGTTTATATTTTCGACCAAGGTAGGAAACAACATCTCATGATTGAACTTTACAATAAACGCTTAAACTTACTAATTTACGGGTTTGAAGATAACAAGGCATGGGAAACTAAAGAGCAGTCGAAAGCCATTATTCATGATTTTCTACTTGATGCGCTTCAGATAGACCCAGCCGAAATACATCTAGTTGATGTACACAGACTTCTCACGCACCCATTATCATTTAGAGGCAAGCAAGTAACTCGCCCTATAATCATTAAACTACCAAACATTTTGAAAAAAAAATAATGAATTCATTGCTTCAACTTAAAGCTTACAACCATAAGCGTGGCGAACTTGCAACTACTAATTTATCAATATTTATCAGCGAGCATCTACCGAAAGAATTTCAGAATCATAAGAAGTCTTTAATGCCCAAGTTTAAAGAAGCAAGAGAGGAAAATAAATCTACGTACCGGAAAGCAGTTGATGGCAAATACTGTTTGTTCGTAGAAGATAGTAGAATCCCACCAGTTAAATAGTTAGGATCACTCATTCCAAATCACGATAATGACTGCACAATTGTCGTCCTTCGATTTTGTTTGATAAAGTTTTTGCTGACTAATTACTTATATTTTTCCTATTTCTACAGTTTAAATTTGATTTAGTTCATTATGGGCCAAATGCACTATCGCGGATTAATAATATTTGGGGTAAAAGTTCGAATTAATGAATGGATCAATTGCTAAATTGATAATGATATTTGAGAATAACTTCGTGGAACTTATGAATCCAAATTAACTTAAATGTATTAAGTTTAACTTGCCAAAAATTATAAATTAAAGATGCATGCTCGCGATAGAGCTGTGTTGATGCATATGACCCTGCGTGTTGATGAGTTTTCAGTTGAATTGTGATAAATTAGATGATGGGATTTGTGACAAGAACTACTGTATAAGCTAATTTTTCACTTATTGTACTCTTTAAGTATCGGTAGAAATGTCTTTTTTGTTTTAAATACTATTTTTCACTAATGATTAACTGTTAGAAAATTAATCCAAGATAAGTCTGACATCTTAATTGACTGTATAAATTGACTTTTCACGATAAATTATTAATAGTTTATGGCTTTTCACCAAAGTTATTCTTCAGCAGCTGACTGCTGCTCATTGCTGAAATGTTTTGTTTTTGTTGCCTCATCTTCTCGAGAAAGTTTCTTTTTTTTTTCTTTTTTGATACCGTTTCTGAATTTAACTTTTCAATGAGTAATTTGTGCTCTTTTGTGAATACTCAAAATCTGAATTATTTTTTGTCTTCCAGTCAAGTGGCTAACCTAAATGATAACCAGTTTGAAATTAATGATAATTTTCTAAATGCTGTTTCTAAGAATTTATATCAGTGTAATTATTTTGATATACATTCTCAATGTTTCCGAATTCTTAAAAATCAGCTTTTTTGTTTCAAGTTAACATCAGATCCTTGCAAAAGAATTTTGAATCTTTTTTAGATTTCCTGCAAACTTTAAAAAAATTGCCTGACTTAATTTGTGTAAGTGAAACAAAGCTCAAATCTTTACCTTTACGTAACTTATCGATTCCTAATTATGAATTTTATTTTTCTAACTCGCCTACAAACGCCGGAGGACAAGCTATTTACATTTCGAAGCATTTTACAGTTCACAATGCATCAAAACAGTTAATTGGAGTTACTGGATGTGGAGATCTATGGTTGAAATTTGGCGATAGTACCAATCATTCTCAATATTTGCTTGGATCTATATACAGACATCCCTCAAGTAATTGTGCTAATTTCATAGAAGCTTTTAATGATTCACTAGCCCAATTGTTAACTTCTAACATTAAACTCTTTGTTCTTGGCGATTTAAATATCGATATCTCTGACACCAATAGAACCTCAACTGCTAGTAACTATTTAAATATGATTCAAAGCTATGGACTTCTACCTTTGATAACCAAACCAACCAGAGTTACTGAAACAACTAGTACTATATTAGACCATATACTTACCAATGACGTTCATCATTGTATTTTACCTGGGATTATACAATACGATTTAAGCGGTCCTTATCCTGTTTTCTGCACTATTTTTGACCCTTCTTCTGAAAAATGTGAAAAATTTGGCATGAAACAAATGGTTCGTGATTTAACTAATTTTCGTCAAGATAACTTTATTTCTGATCTGGAGGATTCTTTATTTGAATTTAATTCGAATTTAGCTACGAAAGAAATTAATTATCACAGCTTTAACGAAATTTTTTAAATTTTTATCCAAATTATTAAGAATGTCATAAACAAGCATTATCCCAATAAATTAATTTCTCGGAAAAAACAAAGATTGAACTAAAGGCCCTGGATAACGAAAGACATCTTAAATTCTATTCGTAAAAAACAAAAAAATGTATAAGACGCATTTATAAAAAATGTATAAGACGTATAAAAAAATGTATAAGACGCAAAAAACAAAAAAATGTATAAGACGCTTAACGGCAATAACGAGTCTCGTCTTCTTTACAAAAAAATTGCCAATAAGCTCAACAAAACAAAATTTGCTGCAAAGAAACGTTTTCTTTTGCCACAGTTTGATCAAAACAAATCAAATCCACGTAAAACCTGGGAAGTGATAAATTCACTACTAACCAAAACTAAATCGAAATACCAACTCGAATTCAAGTAAATGATAATGTACTAGATTCTACTTCTCAAATTTCAGAAAACTTCAATAATTATTTCTGCAACATTGCGGACAATTTAATGAACACCAGTACCTCCAATTCCATTAGTCACTCTTTTGTTTATCACAAAAATTTCCTACAAAAACGAGTACAAGAATCATTATTTATGGAACCCACTTCACCGAGTGAAGTTTTTCACGCTCTAGCTGGTTTAAAAGCAGGAAAGTTGTCTGGCCTTGATAATATACCATCTTTTCTTTTAAAAACCGCTGCAGTTGTAATCGCTCTAACCCTCTCCTATTTTATTAACCTTTCGTTTGAGTTGGGACTTTTCCGTGATAGCATGAAAGAGGCTAAAATCATTCCTGTCTTTAAAACTGGGGATAAGCTACTGATGTCTAATTATCGCCCTATCTCAATCTTGTCAAGTTTTTCAAAAATATTTGAAAAATGTATTTGACTATTTTCTTTTTTTGATAAGCATAAAGTTTTATCACCAAACCAATATGGTTTTAGACCTGGATTTAATACCACTCATGCTATCACGGACATAGTCACTACCGCTTACAAAAACACGGGCAATAATCACTATACTGGACTAATATTTCTTGATTTTAAAAAGGCTTTCGACACTGTCAATCATAATATTTTACTCAGTAAACTTAATCATTACGAGTTCCGAGGTGTTGCGCACAGTTTATTATCATCCTACCTAACAAACCGGAAACAAAGTGTTACTATCAATAACTATTGCTCCACACCTCTCAATATCAATAATGGGGTATCACAAGGATCAACGCTTGGACCTCTTCTATTTTTAATTTATATAAATGATTTAGAAAACAGTATTCTTACTAATCCTCGTTTATTTGCTGATGACACATATGCATCTGCGTGAATGCAGATACTATATCCAATTTGGAATATTTAATAAACTCAGAGTTACTAAGAGTTAATAACTGGCTAAATGCAAATAAACTTATCCTGAATGGCTTAAAATCAAAAGCTTTAATAATATCTCCAAAAACACGACAACAAGCTCCAAATCTCGAAATAACTATTGATTCTTGTCAAATTTCTGTAGTTGAGTCTGTAAAATATTTGGGTATTTATCTTGATAATAAACTAACTTTTGGTCCCCATATCTCTTATCTACAATCAAAACTTTCTCGTTCAATTGGAATAATATCTAAAATCAAATACTATGTTCCTGATAGAGTACTTCTTCTGCTATATTTTGCATTATTTCATTCCCATATAACATACGGTTTTGATCATCTGGTACAGTACTTATAAAACTAACACTTGCAAGATTAGTAAATTACAAAATAGAATCATCAAAATTATAACTAAATCAAATCCACGTGAAAAAGTTCTTCCTCTGTTTAAAAAGCATGATATATTGACTTTAGACGACTTGTTCACTTATGAAATGGCTGCTTTAATGTTCAAATATCGATCAAACAATGTGCCTTATAATCTTAGTCAATACTTTAGATTGACCTCTGATATCCATAAACTTAAAACTAGAAGCTGCTCCTCCGACACTTACTATTTACCCCGGTTTAAAACAAACAAGCTTCAACATTCCATAAAGTTTACAGGAGTAAAAGTGTGGAATAAAATACCAAATGAAATCAAAAATTGTTTCTTAAATGTTTTTCTCAAAAAACTTAAAACTTCTATTTTGGATACCTATTAATCTTCCGTTAGTTTTGCTGTTTTAAAAAAACAATAAGTGCACGCATGTTTCAAAAATTTATTCTAAAGTAAAATTTTCCCAATCGTAATCTACAATACAAATGATTTCGAAGAAAGCTTGATTTTTTTTCCTTTTCTTTTTAACACATACTGTAATGAAAGTCTGTCGCATGCTGGCGATGAACTGATTCTGTTTAGGTTGCCACTTGACTCGAAGACCCTTAAACGGCCCCTTCGTGGAGAACCTATATTCTTTCTGTTTTGTAGATAATTGTATGTGTTTATTTTGTTTTAACCCTATTCGGCCCAGGGGGGGATCGATTAGCTCCCCCCCTTCATTTATTTTGAAATTTTGTTATGAAGCAGTCAAGTCACAATAATCAAATTTCTTGACTTTTCCTAAAATTTACTGCTTCAACTTTCATCTGTAAAACCATTGTCGTATGACAACTAGATTGGGAGATATTAAACGTTTCTCAAGGTCGACCCTGCGTTTCTGGCAAAATTTTTGAAAAATTAATTTGATCTTGTTAGTCCCAATTGTTCTGTCGTAATTAATAATCTCACGCTTTTTCGAACGTAACTCCAGTGACCACTTGAACGGCTTTTGTTGCGATCGATGTTCAAAAAGAGTTGTAACAATAGGATTTCATTTACTATTTTGCTGAGGCGTTAAAATTTTTATTAAGATTTCTAAAGCTCACAGCTGAATTTCTCAGACAATTTCGTATAATTTTACCAAATTTCAAACGAAGCTTTATTTTTAGCATTTCGCTAATACATAAGAATAGCGATTTTACAAAATCATCATATATATTGATAAAAGAATTAGAGGCCTACATAAGCGCAAGTCCTTTTGCTTTTTGCCTGTATTTTTTTCACGGTGCTGATATGCAGTAGTCAAAAATGTCAATAAGTTATTACGTGTGTGGCATGCAGCATGAATTTCGGTTGTCTTTATGTTCAAAATTTGATTTTGGTGACTAAAAAAAAATGACGCAAATTTTAAATAAAGTTTTAGTTTCTGCAAAGTAGCAGTGTCAGTAGAAAGATGTTCATTTCATTTTTTGCAAAAACATATGCATAATTTTGACAGCCTAAAGTTTTTTCCTGAAGTTCAAGTGAGAACATCCAACACAGAAATTCGCCTGAGTGTCTTTGCGCGTGACGTGGCAGAACACTGATAACTTCATTGTGCGCCTACTCTTTGTTTTCACCAAATTGCAACATTTTATATGCCTTTGCAATATTCAATAACATTGCAAAAAGTAGAGAGTTTTTGATAATACTAATTTCGGAATCATTATTTTCAATTTTTACCTGTTTTGTTTTTTAAGGTTATTATTAGTAAAAGCTTTGCGTAAAAAATGATTTTCGAAGCAATAGCTAGTGTAAAATGTTATCAATTTTTTATAAAATTCACAGCAAACCAAACAATTATTGGGTATGTACATTGTAAAATGTGCTATGTGGTATAATATTTAGTACTTGTTACTGCATTTACTAATTTCGTATTAGGTGCTACTACAGACCTACAGCATGGCATACTGTTGCAAATACTACTGAGTTTCACATTGATTTTTCATTTGTGGTCTATAATGATAGGTGGCAACCGTGGCATGCTGAATTTGAAAAATTTATGTAGTTTCATTGCTTTTCAATTTTCGCTTTTGTGTGTGCACATTCACTACCAACAAAAATTATGTTTGTAGATGCAAAATATAAAAACGGAAAGCAAATTCTCTACTAACAGACTTTGCAAGTAGCTATCCCATTAGCTTACCATTTGGTAGATGAATTTATACTGGATTTTTTTGTGATTATAAATGACTAAGATATCTAAATTTACTGATGTCGTTGGCAAATTTTTAATGTTTCTAATTTGCTGCAACTGTCTAACGGCATTATCGCATACTAGCAATATTGCTGGTCCTGGATGTGGGGAACAGGGGCGTATTTAGGGGGGGCATGGTGCCATGCCCCCCCTTTGGGTCGTCAGTATAGTATAATTAGCATAGAATAGTATGCAAAACTGCGGCATGTACCCCCCCCTTTGTAATTTGGGCAGAAAGTTTAAGCCCAAAAACGGACAAAATCTGACTAAAGACCTTTTTTTTATCTTCACCTAATTTTGGGCAGGAAAACGGACTGACTCTGAGTGGAGAAGTTTTTCTTTTGGTCTTCATTATTCTCAAATTTCCTGGCACCCCCCCCCTTTTTTTTTTCGAAAATCCTGCGTACGCTAGTGGTGAGGACAATAGGAGTAGAATAGCTTTGAAGATTTTGATCAAAGATGAGAACCGGAAAATAAATTTCTAGCCTTGGGATTACAGTATTTTGTTACTGTTTTTTCCAAACTTATTTAACACTAATCCCAGTAACACCCAAAGTTTGCAACATTTTTTATAAAGCCACCTCTGAAATAAAATATGAAAGATTATCAAGATAAAATCGTAACGTTTGAGATTTAGACAGTCTTTGAAGAATGATACGAATAGTGATAAAAAAAATGGTATTTTGATCAGTACAACCATTAATTGTAATTACAACGTTGGAAACAATTGTAATTTTTGCTTTTTAGTTCTGAAATCATTTGTTATAATACACTAAAGGTAAGCCCATTGGGTACTATATAAGATTTTGGAAAATTTTTTGACGAGCAATGATCAAATTAATTTAGGTTCTCTTATATAAACTTAATAAAAACTGCAGAATTTTTGAATTTTTGAGAAAAAGTTACTCTCCAATATTAGACAACGTAATTTTTCACAACGTAAGCAACAAAAAAAAAAAAATTATTCGGACAACAAAAACCTGTTAATATTACAGTACTCCAAATTATCCAAACTATTATTCTAAAACTCAACCAAGAATCCGAGTATCAAGTTAGACCAATTTCTTTTTTTCTTATAATTCAAAAGTCCGTGAAAAATCGTACAAAAAATAGTTTGAAAAGATTAACATTTACTACACTCCGTCCGACATATTTTGAAAGTTTTTTTCTTAAGTTTGAAGTAATTGCATTTTTATTTACCAACTTGTATACAGACAGCGAAAATATCGTTCAGTTTTTGAGAAAAGGCTGTCCTTAGCCCACCTGTCTACCACACACGGTGAAAGCTTCATTCTGCCTATTTTATTGCTAATATTTAGCCGGGAAGCTGGATGTTAATGCAAACTTTTTTCAAGTTTTGGTTTGACCAGACCGTTAATCGAACCCAAATCTACTGTATCAGCAGCAGAAGCTTTATCCACTCGACTAATGATAAAAATGTTGTTAAATAAAAATTTTATAACAGTGTTGTTATATACAGAATGCTATGCTGCACTTTTGATTAGGTTTAGCTTTGCCAGATCTACCAAATTGAAAATGAAACCCACAGTACGAGTTTTCGAAGTGAAAAATCTTACTATATTTTATTAGACTGCCAATCTTCAGCATACTAAAAATTGCATCAAAATTCAACCAATTTTATTGAGTTTTGTTGCAACTATGTTATATACATTTACTCACAAAATGTGAATGAGAAAGATTAGTGGTTTGATGCTTGTTTTTTTATAAACTTTTGTACAAAAAATACCACATTTTGTAGTGTTTAGCAAAACGAACTACAACAGTAGCAAAAATTCAGCTTGCAATTAATCCAGCAACAAACTAATGATTTAGATATTTTAGCACTATAGAAATAATCTTTTAATTTAATCCGTAATTATCTCTGAGTTGCTGAATAAAACTCCAGCTGCGATGCCGCGTTACGGCAATCAAACGCTTATTAACATTATGCAGATAAAAAGCGAACCGATCGTTTCTGATAGTCCTTGACTTATGTTCAAATCAATTGAAGATCAAGGTTGCAACTATAATGACAAAAAAGTTTGGACTTTTTGTCAGAAAATTGAGCTTCTCGTGGAGCAAAAACAGTTTTTTTTATCTTTTGCAATTCGTTAGTTATTAACGTTTGAATTTGTTGAGTCGAATCGATCCCCCTGGGTCATTAATCAAAAAAATTTTGCTTGGTCCGAATAGGGTTAATACAATACAATACAATTGTACACCCCATACAATTGAAAGGATCTCTTTATCTATCTGTGAATAAATCTTTTCGACTTTGGAGAGGGAGTGCGAAACAAGCGCAATCGGTTTCTCCTCACCAGACGGCAACACATGTGACAATACTACACCAAGTCCATAATTAGATGCGTCACTAACTAGTTTGAGTAGCATCGCTGGATCATAATGTGTTAACACTTGGTCCGAGGCTATGCAAGTTTTAATATCTGGAAAAGCTTTTTCGCAGCCATCGCACCACTCAAACTTGACATCGCTTTCCAGAAGCCGATGCAAAAAGCCTATTAAACTAGACATATTTGGAATGAACTTATGATAATAATTTACCAACCTCAGAAAAGATCGAAGTTAGGTCACATTTTTATGCCTACTGCAATTTAAAATCTCAGCTACCTTTGACGGTGACTTATGCAAATCCTTTTCCTTGATAACATGACCCAAAAATTCAACATTTCATTTAAAAAAGTAGCACTTTTTTATTTAATTTTAAACCATACTCTTTCAATCGGGACAAAACAGTTCGTAAATTAGGCAAATGTTGCTGTAATGATCATGTCATTCAACATGCAAAAAAACCCTGATAACCCCTGCAAAATCTAGTCCATAGCGCGTTGCCAAAGAGCTGGTGCCGAAGCTACACTAAAAACCAATCAATTATAGCGAAAGAGGCCCTTGTGCGTGTTTATTGTCATTAAATGTTTCGATTTGTCTTCTACTTCGATTTGCAAGTACTGTATACATCTTTAAGGTCCAATTTGGTAAAACGTTTTTTCCCACCCGAAGACGCAAAAACTTCTTCCACTTTTGGCATAGGGTACTGCTCCACATTTAAAAATGGATTTACAGTAACTTTAAAGTATCCGTACAAACGGACCGATCCGTTCTTTTTCAGCACTGGGACTATTGGAGTAGCCCATTCTGACTAAGAAACCGGTTCAATAATGCCATCATTTTGCAAACTTTGAAGTTCCTGTTCAACTTTTTGCTTTCATGGCGTAAGGAAGTGAAGGTGCCTTACAAAATACAGGTTTAGCATCTTCCTTCAAATATAATTTGCCAGTAATTTTTGTCAAGGTTCCCAAACTCCTATTAAACACGTCATTATAATCTTTAAGCAACCTGTTCACAGCAGAATCATCATAACACGATCGCATAATAAACACATTTAGTAATTCTTCTCGATCACAAATGGCACCAAGCCAGTCTCGACCCATCAGTGGCGGAACATGAACAGCTTTAACATGAAGTTTTAACTCGTAAATCTTGTCGTTTAAACGCACCTTTACTAAAGCATAACCCAGTGATTTCAACTTTTCCCCAGAATAGGTTTTCATAACAATATTACTACAGTATTACACAATTGTTTGTTACCGAAGTACTTCACAAAATCTGCGTACGACATTAAAGTTAAAAAAGAACCAGTGTCTAGTTGCATGTTAATGTTCGTATCGTTAAAGCTCAATTTTACCCAAATCGCACCAATCTCTGAAATTGTTAGCTTGTTAACAATATCCTCATTGAAATCTTCGTCTCTTCCATTAATTTTGTTCACATTACCCACTATGTGTTGTTTCGATGAACATGCTCTTGCCAGATGGCCAACTCTTCCACAATTGGTAACAATTATAACTTTTGAATCGACACTAGAAACAAGATGCCCCTTTCCACAACAACGGAAACACAAAATTGTTTTCTCTTGTTAAAATTAGAGGGAAAAGAACGCATTTTCTTAACTTCAGTTTCAGGTTCACTGTGACGTTTTTCAATCTCTTGATCGGCCTTATGGATTGCTTCTGCTGTTTATACCGCCTTCTTAAAACTTAATTTAAATTCCAAAAGCAATCTACGCTTAATTCCAGGATTAGCTAACCCACACACAAAACATTAAATCAGCGCATCGTCCAAAAACGTGCCATATTGGCAAGTTACTGCCAACTTACGTAAGATTGCTTCATACTCTGAAATGGTTTCATCTTTTCTCTCCACGCGTTTTAACAACTTGAATCTCTCGGCAATCTTCAACGTTGGAAGAGAAAAATGTTTTTCTAAACATTCTACCAGCTATTTAAAGGTTTTGGTTTTGGGCTTAGCTGGAATAATCAAGTCGTTCAGTAAACGATACATTTCTGCTCCGATAACATTCAACATTAGGGGCACTTTCTTTTTATTTGCAATATCGCTCGCTGCGAAAAACTGCTCCAGCCTGTTAACGTATAGCTGCCATTCTTCTTTATCTTTATTGAACTCTTCAACAATTCCCAAATGCGACATTCTCGTTGCCACTGTTAACTCTGTTTATTGTAACATAAACAACAAAAAAATAACTAACGTCCTTACTGCACGGCTATGACTTAAGGAATGAATGCATTCCGTTAACAGAAACAAGCACGTTAAACGGCTTCGCGAAAACGCGCTTCAAGGCAAGAAATTTATATGCCAATGAGCAAAAACAGATTATAAAATACATAGTGGTTTGAGGCGCAGCAAATTGGCATATACAACATTAACCATTATTTTCTTTAAGTCGCTCAAAAAAAACACAAAAAACTCTGTTATATGTAAATTAATCATGGTATCAGTTTTGTGCATCCATAATGCACATAAATAAATGTTGTTTAATGGTAGCTACTTGTTGTTTTTATAGAGTATAGCAGTTCGTTTTGAAGCAAAACTTGGAAGAAAATCGTCAAGCTATGACCTTTGGACAAGCGATGTTGCGCTTGATGATATCACAATTGTTCCAGGGCCTTGCTGTGAGTTAAACGTTATTTTTGATTTTTTTTTTTACATTTTCATGACTAAAAATATTAATGTTTGGAAAAAAGAAACATTAAAGTTGGAAGAGTTTTCTTCCTTAGGTTAAAAAGTAAACGCGTATTGCGTGGATCTTTTACTATCGTTTGTGTTCTAGAAACCATTATTGAAACGGCAGACAAAACAGATTGAAAAAAAGAGAAATAAAATTGCTTAATGACCAACAAAAAACAAAAACCATGCAAGCTTGAAAAACAAAAAACTCAGGATAGAGTTGTAATTTAAATTTTGTTAATGTTTGGTAGGTTTGAAAGCGAAATAAGAACTTCAACCACATTATTGATTGCTACTAAACAGCTAATTGCAGTATTAAATTCAGTTGAGGGTATCAGGAAAAAAGCACTCTGGATATTGTTTCACAAAACCAATAATGATTTAATGACAATATAATAATAAATGGATTTGAGCGGTATCGACGCGTTTCGTCCTTGCTTAAAGCGACAAAGAACAATTTGGTTTATTAGCCAAACAAAACTGTAATTGCAGTATTTTTCAAATACTGTATACTCAGAAAGAGACAACAAGAAAGAGACAACAAAGTGGTAGCATTAGGATATCCATCCAAGCTGAGTGGAGCGCACCAATCGCGTATCAAAACAAAAATTAAAAAAGGAACACCATTTAAAAGGTATACATAACGAAAGCAATCGAACAAACATCAAAATTCACACAAGACATTACTTGAAGCAGACAAAAAAAAAACAAAAACACTTGCATGCCTAAGAGAGCTGTTTTGCCTAATTTTAAGGCTCATCAGTTAGGTTTAGCAGGGCCAAAATGACAAATATTACGGTGATAAAACTTCCGAAAAAAAAACTTCACCAAGAAAATGATTAAACATTTGAAGAGTTGGTTGGTGGTACAGAACTTGAGAATTGCCTTGATTAAGATGTTTATATCTTCGAAGCATTTCGTCTGACATTTGTCAAGAAGAATAGTCAAAATGGAGAGCGCAGAAAAATGAGCGGCTATTTATAGAAAAAAAACGAGCCGTGATTGGCTGGAAAAGGACCAATGAGAAAACGTCATTAGTGCACAATCTTTAAGCTGTACACGAATTCTTTTTGTCGGCAGAAGGCGGGGTTAGAAGTTTTGATGAAAGTGGCTTCAAGAGTAGATAGATGAAAAAGTGAGCGGCCTTGGGCAAGAATAGAAAATCTGCTGTCATCATAATGTTGAGCACCAGTAGGATTTTGTAAAAGATGAAGTCCAATGGCTGATGTCCAATCCTACTGGTGCTCAACATTATGATGACAGCAGATTTTCTATTCTTGCCCAAGGCCGCTCACTTTTTCATCTATCTACTCTTGAAGCCACTTTCATCAAAACTTCTAACCCCGCCTTCTGCCGACAAAAAGAATTCGTGTACAGCTTAAAGATTGTGCACTAATGACGTTTTCTCATTGGTCCTTTTCCAGCCAATCACGGCTCGTTTTTTTTCTATAAATAGCCGCTCATTTTTCTGCGCTCTCCATTTTGACTATTCTTCTTGACAAATGTCAGACGAAATGCTTCGAAGATATAAACATCTTAATCAAGGCAATTCTCAAGTTCTGTACCACCAACCAACTCTTCAAATGTTTAATCATTTTCTTGGTGAAGTTTTTTTTTCGGAAGTTTTATCACCGTAATATTTGTCATTTTGGCCCTGCTAAACCTAACTGATGAGCCTTAAAATTAGGCAAAACAGCTCTCTTAGGCATGCAAGTGTTTTTGTTTTTTTTTTGTCTGCTTCGAGTAATGTCTTGTGTGAATTTTGATGTTTGTTCGATTGCTTTCGTTATGTATACCTTTTAAATGGTGTTCCTTTTTTAATTTTTGTTTCAATATATATATATAATATATATATGTATATCTTGAAATATATACTCTCAATCGCTTTACGGCCTGCCCTTTCGGTGTTTGTCCCTTTATCAGCAGCGAACAGAGAGTATACTGGTTGGCTGAAAGACAAAGTCATAAAACCTGTACGAAAATTATCACTTGTAACTTTCGCACCCAACGAGAGTGCTCAACCTGATCAAATCGCAGATCTGATCAAGGAGGTATATATTCCGTTTTTTTTTTTTCAAAGGCATTTTTCAAGTAGTTTTATAATTTTGTACAAATTAAGGAGTTGAAAAATGGTGCTAAATTTTTTGCTAGAAAATTACAAACCTTACTCAGCGGCTGGGGGCTCTCAGACGGCGAGACCTCCTGCGAGACCCCACTGGTGATGTATGCGCCAGTAGGCCTGTTATGCCATAAACAAATTTGGAAATTTGTAGGTTTGGGTGATTACTTGCAATAAGATTCAATAGCACATAGCACATTAATCAAGGACAAACAGTTTCTGCAGAATCCGTACTTAAACAAGCCTTGTCGTGTTTTTATAGCAAGATTATTTTATCTTCCTTGAATATGTTAATGCCTAGGCCCCCGATGTCTCAACAACGCATTCAAAACATCGTGTTTGTTTTATTGTTTATGACTTACATTCTTGTTAAATTTATTCTCCATTCCAAACTCTATATAAACATTATTCAGAATTAAATGAAAAAAGCGTTTAATAAGTTAGCATTTTGTAATGGGGATTCACGTCAATTTAAATAACTTTGCAGGTTACACCATTAAAACAGTTTGGAATATTCTGCTGTAACTCAATGAAATAGTTGTTCATAACAATTAATGCCTATTTCCATCATTCTACTTTTTAGATTTGAGCGAAGAACATTGTGGCAGGCGAGCTCGTGGCTGCATCGGCAATGACCTGCTTTGGGCAAGATGCTGTAGATCGATACCCAGAACCATCATCCGGCGAGTTAGCGAATGCAACGACCAAGTCCTTGATACAATTACAGCAGAAGACATTGAGAGATTCTGCAGCCATTAAATAGCTGTAAATATAAACAAAAAAAAAAGAAATTCATTGTCAACCGCCATTGTTTGCATGATTTTGAAACAATGAAATTAGAATAAAATAAAACATTACATCACAATCTGAGATGAATTACATCTGTTGTTTATGTCACTGAAATCTAGAAAATATCAGCTAAATGACCCAGTTTTTCGCTTGCTAGAACATTTATGTACAACAGAGTGGCCCTTTATGTAAGGGTAAAAATAAAAGCTTTTTTTTTCTTTAGCTCTGCGCTTACGAATTGGATCCTTTTCACCGAAAAAACACTTTTGGTGAAGTCTGGTGCATTTTAATTATTGTTTAGAGGTCGTACAGAATGGTAATTTATTGCAAAATTCTCAACGAATTGCAAATAATTATGCTTATGTATTATCAACTGGCATTGATAGTTCTCAGTTGTTATAAATGTGTAAAAAAGCAATGAGTACTACTAATATTTAGGTTCATGTTGCGATTGTTTCAATTTACTCTTATAAGCAACTTGCAAGGTAACATCTGCTGTAATTCAAAAGAATACTCTTTCGTTTTTCTTTGCCCGCTTTTCCGTGAGGGTTTTGAGGCAGCAATTGAGATTAAGCAGCCACACTTTACGGTATTTCATCACCTCTATCATTTTGCTTGGGTGAAGTCCCAAATAGTATTTAAACTGTAAAATTTTGCATGGGGGGACGCTTTTGTAGCCTTGACCAAACCTTAGTGAAGGTTACGTGATTCCGTCGACGAAATTGAATAAAGGCCAAAAAAGAAAATGGTTTTCGCCAAAACTTGAAGGGTTTTTTCGCCAAAATTAGGTGAAGACCAAAAAAAAAGGTCTTCGCCGAAAATTGATGTGTTTTTTTGCCAAAATTAAGTGAAGACCAAAAAAAAAAGGTTTTCGCCAACGGTTGAAGTGTTTCTCTTTCTAAATCACTGCATTTGGTGCTATATTCAACCGGTGTTTGTACGTCTTTTTCCTCTGATCACCCAGCGCTCAAATCTCAATGGGGGGACACCTTAATCTCGATGGGGGCAGGCGTCCCCCTGCGTACCCCTACAATTTAAGTACTGGTCCCAAGCAATTCGATCCAAGATCCTCAATGTAATTTGTCCATCTAGTTCTAGGTCGTCCAACTGGTCTTTTCCAATATTTGCTTTAGAAAGCAAGTTTGTTTCGAAAGTCTTTCCTGAGTCTTTCATTAACATGGCCAAACTTATGGGGCGCCGTTTGTGTACCCTAATTTGTGCAATGTTTTTTGGCATATTTAATTAAATAATCATTTTAATTAAATACACAAAAATATATAATCAAAGTCGAAATAAATCGTCAAAAAAAACTGCACACAAAATAAAGCGTTGCAAAAATACGCTGCAGACTTTTTTTGCATACTGTATTTGTTTGTGGTGCGTGATCAAGCCCTCTCGGCTGCTCTTGAAGCGCATCAAAGAGGAGCCAAGAGCGCTTCGTCACACTCCACTGATGAATATACAAAAAAGTCTGCAGCGTATTTTTGCAACGCTTTATTTTTTGCGCAGTTTTTTGACTATTTATTTTTGCAACGGTTTAATTCGTGCGCAATTTTTTTGACCATTTATTTCAACTTTTACTATATATTTTTGTATATTTAATTAAAATGACTATTTAACTAAATAAGAAAAAAAACATTGCACAAATTGAAGCACGTTGTTGCAAAAATTGATAAATGACATTTTTCAAAAACTGGGTTTTTCATAGATTTCAATTTATTTACTAAAGCTAATTTCCCTGAGAAAAAAATCGTTTTAATTTTCAATCAATTTTCGGTAATAAATAGCTTAATATGTCGCACTTGACAACAGGGCCAAATGGAAATTTAAAACTTTGAACGCGATTTACTCGAAACAGCGAAATGCGACTTATCAACTTTTGCTAAAACATGCTTCAATTAGGGTACACAAACGGCGCTCCATGCAAACCATCTAAGCTGAGATCTTTCAATTTGGAAAAGTAGCGGCCCAATGTTTTGAAGATTTTCGAATTTTAGACCTACTCACCGTGTTAAATAGTATAACTCCTTGGATTCTTCGTAAAAAACTCATTTTGGCCGCTTGCACTTACGATTTCATTCTTTCTGGGATTACCCAAGATTCATGACCATTGAGTATGTGAGAATGGGGACAAAAACTGTTTTGAAATTTGAGAGGTTTGTTTTTGTCGGCAATTCTTGTTCCATGACTGAAAGAAAACCAGAAGTATACAATACTCGAATAATGAGCAAGATACTCGTAATTGGACTTTTGAATAATTTAATTAAAAACAATACAGCCAAAATACTGTAAAACTTATTTATTGGGACGTTGCGGTAAATTTCTCTAAACCACTGTCAATCTAGAACATAAAAATAAAATCACAGCTGACTTTTAAGGAAAAGTCGCAGACTCAACGAGTAAAATTGGATGTTGAGACTACAAGACATGACGTACTGTACTTGATGTCTGTACAGGTACGCGGAGAACACGTATGTTTGTTAGAGCGTGAAGGTTTTTAGTACCCCCGTTTATTAAAAGTTGAATAGGTTTGTTTAAAAGTTTAAAAGCTATAAAAGTGAAAAAATTAATTAAAATGTTTGTAAAAGCGTGAAATTTTTTTGCAAATCCTACCAGGAAAGTGTTAAGCCGTATCTTACCGCTTTATGTTATGACAGTCAAATCGCGACAAAACTTCACAAAAACGCATGAATTTACTCGGATAAGAGACCAAAAAAAATTATGCTAAAATATTTATCGTTTACGAGATATGACTATGTTCCCAAATGGGAAAATTGGCGGTTTTTAACACAAACTGTTGAAATCAATTCAAAGTTGTTTAATTCGATACAAAACAATCAGAGTAATCAGCTTATACAGGTTCATGATATATTTCCCAGCACATGGCAGCGTTTGATCTGTGCAAACGCTATAAGTTGCAATTTATGCACATGATACGAGTGTTTTTTTGGCACATCTTGCATCTTTCTTGTGTGGTAGATTCGGGAAAATATCCCACCCCATCAAAATATTTGTCTGCTAAGTATCTGCTGATATAAAAAATAATGACACTTTAGCTTAAGCCGTTCAAAAAACTGATTTTTGTGAGTCCATTTGGGGGTCTCTGGGAGGGTGGTAGCCCCAAACTACGTCAAAATATACGTCTCTTAAACATCTACTGATACAAAAAAACTGGCACCCAAGCTTGAGCCGTTCAAAAAATTGATTTTTTGGGTCCCCATTTTTGGGGGGTTCCCGCTGGAGTGGCCCCAAAGAATTGCGGAAGACCAAATTTCGTTTGCAGCTCAACAACTTTACACTAAAATCGGATTTCGATCTTTTGTGGTTTAGAAGAGCGCACAAGATTTAAGAAAAAAAAAAAAAGGAAAAAAAAAGAAAAAAAAGCTCATCGCGGCCAAATTGGTTGGGATAAAAAAGTATTTTAAAACATACGACAATGCGAAATATTTTTTGCCGTACTTAAGCCGTTTTTAAGTGAGACTGCATTTTGCGCCAAAATTTTGGAGCGGTTTTGGGTTCTAAAGCCTAAGCCACGTAATTTATTGCCTCGATATTTGGTACAAACACACAAGTCGTTAATCTCAAACTGCTGTCAAAAATTCATGTGGCTAGACCAATACGCTCTTGAGTTATAAACAAAAGTCTAAAACTTCGCACACGTTAGTTTTAAAATGGTGGAGTAAAAACAAAAAAACACGTGACGCGAGCGTCGGTCGTTCCAAAAATGAGCTTTCTAGTATAGTAAAATGAGTAATTCTTGGGCAATTTAAGTTGTGAGAGAATTAATCGCATGCTAGAAAATCATAGATACTGTACGAGTAAATGCAGCAGAAACTCAGTATTTTTATTTTCACTTTTTTGTTTAATTATGAATTGCCCACCTTTGGCTTTTACTTCATCGTATGTGTTAGACTCTGTATTGTGTATTCGCTTTAGTTTTGGGTAGTTATGAATGATAATATTAATACGCATTTTGATAAGCTGAATGTTGCATTGGCTAACCTTCACCCGTTGTATGATCGCTTGATGGCCCGGTGTTGCTGTTAGGGGTTGGTCCACTGTTCAAAATATAATCAGCACTATCAAGTGCGTCTTGGGTCATTCCACACAGTCCAGAATCAAAATTGCATCTGAAATCGTCAACGAATTCCGTAATTTCAGGTACTGGAGGTTCAATGAGAGGCGGAGAAGGAGAAGCACCGATTGTGGAAACTAAAAACATTGTAGTTTTTACTTGGTATTACTTATTGCAAATATGAAATTTCAAAGAAAGCAAAAGAGTTGCATTCTGCAATGATGATATCAAATTTCATTTGTACTGATGACAGTTTATTTAGTTTCGATAATAATTTTCTTTAGTATTTGCAAGTGATTGCATAAACACGTAAAACAACACTAAAATCTAAAACAACACTGGAATTCTACAAGGATTTGGAATGCGAAAAAGAAATTTTACTAACTTCTAGATTTTGATTAAAACTTTGGTAGCACTTCGATACATCATGATTGACCTATTGTTTGCTTTATCGTCACTAAAAGATATAAAAATATTCAAATATATAAAAAAGGAAAGTAAAACAATCATTTTGTTAGTTTGCTTACTTATGGAAACTAATTTGTTTTGACTCCATTTTCAGCAAAAAAAAATTACTGAACACAACCTGGTTGAAAAATAATCTTTAGCAATGGGTTAATGCAAAGCATTTACATGCTCTGAAAGCTGCCTCAAATCCATTGTAGCTCTCGCTATGGCTGACTGCACTTCTGAAGATGACAAACAGTTGATTGCTGGTGCTGGTAATTGTTACATTCGATCCTTGCTGGCAGAATGTACCAAAAAGTTGAGTTGTCGCAATAGGATCATCGTGGACAAAGATTGCATCAGCTTTGAAAACTACAATTTTTTAATCTAGACAACACAAATTATTGTTCCATGAAGTACATTGATTGAACAAAAAAAAATTGTTTGTATTCTCAAAAACGATTCATGAAAATTTGAAGTGTCCATGTTACATTGCGATTAGATATATTTTTGTGGTTTAAACCAAATCTCTAATTTACACCACAAAAAGCTACTATTACAATAATTAGTATCTAGCTAAACCCAAGCAATATCCACGCACTTGAATAAATTTGATTTGTCTTCAGCTAATCTTCGGTTTTACAAAAAGTTGAAATATTTCAGCCAAAAGCAAAAAAAGAAAAATCTCAAGATATTTAATAACTCATAGAGAAGCGTCAATTATTTACCTTCAATATCGATGCTGTGAAATGTCACTTCAACAAACGTTCCTGGCTGAACACTGATGCCCCACGTGCAATGCGAATCATTTGGATTAGGACTTGAATAATTTGGACTGCGAAATGTATCCATCGCTTCGTTGACAAAATCACGACCACATCTATTCCACGTACCAGGAGCTAAACAAATATGTCAAGATAAAATTAAAAACTTCTTACGGATACTTTTTTAACGAATTTACCAGACGTAACCAGCAATTGATCGATTAGCAATTTTTAAATATGTGAAGAAGCGTTTGTCGTACATGTCTATACATAACAAACTCATCGTCCTCTTACAATATTTTTTTACAGGTAGCCGCTTTGGTCCAACCTTAGATAAAAATGATGTGTATAGAGATGCTGATGAAATTCAACACATAAACCAGGGACTATTTCCGCGTTACCGGGCCAAAGCAACACTGCTCCTTTTGCAGAATTTTTGCTGCGGAGGCTAGCCTGAAATTTGAAACTCAAACATCTCGTTTTAGCGATTACAAAAAATAACTACAGTTGTTTAACTGTTCTTCGCGCAATCAGGCGCATAAAACTTTTCTCCCGATGAAAGTGATTACTGTTGCTGTTGCCAAGACACCCACCGAACATTTCCAGTACAATGTGAACCAGTGGAATTATAAAAACATTGCACCAAATTATATTTACTGTATATCGTTTATATCGTTTTTTGAAAAGCCTGCAAAGTTCATAATTAAACCAAACGAAATCAAATTGTTGTAACGTATTGATGCCCCCACTCTGACCAAGCACCTGTTAGAAAATACACGCTGGATGAAATCAAAAACGCTTCTTCACAGCTACACGCACGAGCCGATGAAACAGTAATTGGACAATGAAATGAACGTTAAATATTTGTTTGTTGGTTATAACCTACTAATAACACACTACAAACTCATAGCATTTGTAAAAGTATTTAAGATCTTCAAAGTCGTAGGCAAACATTTGCTCACACAGTCTGATTCTATGCTCTGGTATTCTTCCTGAAAGCACCTATGAACAAAAAACACCTTGCTATACATCCTAAGCATAAATTACACAGTCAGTGAAGAAAAATCAAACACCAGATTTAACAAAGTTTTTAATTTTTTAGAAAAGCTTTAAAACGATTTTTTTATAAATCTACCCTACTTACTATATTGCAGATAAATTGTGAACTTTAAGAAGACATCGATCATACTCAGATCATTTTCATAGTCATACTCAGATAAGTTCAGTCAGTGACGGCAGACAAACGAGCTTGAAAAAAATTGCAGTTTTGCGTGAAAATCACAAAAATTCTAAAGTCGTTTGCAGCAGTACTCAATCAGCAAACAAGCATTGATATTGCAGCTTTTCAATCAGTTCATTATGGAACATCACTTGAATAAAATTCTAGCAACCTCGCAAGCTATTACGACTAGGATTTGACGTCTTAGATCAAAAAATGGATGGATTTAATGAAAAGCTAAATGCAATCAAACTCAAGTTTTCAAACCGTTGCGATGATATTGAACAGAAGTTAACTCACTTGCAAGATGAAATGGATGAAATGAAAGTAATATTAGACGGTTTAGTTTGGTTTAAGGACCAGCAAGAACGAGCCGCCCTTCAAAATGAAACATGTAGCAAACGCCAGAACATTCTCATTCACGGCATTGAAGAAGACGAGAAATCAATTTGGGAAAGTCGTGATATTACCACTCAGAAATTAAAAAACTTAATGAAGATGGGTTCGAGATGGTTTTTGATGAAGTACCGATTGTAGATTTATGTCGCCTTCCTCAACAGCCTCTTTTTGCACTAGGCAAACGAATCACAAGACCAATAGTTGTTAAATAGACTTACATGACGACAAAACTGCTATTTATAACGCTGCCAAAATTTTGAAAAGATAGAATCGCACTAAGCGTGAAATAAAGCATAATTTACGTTATGTATTCATTACTGATCGCTTACCGCGGCTTTTCAAGAACAGAGGAAGAAACTACTCCTCTACTTTAATAAAGCACAAGCAGTCAATCAAAAAACTAAACGGCTAATTAATTGAAAACGGTGAATACTGTCTGTAGTGTTTAGTGACAATGAAAAGGTCAGTTTGAACTAATACGCTGCCTTTCCTAATATGAACCATAGTGCATAAATGATATGAATTTATGTATGCAGCCATTGACTGTTGTAATTACTCCAATATTTAAAACCCTTCTACAGAAAAGTCTCTAATCGTATTTAAATATTAATAGTCACTGATAAAATTTATGAATAATTTCGTAGAACTTAAATCAGCATTATTTTTTTTATTTTTTTTTATACGTGACGATTAATCTATTGATAAGTCAACATCAAACTCGATCGACATAATTCATTGACGATTGTTAATAATGCTGTACAGCCTAATTACGCATTACTTCATGCTTTACCTTACTGAATTTTTTGAGACAGAACAAAAGAATGTCCAGCTTTTCCTTATTATCAATTATGCATATTTGCCATGGATAATTTACTAGTCTACAGTATTAACCACCGTTATATAAATGTTTTATCCCCCAAAATATTAAGCATGGTATAATTACCTAACCTTATCTAGTCTATATTGATTGATGATTGTTGAGAAAATGATTGATAATTTTATTGTTATGCGCTACGCAATTCAATGACTGTGGTAAAAGTAGTTTTGAATTTTCCGTTCGGTGCTCCTTAAATGCTGAATTTTCTTTTGCTCAGCAGGTAATGGTGATTATGGCGCCCTTGGCTAACGAGGAGTTGGGAGACTTTTTGGAGCCGAGTTTAGCAGCCCAGAGTTGTAAACGGGCCGACTACTTTAGGACTGAACCCGTCCCGAACCCGAAAATATAAGCCCGAACCCGGCACGAATCCGAAAACTAGTTTGAAGCCCAAATCATGCCCGAAAAAAAAACGAAAGTTAAGTTAGGTCTGAAAAATTTAGCAATTTTGCCAAATTATTTTGATGATACTTTTGTGCACTTAAGACAAAAAGTAGGTCTCAGGCCCGAATTAAGCCCGAAATTTTTGTCAACTTTAGGCCCGAACCCGGTCCGAACCCGACCCGAAAAGCCCGGCCCGACTTACAACTCTGTAGCAGCCTTACTACAAAAATTTTTTTCCTTTTCATGAACAGAAATGGCGTGATGCCATCTTTAAATCAGTTTTTGATAACTTTAAGAAATGTAGGTATTTATCACCAAATTCAAATAGGCGCGTTATAACAGCTCCTCGACAATTTTGCATCTCAACCTTAAATCCCCAAACAAAAACTTCGATGAGTTCCATAAATTTCTTGTTTCTTTTAAAATTAGACTTGGCGTAATTTGCTTAACTGAAAACCGAATAAAAAATAACCCTATTGTCAACATTACAATTCCTTAATGCAAATTCTACATGTCGACTCCCAATCTTCTGCTGACGGAGAAGCAGTATATGTGTTTGATAACTTTTTATGGAATTTATGCCCCAATCAATACATAATGCCAAATGCTGAAACTTCATGGCTCAAATTATCTACAATTCAACTGAAAAGTTTATTGTTGGAACTGTTTATGCTCAAATTATCTACAATTTATGCTCAAATTATCTACAATTAAGTTTATGCTCAAATTATCTGCAATTCAACTGAAAAGTTTATTGTTGGAACTGTTTATGCTCAAATTATCTACGATTAAGTTTATGCTCAAATTATCTACAATTCAACTGAAAAGTTTATTGTTGGAACAGTATACCGACATCTCGATCCTTCTACTCTAAATTTTTCCTTGATAGATTCTTTGATTGCTTAAATGACCTGTCGATGTTGAAAAAAACTTATTACGTTCTTGGTGACTTTAATATCAATATTCAAAAGTTTAAGCGCACCAGTGTAGCTCATAATTATATTAACCTGATTGTAAGTTATGGTGCTAGATCAATGATTAACAAATCAGCGAGAGTAATTCCTGAATCATTTTCTATGAAAGATCACATAATCACCAATGATTCAATTCACCGATTTAATTTTTTCATTTTTAAAGTGGATGTTACGGATCCTTATCCTTTTTATGTCAAATAAAAAAAAAAGAAAATGAAATCTTTCAGAAAACCAAACGGATGTATTTTTTAGAAGTAAATCAAAATTTACTGCCAAAATTTTCTGTGAAGACTTGAAAAATAATCTAGACTTCGTGTTTTGTAATCTACCGCCGTAACTAACGATAACTTTAATGAGAATTTTGAAAAATTCACTAGCTTTGTATCTTCTACTATTGACAAACATGCTCCATTAACAAAACTTTTGCAACGTCAGCTGAAACTCTACAGTAAACCTTGGCTTACCAAAGGCATTTTAATCTTTATCAAGAATAAACGCAAAATATTTAAATCTCATTACATATCCGGAACTGAACGTGAAGAGACGTATTAAAAAAAATACATTAATGTGTTAAGTAAAATCAAAACAATTTAAAAAAAAAAGCGTTACGAATTAAAATAAGAAGAAAACGAAGGTGATATATGTCAAATATTGAACACTATGATTTCAGTATTATCAACTAACCATTAACATGCAACTGCTACTTCGCCTAAACACTCAAAATTAACGGTTGCGAAATTTCTGAGCCATAAGACATTGCGAACTATCTGAATGATTTTTTTTTTGACAAGTGGTTTTAAACTGGCCAATAGGATTGATATCTCATCCGAAAACAATCATTTCAGTTATTCATCTAATCGTATTTCGCCATCTATATTTCTCGATATTCCTAGCATGACAAAAATTGATAATGTAATCTTCTCTCTTAACATTAATAAGTCTTGTAGACATAACCAAATTCCCCCATACTTTTTTTGCAAATTCCCTCCTCCGTCGTTACTTCTTTTCTTCACCTATTTGTTCAATTTTCTTTTACAAATAAATCTTCCCTGAAAAGTGTACCATTGCTAAAATTATTCCTATTAAAAAAAAAGTGATTGTCAAAACCCAACTAACTATCGGCCCATTTCAACTTGACTTGTTTTTCTAAAATTTTCGAAAAACTGATGATACGTGTCTAGTATATAGTGACAAAAGCCAATAAAGATTGACTAAAATTATAAATACTGACCTGCTGAAAATTTCTGAATGGTTTGAAGCTAACAAATTAACAGTCCATCTCCGAAAATAAAATATTATTATCATTTCTTCCAAGCTAAACAAGCTTCCTGTAACTATCAATACTTATTTAAATAACACTCTAATTCCGCAAGCCTTAATAGCGAATTATCTGGGAATTACAATAGACACTGACTTGAAATTTCACAATCTTATCATTGGAACACAAATTATCGAGGACAATCGAAATCCTTACTAAACTTCGCCATTTTTTTACCTCAAAGCGCCTTTTTCAAAATGTATTATGCTCTCATTCACAGTCAACTCGCGTACCATTTTCTACCTGGGGCTCTGCTTTTCCTACTTACATTAATAAACTTAAATCTCTACAAAATAAAGCTGTAAAAATGATCTTAGGTGAGTCTTCACTTGAAATTCCAACCAAATTTTACAATAAATTATCTGTATTAAAACTTAATGATCTTTTCAAGATGAAAGTTGCTTAATAGTCTACGCTCACTTTATTTATAACCTTTCATCCAAATTATTCAAATTTTTCACACTAACAAAAAGCATCTCCTCACGTGCCACCAGAGCAATTGAATCGTCACAGCATTACCTTATAATTCTCCAACATTCAACCATTCGACTTTAACGATGCATTAAATATTAAGGAGTTAAAATTTGGAATGATATTCTACCTGAAATTCAAAATTTCTCAGTAAAATTGTTTAAAAGCAAATACAAAAAAAATCTGTTACTAAATTATAATTAAAAATTTACATGGCGGCACTGCATTGTTTTGGTTTAAAATAAGAAGCAACTTTAATTAATTTACATTTTTTTTGAACCAACCTTGAGGCTGCAGATTCGGGGATCACAAGGTTATTTCATCGCCTCCCTCCTGTCAAGAATCATTAATATTTTGAAGATCTGGAAAAAATTTTCTTGTTTTTGACAGTATAAATAAATTTTTGAATGATTGGTTGATACTGTGTATGTTTTGAGGTTTACTTTTATTTGAAGAATTTATAGTACACTGTACATATACCGTACATTAACCTTTTGTGTATATAAAAACTATCGTAAATGGGTTCAGTTTATTTTTCCTACTAGTTTCTTTTAACTTCATCACTTCATTGTAATGCAGTATATGCTATTGGACAAAGTTAAACAACAGTCTCATAGTACAAAAAGAAAATGTTGGTAAGAATAATGTAAACAAGTGCCAGTAACTCAGCAGCATGTTCGCAGCTCGATCTGTTACGGCTTGTACACTTCCATTTTAATCACTAAGCAAGCAAAATGAGATTATTAGTTTGACAGTGGCTAATTTGATCCTAGGCTGTTTAGTTGATACCTTACCCGAATAACTATTAGTGGCTCATATTGGCTGAAAAAGTATTTTTCACGATGCATTATGCTTCTGTAATCATAAGGAGTTGAAATACCCGGTGTCGCAAGCATAGGCGGACGGTTCACTCCGGAAGAAGAAGAAATTTTTGCTTATCTACTAATTTTATTTTTTGCAAGTATCTTCTTTTTACTTTTCGAGGGATACTAATATGCGCCAATTAACAAATCAAACTTAATTCAAGTCAAAAGCACTCCAGAACTACCAGAAAAACCCGAGATATAGCTCAAGATCAGTTTTAATAAAGAAATGAGAACTACTTGAGATAATAATGAGATACTTTAAATCTTGTTCCGCTATCAACGTTATCTGCGAAAATAGACTTATTCCGTTTGACTCCATACCGTTAGCAATCATGCGTTTCAAAATTTAGAGAAATAAGAAAAGGATGACTTTCCAAATTGTTTGCAGAAACAAATCGAGCTGTTCTAGCGGTAAGACATGTTTCTGGATCGAGAGATCTAAAGTTCAAATCTCTGGTCGATCAAATTGGACGCAGTGTTGCCAACGACTTGCTTTTGCAGCAACATTCTTCGCAAAGAGCTGAACTACCCGGGCGCAATGACGCGGAGATGGGCCCCGCTAAATTGTTACACGCTTCGGCGTAGTACAGCGAGTATAATGAAAGATTTGATTTGATATGTTGTTTGATTATCAAACCTCGCATTTCTTATTATCAAACAAAAATTAGTAATTTGGCATTTTTTTTTAGAATGAGCAACACCATGTTTGATTATCTGCAAAAAAATTTGCAAAGTCATCCTGCTTTCATGTGACGAAATTTCAAAACGCAAGGTTGACAATTGTACGAAGCCCAACAAATTTAATTATCATATTTTGATTTTAGTTCAAAAGGCTTAATAGTTTAGTCAACTTTTGCATTTCGGTGTATAGACCATTTTAGCGTAGTCTTTCAATTTCGGCTTACAGGTCAGCCCTGCAATGAGCTTTTGTATTAAACGAAACTCACGGCCAGGGCAGCACTTGGGAACAATTTCTTCTTCGCTTTTATTCAGTTTTAGGCCTACATTTCGATAGCAGAAGGTAAGAGAAATTTAGTCTGTGACGGTAACTTGAGTATTCAGAATTATTAGTCGAGTTAGCCTAATTTTGGGATCATACAACTCCTTGCTCTGTGTCGACTTCTCTTTACACTGATGATGAAATCAGTTGACATCAAAACACGGAATCGCTACGGTGATGGGGGCTGCATCCCTAGAGTTTGAAACAATTACTTAATTTGGATGTGGAGACAACAAAAATAGGCGGCTTTGATAAATCGCTATAGCTTGTATGGGCGCAGAAACATGCGTGATATCGATACTTTAATGACTAAAAACGAATTTACAAAAATTTACATTTTTAATGGAAATTTCCTTTTTCAAAAGAAATTTTGATGATTAGGAGGTAATTTGCCATAAAACAGGTTTTATTTTGCTGTACCGCGATTACTATATTCACAAGTCATTTTTCTCTTGATCTTGAGATGGTACAACAGCGTCTATACGCAAAGAAAAAAAATGCCAGATCCTAAACTTTGGGATGTTAGTAATCAAATAATAGTACCGATCTCTACCGGTCTTTTTACCAGGGTGTCGAACCGTTTCAAATAACGGTTCGGGTTCAGGTTTAGCTCCTGCTCAAAATATTTTAGCGGTTCAGGTTTGGTTCGAATTCACTTGAGCACTATTTTCGTGGTTCAGGTTTGGTTCAGGTTCACTCAAGTAAAATATTACTGGTTCAGGTTCAGTTCTGGTTCAGTGACTAAAAATTTAACTATCGTTCGTCCAGAAAAAAAGGAGAAATTGCTGATCCTGGTGATGATCACCACTGCTCTTGTTGTGTGTGTACCAGCGCCAGCGGCATCCAGATACGGAAAAATATATTCTTACTTTCGTTAGGGGTTCAAGTTCGGTTTGGGTTCACTTGAGCACAATTTTGAGGGTTCAGGTTTGGTTCAGGTTTACTGAAGTAAAATTTTGCTGGTTCAGGTTCGGTTCGGGTTCACCAAAATGAAACGGTTCATTCGGGTTTGCGGTTCGGTTCGACACCCTGCTTTTTACAAAATTCCATCATTTTTTCGTACGTAATTCCTAATCATATTATCTGCTTGCATGACGTACATTCAAAGTACTTTAAATTATTTTGTGCTTCCGCTTTTTGTTCCGTTGCAACTTTTCAGTAGCCACGATTTTATGTAACATATATTTTTAAACGGCAAAGAATCAGCAATTTAACGTCCACTTTATAGATCTCAAAGTCTCTGTAAGAAAAAGGGGTGCTGCACACGGACATGCAAAGTGCAAAATGCACTTTGCAACCAAGTATCGTTTTATAAAAATGTAGTTAAAAACGTTTCGTTTCAAAATTTCGAAATATCGGCATTGCGTAATAAGACAGTCGTATGAGTGTGCACAGTGCAGTAATTATAGACTCTGCGTATCACACTCTTGTGAAACTAGAAACTTTTTATGTCCGGTTTAATTAGGATAAAGTAATATTTGCGCCGACATGGAATTTGTGCCAACATCCTTTTACTTGACAACTTCGGTTCAAATAAGGCAACAAAATTTCGAGTTAAGCTGTTTTTTTTTGGCATAAAATAAATGCCTATACTGAAATACAGTAGCAGCTCTTTACTGGTTTATCACGCTTGGCATTGTAAGTATATTACTGTAGAAAGAATATTATTCATTTCAAGCAGCGTTATTACCGCAGACTCTTCCTTGATGGTATAACGATTTATGGACATTCAGGTTGAAGGTACAAAAATAAAGGGCATTCAGGTCGGAAAGCTTTTTGATCGAACTTTTTGTAACAAAATTTTTGATAGATCTGAAGACCAGCTTCACCAAATTTGAGCTTTATACGGCCTTAAGATCCTAAGATAAAGCAAATTAGATTTCCCCTTAAAAAGGCTTTTTCCCCTTAGAAAAATTGCCAGGGAGGCCAATTACAAGCAAAATTTCAAAGATTGGCTGTATGTTCTTGAATCTCCATAAACATTTTGTAGCAGAGTTATTGTACAACAAAGTACACGTTTAGAACTGTAAAATTAGCTACTTTTCAAAAAAATTTAAGCCAGCTTTCTCAAAGTTAATCTTCTGTCACAATACTGATAAAATGGCAACACTATAAAAGTAAATAGAAAACGGCTAATTTTGAACTGCAATATCTTGGAAACGGGAAGACGTGAAAACTTCACAATATGGTGTGAATGTGTTTTTGGCATATCCCAACATTTTGATCAAAAGTGAAAGACTTGACTTGATTGCGCTTTTGAAATGACTCAATTTTATTACAGCATTTTTGCTCCATCATGCTGCATCTGCAAGTTTCAAACAAAAATGGCCGAACCACATAATAAAAATAGAGACGAAATTACTATTTAACCATTTGGCCATTTTGCAAATATAAGGTATCAACTGCCTACTAAAATGTGGCATATTCCGACTTAACAAAACTTGGCCGAGTTTCTTCAGCCCGATACAAATCTTTCCGCCGTAATATATGGTCTATAATCGCAATTGAATTGCTTGAAATTAAGAGCAAATTTGTATTGACAATATGACATCACAATGAACTCCAGACTAATTTCAAGCGTGCATCCAGCCGATTTGCCGCTTTCAAGTTTATTGCTTTGATATTATTTTCAAATATCACAAAAAGCTTTTAGCCTACAGCAAGACAGATAGTTATCAGAGTTGCAGTCGAGGATCCAACGTTCGATTCCAAGGACTTAAAAAAAAATCCGAGGCCAAGAACAAGGACTGACTTTTCCAAAACAGACCCTCTCGAGGCCAAGGACAGGAATGCTCAAGGCCAAGGCAAAAAGGGCCAAGGACACAACGCGCAAGTGTTCTCAAAAAAAGAAAAACGGCCATGGCGCAAGAAGCCGAAAATTTTCCGCTAAGTTTCAGGCGTTCTCCAAAAAAATAAAAAAGAAAAAGAAACGGTCTTCACAAATTTTCCGCGAGGTTTCTGGCGTTTTCCAAGAAAAAGTAAAAAAGTTCATGACCAAGGTCCATTTTTAAGGATTCATAAAATAGTACTGTCCTCGACCGAAAACGGGGCATTTTCGAGGATTTGCAGGTCTCGAAGGTCAAGGACTTGACCTTCGAGGCCAAGGCCAAGGACTTCAAAATGTGTCCTCGAGGACTCCACTTCTGATACTAATACTAGTTTATTCAGAATGTAGAGAACACCGCACATCGTAATTAAAGTTAAAGTGCACTACATAGTCTATAATACCGTGGAACGAAGCGCAAAGCAAAGTTTAACTAAGCAACTTCATCGTATGGCTTTTAAACAAAATGTGGTACCGTTATATTAAAAAAAATTGTTCAATTGAAAAATAAACTAAATGCAGGAATGGCAATCGCATCGAAAATCGCATCGCATCCCACGTTTTTTTCGGAAAAATATCGCATCTAATTATCGCATCAAAACAACCAAAAAAAAATCGCATCCGTAATCGCATTGCACAATTTGACAAAAAAAATTTGCGATTTTTTCGATTATTTCGATTTTTTTGTCTTTAATTCTATTAGTTTCTTTTGTTTGGTCATAAGTTAACTGTTTCGTCATTGTGACCGATTTTGACTGACACTTGCTTTTTAAGTTGTGCTTAAAGTTGCTTTTCAGTTTTTGGCATTGACGCGTGTGAGCATGGATCACCGTGTGAGCATGCGGTGATCCTAGTTATGACGCAATAACTTTTGCTTAGTTTTTTTGCTAAGGCGGCATCTCGGAATTAAAATCTCGCACTGGCTGAGCTTCCAGACTACGTTAGTTGCGAACAAAGGTGAAGTCGAGGACACAAGGCTCAAGGCCAAGAACACAAAAAAAATCCGAGTCCAAGGACAGCTCTTTCTAGGACAAACCCTCTCGAGGCCAAGGACAGGATTGCTCGAGGCCAAGGCCAAGGACACCGCCGCAAGTGTTCTCCAAATAAAAAAAAAAACAAAAAAGGTCTTCAAAAAAAGTTTTTCAGGCAATCTCCAATTCATAGGCGTAGCCAGAATTTTTGATTGGGGGGGGGGGGCTCAAATTACAAATCACATGAAATGACATCATCAAAAATTTTCAAAAGAGGAACTTTTTGTTGGACAAAGATATCGTAGGATGGAAGATCTGAAACCGTTGCTTGTTGGCACTTAACCAGGATTTTGTAAAGAGAGAGGGCTTAAACTAAAAGTTGAAAAGTGCAAATATCTTTCTTTGAGGACGTGTTGAGAAAGCTAGAGTAACTCAAACATATCACAGACGGGGGTCTGGGGGCGGGGCTCCCAGCCGCCAGAGACTTTAGCAGCCGCTGGGCAAATTTTTGTAATTTTTTTGGAAAAAAACAGCTATTTTAATGCCATTGAATTACATTTCGCACGTGTTCAGAGCCATTTGAAAGCACTAGATTATTGAAATTTGAAAGCCAATCAAAAAATTAAACTGTTTAATGCTCCTTTTACTTGCAATTTAAGTCCAAAACACGTTCAACATCTCGCATTTTTGAGTTAAATTTTAGATGTAAGTGATTTGGTCCAGGTAGGGGAAAGTAAGGTGCTTTGTCTCTGGCTACATTTTAGCAGTAAGTAATAATCCACTCCAAGATTTTCCTTAGAGATTTTTATTTTGTCATGAAAATAACCAGTTATACGAGTATATGTTCGGCCAGGGGGCCAGGCCCCTCAATTGAAGTCAATGATTTGTTCAATCAGCATTTTCCAAGGCTAATTTTTTTAAAAGTATTTTGCGCGTAAAAACTGTGGAGTTGGAGGCGAATTACTAAATTGTTATTGAAAAATGGTACAATACATGGTTACGCCTACTAACCATGCTATTGCCGGGCCGGATTTACATCGCGCCGGTTCCTTGGCAGTTTGGGGATTTTTGCAACATCTTTCTGCCAAATATAGGGGAAGACCAAAAAAAGTCTTACGATTTGAGAGCAGGGCCCCTAGCTGGTACTGCGCCATATCATGGTCAATCCGGCCCTGGTTAATGCATTACGTTCCTAAAAAGGCTATATGAGGGTCTGAGATAGCAACTTTTAGGACGAAAACTCTCCATTTCCTCCGCGTTATACGTTTAAATTGGTTGGCAAAATTGAATTGAGGTGGACCCGGGGCCCCTGGTCTTCCATATTGTTGTTAGTTACTGTTGCAAATGAAAAATGCTAAAAAGAAACTGAAACTGAAGAAGCAGTAAGCTTTTTTGGCACATTCTTGTTATTGGTGAAATTTCAATTGGGAGGGGGGCGGGTTTCCTGGTCCCCCCCCCTTTGGCTACGCCTATGCTCCAATTGAGGAAAACAAAAAAGGTGTTCGCAAATTTTCCGCGAGGTTTCTGGCGTTTTCCAACAAAATTTCAACGGTTCAAAAAATAGTGTTGTCCTCGGGCAATTTTCGAGGACTTGAGGCTTCGAGGCCAATGCCAAGAACTTCAAAATGTGTCCTCGAGGCCAAAGAGGTCCTCCCTCTGGTTGCGAATACGTCTAGCTTTGCAGCAGGAAAATCATGCCAAAGTTGGATAATGATTTCCGCGAGTATTTCGAAAGGAAAGAAGAAGGAAAAAAAGTTCTTGCAAAGTGCAAGTCTAGTAAGTTTGCAGCGACGCCTGTGCCTAACAAGACAGGCAAATCCTATTTTCACTCAGGCAATCTAATGCAGCATCTTAAACGCAAACACCCCCGAACAGCATGAAACGTTGATCAAATCAAAAGATCAGTCTTCATCTGCAGCGTCTTCAAGTGCCACCTTAGATGCCTTCGTTACTGTAATGCGACCAGCCGAGAAAGGCCATGTCGATTATACCATCGGCGTTTCAGATTTCAAGAAAGCAGTTGTGGAAGCAGTAACACTTAACGGGCTTCCACTGTCGGTATTTGAAGCATCAGGCATCAAGAAGATACTGCAGCAACTTTTCGTTTTATACTGATTTGCAAATGTGGTTAAATAAAAGCTTTGATAGCTTGTAAACGGTGTGCTAAATTTTAGGCAACAAACTTAAATTTCAAAATAGTTTAAAAAATCAATAATCGCACAAATAATCGCAAAGTAGATGCGATATTATCGCATCGAAAAAATTTCAAATTATCGCAAAAAAAATCGTATATGTTATTCTACTTTGCATCGCATCGCAAAATCGCGTCACAGTTTTTCTCCGTAACAAATATCGAAGAAAATCATCGATGTGATGCGATTGCCATCCCTGACTAAATGTATAAGCGCATAGATGTTTGCGGTAAAAGAACTACATATGCAATATAAAAACCATTAAGCAAAACAAAAACAAGATGGACAAAAAAAAATCGGCATTTTCCAAAATAATATATACTCAAACTAGTTCTTATCAAAACTATAAAATTCAAAGCCTATCATTCTTATCTTTGAAATCTACTTTGAAAAACAAACCAACACGAAAATTAAAATTAGGATTTTCCAATAAAAATAAACCAAACTAGCTTTCACGCAAAAAATAAAATTTGAAACCGAAGTGTATACTTTTTATGTTGATTTACGGTCTCAAATGCTTTTTACAGATCAAGAAACATTAAACATGTGATGCATCCAGGCGCGTAGCCAGGGTTTGGAAAAGGGGGGGGGGGCTTTTTTGGAAGAGTGTGAAAAGTGCAAACGACCTTGACCCGAATTTTTATTGTTCTTGAATCAGAATTTCTCGGAAACCTCGGAAATGCAAACGTTTTTTCCGCCCAAAATCAGGTGGTCTCCAAAAAAAAAAAAAGGTCTTCACCGAAATTGAGACTGATTTTTCGGCCAAAATCGGAAATTCAAACGTTTTTTCCGCCCAAAAACAGGTGGTCTCCAAAATGAAAAAAAAAAGGTCTTCACCGAAATTGTGACTGATTTTTCGGCCAAAATCGGAAATTCAAACGTTTTTTCCGCCCAAAAACTGGTGGTCTCCAAAAAAAAAATAAAAAAAATAAAAAAAAAGGTCTTCACCGAAATTGAGACTAATTTTTCGGCCCCGCCCCCCCGCCCCCCCCCCTGGCTACGCTACTGGATGCATCGATGGTTACATACTTTTGAAACTTATATACAAGATCAGGTATGAAGTGATTGGTCGATTGTGTAACTCTAAAACCAAATTGTTCTTTAGTTAGGTTATTATTAGTCGTTAAATAATTATTCAAAAGCTTATGGATAAGTTTTTCAAATATTTTTGAAACAGGTGGTACAATTGAAATTGGGCGATAGTCTGTAGTTTTATGGGAAAAGTCATTTTTGATAAAAGTGTAACTTTGCAATTTTTAGTGTAGGTGGAAATGTTGCTTTCAAAATGTATTCGTTAAATAACTTCAAAAAAAGATGATTTAATATGTTCAGCAGTCATTTTCAAAAACTAATTAAAATATTTTCAATCTAAACCGCTTTTTTTCATTTAAATTTTCAGTTCTAAACATTTCGTATTCCGCGCAAGGATCGCAAAAAAAAAGAGTTTAGCGTTGTTGAAATGAAATTGAGAACATTTTTCAGACGATCGTATTTGGAAGAAATCTTGGGTGCCTTGTTTTGGCCTACTTTATATTAAAGGGGGAGGTACCAGCAACAGCAGTTTACAAAGCATTATATGCACTAACAACGTTTATATCTTAGAAGCAGTATTATATTTTTTGCACATTTTATGTTTGTTTTGTTAATAAGAAGAGTAACAAAATGCTATCACAAATAAACACGAATAATTAAAAAAAAAAACAGCAAAAGCTATTGTTCCTACTTATTTTTACAGCAAACAAAAGTTTATCGCAGTACAATATTCTTACCGATGTAAAAAAAATAGTGAGACGTTTGATGCAACAATTACGCAGCATTTATTTCGCATAATGTTTGTTTTTTTCATCGACTATTATACTCAGCAAAAAATCACAATTACACCAATTAAGCTTCCATACAAATTTTAAATTAATGACCCAAGATATTTAGCGCCTTTGCAATGCATTGATTTAAATAGTTTTTTAATACTTCAGATTTGTGCCATAGTTTTTTTTCCATTTAGTACAACATAAATCAGTCTTTCTGAACATAATAATTGGACAAATGTCATACCAAAAAGAGGAAAAGATGCCTTTTATTAATGCAATGATTTTGTACTGTATTTTAATACTTCAAATTTACCTGCGCCATAGTTTTATTTTGGCAGTTGGTACAGGATAAGTCGGTTTTTCTAGCTACAATAATTGTACAAAAGTCATACCAAAAACAGGAAACAATGCCATTTATTACATAACCTTAAAAGTAATAATTAACCAATAAGTTTTTAAGAGCGACAGGCAAGTCTACCTTGCTATATTATAATGCTCTTTAACGTAACCAAATTTATTATAACTTGTTTAATTTTGCCTTCCTTTTGCTTGTTTTTACCACCTCCAATTTGAGTGCATATGATATGGTTCATAAATGAAACAATAAGTAGCTTTTGTTATGAAAATGACTGCAGTGATTCTCAAGTATATTGATTCATTAATTTTCCACAATTAATGTTTTCCAATCATTTTAAAATGTTAATTCAAAAGTGGTAGAAATATCTGATTCCAATACATTACCGATACCATTCCAAACTGACTAAATAGTATATTCTTTCTTAATAAGATTTACATTAATAATACAGTAAGCTATAAACAGTAAACAGAGTCTTATACAGTAGGCACAATCAAACCTTTGATTAACAGCCTAAGACATATACTGTTTCGGAATCTACATTCGTCTTTATTCCTCGTCAGTATAGCTAGGACTACAGGTATGAACATGAGCGTAAAAAGGCAAGGAAATTTCCTTGTCTAAGACTACAGGTATGAACATGAGCGTAAAAAGGCAAGGAAATTTCCTTATCTAAGACTACAGGTATGAACATGAGCGTAAAAAGGCAAGAAAATTTTATAAGTTTGACTGGGAGCTGCATTTCATTTCTGCAACAAAGTTGCTAAGGTCAATAATACCTTACAAATCGTTATACCTAAAACCGAAGAGAGTTTTCGTTTTTGTTGATAAATTTACAGTAAACATTTGCGTCTTGGTGTACTGTACGTAATTTTGCTACATAAAACTTTCGTGCAGAAATTTCGTGATATAAGTTTTGCGATTCTAATTAAAGATAAGAGTCACTAACAAGGACCAATATCAACAAACGTTTTTTAACAAAGTGTAGAGGTGGCGGAAATTTCACTTCTCAACAACATGCTATAAAAGACTTCAAGCAGGCCTTTTCACTAGTTGAATTGCCTTTGGGAATAATCTTGTGCTCGATACTTAGATTGGGCTGACCACCATAAATGTGCCAAACAACTTAAAGGTGCCAACTAAAACGGAATGAAATTTATATTTTCTACATTTAAACTTAAATTTTGTTTGCATTTAAAAAAAGTTTAGTGACTTTGTGCGATACTTTAATGACTAAAAACGAATTTACAAAAATTTACATTTTTAATGGAAATTTCCAGGCCTGTCCATGGAACGTATTTTTTTGTCCCATCCCATTCCATGTAAGTGCATGCCTGTCCCATCCCATTCCATGGATTCCAATCAAAATACAATTCAGCAGAAGTTGATAAATTTATGAAAATTTGAGTACAATGTGTACTAGATAGGACTACACGTACAAAGAGAGATACAAAACTACAAAATTTACTGACTTTGTTAACTTTGATGTACAGAAGAGTTCACAATTTATTATCATTCTGGCATTCATTATCATTGATGGGAAACGCAATGCGTGCTGTCCCATCCCATCCCACCCCATGATACATTTCCCATGGACAAGCCTAGAAATTTCCCTTTTTAATAGAAAATTTGGTGTTTTTGTAGTAATTTGCTATAATACCGATTCAACTTTACCGCAATTACTAAATTTACTAGTGATTTTTTTCTTGATCTTGAGATGTTACAACAACGGCTATTACGCAAAGAAAAAAAATGCCAGATCCTAAAGTTTGAGATATCAATGGTCATATAATTATACCGATCTCAACCGGTCTTTTTACAAAATTCCATCATTTTCTCGTACATAATCCCTAATCGTATTATCTGCTTGCATGACGTACATTCAAAGTACTTTAAATTATTTTGTGCTTCCGCTTTTTGTTCCGTTGCAACTTTTCAGTGGCCACAATATTATGTATCATATATTTTTAAATGGCAAAGAATCAGCAATTTAACGTCCACTTTATAGATCTCAAAGTCTCTGTAAGAAAAAGGGGTGCTGCACACGGACATGCAAAGTGCAAAATGCACTTTGCAACCAAGTATCGTTTTATAAAAATGTAGTTAAAAACGTTTCGTTTCAAAATTTCGAAATATTGGCATTGCGAAATAAGGCAGTTGTATGAGTGTGCAGTTGGGTTATGATTTTTTTTTTATTTGCAAATGCCTGATGATGGAAGTGATGAACTTTTGCATGTTATTGACGAACATCACTTTCTTTTTGGTTAACATTACAAAAACCTCGAGCACTCATGCCCCTAAAAAATCTTATGATTCACTGAAAAATCATGTTCAAATTATCTATCAAGACAGAGCGAAAATAGCAAAGTTCAGCATGTATTACTGAAACAGTACGTGACACACTCAATCATACGAATTACATTTGTTAGTAAAGAGAAGTAGCACGTTCATGGTAACTTCAAAAACTATATCCCTAAATATTTGTAATTTTGACGATTTAAAAAAAAAAGTTTATGATGCTGATTCTCGTTTGGCTACCACATTTGATCGTACTACCTCAACTACTGATGGAGCATCAACCCACTGAATCTGACTGTGAGCGTTTTTGGGCATGCTATGAAGAGTTAGGGCTAGTAAAAGAAGGGCTTTGTTAATGGTTAGAATATCAATTTTTACTTCTTTTAGTAATATTGATAGCTGAATCAAGCTTTTGCTCGCACAGGCGGTTTACAAATGATTTTGTACTGACTTGTTTGGAGCTAAATGAAAAATTTCGCTTTTGCTTAAAAAGTTGTTTAGGATGCTGTGGCTGTCTTATACTGGCCACAATTTAACCTTTCACAAGGTTCGAAAAATTAAAACACTTACAAGCAAAAAATTAATTTTTCAGAGAACATCTACCAAAATATATAAAGTATCCACAAAGTCCTTTTTTTACGACTATAAGTATGTGCTAATGCAGTACGTTTGACTACTTCGAGCTTTGCCGTAGGTTAGATCATTGCAATTGTCATTAGTAATTGTTCAGAATTTTTTGCTTTTCTCTTGTTCTAGTTATTTCATGCTGTTAAAAAATCCAAATTTATATTGTTTGTTTTTCGGCCATTTAACGGTCATTGACCTAAATTTGTAGTGAATTACCAAAAAAAATTAACCATTTTGGTCTCAATGACCAAAAAAAAAAGGATTGAAAAGGTTTTGCTTATTGTTGAATACAATCCCGAAAATCGCCCTCTTGCAATTGTAAAAATGACCACAAGATTTTTAAAATAGCAAAAAAATTACTAAATCGGACATTTGACCTAAAAGTCTGAGTGAAAAATAAACCCAAGACTCCGATATTTGCCAACGATTTGCTTTTCCATAGGCATTCTGTACAAGTTTTTAAAGTTTTTAATGCACTATTATCTAGGAGATTTCTTTTGTTTACCGTTATCTTTCGAAGTTTGTGCCTTTAATTGGCGCTTCAATCTACCACAGCTTTCAGCTTTTTCATACAGCAATTGCGTAATTTTGTACAGCGCTCATGCAAAGAACAAATTTGATTTGCAAATTATGCCTTACTAACTTAGTAAATATATAACCGTCCAAAAATCGAACGAAAAAATGCAATAGCCAACACTCAGCCGTATTTTTGTGGATCTCGTTCGCAACTACAGCTTCACTTTTTCGTTGCATCACTTTCTACTAATATAATGCTGAAAGAGCAAAATCACTAATAAAGTTTTGGCTATTAATACCTAAATTATAGGCCCTGCAGGCTTACCTAAAAGTTTAATTTTTTGAACATTTTGTGTGCTCTTTGCTTTTCATTATAATTGCAACAAAAAGTTTTGTTGACGCAAAATTTTCACCTCAGCTTCATTGCTAATATTATTAGTCTCCACTCATGGCCTACTTAATTAACACGGCCGTACAGCCTGCCTTGTCGATAAAAAATTACAAGGGTCTCTTTTCGCTAATCTCGTCTCGTGATGCGCTGTCTGTAAATAATTGCTTGTTGTTTTACATTGGGCTATGCATTTTACCGTAGCCAATTACGCAAAATATCTTCTTTTTCAATTTGAATTATATTGCAAATTAATGTTTAACTGTAAAATAATAATCAAGCTAGTAATGAAAGAAGATTATAGATTTTCTCAGCAGACGCAATTTTGAATAACATCTCTGAGATTAAAATCTCTTGTACGAAAGATTTATACAAAGTCAATTAGTGATGTAGTCAAGACCCTGATGGTCGAGACCGAGACCAAAACCGAGACTTGGAAAAAATTTGAGTCCAAGACCCGAGACCAAGACTTGAAAAAATTTTCGAGACCGAGATCGATACTCGAAGCACATGAAGAGGTGACGGCGTAGCTCAACTGTCAAGCGCCCGTCTTTAAAGTAGAGAAATTACACTTCAATGCCAACTGAAACTGGGCAATCCGTTCCTGTGTTCAAACTATCGCTGTGGTCCAGCTTGCAGTAACTACAGATTAGTAACAGAGCCAAAAAATCTTGAATGGCATATTATTGCAAGCAAAAATAATCACGAAACACAACGGAAAAAATTAATGCAACCGCAAAAAGTAAGCCTATACCAAAATCAAACAATAAGATTGTAATTGCATTTTAATGCAACCAGCATTTCTAGATTAACTAAAGATAGCCGAGATCAATGAGGTCTCATGATCAAACCTCTGGTACTAAAAATGTTTTTTATTTCCTGCTTTTTCATCGTCGTACTCTTTATGACCAAATTTTATACCCAAATTTTATTATGGCCGAATTACGAGACATAATGCAAATTGTTTCAACGTAAATAATGAAATAATACTTTATAACGAATTAACTCAAACTAAACACAACTGTCACTCGTATTACAAAGATATTCTTACAATATGTGTTACAAAGATATTCATATAAAATGCATCTTAAATTTGCTTAAGTTTCATTACCAAACTGCTCGTGGACCAATCTAGAGGAATTCGATTTCGAAGCGAGTTGCTAATTCAAATTAAAATAAAAGCTTTCATAAACTCGCGGCTTAGTGCATGGGCATTGAGCAACACTGCACCAAAGAAACAACGCAGCGGGGCGAGACGTTAGCGACACTACGTCCGATTTTGATCGGACCAAGAATCGAAACGCAGACCTCACGCTCCGATGGCAGTGTTTTTAACTACTAACGCTGACCGGTCGTTTGAATCTAAAATAAAGCGGGCTTGCTAAAGCAGTTGCATTCAGATAGTTATTTTAATGACAAGAAGGCTGTGGTGGAATGTGCGATTGTGTTTTCATAAACAAGACATCAAGATGAATGATTCAGTAACTTAGTGGTCCTAGTACACGGCAAACACCGTAATATATAACAAATACCTGAGTTACGGTATTATTTCTTATCAAGACTTTATTTCTCCGATACCGCCCTGAAAATCTTTTGGGGTCACGCGTCTTCCCATTCGGTGGCCTATGTTTATACCTCAGGTTTATACCTCAAGCTATTTTAATCTTCACTGGACCTAATTGTTACTCCTAATGTTTGATATTTACAAAAAAGCTGTGGTAAAGTAAACTTAAGTTCATCATTCTGAGTCTGCAATCTTAGCTGTATCAAACTACGAAAGATCTGTTCAACAGAATGAGACTGAAAACAATCACTTTGAGGTCTGAGCTGTCCTAATTAACCTTCCTTGACCAAACCTCATCGCACTGCCATGCTGCCACCTCAAACTCGGTCCACGTGCAAGGAACCTGAGCGAGAAAAAGGTTTAGAGCATTTACTACCAGAAAGCAAAAATGCAGACAGCGGCAATTAGCACCTTCAACAAAGATCAAAATCAAATAATAACGCTTAAGCGGCTTCTTCCCCTCCAGGCTGCTTTACATCACACCTTTCACAAGTAAATAACAAAGATAACAATGAATAACAGGTTGAGCAGTTTTCTCCCACGGCTCTACCTGAGTTTTTTCGAACCTCAAGTATCTCCCATTGAGTAGCCAATTATCAAAAATTGAGGTTTTATCGCAAAACTTTGTTTCTCACGATCTCAGTTTAAAAACATTGACGGAAATAAATGAAAATTGACCGAAATGAATAAATAAAAGAGATTGTTGGAGAGCAATTAAAACGGTGTTAAGACCTAGAAAGTCAATCGAATTTTTGTTTGCGTTGCTTGCATTAAATAATTAAATTCAAAATTTTACTCCTACGCCTAACCAAGATTTTGAGTCTCGAGACTTCTTATATTTCGAGACCATGATTTTTCGAGACCAAGACTCGAGATCGAGACTTGAAGTTCAAGTCCGAGGCGAGACCGAGACGAGACTTTCAAAAATGTGTCTCGAGACAGTTTCGAGACCCGAGACCGGTCTCGGGAACTCCATCACTAAAGTCAATCATGCAAACAATGTTCAAATGATGCAATACTGTAAAAAATATATAAAAGTTTGGTTTTCTCATTCTGATCATGCCATTGATATTGGGTGCTTAAAGTACTTATTTATTCGTTGACCAGTTTTCGTTTTTCGACCAGTTTTTGTTTTCACAGGAATTGTGTTTTGGAATATCCCCTAGGATTTTGAAATAAGAGTCTTCAGCACTTAAATTGAACGATTTTTGATGGTTTCTGGCAGTAGCGTAGCCTGGGGGGGGGGCGGGGGGGCTCGAGCCCCCCCCAATGGCTTGTGAAGTATGCAAAATCGCACGTTTTTGGTGCATTTGAGGCCTATTTTTTTTGAAAAATTGAAAATAGCCCCCCCATAGGAAAACAGCCCCCCCTCAAACGTTTGAATTTCCGATTTCGGCCGAAAAATCAGTCTCAATTTCGGTGAAGACCTTTTTATTTTGAAGACCACCTGATTTTGGGCGGAAAAAACCTTTGAATTTCTGAGCTTTCCGAGAAATTTCGTCTCAATTTTCGCACAAACCCTGTGAAACTGATTCAAGAACAATGAAAATTCGGGTCAAGGTCGTTTGCACTTTTCTCACTCTTTCAAAAAAGCCCCCCCCCCCTTTTCCAAATCCTGGCTACGCGCCTGGTTTCTGGTTATCCTGTTGTAAGGCGAGGAAAACTGAATATTTCTGGCCGTATACCTGACATTGCAGCAACAAACAACGCAGTTTATATCAATGTTAAATGCCAGAAAAAATCTACCACTAAACGGTACGTTGATGTAAATTAAATTGCAGGGCCCGGGCCCCCTGGAACAATATCATTGTTGGGGGCCCATTTAAATTGGTTGGTAAAAATTAAATTGAGGAGCCCGGGCTCCCTCGATCGATTTTATTGTTAATTACTGTAGCACGCGTGTACTGTTGTACGCGAAGATGCGAAAAGAAACTGAAACTGAAGAAACAATAGTCTTTTTTGTGACATTTTTATCATTGGTTGAATTTTAATTGGGGGGGGGGGCTAGGGCCCCCTGCCCCCCCCCCCCCTCCCTGGCTACGCCTATGGCTACCGTTACACTAAAAAATATTTTTCAATCAAAAAATAAATCAAAACATAAATATAGATGTAACTATAAAATCACAGTAAAAGGTTAAAAGCACAGCAGTCTGTTTCGTCCTAACGACTCGTCAGGTGCTATTGTAATCTGTAAAAGAAATGCTATAAACTAAAACGTCAAATTTCTAAAAGCTAAAACTGCATATTATTGAAAAACCTGTCAAGCTAAAACACTACCACAGACTGCAAATTGCAGTGTTGACATACCGCATTGATTAAAACATCGCTTAAAAAATCGCAAATTTATAGCTTGAATCAATGTTTTCGAAAATACAACTAACTCATAATCGTCAAAAATGGAGTAAATAAAGCCCTTCAATTTATCACGACTCTCTTAAATTGTGGCGGTCTGTAACTGCAGTAGTTCATAATACGTTTATTTCATATTTTTTGCTTTTATTAAAAGTAGCATGTTCTCAACTGACTCATTAAGTGTTGTGGAGTCTTATCTATTTTCCGTAATTTGGAAAATGCAAAATGACCCAGCAATATTTTTTTTCGGTGCAGTAAGTACTTTAATAACAAGTCGACTGCGATAAAACTCATAGCAAATTCTGCAGTAATTAAAAAATTGTAGTATTTTATAGCAAAAAATTTTTCGCAATCAAAGAAATATTAAAAAAAAAGTTTTGCAGATTCACTTTAAATTTAAAAAGACTTTGGGTCAACGTGACGTTGCCCTTCGACGATCATCTTTAACGAAATACAAACTTGAAAAAAGTATGGATGTGCTGAAAAATGTTTGTTTGGACTAAAATCTTTTTTTTGTGCCATCAACTATTGTACTTGTAACAATTTACTCATTTATTTTATAAAAAGTACCACAAGTGAAAAATTGTTTATTCCCCATAAACCCTCTGATACTGAACTGGCCTATTAGGTTTGTCCATTTGGCGAAGTTAAATGTGCTGAGAGCTGCTGATAAGTACTTAAACGTCGAAGCAGCGTTGTCCAGCTTTGCGTATCAAAATTTCGTTTGTCATATTCGTTTGAAATAATTGGTATTGACAAAATGACATTCGAGTAGTATCAGACACATTTGCGAAAGCGAAATAGCAGAGGTGGAGTCGAGGACACAAGGCTCGAGGCCAAGGACACCAAAAAAATCCGAGGCCAAGGACAGCCTTTCCGAGGACAGACACTCTCGAGGCCAAGGACAGGAATGCTCGAGGCCAAGGACATAAGCGCAAGTGCTCTCCAAAAAAAAAAAAAAAGGTCTTCACAAAAATTTTTCAAGCGATCCCCACGAAAAAACGTTTTCCAAAAATTTTTTCAAGCGCTCCACAAAATTTTAACAATTCAAAAAATAGTGCTGTCCTCGAGCCGAGGACAGGCCAATTTTCGAGGACTTGAGGCCTCGAGGCCAAGGACTTGACCTTCGAGGCCAAGGACTTCAAAATGTGTCCTCGAGGACTCCACCTCTGCGAAATAGTAAAGTCATTTGAAAGCGGTTTTCTCGTTTGTGCATACAGCAAAAAATACCCTCTGCTGTACTTCGCCGATCATTCAAATTATTTACCGGAAAAAATGTCATATAACCCTACAAACATGTTATGATTGTTTTGGAAATTTTGTTAAACGTTTACATGTTAATGCTGTTTTTGGAATTTTTTACCGCGTTTTTGATTTTTGGATTTTTTTGATTATTGCATTAACAATGATCTGTCGTCTGTAGTGACTAAAGTAAATAGTGCAAACTTTTCGCCATATAGGAATCAAAATTATTTCATTTCCTTCACTTCCATTACAGATTTTTTTTGCTTTCGTATCTATCTTATAATGACTTTTTTTTCCCCGACTACTGTTATATAAACTGAGCACTTTTGTTCCGTCATCAACAATACTTTTGGAATTACATTAAAGCAGTTGAGCTATAAATCAGCAACCATCAAATTTTTTTGTCGCTAAGCTTAAGCAAGGTTTTAATAAGAAAGAAAAACAAGCTACAACTTAGCTTCGACAATTTCAGTAACTACATCAAACAATAAGACTTCTGTAGATTTGTAAAACAGGATAATTGCAATTTAATAATAAAAACAGCAGCATAATATTGAAATCATTGTTATATTCGCTGATCAAGATGGCGGGGACCTAGGCAACATAGCTCCTTTTGAAGAAATGTCACTGCAGTGGCTAGCCGTTGGCAACTCTGTACCCCAATTGATGGCCAAGAATTGCGCTTGATTTTTTTTGTTCCAGGGATGAACGAGGTATTGCGCAACAATCCGGCCGATTTTTGCAATATAATGACACTACGCTCCATAAATCAAAAAAGTGGTTGCAATTAAATACAATTTTTGATTTGAGAACTGATAATGAAAAATTAATGCAATTTCCTAATCGATAAATAAGGGGGAACCAGCAATATAAATCAACAGCAATCTATACAAACCTACTGTATATAAAAAAAAAAGCTTTTTTGGTAGTGCAACAAAATTATTTCTGCACTATCTTGATGTCCTTCATGGTCGACTCCTGGGAAGCCTTGTCAACTTCCACTGGCAGTTAGGTGGCTATAACAACCACCAACCCTGCAGCTCCAATTATATTTCACATTGTAGCTCAAGTCATATAAGCACAGAGGTTGGAGCTGCAGGGTTGGTGGTTGTTATAGCCACCTAACTGCCAGTGGAAGTTGACAAGGCTTCCCAGGAGTCGACCATGAAGGACATCAAGATAGTGCAGTTTTGATTTCCGTGGTCACGCAGAGGGGAATCCTTGTAGTAGGGATAGTCTATGGCTGTCCTTACTTCAAGGATCCAGCGACTTTTTCACTTGTTTCTAAAGTACCACAAGTGAAAAAATCGTTTATTCCCTACTAAACCATCTGCCTCTGTGCAAGCCAATAAGGTTTGCCAGTTAGGCCAACATGTTTGTTCAGCTGGGAATACCTTTGAAAAGATAGCTGAGGGCTGCCGATGAGAGCTAAAAGCTCGGAACAGCGCTGTCCAGCTCTGTGCTTAAAATTATTTCTCTAAGTTTACGATTTAATTAGTCAATTGACCATGATTTTTATTATCATGGCAATTGGTCTTACAAACTCCAAACGACAAAATTTATTGCAATAGAGTATGCTACTGACAATTGCGATTAATAGTGATCTTATTGCTGCTGACATGATATGAAAAGAGATTAAAATGTTTTTCAGATTTATTATTTTACTGTGTGTTATTTGATAAGTGTTCAGATATCGTAAAATAATGAAGTTTAGCTGCTCTTTGCCATTAGCTGTAAGTCTGTATGTGATACTATGCTGCAGTTATGGTAAGTACTATAAAGTTAAAAAAATTAGAAGGCTTAAAAGATACCAGTAAAAGATACACATTGCAGTTTTTTAACGGTACAAGAAGTTTAGTTAAAAATTTAAAAACCTACTACAGACTGTTTCCCTCGAATGTGTTTGTCTGGAGGGATGGTAACTAAACAAAAAACAGTAAAACACCACAATACTATGTTTCTGGTCCATAGACGTAGCCAGAGGGGGGGGCAGGCCCCCCCATTTGAAATGTCATCAATGACAAAAATGTGACAAAAAAGCCTAGTGCTCCTTCTATTTTTTAGCATTTTTTGCTTACAACAGTAATTAACAACAATTTTGATAATCAGAGGCACCGGGCCCCCACAATTCAATTTTTGCCAACCAGTTTAAATGTATAACCCGGAAGAAATTGAGAGTTTTGTCCTAAAACTTGCTGTTTCAGGCCCTTATCTAACCTTTTTTTTTGAACCTAATGCAATAACCAGGGCCGGATTTACCATAATATGGCACATTACCCGCTAGGGCTCCCGCACTCACGTGGAGAGACTTTTTTTGGTCTTCACCTACAGTATATTTGCAGAAAAATGTTGCAAAAATCTCCAAAGTGCCGAGGGCCCCGCGCAATGTAAATCTGGCCCGGGCAATAACATGGTTAGTAGGTGTAACCATCTATTGTACCATTTTTAAACAACAATCCACCTCCACTTCGCTGGTTTTTACGCGACATAAATCTTTTGAAAAAAAAATTAGCTAGGGGAATGCTCATTGAACAAATTATTGAATTTGAATTGAGGGGGCCTGGGCCCCTGGCCGTGCATGTACTCCTTCAACTAGTTATTTTTAGAACAAAAAAATCTCTTAAGGAAAACCTTCGAGTGGACTCTTATTTACTGCTAAAATATTGAACAAAGCAAAGTACTTTGCTTTCCCCTACCTGGGCCGAATCACTTACAAATTTTAATCCCAAATTGCAAAATTTTAAACGTGTTTTGGACTTATTGTAAGTAAAAGGAGGATTGAACAATTTATCTTTTTTAATTGGCTTTCAAATGTTACAAAATCTAGGTCTTTCAAATGGCTCTAAACACAAGTAATTGGGATCCAATGGAATTAAAATAACTAGTTTTTCCAAAAAAATTAAAAAAACTGTCCAGCAGCTGGGGGCTTCACCCCCAGATCCACATAGCCTCCGGCGGCTGAGGAATCTGCCCCCAGTACCCTGTCGGTGATACGTTTGAGTTGCACTGGTTTGCTCAATACGTCTCCCAATTGACACTTATTGGGGGGATTTAAGCCCTCTCATTATAGCAAAATTCTGGTTATGTGCCAACACAGAGGCTATGGCTTCTGATCTTCCAATCTACAATATCTTTCTTCCACAAAAAAGTTCCTCTTTTCAAAATTTATGATGACGTCATTACATGTGATTTATGCTTTGGGCCCCCCACTCAAAAATCCTGGCTACGCTTATGCTCTGGTCCATGTCCTTTGAGCACTTTGGAAACTGGGTTGACAGTGTACAAGTTGCCATTTTTGTTAAGGTTTAAACTTGCTTGAGTATAATTTCGCTTGCGGTGTAGATTCTTTTTGCTATTAATTTTTTTAAAAGTTTGCATTAATCATAAGAATTTTTTTGCAGCGAATTTTAAATTGACCGGAAACATACCGCCTACTGTTAATACAAGCACCACACATAAATTGTAGCCTGTATCAGTTTATCGTAGACAAAATTTTGAAGCAATAAATATCACCAATAAAGTTTTTTGTGTGATGTCGCTAAAGGGCAGTTGTTGAAATTATTTTGCATAATTTTGTTTTAACAAACTTATAAAATATTTGATTAAAAACAGCAAAGCCTTAGTAAAATAGCAAATGTTTTAAACGTTTCGGACTTAACTATCGTCCATCATCAGTAAAAAATGAAATCTTATTCAAAAAGAATTAAAAAAAGTTTTGATGATTAAGCCCAAAACGTTTAAAAGTTTATCTGTTTTAACCAGATTTTGCTGTTCTAAATCAGAATAAATAAAATTGCCGAGCAATCAGTATCGAAGGTTATGCAATATCGTTTATATTTTTCAGTCGTAGCAATCAGCCTTAATTCTTTTTCCGGAGTAAATGACAGAAGTGAGAACGATGGTTCAGGAAGCAACGAGGAAGCAAATTACATGTCAGACCGAATCATGGAAGCCAATGAACGTGAGTTCTTTTTTTTGCATTTTGCGCTGCTTTTACAAATTTCTTACGTGAAACACATCATGGACAAATTCACGCACACTGGCCTTAAACGTAACTTTGAACCGCATTCTTGGCTAGGCGTAGTAACTAATTGAATGTTATATTCACCACAACATTAAGATTACTGCAGTTTCAAGTAGAAGCTAAAACTAATTGCAATCAGACCAATGCAGGTACTTAACACTCTGCAGCTAGCCAGTTTCTTTATTTAAAGCGCCTGAAACTCTGCAGCAGCTGCATATTGGGTACTTTTAGCATTACTTCACCTCAGCTTTTAGCCTTCGTGGTAAATTTACAACATTTTTAAGGAGCCCATATGTTGGACCGCTTGTACGAAGGAGATATCGAACTTGATGTGGTACGTTAAAGATGTTATTCTGTAGTTATTTTGTTTAATTTGCTTCATTAAAAAATGTGGTCTTTCAAAATGCCTGAAAATGCTACTAAATTTCAAACCAGAAATTATCATACGCTAAATTATCAAACGCTACGGTTTAGTAAGAGTTTAAAACTAGCTTTTATCTGAATACCGGTTTTGTCTGTAAAGGAATGATTTCGTTGTTCATCATTCTCATGAACACATCTTCTAACTTGTACTATTTGATATCATACTTATAGCACTTACTTTTGTGTGTTATTAATTTCGTACTGCAAAAATTTTTTCACCATATATGCAAAGGTATATAGAATAAGATATTTTTTAACGACTTGGCAGTTTAAACTACAATATTTCAAAATTTAAACCAGGTTTAGCTTCATCCATTGATTGGTTTTGATACGCATTTTTTTCTTGTTTTATTTCAGTACATATGAGTACAAAGCTTTGTGTTAAATTTTGTTTCGAAGATTTTGTTCAAGTTCAATGCTGTACTCTGTTTTCTTTTAGTTTCGAAACGCTCACGGAGAAAAATGGCCTAAAAGTTCTGATGGTCTTGTTAGGATTCCTTATGTTATATCACAAGAGTTCAGTAAGTACACGAAACTTGATGACAATAAAAATTATCTTTGCCAACCGTTGAATAAGTCTATCATCTGCGGGAACATAACATGGGCCTTTGGTCTAAGAGAATCGAGTAAAGGAGATAATTATGAAAATAGGATTAACTTTTAACATCAGCGAAGCCTATAGGAACTAGATGTTTATTTTGCGGGGGGAAAATAATACGGGGCTTCCGCCAGTTCCATTTCACCATCATTCTCCCGTCAGGGTATTTGTCTGTGAATTGTCTCTTGATGTCAAAGATGTAGCACCCTAGTTTAAGCCATCAAAAAGACTGACATTTTTTTGGGTCCATTTGGGGTTTTTTGGGGGGTTGGTCCCCCCAAATTATGTCAAAATAGTTTTGTCCTAAAAACTTCTACGGACACCCAAAAAAAATAGCGCGCTTGCTCATGGTGTTAAGAAAGTGCTTTTTGGGGCGTCTTCACAGAGAATGAAACCTGATACCCTCTGATCATACCTACTGTAGTATCAAACAAAAAATATTCAAAGCAATTTTGTCGTAATGGAAAAAAAATTGATTTGCTAAATTCAATATAATGTTGGTTTGATAAAAGCGATAACCAACCAGAGTATTGAACCCAGGTCTTAGGATTCAAGCACTGGCGGCTTTAACCATCCGGCCACGGCAGCATACGAGCGTAGGTGACTACCTCCAAAGTACGTCAAAATATTCTTGTCTTTAAAATTTCTAGTGATCGGAAAAGAAACTAGCGCACTAGCTTAAGGTCTTTGGAAGCTGATTTTTGAGACGTCTTCACAAAGAATGAAACCTGATACCCTCTGATCATATCTAGTGTCAAACTAAAAATAGTATAAACGATTTTGTCGTAATCGAAAAAAAATTGATGAGCTAAAGGTAATATAATGTTGGTTTGACAACAGCGATGACCAACCAGAGTATTGAACACTGGTCTTACGTTTCAAGCACTGGCGCCTTTAACCATTCAGCCATGGCAGCAAGCGAGCGCTCATGATTAAAATCACTTAATAAACTTCGCTGTCACAAGTGTAGGGTGCATGTGCCCCAAACCACGTGACGTAGCGCCTCCAAAATTGGAGGGACGCAAGTTCATGTATAGGCTTATCATCTGTCCAAATTTCAAGTTTCTAGCTGTGGTGGTTTTGGAGTTTTTGTCCCATAATGTGATTTGCTTAAATAAATAAACAAAGAAAAAAGAAAGTGTCGGAATCGTCATGGTTTATTTTTGAGAGCTGAAAGGGCATGCCCAGACGCTTCTAAATTCGATAGTTTTATTCTCCTAGTGCTATTAGTTTTCGATCTAGACCTGTTTAAATCTACAATTGGCATTTCACTTTTTGGCTCGGAAACCCGTATCACGTGACCGATTGCCCCCAAAATTGGCACTAAGAATGATCTGTATGTGCTCCAGCCAAGATCAAAATTTCAAGTTTGTACCTTCAGCCGTTTCAAAGTTATAGCGTTTTTTAATTTTGTTTACGAATTCGAAATTTTTCACGAAAAAACATAAGGACTTCCGACGCAAAGCGTCGCGGAAGTCCCAATTAGTGTTCGAGTGTGTAGAGGGTCAGCCAATGAAACGATATACTAGAGTTCGATTTCCGGTCGGATCACACCAAAGACTAAAATTAGTATTCACAGCTTCCTGCTTGAATTCACTGCTTCTCTTTCCTGCTTCCGTTCAGTGTTTATTCACCAAGTTACCTTGGCCAGGAGACAGCAAAGGGACCTTTCGGTCTTCGAGTCAACCTGCCACCTGCCCACTGTTTACCACACACGGCGGAGGCTTCACACTGTCCTTTTAAATGCTGAACCTCAAGCAGGGAAGCAGTAAATACCAATTTTTATAGTCTTTGGTTTGACCCAACCGCGAATCGAACCAGAGTCTACCGCATTAGAGCTCTATCCACTCGACCACTGATCGGTTAATATGAAATTGAAATTTGATCGTGTGAAATTTGAAGCCAGCATTGTGTGTGATAGCTAGGTGTGCAGGTAGCAGCTTGACTGGCAAAACAAAAGGTCTCTTCGCGAGTCTTCTATCCAAGGCAACTTGGTGAATAAAAATTGATTAAAATTAGGTAAAAGCATCATGCTGTGCCTACAAATTAATGTAAGCAATGATAAAATTGCTTTTGTTCTTTTATAGAAAGTTTCTTTTGCAGCTGAAAACTTCGGCATGATTTTCTTATTACGTAATTTATTAATGTTGGTTTGGGAAAGTTGTCATAAGTTCAGTGTTGAAAAAAGAAACTCTTCAATCAAAGTTTTGAATCCTCATAATGATTTTTATTTAATGGAATTAATCTCTTATTATACTCGCTGTATTACGCCGAAACGTGTAGCGAGTTGGCGGGATTAATCTTTAAGTCAATGCGCCTACGGGTAACGCAGCTCTTTTCAACAAAATGCCGCAGCGGTGACGAGCCGTTGCCAACAGTACTCTGACCAATTTGACTGGCCCGAGGTTTGAACCTCAGACTTCTCGATCCAAAAACGAACACCTTACCGCTCAATCAACTGGCCAGTTGGGATTATCTCAAAACACAATCTCGTCTAAGTCATTTTGGGATTATCATCGAACTTTCAAAGAGCCATTCAAGTGGATAAGATTTAGGGCTTTACTTTCACAATTTCAATAATTACCTCAACACTACAACATTTGGTTAAATTCTAAAGAACGTCGCACATTTTACTGTAATTGCAAAAATATGAACATTGAACAATTTCTGCGTAATACGTACTGTCAATAATAATTTCAAAAACTAATTCAAATTTAGTAAAAAGACTAAACCAGCGGAATTGCTATCACTTTTCAAAAGTTTATGCATATACTGTACGGTATTATTTATCTTCAGTGAATTACAGTAGAGTGCAATGCTACAGCGAAGATGGTTTAACTATAAGTAAACACCGATATGTTTAAGAATAATTATACGAGTGCACTGGCTTTAAAGCTTTTTTACTGAAGTCGGAAAATTCACATGCATTATCATCTTTCTAATCAAGTTGGAGAATAGACTTTTTATTAGTAGACTGAAAACTGACAGCTTTTTTTTTTCACGGTTTATTTTCCTAGAATATGCCGATTCGTCCAATCAGCGTGACTTTTTTCTTCTCGGTTCACTGGTGCTAAGAGTATGTCCAATGAAATCAGTCGAACACGCGTGACCACAATAACACTCCGCAACATGAACAAACTTTTTTCTTCGATCCTCTTCTCTCGTTCTCCGCTTGTCTGTTTCCTGTCAACTAAATAAAGAGTCTATGATTAGAGTGACTGAAATAAAGTACGTCAACTTTTTTTGAAGTTTAGCACCATATTTTTATAACAGGTACTGAAAATTTGACGGTCATTCAAAGTGCTATAAGCAGTTTTACGAACCACACTTGCATTCGTTTTGAACCCAGAAAAGGTGAAAAGAAATATTTATCCTTTGAAAATGGACGAGGGTATGTATTAGTAACATCGTATTGTCGTTGTACAAGTAATTGTTAGCAGTAAATCGCAAACGAAACACGGCTATTTGGTAAAGCTATAATTACTTTTGACAATGTGAGAAGTAGTTTCATGAAACGTCAAGTTATGTTTTTAATTGTCTTGGCTTTGCGTTTTATATTAAAGATATTTCGTTGTTCCGAACATTATGCTCCGACGATTATTGGAAGTTTACAATAAACAATATACTGTGCTGCGTAGAACTATCCTTAACAAGAATGCAAATGAAAACGAACAAGCGACTTGAGTTTCAACTTTAGCTCATATGAGCAGGCGTATTAATAACAAAAAGCATAAGCAGCTGCTACGAAACTAATTAAGAATATTTGGCATAAAGTTCGTTATGTTACAGCTGTTCTTCATTCGTCGGCCGAAGTTCCCACAACAAGCAAGTTCTTTCTTTAAATATTGCACTTTGTATCTCCAAAGATGTTATCCTCCATGAATTAATGCACGCAGTTGGTTTTCTTCATGAACATTCTCGAAGTGACAGAGATGATTATATCCAGATCAAAACAGAAAACATTCGCGGTATGACATTATCACCAAGTGTTCATATTTGGATTGTGTCTTGCTTTCTGACATTACATGAACCCACTAGTTGCTAACACTAAGTAACACCAGCACTAGCAGTGAACGGTTTTACATGAGACTTTGCAAGGGTTTTCATGAACAAAAAACAAAAACAACTCGTCATAAAAGATATCACATTAGTTATGCAGACTATTTATGGCCGTTGTTTTTTTATGAGTATTTACAAAAAAGGACCATTCTAGCGACGTTGTGCCATCGAATTTTAACGGTAGTAATATCTGCAATAGAAGCTTTTGCAAAAAAAAATAACCAATGCCAGCAACAGATAATGGAATTGAAAGCTTTTATCAACATCAATACAAAATTTAATGCAAAAAGGTTGAATATGCCAGTGTACAGTATTCAACAATAAACCAAATGAATGAAAATTCACCTCAGAATTATTTCTTGTGTGGTCTACGCGCATTAAGTAGATAGTAAGTCATCAAGCTCATTTGCTTGTCAAGTCAATAGGGTGGTAGAAGTTTAGCTCTGCAACAAGACACAATAAAACGCAAGCAGCAACACCCCGACCACTTGACAATGGGTCTAAGCAAATTTGAACAAATTAAGCAAAACCGGAAGCAGTTTTCCCAAACCACTGCCCTGGAACCAAGCTAAGCTTAATTCCAACTCCAGTCAGCAAGGCTGGCGCAAACCAAAAAAGCATTACCATAAATTTGAGGCTTTGGTATCCCTTACCAATCTTTGAAAGATTTAGGTAAAGAAAATTGAGTAATAACGGTACCAGCAAAGTCCAAAGTAAACCAATTTTTGAAATCCATTGTGTTCAGTCAATTTCTAGACCGAAATATCACCAAGCAAAAAAGTCATGCGAGGGGAAAAATGTTTGGTATATTCGAGAATTTTGAAAGTAACAACCTTCCATGCAATATATCATATGCTAATCACTTTCATAAATAACAAACATCAGAAGTAGCATGTTTTTTCGATTCTCGGTTTAACCAGTCAGCATGCAGTCTTTTTAAAACGCAATTACAGCCTCTACAGTAGATTATTCATGCACATTATCTTTTCGAATGCAGAAAAACTTGATTGAATTTATTGCTTGCAGACAACGCAACTAAAAACTTCATAAAGTTATCGACGACAACGAATTTGGTTCCTTATGATTACACCAGCATTTTGCATTATTCTCCAGGAGTATTTACAAAACATTACTTCTTGAATTCAATGGAGGTATTGTACGATGTAGCTGATTATAAGTAGTTTCAAAGAATAGAACGAATATGCAAGCATAAAAATAATTATGTCCGCTACTCTTTCGCCTTAGCAGAAAATGTTGGCTTGCCATATTCTTGAAATAGAAAATTGCTACAGAATATCAGAAAATTGCAATTTTCAAGTATTTGAAGTGAAGAATAAACAAAGGTCTTCACCGCATGATACCTACGGTGAAATTAAAAAAGAGCTGTAGAAAATTTGGAATTAAAGATCTACAGCTCTACATTTTGCCAAGCGATTTATCAAAACTCTTGCATTTTTGTTCATTAAATTATAGGTAACAAATAGCAAAATTACTTGTAATAATGAGTGTATAAAGCAATAACCAGTTAAAGAAATTGACAAATTGCACATACTGTAAAATATTCTATTTTGGGAATAGTCTTTGTACTGTAGATCAGGAGTGCAGAACTTTTGTGATAGAAGGCCAAATTACCCTAGCGAGGTTGAGTGCGGGCAATACTCACATCCACGAAAATCGAATGAGAGAAGAAGTCTTGTACATTGGTGCAGCATTAGACATCGATAGAAAAAAAAAAGATAAAAACCATAAAAGATCTAAGTTTCCTGCCGAAAATTTTCGCTGACGTCAATTACATCTTCTGTTCGCTATAGCAGGTGATAACTTTAGAGCGGACCAACATTGCATTTTCGATGTTGGCCACATTGTTTTTTTTACTGCCGCAAACGGCCAGATTCCCGGATTTCGGGCATCCCTGCTCTAAACGATGTGAACCAGCACTAGTTTTTTAACTTCAATAATACAAACAGTAGCACACACTGTACGAGGTTAAAAAATTTACACCTTTATAAAAAGAACCCGCTATTCGCAGGAGCTTTAAAAAAACCGGCCAGTTGGTTGAGCGGTAACGCGTTCGTCTCTGGAGCGGGAGGTCTGAGGTTCAAATTTCGGGCCGGTCAAATCGGACACAGTGTTGCCAACGGCTCGCCACCGCTGCAGCATTTCTTGGAAAGGAGCTGTGTTGCCCGGGCGCAATGATGCGGAAATGGGCCCCGCCAACTCGTCACACGCTTCGGCGTATTACAGCGAGTATAATGAAAGATTCGATTTGATTTTGATTTTTAATGAACTTTGAATTAACTTTGTTGCTGTTCGCGCTGTACATCGTAGATACAATCATGCATGTTTCATCAGGTTTATTCAAATAGTTATCCTGCACCAAAATTTGGATTCGGTCATCAGTTAAGTGCTTATGACATTGAAGAAATCAAGTACTACTACTATTGCGGTGAGGATAATAAGTTAAATAAATTTATCGATGCAAAATGCAAATTTTTATTATCCTTCAAGCTCTAAAAGCGCCTTTTCTTTGCATACCGGTGCTAAAAATTTTGAAAGTAAATTTATTGACTAGTGCAAATGGCACTTTGGAAGTAATTTTACCGCAGTTTAACCTTGACCCTGCATTTACACTAAAAATGTGTTTAAAATTGCCAAAGAAAATGTTTTTTTTAAAAGTGATTCTGAGCAAGAAAATATCATTCAACAACTTGAGAAAGCTAAAGCATCAGAAAACATATGGTGTTTTTACACTGCAACATTTCTTTACCTAGTATACTAGTTGCTTCATTACAACAAATCACTCCGAGTTCTTTGCTACCTTTTTTGCTAAAGATTTAGGTTTGGTTTATTGGGACTTCCGCGACGCTTTGCGTTGGAAGTCCTTATGTTTTTTTCGTGAAAAATTTCGAATTCGTAAACAAAAATAAAAACGCTATAACTTTGAAACGGCTAAAGGTACAAACTTGAAATTTTGATCTTGGCTGGAGCACATACAGATCATTCTTAGTGCCAATTTTGGGGGCAATCAGTTTCGTGATACGGGTTTCCGAGCCAAAAAGTGAAATGCCAATTGTAGGTTTAAACAGGTCTAGATCGAAAACTAATGGCACTAGGAGAATAAAACTGTCGAATTTAGAAGCGTCTGGGCATGCCCTTTCAGCTCTCAAAAATAAACCATGACGATTCCGACACTTTCTTTTTTCTTTGTTTATTTATTTAAGCAAATCACATTATGGGACAAAAACTCCAAAACCACCACAGCTAGAAACTTGAAATTTGGACAGATGATAAGCCTATACATGAACTTGCGTCCCTCCAATTTTGGAGGCGCTACGTTACATGGTTTGGGGCACATGCACCCTACACTTGTGACAGCGAAGTTTATTAAGTGATTTTAATCATGATCGCTCGCGTGCTGCCTTGGCTGAATGGTTGAAGTTGCCAGTGCTTGAAACCTATGACCTGGGTGCAATACTCTGCTTGGTCATTGTTTTAATCAAACCAACATTATATTGAATTCAGCATATTGATTTTTTTTCGATTACGACAAAATCGTTTATACTATTTTTAGTTTGACACTAGATATGATCAGAGGGTATCAGGTTTCATTCTCTGTGAAGACGTCTCAAAAATCAGCTTCCAAAGACCTCAAGCTAGTGCACTAGTTTCTTTTGCTATCACTACAAAATTTGTTGACAAGAATATTTTGACGTACTTTGGAGGTAGTCACCTACGCTCGTATGCTGCCGTGGCCGGATGGTTAAATCCGCCAGTGCTTAAACCTAGGACCTGGGTTCAATACTCTGGTTGGTTATCGCTTTTATCAAACCAACATTATATTGAATCTAGCATAATAATTTTTTTCGATTACGACAAAATTGCTTTGAATATTTTTTGTTTGATACGAGGTATGATCAGAGGGTATCAGGTTTCATTCTCTGTGAAGACGCCCCAAAAAGCACTTTCTTAACACCATGAGCAAGCGCGCTATTTTTTTTGGGTGTCTGTAGAATTTTTTAGGACAAAACTATTTTGACATAATTTGGGGGGACCAACTTAGTCACGTTCGCGCGCGTGCTGATTGGCCGAATAGTTAAAGTCGCCAGTGCTTGAATCCTAAGATCTGGGTTCAATACTCTGGTTGGTTATCGCTTTTATCAAACCAACATTATATTGAATTTAGCTTATTAATTTTTTTCCATTACGACAAAATCGTTTATAATATTTTTTGCTTGACACTACATACGACCAGAGGGTATCAGGTTTCATTCCTGTGAAGACGCCCCAAAAAGCACTTTCTTAACACCATGAGGCAAGCGCGCTACTTTTTTTGGGTGTCCGTAGAAGTTTTTAGGACAAAACTATTTTGACATAATTTGGGGGGACCAACCCCCCCAAAAACCCCAAATGGACCCAAAAAAATATCAGTGTTTTTGACGGCTTAAACTAGGGTGCTACATCTTTGATATCAAGAGACAATTCACAGTCAAATACCCTGACGGGAGAATGATGGTAAAATGGAACTGACGGAAGCCAGTGCTTAAAACATATAAGACCTGGGTTCAATTATCTACTTGGCCATCACTTTTATCAAACCAACATTATATCGAATCTTGCATATTAATTTTTTTTCGATTACGACAAAATTGCTTTGATTATTATTTTTTGACCCTAGGTATGATCAGAGGGTATCAGGTTTTATTCTCTGAGAAGACGTCCCAAAAAACACTTTCTTAACACCATAAGACAAGACAAATTTATTTCATTGCTCAGTAACAGCATTAAGAGAAAACTATAATCAGCTTCGGTTTCAAAAGGCGACAGGGAAGTTGCAAAAGACCTGGCGGTCATCGAGTCAAGCAACCACCCTCTTGTCATAGAGGCAATTAGTGCCAGTATCATGGATGGTTTTCACTACTTTGCCTAAGTGAGTTGCGACATTTTGACGATTTCGTAAAAAAAAAAAAAAAATGACGATCCGTCATCAGCATGAACTTTTTGTGTGACCAAAGCAGACATTGGCTTAATTATATCATGAAGGAGTATGCACACTTCATCAACAAAAATCTTTGATGCTAATATTTGTACGAAGATAATAGGAAGTTTTTGTAGCTATATTTGAATTTTTTGTGCGAGAATGCCCTAATATTTTTGGGAATGCAATTCCAAATCCTGACTCCTTGATATTTAATGCACCTCTGCAATTTATTAGTACGGTAACGAGGTATGTTTAAATTGTTACAATCACTCGACTGCCTCGTAGTTCGACCGGAGCGGTCATTAAGTTTACAGAAATATTTGTGAAATGAGTTTGGAGTTTTGTTGTGTGAGGAACCATTAACAAATTTCGCAACTTCAAATTTGAACAAGTCATCAATTTGCAGTATTTTCATTTGGAAGTAATATGGATCTACTGAATCTCGAAAGTGAGCACCAACAATGGCTCTTATGGCTCGATTTTGTCGGGATTTTAATTTCTGTAAATAAGTAGGATACGTTGCTCCCGATATAATTATACCATACAATAGTAACGGATGTACTAATGCATAGTAGAGTTGTAACATGACAGTTTGAGGAAGAGTTTGTTTAAGTTTATTTCGTTATCAATGATAACTCCCAGGTATTTGGCGCAACTGACTATATTTACAGGAGTTCCGTTACATGAAATGTTTAATTGGGAAATTGGCGTTTTAATTCGTTTAGGTGGAATGATTACGATATTAGTTTTTGCTGGATTGACGGATAGCTTATTCACAGTGCACCACAAATGGAGATGATGTAGTTCTTTATTAAGATTAATCTCAAGTTGTTCGGAGTTTGAACCTTTTACTAATAAGCACGTATCGTCTGCAAATAATCTTGGTTTGCTTTCCAGTGAATCATGTAGATCGTTAATGTATATCAGGAAAAACATAGGACCTAGTGACGATCGTTGGGGAACCCAAACTCTAATTGGTTTTAGGTTGGATTGACTTTGGTTTATAGATACAAACTGTTGTCTGTTATCAAGATAGGAGCGGATTAAAGTATATGCAACGCCTCGAATGCCATAGTTATTTAACTTTGTCAAGAGATTGTTATGCGACACTGTGTCAAATGCTTTTTTAAAATCGACGAATGCTAATCCCGTATAGAAATGATCATCAATGTTATTGTAGGATGAGGTGACAACGTCCAACATCGCATGTGATGTGGAAATGTTGCTTTGAAAACCATACTGATTTTTGTATATTACATTGTGTTTTTTGAAAAAACTGCTAAATCGCACAAACAGAATCTTTTTTATGATTTTTGAAAAGCAAGTTAAAATGGATATGGGGAGGTAATTATTCATTTCCTCTTTTGCTCCACTTTTGTAAATAGGAGTGATCCTTGCAATTTTGCAATTTCGGGGAAATTCCTTCCGTAAATACAAAGTTGAGTAATAGACGGTGCAATTACGTGTCTGGCAGCTTTGAGAAAAAATGATTGGATGTTGTCATGCCCCACCGCTTTGTTTTTTAGAGAAGTAATTTGGTTTAGGACTTCGTTGGTACTTGGCGGATCAAGATAAATTGAGTCTAAAATCGTTTTTTTAAGAAATCTGTAGGTTTTTTAGTTGTTTCACTATTTATGGTATCTGCCAAATTGGAGCCGATTGTGCAGAAGTAATTATTAAATTGGTTCGCAATGGTGTTAGGGTCGTCGGTAATGTGATCGTTAACTTTGAGTGCTAATGGGGGTTCAAGGGTTGATTTATGCAATACCAAACATATCATTTCCCTCGTTTTATGCAAGCTTTTTTTTTGCTAGCAAATTCAGCGTAATAGTAAATCTTTTTAGACGAGATTTAGTTTTTGTAAGCATGTTCGAGTAACGCCGAAAGAAGTTTTTTTCACTGTATTACCAGTAATGAAATGAGTTCGAAACATTGAATTTTTTTTCTTATAGAAGTTAGTATTCCTTTAGTTATCGAGGGTTTTCTTGCAAGTTTTCGTTGTTTACGACTCATACGCCCAAGCGGGGCATGCTTGTCGATTGTTTTTTCAATTATATTCAAGCAAGCGCGCTACTTTTTTTGAGTGTCAGAAGAACTTTTTAGTACAAAACTATTTTGACATAATTTGGGGGGACCAACCCCCCCAAAAACCCCAAATTGACCCAAACAAATATCAGTGTTTTTGACGACTTAAGCTAGGGTGTTGCATCTTTGATATAAAGAGACAATAAAAAGACAAATACCTTGACATTGTTTGGGGGTACCAACCTCCCGAGGACCCCTCCAAGTGGCCACCCCAAACATCAATTTTTTGAACTGCTTAACATAGGGTGCGTGTTTTTTTTGATATCAGTCGTTATTTAAGAAGAAAATATTTTGACGGGGTTTGGAATTCCCCCCCCCCCCCGTTGGGGAACCAAAATGGACCCCCAGAAATCAATTTTTTTAACGACTTACTGTAATTTAAGGTGCCAGTGTTTTTTGATATCAGTAGATATTAAAGAGGAAAACAATTTAACGTGGTTCGGGGGTACCAACCCCCTCGAAGACCAAAATGGGCACCCCAAAAATCAATGTTTTGAATGACTTAATTTAAGGTGCCAGTGTTTTTTGATATTAGTAGATATTTAAGAGACAAATACCAAGACGTGATTTGGGGGTACCACACCCCTCGGGATCCCCAAAAATCAATTTTTAATTGGCTCGGGCTGGGGCACTAGTTTTTTTTTGATATCAGCTCATTTCTAAGAGACGAATATTTTGACATCGTTTGAGTATTACCCCAAGGACCCCCCAAAATGGACCCCCAAAAGTTAATTTTTTGATCGGCTCAAACTAAGATGCCAGTTTTTTGCGCTATCAACACATACTTAACAGACAAACATTTCGACATACTTTGGGGGTGCCGACCCCCCTTGGGTACCCCCAAATAGACCCCCCAAAAACCAATTTCTTGAGCGACCTAATTTACGGTGCCAGTGTATTTTCATATCAGTACATATTTAGAGGCAAATAGTTTGACGGAGTTTTGGCGAGGGACCCCCCAAAATGGACCCTCCAAATATTAACTTTTTGTTTGGCTCAAACTAGGGCGCCAGTTTTATTTTTTGATATCAACAGATACAACAGACAAATATTTCGACAAAGTTTGAGAGTGCCACCCCACAGGGAAGCCCCCAAAGCAGACCCCCAAAAATCAAATTTTTGCACGAGCAAACTTACGATGCCTGTGTTTTTTTATATCAGTAGATATTTCAGAGGCAAACATTTTGACACAGTTTGAGGTTACCAACCCCCCCGAGGATCCCCCAAATGGACCCCTTAAAGATCAATTTCTTGAACGGCTTTTGTTAGAGTTTTAGTTTTTATTTGATATTATGAAATACTGCAAAGACAAACACTTGGAGATATGTTTGTCTTTGCAGTATTTCATAATATCATGAAATACTGGCTCAAGCTAGTATTTCATGATATTATGAAGTACTGCCATAATAGTATTGGCAGTATTTCATAATATCTGAATTATGAAATTCAGATATTATTTGAATATCTGAATTTATTCAAATAATAAATTCAGATATTCAAGTGTCACCCCCCGGAAATCCCCGAATGAACCCCACAAAAATCAATTCTGGGACGATTTAATCTAAGGCTTCGTTTTTTTTTTTTTGATATTAGTAGGTATTTAAGCACCAAAAAATTGACCACCCCCAAAACTCCCAAACGTCATTGCGTTGAACGGCTTAAGCTAAAACTCCAATTTTCTTGTACATAACATGGGGGTACCACACCCCCGGAAATCCCCACGTAAACCCCACAAAAATCAATTTGTTGAACTTAAGCTAAGGCTCCAGTTTTTTTTACATCAAAAGCTATTTAAGAGACAAAATGCTTGACATAGTTTTAAGTCCTCCCCTCCGAAATCTTCTCAACTGGACCCCCAAAATCAATTATTTTGAACGGCTTGAGCTAGGGCGCTAGTTTTTTTTTGATATCAATAGATATTTAAAAGACAATGTTTTGCATGGTTTGGGGGTACCAACGTCCAACATGAACCTTCTCAAAAATCACTTTTTGAAAGCTAAATTTACCAATTGATTTTAGTCAGTTGGGTTCATATGCTGAACTGGCGTAATGATTCAAGGCGCCAGGGTTTGAAACTGTCGTGAATGAACTGAGCTGGGTTCAAATACTTAGTTGGACATCGGTTTTACCCAAACCACGAACAATTTAAAATCCACATTTATTTTTTTCAAGAGACAAAATCAGTTTGTTTGCATTGCATACGATTAAGTTTTACAGAAATATCGGTAACCTTCAAAGTATGACAGGGAAAATGATGTTGAAATGGAACTGGCGGAAGTCCCGTATTATTTTCCCCCGGAAAAATGAACATCTAGTTCCTTTTGACTTTAGGCAATGGCAAACTGATCGAGCACAATGCAAAATTGTGTATTTGAATAAGATTGATAATGATTGGAGTTAACCGAAAATTCTTTCAAATGAAACAAACATGTTAAGAATAGTCTTGGCTGTTCTTTTCTTAATTAAAATCTTTTTTTTTTTTGTATTCAAATTTTTATGAATTTTTATATTTGTCTAGGTTCAAAAACTTATGCAAGATGTGGCAATGATTATTTCTATGAAGATTTTGGAAATTTCCAAAGCCCATATTACCCGAATTATTACTCAGCACAATCGCACTGCACGTGGAAAATCACAGTCAACGAGAATTCTTCTGTAAAATTGTTGCTGACCGATATTGATCTTGAAAGTAAGCAACTATACGTTTTGCTCTAGATCAAGGGTCAGGTTTGCGAAAATGTTTTGGGAAGGTTGAGCAATTAGCAACAAATTATGATTATTTTTCATTTCAAAAACTTTAAGTTTTCAAATAAAACAGTCTTATTTTCAAAGACTGTGCAAAAAAATTTCTCATTAAAAAAGAGAAAAACCACCAAAAATGTTCATCACCGCATTGCAAAAAGATACATCTTTAATTGGGAGTAGTAGTTTTAACTCCCACTCGACACGCGTGGTTGTCACGATAAAATAAAAGATGAAACCGTAAACGAAAAAAATATAAGCAACCGCTGTAAAAAGAATTACAGTATCGTGGAAGATGATAGGAAAGCTCATCATACTCATTATCAGCTTTTCAGCTTATTTAGCTTTTTGCAGGTTATTCAGTCATGTTTTGAACATAACAGATTCTTTTAAAATTTACGCCAAACTCGTAAGTTGCTGTTTCGCATTATCAATTATTGCACTTGCAAAAGTTTCAATATTGATGATGAAAGTAGGCAAAACCTGAATGAATTAAGGTTTTTCAAAAACAAAATCTTTAATTTTTATAATGAACATTGTTGCAGGTTCTCACTTTTGCCAGCTCGACTCCATCATTATACATAATGGTGGTAACGCTAGTGCTCCTGTCTTAACCAGGATCTGTGGGCAGAAACCTTATTTAGAAGTAACAAGCACTGGAAACGAGTTATTTGTAATCTTCACTAGTGACCCGACTCGTGAATTTAGTGGATTTAACGCAACTTTTCAAAGCGGTAAGTCAAAGCTGTATGCAGGTTTGGTTGGTAAAAAACAGGCTTAATGTCTCAGAATAGAGGAGGAAGTAAATACCAAAGGAAGAACGAAAAAACAAAGACATGCGTATAAAAATTCGAAGAGTCGATTTCATCACAAAAAAAAATTAAAAAATGTATAAATATAAAAAATATTTATAGTTTATGCACTATATACAATTTTTATTCACTTCTTATGTGTTTGCTATAGCGCAGTGAATATTTCCAAACGCAAATTGTTATTGTAAAGGAATAAGAGATTTTAGTGCATTCAATAAATTTGCAATATTAGATTTTTTTTCTGATGCAGCTGCTAGCATCAAATCAAAAAAACGAGCAAATTATCGATTTTTACCATACTAAAAACGCAATATTTTAGTCTTCGGCAACCAATAAAGATTTTTCCCCTTCACGAAATCTTTTTCAAAAACGATCAAGGTTTCATTTCAAAACAAGATCAAAGTACAGAAGAAGCGATCTTACAAAAATACTAATATGCGTTTTGAGGTTACTATATCCATAAAATTAGATACACTTTTTAAAATTATTGAAAGTGTTCAAACAAAAACGGACTAACAAATTTGATCAGGTAACAAAATTCAAATTTCTTTACTTACGTGATGGTATTTTATTCTCGAAAAATTTGATTGGATAGTTAAATAATTTCAAACTCTTGATTTTAGTTAACTCCACCGAAGCACCAACTGTGACACCTCTTAAAACAAATTTATTCGATGGATTTCAGTGCGACTTTGATAAAGACATGTGCGGAATGATACCAGACAAAAAAGCTGATATTCAGTTTCTTTCTGGTAGTGGCTCAACCCTAACTCACAACACGGGCCCTTCATATGATCACACAACTGGTCAAGGTATCATAATTATAATCTTATAATTTCTTGTACAAATGAAAATAAATTGATTCTCTTCTTACGTTTGTAGATGTTACGTACAACCAGCATTATCTGGATGTTATTACTTTGCTTGTCAATTGGTTTCAGCATTTTAATTCTGCCATGTACTGTATTAACTCTACTGAAACACGCAAAGATAGCTGCTTACATCAGTTTCCGTGATCAGCATTTCAATGTACAAAACGTACACCTTAACATTCATGAAAATTTACTAATTTTCTAAACTTATTGTAATTGTTATTTTGTTTAAATAGGTGAAACTTTTTAATTTACTTTGGATTACTTTTTAGGGAAATACATCTTCATGGAGAGTTCCGTTGTTGCATCAGGCAGCAATGCAATCATTCGCACTCCCTGGTTTAATGGCCACAACTACTGCATCACATTTAGTTATCACATGTACGGAAACAGGATGGGAGGTCTGAGAATCTACGCTGAAGAAGACATTTTGTTTTCCCCAAAGCCTATCACGAGAGTTTTGTGGGAAAAGTTTGAAAACCAAGGAAATGAATGGCACACTGAGAATGTTAATTTTACTCAGACTCCCACACATACTTCTGGATCTCAGGTAAACTATGTTTATGGCAAGTTGTTGGATATTGCTACTTGTAGGTGGTAAAGCTCAAGTATAGGGTGTAAAGCTTTTTGGTTTTATAAATACAATCACTCTTTTCTTGCAGTTTCCTGCAAACGTATAATTTTTCATCTTTTGACTTACACAAAATGTTCCTCTAGGGCTGATGTCAATAGTGTCTCTTAACTCCAACATTGCGTCGCAACTACATTTTGGAGTTACATAAGACTGTTTTTCAAATTCAGCTAAAGGGGTTTAGGACAAAACCACATGGAACATTCTTTCACAAAATTACATTTAATGACATCCTGACAATAAATGGATATGAGCCGTCGCGACGTGCTTCGTTTTTGCTGAAGGGGATCATCAGTCGACAAAAGTAGATTTTGTTTTATTAGACTATGTCGCCTGAAGAGTCTCTTGAGCAAGGACGAAATGCGTCGCAACGGCTCAAGTCCATTTATTGTCATATTGTGATTAAATCATTATTTATTTCACGAAGCTTTGTCCCAAGTGCTATTGTCCTGAACCTCCTTAACTAAATTTGATTTACTCTTTCCAAATGGCTTAAGCACTCTTGGTTTAGGAATCTTTTGGCTATGACCGTTGTCTTAACCTCCCTCAAAATTAAGACAATTTTCCTGCATTCTAAAATCAAATTTTCGATGTTTTAAAAACAATACGTGCTCTTGTACTGAATCTCTTTTACTGAATTTGATTTTACTATAAAATCTAAAAACATTGCAGAAAAGCTGAAATGCAATTTGGCAAAAAAACTTGAATAATAATGCAGTTTACATGCAATTATAATAAGAGCATTACTCTGTAATTATTTCTGGTAATGGATCTTGTTTGCTTGATTAAAGGAAAACTATAAATTTATTGCGTAAGATTATTTTGTGACGTTCTTGTTTTAATAATTTCAGTCCGTTCAGTTCCATTGGGAAGGATATGTTGCTCAATATACATCTGATATTGCCATCGATGATATTGTTATTACGAAAGGAGTTTGTCCGTCGCAAGAATCAGAATGAAAACTTCGAAGGCTGCTGCAATTGAATGAGAACGAAGCTTTCGCTTTTTTCCAGAACTTTTGTTAACAAGAATTAATATTTTTCAATAACAACAATAAGTGTATGTACAGGGTGTTCCAAAATTGTTGACCTCATTTTAAATACCCATATCCAAAATCGTTATGATCCATCAAGTAGTTTCCGAGATATGGGTATTTAGAATGGGATCAACCATTTTGGAACACCCTGTATTTCGTGTAATAAAATCTATAGCACGTAGTTTTCTGAATTAAATTTTTTTTCACAAGTGTAAGGTAGCATTTCCTCACGTATCTGCTTTCCCATTAGGCTAGTGCTTCATCAGCATCTGAGTTCACACTTAACCTATCCTGGCAGCCCACCCAAACTTTCAAACCACTCACGAGGGCAATTTCTGCACTTACCATCGTACCCTCTTCTCAGATTACTCTGATCAAAGTCTGACAACAAGGTAACCAGAAAGAGGATTCTCGACCAGTAAGTATCACACTGGCACTCTACATAGCTCAACCGCATTGCGCTAGCATCACTAAGCATGGACACCATATATGACATCACATTATTGTGGTAAATTGCTTATGTGATGTCATATATGGTGTCCATGCTTAGTGATGCTAGCGCAATGCGGTTGAGCTATGTAGAGTGCCAGTGTGATACTTACTGGTCGAGAATCCTCTTTCTGGTTACCTTGTTGTCAGACTTTGATCAGAGTAATCTGAGAAGAGGGTACGATGGTAAGTGCAGAAATTGCCCTCGTGTGTGGTTTGAAAGTTCGGGTGGGCTGCCAGGATAGGTTATGTGAGAAACTCAGATGCTGATGAAGCACTCAGAACTCAGATGCTGATGAAGCACTAGCCTAATGGGAAAGCAGATATGTGAGAAAGTGCTATTTTACAGTTGTGAAAAAAGTTTTAGTTCCAAATCTGCTATGTAACTTGTGAAATTTTGTTTTATCATAAAATTATTTGCATTGTTTTAAATTTAACATTTGGCGCTAAAGAGGAGATGCGCAACTGCCGCTAGGTGTAGATTGTTGGAGTGGCGCAATGAGAATGGGAACTAAAAGAGGATAACGTCTGTCTCAATAGCCAGTCATTTTGAAAATTTAAACCAAATATGCAAGCTTTTAAAGATGCTTTGCTTTGACTTTAAGTAGTTTGGTAAAGTTTGCTTTGTTCATGCTGGCTCCCCCAACATTCCATCGTTTGTGTGCATTGCAGCTCGCTAAATTTGCCATCGCCTAATTCGCCAAATTCCTTAAAATAACCTTTTTTAATCCCCGTAAAGTTTGACTAATTCATCATTTTAGCGTTTGAATAACTGCTATTAACAAATTGTTTTTTTGAAGAAAATACGAATTTTTCTACCACTTAGCAAAAGCAATGTATAATTCTGTAACGTAAACGACAGGCGAAAAACGCAACAGCAGCAAATCGATTAACGTAAAAACAAGCGGCAATAATCCCAGTTAGAACTTTTAAAAAACAATATCTAAAGTCACTTAATGTTGTTTTCCAAGTGTAAGAGTTGTTACATTAGCGAAACTGGTTTTATAACGTGAAATTTTACTCAAACTTTGCTCTTGAGAGTAATAAAAAACTTTTCTTCAATTATCTCATTTTTAAAAAAGACAAAAATAAACGTGTAGAAATGTTTATACCATCGACCATGTTATTACAACTTGCTTGTTTTGCCTTTAATATTCTCTGCGTGTTTTAACGTCTAACAATGTGTCGCTTCTTTTTTTGATTGTGAACGCTATCTACAGTGTGTGTTATTGTTTGTGTGTGTTACTAAAGAAATACATGAATGAGCGTAGTAAAGCTTGCAAGCGAACAAAGTTTGCAAAAAGTCTCAACGTGTTCGTGATGAGTGTGTAATGACAGTTCCGTGATTATCTGCGGTGATAACAAAAAATCAATTAATTCAGAATCGATTCATGACAAATGAATCAAGAAAGTTTCTTTTAATTGTATGAATTTCAAGTAAGAATGCAACAAATAATAACCGGCCAGTTTGTCCAGTGTTCGTTTCTGGAGTGGTCGGTCTAAAATTCAAATCTCAGGCCGGTCAAAGTGGACACAGTGTTGCCAACGGTTCGCCATCGCTGCGAACTTTTTTCAAAAGGGGCTGTGTTGTCCAGGCGCTGACGCGGAGAGGGGCCGCGCAAACTCGTTACACGCTTCAACACAATACAGCGGGTATAGTGAAAGAACTGATTTGATGCAAGAATTACTTTCTTAGCGGATGGCGTTACTGCGGTTGACATTAAAATTGTTGAAGTTTTAACATTGTTTAACAAGTAGCTTATTATGCATGAATTAGATTTAATCAAAAGACAAACATTCGTGCTTGCCATTTGCAATGCGGCATCGGAATCATATTTTGAATTTAACTGTTCGATTCTCAGCCTAACCAGTCAGTCAGTCAATTAGCAGTTTAATTAAGCAATTATTCGGTAACTACATCCATGTTATTCGAGAAAACAGAATACATTACGTTGCAAACTGGTTTTGTCCGTCGTCGTTCGAAAAATATTTTTTTTCAGATAATGTTGATAACCCATAACCACAGCAATCAGCAACTATTTAAATATTTGGTTTCAAAATCAGGCAATCTTTCATGACCGCTTTACCACCGTAGCTCATTGTTGAAGCGAGCATGCTCAGTTGCTCACATAAGTGAATGCTGAAGTGTTCACAAAAACTGCGTAACTGCAAGCTTGCTTGATAAATGCAAGCTTATTGATTAGCACTGTCGTGTCGATAAAGATGCAATTCTTTTGAGATTGTAACGTAATATTTTTTTTAATGTCATCTTTTCCAAATGACACAAACAATGGTGTTTGACTCTGTATTTTGTTTGAATCTTTTGAAGTTTTTTAGTTGCGGCAGAATCTATCGATATCTTCTACTGTAATTGCATCAAGGACTTGATCGTTGCATTCGCTAACCCGGCGGATAATGGCTCTTCGTGCAGAAGATCTGCAGCATCTTGCATAAAGCAGATCATTGCTGATACAGCCACGACTCCGTCTTGTAAAACATTCTTCTCTTAATACTGCATGAAAAAAAAATTAATAACTTTAGTTGCTTGCGCTATTATTTCATACTCTGTAGCTACAGTAGGCCTATTCTAGTTTGACCTTCTAGTAAGGAAATCTTATAAGTGCTTAATCGTCGAAAAAATATATAAGCAAAATACTTAGTAACTGTAGTAAGTAAAACTCACTGATGCGCTACAAATGCCAATTTTTAAAATTTAACTTACAGAACTACCAAACATTGATAAAATTTTAAGCAGCTGAGCTTTCTGCTCTATACGTTTACCGCCGAAATTTTGGACCATTAGCAAGAATTTGGCAGTTTTTTTAGATTTTTTGTACAATTGGCAAAGTATGAAAAAAAGATTTGACGCATTACACCAAACCGTGTGTGCAGATACAATTTTTTGGATGGACCGAAATATAAATAGCTGTATTTTGTTCATAAATAATATCACAATTTTATTTGCAAAGCTTTGTTTAGGAGACCGTGAAGAAAATTTTTTGTAGTGTTTGTCCAGGCTGTTACGTGTACTGTGGAGCTTCACTATTCTGTTGAATTTAATGCTGAATTTCACGCAAAAAGTTTTAAAAGAGGTGAAGCATCCAACTAGGATGATGCGCAAAAAACAAAAAATAATCGAAAATATTATTCAAATTTTTACTGATGATAAACGTAGCTAAGTCCAAAATCTTTAGAAATCTAAAATATATTTTTATCAAATTTCAACTCTCTTCGACTAATTGATTCTGAGGTATTCCACTTTAAAGCCAGATTGCGCCAACACCGTTTTCAGTTAAAATTTTATTTTTTCTAAGATCCTTTTGAGGTATCTTTCGCGACTGGTATGAAACGCTTCTGAATGCAAGGTTTCGGCACGAAATAGTGTTATTACTGAAATACTTTATAAGTTAGTTAAGACATCCCGATTCCAACAAAATATTTGACTTTAACTGGCAACACTGTTGGGGATCTCTTTATTTTTAAATAAAATATCTTGATTTTAAAATATTATTTAAACAGAAAGCTTTTTTGTACATAATACGAGCTGGATGCTTCACCCTCTTTTAATGCTAACTTTTTCAAAGCCAAACTCTTTGAATTGAACTGATCAGGAATCGAACTTCAGGTTTTAGTAATGAATGCTCCATTTACCACACTACCAGTCAGTATGAGGCGCGTTTTAGAGTTGTAGAATTTCAGCATGCATGTAATTTTTTGAAAATAGAAGAAATACTACCCAATAGCTTTTTTCCTTATGAGCTAACCTGCAGTATGTCATAATGTTTAAGGACTTCGTGGATGTTAGTTTTGCAATTATTCGACAAAAAAAAAAAAAGTTAGATACTGTAAAGCCATACCACAAACATGGCTATTTGTTTTAAAAAATATTTTTTCGTTTCACAATTACAGAACTTACCATTCTATGCGGGCTACGTGGACGAAAGCCTAGAGTGACGTAGTCACACCACCTCTACTACTACAGCATTTCTTGCGCTTGGGATAAAACTTTTGTGACGTTTTTGTATTAATTGTTTCAAAGACTTTGTTTTAGTCAGGCAAATTTGAAAAATAACTTTTCTGACTTACAGCATAACCCAGAAACAACTCTAATGTCATCAAGGGCAGTATCGCTTGTCCAAAGACCGTTGTTTGTCTGTGATCTTCCAACGATTGCTTCAAAACGAACCGCAATACTCTAAACAACATAAGCAGCATTAAGTGTCTAATTTTTCATCTGTATTGCACACTTTGGTGTAAAGTAACGAAATACTTTTATTTGAGTAGATTACTCCAGAAGTTTAACCCAGTAACATGCTCTTTTTGAGTAGTTGTTTGTTGTGGCTACTTTTACTTGATTACTTTTAGAGTAAAGTAACGACACTTAAGTAGTATTTTGATTCAGAGAAGTAGAAAGTACTGTAATTTTAAAATTGAACCACAAATTTGTCAGAAAGGTCGACTTTTCTTACGGCAATTGCTCAATTCAGTTAAGTTAGTTGTCTCTTCCTCCTTTTTCGGCTGGCAACTCTAGCGTCACAGGTCAGACCACCACAATAATTCTAATGTATTTTTTCTATGGATGGCGAAAAGCAGCAACATCGCTCGCTGGCAGAAATGTTTACCGGTACTTAATTAAAAGTAAATAGTGAAGAAAGCAATCAGAGATACCGATACACATTAGCCAAAAATGCGTCCTGTGACAACTTAACGTTTCTATTGCTAAATTCTACAGAGTGAGCCAAAAATCACACACCATAATGTATATGCAAAAAACATTATTGTATGGTACTGTAATGTATTATTGTGCAATATTACAAAATGCTTTCAATATGACGATCAATTTCGTCCCAATAGAGACCCAGACTATTTAAATGGGCTACAGTGTTGTCACTAGAGCAACCGAAGTGAGGGGCACTAGCCGAAAAGAGAGGGGGCAATAAAATAAACCAAACTTTTGTACATATAAACCGATATTTTACAGTTACTAACTATCCTTTAACAATTTTGTATTCATGTTTTAAAAAAGAGACGTGTATAGGGCGGAAGCGTTTCTTTAGTTCATTTCGCATCCGGCTTATAAAAAGGACAACTAGGATTTTACTAAGAGGGAAGGAACTTGGCCAAAAGTTTTTTTTTTTTGCTCGAAGATTGTCTAGTTTAGGCCCCGTGCTGAACAAACTGGTGCAACTCAAAGCGTATCAAACCTTACCGCAGGACAGAAATTCCAGCCTCTGGGTGATTTTTATGATTTTGAGACAAAAATAGCGATTTTAACGCCATTTCAATCACATTTCGCATGTTTTTTAAGCCGTATAACAACTACAGTAAATTGCTAAAATTCAGAAGTTGTTGGAAAAATTAAACTGCCATTCCCCCTCTGCCTTCCTTATACTGCAGGTTAAGTCCAAAACATTTTAAAACGCTTCTATTTTGGGGTTAAATCTTCAAAATGACTTGGTTAAAGAGAGGTAAAGCCCATTTAGCCCCTTCCCCCTGGTCGGCCACTGACTGCGACCGAAACCAATCTTGACTGTGCTCTGAAAAAACAAAAACAGTTGGTCTTTTGAAACACATGTTTTCACGTATTGCTTCAGGTCATAATCACTAACGAAGTATTGGTAACGATTTGATACATCCGCAAAGGCGAGTTAATAAGACAGATTATTGCGTCACATTTTTGTACAGCTGTTAATTGATAGCCGGCAATTTGGCAAAGAATCGAGAAAACTTCAAACGAAAATTATGTTTGAACGTTATTATTCCTTTTTCCATTATTACTATTGTCTTGTCGTTACGTAATGTTCCCAAAAAGTATTCTGAGTAAACCAAAGTTGGGGGGCACAAGTAGTCGTTACGGGGGGCACGGCACTCCCTGGTCCTCGTAGCGACGGCGCTAATGGGCTATCTACAATAAGTTCGTGTGATTAATGACGTAATGTTTATCAGGCTTCTATCTACCTTCACATGCAGTGAAATAAATTAAATTCAAAAAATTTACAATAATTTTGATTAATTAATCCCAAAATAATTATCGCGGAATATTCTGAAATAACTATGACGCGAAATTTTGGCCCGCCCTTTAGATACAGTAGACTATTATTCACTGATAAGACACGCTTACAATATTTTTAAATTTTAGCGTAATTTAACAATGACAGTGAATGAGCATTTGACAGGGGTGGGCACAAATAACATCATATCAAAAGCGTAGCGCAACAAATCGCAACGATCTTTTCAATTAGTAAAAGCGCAGCGCAAAATGCGCAATTTAAAATTTAATTTTTTTAATTTCTGAAACGTAGCGCAACTTCCGCATTAAAACTTTTGATTTAGTTGAAGCGCAACGCAATTTCGCAACTGCGGAACGGCTTTTTCGTACCAAGTTAAAGCGCAACCGCAGCTTCCGGAATTGAAATTTCACAACAAAATGCAAATACCGCATTTATTTTTAACTGAAAAAAAGTAAACAATTTGCTAAAGAAGGCCGACATTTATCAATATTACGATCGCAATGAAACAAAATTAAGTTCAACGTATAGAATTGCGCTATTCATCGACAAAAATTTTGAAGGTGCAGCATTATTAAAGCGCAGCAAATTTTAAAGACTTTAGTCCACAACGCAACTTTCGCAATGTTTCAATATAAAAATTAAAAACCCAACGCAACTTCCGCAATAGCGGAGGTTGCAGAAGTTGAGTTTTGCGTGGCTAATTGCGCTTTGTCCACTTTTGGTATTGAGCGAAGATTTTCCAAAATGATTCCATATAAATTCTACATGGCATGGTTTTCAAATCTCGAAGTTTTGCTGTTGTTGTTTTCTTTGATTAATCACTTCTCTTGAATATAATAAAAAAAAACTTGCAAAAATTACTAATTCAAGACTTTTTTGAGAGAACGAGAGGTCAGAAGACCAAGCGCTATGCGGCAGTTATGTGAAGGTAGTCTACCAGCTGTATTATGTTGATTGAATACTTTCAGAAATACTTGAACTTGAGTACTTTTGAAACGACTACTTTTTTACTTTTACTCAAGTGCTGTTTTTGGTCAGTACTTTGTACTTTACTTCAAGCATTTTTTTTTGTAAGTAACGAAACTTTTACTTGATTGCAATTTTCGAGTACTTTTTACACCACTAATTACAAATGTACAAAAACTTATGCTACTGGAAGTAGGCTTAAATTATATTCAAGGTCTTGCAACCATAGGCTAATAGCTGTCATATTAATTGCCTGGTTACATCAGGTTACACACTGTAGTCTACAGTTGCCAGCTTTCTTGATGGGTAGAGTGCATTGGTGTTGTTTTTTCCTTAATGCTTAAAAAAACTAATGGGTTTTATTAGATGCTTAAGTTTTAATCTCCAAATTGGTTTTCGGATAATCAGGGATAAATGTAGAAGCTTTGTGGCAATAATAGTGTTTTGCAGCCTATAATTGCTGTTAATGTTTTAAAAAATGCGGTAAGCTATATATCAACTATTATTCACTAGACGGATCAGTTATTTGCACTAAAGATCTTGGAAGAAGTTGCTTAGGACTTCACCAAAGCGAAATGATGAACGTGACAGAAGGAGGTTAAGTTTGACGGCTTAATCTTAAGCTGCTGTCCTTGCAACCCCTATGGAAAAGCAGGCAATCGAAAGAGAAGGATTTTATGCCAAAATAACATAGACAATCATTACATTTAAACAAATCTTAATTAAATTTACACTGGTTTTATGTATGAGTGAACCAAAATAGTAACCAGAATATAAGAATACAACAAAAAAAAAAAAGATAATGTCAATGATATTAAACAAAATGTTCCTACCTCAGCATCAGGATCAACATAATACATGTCTTTTTCCCCACACTCCCAGGAGTCTCGAGAAAAATATGGTTCATGGTAGACAAAACGTTTCCAGAGCGTGGAACTTCCGTTTGGATGATTTATTACAAAAATTATTGAAAGCTTTCCAATGTTTCTCTGAAATATTGATAGTCTGGCTGGTACTTTAAGCAAATTTAAAATGGTTGTTATAGTTTTGTATTCCATATATATCCTCCTGATACCCCAACAGCGTCAGACACATTCGATGATCTACATACGTTCCCAAGCAATGAATACTTCGAATTTGGAAGAATACGCATCTACTTGGTAGTTTTCAACGATCCAATGCTCTTATTGATTTCTTTAGATTCTTATACGAAACAGTAACAATATACAGCCATCATAAGATCTGATGCATTTTTAGGCTTGTTATTTGCATTTACATTATTTGCAATTAAAAAAAAAATACTAAGCGAACGTTTTCGGCATTACAATTTGGCTCTCTTCTGGTACATGTAAAATACCAATCAATAAAAAAACTAATCTGATAGAAAGCTAAAACATTTGCTGTACTGCACAATCTTTACTAGAATAGGCTTAACTCAATATAAAAAGGAGATTTAAATTTACAACAACTGAAATGACAAGATTAGCAATTATGACAAAACAAACATTATGGCTATTGGAAATAGAAAATACTATGCACGTCTAACAGTTATTAAATTCTTTTGATTAAGAAACTAGCTGCAAAAGTGATGTCGACAAAAAGTTGACCTCTTTTTTAACTTCTTGACAAAGAATTTGCTGCTGTTTCGAAGACATCGTGCAAGCAGAAATGATCATCATTGTAAAGCATCTTATTCAAGTATGCACTAACGTAACCAGGGCGCGAGTTGAACCCAGAACATGCTATCAGTGACAACGTAAATCTAGCGCCTTTACCCTCTTGGTCAGGCTGTTGGTAACGTTAGTACAGCATAAATTTAAAGTAACAATGAAATTCTGATATCATACTGGCTGAAATCAATATGAATTGGGTATGTTTTAGGATATGTTTTAAGTGTACCTTATAAAATGCACCAAATATAAAGCAAACACCTAAAACAATCTTAGTTATAATACAGCAGTTAGTTCAGAAAGCAACCGCAATCTCAAGCTTGTGTCAGATCTAAGATCTGAACCCGTCAAGGATCAATCTCTTACTAATTACAAATATTGCATTGAATGCAAAAACTTCAGAAAATGGAAGAGGTTAGCTGCATTAAACTTCCATATGAGGGTTAAATTCAAGCTAAAGAAAGTTTTTTGACAAGAGTCACTGCAACATTTTTGATTGGTGCATAAAATCAATTTATACTGTAGATTATACTTTCCCACTTTATATATTGCAAATTAAGTGTTTCCATCAGTTACAGATCTTACTCCAAATCTGTGGCGATTGTAAGGAACGCAGTATTCCACGTTTGGCATTGGGTAAGTTTGAATTATCGCCTTTTCACGTGGTTTTCTTGGATTGCATGATTCTATGTAGAGGTAATGACCTAAAACACTAATAATAGTAAAATCTTGTAAAGAATTAAGCGTTTGAAAGCGAAACTATTTGTTTTTGAAAGCACCTCTAACTGATATTTTAGAGGATTACAAAACATACTGTAGTATGCTGTATTTGGCTGGGATTTTCAAGACCAGTTTTGAAATTACCGTAACATTAACACACTTGCATTATCTGGATGAAAAATCGCTTCTCAAAAAATTGCTTCTAAGCAGAAAATAACTTTGCAACTGAAAAATTGAAACGAAAACAAATTCAACATAAAAAACTTTTATAGATTCAACAAAAAATAATTCCTAAGTAATTATCATTTTACAACTAATTGTAAATTAAACTTCTGGCAACAACGCCCAGTATTTTCCCAAAGTGTGATCCTCGTGCAGTCCAGTTTCTGCTGACGGTGTAGCTCCACTTCGGCGCGTTCGGTTAAAATCGTCTTCTTCGCTGAGTTGTCTCCAGCCACACATGACGTCATCTGTGACACTTTTCGGATAGATGTATGGACCCAAGTCGTAAATGTGGTAAGATGAGTTTGGGAGAGCTGCGACTGGTTGTTGATTTTCGGTCGAAAAGCCGCTTTCAAAAGTGCACACTATAAAATTACCCACAAAATGGAGTAAGTGTTGTATGGTGCTATTGAAAGTAAACCAAAATCAATGCGAATCTATTGCAAATTACAGCAGTTAAAACTGTTGGTTGAAAACTAGTTCCATGGACTTAGAATCAATTTGCTAAAAATATCACAATTCATAATATCTCCACGGAAACTGCATGGCAAATCACGTGTGCATGAAGTCGTATTGGATTCGTAATCACATTCACATGAAAGTGAGAGAGCAGCATTAGTGATTTGGCAGAATCAAACTTTTGATACATGAATTAAGCTTTTTTACTAAATTAATACTTTATAAGTTTATTTTCAAATCGCTTTTTCCTTTAAAGTCATCTCCAAATAACGATTCAAATGTAAGATATCAGCACTAACTGAAACAATTATATCTTACAAAAATTTCTTTTTCTGAAATTCTTCTGGTGCTCTATGCTAGCTTTGAGAAATCACACAGGTGCTACTTAAAAGACTAACTTCATTGCTGACGTTTCGCTAGTTAGAAACAACTAGCTTCTTCAGAGCACTGCTATCAGTGTTGATGGCAAATCGCCATCAACTTCTGATAGCAAAAAACAGAAAAACGATCCCACTCATAGCTGAAGTAGAAGAACTAGCAAAAAAAAATTCAAAACAAGTCTCTGATAAAATTTATTGTTACGATAGGCTCGTCATACAGATAATGTAAAGGTGCGTACAAAAATGAAAGAAAGCGGTTCTAATTAAAATATATTTTTTCGAGTTATGATTGCAGCAAAACACATTAGAACTTAACTCTAAGAAAGATTAAACTAGAAGAAATTTAACACTGGGAATTAAGCAACTTTTTATAAACAGCAGGAAATGATAGCCCATCGTTTTATTGAGTACTTGGGGCTTTTCATTGATGTACCAACTTTCAGTAAAAAGACGCTTCGAGTAATCATGTCCCACTTTGAAAATTTTGACTTCAGACCTATCAATAAGGTGATCATTTTCCATGGAATGCTGGCAAAGTGCTGATTTCTCTGGCCGTTGAAATTTTATTGCTCGTTGATGTTCCTTTATTCTAAATTTGAGGTCCCGTTTGGTTTGTTCGATGTAAACCAGAGCACAATTCTAACAGGGAACTTCGTACACCAAGTTGGACTTTTCATTATGATTTATTTCATCTTTTAGGGAAAGGAGAAATCTGCCAATTGTTAAAAGTGGTTTGAACGCTACTTGAACACCGGTTTGCAAAAGTTTTCGCTTGATTTTTTTCCATACACCTTTGACGTAGGGTAGGATTGTGAATCCAGAAAAACTTAATTGAGTACTCGCTGGCTTGTCGGTTTTACTCTTAAAGAATGGATGGGTAAATCTAGCAGGGAAACCATTGAGGGTCAATGTTTTCTTGGTGAGATCAAGATGAGATTTGCGTTCAGATGGTTTTTGAATGTGGGAGTCAATTCGGTGAAGCAAGGTTCTAGCAACAGCTAACTTATGGTGTAAGGAGTGGTGGAAGTGGAATTGTAGATAACGGTTGGTGTGGGTGGGTTTGTGATAGATATCATATTTATATCTTAGTTCGATTATAGTTTAAAGATATATCTTAGTTTGAATATACACCAACAACTTCAAACTCATACTCCTAACTTACATGGCATTCCTGGAATAGGTTCGTTGACGACTACTGGAGCTGCTGAGGTAGAAACAGAAGTTGATAAAGCAAAAAAAGCAGTGCAGAAACATAATAAAATCAAAGAGTCTCTACTAAAACATATTTCGCATCATCATCATTATAGTAAAGAAACAATATGTGAATTTAAGATTTCTTTAACATCAAGCAATTCTTATTTAAATTGGGTCATGCACCTATAAAAACTATAGCTTAGCTGATGAAACACCAAATCAAAAAATACGCGTTGAGCAAGAATTTGATAGTTTGACAACTATATTGTAACAATACCTGCGTTACAAGCATCTTTTGTGAGCAAAATATCATCCATGGCTATATCGCTATTCAGCCAGTTCCCTCAATGACAACTTTTATGCACCGTTCAGAATTGGTAAGCATATTCTGAAAAAATAATCAATATCTTTTTTTTTAATATTGTTTTGGTAATAATTTTGATTCATGCTTACGATTAATTTAGTTTTTAGTAGAAACATATTTAAAGTGGTCTGTAGAATATTTGAATAAATCAAATTGAACATTTTAATTAAATTTTCAAAGTTTCTATTCAACCAATTCAAAAAAAGTGTCGAAAGAAAATACTAAATTTTCAGCAGCTATTTAATAGTGTAAGTAAAAGCTTTCAAACATTATTTGAGTATAAACCATTACGTTTGGATCATGCTTTTGAAAAATTTGTTTAGAAAATACTTGAGACAAAAATAGTGTTAAAAAATTCCTAATAATAGTATATTGGTCTGCTTTTGCTTTTAATTGCATTTGCTTTAACTGTATTTTTGCTCAGTTTTCAACACCGTAAAATGTAAAAATCTTAAGTAGCAATCACAGTTTAGCTCTGTGCTGACTAGTAGGTTAACCTACCGAAGTACATGCTATGAAGTAAGGCAGCCACTCACGTTTTCCATAAAGTTGTTGGCCAATGGTTCTGTCAAAAGATCTACTTCAAACTTCTTCCAACTGTGTCCTTGATTGCCAGTAATTTCTCCAATAACTTGTCTTTCACCATTGAAATTATAATATTTGTAAATCTAACCACAAAATGCAATAAGCTTTGTGTAGCTTCATTTATACCGTAGTTGGCAGACTCTTCAATATTATGCAGTTTAAGCTTTTGGAGATTTTGACGTTTAAGTTTATAATTCTTTTACAGATTACAGCAGCACCTGATAAGTTCTAAGAACGTAACAGGCTGTTGTGCTTATAACCTTTTACTGTGATTTTATGCAGTTGGATTTTACTCTGATTTTACTTTGTATATCATCGAGTGTTCCATAACATCGAGCACTGCTCCAGAAGATTGGCTAACAGCAATTTTCTACCGTAGTTGTTATAATTGCAGTAGCGTAGCCAAGGGGGTCTATAGCCCTCACCATTGGCATGTCGACCAAAATGCAGAATGAGAAAAACACTACGTTTTTATAGCACTTTTGAAACCGTTAAATGCACTAGAGTGGACTAAATAGTGATTTAAAATATCTTTTGAAACTTATATTTAGAGGGGGGGCTAATTTGTTGAAAACAAAACAGACAAATAAAGAAAAACTTTGAAAAATGGTCAAAAATACGCAATCAAATTTGATCGCAAGTGTAAAAATGCTAAACATAGGTGTCATCAACAAATATACTATAAACTAAGGAAGAGGGAGGGGGGGGGCTATTGAGTTCTAGTTAGTTACCAATTTCTCTCAAATTTCTTTTCATCAGCCCCCCCCCTAAGTATTTTTCTCTATAAACTGTATACGAAATAGATTACTCCGTGTGAGTTGTATTGAACTATTTGATTTTATAATTTACCAGCATCTAAATAAGAGAACTAAAATTTTACCATTAGCCACCTCTCAAATAGAGCATTTATGCAATTAGTTTAATCATGTTTGCACTGCCAATTTCTCAGCCACGTTTTAAAAGCATTCAAAATAGCCCTAAAATTAAGTTATTTTTGCAAGAAAAGGCAAAATTTTTGAGCGCTGGGGGCTCCGTCCCCAGACCCCGTGCCTCCGCCCCCAGACCCCGTGCCTCCGGCGGATTCTGCAATTGAACTCTTTCATCTGATTGAATTATTGAACTCTTTCATCTGATTGAACGAATTCATCTGATTCTGCTATTGAACTCTTTTTTTTTTTTAAATTACTTGCGCTCAGCATCAACAAGGTTATCAGTCTTGCCAAAGATAGCACCGCATTTCATCTTTCTGCCATAGAAGCCATCAATCTAACCTTGATCATTCACGCCTTTTTGTCTAATCAGCTTTCCTATATAATATAAATCTCTTTATATCACACTCGGTATTCTTGCTTTTATTTGTAGTTAACGATTTTTTGGAATGAGTGTTAGAAAATTTGAGACAAAAACGTTTGATCAGAAAAATTTTAGTCAGAAAAGCCATAGACAAAGGCAGAATTTTGTTTACAAAAAATAAGTTATAGTGCGTGTCTGTTTTCAATATTTCGAGTACGAATGCAGGCGACCAAAATGTAATAATGTACATTTTTTTTTAGATGAAATCATCACGTTTTTATGGTAATTCTAAAAATAAAACCCTTACATCATTGAGTAGAATATTAGATTTAGCAGAGGAAAATGCTTTGCCCTACCGCAGTGAAGATGACCAATTTTGGGTAACTGTACTTCCACCAACAAATGCCACAGGTTATATAACAGACGAAGACTCAGGAGATGAGGATGGAGCAGGAAAGATTACCAATTTACCAGGGAGCATGCTTTTTTAGCCCCAGCTCTAATTAATGACAGCAGCTGTAATAATGTCGAAAATATTGAAGACCCAGAGGGGCCACCAAACAAACGAAAGAAGCAAACTGACAAGCCGAAACGAGACTGGGTCAAAACAGATCTGAAAAGTGAGTTGCCAGAGTGGACGTCAGATGATGACAAAATTGAAGAATTACGAAACAAAAACTTAACCCCCAAAGGATATTTTCAACTATTTTTTGATGATGAAGTTTTGAATTTAATTGTTGATGAAACCATAGGTGGGCAAGTTAATGCAAAACGTTTGCTTCGTTAACCACTAGTCCGTTAACAAACTTCACACCTCAGTTAACGTTAATCCGTTATTTTCAGCTTTAATTAACGCAAGTTAATAAAGTCCGTTAATCCGTTAACATTTTGCGTGTAATTTACATTACGTTTTATTCACTCGCTTCTAGAACACGTATTGACGCTGTTGAGCTGATTGTAAGGAAATATTTATCGCTATGGTGGTCTTTTTGTGTTTTGGAAGTTACATTTGACAGTCTAATCTAATTTCAAGATAAAATAAGTTCAAATGCACAACGAAGCTGCGATCAGAAAATCTTTGGAAATTGTGAACAACGATAATTAATAGACCTATGAGGCTGCAGGTTATTATTTGCCACAAAAAAGAGCTCCTTATTTCTTCGCTTTCTTCTATAAAACTCGTGCTAATACGCAACAAGTGTTACCAGTGCAAACTGGTTTGTACCGGTCCGATGAATGAATGGTGCAAGATATTAACGATAAAAACCTTAACGGAAGTTAACAGAGCTTAACGGAAGTTACTTCAGTCCGTTAACAAAACTTAACGGAAGTTAATTTATTCCGCTAACATGAAAAAACTTTTTAACGGATTAACGAGTTAATGAAAAAGTTAGCTTCATTATTAGCGGATTAAAGATTAACGGACTTGTGCCCACCTATGGATGAAACCAATCGGTATGCTTCCCAAAAAAATCGAAACTTGACAGTTGATAAGCATGGAATGAACTGTTTTATTGGCATATTATTTTCATCTGGGTACCTTGCTCCAGCAAGACGAAGACTTTGCTGGGAAAATGCTAGCGACACGCATCACGACCTTGTTACTAATGCTATGAGAAGAGACAAATTTAAGGCAATTTTTACCAACTTTCATTTAGCTGATTACAACTGCTTAGACGAAGAGGATAAATTTGCAAAGCTCAGACCTCTAATAAAACTTTTGAATCAAAAGTTCCTACGTCAATCACCAAACGAAGAATTTTACAGTTTTTACGAATCAATGTGCGAATATTACGAGCGCCATAGGTATAAGTAGTTTTTGAGAGGTAAACCGATACGTTTTGGTTTTTTAAAATTTGGTGTGGAACTACGCCGCTGGGATACTTGATTTGGTTTAATCCGTATCAAGGAAAATCAGCATCATCTCGACTACAAGATGACGGATTAGGGCTTGGAGGAAATCTTGTCAGCCATTTTGCAGATGTTCTATCCGGATGTGGTAGAAAGTTTTTACCTAAGCTATGATAACTTTTTCAATAGTGTGGAAATCGTTACTACGCTAAAAGACAAATCAGTAAAAGCAAATGGTACAATTCGTGAGAACAGGACTGAAAAATTTCCACTGACCTCAAACGATGTTTTGAAAAAGCAAGGACGTGGAAAGTTCGATTTCATAACTGACACCTAAAACGACGTCCTCGTTTGCTAATGGAATAACAATAGTGTGGTAAAGTTATGCCCAAATGCTGCTGGGGTCCATCCCATAGCTAAAGCCTCTCGATATTCTTCTTCTGGAAAGAAGCGGGTGCAAATTGACCAACCTTTTTTGATCAAGCTTTACAATGAACACATGGGGGTTGTCGATAGAATGGATCAAAATGTTTGAAATATCAAATTGCTATGACAGGGAAAAAATGGTACTGGTGTCTGATTTCATATATGCTCGATGTTTCCATCACCAACGCCTGGCAACTACAGAAAATTTGCAATAATGAAAATTCAATGGATATGCTTCAATTTTGACGATATCTTGTTAGAACGTATTTGTCTCAATGTGGCACGCCGCCTGAAAAAGGAATGCAGGAAAAACCTCAAAATGTTTAATCGGACATTCGGTATGATGGATAGGCCTATAAGCATTGGGAAATACCGCAAAGTGGAAAAACGAAATGCCGCCACTGTCACATGAAAACTACAACAAGATGTGAAAAATGCAATGTTGGCCTGCATGTAAAATGCTTCAACGATTATCATAATCTGTAATGTCTTCGTGATTTTCGTACATAGAGAACAGTTTTGAGAACTCTAAAATGCTCTTATCAATTTCATGTTTAGTAAAAACTTTGTTTTGCTTATTTGGTAACTCATCGAAATCAGACTGCAATGAAATATGCTGATGCTTGTAACATTATTGCTTCGAGCGAAACAGACGAAGCACACAATAAAACCTAATTACACAACACGTACGCATTACGCTCACGCATCTTCAAACTTTGCTAACGGATTTGCCAAGCGTCCTACATGTAGGACGGCTTTTGTCTCAAAAAGTACGCAACAAATTAAAAAAAAATCAATCGGAAAAATTTTTATAGATGTTCACTACGCAATCTTCAAATTTTAGTAGAAATATTTTAGGTATTTCAACCTTCGGCACAAATGGGTTAAAGAAACTTTAAATTTACCATTGGTGTACCTAGGGAGACAGGGTATAGACCCATCCTGAGCCAAAGCATTTAGAAAGTTTAACAAGTTTTCGACCAGGAAATTGGGGAGAGCTAAAACCGCAAAGTTACTTAATTCTGTCAAAGCTGACAAGAATAAGAAACAAAACTAATAAGAATAATAGACTCCAGGTTTTCAAAAAGAATGAGAAGTGTAGTGGGAAGCACTACGTTTAAATGCCTTTTTTTCAATATTATTGTTTTATGACTATGATCTTTTGCGGTTTTGAATAGAGCTCACACTTAAAAACAACTACCTTTCCAACTGGCACTCAAATCTCATATAATGAGCCACTCAAAATTTTTATAATGGGTCACTTAAATCGAATGTGTTACATTATTAACAGCAAAAACTTTATAGATTTGAAATGCATTTTACAAAACACATCAAAACGCAATTTGTTAATTTGTATTAACAAGTTTAGAATCAAACCAACAAAGATACAGCATTAAGCTCATTCAAATTTTTAAGTTTTAAATTCTGCACACTTTGCAAACTAAACGATTGACCTTTTGTGCCATTTTACTTCGTATTTTGTGCTCTTTTACAGCTACATCCTTGCGAGTAGCAAAATGGTATTTTACGCATACGGTAGGTTGCTGCGATGGAATTACGTTGAAAATGAACGAAGTGTATCAAACGTCAATAAACATGCCCTCAGTGCTCAGTGCTTAAAAAATGATAAAGCTAAGCGTACGCTATTCTTTCAAAATAGATCTAACCGCAATATTCAATCAGACAATATGCTCAAAAAACTTTCTTAGTCATTTTGAAAGCCAGAAGCTCAAAACAACTTTTGAATTGAAACTTTTCAAAGCAAATTTCAATTTCAAAATTTTGGTATCGTTAGGGTTTCTAGTCTACTGTATGCTGACGTCATCTCTCGAACTTGGCAATTGGATTAACAATGCCGCTACTTGAGGTGCATTACCTTTCTCCATTATGAAATAACTACGCTCACTGGCAAATTCTAAAATATTTTGGGTTAATAATTTTATATTAAAGTATGTGCATGCGCATAATTTGCACTGGTGGAGATGAAACAATAAGAGTTTAATAGTTAAAAGCCTGCATTTCCATTATCTTTATTGTTGCAAAATTTTTCAGTATCACTTGCAGTATATAAATCAATAACGTGATCGTTGAACTCGCTAACACGGCGGACGAAATATTTTGGAAAAGTCAAATGGCAACATCTTGCATATAGTAGATTGTTGTTGATGCATCCAGTTTGTTTTGAAGTGATAAAGCTAGGAGGTGGTTCTATGCAAGCGTGTAAACTCAACAAACTAGTAATCTTAATTTTGTTTACAGCAGGAAAAACCGACATGATGTTTACAGGAAGGCAAATTCACATGTAAATAAAATCTTTTGCCATAATTACTGAAACAGAATAAGAGGCTCAATTTTGCCAGCATTCAAATTAGAGCTGTATTGTAAATGGGGCTTAATTTCCCTGGCATGTAAAGTTAAAACAGTGCTGCAGAACGGTTTACTTAAAGCTGCGAAGTTTCATTGCAAAAGACTGTGAAGTCCAGAAGCTATAGCGCGTAGATTGCTTCACGATACGTCACATTATTTGACGTATCTTTTGAAAACCTGATTGCTCTTTTTTAAGGGGGGGGGGGGGGGGGGGATGAAACTAACTATAATTACAATAGCGTTTGAAAAAAAGGGGTTTTAAAATTTCCAAAATAATTTTTCTTCATTAACGAACATTTTCCTCTCTTGCAGGCTTGACAAAAATTATTCTACTACTCTTGAATTATTTGGCTATGATTACTGCTAGTATTTCTACCAAGCTTGATGGCTCAGAGCAATGCTACAACAAGACGAGCTGCTCAGAAATTTATCTAAAAACGACATTTTTTTATCCAAACTTTACCCGACTATTTTATGGGTAGTGAAATGTCGAAGAACTCCGAACAAACTTTTTACATAGGTTTCAAAACAAGCATTTAACTTACTTATGTTTATGTTATTATATTATTTATATTTATGATTGCTCTAATTTTGAAGTCGAAAAGCGGAACCGGTTCGGAAAACTGCAATTTTTTGCGGTATGAAGCAAACAGCCACACATGCTTCAAAAAGTTAGAGAAACATCAAACAAGCCGGAGCAAAATGGATACGTTTATGGCAACTCTACTTATGATATATTTTAATCACATTTATTAATCCGTCATTAATTTTATTGATTTACTTTGAGTAACCCTAGTTTACTCAAGGTGGGGTCATTTTTGCCCCTGCTCTCGCTAATCCCTTCAGAAGACATGATTAATCTTTTCAGAAGACAATTTTTTCTTAAAACCAACTTTACTTTGAGTCAAACTTCATTACAAATAACTTCTGAAAATTTGAAGTTGCTAAAATAACAAGGACTACCCCAATTTTGAGGGTTCCCTTAGTCACTTTTCCAAATCTGAGGATTTTCGGTCTACAGTATATTTAATTGACGTCATAAAACGTTTTTAAATAAGCGTTTTTAACTACTTTGTTGTAGGTATTTTATGATCCAGTATCAAAAAACTTATTCTATGTACAAAAGTTTGAACCATCTATGACGCCACTACAAAAATGTCGCCATTTGTTTGAAAATATGACTATGACGTCTTTTTGATGACTTCATCAACTGAAAATTAACTTTAAAAAAATTTTGCCGAACATCGACCAGCTTGACAAACTTAGTGTTACAATGACTTTTGGTTTAGAAGTTTCATTGGGGGAGCTATTTGCCCCTGTACCCCGCTAAAATTCATTGGTCAAACCCCCACGTAACCTAAGTTTAAAGCTTAGATAAATAAAGTTTTAATGCATAGATATTAATTGCAGCAACGAAGTTTGTACAGCTAAAAAAAATAAACAAACTTTTGGTAATTTTTTTGTCAATTTGCAATCAAGAAACTTATTTCTATCACGAAAAAATCTAAGTAATTTTTTTTAGTTTTGCTTAAGGTTTTTCCATTTCTACAGTAGAACGAAGTACTACATTGAACTTACAGCAACTTTCCGGTGCAATTGAAAAGTCATCAATAGCGAAATCACCGCTCCAACCATTTCCCACTCTAGCTTCGATACGAAAAACAACATGCTAAAAAGACAGTAGATTACAAAAAAAAAAAAAAAATGCAAATGCAACAACTTTTTCTTGCTTCAGTATTGTTAGCCCACGTTAAACGTTGTGACATTGGCATCTTCTAGAGAAGAGTACAAATAAGTGAATGCTTCAACGGCTTCAACTCGTAACTCGGCGCGAATGTTCAACAGTTTTACCAAAATAATTGCGAAACGAATTTGGGGCTTTATTGGATATTATATAGCAATGAGCAAATTTAGCGATTTCTTACTTTAATAAATCATCAATTTGCAAAATCTTTAATTGAATATAATGATATGGATTTACTTCATCTCGGTAATGGCATCTATCGATTGATCTTATTGCTTGATTTTGCAAGAATTTTTACCAATTAAGATAGGTGGAATAAGTGGCTCCCCAAATTGTTACACCGTAACAAATGCACTGATACGCAGTAAAGGTGCAGCGTAATGTTTTAAGGAAAAAAGTACTTTAATTTGGATAATATTCCAACTAAGCGAGCTACCTGTTCCTCCATCATTTTGATATGCTGTGTTAAATTGATTTCGTTATCGATGACAATTCCTAAACATTTAACGCTATCAACAATATTTACCAGCGCAGGGGTCCATTACTTGTCAGGTGAAGATAAAGAATTAGTACTTTGGTTTGCTAGGGGAATAATTATGATATTAATTACACCATTTATTGCTATTAGTACAACATTAGTGCAATATGAACATTTACGACAACCAATTATTATTATTTTTAGGTAGAGAAAAAACGTCAGCTAAAAACTTTGTCGTAATGTAACTTTGTAACGTTCACAAGTTTAAACTTTTGTTGGTTGCCCTACGTGTTTGATTAGTTATCTTGCGTTTACAATGTTCGAGTTTCAAATTTAAGTTCATTACAGTCAGCCAGAGATGCCTTAGATCGTATCTTTTTTAATTAAAATTGCGGCCAAAAAAAAAACAACGTGTGAAACTGTGAAAGGCATTTTATTGGTCATTGCCTGAGGATAAATTGTGTTAGTCAAATAATCCGTGTAAAATAGGGATAATAAAGGGTTAAGTTTTCTATATATTTAAAAAGAAAACTATTTATCGCTATACTTTCTATCAAAAATACGAAAACGAATTACTGTGCAATCAGGTATAAATATAAAATTGTGCTAATAAATAGAGAGAAAAATTAGCAATGTTATGAGATTTGCATGTCTGTGTTTAAATACCATCTCCGAAAGTGTTATCTCCATTTGATCCAGTTTCGAAAGACGGTGTAGCTCCACTTCGACAAGTCCAGTCAAAATCGTCATCAGTCAGGAGCTTTCATTCACACATGACGTCATTTCGAACACTTTCTGGCAAGACGTAAGTAAGGGCCCAAAACATACAATGAGTTTGTGAAAAAGGTCTGCTGTTGATTTATCGTTGAATTTCGATTCTCAAAAGAGAAAACCGAAAACAGATAAAATCAAAAACTGTAAAAAGAGCAAAGTCTCATAGGCAGGATTAACATTTTCATCATCTGAATTTAATCTCACTTTATATATTCTTTGATGATCCTAATTGCATGATCTGTGTTTAACAACTCCTGGTTTAACTCTTACTTTGGTCTTTTTTTTGCTTAATATTCTGAGATCAGATGTTTTACAATGATTATTTTTACGTGGCGACTTCAAGGAAAAGGCTAGGTATAATTGAGTCTTTGAATAACATGTTGTAACTTTTTTGACGCTGTAACTTACGTGGCATCCTTCGAAAATCTGTTTCTTTACTGGATGTTGTTCTTGTAGTGGCAGTTAAAATCTCTGAAAAAAAGATTTTGTTTGAGAAAGGATAGTAAAGCTTATCTTATCAAAATTAACTGATATTGTGTTAATCACAGCAATAATTGAGACATTCACTTAAGTGTTTTATCAACAAGAAATTGTGCAAAAGTTTGGTAATACTAATAACTAAAGTTTTGGAAGTATGAATAAAACTTAGTCTTTGATGAATTATTTCTTGGAAACTGAAGATAAAACTACAATTTATACAGATGCAGTAATATGAACCACTAAACGTATACAGCATTTAAGAATAACTTATCGCGTGGTCAGAAACTTAATCTTATTTCAGACTGGCTATTTGACCAACGTATTTTACACGAGAAAAGGAGGGGGAGGAGAAAAAATGCTCCCTAAGTAACTCCTAAACTGAAGATCATGGGAACACTAAATTTGTCAGGTCGGTTGGTGTTCATTAAAAACTTTTGAAAAAATTTATTTATATTAATGACGCTATCATAATGAAGCCAAGATTAATTTTTTTGCTAAAAATAATGTTGTTTTCGCAATGACATCATATGCATTACAATTTTGTACATAGGTTTGTTTTTTGGTACTGAATGTTAAAATGACTAAGTCGAGATAGTTACGCTACAATATATTATGACGTCGTTTCTGAAAAATGCCCAGGTTTGGAAGAGTAACTTTGGCAAAACTCAAAATTGAAAACTTCCCCTTACCTTAGCAACGTCAAATTTTTAGGGATTGATTGTGAATTAGTTTGACTCAAAGTCAAGTCAGTTTGCACAAAAAAGCTGTTTTCCGAAAACATTTATCACGAAAAAGCCGAGACGAGAGGCCAAGTTCCTCTTTTCATACAAAATGGGGTTGATAAAGTATTATCATAACTTTGTGAATGAGTTTTGCTTGGGTGTTATTAGACAAAACCTCCAGATTTAACCAACCCAACATACTTGATGTAATTGTTTGCATTAGAATTTATCACACCCAAGATTTTTATGAAGTATACTGTATCAAATCCATTATGTAGTACACTGTAGTAGATACTAAAAACGCGTCAATTACATACAAACAATTTTACTGATAAGTCATTAACTCTACTTTACACTGTAGTTTAACTGCTAAATCATATTTGTGGAGAGAAAGTGAAAGAAGCTAACTGCGCAGTAGCTGTTTACCATTTCCACATTCACGATCATGCAGTTGAACATCATCAATGGCTATGTCGCCTCTGTGCCCATTTCTTATACTTTCCTCAATTACAACTTTTATGTACTTTCAGAATCATCAAAATTATTCCGAAAATAATCAAAGCAATTTGGTCATTGCTTACTTATAGCTAAACGAATGAAAAATAATCAAAGCAATTTGGTCATTGCTTACTTATAGCTAAACGAATGAAAAATCTCGATTTTTGCAGGCCTTATAGCTTAACTTTTAACAAATACCGCAATCCTGTTACAAATATTTTAGTAACGACACTTTAATAAATTTTGACATTTTAATCATAAAAATGTTGATAAGAATTGCGAGAAAACGATCAAAATTAATTGATTGATGGTATAAGAATCAAATATAGATAAAGTATGTTACAACATGCAGTGATCAAAAAAATCACATCAATAGAAACCACTTTGAAGTTCGCCCTTTTAAGTTAAATTTAAGCTCGACGTATAGCAGCAACTTTTTCATGTTAATGAAAAATTAATAATCTACTTATAACTTGAAGTAAAATCATTCGCAGATTATAAAATTTAAAAACTAAAAAAACACTGGCTAAAAATACCTTTACAGTTTCTTTGACTCGTCAGATATAAAGCCAAACTGTGTACCGTATTAAAACCAAGCTAAGCTGCCAGCCTAATAAAAGACTTGCAAACAAAATTATGTTGACGATAGCTCAGTGAGCAGAGGGTCGGGTTAGTGATCAAAAGGCTGCTGACCCCTGGTTCGATTCCCGAACAGTGTGTCCTTAGAATTGTGTCGACATCATTTTGTCCGTAGAAAACACACTTTACTCTTAACCTCCCATACGAGCCATGTTTTTTACCTGTGGAAGTGACCTAGACAGACGAAATACTAGAAAAAGAACCAAAAAAGGGATGCACTGCATTGGTGTGGTTGGACAGGCGCAGAGTACCTGGTTTATACCAACAAACAAACGAGCTCGTGAAAAGGTATCTCATTGGAAAACAATTGTTCCATTTCAATAAGCTATATCCTCTCTCATAATTGAAAGACGAAGCTTTAGAGAGTGTTGCGTTAAATTGTTATGAAATTTAAATATCTAAATTTAATGTTCTGTGAATGATTGTTAGTATAAGCTCTACGATATCATTGAGCACTGGCTTTTTAAAAGCATAATCTTGAATTGCAATGCATTTTATAACTTACTTTTTTCTGTGTTGCTGTTGGAAATTTCTTCGAATAGATTGATTTCTAACTTCTTCCAGCCAAATCCCTGATAACCCGTTATTTCTGCAATTACTTGTTTTTTGCCATTAAAATTGTAAAATTTGTATATCTGAATAACTTTATCCAAAATTGTTCATAAAAGACGTCTAAAAAACGATAAAATAACTTCGTCATTGATGTACTGATGCCACAAATTGGCAGCATTTTTAGTAACTTGCCGAAGCCGTCAGATCAGATTTCAGTGACAGAAATAAAGACTGAGCTTGTGAGCTGAAAGAATACGCTGCTATAGAAAATTTATTGTTTTCATTAGGGTTATTGTTGGTCAGTTTGAAACAAAAATTAATTTGAAGCATCTATATAAGCTATGAAACAATCTTGAAAGAATTGCTTTCTCAAAACACTTAAAGTCAGGTCTGCGCTGAAAGTGAAATTGTGAGCATTTAAGCGTATCCTTAGAGTATTTTGTCTTACTAACTGTGCAGCTTGTAAGACGATAATGTGGTATTCGCGATGCGTACCGAATTGCTGTTTAAAATAAACAACAAATACGCTCGTACGCTTAAAAGTTTACACACAGTATCAATCGGGCCTAGTTTGAAGGAAGTATTTCCCTGTAATGTTTCGTTTTAATTTTACTGCTGTATACTACAGTACCATGTTGTTTATAATATAATGCTTTCTTTCAATAACAAAGGCACTTCCTAAAAATATATAACTTAGAAATAAACCAACATTCAAATAAAGCACAATTTTTCATTATTTGAATAATTTGATCATTTTTTTCCAAATGTTATTATCTTTCGACATTTTTACCAACTTTATTATTTTGTGTCGTAAAAGAGAATAAGCGATTTAAGTACTGCACTTTCATGATCACAGTTGTTTCTGTTTTGTAAACAAAATACAATTCATTGCATCAAAAAGCAAATAAATATTATTCTTAGAGTAAGTTTTTTGACGTTTCTTCCATCCTTGTTATACCACAAACTAAAGCAGTGAGGTTCATAAACTTTTTTTTTTGTTTCAGCAAAGTTTCTTTTTTTCTTGGTGCAAACGCTTCGGAGTACATGCAATATCCTACATGGTGCAAAGTAAATTTTGAGGAGTGTTTTTTAGTATAAAATTTTTTAAAAGTCTTCCATTATTGCTTGTATTGTGCAAAATCAAATTTTTGTTGCTATAGTTACAGCATATTTTTGATCACATTAATATTTTTGCGCTTATTATTTTTCATCATTTAAATACAAGTTTGCACCAATTAAGGGATAAATTTAGATGCTAAATCACAGTTTAGAAGTTAAACAATTTCCGTAACAAAACACATTTAGGCACGAATTTGAACTACGAAACAAGCAAAAAAAAAAACTATACAATTTGCTTTAGCCATTGAATCAATAAATGTAAGTGTTCCCGTTTAATGCAAAATCATGTCGAGTGTCCAGTTCTGTTTATTTGGACTACCGCAAAACAACTTTATTAGATGTGTTTGTTGCATGGTTTCTTCGAGGTACGGATCCCCTGGATGGTATATTCCTATTTCTACGTGTGCAATCAAGTGTATCAGACGTTAAACGCTCGTTGCATTCGCCAGCTTCAAAGCCGCAGCCAAATCCTAACAAAATACACGCGATTGACAAATTTGTAGGACTAAAAGTTATATTCACTGCTTTCGAGTCCATGGAGGGCTACATAACAACCTTTTTTTCTATTAGTCGACAGCTGCTTGATTGGAATTGTTACTTCTTTTTAGCAACCCTCAGCATCATCATCAGCGGCTGCCAGCAAAAGTAAAATTGTTGCATAATAGATATTAGCTAATTAACTAGCGAAAAATTAATTTGCAAATATGGTTAAATAAAAACTTTGTTATTTTGCAAAATGAGTGCTAAATTTTAGGCAATTGAACTTTAATTAATAACCAGCCAGTTGGTCGAGCGGTAACGCGTTCGTCTCTGGAGTGGGAGGTCAGAGGTTCAAATCTAGGGCCGGTCAAATCGGACACAGTGTTGCCAACGGCTCGCCACCGCTGCAACTTTTCTTCGAAAGGAGCTGTGTTGCCCGGGCGCAATGACGCGGAGATGGGCCCCGCAATCTCGTTACACGCTTCGGCGTATTACAGCGAGTATAAATGAAAGATTTGATTTAACTTTAATTAATTAATCGAAAGAATTGATAATTGCACAAATAATCGCAAACTATATAGCTGCGATTTTTAATTATCTCAAAAAATTCCATCTATTCTTTGACAGTTGTACTCAGCAACGCATCGCAAAATCTCATCGCAGTTTTCTTGCGCAAAAATTATTTGGTATTTGGAATGCCATCCCTGGTATAGGAATACGTAAATAGCGATGAATTAAGTCTGCAACTTGGCCGAATGGGCAAAGGTGTCGCTTTTACGACGACCCTGATTGAATAACCTTGGTTCAATCCTTACTCCAGCTCGTTGTTGCGTTCATAGATAAAAGACGCTTTACGATGATTGCCTCTGCTTGGTGGCTTTGAGCAAGCAGCAAATTCAATGGATAAGAATTCAAAGAAATTTACAGAAACATTGGATCACTGTAAACTCCTAAGCAGGTGCAGATTCCTCAAAGCGCGAAGTAGTCAATGCAATAAAAAGTGTGCGGATCGTCCAGTAGTTAGCATTTGACGCTGTCGGGTGACAGGAGGATAAATATGCGCAACAGCAACAATTTATTAATAGTTAGATCATTATTTCCAAAAAAAATTCAAAAATAGTATTATCAGCGCAATAATCAACCGTACCTACTTATTGTAATGTAGTGGTAGTTTGACAATTCGATTAAATTGCAATGTTACAGACGCCCTCTGTAACTATAGCGTAAAGATAGGTTTTTAGGTTGCCCCAGCGATTCGAGACTGGGGCCGTCACCGTCCGTGCTGTTTCCACAAATTGAAGTTAAATTCCAGCAGAAAGAGATTTATTGAAAAAATTGTAATAAATTTAAAGAGCTACACGGCACGGCACGGCATTAAAGTATTTGAAAATTAACCCAAGGAACAAAATAAAAAGTAACGATGCCGTGTGACTAAAACTTACAAAAATAAAACGTCCGCTTGCTTCAAATCCCAAAATGAAATGAAAAACTAAACGCTAGAACTCGGCAAAAAAGCAAATGAGCTGCGCGTTGTGCCGGAAACTAGGCGTCGAACGAAACGTGCGAAAATTAAAAAACACAATGACGCGCAGACTAACACAGCAAAAATAAGAGCCAAATAAAAGAGCCGAGTTCGAAAATTTAACAGGGCAAATAAAATAGATCGGTGCTGTAACATGCAACATTATTATTTTTAATAAGCACAACAAACTTACGACGGTTAACTTCAGGACTCCAACAAATCCGAGGCCAAGATTAAGTAACGAATTTTTGAGGACAGACCCTCTCGAGGCCAAGCACAGAAATGCCGAGACCAAGGACCAAGAACACAATTTTTGTAGTTGATAGTCGGCAACTTTTCCAATATTTCTAAGTGCGCGTGTTTAATACATTGCATTTCGTTAAGTTTTTGATAATAATTCGAAAATAAAAGTTTCCAAAAACAATAAATGTTATTTCGAAGTTTTACGCGTTAGAAGGCAATGTTGATTACGGTTCGTAGCAATATCGTGGTGATGACACCAGGCAGGCCGTATCTCATAAATGAGAATAACTGAATCCTAAACGTGGAAATTGTTAATCTTAAGACCTGGATTTCATCAGGTAAGACCGCCTGTGTTAACGTCCAATGATTATGAATTCGTACTTTTTAAGCAGTTTCTCAGACACAAATCATATTGTTGGGTAAAACAACTTCTTTTCACGGAATTGGTGTAAAATATTATCAGAAATTATACATTTTAAATATCACATAGTGACTATGACATTATTGCTTGAAATTATAGCAAAGCACTGTAAATTTTTGTTTTTGAATTGAATCGAGGTACCTTATCCGGTATTTGCAAAACTCAAGTCTTTGAAAAAATAACAGACTTCGGAGGCGCTAGGGCAAAGACCCTATGCCTCTGTTAAACTATTTTAGTTTTTTTTTTCAAAAATATAGCAATTATGGTGATGCTCAAAGATGATTAGTCAATTTTCGACGCAATTTGAAAGGAAATACCCTAAAAAGATTAAGCTAGAAAAAACTTTAATTTTCCCACATTTTTCCAATCCTAATTTTAAGCCATTCTTTTCTTTACAGTTTGTTGCATGTGATGTCTCTCTATACTCTATAGTCTCGCATCTAATTCTTATCAATAAATGATTGCATTCGTTGCGGCCGCCAAAATACACTTCGTAAAATTTAACGAAGTATTTAACTGCAAAAAGTTACCTGGAGATCCCATCAGGGCCGTATTAAGAAAAAAAGCATTGAAGACATTAGCCCCGGGGTCCACCTTTAAAATATGCATTACCCACTAAGGCTAGAGCACAAAAATAATAAATCATTAGTTTTTTTCAAATACACAAGTTTTTTGTGGGAGCAGAGCCCAATTTTTCAGGGACTCGAACAATTAAAGTGATGTTTAATTTCACACTCGCATTTTTAATAATTTTTGATGCAGCGTTTTTTCTGATACAGTAGTTTATTATTTGGGATTCTTAGCGGCGATTTTCAGCACAAAAATCGTTCAGCGGATATAGCTTTGGCCCCAGACCGCTTGCCAGAGAATAGAGTTGTTCTTTCTTATCTCGAAACAAATTCTTTGCAATATTCCCTTGCATATTTTCAGAACAAGTGTTGGCCTTTTCAAGATACGTTTTGCTAGTTGTATCAGAATATACTACTATTTTTAATGTAATATAGGCTATCTCTGATAGCTGTATTACATTTCATAACATCGCACACCTGCAAACATACGTTCTTTAGAATCCACTCTCACATAAGCACTGTTATGTTTTAGCATTAGCAACTCCAAAATGGTTTTGTCCGTACACCTGCATCTCTTGTTAAACTCCCGGATAGTTTTAGTACTTTGCTGTTTGTATCTCCCACACCAGAAACATTAGCAGAAATTTAAACAACTGTTTAGTGGTATACAGTTTTAAAATTGCATTGACCACTGTCGGATTCATCCTCGGATCTTTTGAAAAGTTAGGTAGCCTTGAGAAACGCTGTTTGAAAAAAAAATAAAGAAAAAAAAAGATTCGACAATTTTCGTTTCGCCCTTGTCAAGAATCTACGGGAAAATAAAATGGAGTTGAAGAATGCAACTTTTTATCGTTTTTTTGAGACATCGAAATTTCCACCTAAAAAAGAAAAAATATATCACGTGAATAATTTGATTGGATGATTGTAGTCAAACTTCGTATGTTTAATTATTGTAAATATGAAGAGAGTTGACGAATTCGTTCTGCTGGCACAAAATTGGAGGCTGCGTTTTGATAAAAATAGCTTTAAGCGCTGCTAAGTGAAATTGAGTTCTTGCTTTTGGCAAAATCGAAAATTGTCGATCATGATGTTGGGCAGTGCATTAAGGATTTTGAAGTAAGTGAAGTCCAATGGCCCAAGAAGTGTGACAGGCACAGCATCCTTGTTAATTGAGGGCGGAAACCCTGAGCTATTTTTCAAGCGCGCAAGATTCTGCTCTCAATTCACAAGGATGCTGTGCCCATCACACAACACAGCTTGGTCGTATACCAATACGTGTGCCGCTGTGATTGTCGGTACGTGGGTCGCACATTCTTAAGAGTACAGAAGAAAATCACTCAACACATTCCCAAATCAATTTGAAACAAAGAGAAGCCAACAAAATTTCTGCTCAGACAAAACTGCAAAGCCAAGACTCCTCTGAATCAATTGCAATGAGATTCGGCCATCGGACTTCACTTACTTCAAAATCCTGACTGCGCTATCCAATATCATGATCGACAATTTTCGATTTTGCCAAAAGCAAGAACTCAATCTCACTTAGCAGCGCTAGAAGCTATTTTTATCAAAACGCAGCCTCCAATTTTGTGCCGGCAGAAAGAATTCGTCAACTCTCTTCATATTTACAATAATTAAACATACAAAGTTTGACTACAATCATCCAATCAAATTATTCACGTGATATATTTTTTCTTTTTTTAGGTGGAAGTTTCAACATCGCAAAAAACTTTAAAACGCCGCATTCTTCAACTCCATTTTATTTTCGCGTTGATTCTTGACGGGCTAGACGAAAATTGTCGAATCTTTTTTTTTCTTTATTTTTTTTCAAATAGCGTTTCTCAAGGCTACCTAACTTTTCAAAAGATCCGACGATGAATCCGACAGTGATCAAAGCAATTAGCAGAAATAAAAACAACAATTCTACAGACTGCCTTTTGCACCTTCATTCTCAGATTAAGGACATTCACACAATGCCATTTAAAGTAAGGTTTACTATGACTTCTTGGCTATCACTATGTTTCAAAGTAGGAAAAAAAATGAATTCACAGAATAAAAGTTTAGCCCAATTTTTTTTTATTTACTTTCCGTTTTAACCAATCAAAAAGTAGTGCTCTCCTTGAACCGAGGACAGAGCATTTTCGAGGGCTTGTAGGCTCCAAGGCCAAAGACTAAGAGTTTCGAGATTAAAGACTTGAAAATGTGTCCTCGCGGACATCCTCGAGGCCAAGAACGTTTTCGAGGACTCCACCTCTGATTATTATTATTATTATCACTAATGGAAATCGCCGCAAAGGTGATATTCTAACCAAATTTAAAATTTGCAAAATATCTTCACAGATCAAATGTATCAAAGAAATATCCAGTTGAGTCTGCTAAGTCTTCAGTCAAGATTGCAATTTCTTGAACAAACCAAAAGAGACCTATAAGTTCAGATTATCAGTTGGTGCTTCACGTTTTTACAGTTTCTTGTCGGATTTATGACCTCCAACAATTGAGCCACAAATTGCAAAATCGTTGTCGAAACGATCACCTGTTTTGTTGAGTAAGAGTGTCTGACTGTTTTGCCATAATTTACGAGAGATATTACAGTCAGTAGCCTTCGTTTTTGTTGATTTACTTTTTCACGTTGCTTTACTTGTTCACATCTACCAAGTTTTTGCGCTATATTATGCTTACTGCTGCAAACTGCGATGAATGGTGCAACCGCAGCAAATCTTGAAGCTTTGAACCCCTCGAAGCGCTTTTTTCTTTATTTCTAGTCACAAGCTCCAGAAAGCATTAAATCATCAGATAATGTGGCATCTCCATAAGATTTATAAGCTAGCTCAAAATAACGCCAATAATTCGAAAGCGGACAAAGATTATGAGTGAAGTGCTGTACGATATTTTTCAAATGTCTAACCTCTGGTGTTTGGTGCCTATAACTTTCTGAAACCAAAAAACCAATTCACATTCACAATGCGCTTTTTAGTAGTGATAATACTGGCATAAAGTACAATCAACAGAATGCATAATGTTTTTCAACTAAAACAAGGACAAATAAATAAAAATCAGAAATAAATAAAATAATGACTTTTCAATGTAGTAGTCCTTTAAAGGCGCATTTAAACAGCATTCTTGGTTTGTACCAGCAAATGAACATCTTGTACTAAAAATATATCTGATACATGCTTCAAAAATTATGTAAAACATAAGGTTTCATGCAATTTTTTTGCAGTTTAGCAGGCACGTATATCAACGTTAGTCCAGATTATGTAAAATAACTACATTGCATAACCAATCAGGGCATATATGCTAAAGATCGCTAATAAAGAATAGAATCTGTGGATTGAAATAAACTCTGTTCGATTATCAAAATTCGACTGGTTTTAATCATTTGTATAAGCCAAAATATATTGACTTCAAACAAAACATAAATTATATAAATATTAACGGCAGAAAAAAGGCAAAATAAATCTTAAACAAATACTGTAAAAAAGCTCAATAAGAGTACAAGTAATACTTTTATAACATCAATTTCAACACTGAAGAACTGAAGCACTACTCAAGATACACACTTTTGAAGGGTATCAAAACCTGCTGTGTACTTTTACAGTAATAGCGTGGATTTTGGGCTTTAAAACCTCTTCAATGTAAACAATATACTGTGCAGTGTGTAGACTTGTTTTGATGCACAAAAACTTTAGTCATACGAGCGATATTTTACTGCAATCAATTTTTGAACTACAAAAAAACTACAATCTAAAGTTTTTTGAAGTTTCTGATTGCATCTAATCACGACAAAGAACATGATATAGAATGAAAGTATCTCAAAGAATGAAGTCGTTTTAGAGCACAAGTCGCCACTATAGCTTCATAAGAACTGAGTCTAGCTCTGAAATTTAAGTTCAAATTTGCACTCAGATAAAAATTCACTGATTTTAAAAAAATTGTAATTCAAAACTGCAACGTATAAAAATATAAAACGTGACATAAACTAAAACACTTTCGGTAGTTTGCCTTGCAATGACCAAACTTTACAGCTTAAACAAAATAAATTACCTGCTAATTTCACTAAAAAAAATAACTGAGCTGAGGGCATTTTTCGGCCAATTTTCATCAACGACTTTTTTTTATTTTCCGCAAAATCGATAAAGCTGAGCTGCAGTAAACATGTTTCCATTGCAGTTTCGAACTCGACGGTAGATAAATTTTGGTTGGTTTGGTCCACAGCAACGTGCATAAAACAAGCGATTATGAATACAGCCAGCAGCAAAATTTTTGATTTCGTTAGACGTCGTGGTATACGTGTGGGAAGGCGATTGGCAGGCAACTAAACAAAATAAAAAATACGTAAGTATACTTATTCAAGTTGAGCTGTATTTTCCCAATACTGTAAGTAGTGTAGAATATATTTATTATTTTATTAGTGTGTTTTTTTCCTATCTTAGACACAAAAAGCAGTACTTTACCTGTGTAGAATATACCCTAACTGTCATAGTAATTCCGAAAACACTTTTTTTTTCAGTCTGGGACATCTCCTTGGCTACAGTCTTAAAAATATGTTAAAAGCTACCGAGATGACCTAAGACAAAAACTGGTAGCAAATTGAGTGTGATTGCGTTAGGTAACTAAGCTTAACAGCAAGCAACTACAGCATGTGCAAAAAGTAGTATAGATTTTTAATAATTAAAAATCATCATTAGGGAACCGTTTTTTGGAAAAAATCATGCAATTCTAGTTTTCAGTTTTTGAAATTAAGCAGTCTAAAATAAATTTAACTTGGTGGTGCTTTTTTTTGATTATTTTGTGGAAGCATTAAAAATCAGTATATGGGCCTATTAGTTTGACTATTTTTGCTCCTAATTTTATCTTTAGTTTACTATCTTTCGATATCGTACCGCAAACTCCTGGAAATATTGTGATGTCGTCCACAGCAATGTCACTTTTAGAGCCACTTCCAACTACTCCTTCCAATCGAAATGCGACTTCCTGAAATCAAACATTTCTTAAATTAACACTTTTTTTTTATAATTAATTAGTTTTGATTTAAGGTTGGCTGTTCTTAAATTTCCACACATTTTCTGCCTTATTTGTTCTTAATTTGTGTTTTACTTTATTAGAAAATAAGTCGACACAGATTTACTTTTACATGGCTTGACGTTATCTTTTTAGTTATAAATCATGATTACAAATCTATTACAGCAATATGGAAAAGATTTAAAAAAACACGACTAATTACTTTTAAACGCTTAATATTTGTTTGTACTGGCTCTTGCTTTCTGTTACTTTTTTGCTGATCCTAGTATTGTTTTTAACTTGTTCTTAAATTTGGGGCAAAAATAAGTCTAGTGTTTTTATAGCATTGTTTTTATAACAAATATAATTGGAAACGATCAATTGCTTTTGGACAATAAAGCCTGCAAAATACTGTTTACTGTACGATGTTTACGCGTTTGAAGTAATCACGCAAATTATTCAAAGACTATTCAAAGACTTTTCAAAATTATCATCAATCATTCAGTTTGGTTTAAGCCTAAAGATCCGAACTTGTTTCACAAATTTGGTAGTGTAACTCAGTACGAGATGAAAAATTGATAAAAAGATGTTTTTTGAAAATGAGCAAGCACTTACAGTACAACGTTTAATCGTGTTATTCAAATTAACGTCGCTATTATGAAGTCAGGAAATCAAAACCATTTTCATCCAAAAAAAAAATGTAATAATACTAATTGATGAAGATCAACCCATTGCCCACAAGTCAAATTTGCCACTTACCCACATACCACATTTGCCGCGCCCACACCTATCCCCCACCTTTGTGTTAAATGCGTTTGAACAATGAGTTACCTTTGCGCGGTTTTCAGGAACGAAGTTAACATTCCTTAGTAGCCAACTCTTTACACTGCTCCCCGTAATTTCGGTCATTTGGGGACGCAGGCGAGTGTTGTTTTGTAGAACTTGCACGTTTCTTACAACCAGCTTTCCTGTGTCAGCCTAATGAAAATTAAATCACAAAAAGTTAAAATTTGTGTTAGGTATTATGAAACTATTGAACATTACTAAAGATAACTGTTGAAAGCATTATAGCAGTTTCTTTCTAAATGTGGATTTTTCACAATCAAAGTGATATTAAAAAAAATCTGTGGGACTGTAGAATTCGTTGTTCCGTAAGCAAAAAAAATATTTTTGGTAATTGGCTTATATTTACCATCGCAAATTTTACACTTACAAAATATGGAATAACATGTGGTTTTCATGTTGCGCATCTAATGTATATTACACTTAAATCCATCATAATTTACAGTAATTTCAAAAAAACAATGTGCCAGTTATTTGAATCTCACTGATTTAGCGATTCTAGATTTAAGCATGTTTATTTGCTTGGTTTAACTGTTGGTATAGTATGATACTATAGTTTCCAAATTCTTTCTTCAACGCCATCGTCATTTTTACACTTGCGGCAATAAAATTTTATTCAATGTACCGGTACAAAAAATTAAAATTTGCTTACCCCATACATATGATAGTTGATTTGTAGACAGTATTCATAAGCTGGCATGAAATAAGTTTGAAGAGCAGCTATATCGTTTTCTGTTCTTGGATGACTTGACTCGATAAACATATAATAACCTAAAAAAAGACACTATTGTAATAAACGAGCCTAACGTTGATGATCGACTGTAATTTTAGCTAAAGAAACACTTCATAAAGTCATTGCTGAAAATATTGGATTACAATATCAATATAATTAGATGAAGTTAATTTGCCTTTAACCAATAGTGGTGCAGTTTAAATAGTGATGCACGTTGTTTTAAACTACTTTAAACTCAAAAACTCAAACGAAAACCTTTTTTTTGATTTCAAACCAAAGCTATGAAATAATTTCTTTACATTTATATACCAACACTTTTTAAAATTTCTACCTCGTCCATTAGTTTTATCTCCATCCGGGCCTGTTTGTGATGATGGTGTGGATCCCCGTTGTCGTGTCCAGTCAAAGTCATCACCAGTTAGCTGTTTCCATCCGCACATTCGATCATTTCTTATAGTTTCCGGAAGTACGTAGGCACCCAAATCGTCAGGTGAATTTGAGACTGCAGGTGAAGTTGGGATTCGGGAAGGTGTGCTTTCGAACGTACAAACTGTAACAAACCAATTTGAATAATTCGGTACGAGTTGCCTAACCATATCAAACGCGGAGGATAGTAACGTTTTTTTTTTTCGGCTGAGCGCTTGCTTTTTATAAAGAACGAACTCGATTCAAGAGCCAAATCATAACTCAACGATTTGAAAACCCCTTCCAGCAAGGTCACAAAAATTGCACAGATTGGCCTGATAGGAACTGCAAAGATGTCTTCCAAAACTAATGGAAATGATACTGTACTGCATATTGAGATAAATCATACATTAAACTAAGCTTACAAAGTTGTATCCGATTGTTTTTGACGCATATCTGTTTTTGACGCAATGTGTATACAGTAATTTCAAATACCAGATTTTACTTACGAGGCATGCCTGACCATATTTCCCGTCCGTTTGTTGTCGTAGGAGGTGGTCTAACAGTAGTAGATGGGGTTGTTGTTGTCACAGGTCTTGCTGTGACTCTTGGTGTTGTCGTGGTAATTGAACCTGTTGTAGTTTGAGTAGACTGACACCGACCACTAGTAATGTTGATGTCATCAAGTGCAATATCACTGGAGGAAGTACTTCCAACTCTTCCGTAAAATAGAAACTGTATCGATTTTGACCGATCAATGGAGTTGTATTCAAATTCAGCTCGATGCCATTGATCTCTCTGATTCCTTTGGGCCATCCATCTCACGCGAGTTGCACCGCCAACTCCTTCTTGGGATAACACCGATAGTCTTCCGACTGCTGACCCAAACATATGATAGAAGAAAGTGACACAGTATTGACCGGGTCTCAAAGATGGAGTCGACAATCTAGCCTCGTCATTTTCCTGTCGAGGCCTGGATGCTTCAATATAAATGTAATAACCGTTGGCGGTTTTCTGAAAATAATTGAATGGCTGTAAACGCGTTTGTAGAGAAATTGTATTAAGTTCTTTTAACCAAAATCACTACCACCTAGCTTATTAAAAGAAGTTGAGAAGTTAATGTATTCATAATTTACTGGCTTAGCTCTGTGGTGTATCATCAAATATACATTAGTTTGTTTCTTTACCTTCCAAATAAATATAACTATAGCTCCAACAATGCAAAGCCAATAAATACATTTGTAGCATTTGCCAGTTCAATTAAAAATCTTTAAGACTTCGTCTGATAAATATTGCCCTTACTAGAATTGTTTTCAAGAATACATCTTTTAATTTTTAATCTACCTGAGTATTGTCAATGGATGGTCCAGTTCCTCGAGACGGTGTGCTTCCCCTTTGTCGAACCCAATCAAATTGGTCGGAACTTAATTGTCGTAATCCACACAAATTGCCCCCAGTCTCAAAATTGCACGAAAATCGGTTGTTTAAAACTGGTGCTGGAGTAGGCTGAGGTCTAGGATCTAAATCAAAATGACATGAGGCAAATTAATGATGTATCTCAGTAATTTTATGAATAATTTTACATTCGATTGCACAATAGATCTTTTTACAGTAAACCTAAAATTTGTGGCTATCAATGCCATAAATTGATGATGATCTGCCCATTTTAGGAAATCGAGAAGTTAGGCTACTCTCAAAACATAGTATCTTTTCTCCACTTTTGTTTTGGTTGGTCTACTCGGTATACTTGTCACTTTTTACAGTACAGAATTTTCATTCAATTATTTGCTTCTTGAGTTTTCATAAAAGTGATTGCATTCCGATTTTGATTCTGTTGTAATTTATGAGAGCAGTATTTCGGTTTTCATCAGCCCTGATATAATGATGTTTGAAGTCAAGCAAAACTCGACTTCAAGACAGTGTTTTGAAAACCATTATTTTCTATTAGTAAAAACTTTATTTTACATTAAAATTAATAGTGTAAAATTGGTTTGAAGAAAAGTCGTGTGTTGGTGTTGTTGTGTTGTTCCTCATGACAGTGTTGATTAGAGAAGCGAGCATCCTATTAATTTCTGACATTCTTTTGGTTTCTTTCTTTCTAACTTTCAACTTTAAAGTTTTTCGCTTTTTCGTAGATCATTTTTATACTTTGTAAAATTACCACAGATAAAAGTTTGCTCATTTGAACCGCGCTTTTTATGTTTGAGAATAAGATTATTAGTTAAGTAAAGCCAAAACAAGTACAAATGATTAATGTCCAAAAGTAAAATTATGGTTTTCAAGCAGTTTTTTCCGCAATACTGTTGGTGGTGTCAAAAAAAACTCAAGTTTGGCTACTACTTACCACAAGCTTTGTCAGTTATTACAATATCATCGATTGCAATGTCACTTTTAGATCCATTTCCAACTGCAGCTTCGATTACTATCTTAATATGAGAATTTCCAGTACGCATATGTTTCGCTTCATCTTCCTGTAAAAAATGTCAGTTATTTTTCTGGTTAATCATTTTTAAGAGCAAGCAATTTAGTAACAATCAAAATGTGAAAGCTCGAGCATTTTGTGAGCAAATTATTGTCAACACTTATGGTTAGTAAAGTCAATCTCTCTTTCCAAGAAATTGCTTTCAGGCAGCACTTGAAATAGAAAACCTCTCTCATGAAAACTGAATTAATTCACTATTTTTTCATGAAATTTTTTGCCATGAATTTTCTTATCGTTAACTTTTAGGCGCAGAACTTTTTCATTACAGCATTTCTATTTACATTACACAAAATATTTTTGCAACTTAACATAAATTTCAGAAACGAATATACTCAAATTTTTTTTTTTTAATTAAAAAAAAATTAAAGAAAAAAGAAAGTTTAAAGCCTACACTAAACTTCACGTTATACAAAATTGTTGCTGTTTTCTGAATTAAATTACAGCATTATTTGAACATTTTTGTGACTAAATAATTTTTAAACAATCAAAAAAAACAAAAAAACTTTACAATATTGTAGTATTTTCGCCAGTATACTGATGTTACAACCGTACTGTATTTACACATAAAACACGTACAGAAATTACCTCATCCCGTTTTTGAGTATCGGTTGTAATATTTGTTCTCATTTGCCTCCACTCGTTTCCTTTGCTTCCTTGTATTTGTCTTACTCGGGACTTAACACCTTTAATTTCTTTGTAAACCTGGAAGGAAAAAACAGAAACAGCTAAAAACTAAAAATTCTTTAATCACTTTAAACGGCATTGCAAAACCAATTTACCGCAAACGTTACTAAAACCAGACAAAAATTGCTGTAAATGCAATGACAGTATAGGATTGTAAGACGTGATGTCTCTGTAAAATACTACATTAGTTCTGCCTATTTTACTTCAGGAATAATCTAAAGACTAATTATTGAACTAACATTATTTTTTTCACCTGTAGCTTTGTTACATGTCGCCACATTTGGTGAATATTGCTCTTTACCTTGTGCAATTGCATATGCAAAGGAAGACTACTAACACAAATCCTCTTAAGTATGACCTAGCTATTAATTATTTAATAATACTAATATAAACATTGTTTAGTAGCTGAATATAAACTTAGAAAAACCGGCCAATTAACAATATTTATTACTTTTTCATGTTTACTCTAATTAATTCTAACTACTGTAAATGCTGTTGACACATCATTTGAACTAATGTTGTTCTTAACCAATTTACTACACGTTTCGACTCAATAAATTAATGGTACGAATAATATGGTTATTGGTCAAATTGGTATGTATATTTGTTTGATTGGTTTGTTCTGCATGCTTTGCTGTGTTTGCATTTAAATTTCTCTCGCTCTTGTATAAATTCACCTTTACTTTAAACTTTTTTTAAGTCATGTTTTTCTCCTTTGGGCGGCTGCTTTACTTGAAGACCGAAAAGTCCATTTGCAGCCTTTCCTTACTGTCTTACAGCCACGTAGAGCACTGCTATGAAATAGATTAGTGATTTTGCACTATTTTTCTTGTGTAGTAGATGTATCCGAAAAATAAGATTTTATTTCACTTTGAAAAGGATTTGTTTAAGGAGCAATTAAAGCTCAAATTTTGTGTTTTGTTGTTTTTGACGCTCTCAAAACAAACAACTGATATTCGTAATACAGTATATAGCATTTGCATGAAACGTTTTAATCTTCGTGAGAATTTGCTTTTCATGTTACAAAAATATCATTTTTAATATAAGAAATTACTTATTTCGTTAATTATTTCCCAACACGATTAACAGATTAGCATACGAATAAATTATTGCATTATTCAAGCATCACAAACTCTTATTTTTTTAATCTTCCAATAATATTGAGATTACCGTTAATCTGCCAATGTTTCGTCCATCCATGTGATACCACATGGTAAAGCAGTGAGTCTCGTATGTTAACCGAGGAGATTCCAGCTGAGCAACATCTCCAGTCTTTCTCGGGTGGGAACTTTCAATGAACATGTAGTAACCTGCAGTTTAAATGAATCATCAACTTTTAAATAAGGTTTTAGAAATTTGAGTCAAATATACAGTCATTTCTTCTCGGATAAAGTATACATTTTTCCAGATACCTAAAATTAGTTTGATCATGTTGGTAATTAACATTATTTGCCTGCTGTAAATGCAGTCGTAGATTAGTGTAAGTCATCGCCCAAAAATGCATTCAACCTGCACAAAATTTCACCGAATTGCAGAGAAGCAACGCAATTTCATAGCAAAATGAAATGATTAGCAATGGAGGTCAACTTCGGTCTGGGAGTCTCACAATTTAATACATTAAGCAAAAACTACATCCTACATTTGCGCGATCAGCCACCAAAAAATTTTCCGAAATTCCCAACAAATTTCCAATGCGCTAATCCATTATTATTGCTTACTGTAAATATTTAAAATGTAAGCGTCTATTGTCTTCAAAATTTCACCTGTTCCAGATGTATGGTCTCTAGACGGCCCACTGCCTGAAGTTGGTGTAGCTCCTTTTATTCGAGTCCAGTCGAAGGTGTCGGATTTTGCTTGAGTAAACCCGCACAGGTCCCTTTCAAAGTTGCAATTTCTTCCTGAATTGAATGGTTGAGGGTAATTTTTGCAAATGAGGTTAAGAATATTTGTTTTGCTAATTTTCATAAATTGAAACTATCGTTTTATTACGCTACAGTAGTTTTCTTACCGTATTTTATACTTTAATTTTTTAAGCAATTTTGGAATATCAATTTTTTTATAAAAAAAATTTCTTATCAACAAGAAAGTTAGGAAAGCTTTTTCTGAGACAATTTGAAATATTTTAAAATTCAATAATTTGATTATGCACCGATAAATGTCAGGTCAGAACAACATCAAAAAGGTCAGACCTAAACCTTCAAAACACGAATATTGCAAAAACGAAAAAGGGTTTGAAGTAATTGAAAATCCGCTGCTATCCTATTGAGGAACTACAATGAGTTATATACAATTGTTAATAAAGACTTTGCAAATACAGATTTGCGTGTTTTTGTTGGATTGTTTTTTTGTTTTGTTTTTTCAAGCAATAAAAGTAGAAATTCGCACTTGGAATAATTGGTCCTTGTGTTGGTGCCGGTGTGGGAGGAGGAGCATTACAACTTCCTGGATTAATTTGAATGTCGTCGATTGCCATATCGGATGTTGCAAATTGCACAATACCTTGCCAATAAAACTGCATGTACTGCAAGATACAAAAAAAAAAAAACTATTAATAATGATGATAAAGATAATATATCGGCCCGTTGACCGAGCAGTAACGCGTTCTGAAGAGAAAGTCTGGGTTTCAAATACCAGGCCAGTCAAACTAGACATAGTGTTGCCAATGGCTTGCCACCGCTGTAACGTTTCATCGAAGGGAGCTTTGTTGCCATGGCTCAATGACGCGGAGATGGCCCAGGAAACTCGTTACACGCTTGGGCGTAATACAACAAATATAATGAAAGACTTGATTAGATTTGATAATGATAATACACTTCCAACAACAATAAATAAATTATCCAATTGATTCTTGCAGGGCTGTCAATAACCGTATAAAAACAAAAGTACAGTACAACTTACTTCAACATTGGATGCTGGTCTGTAGATATGCTCTTCATTGCGCCATCGATTTTTTTGGTCTCCGAATTTTTCCCAAAGAAGTTTTTCGTTTCCGTTTTTCTGGCCTCTTACTTTTTCAAAAGCAAACAAACGTAAACCACCCATTCCACTTCCATACATATGATAGCTGAACTTGACGCATAGCCTAGAACTGCGTTTGAACCAAGGTGAACGAATGATAGCATCATTGCTATAAAAAGCAGATGCCGAATTCAGGTAGATGTATTGCCCTAAAAATCATCAAACCTCGGTGATGGCGCAAAAAAATAAAATGAATAAAACTAATTCAAAGTAGAAGCAACTTATTAACACTTTCGCTTATTTTTAGTTTTAGCCTACTGTAATTACTGTATAATGTATTTACGCATAAGTTATTTTTGTTTTGATGAATAAGCTACTTATAGCTTTCTCATTTGGTGCTTTTTTTTTATCCGAAAATGACTTTTAGCGCAGTCGACCTTGAATTTAGCTTATGAGCTTTTCTGACAAAACTCTTCAGTGGCGATCTTTGTATGATTATGAGTTTCGTCTATTGAAAGAGTAAAAGTTCTGTCCGAAAAGTTTGCAGCGAAAGCTTATGAAAGTCGACTTTGCTAAAATCATTTTCACATCTTGCAACAACTTAAAAGTGGTTTTTGATCATAATATCGAGAATTGAAAATAATAAAGTTAAGTCGTTTTTCCATCTTTGGTTATTGCTGCTAGTTAACTGTACTGTAAAATGATTTTGAAGATTTTTGAAATTAGACCTACCTCTGCCCGAAGTATGATCTCTCGTAGGCCCTGTACGACTTGTTCTTGTTGAACCACGACGACGCTCAAAATCGATATCATCTACTTTATCTTGAGTCATTCCGCACATGTTTCGATCAAAATTACAACGAAAACCGTCAGAAAAAGTTGTAATTGCAGGAACTGGAGGTTCAGTTGGAATTGGTGGAGGTGGGTTTCCTTTTCTTGCAACTAAAAGGAAAAACAATTAAAGCGCTGAATTATTGTTTACTTCACAAAATACTTGGTTGTTTCTAAATGGACAATGAATTAAAAAAAAGTTTACAACAATAGCACCATATGTTAACATAATAAGCAATTATTTGTTTGCGTACTCTCTAGCATAAATAAGCTACCAGTACGAAAGTGTAGAGATCATAAATTATTGCTAATATAGGCTTTGGTAAATCTTCTAATTCAGAAAAGTCAATCATCACTGTACAACTTTAAATGCCAGCATCATATTTTTTCCTGCATTGTTGTAAGTTAATAAAATGATCTCTAATTAAAAAAAAAAAAACTAACTCGAAAATAATTTCCATCCATGAAGTATGCAGTAATTAATTTTCTTTACAGTAATATTTTTGCGATGATTGAATATCCTCGTTCAAAATGCTCGAGAGCAAAGTTGGAATAAAATAAAGCAAAAAACTACATAAATTTCAAGCTAGAAAAATTATTCTCTTCTCAAACTCTTGTGCTATAACTCTCATTAAGCGATTTATATGTTCAAAAAGATTGTCATTCACAATTTAACTGAAAAAAAAAGGAATTTTTAATTGATAGTGACTGTGTAAACGTAATATACTGTACAGCGTATATTTTAGACAATGGAATTTCAATAGAAGTGATTTTTTACATGTAGATTGGTACTTTGTTTTAAATTAAATTTATATGTTATACACACCTTCTTCGAATGAAGCACGAAATCCTTTTCTTTGATTTCTTGAATCGCTTGTAAAAATAACAAACAAAGTTCTTCCTGTGCTTGTGATTGAAAGATCGGATTCCGTGCCGCAAAGTCTACGTATTACCGGTGCTCCGCCATTTTGCCCATTGTGCACCACAACAGCATCCAACTCGCACAATTTTGATTCTAAAAATCAGTTTGATAATTTGCTATGTTTTTTTTTTATAAGTACTGCATTATGTTCATCAAACATTACAAAGCATTAACACAAAGTATTTTTGGTTTCAGTTTGCTTGTGTTTTTTTTTTTCCTTTATCAATTCAGAATAGTATTTACCTTGGATATCAATTGTGTCAAAAGTTAATCGAACGTATTTTCCTCGTGCCGCGGTAATTTTCCATGTGCAGTGAGCTTCTTCGGGATAATTTCGTGGATAATTTGGAGATTGAAATCTTCCAGTTTTTTGGTTGCTGAAGTCTTTACCGCACCTTGTATAAGTTCCCGGTTCTTTGAAATAATAAAGCAATGGACGTTATAGAAAAAACTCAAAATTCACGCAATCAAAAATTTTCTAGTATAATATTTTATTCGGGCTATATCAAATAATATTGATGTATCGTTCGCTCTTGGAAAATAGCATTCTTTAGACCTTTTTAACCTTTGACCATTGAATTTTTCTAATTTTCAAAGGTATTTTACAAGTTCACATTTTATGTATGGCATATTAAAAAATGCTCTGCGTAGTTAGACTTATTTTCAAGAGCCAAATAATGAACAAAACTTATTATAATATCAGCATAAAGTATAGGTTTTATTGAAATTATGATCTGCTATGGGTTTGTGATTTTCGTGTCTTTAGTTTTCGCATCTATACTTTACTTCACGTTCAGCAATATTAAGGAGACTAAGAAATCTACGCCGTGTACGGGGCACAGTTTGAAAGTGGCTGCAAAGATGTAAGTACAGTAATGTTTGAAAGTGGCTGCAGTTCGGGCTAATTAAAGACTTCATTCAAGCATCAATGCAATTGCTAGTAGAAAATTATTATTATTACATTACAATTCATCCAAAAGTTGTTTTATTTATTCACAGCTAGCAGACAAGCTATTTGAAAAAAGATTACCGGTACTTAACCGGATACGTTTTTATACCTAATTCAATTTTCAAGCTTTTTTGGGCCTGGTTTTGATTTCAAGTTATTTTTTGGGTTCCGGCCGGGTTCGGGCCTGAACTAGTCAGCCTGTTTACAACTCTGAAAGGTTATTATGCAACACATCGCAAAGCTTAAAACGTCTTAAACTCTTTAAAACAAACAGAATTTTTAATGCCGTAACTCCTACGAAACGTTGGAGAATGTAGCTCCTAGTCGCCCCGCAGGTACAATTACTTACTGCAATCGTAATAGTATTTGATTTCCTCAATGTCATAAGCACTCATTTGATGACGGAATCCAATGGTAGGTTCAGGGTTTCTTCTGGGGTATATCTAAACAAAAAGAAACCTCATATTATTGAAGTTTCATGTTATCTGTGCAGTCTACACATTACACAGATGTAACTAAGAAACACTCTACAGCCCAATATTGCTGTAAAAATTATTTTATTCGCCAAATCAATGTGCATTTCCAATATATCTTGAACAAGAAAGATTGCATTTGTGAATGATGAATTCAACTGAAAGATTTATTTTTCAAACATACAATCAAAAATTCGTTCACTTAATCAAATATAAGTAATCACAGACAAATCTACAAGTTAGACAAATTAAAAAGAATCTTTTCAAATTATTGAGATGATAATATAACAGTTCAGTAAGTTTTGTAGTGATTGAATAAAATGTATTAGCTATCACGTAAAATAAAAAAAATGATTCGGTATATATCATGACAATATCATAACAGAGCACAAATGACAATGTAAAGATTAACAATTTAAACCCTACCGATTCTGTTTGACCCAAAATCGTGATCATCAAGCGTGTCTTGTTCAAGATTATTCCCTTATGATCCCAGCAATTGCGGATGAAACAAACAGTAGGGTTTTAAATTTTTAATTTTTCTATTTGATATGTACAAACTGTGGTATAATATTTGCTCTGGCCCACGCTGTCAAGTGTATTTTTTGAATCAGTTGAATTCAAACTCCACGCAATATCACTTAATGTAAGATTTAAATCAACTCCAAAATGCGGTCAAAATAAATTAAATTAAAAAAACAAAAACAAAAAAAAAACAAACATAATCTTACCTCAATAGCATTCAGAAGACGATGTTTCGAAAAAGATCCTTTAGTATAATGCATGAGACTGGTGTAATCATATATTACAAGATTTGTAGTCGTAGGGTATTTATGGAAATTGTTATTGGCGGTACCTGTTAAAATAACAGACTTTGATATGCAACAGAATACCTTACAAAAGAGTATTGAAAATATATTTTACTATAAAATACTCGTTCAGTATGTCGCAGTAAAATCAAATTTCTTCGTGAGAAAAAATTGAAATGTAAACAAAAAAGACAATATTTTGCAGTATGATAATAATTTAATTTTGATATTTTGACATTGCAGGCTAGATGAGTTTTAATGTTTAATCGCTTTGCACGCTTTTGGCCTAAAGGCTACCGGCGCGGAAGCCTAGGAAAGAGCCAGCAGAATAATCCTGTGGGAGGATAACTTTTTCGCATAGCTTGTTTTTAAGTAGTCGCCGTTACGGTGGCTATTCTCTAGGCTTCTGCGCTGGTAGTCTTTAGGCCAGAAGGAGGCAAAACGATTAAACATTTTCCAGTATTTGTTCACCGCATTTTGCACAGAAAAGGATTCGGCAAAAATCCTCACCAACAATCGGAGATGATGGAATTCCAAATTTGGCACTATGGGTGATGCTGCTTACCATTTCTTGGAGGGATTGGTTTTTGAGTCGATAAGGGCAGTATAGTGACGTCACGACTAATTTTCAACTTAAAAACATTATTCTTTTAATGACGTCACAGGAGATTCAAATTTTGCATGTCAGATTGTTTATTTCTGAATCTGACTATTATGCAATCCCAAGTCAAAGTAATTTCGTTCTGAAAACGTATTTAGATGTGACTTAACTTTAATATAGCCTGACGATGCCCAAATTTTGCTGATCTTGACTCCAGAAGGAAGTAAAACGGTATGGTGGCCTTTAATATTGTTTATAGTATATTAATGTAGTTTCTTTTCCTTATTCAATATTGGCCAAGCTAGATCATTTTACTTACCTCCACTTATGTTATCGTACATAACTCGAATATATTTGTCTCGATCACTTCTTGATTGTTCGTGTTCAAAACCAATTGCATGCATTAGTTCGTGAATAGCTGTTCCTCTGTGAACACATCCCGCTCGACTCAAAGATACAGTTTGTTTCGAAAAAAATGTTCGACCCACGTAAGACCAACAACTGAAATGAAGCAATTTTTAACTTTTTTACTTCGAGGTTTTGCCTCATATATTTCGATTTCGAATAATTTTAGGATTGTTATTTGCAGCTAAGCTTTTTTTATTATCTGTTTTGCATCAATTAATGCAACATGCTTCATCGTTTACTTCATCGAAAAACACACATTGATGTGCAATGATAATTATTAAGTTAAGTTTATTGCTTTCTGTACGTAAACTTTTTGTAAGCAATTATGTCAAAAAATAACTAACTAACTAACTAAATAATTTCTACAGTACTACCAAAAACTGAAATTAATGACGCAGATTAAATGAAAAAAGATATAAATAAAGTAAAATATTCTATATAACTTAAACTAGGTACAGGTACACTTTTCTGATGAATTAAAAAAAAAGGTGTTGAATATATATATTTTTATGCCTTTTTTTTATCTACGTGGCTTTAATTCAGTTCATTCTCAAAGCTGGAGTTTGCTTTTGTCGAGCTCTTAGCTCTTATCAGTAGCCCTCAGCGCATCTTTACGAAACGTAATCCACAAACTGGGCAAACCCAAATGACTTGTACGGCGCCAGCGGTTTTACGGAAAATAAAAGATTGATTTCAAGCTATGAAAGAGTGATCGGCTACGATGGACGTCAAGGTTTTTTGGTTAGCTTACTCTATCATACTATTTCATTGTGTACATTTCAAAGAAAAAGCAGTACCTGTAATTCAAATGTTAACTTTGTTAACCATAATAAACAATCAAATGCCAGTATTTCTAAGGTGTGTGGAATTATTGCTGCAATTAAAGCAAGTTCATATGACATTTTGAAAGTTTTTAACCAAAAGTTTGTTTATGCTTATAAAATGTAATGTTTAAATAACGTGTAGCTTCCAAAAATTTTGCAAGTAAACCGGATATTCTTCAAAAAACTTTCTTAACAAGCTTTTAGCATCGCAAGAACGTTGTACACAAGCTCCGCTATAGAATACCTCAGACATTTAAGTGAAGCATACTGTATCAAAAAAATATTTTGCAAAATTTCAAGGCCAAAACTCAATCGATTGAATGCTGCTTCTTGATTCTCTGTGTCAGCTTTTCTTTTCATCGCAAAATTAACTTTGCCAGGCAATAAATAACTTACTGCAAAATATTCTGCTCAACAACATGTCATCTTTTCATTAGCGGATAACAGAATGAACTGTTACAACTATGCCTCCTTTATTATAGGATTTAAATAAAATTACTTAGACTAAATTGGCACCGTAAAAAGTCAACTCACCCTCCTTGGCTTTCAATTGAAATGTAATGATTATGTGATCTCTTTCTTGGTATAAATCGAACACATGTATGCTTTCTGAAGCTATCAAAAGCTGATCGGATGATATCTCGATCTCGTTTTGCTGTAAGAAAAGAAACAAGCATAACGAAGGCAGCAAAAAAGTTAACACAACTCAAATAAAATTTCAACGGCTTTAACGCTTAATATAAGTTTGAATTTTTTTATTTTTATTTTTATTTTTTATTCAATAATTTTTATCAAATTTTGACAGCTTGAATCAATTCACTGAAAATAATAAATTGACTTGATAAAATAAAACATTGGTTTCGTAATGCAAAAACTAAACTTGTTTATTGCTGTAGTTGCAATTTAGTTTCAGTTAAAATCAAGTTTTCTGGGAATCGCATTTAGTTACTATTCAAGATGTTGCGTATAAAGTTGGCTTGTACTTAATTGTTGTAAATTTGAAAGAATTAATTTAAACAATTTTTATTGTGATCAGATAAGATAAAAAAAATTAAGTATGCATAATTAAGCAATTTTATCAATAAAACTTGTCGTTTCAAAAATTTTTGTTTAAACCAAACAAAATGAGTATTCGCCATTTATTTTCAATGCAGATTATTGTCCAACCCACATTGATTTTTGGACAGTAAAAAATTACTTACAGTATTCTTTTTCCCATATGTAGGGGATGTAAACATTACCATCTCCAGCTTTTGCCCATTTTCGTCCATGAGCATTTCGGAACTATAAATAGAATACATATATTTAGTTCATTATTATTATTATTAACAATAACGGTATAATTCAAAGATTTTGATGCCTTTTTGCAAAAAACTTTAGTTTCTTTAAAAATGCCCCATTGTTAAACTGCTATGATTGCTTTGATCATTAGCAAATCCATCGTTGGATATTTTGAAGATTTTGGTAACCCCGAAAAAGGCTGTTTAAAAAGATTCGAACGGTTTTCGTCTAGCCCGTCAACGCGAGAATAAATTGGAGTTGAAAAATGCGGCGTTTTGTAGTTTTTCGAAACCTCAAAAATTCCACCTAAAAAACAAAAAAATATATCACGTAAATAATTTTGATTGGATGATTGCTGTCTAACTTCGTATGTACACCACCTAATGATTAATTATTGTAAAATTTGAAGAGAGTAAACGAATTCTTTCTGCCAGCACAAAATTGGATGCTGTGTTTTGATAAAAATGACTTCTAGCACTGCTAAATGAAATCGAGTTCTATAGTGTAGAAGCTATTTTTATCTATTATTCTAAAAGCTATTGTTCTAGAAATTGAGTTGTAGAAGCAGCGCTAGAAGCTATTTTTATCAAAACACAGCAACCAATTTTGTGCCGGCAGAAAGAATTTGTTTACTCTCTTTAAATTTTTGCAATAATTAATCATTAGGTGGCGTACATACGAAGTTAGACAGCAATCATCCAATCAAAATTATTCACGTGATATATTTTTTTGTTTTTTAGGTGGAAATTTTGACATCTCGAAAAACTATGAAACGCCGCATTTTTCAACTCCAAATAATTCTCGCGTTGATTCTTGACACGGGCAAGACGAAAACCGTTCGAATCTTTTTAAAGAGCCTTTTTCAAGGCTACCAAAATCTTCAAAAGCCCTAACGATGAATACAATAATGATCAAAGCAATCTTTAAACTTTGTACCACTAAACAGCTGTTTAAACTGTTAAACCGTAATACAGTACGTAAAGTTATAACATTATTTTAAAGCAATTGCTTACTAAAGTCACGACATCGATAAATTTTCCCTATTCTGAATAATATTTAACAAATTTTTGCCAAGGAAATTTAAAGCAGAGGACAGTAAAATGAACGCTCTTATCACGATACATGGCAAAATTTCTCTTGTGATTTCTTCAGCAAAGAATCAAATACGTTTGTAACAATATAAAGTGCTTTGACGGCCAGCATAATATACTCACTGGAGATCGCTTGATGTCGCCTTCGTCCAGAAAATCTAGCATGTGAGCTTCCGCAGAACAATACTGTATTTGAGTTTTGATGTATTCTATTCGCCGGCAGCGTAGCCGAAACGGTAAGAATGTCGTTTTTACGACGACTCTAATCGCATCTTCTTACTTCAACCAGCACCCTGGTCACGTTGTTGGTCCTTGGATAAAGCGCTTTTTACGATGGTCTCTGCTAGGTGGCTCGAACAAGCAGAAAATTTACGTGGGAAGTCAAACGTCAACTATAAAGCTAGGAATGCGGGCAACTACTAAGCTAATGAGGAAGATTCGACCAACATAAAAGCGCCACCGTCGCTTCTTCGTGTGTGGGCGATGAATATGGATCAATCAATCAGTATTAATGAGCATGCATATAAACATAATATTTAATTTGCTTGTAATTCTATTGTAGCTTTTAATCGAGTCTTTCAAATTCGTATTTTTGAATGTTTTATACAGCAGTTAGTTTTACGAATGCTGTATTTTGGAACAACTAACTCTCCACTAAATGAATTTTGTCATCAATATTATAAGCTACAGCAATAGTTGTGATGTAATGAATTTTCTCGATTGACTTACCAATGCCTGCAATGAGTCGCTTTAGTTACTGTGTTTTATAAATAATACAATAAAACATTGTTGAAAGTATTTGTATGAACTTACTTTCATTTGCTTCAATAATTTGATCAAATGTTCCTTTTTCAGTCTCGTTGCTATCTACGGATAATTCGTTTATTTCTTCTTTGAAGATTACCACTTCGTTTGGAATGACACTTGCAGACACTGCAACAAATTAAGTTCAATATTGTTCAATTAAAGACTCATATCTTTTGTTTAGCCAAGATAGTGTATAAAATATTAATTGCACTTAATTTCCAAAAAGTTTAAAAGGGACCTAAACTTAAAGCTCGTTCAAACTTTAAACTTTACTGAAATTTAACAACTATTTAGAGTTATGAAAGGGAAAAAGCAGTTACAGACAATTAATAAAAAAATTTGGAATGCAAAAGAAAAAGCTGTACTATCCTGTAAACAACCATTTTTATGTATTGCAGATTTAGTGTGCTTGTCAGTTTACGAAACTCAGTTAAGTAAACTTGATACTAAAAAATAAATTATTCATACATGAAATATTTTTCACGAAATAAGCAAAAGCAAAACTTTAATGAAACATGGTTATTCCCACAGGAATTTTCCAAATGACATTTTCCGGTATACTACAGTGATCTCATTAGATGCAAAATTAAAACATTAACATTACGAAATTTTATTGATTTTGAAAGGAATTAGTATAAATGACTCAAAATTTAACAAATTGCAGAAGCTTAGTCGCATTTGATTTGCTTTACAATTATTTTAGTTATTCTGAATTAATGAAACTACCAAGTATTTTTTTTAGACTTACCACAAAGTATCCATAACGAAAACAAAACCAACTTTTTTAAAGTGAAGAGCATTTTGTTTGTAGCTAGCCAGTCCTATTCTAAGTGAATTTATTTTCTGTTATTGGATACATTACAATTAGTGTAAGGACAACTTGCTAAATCTGAGTAACCTTAATAATAGATAATGTGTGCTTGAGCGTTCTTGTAATATGTTTAAGTGATTGAAATCTGTATCCTTATGATTGCCAATTTCCTGATTAATCAAAACTTGCTTCACGCATACAACAATTTCAAAATTCTCAAAGTAGTTGACACTTTCTAATTAGAAATCAACTACAAATTCTTGGTGAAAATTTAACCGTTAATGTTCAATGAATTTTTTAATAGCAAGTTGCACAGATTTAAAGTATTTTCAATAACTTTCTAGTTTAAGTTTAGTTTACTGTTTTCATATTGTTAACTATTTGCATTGAAGAGTCTTAACCACAAGAATTTTTATCCTATATCTAATTTATTGTCATCGCAATAAAACTGCTAAGGCTTATTGGAAAACATCATTCCAGGCACCACCTTGATGGCTTAACCTGACAAAAGACTGGAAAGTACTGTAGTTCTAACCATAAAGTGCTCTGCTTTGGTGTGTTTTGGTTATCAACTTAAATAAATCCAATCCTAACAAACACAAAAATTTTGGTTATCAACTTAAATAAATCCATGCCTTACGAAAAAAATGCTTTTTGAATTTGACTGTTTTTTTGCCATTGAAGTATTTTACTGTAACTGCAGAAATTTTAAATCTTGGTATCAAAATTTGATGTACTATCTGTTTAGTGAATGCTTGCTTTTTAAAAAAAAGAGTTTATTTCTTGCACCTAGCGCTGTAAATCATTGCTCATTGGTACTACAATGAAGAGTAAACTTGCTGGTCAATGCTCTTTAAACAAGTTTTTTCAACGGTGCATTTAATTGCAACCGCTAGCATTTCGGAATACTCTCTTTAACCTGGAACTTTGTCACGATCTTTTCTTTTCCAGAAGCCACGCACAAAAGTTTATCACGATCAATAAAATTTTCAAATGAGCTAAAAATCTGACTTTTATAACGTTTAATTTTCTGTTACGAAACTCTGCATAAGGTAAGTGACGTAAAAATTAGTTGTTCTAAACAAAAGCATGCTAATTATTTATCAAAAGCATAATGCCATTACATTGAAAGCAAAGGGTTTTGTTTTTGCTTGTCTGGGTTCTGACTGCATTTTAGATCGATTTTAATTTTGGGATGTTCAATCCTGAAACCAAGCTTTACCGTCTGAATGCTTGAGCTTTGATAGCTTACTGCGTGCTCTGTTGTTGGAGTCAATTTACTGTATCCAAGAAGTTTTAAATTTTATGAATGAGAGAATTTGTTCAAATACTTGTAAAATAGGCTTTTGGTTTTCGCTTATTACAACTTACTAATGTCAGCGCTGTGCTTCGAAAACTAACATTTTACTAATTGTAACATTTAAAATTTTGAAAATTTGGTATCTCGTAATTACATTTAACATTTTAATTCCGAGAAAACATTTGATAGTAATTTATTCTAATAAAAAATTAGTATCTCGGTTGAGTTGATTTAACGTTTAAGCCTAAGAAAAAGTTTTCTTAGATTGCAAGTTGATGCAGGACAATTTGACTAAAATCATTTTGCTTAATCTTTTATAAGGACCAGCATAGGTCGATCAAGAAAAAAAGAAACGAAAACATCCTGCTAACCGATGCAGCGAAACTGATGGAAATTACAATTTTGTGCTTGTCTATTTCCCAGACAAGAACTTATAAGGAATTCGTTTGGAGATACAATATACCAAGCATTTCCTTTTTGTTATTTCGTGATAAAGTCCAATAATGACATTTTCCAAATATGATAAAAAATGGGTTTTTGGAAATTGCCATCATTTTTCAATTCTTTTCGCTGAAACCTGTCCAGCTCACGAACATCATGAAGTTAATGCAATGATTTTGAGGTAATATGCAGTTTGACAATGGTGATCGAAAATAATTTCCGTTTGCGCACTTGCTCAATTGGCATGACCTCCGGTTGGCTTCTGCCTATTTTTGTTTTGTCATTTTCGCTTTCTTTTGAACCGCTAGTGCAAATGCAACATCGATGATTTGAATTCGCCACTATAATGTTAGTTGATTTTGATACTATAAGGTTAACTTTGCGGATTTGCAGCAAATAAAAACTGTATTACAAGTGCTTTTTTTTAATAACGTAGGCAATGCTTTTTTAAGGCGATTTAAGTAAAGGGTCAGTCAATCCATGCTTACTTTGACAGGCTGTCAACCCATGTTCTAGAATCTTCTTCAAACTTAGCATGGGGATAGATTAGAGTAAAAAAACCTGTTTGCAAAACAATTCACCTTTCTAGCACATACCGTTCCTGAGATATGGTCTTTTTAAAATTGTGCAAAAAAGTGAATTTTGAGAATACGCATGAGTGATTTCGACTTCTAACGCTCAAAGTTGACTTGGGAGGATGCAGTAAATTGCTACACCCCCTTTTTTGACCATACTAAATCCAATAAAGTTGTTATTTTTAAGCTAAAAAGATTGTTTTTTGAGTTATTTAATAATTTCGGTGTTTCTCTTTGGGTCTCAAATATGGGGTGCTTTGACTTTTTTTTTTCTTAAAAAATGTTTTAACCCCATCTTGAATGACTACTTTTCATGGATAAAATGAAACCAAGCTTTGTTAAACTGAATAAACATGTATTCTCAGGTATCAAATGATCGCTAGGGCATTGTTTAGAGCAGAGGTTCCTAACCGGGGGCCACAGCACATCAAGCAGGAATCGCGGGACCTTGGACGAAAAAATACCTATTTTGGTCACGAATGGTAAGGAAAATTCTGGGAAATCTCTCAAACAAAATTCTGAAAAAAATACCTTCGATTTGAGACAAAGACCTTTCTTTCTTTTTGGTCTTCAACAAAAATTCGAGAAAACATTTCTTTAAGTTTAGTCTTCAATCGGTTTGGTATTGCGACAGCCAGTTTTCTAGCAGCGTAGGAGCTACTGGCGTTGAGAGACTCTAGAAGGGGGCCACAGGCCATCAAAAGTTGGGAACCACTGGTGTAGAGCTTTTTTTTTCATTTGCCACATTCAAAATGTATAGGCTTCCTCAACCATATTTAAATATCCTGGAACACGTTGTATCATTTTTATCATCCAAAATCATCGAATCAAATTGGATGCAAGTACATTTGCTCAGATTTAAACTTTTCTGCAACATTTAATTTTGCGCTAGCAGTATATCAAAAGGTTAAGAGCATGGATTTTGTGGCGTGCCGGTATAACTTTCATTGGTGGGTGGGTCTCATTTTAAGTGTAAATGAATCGCAACTGGAAGTCAATGTTAAATTTATGTGCCCACAGCCCCACATGGCCCATTACCATCATTTTATTGGCCTGAGCAAGATGACATTTGTACTCTTCCTTACAATCAAATTATTTGCGCAATTGACACTCCTTCTACTTCACCCAGTGGACAAATCTACAAACTTTTTAGACCAAGTCTGAAAACAATTGTACAAAACATTAACAACAAAGTCTAATTAGCTTCAAACTTTATTGCTTGCATTGGCGTAGATCCATTGTACAAGCAATATTCAAAATTATTAACTTATTTTATCATCATTTGAAACTTTCGAACTACCTCCCAATGCATCTTCTGAAGTTCAAGTTTGATTTATTATGCGTTGCTTTAAGATGCAATAAATGACACACTACATAAGAAATAGCTTTCAATAGCAAAACAAAAAATAACTTTTTTCACGACCAGAGCCTGGAAGGGACCTGTTACGGTCATCTAGTCAAACAGCCCACGATTATGCACCTTTTTGTTTATAAGAGCTTTAGGTCTAGTTGAAGTTATTGCTTTAAGAGGGATGAGATGAAACAATTCTAGTAAAAATGCTAGTTGGATATTGTTAAAAAGAACTGCTTAGAATCAGATTTAAAGTTAGAGAAAGAGGAAATTTTGATGTTGTGGGAAATAGAGTTCCAGGTTTTAACATCCTGGTATAAGAAAGATTGTTGCTGCTTCGTACTTTTCATAAATGGGATAGTAAACATGAGAAAAGTGGAACGGCGAGTACGGCGGGAATGTCTGGCTTTGGACTGTGTGAAGTATTGGTTTAGTTTACATGGATATTGCTTATGGTATAAATTATACATTATTTTACCAACTCCATATTGGTAAAGATTGTTCAGTTTTAAGACCTTTAGGTAGGTAAATAAAGGGTTTGCCCTGGAATTCCATTTTCTCTGAGTAACGATCCTAACAGCTTTGTCTCGGAGAATTGAAATTTTATGGAGATAAGATTTGTAGATGGAACCCCATATGGGAGTCGTACAAAGAAAATGAGGATAAATTAATGCATGACAGAGCTGCAAAAGAATTTTCTTGGGGAAATAGTATTTCAATTTATTGAGTATACCCACTGCGTAGCCGATTTTACATTCAACAAGTATGAGAAAAATGTCAAAGTTAAGGTTTTCGTCAACCCATAGATCAAAGTACTTGACATTACTAATTAAAGCTATTAAACGATCATCATATAAGATTTTTGGTTTTTGTGTGACAGTTTTAGCTCCTTGAGTTATATAGGTATGTAACTAATGCACTAAATTTTGCAGCGTTACCAGTGAGCTTATTGGCTTTCATTCAAAGACTAGCTATTTCTTATGTCTAATTGAATTCTGAAATGGTTAGTTAAAAAGATATAAAAATTAGGTTAATGACTTGAATGCTTTTGGTTACTGATACAATGTTTCTGACATTGTGTTGAAGTTTTATATGGAGATCTTCAACCGGTATTGTGTCTAAAAGAGGTCAACACGTTTAGTATAACTATGTACTCTACACTCTACAGCTTGCAAAATATCAAGCTAATTTTGATAAATAGCATAGACTTGCCTTTCATGCATGCTAACAACGAAATGTTGCTGTTAAACGTAATAGAGTTAAATTTAAGAAACAGCATTGGAAAAGTTGGTTATCGTGTGTGACATGCTCCAAAAATAAAAAACTTAAGAAATGCTTTGTTCATTAATTTTGATGCTTTATAGTACATGTTAAATCAGCTTGAAAAACCTTGGTTTCATTTTATCCATGAAAAGTAGTCATTCAAGATGGGGTTAAAACATTTTTTAAGAAAAAAAAAAGTCAGAGCATCCCATAATTGGGACCCAAAGAGAAACACCGAAATTATTAAATAACTCAAAAAACAATCTTTTTAGCTTAAAAATAACAACTTTATTAGACTTGGCATGATCAAAAAAGGGGTGTAGGAATTTACTGCATCCTCCTAGGTCAATTTTGAGCGTTAGAAGTCGAAATCACTCATGCGTATTCTCAAAATTCACTTTTTTTGCACAATTTTAAAAAGACCATATCTCAGGAACGGGATGTACTAGAAAGGTGAATTGTTTTGCAAACAGGTTTTTTTACTCTAATCTACCCCCATGCCAAGTTTGAAGAAGATTCTAGAACATGGTTTGACATTTCAAAAAAAAAAAAAAAATTAAGCATGGCTTGACCCTAAAGAAAGCTAAGTACGCTCTGGAACAATGGGAAAATTATTTATAAACTAACCGTCAAAGTTTGTTTTACATTATAAAATACCAGCGTGCAAGTGCCCAGTAGTCTGTTAGGTTACGGCAAAATGAAAAAAAATCATCACAATTTGACTTTTGAAACCGTCACAAACGACTTTTTTGAACGTCCATTTCACTTCAGTCATTTTTACTAAATAACTGTCTACTCTTGATTAATATTAGAAACTAATGTAGAACTTGGTATGACTTTCCATCAAGTCAAGCAGGACAATCGTTTCTTAACTTAACTGAAAGTTATAATGTTAGCTGGTGACTAAGATACTTTGCTTTTGTTCAATTAATTAATAAAATCTGTTAGGAAGCTGATAAAGAAAAGTATGTAATCCATAGGCTGCAAGTTTGAATCCAAACTTTGTAAGTATGTAATCTAAAAGCTGCAGGTTTGAATCCTGTGAGAGGATAACTTTTTCGCATTGCTTGTTTTAAATAGTCACCGTTCTGGTGACTCTTCCCAAGGCTTCCACGCTTGTAGCCTTCAGGCCAGATAGCACGTAAAACGATCAGATAGAGAAAAATATTTTTCTATTTTAGTCATTTACTATTTCAGACAGTGTTCGGAAAATGTAGTTACCTTTTGCGTAGAGGGTTTAGTAGATTTAGTACATTTGTACAAATTGGATTTTAGTAAACTTTTTTAAGAGTAATAGGATACGGGTTCGTGGCGTTTCTTGGTTAGTCTACAAAGCAGAATAACCACGAAATTCTGTTCTGATATTCTACTCTGTAGACTAACCTCAAAACTCTACTGCCTCGTCCTAGTAAGCCTAAATTGCTAAAACTAGCTTTTGATATTTTAATTTTTAGGAAAATGTCTCAAAGCAAATACTGATGATGGCGCAATATAATTGATTCCATTAAATGAGTTTGAAACTGAAAAGTTTTTACTATGAACTCTAATTTGCTAACAATAAATGGTTATTGAAACAGCTGTTGACCCCAGTTTCAGTTATAAATTTAGGTAAAAAATTTGCGGTCTTTCAAAACTGTTTAGAGGTTCCTCAAGCCTAACTTTAAAAAAACACTAAACGTAGGTATTAAAAAATCAAGGTTGCTTGAAAAATGTTGTTTAATACACTAGCATGGTCAAAATTTCTTAAAATTCGCACTATATTGAAAAAGTGTCGCAGCGTCGCATTGCAGTTTCATTCAGTAACGAACTAACGATGGTTAATCAAACGATGCTGGCTCCCAGTTTATTGTTAAACTAAATTGCGTTGATGGATCTTCGGTAAAACGTGTATCCCGTTTGAGAATTTGCAATGAAGCCACCTCTACCGTCACGATGGACAAGTGCTGGGACAAAATACTGGAACCTACTAGCTGCCATACCATGAAAATAAAATTGGTTAGTGATACCATGGAATAATCAATATAATCAATATGAATCCATTAGCGTAAAATGCTTTTTGGACCCCAAAAAATAAGTCATTAGTTTTTTTTTATATTATTCAATTACCATGTGGTTAAAAAATGACTCTACATCTAAAATCGATACAATACTGTTAAAATAATAGCAATAAAATCAAAACAAGCGTATGCACCTAAAAAGATCATCAAAAAATTACTGAGACCACAAAAATTAAGTATTTTTTATACAGCAGTTTATTGTAACATTGCGCTGGAAAATTTTGAATAATTTGTGACTATGTAGAAAAATCTTTAAAAAAAAAAATACCATGGAGTCAGATTGACCCAAAAATAGAAACAACATAAAATTTAAATTCCCGATGAAAAAGAACATAAACAAATGAAGTTTAAATGTGGAAAATGCCATTGAAGAAAGCTTGTATTAAGAAAACAGGCGAACGAGCAGTTTATTTTAACTTTTTTGTTTTGCTTGGGGTGTATAGCTTTTTATAAAAGGTTGGGTCATATGGAATCTATCTACATGGGAGCTGTACTACAGCATGTTTAATGTGATTGGAAATCAAACTTAGAGTGCGGATACCTCAGACAAGAATCAAATTGCAATTTAAGTTTTGATGCAATATAAAATCATTGAAGTAAATATAAAATTCAGTTGAATAAAACCTTTGAAATATAGTATTTAGTCAATAAAACGTATTGAAGTTTTCAAAAATTAAACATTCATATTACAATTTTTTTTTTGTAATTTATTCTTAAATAGCAGTTGTGGAGTTACCAGGTACAATGCGACCGACGGCTCATTTTAATTTTGAGCAATTATTATCATCTTCAGACGTTTTTAACACGGCACTTGGATTTTGCATTTTTGAAATTGCTGTAAACAAAGTTTTCTGCATTTTTTAAAAGGAAAATTACAATCCTCTCAAATCCAGCGATAGGGAAAAACGGAATAAGATAACGTTTCGTTTTTAATATCCATATTCTAAAATGAGCAACCAATTAAGTCCAGAGATAATTTATTATTTTTATTTCTATTGTTATTTAAATAACAAGCAATACCTAAATCACAATTAATACATAGGCTGCATATTTGAAACATTGAATAAATGAGTCCTACAGCATAGTCAACTCAAATAGTATCCTCATATGGCCCGAAAGAAGCAAACTCCACAACCGTCCAATGAGTGAAGTTTTGATGCGACAAGAAATGATGATAATCAACTTGATAGAAGCCTAGTCTGCAAAGTGTCAAACCATCCACTATTGAATGTTGGTATAAAAATTTAGCTTTCTGTATAAAAAAAAAAATAATCACACAAAGTTTTGCAACTTCATTGTTCAAAAAATGTTGATTATCTAGATGCTGATATTTTGTATTCGTAGTTCAAAGTTAGAAATTTAGCTGTAGTAGAAAACAGCAGTTCATCAATAAAGTATAATAGTGTGCTGATTGCCGTATTGCCTAAATGCAAAACCTTGTTCAAGATAAAAATTACAATACTTTTAAGCATAAAAGAAAACTGCGTTATCAATAAAGAACTAAAACGATATCTTAGGTGGCATGTTATTATACTTACATCACAGTGGACGCCAGAAAAGCTTTAGATCTTGACAGAAACAAAACAAGATTATCGTCGTACATAAATTCAGCTGCACAAAACCAAATTTACTTGTTAGTGAACATTTAAATAATGTTTTTTTCTTGTACAGCAGTTTCAATTGAAAAAAAAATACTAATCAGTATAAAATTTTATTGTTCACTGATGTTTTTGGCAACTTTTTGCTTATGAGATTCCAGTTTTAACTGTAAAGCGAAAATAAAACCAAAAACGAATATACTGTAAAAAAAAGTGTTTTACAATTACAAGTTTTACGTTTAGGTAATTAGGTTTACGTCAAAAAAGTGCTTTACGTTTATGTAATAAGGTCTAACAAACAACTTCATTTAAATGTTTGTTTGACCTTATTCATGTAAAAGCTGGTTCATTGACGCGCAAAAACTTTCAAGCTAAAAAGAATCAAAAAAATTCTGCCAGCTGTCACTCAAGATAACCTTGAAATTATTTAAAAAAAACATCAGCAATCCTTCTTTGAAGATAATGTACAGTATCATTCAAACAAAGGCGCAATCATAAAAAGAAAAGTCAAAGAGCAATTTGTCGGATTTTAATCGTGTAACCATTATCATAATACGAATGTATTAACACTTTATTCCAAATTTTGTCAAATGTCAATGCAACCTCAATGCTGAATATTACGGAAAAATAAAATTTTTTAACCAGCTGTTAAAATGAACATGAGAAGGTAATTATTGAAACTGCTGAAACATTTTACATCAGAATTATCGATTTGAGCCCTAAATTCAATTTTAAACACGCTCAAATAATTTAAACTTGAGTTTCATCAATCTTTTTAATTTTGTGTTGTTGGCGACAATCATTTAATTTGAAATTGCGAAAAATGCAAAGTGATTCAGTTTAAATACAGAATTTGAACATTTTCTACAACAATTGATTGAGTTTGAAAAAAAAATGTAAAAGTAATGAAAGAAGAATTATGAAGAGAACTTACTGCAGTTGCAAGACCAAATCGACAAATTAAAACCAATTTAGGGCCATGATAGTCTAATTTTTGATGATCAAACCGGAAATCTTGAACTTTATTGTAATTTTTGGAGGACAAGAGAATAGTTTCAATTCTAGTTTCTTGTCCTCGGATTTGAACTTTTAAGCACTAGTCGTGAAATGAGTCAGAAAATCAGCTTTAGAATTGAATTTTTTTATTTATCCACAGGATCAAATGTTGCTAAGGTTCATAAGGCCTAAAGCTATTTGTGTGATGCATTGACTTAAAGTCAGCAGTTGCAGTGACACAGCGGAACAGCTTCAGTCCATTATTTATTAACCATGTTGTACGTGTCATTATTTACTTCCTTTTTTTCAGTATATAGCCCTTTCAAGGAAAAAAAGTTCTTGTTAATTAATTACGGGAAAAATGTTCAAATGACTCAATGCGAAGCTGTAGTTAAGGCCGTGTTATCTTGGTGGCAATTTAAGGGAGGTCCTTTTATAGTAAAGAATAAGCTGCGGAATAATTTGCTAAATTGAATGGAAATATTATTGTAAAAATTGTGAAATCATTCAATTGTTGCTTTACGCTTGTCATAATAATTTTGTCACAACACGGAATGCTATAAACGTCGTTTTTGTGGACCCGATATTGAGGCGAAAACTTTCTTTATGCCATCGCTAATCAAATATGGTTTAGTAAAGAAGAAAATATGCCCAAAAATTTTGCAGGAATGCCGACTCATTAGCATGTTTGGTATGTTAATGACATTTGCGCAGACCAGAGTTATTGTATGTTGTGTCTTTTGCAATTCTACGACTTCCGTTTTTGATCAATCTATTACATAATTATAAGGAGCAAAGTAATTGCAGAAAAAAATAATATAATTAATCGTTTGCGTGCTATCTGGCCTAAAGGCTACCAGCGCGGAAGCCAAAGGAAATAAAAAATAAGCCTAAGGAAATAAATAAAAAATAAGCCTAAGGAAATAAAAAAAAATAACTAAAGATTAATTATAAAAGCTCAGGCCAGCAAACGTCAAAACATCACAACTAAATTATCATTAAAAGAAATTATATCGCAATAACCCAAGCTGCATTAAATACATTTTAAAAAGTGCGCACTTTCAACTATTAACCATCAAAAATAGATATCTTAGTGCCAGGGAGTCCGATTCGTAAATTCTATTGTACAACCGTTTTAAGTTCTTCGATCGACAAAAATCAGAAGTATTTTCGTTGTGTTAGTGCACTCTATAAACGAAGTGTTTAAATTTAGTGAGTTTTATGCGTTTTAAATTGGTGTTAGACATGTTAAAGTAGCAAATTTTGTGTAAGTTTCAAATACAGTAGAACGCCGATTTTCCGAACGCCTATTATCCGAAATGCCTGTTATCCGAAAACGACTTCAACCAAAGTAATTAGATCAATTACTATACTTACGACTTTACCAAATTTAAAACAAACAAAATGAGTGATTACTACAGTGCCAGCACTAATAATATACAATAAATCGCAATCTCTGTGTAATGTAAATGATGTATTTTCGTAATTCGTAATGCAGTATTGCATGTTGCTGTAGCCTAAATGATGAATTTTCCCGATATTACATGTTGTTTGATTATCCTAACAAATCACTTATTCGAACCACCCCTGGTTTTAATTAGTTCGGATAATCGGCATTCTACTGTACGTGTTTAAAGCTTTCCGTTTTTTGTCACTGCAACGCGTTCAATATGTTATTTATGCGCGTATTCGTGCAAATGCAGCATTGCACTGAGATATCGACCAACTTGTAAACACAAAAAGGTGGCGTAATGACAATGCATGCATAATGTAAGCATAAAAAAGTCAGTAATGATGCGTTAAATAAAAATTGGACGCGGGAAATTCAAAACAAAAAATTAGCAATGCTTGGAAGAAGACATATCAAAAAAATGGAATGGATCGGGGCATGAATTAATTACCGAATGGGAAAGGAGGCATGGGGAATGGAAAGGGGGAATGTGGTTAGAAGAATGCAATTAGTATTATGGATGGGGAAATGATTATGCTGGAAAGTCTGGTGGAATGAGGATCGGGGTGATGGGGATAGGGAACTGATGATGGGGTATGGGGGAATAAGGATGGGGGGATGGGAGAACGAAGGATGAGAGTATGGGGACGATTGAGAATCGGGGAATAGAGATGAATATGGGAAGTATGGTGGTGAGTAAATGGGATGGGGATAGGATAATGAAAATGGAAGACTAGGGATTAAGGAAATAAGACTTGGGTATTTGCAATGAGGAAATTGCTTGGGGAAATGAAAATGGAAAATGTATGAATGGGGGAATCAGGAAATGGGTCGGGGAAAAGGGATTGCGAAATGTTAATGAAATAGACTTGGAGAGTTGGAATGGAGAAATGGATTGGGGGAATAAAAATGGCCAAAATTTCCCCGAAAAACACTTGGCGAAACTTGATTAACCATAATGAACATTTTCCTGAACGTGCACCTGTCAGAAATTACATTTGTCTGAACGTGCACTTGCCAGAAATTACATTTCCCTGAACGTGCACTTGCCAGAATTTACATTTTCCAAAACATGCACTTGCCAAAACTTACATTTCCCAAAACGCTCATTTGGCAGAATGAACACCTGCCAGAATTTACATTTCCCCGAAAACTTACTTTCCAGAATTTACACTAGCCAGAAAACTTATTTTCCAGAAATTATACACATCAGCCCGTAATTTCATTATTGATAGAATTTATATTAGGAAAATATATGATTATGAGAGATTATAATTGTTCAGGTTCAAAAATTATTAAGTTACGGCTTACGCGTAGAACAAAAGAGGCAAAGAAGGGCATTCACTCAAGTTTGTAAATAATTTTAACAAAGAACGTTAGGTTTAAAATACAGTATTTTTGATTTTTGACAAAATTAAGTGCCATTTTCAGAACTATTCTTTCAAAGTTTGTAATGATATTTTCATGTTTTCAGATTATTGGTAATATCACGGTATTTCGGTAGTATTCGAAATTCACAAAAGTATCAGCAACACAAACGCTGTATATTTCAGGTATCTTAATCAGGATCTTAGCCTGAAATCTCCGTATCCGGGGGCTGTTTTGCAGGTCTGATCGCGGAGCCCCAAACCGCCGGAGGCCTTTTGAAGTCTGAGGGCAGAGCGCACCAGCCTCTGGAAAAGTTGGTACCTTTTCCAAAAATGACTTAATTTTAGGTCTATTTTGATAAAAATCACTATTTTTAAAACATGGCATAGAAAATAGCAGTGCATAAACTTGATTTAACTATAGTTGCAAAAATGGGCTATGTATGTGTGCGGTAGCTATAAATCGAAAAAAATTTTTTTTCATTAACGAGCTGACAAATCATAAAATCCTTTAGTTCAATAAAACTCAGAATGAGTAATTTATTTGGTCTATATTTCCAAAAAAAAGACAATTGAATATCAGTACTTCAAGATAAAAAAAATTGACTTAAAGATAAAACTTCAGTTCTCTTATTTGCAAGCTGATAAGCTTATTTCCAAGAAACGTGAAAAAAAATTTTCGGTTTTCTTATTTACAAGTTGGTAAATCATAAAATCCTAGTTCAATAATACGTATAAGTAGTCAGTAGCGTAGCCTGGGAGGGGGGCGGAGGGGAGTATAGCCCCTCCCATTGGCATGCAAAGTATGCAAAATACTACTTGTTTAGCGCTTTTAAGACCAATTTTTGCACCAAAAGCCCCCCCATTGGCATTGTTAATCAGAATGTGTCCACTTAGACTCTGGACTGGAAAAGAATCGGTCACAAAAATAGATCCTAGCCTGGATAAAGCTCTCTTTTTTTATTTTGCTTTTCTTTGGTCTTCACCTGTTTTCGGCAAGAAAAACCATTCAAATTCTGAATAAAAACCGTTTTAGTTTCGTTTTCACCTCCGAAACAGCCCCCCTCCCCATTGCCAATTTCTGGTTACGCGACTAAAAGCACTAATTTATTTCGTCTATATTTTATAGAAAAAGCTAATTGGAGGAGGGCGGGCTCATGGAACGAAACTTAAAATAAGGGATTGACAAAATTTCAGAGAAGTGATTGGTAATTAACTGCTATTGAATAGTCCCTTGCCTATTCTTGAGCTTAATTATTTTTTTATGAATGCCCATATGTTCAGCATTTTCAACAAACGATCAAATTTGATTGCTTATTTTTGGCCATTTTTCAAAGTTTTTACTGATTTATGTATTTTATTTTTGAAAATCAGCCCCCTTAAATAAATGTTTTGAAAAATGCTTTAAATCATTTTGAAGTCCATTTCACGACAAAAGACTGTCTCAGAGAGCTATAGTATACCCCGCCTACCCTACTGATCTCATTTCAGACTTACACTTATGAAAAGAAAAATAAATTTCACGACTATTACGCGCGCATGTGACTTCGCACCAATTAAACAATAAAGTAGTGAAATGCTTGTATCAATAAATTTGGAGAATTAAAAAAGTACACCATGTAACTGTCATTTTGATTTGAGGTACATGTCGCGCCATGATAGAAAACTTATTTAAAGCAAAAATTAATGTGTTTCACTGACACCACTGTGTAAATTTGTGAAAATATTTCAATTCGAAAGATTGACAGGAGCCTGGTTGCAAACAAATATTAACTTAAAATTCTCTGGTTGAAAGCACACAGGTGCGATTTCTCAACGTCAGGAAATTCGAATTTTCAACCTAAACAGTTGCAGTCCAGTTACCTCCGCATCGACAATCTCGACAAGACCATTCATTTTACTGTACCATATTCATTACACTGCATTATGCGGTGTCTCATTTTGCTGGAGCAAGGCTTATTCGTTTCAATTGTGACGTCACCTGAAGGAATCAGTTATCCTATTACCTTTGCATGAACTGCGAATGAAATGTTCTAAATTGCATGAAATGTGTATGGCGGGAACTGACACCATGTGTATAGTTCTCCGTAGTAGTTGTTTTCTTTGTAGATTCAAACGGAAAACTCTTTGAAGCTTATGGCGGAAGCTATACGTCATTGCTGTTTTTGTGTGTTAATAAGCTTTGCCGAGGAAAATTTTTGCCGAGGAATGCAAGAAGTGTTGTTTTGCTGGCTTTGCATTTGATGTAGATTTTGGTTGCTTCGTACTACAGCACTGCAGTTTCAATTTTTGTCTCGAACGCAAAACGATTTACACTACTTTATTATAACAATACTATTTCATAAAAACCCGAGACTCATTTGTGCTCAAAATTCAAAAGCATTGCCAATTTCAGCAGTAACAAAATAATTAAGAACAAAAACAAATAAATTTCAAATCTTAAAAGCAGTTAACTTCTGTACTAATTCAACGATAAAATTTTAGTAAATTCCCAGTATATTTACTAGCAAAACATTGCAACGGTTCCGATATTATACAGTCCTCCTTAAATAAACTTAAATCACACTGCGCAGGCAACTCATAAATTTTTGAATGTTATCAGGTCAAAAAAAAAACCAAAAAACTCAGTACTTTTTCGCTTTTGCAATTTTAGGATGCTGGAAAAGAAGCAAAAACGTCTTTGCTTAAGCAGATAGAAGATTCGGAATTAAATACCAAAACAGCTTTAAAAGCACGGTCGATAAAATTGACATGAACGTAGTTCTCAGAATTCAAGGCTTAATATTAAGAACAAATGCAGCTGTACACTTGTACAGGGTTAGGCAAAATGATCTGACACGTTTGTAGGTTTAATAAAATGCAAATTAAGTATAGAAACAAAAAAGGGCTTTTATCTTTGAAAAGTACATTTAATGCCATTTTGTTTCATTATGTTTTAAAAACTAAATCAGTGAAGTGGGATTCATTATTGTCCGCACACTGTCGAAAGCGTTCTCAAAAGTTGTCACATTTTCTGGAGTTTTTGCGGTGCGGGTTCGGCCGGTTGATTTTCGTTTCAGTGCAGATCCAGTACCCTTAAAGTTGGTAACCCATAACAAGATTGGGTTTCGAGATGTCACGGGATTGTCTATCAAAATTGAAGTGCAAAAGAAACGCTTGTTTTGTTGCAGTTACAGAGTCGTTTATTTTGATAAACGTTTCAACAATGAAAGCGCCATGCTCACCAGTCCAAATCATGGCAGCGAACGAAAAAAAGTCCAGTTCATGGCTGCAAAAGAAACGAAAAACAATGGCATTATAAAGAAACAAAACATAAAAAAGTCCAATTAATGGCAGCAAAAGAAACGAAAAACAATGGCATTATAAAGAAACAAAACATAAAAAAGTCCAATTCATGGCAGCAAAAGAAACGAAAAACAATGGCATTATAAAGAAACAAAACATAATGAAACAAAATGGCATTAGATGTACTTTTCAAAAACAAAAACACTTTTTGTTTCTTTACTTAATTTGCATTTTATTAGACCTACAAATGTGTCAGGTCATTTTGCCTGACCCTGTACATTGGCAAAAAATTAAAAACAGCCTGTCTCAACTCAAAATGCATTAGTTTTTCTAAAGAGAAATGAAACCTGGGTTAAAATAAACTTGCTTTTCCTCAGTGGCTTTCCTCTATGCTTGCATCGACTTTTAATTGAAAATTTTTATCACGCTTGAAGCAATAATGGCAAATTGACAAATAAACCAGGTTATATCTCTCATTCAGCAAGCTAACTGTTATTGCTTCGTTTCTTGATTTCCTCTAAAAGTACGTTCTGTTTACTAGAATTGAATGACACAAACATACCATAATTTTTCGCATGAAAAATAATTTTTAAAAAATGAATTTTCGAGAAAATGTAATTTCTGGAAAATCAGTTTTACGGGAAATGCAATTTCGACCAAATGTAAATTCTGGCAAGTGTAAATTCTGGAAAATACGTTTTCGGGGAAATGCAATTTCGGCCAAATATAAATTCTGGCGAGTGTAAATTCTGGAATAAGTTTTCGGGAAATGTAATTTCAGACAAGCGTTCATTCTGGCAGATGCAGTTTCAAGCAAGTGTTCATTCTGGCAGATGCAATTTCAATGAAGTGTTCATTTTAGCAGACGTATTTTCAGGCAAGTGTTCATTTTGGCAGATGTAATTTCTGGCAAGCGTTTATTCTGGCAAGAGTGATTTATGGCAAACGCTAATTCTGGAAAACAAACGTTCTGGGAAATGTTTTTCTGGAAAATGATTTTCTGGGAAGTGTTTTTCTGCGAGGTGTAAGGATACCGAATTACTTGGCTCGATCAAACCTTGATGAAGTTATCGCTTAGCTTCGGTTGGTAAAAAGTCTAAATCAGGACGGAAAATTAGCTTCTGGATTTGTCGCTATCGGCCTACAATCAGCTTTCCGATGCTCGAAAAACCAAACAGGTGTTGGCGTTTTAACAGTTTGCAATGCGCCAACAAAAAAATTAGGCATTAATCCTCTCATTCGAATATTAGCATTTCGATGTTTATTCATGAAATTCTGTCCCTAAATCAAATCTATAAGCAATTTGTCTAATACTGTAAAAGACTGTTTTTTGTATTTTTATCCGTTCAATTCAATGTCTACTAGGCACTTTTCTAAGCATTCTGAAGTGCAGCCTTTAACAGCTAATCTAACGCAGGAGACCGAATCTCATAGATTGAGTTTGAGCTGCTCTCTGAAATCGTTGCTCACGTGGCTCATTGTACAACCGATATCAAGAAGAGCTTTTGCCTGAACACCATTTATAAAGATTGGAACATTTACTTGAGATTGAGTGGATTCAGTTTTAATACCCATAATCATCGCATTAACATTATTCTCGTTTTTGCTGTCTGACATTGATGGACTGGATCGACACATTTTTGAGAAGTGACCTCTTTTAGTACAGTTAAAACACGTTACATTCCTCGCAAAACAAAACTTACGTGCGTGCCTTTTATTTCCATATAACATGCATTTTTCAGTTACTGCTGCTCTATTAATTCTCCAGAAAAAGTACCAGGTGGGTTTGAGTTTTTTTGAAGCACAGCACGGCATACTAAAGAATACGGCATGATATCTCACATTCAGTGGGCCGCTGCTAACAAGCCAATTTTTCTGCAGTTGATAAACAAGTTAGCGACCTATCTGCCAGACACGACCGCTTCAATCTCGAGATGAAGCGACGATTGAAGTGAGACAAATAATGCTCTTTGGATACTCTGCAGCTTTTTAATTGAATAGATTGCACTGGACAACGTGCAAGGCAGCTTTGCAAAGTAACTGAAAAATCGAAGAAAAATGAAAGCAAGTTTAATTTCAAGGCCTAGTAAACCCTGTGTGAACAAGGAGTCTGTTGTGATGTTATCATAAGGTAGTACTTTAGGATGCAGTATGATTTTTGTTTAGAGCGGATTTAAATGCAAGAAACTTAGATTTTTAGAAAGTAAAGAAACCAGAAAGTTTTACCAAACACTCTCCGTTTTCAACAACATTCACTATTGTTTAAAGAGTAAAAACATGAACTGTATTCTTAAGTTTAGCAAACAGCTTCTTCAAAAGCATGACCAAGGCTATTGAATTAAAAAACAGAGAATAACATGGCTTTGAGAAAAAATATTAATGTAAAACCTGCGTAGCAATCAGAAAATAGCCAGAGCAGTTTTAAAACTATAAAATTAATTTTTTGTTTGCTTCTAAAGCTTGTTTTGCTTAAAAACTGTTAGAATTATTGTTTTGCACTATTAGAATTATTTTAGCTTATCTTAGTTCCAAACGCGTACTGTATGCAGAAATCTGCAAGAAGGGGAGGCTGTTACGGGGGGAGGTTGTTACAATACATATTGATTAGCAGAGGTGGAGTACTCGAGAATGTCCTTGGCCTCTAGGACGTCCTCGAGAACACAATTTGAAGTCCTTGGCCTTGGCCTCGATGCCTCATGTCCTCAAAAATTGCCCTGTTCTCAACGCGAGGACAGCACTATTTATTGAATGGTTAAAATTTTGTACATCGCCTAAAAAATTTTTTTCTACACCGATTTTTTTGGAGATCGCCTGAAAAACTTTTTTGAAGACCATGTTTTTTTTCGAGAACACTTGCGTTTGTGTCCTTGGTCCTTGGCTTCAAGCATTCCTGTCCTTGGCCTCGAGAGAATCTGTTTTCGGAAGGGCTGTCCTTGGCTTCGGATATTTTTGTGTCCTTGGCCTTGGCTTCGAGTCTTGTGTCCTCGACTCCACCTCTGTTAATTAGTTTTTTTAACAGCACAAGCTCTAAAATTTGGTCATTGAATGTGTTGTTTCTCTAAACAGATTCTATCGTATGCAATTTCTATATTGATATGCTTGCCCGTGTTATAAGCAAACTTGATTAGGTTATGGTGAACACTGCACAAGTGTGTAGTCTACGGTTGTAAACTTAGATATGCATCAAAATTTGAAAAAAGAACACAAAACAGTAACAGCATTTTCATTTCTTTCTAATAAACCTGATTTGCCGAAGAAATGGGTAAATTTTTTTTTAATCGCGCAGACTGATTCCCGAGGTCAATATCTGTAATTTGCTTAAAGCATTTTGAAAAAAGGTTGATCACTGAAATTGAAAAACGAAAAAAGCTAAATTGGAGTTGAAACCAAGTGCCAACTATTCATACTATAGTAGCTTTAAAACGACCGTCAAATTTTCCAACTCCAAGCTTATCAAGAAAACCTCCCAAAGTACGAATGCGTCAAAATGATCAGTTTGCTGATTTTAGAGAAAAGGTAAAATAACAAACTTTGTCGACATCACTCAAAGCAGGTCTAAGCAAATTATCTATTTAGTAAAACTTCGGGATGCATCGTCTTTTACAACATAGTTTTTTGTGCCACAAGAGGATTTTCAAAAATATTTGGTGCTATACAAATTGATAAAGATTTGCATGTGCAGTTGAAGTGGTGAGAAGACCTTGTCCCATTGTCCCAATCGTTTGTTCGATATTTCAATTATCATGATCAAGTTTTTGCTGAGTTATTTTCAGAGGTGGAGTTCTCGAGAACGTCCTTGGCCTCGAGGACGTCCTCGAGGACACTTGGCTTTGGCCTCGAAACTCAATTCCTTGGCATTGGCCTCAAAACCTACAAGTCCTCGAAAATATGCTGTCCTCGGCTCGAGGACATCATTATTTTTGATGGGTTTAAAAGGAAAATAACTGAACAAAAGACAACATAACGACTAGTCTGCCAATCCGTTGTTTCACTTCCTCATTTGAAAAATAATACAATGTGATATCCAACTAAGCCAAGTCATGCTAAACTTACTCTAAACGGCATTGTGTGAAAGCTCTAATCGTATAAATGAGGGGGCAAAAAGCATTGTAGAAAATTGTTGTTTTTATTTCTGGTAATACTTCCGGTGCAGGCGGCACAAACTGCAAAGCACTAAGCTATCCAGAAACATAACAATGAATTCGGGGTCCAAACACAAATAATTTTGGGTTGTTAATGCAAAAACATGACCGAGCCCATTCTGAGTCTGAATTTAGAAGAAAGTATGTGTCTGTGATAATAAAATGTAATGCTGTATTACCAGGAAGGCATATTGATACTATACTGTACTTCAGTAAATGTGTTAACGTACCTTGAGAACGCCAACTTATTCTGAAAGTATGCGAGCCTGAAGGGTTTGTTTTAAGATAAGAAAGAACAACTTTAATCACAGGCAAGCGGTCTAAGGGGAAAAGCAACATTCATTGAACAATTTGTGTGTTAGAAATCGCCGCTAAAAATCTCAAATAACGAACTACTCGATCACAAAAAACGCTGTGTGAAAAATTATTAAGAAATTAAGTGTGAAGTTAAATATAACTGTATATTTGTTCGAATTCCAGAAATACTTAATATTCGAAGAGTTGGTTGGTGGTACAGAACTTGAGAATTGCCTTGATTAAAATATTCATATCTTCGACGCTTTTCGTCTGACACTTGTCAAGCAGAATCGCCAGAATGGAGAGCGAAGGAAAATGAGCAGCTATTTATAGGAAAAAGCCGAGTCGTGATTGGCTGGAAAAGTGTCAATGAGAAAGCGTCATTAGTGTACAGTCTTTAAGCTGTACACGAATTCTTTTTGTCAGCAGAGGGCGGGGTTAGAAGTTTTGATGAAAGTGGCTTCAAGAGCAGATAGGTGAAAAGGTGCAGCGGCCTTGGGCAAGAGTAGAAAATCTGCTGTCCTTGAAAATACTTAATACATTTTTTACACCACGTCAATTAGACAAAGAGGCGAAGCTTCCGCAAAAAATTTGAGCATTAAAAAAAAAATTAATGGTTTATAATTTTTCCGTTTCTACAATTGTGGACTCTTTGAAGGATGGCACGGGGCAAATGTTTCCAATGCCTTGCTTTGTAATACGACCCGGTGGGGATCCTCAGTTTTGTTTTGTTTTTTTGTAGTTAAATACCTTATGTTAAATTTAACAAAATGCCTTTGGCGGCCGAAACGTTCGCGCTCATTCATACATATAGGCATTAGATGTGAGAACAACGTCACATACACTCAATAGCGAAGCTAGGAGTGCGGGGCTGCTATAGACCACCACGTTTTTAGCACTTGTGAGGCTGTTTTTTGCACTGGAATAAACTCAAAAAATGATTTAAAGAATATTTTGAAACGTTTATTTCGGGGGGAGCTAATTTATCTAATACAAAATTCACAAACAAATTTAAAAAAAAGTCAAAAATTGGTAGTCAAATGTTTAACAAAGATTTCGTAAAAAAATATAATCTTAGGAATAGGGGGGGGGGGGGGGGTATTTAGCATTAGTTAAATACTATTCTCTTCTCTCAAACTTCTTTCCATTACCCCCCTAAATATATCTTTCTAAAATATGGGCAAAATAGGTCAATTTTTTAGAGTTTTATTGAATTACTGGTTTAGGATTTTATAATTTACCTGGTTGTAAAAAGACATACTTGGAATTCTAGCAATAGTTACCTCCTACATAGCCCATTTATACAACTAGTATAATCATGTTTTTGCACTGCTAATTTCGAAGCCTCGTTTTAATAGCATTAATTTTTATCAAAATAGGACTAAAATTAAGTTTTGCCAAAAAAAGGACCAAATTTTTGAGAGCTGGAGGCTCTGCCTCCAGACCCCTCATATCCCCCGGCGGCTGGGAGCTCCACCTCCAGACCCCCGTAACAGTCCCCCGTGGCAGATTTCTTGCTCCGCGTCTGCATACCATGGCATGTAAAGAAACGATTGGTTTAAAATTAGAGTTAAAAAACTATGGTAAATTTGCACCAATAATTAAAAAAAACTGTGTCCTCGGTCCTTGGCGTTGGCCTCGACCGTTTCTGTCTTTGACTTCGAGAGGGTCTATCCTCAAAAATGTGGTCCTTGGCCTCGAATTTTTTTGAGTTCTTGGCTTTGGCCCCGAACGCAGTGCTCTCGACTCACCTCTGATTATTTTGGTCAAAGTCTGCAGTGTTATTTTGATCCCGCAAACTTTCTGCAGAATTTACTTGTATTTACACCCTTAATTCAGCGCTGTATGACCTTGTTTGCTAACAGGTCCTTTAGCATTAAATTCACTACTTTTTGTCATTGTAAAATTAAAACGTATTATATAAGCGATTTTTGGAATTGCATCAAACCTGAGTTAGTTAAATTTCACCAACAAGTGTTGCATAGCGTTTAAGAGCGAAGATGTAATTGTTATTTAGGTCATATGCTACTTATGATGACATTGTTAAAGTGTTGATTAATAATTTATCTTTTCATTACATGAAAATGGAAGAATAAGCTTGCTAGATGCTTTTTTCATACGTTGCAATATGCACAATATTGCGAAAGTGATTTTTATTGACTTTCGCTGTCAAAAAGTACTGTACTATTAGAATTGCAAAATCAATACTGCTGTAAATTTTTGAAAAGCAGTGACTGGCAAATTTGCGATTTTGAGTTTTTTGCGTAATGTTGCTTTTTTCACTTTCTGCACAAGTTGGTCACAACCAAATGTCAAAAAATTGTTTGTTTGTGGAGTTGTTTTGAATACAAGTAAAGTCATTTTGCCGAAAATAGCCCCATTCTCAAATCTAATCACAGTAGTGGTCATTATTGTATTTCAAAAATATATTTCTAACTCGTTTAGAATTAAGTTCTCAGTTTAAATTCCAGTAATTCCCATTACTGCTTTTCTTAATTTAGATTTGATTATGTTTTTACCAAAAATATTGGAAAAGCAGTAAAGCTACTTACTGTTTTTTAAACTGTAATCACCATTGTGCCACGTTACAAAAAAACATCAGAAAAGCAGTAAAGCTACTAAACTGCTTTTTAAACTGTGTACATTAGGGTATACCTAAAATAGACAATTCTTATCAATTCAGATAGAGGTTTCGCAAATGATGAGGCTTGATTCACTGACTTAAAATATACAAAAATTTTGAAAAAAAAAATTGTTTGACGGTGTCTACCATGACGTTTTTATGGAAACGAGCCTAATTATTGAAAATTGTTCATATCTCGAAAAGTACTGATGGTAGAGACTTGGTTTTTGACTCAAAATGTGCGAAAGATATGATTTCCTATGTACTGCTATCGCATTGTTTTCTTCTAGAGTAACCAGTTTTCCAGATATTTCAAAAAAACTGATTTTTACTAAAAAATTGCATGTTTAACACAAAATGACTTGGTATTCAGCTGTTTTCAAGTTGTCGCAATGGCACAACCAAATTCCCCAACACATTTAGTGTGAATACAAGCATAAAAGTTGTTGCATCACACCAAAGTATCCAATGAACTTGTGGTAAAATCAGTACACATGTCAAAAAACACAACTCCGGCACTCCGCATGATTTGTGTTGTACATATTTACACGCTATCTCCAGAATCACCTTCGCTTATAATACAGCGCTATTTAAAATAATTCTCCAAACAAATCATTGCATGCAAGACACTAATTCACAGCACTTAAGAGTCCAATCTTCTGTTGCTTTCTATACCTACAAAAAATTGCAACAACTATTTCGTAACAACACACATATTTCGTAACAACAACACATATTGCAACTTGTAGGTTACTAAATTACTACAATATTGAGAATATCAATATAATCAACACCAAAAGTTTTTTTGCTGTTTGATTACTCAGAGCCAGTAATTGATTAAACAGACTATTTAACACCTTTATTCCCAATTTCTGCTAAAAGTTTAGATAATACAAATACAATATGAATTGGCACAAGACACACTTTACCATAACAACCATAATTATGCAATTCTGCGTGGTCACAATCCTCATTGCTCAAAGTCAAACGTTCCATATAGCATTAACTATTAAACCAAACTAGGAGCTGTAGCTTAAAGATATTGCTTCCTAACAGTTTTTGTGCATTTTTCGGCTGAGGTTGCTGCTTTAGCTTGTTGATTTCGCAACTTGCTGACCAGCTTGTAGAGAAACTGCTTTTGAGTTTGGCTTGCTGTGATTTTATTGGTATTAAATTCTAGTAAAGGTCCTAAAGCTCTCTCACAAACATCGTTGACAACCACCAGATTCATCATCTTTTTGCAGCTATTGATATAATCTGAGCAATGAGAATTGAGCGATGAGGTTTGAGCAATGAGGATTGTGACCACGCAGAATTGCATAATTGTGGTTGTTATGGTAAAGTGTGTTTTGTGCCAATTCATATTGTATTCGTATTATCTAAACTTTTAGCAGAAATTGGGAATAAAGGTGTTAAATAGTCTGTTTAATCAATTACTGGCTCTGAGTAATCAAACAGCAAAAAAACTTTTGGTGTTGATTATATTGATATTCTCAATATTGTAGTAATTTAGTAACCTACAAGTTGCAATATGTGTTGTTGTTACGAAATATGTGTGTTGTTACGAAATAGTTGTTGCAATTTTTTGTAGGTATAGAAAGCAACAGAAGATTGGACTCTTAAGTGCTGTGAATTAGTGTCTTGCATGCAATGATTTGTTTGGAGAATTATTTTAAATAGCGCTGTATTATAAGCGAAGGTGATTCTGGAGATAGCGTGTAAATATGTACAACACAAATCATGCGGAGTGCCGGAGTTGTGTTTTTTGACATGTGTACTGATTTTACCACAAGTTCATTGGATACTTTGGTGTGATGCAACAACTTTTATGCTTGTATTCATACTAAATGTGTTGGGGAATTTGGTTGTGCCATTGCGACAACTTGAAAACAGCTGAATACCAAGTCATTTTGTGTTAAACATGCAATTTTTTAGTAAAAATCAGTTTTTTTGAAATATCTGGAAAACTGGTTACTCTAGAAGAAAACAATGCGATAGCAGTACATAGGAAATCATATCTTTCGCACATTTTGAGTCAAAAACCAAGTCTCTACCATCAGTACTTTTCGAGATATGAACAATTTTCAATAATTAGGCTCGTTTCCATAAAAACGTCATGGTAGACACCGTCAAACAATTTTTTTTTTCAAAATTTTTGTATATTTTAAGTCAGTGAATCAAGCCTCATCATTTGCGAAACCTCTATCTGAATTGATAAGAATTGTCTATTTTAGGTATGACCTGGTGTACAACATTGCACTACAAAAAAAAAAAAAAATTAGAAAAGCAGTAATTAAAAGCTACTTACTGCTTTTCAAGCATTTTTTTTATAGGAATTTCTAGACTGAATAAATTTTTGAGAAGCAGTAACTGCAAGCTATAATGATGTAATGCCGATAAGACAATTGATAAATTTTACTACGATTGTAAACCAGCGTGTTTTTACGCCTATAAACAATGCTCCGTGAATTACAATGCTTTACTTACGCATTTGTATCGTTAATATCGCTATTTTTGTGAAAGATAAAAAAGATGCAAGAATTGAAGCAGCTAGGCAAGTATAAATTGCTTTTTCAGGCAATTTTTTTTCCCAATTTGAAAGAATTTTTACCCAGAGGCAAGCAAAAAATCTATCTGCGAAATCAAATCAAATGGAATTTCGGGGGGAAAAATTATGCTGGAGTTAGTTAGAAATGATATGAAGAAAACGGAGAGCGGTAAGTAGTGTTTTTGAAATATTCTCTGGAATTATCAATTTCAAAAAACTAAGCTGCAAATGATATTAAGGAAGGGTCCAAATACCCATAAAAACGGCGGTTTTTAGGGCCGGTACCTCAAAAGCCGCTCGCTTTTTGATTTAATTACATTTCTGGTAAATATTTTTTGTAATTGTAATTACATTATATTTACCAAGTTGCCTTGGCCAGGAGACAGCGAAGTGACCTTTCGGTCTTCGAGTCAACCTACCCAACTGTCTACCACACACGACGGAGGATTCATACTGTCCCTTAATTGCTGAACGTCAAGAAGGGAAGCTGTGAATACCAATTTTTATAGTCGTTGGTTAGACCCGACCGGTAATCGAACCGGAGTCTACCACTTCAGTAGCAGACGCACTATCCACTCGACCACTGATCGGTTATAGTATATTAATGATTAAAGAAGTAGATGCTTGAAAATGAGATAACCGAGGCACACGCAAAATTACAATTTGTAACTAGATCATTAATTTGTCATAATAATATACGAGTCCGTTTGCTTATCTCGCTGGAAGCATAGTCACTAAATTAAATGACTATCATGCTTGAAGTCACTATATTAAGTAAAGATACTTGAAGTTTATGGCCACTAAATTTGGTAACTACCCTCGAAGTCATCTGGTGCGTGTAGCATAGAACTTGACAGCACAATGCCGTGAGTTCAATTCTCCTAAGCTCTACAAAGTTTTCGTAAGAAGAAATCGACTAGTATTAGGCTTCCAGAAACGGACAAACCTTTAGCGTTGCGTAGCTCATTACAAACTGCTATACGTAGGTTTGCTGATTGTGTATCTTCGAAAAGCTCACAATAATCGAATGGGGAATGCCTTGTAACGATCAAAATTTGCTATGATACACCTCATAATTTTACGCTTTGCTTGCGGAACAGAAATAAAGTAGCTTCAAATTCGCTCCTTTTTTGCATTTTTTTGCTTGTAAACGCTGTTTGTGATCTGTGCAAGTGGTTAATAGCGTCATTTGCCTCAGCTGATTTTTACTAAACCCCAGTCTCTGTAAATGCGTTTGGCTGACTATCTTGAATACCAATATAATCAATCGTCAAAAATAATTTGAATTTTCTTAAAATTGATTTGATCTGCCAACCAAATGATTAGTTTGAAATTTAGATATAAATATGCTAAGCTCTACGTATCTCACTTTCAGTCATGTTTTTTAACAAGGGATCTATTTTTGTGGTGCCGATACTAAATTATAGCTGTACAGATTATTCTATATCAGTTATTGAAATTCCTTATTTAATTTCAGAAGTGCTGAACAAAATAAATTGCTTATTCCGCAACATTTATGATGATGCTTCAGCTGTTAGTGTCTGAGCCTTGCAGCTCATCCACTCCAAAATGCAATACTAATGAAAAAGAACGTCAATCTCATTGCGCAGGACGCTGTTTTACAAACTTAAATGTTTCAAACGAAGAATTTAATCAGCAAGTTAACGACATTTTCTTAAATGAAGCACGTAGATCGGATTCTACTTTCACCTCCTAGCTTTTTCAGGATACTAGCGCTATCGAAGTATTAGACAAATATATTGAAGAAGCTAATTCGTCAATGCACACAGAATTGACTAAGTTAATTAACGAGTGCACTAGCGTGCCTATTTCTGCTGATGACCTGAATCACTCAGAAAGAAGACAAGATGGTATCGAAGAAAACATGAGGACAGATTGCTGTGTGGGTGGAGAGCCGTTAACGAATGATATCCCAACAACGTAAGTCATGAAGAAGAAGTATCTGAAAACCACCTGTCATTAAAAAGCAACAATACAAATGAGAGCGAAAGCAGAGGAAGAAAGAAAAAGAAAAATTCTTCTGCTGCAAACGATACAAAACGCAAATCGCGCAAGAAACAACCATCGATTGCGTGACCCTTGCTCTAACGATTGCAAGTTACATTGCATTTTGAAAATATCACACACACGCAGGCATCAGATTTAGGCAACTTTTTGGAACCTTTTGTACAACGAACGAAAAACGTTTGCTTTTTGATGCATAACCAGGCAGCCTCCTAAACGACCTTTCTCGAAATTGACTAGTGGCAAGAGCAGGAAATTTTCAAGCACTTATCGTTTGCAAAATGAATATGGGACCGAATAAGTTGTGAGCAAATCTTTTTTCTTAGCACTTTTCGGATTTCATCGAAAAATGATTCACTGATTACAAGGATATTTATGAATTTAGGTTTTAATGCTATGTCTCCTAAACCACACCAAAGAGGAAACAATTTCGCCCACAAACGACTTGACCATAAACAAATTTGTGATCACATCGAGCATTTAACTCGGGTATGAGCCATTTCCGACGAGAACATACTCCAAGGCGCCGCTATTTGCCTTCAGAAATTATCATTAAAGCAATGCACAAGGATTTTCTGAAAAAATATCCAGATTCCCATTGTTCTTACAACCTATACCGAGAAGAAGTTGCAAAGCTAAACATAAGTTTTAAAGTACTGGGAGTGGAAGAATGTGAGACTTGTTTGTCGCATAAAATGGCAGATCACGACCATCTGCATGATCAGTTTTGCAAGAAATGTAATTCTTGGAATGAACATGTCAAGAGGGCAAAAATTTCCCGAGAAAGTTATGAAGAAGATAGTGAGTTTGATTGGCCGTCACACGTTTCTGTCAAATCTGTTGATTTGCGAAAAGTTATTATGTTGCCAAGAATACCTGGAGTTAAAAATATAGCTTTTTCAAAGAGGATCATTGCATTTCACGAAACTTTTGCAACTGTCGGAACTAAGTACACTAAGCCCAAGTTATCTGGAGTCTGGCATGAAGCGCTAGCTGGCCGTTCTGCTTCAGAGGTAGCGTCATGTTTTGAAGCGGCTTTGAGGCTAGCAAGAGACATCACTCATCATTTTTTTGGCTTGACAACTGTTCAGGTCAAAACAGAAACTGGTGGCTGTTATCTGCTTGGGGTACGTTGATCAATTCACCGATCATTCAAGCAACAAAGATTACTCTTAAATTTTTTGAAAGCGGTCTTACGTTTATGAATGCAGATTCCATTCACGTAGGAGTAGAAAGAGAAATGAAGAGGCGACCCGGTGATAATGTTTACGATTTTCGTGACTTTGTGGAAGCACTCAAAAGCTCAATTTCAAGAAAGATGGTTGTAATTGAACCAAAACCAAATGAGTTTAGAAACTGGGCCAAACTACAATTACAGAGTAAAGTACGACGCAATCCAAAACTTCTGAAATGAAACTTGTGCAATTTAACCGAGGCAGCATAATGCTGCATTACTAGGTAATTCACAATGATCCTGAATTCTGTCAACTACATTTTCTTAAGAAACGTGCTGATATTTCTATAATTCCTGGACCAATTCGTCATAAACCAAGAAGTGTGCCTGCTGAAAAGAAAAAGCAATATCCTTCATCAATTATCACAATTTATGTTAATGTCCAGAAGAAAATTTTGGCAAGATATGGAAGAGACTGGTGATGTAGATGATTTGCTGACCTGCTACAATAGTTTGGTTTTGAATTTTTAGCTGTTTTTTGATTTTATTTGTTGGTTGTTCACTGGTATAACTTTTATGTTGCTGTAAACAGATGCTATTTTAAAGTTATGGCAATCTAATATTACCTGACAGAGAAGCAAGCCCAGTCTATCATTTTCTAATGCTAATAATCTCTAACTATTATGTCATGTACAAACAAAAATGCTTCATTGCCTCTGTTGCCTCTGAATAGGGTTTTAAATGCTGTGCACAATAATTTCAATTGGCTTTTGCGAAATATTTTTAAAATATTACAGAATGCCTTGCTGAAAGGTTGATCTACTGTATAATGTTGCTCTGAAAAATTACGAAGTTTTGCTGAAATATTAATGCTCTTAAGTGGTCGTATTTTTATTTTTCATTTTTTCGGAAAAAGGCTAAAATGTTTTTAACTCTTAAATGTTTTTAGACATTGATTTTGTTATAATTTGGTTCAGAAAGAATTTTTTGCAATATACAGCCATAAACTAAAGTGTTTTTAGTAATCGCGTAGTGCTCTGAATTTTTTGTTTTCAAGATTATTGGTTTATTGCTGCGCTGTATTTGAGTTTTTGTTAAAGAAATATTGCTCGAAATTGGTATTATTGAAGAAATGTGAACTACTTGAGGTAATGCCCCGAACCTAGTTCCATAATTCTTCTTACCCGCGCAACTAGATTTAATCCGTTTGACTTCGTACCATTGGCAACCCTGCGTTTCAAAATTTCGTGACCTCAGAAAACATAACTTTGCAAAATTTCTTGCAGAATTATGTCACGAAAGTTCAAAACGCAGGGTTGTCAATGGTACGAAGTCAAACAAATTAAATTCTCTTTCGCGGGTAAGAGGAATATATATTGTGGAGCAGGATTTTGAGCATCTCTTTTTTACCTCAAGTAGTTCTCATTTTTTCAATAAAATCGATTATCTTGCAGTAAAGAGCATTTAACAAAAAATGCTTACTCTTCATTTCGCTGTATAGTTGCAACCTTGAATTTCAACGCAAGGTAGCGCACTTAGACCAATACTTCAAGATTACAGTAACTTCAAGACCCCGTAGTTCTTAGTTCCGACCCCTTAGTTCTGACTGCTATAAGGCCTACACTGGATATAGAGATTTAATATACGTCTTTGATTGGTAAGGACATGGGTTCGAATCCCGTTTATTTTTTCTAATGTTTTAAGATCAGATGTTTATTTTTGCTGTTTTATTGTTGATATTGTTGGAAATTTTAGTTAAGTTGTTTTTGTAACAATCTCTATTTAAAATGTGTTTTAAGTTTTGAACATTTTTGTGCATTGATCAAACTGGAAGTTTTGTCCCTGTCTTCATTACTTACTAAGCACGAGCAGATGCGAGTTCCGCTTTTTTACACTTCAGTTTACGATCCCCATGAATGAGCTTTCGGACATGCAGTTCTTAAATTATTTTTGTAAACAATATTTGATGTATGAACTTAATTGTCAAATTATTGTTTTTGAAAGCCTAATAATTAATTTTCACAGCAGAGAATTTTATCCTTTGTCACATTGCTTTACAATGTGCTGATGACCCGAAATAATTAAATAACGTGCTGTTTACATTCAAAGTTTATTGGTTTTGTGTAGATGCTACTTTTCAAAAAATTTTTAATAAAACAAATGCTTTTATTAAAATGCAGTTACTGTTAATTTTTAAGTCGTTAGCAGCAGTTACAACTTTTCAAAATTTTTTTTGATAAAATTTTGTCGTAAAATAAACTCTAAAAGAACACTAATTGCCTAGAATGGCTTTTTTAACTCCAAAAAGTGAAAGCAAAGCCACTTAAAAAAATATAGAACTGAAATTAAACATATAATTTGAGACTAGCTTGAAGAATTACCAAAAAAAATTTCAGTGTTCTACGAAAAGATTGGTGAGAACGGGAAAGCCTCGAACCTTTAAACTTTTAATTATTTTTCTCAAAATTGCAATTTTGCAGTTACTGCTTTTCAAAAAATTTACGGCAGAATAGTGGTGTATAATTGATATTCAAAGCTTGTTGATATCATAAACTTTGCTGTAATTTATTGATTATTAGTAATAAATTTGTTATGCAATGAAAAATAAAAAGTATCGATCACCTAGTATTCGTTTTAATGCTTGTTTGTTCCCTTATGCAACTGTCAATAACATTAAAATAAAAGTCGGCCTGTTAGACTTGGTCTGTTCAATGTGAGAAATCTGGTCGTATTCTTTAGAAGGCCTTGAGCCCTGTTGTTCCTTTCTGCTTTTAGTTTCGCAATATGCGGAGCAGATATTAGGCTGAGATGCATTGGAGTTATACATTTCGGCATTTTTCTGAGCAATTTCAAGAGAACGAGCTTTATCAAAGCAATTTGGAATGTAAGAGTATGATCTTCGAGCAAGCGCTGTCTAATGTTGTTTGACATCAAACCTCCAGTATATACATCTCTCATAGCTTCTTTTTTGTGGACTTGAGTAGAAACAGCTTGGAAATTACAGTCTACACTCAAACGCTTCAGCTTTTGAAAATAAATATCCAGCGACTCTCCTGCCTGGTGTTTACAAGACATCAATGCACAACAAGCAGAAATAGGGCCAGAAGTTCTTCCGTAAGTGTTCGACAAAATAGTAGTGGCATTTTCGTAACTGGTTGCCTCTGCATGAGTTCGTAGACAGCTGCATCAATGTGGTTGACTATCGAGTTGAACTTTTTAGCTTCGGACACGTCCTCTATCTGAGCTAGATAAGCATAGTGAAAGACTTATGCCAATGAATCCATTGTCTTTTGAGTCACCACTTATTTTTCTTGAAAAATTAAGCCCTCCTCAGGATATTATAAACAATAATACATAAACATCTGTAAAGGAAATAGAAGCATCACGGCAACATAAATTACGTATACTTGACTAATAACGTACATTATATGAGGAAATACTTAAAATTATTATCTAACAAAATAAAAATGCCTTTCCAGTTTTGGAGCAAAGCAATCAGATTAAAATTACAGTCAAACAAGCAACAGCATAAAGTTTTTAGCGTGAAATAAACCAATTCAGTTAGAATAACTATTAATGTGATAGTCAAGGTGAATTGAATTAAAGAGAAAATCAAGTCAAATCAAGGTAAGAACTAACTTACGATATTATGACGTAACAGAAAATTTGGGAAATTAGAAAATACTTAGCAAGAAAGAGGCACCTTTAGCATAAAGTTGCTTATTTAATTTAGGATTTAGTTTTTTGATCAAAAGATCTTCATGGATTTAAGTTTCATACTCAGTATGGCAACTTTTTAAAATCTGGAAAGAGTTTACGGTGTACTTTTCCTCACGGCAAATGGCACATGAGCATATGTGTTCCACCAAAAGAAGCTTTACAATCTTTGGCGTGAACAAAGAATCCGCAGTCCAAAATGTATTATCAATCTAAGTTCCAAGAAGTTAACTTTACAAGAAGAAGAAGTTTTACGATTTGGTTTGGATTATCATATATTACCTCGGAAATTGAATTTGGCTTCTCTAAAAATCTATGCAGAACGGTTATTTTCAAATATCAAAAGAAAACTAAAAATTCCATTTTTCCATGAAGACACAAAAGACCAAATTAAATATTTGTTTCAAAAATTTGCTTTAAATGCTGAACACCAATGTGCATCGAAACGCAATCAATTTCTCCTCAGAACATTACAGTCACTTTCCAATAATACCGATATTAAAGTTTGCAAATTGGACAAAGGTCGTGGTGTGGCAATACTAAACTCCGATGATTATTACGCTAAACTAGACAACATTCTTGCAGATAAATCTAAATTCATCAAAATTAATACAGAACAAGAAATTCATCCAATAATAGCAAAAGAAAATTCAATTCGTTACTATGTTCGCAAATATTTAAAAGGTTATGGTGATGAAATTATCAAAAGCTTAATTCCATCAGGAAGCAATTCTGGAAAATTGTATGACCTAATAAAAGTTCACTAAGATGGCAATCCAGCTCGACCTGTGGTTTCCATGATCGGTACTCCTGAATATAAACTAGCAAAATTTTTGGACTCCATCATCAAACCCTACATTCCTGATTCGTACATTATTCAGTCAAGTGAAGAATTTTTAAACAAAATTAATACTTTCAATTTTAACTCATCTAATCAATTTCTGGTCAGTTTTGATGTAAAATCGCTATTTACTAACGTTCCTTTAAGCCAAACTATTGATATCATTGCTATTACATTTTTTCTTCTGACGGTAATGATCATCCTCCCATTACTAAAGAGGTTTTTGTGAAGCTGATGCACCTGGCTACTGAATGTATGTTTCTGTTCAAGGATGAACTGTACAAGCAAGTAGATGGTATTGGTATGGGATCCCCACTTGGTTGCACTATGGCTAATTTCTTTTTGGGACACCTGGAAACGTTAATTTTCTAAGATCAAATGTCTTGTCACCCTAAATTATATGTTCGCTATAATGATGATGTGTTTGCTGTTTTTGATGATGTTAACGCGTGTTCTTCTTTTTTGAATATTCTAAACAGCCAACATGATAATATTAAATTTACTATTGAAAAGTCCACAAACACTTTGCAATTTCTGGATGTTGATATCAAAATTAGTGAGAATACTGTTGATACATGGGTCTGGAGAAAGCCTACTAATACGGGTTTATTTCTTGACTTTGCTGCTATATGTCCCATTAAATGGAAATCTGGTTTAGTGTTTTGTATGCTCCACCGTGCCAAGTTAATTTGTTCAAGTGATTGGTTATTTTTCAAAGAGGTTGAAATTCTTAAATCGTTATTTTTATCTAACAATTACCCCCCACAGTTCTTTGATAAAATATTGCGCAAATTTCTTGCGCTTTCATCCCTTCATACTCAAGAAAACGAAAACAGCGATGAATGCGAGACTTGCTTTTTTAAAGTTCCGTATATAGGTTCTGCATCCAAACAATTTACCAAAAGTCTGTCTAAACTTGTTTATCGGGAATTTGGTTTAAAGTTAAAAGTAGTTTACGATGCGTTTAAGATTAATCGCTACTTCCAGCTGAAAACAAAAACACCGCATGCTCTCTGCTCCAATGTCGTGTACCAGTTTCGATGTTCGTGTGATACGAACCTTGCCTACGTAGGCATGACTACCCGACATTTGGCTGCAAGAGCTTGCGAACATTTGGTTTTAGCTGGACCGCAAAAAAGCGCTATAAAAGAACACATACGCTCATGTGCCATTTGCCGTGAGGAAAAGTACACCGTAAACTCTTTCCAGATTTTAAAAAGTTGCCATACTGAGTATGAAACTAAAATCCATGAAGATCTTTTGATCAAAAAACTAAATCCTAAATTAAATAAGCAACTTTATGCTAAAGGTGCCTCTTTCTTGCTAAGTATTTTCTAATTTCCCAAATTTTCTGTTACGTCATAATATCGTAAGTTAGTTCTTACCTTGATTTGACTTGATTTTCTCTTTAATTCAATTCACCTTGACTATCACATTAATAGTTATTCTAACTGAATTGGTTTATTTCACGCTAAAAACTTTATGCTGTTGCTTGTTTGACTGTAATTTTAATCTGATTGCTTTGCTCCAAAACTGGAAAGGCATTTTTATTTTGTTAGATAATAATTTTAAGTATTTCCTCATATAATGTACGTTATTAGTCAAGCATACGTAATTTATGTTGCCGTAATGCTTCTATTTCCTTTACAGATGTTTATGTATTATTGTTTATAATATCCTGAGGAGGGCTTAATTGTTTTAAGCCGAAAACGTTCGATATGTTTTGCTGTTAATAAAAGAATGTTAAATCCAACAAAGTTGCTGCTTATTGCTTTGATATGGTTCTGCAAATCAACCTCTTTGCCTAAATTATATTTTCTTGAAAAGTTACTAGCTACATATACTTTTAGTTTTGGTCCTGCTAAAAAAGATTCTTTAATGGTTAGATTTTGGTTAAATAAAACACTTCTATGTTATCCCTGTTGGCCCTACGCTTTACGGATTTTTTATTGCGCACTATATGTGGCAACCCTAACTATGCTGTGAGAAGATATTAGAACATTTTAAATTAAAGACCTTTAAACGATCTAGTAAGTTACGGTATATCAAATAACAATAAGGATAGAAGGGTTTCTATCATCAGTACCAGCAAAAAAGATAGATGATAATTCCTTCGCTGATGCAGCGCTAAAAAACTGTTCGTCTAGTATAATACTTCTTTGTCCTCGAGCGCTGCAGTTGAAAGGCTTTTTAGCATGGGCACAGAAATTTTGAAACCCAAACGTTCTGGTCTCAGTGATGAACATTTTGAGATGATCCCTTGCTTTCTTGAAAGGCAATTACATAAAGTGCATCAATGTGTCAGGTTGTGTATTTTTGTGATAACAACAGCAACAATAACCATAAGCAGCTTGTGCAGAGCCACCACATGAAAATTACAAAACGAATGGAGAAAGAAATCTATTAATACCGGTGCCAAAGTACAAAATCAACATTTTGATCCTTAATTCATACCGGTAACTAGATGGGAGCTTGCTGAGAAGCAATCTCAGTGAACGACCGACCCACGTTGAACAATGAGCTTCTCAAAAAAAACAACAAACTTTCGCTTTCCCATTAAGAAATTAATCAGAAGCATTTTCTGAGTAAAGAGGGTGTGGAATGGCAAGCATTATTAATATACATATTTAGTTGATAGCATAGTGACTGATCATATTAAAAAGACATTCTATCCAAGCCTAAGCTGTTCGAACTATGTCAAAATATTCGTCGCTTAAACAACTGCTGATATCAAAAAATAACGTCTTAGCTTGAGCCTTTCAGAAAATTGATTTTTGGGGGTACCATTTGGGGTCTTCTGGGGATGGTACCTACAAACTATGTCAAAATATTTGTCTGTTAAATATCTGCTGATATCAAGAAAACTGGCACCCAAGATTAAGCCGTTCAAAAAATTGATTTTTGGGGGTCTATATGGGAGGTCTCCGGGGGGTGGGGGAGTAGCCCCAAATTATGTCAAAAGATTTGTTTCTTAAATATCTCCTGACATAAAAAAATGACGCCCTAGCTCAAGGCGTTAAAAAAATTGATTTTTTGGGGCCCGATTTTGAGGGGGTCTTTAAAGAAGTCACCCCAAAACATTCTTGGAGACAAAATTGCCTTTGCAGCTCATCAACTTTTCACAAAACTTTGATTTTGATGTTTTGTGGTTTAGGAGAAGAAGAGCGTAAAAAATTGAGGAAGAAACAACAGGAAAAAAAAGAAAGGAAAAAAAGGAAAAACTCATCGCGGCTAAAAGTGGGTTGGTTGGGATCAAAGGCTATCTTAAGAAATATAACCGTGTAAAATATTTTTTGCCGTCATTTTGCGGTTTTTGAGTGAGATCGCTTTTTACGCTAAACTTATGGGGCGGTTTTCGGGTTGTAAAACCAAAATCACGCAACTAATTGCCTCGAAATTTGGTACAAGTACGCAACTTGTTAATTTTAAACTGCTGTCAAAATTTCATGCAGCTAGATTTAACCGTTCTTGAGTTATAAGCAAAAGTCTGAAACTTTGCACTCGTTAGTTTGAAAATGGCCAAGGAAAAACAAAGGAACACGCGATGCGAGCGTCGGTCGTTCCAATTAGGTTTATTGAAAGTAACTGTAACTGTAACTCTAACTAGTTACTTTTTTTGCCAAGTAACTGTAACTGTAACTTAGTTCCTTTTACATTGTAACTTGCCCACCATTGCTCATAGCTCGCCTTAAATGGCTACATCTCCAGTAGGATGAAAGGTTCAAAACCAGTGCCAAAATTCAAACTAGAGCTAAACTAAGCTAACAATCTTTAGAAATGAAACGCTATCAATACCTTCTCCTCTCTTCGTAGATTCTGGATACTCTGTATAGTTTATTATTATTTTCTTAGTTCATTGTTTTTAATAAATTGTCATTGTTGAGTCACTGTACAACTGCGAATCACTGGTTCTAGTTTAGAGCCGTCTTGGCCCTGTTGGAGACGTAGCCATTTTAGGCGAGCTACGAGAAGAAGAGAGGATATTGATAGCGTTTCATTTCTAAAAATTGTTAGTTTAATTTAGCTCTAGTCTGAATTTTGGCACTAGTTTTGAGCCTTTCAGCCTACTGGAGACGTAACCATTTAAGGCGAGCTATGAGGAGAGTAGAGAGTTAGCTAGCCTATATCGTTCTTCTGCGAGCGAGATGCAAGATAAGATTTGTACTTTAGTCGGTAAAGATTTCATTTATAGCTTACAGTTTCATTTGTTAAAGATTTACCTACTAGCTTTAGTTTTATTGGGTGAAGATTTTTCAGTTAAGATTTACTTGTTTTGGTTAAAATTGGCTGATTGATGGGTAAAGATTTATGTATTATAAACATAATCGGTGAAAATTTATTGATAAATTGGTAAAAATGCATGTTTTGAATATTTTTGTCACTGGTGATATTTGTCCTTTTGGCCTTGATAGCCTTACTGATGAGCCCTGAGATTGGGTGAAACAGCTGTCTAAGGCATGCTATCGAAAATTATTTTGAATTGAAGTATTATAATTATCTCATGTAATATTAATTAATATTTTTGAAAAAAAATGTGTTATGATCTAGTTAATTTGCGAATCCTTGCCTTCAGGGGTGCCGAAACCCGGGGGGATGGGGGATATATCCCTCCTAATAATTTGACTTTATCCCCCCAGTAGTTTGAGTAAGGTCTACATCTGTATTTGACGATTGTGTGCATCTAAGCGTAGGTGTCCACTTGAATTCGGTAAAAAAAAAGTGTTTCATTTTTGGTGAAGGCCTTTTTTTAATTCTTTTTTTTTTCAATAACAATTTATTAATAGTTATAACTTTATTTTCGAAAAAACTTCAAAATAATACTATCATTGCAATACTCAACAGTACCTACTTACTGTCTCTCGCAAATAGTGAGAATCAAAGGCAAAAGTTAGACAATTCGATTAAATTGCAACATTTTTAATGTAATAGGCTGTCCCTGATAACTGTATTACATTTCATTATCACACACATACAAGCTTACCTTCTTCTGAATCCACACGCAGATAGGCACCATCATGTTTTGGCATTGGCAAGTCCAAAATGGTTTTGGCCAGAGCCATGTATCTCTTGTTAAGGTCCCGGATGATTTTAGTGCTTTGCTGTTTGTATCTCCGGCAAAGAAAATATTAACAGCAATAAAAAGAACTGTTCTACACTGCTGTTTGCATCTTCATTCTCTGATTAGGGGAATTTACATAATGTGATTGAAAATCAGATTTACTATGACTACTTGGCTATCACTATCTTTTAACGAAGAGAAGAAATGAATTGACCGACAAGAAGTTTAGGTTAATTTTTGTTTGTTTTGTTTCCGTTTACCGAATCAAAAAATAGTGCTTTCCTCGAGTTGAGGACAAAACATGTTGGAGGACTTGCAGGCTTCGAGGGCAAGGCAAAGAACTTCAAAATGTATCCTAGCGGACGTCCTCGAGGACTCCACCTCTGATTATTATCATATATGGAAATCGGCGCAAAGGTAGTATTCCAACCAATTTTGACAATTTGCAAAATCTCTTCACAGTCCAAATAAATCAAAGAAAAATCCAGTTGAGTCTGCAAAGTCTTCAGTAAAGATTGCAATTTCTTGAACAAGCGAAAAGAGATTTAAAAATTATGATTATCGGTTAGTGCTTTATGTTTTTGCAATTTTTTGTCGCATCTATGACCTCCAACAATGGAGCAACAAATTGCAAAATCGTTGTCGAAACAATCTCCTGTTTTGTTGAGTAAGAGTGTCTGATTGTCTTGTGATAATTTACTTGAGATGTTGCAGTCAGTAATCTGCACTGCATGGAGTTTTTGTTGCTTTACTTTTTCACGTCCAACAACTTTTTGCGCTATATTATGCTTATTGCTACAAGCTGTAATAACTGGTGTAATTGTAGCAAATCTTGAAGCTTGGTACCCCCAAAGCGCTTTCTTTTTTCAATTCTCCTGTTCGCAAGTTCCAGAGAGTAGTAAAAAATCAGACAATTTGACGTCTCCATAAGAATTGTAACCGAGCTCAAAATAACGCCAATAATCTGAAAGCCGACTAAGATCATAAGCGAAGTGTTGTGCAATATTTTTAAATTTTCTAGCCTCTGGTGTTAGGTGACTATAAACTTCTAAAACCAAAAAACAATTCACATTCACTATGCGCTATTAAGTAGGGATAATACTGGACGAAAAGTACAATTAACAGAATGCTTAATTGCTTTCAACTAAAACAAAAGAAGAAACAAATAAAAATCAGTAACTAAGATCGGACTAAGATCATGAGCTAAGTGCCTTACAATATTATTTAATTCTATAACTTCCGCTGGTATTTGGTGCATATGTCTTTCTGAAACCGAAAAACTAGTTCACATTCACTCTGTGCTTTTAAGTAGTGACAAATCGGGGCAAAAAATGCAATTAACAGAATGCATAATTTTTTTCAACTGAAACGAAAAGAAATAAATAAAAATCAGTAATCAAGAAAATAACGACTTTTCAATGTAATAGTCCTTTAAAGGCGGATTTAAACAGCATTCTTGGTTTCTACCAGCTAATGAACATCTTGAATTGAAAATCTTTCTGATACGTGCTTCAAAAATTATGTAAAACATATGGTATTATGCAACTTCTTTTTTCGCAATTTACCAGGCACTTATACAACTGATCGCATAACCAATGAAGGCATATGCTAAACATCGCTGAAAAAGAATAGAATCAGTGGTTTGAAATAAAACTCTGTTCGATTTTCGTAATCCGGTTGGTTTTAATTATGTGTAAAAGCCAAAATATATGAACGTCATTATGGTATTCAAGGAAAACCTATGAATATATCAACGGCACAAAAAAGGCAAAATAAAACTTAAACAAATACTGTAATAAAAGCTCAAATAGAGTACAATTAATACTTTTATAATATCAATTTCAACACTGAAGAATTGAAGCACTGTTCACGATATATACTTTGATGAGTATCAAAACCTGCAGTGTACTTTACTGTAATAACGTGTTTTTTTGGCTTCAAAACTTCTGCAATGTAATCTATATACTAACTGTGCAGTGTGTAGACTTGCTTTTGATATACAAAACCTTTAGTCATACAAACGATATTATATTGCAATCGATCAATTTTTAGTCTGGGAAAAAAATTATAATCTAAAGCTTTTGAAGTTTCTAATTGCATCTAACCAATACAAAGAAAATGATGTCGAATGGAAGTATTTCAAAGAATGAAGTCATTTTACTGCACAAGTTGCCACTATCTTAACTAGAATCGAGTCTGCTCTAAAACTCAGGTTCAAATTTTTACTCAGATGGAAATTCACTGATTTTAAAAAAATTGTAATTCAAAACTACAGCGTATAAAATATATAAAACGTGACAAAAACCAAAACACTTTCAGTATATTTTCTCGGACCAAACTTTACCGCTTAAGTAAAATAATTAAACTGCTAATTACACTAACGAAAAAACTCAGGTAAGGGCATTTTTCGGCCAATTTTCATCGACGATTTTTCTTATTTTCCGCAAAATCGATAAAGCTGAGCTGCAGTAAACATGTTTCTATTGCAGTTTCGAACTCGACGGTAGATAAATTTTGGTTGGTTTGGTCCACAGCAACGTGCATAAAACAAGCGATTATGAATACAGCCAGCAGCAAAATTTTTGATTTCGTTGGACGTCGTGGTATGCGTGTGGGAAGGCGATTGGCAGGCAACTAAACAAAATAAAAAAAATACGTAAGTATACTTATTCAAGTTGAGCTGTATTTTTCCGATACTGTGAGTAGTGTAGAATTTATTTATTATTTTATTAGTGTGTTTTTTTCCCTATCTTAGACACAAAAAGCAGTACTTTACCTGTGTAGAATATATCCTAACTGTCATAGTAATTCCGAAAACACTTTTTGTTTCAGTCTGGGACATCTGCTTGGCTACAGTCTTAAAAATATGTTAAAAGCTGCCGAGATGATTTTAAACAAAAACTGGTAGCAAATTGAGTGTGATTGCGCTAGGTAACTAAGCTAAACAGCAAGCAACTACAGCATGTGCAAAAAGTAGTATAGATCTTTAATAATTAAAAATGATCGTTAGGGAACCGTTTTTGGGCAAAAATCATGCAATTCTAGTTTTCAATTTTTGAAATTAAGCAGTCTAAAATAAATTTAAGTTGGTGGTGCTTTTTTTTTGATTATTTTGAGGAAGCTTTAAAAATCAGTATATGGGCCTATTAGTTTGACTATTTTTGCTCCTAATTTTATCTTTAGTCTGCTATCTTTCGATATCGTACCGCAAACTCCTGGAAATATTGTGATGTCGTCCACAGCAATGTCACTTTTAGAGCCACTTCCAACTACTCCTTCCAATCGAAATGCGACTTCCTGAAATCAAACATTTCTTAGATTAACACTTGTTTATAAGAACTAATTAATTTTGATGTGAGGTTGGCTGTTTTTAATTTCCACACGTTTACTGCCTCATTGTTCTTAGTTTGTGCTTTACTTTATTATAAAATAAGTCGACACAGATTTATTTTCACTTGGCTTGACGTTATCGTTTTAATTATAAATCCTGATTACTGTTAGACGAATCTATAACAGCAATATGGAAAAGATTAAAAAAAAAACAAAAAAAACGACTGATTACTTTTAAACGCTTAATATTTGTTTGTACTGGCCCTTGATCTTACTGCAGTTGTATTTTTACTGAGCCTAGTATTGGTTTATAATTTGTTGTTAAATTTTAAACAAAAATGAGCCTCGTGTTTTTATAGCATTGTTCTTATAACAAATATACGAAAATCAATTGCTTCTGGACAATAAAGTCTGCAAAATATTGTTTACTCTACGATATTTACACGTTTAAAGTCATCACGCGAATTAGTCAAAGACTATTCAAAGATGTTTCAGAATTACCATCAATCATTCAGTTCAGTTTAAGCACAAAATTCCGAACTTATTTTGCAAATTTGGTAGAGTAGCTTAGAACGAACGAGATGAAAAAACTCACAATAATAATTCATGAAGACAAACCCCTAACCCACATGCCAAATTTGCCACTTACACACAAACCCCATTTGTCGCGCCCACATCTATCCCCCACGTTTGTGTAAGATGCGTTTGAATAATGGGTTACCTTTGCACGGTTTTCAGGAACGAAGTTAATATTCCTTAGTAGCCAACTCTTTCCACTGCTTCCTGTAATTTCGGTCATTTGGGGACGCAGGCGAGTGTTGTTTTGTAGAACCTGCACGTTTCTTACAACCAGCTTTCCAGTGTCAGCCTAAGAAAAATTAAATCACAAAAAGTTATAATTTGTGTTAGGTATTATGAAACTGTTGAACTTTTACTAAAGAAAACTGTTGAAAGCATTATAACAGTTTCTTCTAAATGTGGAATTTTCACAACAAAAGTGATATAAAAAAGTTTGTGGAACTGTAGAATTCATTGTCCGTTGGAAAAAAAAATGTTTTTGGTGATTGGCTTAAATTCAACATTGCAAATTTTACGCCTACGAAATTTTCAATACCTTTTGGTTGTTATTTTGTGCATCTAATGCAAATTATACTTAAATCCAACATAATTTACAGTAATTTCAAAAACATAATGTGCCAGTAATTTGACTCTCACTGATTTAGTGATTCCAGATTTAAACATGCCTGTTTTCGTGGTTTAACAGTTGGTATAATAAGATAGTATTAAAAATTAGCAGCAATTTAGAATCATTGAAATTTTTTCGATTCAATGATTGCCAACCTAAAACTATAGGTTTTCGTCTTTCGACCAGTAACTTAGGCCATCGTCACGGCTTGCATTTAGAAGCATAAGTTATTCATCTATACAATTTCTTATTGCAATATACAGTGCGAATGAGCTATCGCGACGCGTTTCGACCTTACTCAAGGGTCTCATCAGGAGAAAAGAACAACACATTCAAACATGCAATGATATAAAACTGCAACTAAAAATTTGGAAGCAAACATTAGCAGCAATTTAGAATCATTAAACTTTTAAAGATGCAATGATACAAAACTGCAAAAACACGAAAACCTATACACGAAAACCTGTAGTTACACGAAAACCTATACACGAAAAACTATACACGAAAACTTATCGCAACTCGAAAACCTATAGTTTTAGGTTGACAATCATTGAATAAAAAAAATTTTAATGATTATAATTGCTGCTAATTTTTAGTTAAGTGTTAATTCACTAAGCAATGTGTCGCACATGCATTTAGCTCGTGCTCTCCCTGTGATTTTAACATGAACATGTCATAAGTTGTTTGACGTCATCATAAAATTTGCGTAGACAAATTAGATGTGTTTATCGATGCAATTTTTATTTCCATATTTGGTGATTGCAGTTTTGTATCATTGCATGTTTGAAAGTTTAATGATTCTAAATTGCTGCTAATGTTTGCTTTCAAATTTTTAGTTGCAGTTTTATATCATTGCATGTTTAAATGTGTTATTCTTTTCGCTTGAGGGAGACCATTGAGCAAAGTCGAAACGCGTCGCGATAGCTCATTCGCACTGTATATTATAATAACAAATTGTATAGATGAGTAACTTATGCTTCTAAATGCATGCCGTGAAGATGGCCTAAGTTACTGGTCGAAAGACGAAAACCTATAGTTTTAGGTTGACAATCATTGAATAGAAAAGATAGCACTGTTTTTAAATTCTTTCTTGATTGCCATCGTCACTTTTACATAAACAACAGTAAAATTCTAGTTAATGTACAGAAAATTAAAACTTGCTTACCCCATACATATGATAGTTGATTTGTAGACAGTATTCATAAGCTGGCATGAAATAAGTTTGAAGAGCAGCTATATCGTCTTCAGTTCTTGGATGACTTGACTCAATAAACATATAATAACCTAAAAAAAAGACACTACTGCAAAAAACAAGCGCAACAGTCGTGAGCGACTGTAATTTCAGCTAAAGAAACAGTCATTGCTGAAAATATTGGTTTACGATATCAGTAGAATAAGATAAAGTTAATTCATCTTTAAATAACAATGGTCCAGTTTGAATAGTGATGATCATTAATTTAAACTACTTTAAGCGCAAACACTCAAACGAAAACCAATAGTTTTTGATTTCAGACTAAAGCTATGAAGTTATACCTTTTCATTTATTTTTAAAAGTTAACGAAAACATTTTACAATTTTTACCTCTTCCATTAGTTTTATCTCCATCCGGGCTTGTTTGTGATGATGGTGTGGATCCCCGTTGTCGTGTCCAGTCAAAGTCATCACCAGTTAGCTGTTTCCATCCGCACATTCGATCATTTCTTATAGTTTCCGGAAGTACGTAGGCACCCAAATCGTCAGGTGAATTTGAGACTTCAGGTGAAGTTGGGATTCGGGAAGGTGTGTTTTCGAACGTACAAACTGCAACAAACCAATTTGAATAATTCGGAACGGGTTGCTAAACCATATCAAGAGCGAAGGATAGTAACATTTTTTTTCCGCAGAGCGCTTGCTCTCCATCAAGAGCAAACTCGATTCGAGAGCAAAATTATAACAATGATCTGAAATCCCCTTCCAACAAGATCATAAAAATTGCACAGATTGGTCTAGTAGGAACTGTAAATATGTTTTCCGAAACTTATGAAAACAATACGGAATTGTATATTGAGATAAACAATAAATTAAACTATAAAGTTATATCTGATTGTGTTTGTCGCTTATCAGCTCTTAACACAATGTGTATACAATAATTTTAAATATCAGATTTTACTTACGAGGCATGCCTGACCATATTTCCCGTCCGTTTGTTGTCGTAGGAGGTGGTCTAACAGTAGTTGATGGGGTTGTTTTTGTCACAGGTCTTGCTGTGACTCTTGGTGTTGTTGTGGTAACTGAGCTTGTTGTAGTTCGAGAAAACTAACATCGACCATTAGTAACGTTGATGTCATCAAGTGCAATATCACTGGAGGAAGTACTTCCAACTCTTCCATAAAATAGAATCTGTACCGATTTTGACCGATCAATGGAGTTGTATTCAAATTCAGCTCGATGCCATTGATCTCTCTGATTCCTTTGGGCCATCCATCTCACGCGCGGTGCACCGCCAACTCCTTCTTGGGATAACACCGATAGTCTTCCGACTGCAGATCCGAACATATGATAAAAGAAAGTGACACAGTATTGACCGGGTCTCAAAGATGGAGTCAACAATCTAGCCTCGTCATTTTCCTGTCGAGGCCTGGATGCTTCAATGTAGATGTAATAACCATTGGCGGTTTTCTGAAAATAATTGAATGGCTGTAATCGTTTTCACAGAAATCCTGTTGAGTTCTTTTAACCAATATCAATACAAACTTATAAAAAGATAATGAGAAGCAAATGTTGTCATAATTTACTGGTTTAGCTCTGTGGTGTTTCATCAAATAAACCTTAGTTTGTTTGTTCACGTTCTAAGTAAATCTAACAAACTTTACAATGCAAAGCCAATAAATACATTTGTAGCATTTACCAGTTCAATTTCTTGAATGACTTTAAGACTTTGTCTGATAATTGATCGCCCTTATATACAGAATTGTTTTCAAACATGCAAACTTTAATTTTTAATCTACCTGAGTATTGTCAATGGATGGTCCAGTTCCCTAAAATGGTGTACTTCCTCTTTGGCGAATCCAATCAAATTGGTCAGAACGTAATTGTCGTAATCCACACAAATTGCTCCCCGTCTCAAAATTGCACGAAAATTGGTAACTTGAAACTGGTGGTGGAGCTGGTTGAGGTCTAGGATCTAAATCAAAATGACATGATGCAAATTAATATTGTATCTCAGCTATTTTTATGAATAATGTTACATTCAATTGCACAATGGATCTTTTTAAACCCAAAATTTGTAATTATCAATGGCATAAATTTATGATTGCTTTCCAATTCTGATTCTATTGTAATTTATGAAAGCAATATTTTGGTTTACATCAGCCCTGCTACAACAAGATTTGAAACTAAGCAAAACTCGACTTCAAGACAGTGGTTTGAGAAACATTATTTTCATTCAGTTAAAACATTATTCTAGCTTGAAATTATTTAGTGTGAAATTAGTTTAAAATACCATGGTGTGTTGGGTGAGGGCTTGATGACTGTGTCGATTGTAGAAACGAGCATATTATTGATTTCTGCCATTCTTTTGTTTTCTTTCTTTTTAACTCACAACTTTCAAGTTTTTTAGTTTTCGTAGATCATATAGTGATACTTTGTAACATTACCAAGAATAAAGATTTGCTCATTTGCACCACGCCTTTTAAGTTTAAAAGTAAAATTAGTGAGATAAAGCAAACACAAATGATTAATGTATAAAAGTAAAACTGTGGTTTGCATTCATTGCTTTTTTCGCAATTGCACACTTCAGTTGGTGTTAAAAAAAACTCAAGTTTGGCTGTTACTTACCACAAGCTTTGTCAGTAATTACAATATCATCGACTGCAATGTCGCTTTTAGATCCATTTCCAACTGCAACTTCGATTACTAATTTAATATGAGAATTTCTAATAGGCGTATTTTTTGCTTCATCTTCCTACAAAATATATCGGCCATTTTTTTGGTTGCTCATTTTTAAGAACAAGCAATTTAGTGATAAGATATAACATGAGAGCTGGTGCATTTTGTAACATTTATTTAATGGAATTGCTTTCATAAGCAATATGTTGCCAACACTTATGGTAATAAGTAAAGTTAACCTTTCTTCCCAAGAAATTGCTTTCAGGCAGTACTTAAAATAGGAAATCCATCTCATGAAGACTAAATTAATTCACTATTTCTCATTGAATCTTTTGCCATGTATGCTCTAATTGTTAGCATATACCTCAGAACTTTTTCATTACAGCATTTCCATTTATATTAAACAGAACGTTTTTGCAACTTAACAAGCATTTCAGAACAAAATTCTACTCAAAAAATTTTTTAATTTTGATTAAAGTGTTTAAAAAAAAATTAAAGCCTACACCAAACATCACACAGTACAGAATTGATGCTGCTTTATAAATTAATGTACAGTAATATTTGAATATTTTGTGTAACTAACATTTTTTTACACTATCATGAAAAAAACACCTTTACAATCAGTATTTTTTAATATTTTCACCGGCTTATTGATGTTGCATACGAAACAATTGAAACACTTACTAAAATTACCTCATCCCGTTTTTCAGTATCGATTGTAATGTTTGCTCTCATTTGCCTCCACTCATTTCCTTTGCTTCCTTGGATTTGTCTTACTCGGTACTTAACACCTTTAATTTCTTTGTAAACCTGTAAAAAAAAGCACCTAACTGAGTTTAAAAATAAAACTTCTGTAATTGTTTTAAACGACATTACAAAAACTAATTCACAACAAACATTACGTCACCCTAATAAAAAAAAATGTCTAAGTCGTTTTATTTGAGTTTTGAGAAAAACGAAAAAAATTTCTCATTTTTTAGTGAAACAACGTATCGTTACCAAAATTTGACAAAAATAATTCAAAATGGTTATATCAACGATGATCTATGTGATTTTGCTTGACAACATCCCACTCGATGGTAAAATGACTTAGGCAAAAATAATGCAAATTTTTCTGTGACTTTGGCAAAAAAATACTAATTTTATCTTGAATAGCATTGGTATTATTTTGAGGTGGAGTCCTCGACGACGTCCTCGAGAACAGATTTTGAAGTCCTTGGCCTCGAAGGTAAAGTCCTTGGCCTTCAAGCCTACAAGTCCTTGAAAATGCCCTGTTTGCGGTCGAAGACAGCACTATTTTTTGATTTGTAAAAAATGAGCCAAGGTTATGACCTTTTTTTTTCTTCGTTTTGGAGAACGCGCCAGAGACCTCGTAGTAAATTTATGAAGACGTTTTGTTTTGGAAAACACTTGCGCGTTGTGTCCTCGGTCCTTGGCCTCGAGCATTCCTGTCCTTGGCCTCGAGACTGTCGGTCCTTGGCCTCGGGCTGTTTTGTGTCATTGGCCTCGGCCTCGAGGCTTGTGTCTTGGACTCCACCTCTGCTGTTATTTCTTTTACATTCACTTGAATGGTTCAAGATTAGGCCTAACTAGTGCAGAAATAAACTGCGAGGAGGAACAAATTTTACGTTTTTTGTGGCGTTTTCTTTTACACAGCAAAATTGTTTCAATTATTTTTGGGTGGTTGACATCTTCTGAAGATAACTAAATTATAGAAATAAACTAGCACTGGAATTCCGTTTTATGAATGCCATAGAACTGCAACGATTAATTTTTATTATGCTGATGAGTTAGGCGTAGCTAGAATTTTAGATTGGAAGGACTCAAACCACAAATCGCATGTTAATGACGTCATCAGAAATTTTCAAGAGAGAAAATTTTTGTAGAACAAAGATATCGTAGAACAAATATATCGTAGATCGTTTTGTGCAACAAAGAAGATGAGAAGCTGTGACCTGGTTTGCCAAAAGGTCAAAAGTTAAAATGTTTATATTGGGAGACGTGTTGAGTGAACTAGTATAACTCAATCGTTTCAAAAAGGAGCTTTGGGGGCAGAGCCCCCAGCTTCCGTAGGTTATGGAGGTCTGGGGGCGAAGCTCCCAACCGCTGGGAAAATTTAGGAAAAAGAAAGCGACTTAATGTCACTGGATCACATCTCGAACATGTTCAGAGCCATTTCAAAGAACTAAATTATTAACATTTGAAAGCCAGTTGAAAAAATTAAATTGTTCAATCCTCCTTTCACTCACAACTTAAATGTAAGTGATAGGGCCCAAGTAGAAGGAAGTAAGGTTCATTGCCTCGTGCTATATTTTAGTGGTAAATAATAATCCACTCGAAGAAATTCCTTAGAGATTTTTGTTTCGTCATGATAATAACCAATTGCAGGAGTGCATGTACAACCAGGGGCATAGTTGTAGCCAGGATTTTTGATTGGGGGGGGGGGACCAAATCACAAGTTATGATGTCTTCAGAAATTTTTCAAAGAGGAACTTTTTGTGGGACAAAGATATTGTAAATGGGAAGATCAGAAGTCGTGGCCTATGTGTTTGCACGTAACCAGGATTTTGCTGCAGGGATAGGACTTAAACCAAAAGTACAAAGTGCAAAAGTGTAAATTGGGAGATGTGTTGAGTAAACTAGTGTAACCCAAGCCCATCACAGGCGGGGGTCTGGGAGTGGTGTGGGTGCTAAGCTCCCAGCCGCTGTGCAATTTTTCGTAATTTTTTGTAAAAAAAACTAGCTATTTCAATGCCATTAGATCATAATTCGCACGTGTTTAGTGCCATTTGAAAGAACTAGATTTTTAACATTTGAAAGCTCATCGAAAACTTAAATTGTTTAAGCCTTTTTTTACTTTCAATTTAAGCCCAAAACACGTTTAAAATCTTGCATTTTGGGGTTAAATTTTGTAAGTGATAGGGCCCAGGTAGGGGAAATTAAGGCACATTGCCTATTGCAGTATTTCAGCAGTAAATAATAATCCACTCGAAGATTTTCTTTATTGAGATTTTTGTTTTTACATAAAAATAACCAGTTGTAGGAGTATATGTACGAGAAAATGTATTATCGAATTTGACTTTGAGGGGACCCAGGCCCCTTCAATTCAAATTCAATGATTTGTTTAATGAGCATTTCCCTAGCTAATTTTTTTTTACAAAAGTATTTTGTCGCATAAAAACTAATAAGATGGAAGTAGATTGTTATTCAAAAATAGTGCAACAGATAGTTACGCCTACTAACCATGTTATTGCCCGACCTGGATTTATATTGCGCGAGGCCCTGAGCACTTTGGAGATTTTTACAACTTTTTCTGCCTAATATGGGTGAATATCAAAAAATGTCTCACCATCTGAGCGCGGAGCTCCTGGCACTGTGCCACATTATGGTAAATCTGACCCTTGTTATTGCATTACGTAAATAAAAAGGTAAATGAGCACTTGAGATTGCAAATTTTAGAACAAAAACTCTCAATTTCTTCCGAGTTTTACATTTAAATTGGTTAGCAAAAATTGAATTGAAAGGGGCCTGGGGCCCCTAGTCGTCAATAATATTCACAAATGCCAAAAGAAAGCTTTGTACGAGAAAAATGCTAAAATAAAGTGAAAAAGTAACAGGCTTTTTTGTCACATTTTTATCATTGGTGGCATTTCAATTGGGGTGACCCGAACCCCCTGGCCTTATTCTGGCTACGTTTATGCTGTCGACTTTTAGCATATAAAATACTGTAACTAAGTTACTTGTACTTTGTAAAAATAACTTAGTTACAGTTACTCGGGATTAATAATATAATAACTTAGTTACAGCTTGCCTGCTAGACGTTCAGCATTAAAGGGATCGTGTGAAGATTTAGCATTGGTGTGGTTGACCTAGGCGGCAGCAACTCGAAGACCGTATGGTCATTTCACTGTCTCCTGGCAAAGGCAACTTGGCGAAGAAATCAGTGAGACTGAAAGTGATGTAATCACGTGATGATGACCAGGTGTGTGTGTGTGTGCATCTAGCAATCGCCTTGTGCAGTGCATGCAGTTAATATAATTACCAAACGTAGTCCGGCATGCATGTGGTGTCACTAAATAAAGTAACTGTACCTAGTAACTTTTACAGGTTTAATTTTGTAACTAGGTACCGATTTCGCTACAGTTTCAAAATAGTAACTAAGTTACCGTTACAGCTACTCAAAAAGTAACTATAGTAGCAGCAACTAGTTACAAAAGTAACTATAGTTACTACCCACCTTTGGTCGAGCGACTGTGCTGTTTTCAAAAAAATCGTTTCTGTTTTCAAAGAATTTGTTCTTTATTCTAACAGCTAGTGTAGTTTTTGGATGCCTAAGTCAGCATTGAATGACATAGGCTAATCATAAAATTGCCTAAGTCAATTTTAAATGACATACGCTAATCACAAAACTGCCCAAGCCCCTCTCTGGACTTAGACATTTTTATTATAACAGCATAAAACGCCCTCTGGTGGCGATTTTTGAAATCTGAAAAGTTTACAAGGTGCGCATTTCCACGCTGATCATTTTGGAATGAATAACTCATTTTGCCCAAAAATCGACTTAGACAGTTATTTTATTAGGCTGACGATTACTAAAAACAGAAAAAAAATGATGCAAATGCTATGAAAGTCTCATTGTAAGGCTTGATGTCTCTGTGAACTATTAAATTAGTTCTGTCTATTTCACTTCAGACGTAATCTATAAAAGCTAATTATTGCACTAGTATTTTTTTCTTCCATTGTCGCTCTCTTGTATATCCCAACATCCTGTAAATATTGCACTTTGTTTTTTTTTTTATCATATTGTTTCTCTTTTGGGCGACTGCTTTACTTGCAAACCAAAACGTGCATTCGCAGCCTTCTCTTGCTGTCTTACAGCCACGGCGAGTATATTTATGAAATAGACTAGATAGAAGCTTGCTGAAAAGCAATCTCAGTGAACGACCGAACCATGTTGAGCAATGAGATTCTCAAAAAACACCCTTTCGTTTTCCCCTTAAAAAATTAATGAGAAATATCCTCTGGAAAAAGAGGGTTTTGGAATTTCAAACATTCTTAATATATTTATATGTATATATTTAATTGAGAATATAATGACTGACCATAAAAAAAATACATCCTATCCAAACCTCAGCCGTTGGAACTACGTCAAAATATTTGTCTGCTAAGTATGAGCTGAAATCATAAAAAAACACTGGCACCCTAATTTGAACAGTTTCAAAATTCATTTGTGTCGGGTCCATTCGGGGGGGTCTCCGAGAGGGTGGTAACCCCAAACTATGTCAAATTAGTTGTCTCCTAAATATCTGCTGATATGAAAAAACACTGGTACCCTAAGTTAAGCCGTTCTAAAAGGTAATTTTTGGGGGTCTTCAGGGAGGTGGCACCCCCAAACTTGTCAAAATATTTGTCTATTAAATATCTGCTGATGTCAAAAAACTCTGGCACCCAAGTATGAGCCATTCAAAAAAATGATTTTTGGGGGGTGCATATTGGGGGGTTCTTTAAAGGGGTGGCACCCCCAAACTATGCCAAAATACCTGTTTGATAAATATCTGCTGATATCCAAAACCACTGCCACCCTAAGTTAACCCGTTCAAAAAAGTAATTTTGGGGGGTCTATTGGGGGGGTACCCGGAGTGGTGGCACTCCCAAACTATGTCAAAATATTTTCCGCTTGGTATCTACCGATATCAAAAAATACTGTCACTCTAGGTTTAGCAGTTCAAGAAATTGATTTTTTGGAGGTCTATTTTGGGGGGTCCCCGGGGAGGTGGCACCCCCAAACTACGTCATAATATTCGTCTGTTAAATATCTGTTATGCATCTAATAAGTAATAATTAAACTCAAATTCTGTGTTATATTGTTTCGGCCGCCTTCAAAAAAAAAAAACAGCAGATGTTCTTTAGACAGTATAAAGCATTTGCATGAAACGTTTTAATCTTCGTAAGAATTTGATTTATATGTTACAAAAATATCATTTTTAATATAAGAAATTACTTATTTCGTTAATTATTTTCCAACACGATTACTAAAAATCATAGGAATAAATTTTTGCCTATTATTCAAGCATCACAAACTCTTTTATTTTGCGATCTAACAATAATAATGATATTACCGCTAATCTGCCTATGTTTCGTCCATTCATGTGATACCACATGGTAAAGCAGTGAGTCTCGTACGTTAACCGAGGAGATTCCAACTGAGCAACATCTCCAGTCTTTCTCGGATGGGAACTTTCAATGAACATGTAGTAACCTGCAAATTAAATGAATCATCAACGTTTAAATTGTCGCTTTCTTGTACTTTCTTCTATGTTATTTTTTGTATGTTTCTTGTCAAGGTTATAACAATTTGGGTCAAGTACTCAGTTCTTTCTTCGCTCGTGAAGTATACATTTATCCAAACATCTAAAATTAATTTCATCATATTGGTAATTGGCACTATCTGCAAGTTGTAAATAAATGGGCTAGTAAGTGTAAGTGATTGCCCCAAAATGCATTCAATCTTGCCTATAATTTCACCATATTGCAGAAAAGCAGCGCAAATAGCAAAGAGAAATGATTAACAATGGAGGTCAACTTCGGTTTGAGTGCCTTGCAATTTTAATAAATCAAGCAAAGACTCCAGCTCACATTTGTGCGACCAGCCCATCCAAAAATTCCCAACAGAATTTTTAATGTGCAAATCCGTTATTGCTTACTGCAGACTCGTATTTAAAATGTAATCATTTACTTCAAAACTTCACCTGTTCCTGATGTATGATCTGTAGAAGGTCCACTGCCTGAAGTTGGTGTAGCTCTTTTTGCTCGAGTCCAATCGAAGGTGTCGGATTTTGCTTGAGTGAAACCGCACAAGTTCCTTTCAAAGTTGCAATTTCTTCCTGATTTGAGCGGTTGAGAGTAATTTTAAGCACGAGAATCCTTGCTGCTGTGGTAATATTTATAAACTGAACCGACCATTTCGTTAAGCTACAGTATTTTTCTTTCCTTATTTTACACTTCAAGTTCTTAAGCATTTTTAGACTGTCAGCTTCGTTTTGATAAAAAATCTTTTTGTCAGTAAAACAATTTGGAAAATTTTGCTGAGAAAATTTGAAATCTCTGAAAATTCAATAATTTGGCTATGCATCGCTGAATACGGAGTGAAAACCGCATCAAAAGTTCAGATCTTACCCTTTAATCACGAATATTGTAAAAACAAAAAAGGGTTTGAAATAATAAAAAATCCGCTGCTATTCCATTAAGGAACTCAAATGAGTTACAGTATAAATTATGCAATTGGCTTGCTAAAGAATACTTTGAGCTGTAAATACAGATTTTCGTTTTTTTTTAAGCAATAAAAGTAGAACTTCATACTCGGAATAGTGGGTTCTTGTGTTGGTGCCGATGTGGGAGGGGCATCATTACAGCTTCCAGGATTAATTTGAATGTCATCGATTGCCATGTCTAATAACGAAAATTGCACAATGCCTTGCCAATAAAATTGCATGTACTGCAAGGTAAAAAAAAAAACAATTGTCTTAATAATTATCATAATGATAATAGATCTGCCAGTTGCTCAAGAGATAACGCGTTCGTCTCTGGAGCGGATGATCTGAGGTTCAAATCTTGAGCCGGTCAAACCGAACACAGTGTTGCCAATGGCTTGCCACTGCTGTAACCATTCTTTGAAAGGAGCTGTGTTGCCCAGGCTCAATGACGTAGATACGGGTCCCGAAAGCTCGTTACACGCTTCGGCGTAATACAGGGAGAATCATGAAAGATTTGATTAGATTTGATAGCGATAACACACTGATAGCAATAAAAAACAATCTCTCCAAATTGAAACATGCAGGACCGTCAATAACCTTGTAAAGACAAAAAATAAAACTTACTTCAACATTGGATGCTGGTCTGTAAATATGCTCTTCATTGTGCCACCGTTCCTTTTGGTCTCCGAATTTTTCCCAAAGAAGTTTTTCGTTTCCGTTTTTCTGGCCTCTTACTTTTTCAAAAGCAAACAAACGTAAACCGCCCATTTCATTTCCATACATGTGGTAGCTGAACTTGACGCATAGCCTAGAACTGCGTTTGAACCAAGGTAAACGAATGATAGCATCGTTACCGAAAGAAGCAAATGCGGCATTCAAGTAGATGTATCGCCCTAAAAATCATCAAACCTCGGTCAGTGCACAAGAACAATAAAAGTGCTTATAATAATTAACTCAAAACATAAGCAACCTATTAACACTGAAGTTTATTTTTAATTTTTACCTAATTACTGTATACTGTCTTTGCAAATTAGTTATTTTTGTCTTGATAAATAAACTAAGCTAATAGTTTTCGGAACTGGTGCTTTATTTATCCGAAAATGACTTTCAGCGAAGTCGAGCTTGTAATAAGCTCTATGAACTTTTCGGAAAGAACTCTTTAGTAGCGATGTTTGTATGATTATGAGTATATAGTCTGTCTGAAGAGCAGAGGTAGGCAGTAACTGGTTACTGTAACTAGTTACTTTTTAGTAACTGTAACTTAGTTACTTTTCTAAAAAAGTAACAAAAGTGGGAACTAATTACTATTTGGAGACATTTAAAAGTTACTAGTTACAGTTACTTTTAGTTATGGTCCTGTTAAAAAGGTTCTTTAATGGTTAGATTTTGGTTAAATGAAACGCTTTTATGTAATTCCTGTTGGCCCTACGGTTTACGGATTTTTTGTTGTACACTAACGTGGCAACCCTAACCATGCATTGAGAAGATATTAGAACGTTTTAAAATAAAGACCTCCTTTTAACGATCTAGTAAGTTACGGTATATCAAATAACAATAAGGATAGAAGGGTTTCTATCATCAGTACCAGCAAAAAAGATAGATGATAATTCCTTCGCTGATGCAGCGCTAAAAAAACTGTTCGTTCAGTACAATACTTCTTTGTCCTCGAGCGCTGCTGTTGAAAAGCTTGTCAGCTTGGGCATAGACATTTTGAAACCCAAACGTTCTGGTCTCAGTGATGAACATTTTGAGATGCTGCTTGCTTTCTTGAAAGGCAATTACATAAAGTGTATCAATGTGTCACGTTGTGTATTTTTGTTATAACAACAGCAACAATAACCATAAGCAGCTTGTGAAGAGGCACCACTTGAAAATTACAAAACCAATGGAGAAAGAAATCTGCTAATACCAATGCCAAAGTACAAAAATCAACATTTTCGATCCTTAATTCATACCGGTAACTAGATGGGAGCTTGCTGAGAAGCAATCTCAACGAATGACCGACCCACGTTGAACAGTGAGCTTCTCAAAAAAAAACAACAAACTTTCGCTTTCCCATTAAGAAATTAATCAGAAGCATTTTCTGGGTAAAGAGGGTGTGGAATGTCAAGCATTATATCACTATACATATTTAGTTGACAACACAGTGACTGATCATATTAAAAAAACATTTTATTCAAGCCTAAGCCGTTGGAACTATGTCAAAATATTTGTCTTTTAAACAACTGCTGATATCAAAAAACTAACGCCCTAGCTTGAGCCTTTCAGAAAATTGATTTTTGGGGGTACTATTTGGGGTCTTCTGGAGATGGTACCTACGTTCTATGTCAAAATATTTGTCTGTTAAATATCGGTTGATATCAAGAAAACTGGTATCCAAGATTAAGCCGTTCAAAAATTTGATTTTTGGGGGGTCCATACGAGAGGTCCCCGGGGGGTGAGGGGTAGCCCCAAACTATGTCAAAATTTTTGTTGATCAAATATCTACTGCTATCAAAAAACCCTGGCGCCCAAAGTTAAGCCATTCCAAAAGCTGATTTTTGGGGGTCTCCGGGGGGTGGTACCCCCCAAACTATGTGAAAATATTTGTGTGTTAAATATCTACTGATATCAAAAAAAATAGCGCCCTAGCTTAAGGCATTAAAAAAATTAATTTTTGGGGGGTCCATTTTGGGGGGGGTCCTTGGGGAGTGGTACTCCCAAACTATGTAAAAATATTTGTCTCTTAAATATCCACTGACATCAAAAAACACTGGCATCTGAAGTTAAGCCGCTCAAAAAATAAATTTTGGGGGTGTCCCCGAGGGGGGTGGCACCCCCGAACTATGTCAAAGTATTTGTCTGATAAGCAGCTGTTGATATCAAGAAAAAACTGGCACTCTAGCCTGAGCCATTTCAAAAACTAATTTTTGGGGGTCTATTTGCGGAAGTCCCCGGTAGGATGGTTCATACAAACTACGTCAAAATATTTGTTTCTTAAATATCTCCTGATATCAAAAGAACTAGCGCCCTAGCTCAAGCCGTTAAAAAAAATTGATTGTTTGGGGCCCCATTTTGGGGGGGTTCCTGGAGAAGTGGCCCCAAAAAATTTTTGGAGACAAAATTGCGTTTGCAGCTCAACAACTTTACACAAAAATTAGATTTCGATGCTTGGTAGTTTAGGAGAAGAAGAGCGTGCAAAATTTGGGAAGATAAAAAAAAGGAAAAAAAAACTCATTGCAGCCAAAAGTGGGTTGGTTGGAATGAAAGCGTATCTTAAGACATATAACCGTGTGAAATATTTTTTGCCATACTTAAGCGGTTTTTTAATGAGACCGCTTTCTAAGCCAAACTTATGGGGCGGTTTTCGGATTCTAAAACCAAAGTCACGAGACCTATTGCCTCGAAATTTAGTACTAACGTGCAACTTATCAATTTCAAACTGCTGTCACAATTTCATGCAGTTATATCCAACCGTTCTGGAGTTATTAGCAAAAGTTTGAAACTTTGCACTCGGTAGTTAGAAAATGGCCGAGTAAAAGCAAACAAACACGCGACGCGAGAGTCGGTTGTTCCAAATAAGTTTATTAAAAGTATCTGTAACTGTAACTCTATCTAGTGACTTTTTTGACATGTAACTGTAACTTAGTTACTTTTTTGCCATGTAACTGTAACTAAGTTACTTTTTTGCCATGTAACTGAAACTGTAAATCAGTTGCTTTTACAACGTAACTTGCCCAACACTGCTGAAGAGTAAAAGTTCTGTCCAAAAATCTCGTAACAAATGCTTGTTGAAGTCGACTTTGCTAAAAGGCAGTTTCACATTTTGCACAAACTTAAAATTGCTTTTTGATCATATCAAAAATTTAAAATAAGAAATTTAAGTCTGTTTTCCGTCTTTGGAAAATAGTCTAGCAACTGGGGATTTATACTGTAAATTGATACTGAAGGTTTTTGAAATTTGACCTACCTCTCCCCGAAGTGTGGTCTTGCGTAGACCCTGTACGACTTGTACTAGTAGAACCACGACGTCGTTTAAAATCAATATCATCAACTTTATCTTGAGTCATTCCGCAGAAGTTTCGATCAAAATTACAACGAAAACTATTAGAAAAAGTTGTAATTGCAGGAACTGGAGGCTCAGTTGGAATTGGTGGAGGTGGGTTTCCTTTTCTTGCAACTAAAAAGAAAAACAATTAAAGCGCTGAATAATTGTCATTGTTTGCTTCACTAAATACTTAATTGTTTGTACTTGGACAATACTGTAAATTTCAAGAAAGTTTGCAACATACGCACAACACGTTAACATTACAGGCAATTATTTGCTTGCGTAGTTTCTTCCATATAGGCTACCTGTACGGAAGTCTAAAGATCATAAATTATTGCTAACATAGGCTTGTGAAATTCTTCTAATTCAAGAAAGTTGATGATCACTGTATTATATGAATATTCCTAAATTTTTTTTTAGAATTCAGAAAAAGTAAAAGTGCCAGTGGATGTACTTTTCATTATGTAGCAAGAATGCAAAAATAATTTTTTTAAATTTTGAAAAAAGTTTCCCCACAAACTTGATTTTCGATCCCCGCCTACCTTCAATTTTGTGCTTTTTTGTTTGCAGTGCTTTACAGGCTCAAACAACATGCTTAATACACTTTTTAGAGGATGATCATTACTCTTACACAGTCTTTACAAAAACTGTGGTCGAAATCGGCCAATGGGGTCAAGAGATATAAGCAATTATGTACTATAGTTGCGTAATACTCCCCGTAGTGCCAGAAATTCAATTGTTCTATTTCTGAAGTACTTGGGTGATTTGTGTAAATTTAGTGTCTAATCCCACATTTTCGATGACGGCAAATTGAATGGAGTGGTTAGTTTCACAGAATTTTACCACTAGGGGGCAGCAAACATGATTTGATCAATATTGGGGCAGCAAACATGATTTGATCAATACTGGTTATTATATGCTATAAAGGTGCATAAGTTTTTCGCAAATGAATGTTTTAGTAGTTTTATGACAACTTAAAACTAAAATGTAATGATAGTTTGAGCTCAATGTTCCGGTTTTAGTTTTATGCGAGTAATAGAGTAAGATAAGCAGTCGAAGGATTGCTGGTTCTAGGCTGGTATTACACCTAGCTGTGCATTTTAGTGTAAGTCCAGAAAAAAAAACTTTTTACCTTTGCTTTCGTAATTGCTCTTAGTTAAGCTGTTTCTTAATCGTAAAGTTTTGGTTTGGTTGATGACTAGCAAACACTAAACACAGTCTAGTTCACATGCACATAGTGGGTGCGTTTTGATTGCTTTGTCGCTTTCCGTGTGAAAAAAAAAAGATTTAGATCGGTGCTTCCCCTGCAACACGTTATAAATGTTAACCGTTTAATCACATACCTGCTATAATAGATCAGTTATTACTGGTTTGACCTTTTATATCTTGCTGTGTACTACAGATTTAGCCTTTAATCACAGGAAACTTAAAAGAATGATTGCTATATTTTACAATTATAAACAGATTTTTTTCTTGTCTCACCAAATTGGTGAGTCACCTTTATATGTCGAAATAATTTTCTTATTTATATAGAGTTATGGCGTATCATAAATCAGCTAGAATTGTTCAAAAAAATGCTTATGCATGGACTGATAATCTACCTGACAAAAGTCCCTCCTTGCAAGAACCCACAAGGCGACATCTGCCAAAGATTCACTGCTTAACTGATTTTGTGCGTATGCCCCGAAAAAAACATATCGGCACTCGGCCGATATTACTTTTCGCTGGAGAGCACCAAGTCAAAGGAAGATAGACTTTTAATCGTATGCAAGAAGCTTACTGGTCTTTGGAAAAAACTGAACTTTCCCCTCTTAAGAGAAAAAAGTGCAATGTATTGTAACTTGTCTAACCAAGCTATATGAAAAATTTCAGCGCAGACCAACCAGCGAATTTGAAGCAGAGATATCAAAGATATTTGATATTACAAAATCAGATGGAGAGTGGCTGTGCGAGGAAGACAAGAAACTATAAGAAAATCAAGTGTAAATCTAATGGTAGTATTGGACGTGTTACAAATAAAAATGCTCTCTTAAAGAAAAGTTTTAAAAAAACCTTTCAATGAAAGCTGCGAATCTTTAACAACAATGATAGTGGAAGCTTCAAAATATGAAAGCAGTGATGGGTCAAGTTCCGCAAATATAGCAAACACAGAAGACGAGCCACCTAAAAGATATAGACGACAAACGGGATTTATTTATTCAAAAAAATTGTCAATCAAAATTTTTCTTAAAAAAAAAAGGAAGATTTAATTGATAGTTGCTGATTAAACGTAATATATTGTGCACTGTGCTGTCTAGATTATGGAAATTTAATAGATATGGTTTATTTTACACGTAGATTGGTAGTTCGTTTTAAATTAAATTTATATGTTATACACACCTTCTTCGAATGAAGCACGAAACCCTTTTCTTTGATATCTGGCATCGCTTGTAAAAATGACAAACAAAGTTCTTCCTGTGCTTGTAATTGAAAGGTCGGATTCCGTGTCGCAAAGTCTACGTATTACAGGTGCTCCGCCGTTTTGCCCATCGTGCACCACAACAGCATCCAACTCGCACAAGTTTGATTCTAAAAATCAGTTTGATATTTTGCTACGTTTTCGTTACTGCATTTTTATTACAAAATATTATAAAGCATTAACCCAAAATATTCTTGGTTTTAGTTTGCTTGAGTTTTTTTTTTTTTTTGTTTATCTACTCATTGCTGTAATTACCTTGGATATCAATCGTGCTAAATGTCAATCGAACGTATTTTCCTCGTGCCGCGGTTATGTTCCATGTGCAGTGAGCTTCAACGGGATAATTTCGTGGATAGTTTGGAGATTGAAATCTTCCGGTTTTTTGGTTGTTGAAATCTTTACCGCACCTTGTAAAAGTTCCGGGTTCTTTAAAATAACAAAGCAATGGAAAATAAAAAAAATCAAAATCAAACAATCAAAAATTTTCCAGCATAATGTTTTATATGTTCTAAATTAAAATAAGAATATCAATGTATCATTCACTCTTGGAAAATAGCATTCGTTAGACTTTTTTAGATTTTATTCATTGAGTTTTTTTTTCCATTTTCTCCTGTTGTTTACATTTTCACGTTTTGTGTATGATATATTAAAATATGAGCTGGGTAGAGATCTATTTTCAAGAGCCAAATGAATAAAGCTTATTATAGCATATCAGCGTAAAGTATAGGTTTTATTGAAATCATGATCTGCGATAGTTTCGTGATTTTCGTGTCTTTACTTTTTGCAACTATTCTTTGCTTCACGTTCAGCAATACTAAGACACCAAGAAGCGAAAGCCGTGTACGGGACACAGTTTAAAGGTGACAGCAAAGATGTAAGTCGGGCCTGGCCTTTTGGATTGGGTTCGGGCTAAATGAGGCTTCATTCAGGCATCAATGCAATTAATAGTACAAAATTATTATTATTACATCACAATTCATCGAAGAGTCGTTTTGCATAGTTACAGCAGACAAGCTACTTAAAAAAAACGAGTAATTAACCGGACACGTTTTTAAACTTAATTTATTTTTCAAGCTCTTTTAGGCGTGGTTTGGACTTCAAATTATTTTTTGGGTTCCGGTCGGGTTCGGGCTTGAACTGGTCGGCTTGTTTACAATTCTGGAAAATTATTATGCAGCGCATTGCAAAGTATAAAAGGTCTCAAGCTCTTTAAAACGAGCAAAATCTACAGTATCGTAACATTTACAAAACATTGCAGAATATGGCTCCTAGTCGCCCCGCAGGTACAATTATTTACTGCAATCGTAATAGTATTTGATTTCTTCAATGTCATAAGCACTCATTTGACGAAGGAATCCAATGGTAGGTTCAGGGTTTCTTCTGGGATATATCTAACCAAAAAAGGAACCTTATTACCGGAGTTCCTTGTCGTTCATTTATGTATATACAGTATAAGCAGATGTAATTAAGAAAAAAATCTACAGTTCAATACTGCTGCAAAAATCATTTCATTCTCCCAATAATTGTGCATTTCAATTTATTTACAAAAAGGAAAATTGCATTATTTTGTGAATGATGGATTCAACTAAAAAAATTTTTTTTTTCGATTAAGCAAAATAAATTTCGTTCATTTAATCAAATACAGGGTGTCCATAAAGTCTGTGTGCACTTTAAAAAAGTTTATCTTTATTTTTTTGTGATAAAAAAATCTTTAAAAATGTTTAGAGAGTTTCATGTATTTAGTTTTAAGCATAGGTATTGAATAATTCTTCTCTACAAAATTTGTAACAATTTTTAGATAAGTAAATTCTGCGTGTTAGACAATTTCTAAATCAGGAATTTCCTAACAGATGGACTGGAAGGGGAGAACCATTTTACTGGCCTCCACGTTCGCCAGATTTGACTCTATTAAATTTTTTTGGGGGGACATGTGAAAGCAATTGTGTATGCAACCAAACCTAGTTATTTGAAAGATAACATAACTAATGTGATTTCAGGCATTACTATACATCAATTGGCAAATGTTTTTTATGAACTGCAAAATTGTATTATTTTTGTATTGCTAATGATGAAGGACATGTGGAAACTTAAATAAAATTTTCAATGAAACCTTAAAAAACATCGATTTTCTTCTTTCAAACCTTTTTTTACAAATTATTGCTAATGCATACACAATTAAAGTTGTAATATTTCTAAAGTGCACACGGACTTTATGGACACCCTGTATAATCATTTACTTAAACTCAGCTAAATCTACAAGCTGGACAAATCAAAATAATAGTCTTTTGAATTTATTGAGGTGATAGCATACGTTTCAATAAGATTTGTTGTGATTAAATGAAATTTATTAGCTAACTCGTAAAATAAAAGCATAATTCTGTGTAATTCATGATAATATCATGACAGAGCACAAACGACAATGTAAAAATTAAAAATTAAAAACCCTATCGACTTTATTTAGCCCGAGATCGGGATCATCAAAGGTGTCTTGTTCAGATAGAAGGTTCAAAGACACCCCTCATGATCGCAGCAATTACGAATGAAACAACCTGAAATAGCAGAATTCTAAATTTTAAATTTTTCCCTGTGCCGCGTACAAACTGTGGTATAATGTTTGCTCTGGCTCACGCTGTCAAATGTACTTTTTGAACCAATTGAATTCAAAATCCAGGCAATAACTTACTACAAGATTTAAATTAACAACAAATTGTGTTAAAAATAAATTCAAATAAAAACAACAAATGTATAATTTTACCTCAAGAGCATTCAGGAGACAATGTTTTGAAAAAGATCGTTTAGAATAATGCATGACGCTGGTGTAATCACATATTACCAGATTGTTAGTCGCAGAGAGTTTGTTGAAAATGCCAGTGTAACCTGTTTAAAATAATAGCAAACTTTGATACACACAAGAGTATCTTACAAAAGAGTACAGAGTAGAATTTCTTACTATAACATACTCGTATAAAATATAGCAATAAAGTTAATTTTTTTCCTGAGACACAACTGAAATTTCAACAAAAAATGCTACAGTATGTATTGTAGTTATTAACAGGGTTGGAAGTCGATGCTGGTTAAAAGCAAAGACGAATCGATATCGATAATTCTCACAAAAGCAAAGAATTGTCGATAGCCGATATCAAAAACAAAAAGCTAAAACTAAACATTAGCAATCAATGCCGAAATGCCAACAAAAATTTTTCTTTTATTTTGCATTAAGATGCACTAAAATTTTTTGCTCGTTTGGTCATTAAATAAAATTGTGAGTGGAAAAACTATAATTTCAGTACTATTAAGAATAAAAAAAAATTCACTGTTAGGATAGCTATTAGGGTGTGCACTTTTTTCACTTTTCTCTCTGATCACTTAGTTTACATGATTTTGAGGGGACAAATCGACCTCAAACATTAATGCAAAATTTTTTTTGAAAAATTTGTCGTCCTTATACTTTTCAAGGGAGGGGGGCAAATGCTCAAATTTCTCATATCTCGAAAAGTATAGCACTTAAAATCAAAATTTTTTCACCTATCGATTCAACAACCTTAGTTTTCTATTTTTTGATGATACATTATGTGGCGCTAACTTCTTTATTTTTTGAGTTGTTTAGCAAAACCATATTACACGTACTCCATGCTGGGATGAGTTGGCCCAATCATGTACATTATCCATTGTACGCACCGAAATTGCGTTTGTCAGAACCGGTACACGCTCTAGCTGCGTGGTATAGCTGTAACATCACAGTGTCCCCCACTGTTCCAATTTCGCGCATCAGTTGTGAGGAATTAGGCCTGTTAAAGAAAGTGTTAGAAGTGGAGTTTCATTGACAAGTAGGAGCGCGAATGATCTCGCAATGGACGAGTGCACATTTGCATCAGAAATGAAAGGTAATGTTTTGCCAACAGCACAAGATGTAATCGGGCAGTATTTCTTCGTCCGAAGCAGTCTGATGTGCAGCACCGAAAAATATTTGCATAAAAGGCCGGAGTTCAATTTACAGTATGTAAGGATGAGGTAGTTGACAAAGTTGAAGCCATATGGCAAAAAACTAGTCTTCCAACAATAGGAAAAAAATCAATGGAAACCAAGTTAAGAAATGTTTTAAAAAAGTACGCAGTAATAAAAGCAAGAAGGACGGAGTCTGATGAACTACAGTTTGAAAACCTCCTTGATGCGAGCGCCAGCAAATGCAATCATGTTGAAATTGTGGTGAAGCATGTTAAATCATATTGATTCTATTAAAATGGTTAGTAACAGCATTTTTAATATTATTGAAAATCAAACTTAGAGTGGGTGGTTACTTGACACAAACACGTTAAACGTTCACTTTGCAGTCTCCTGTCGATTGCTTATTATTGGAAATAACGTTAAAAAATTTATTGTTTTTCCTTTTTTGTTGTTTTCTCTGTTATCTCGAAAATAAAATTTGTATGGAGGCCTGTGTACTCAGACAAGAAGCAAATCCATTTTAAATTATGATTTTTTAATAAATCACTGAAGTAACTCTAAAACCCAGTTGATTAAGTTGAAATAGAGTATTTATTATACAACAAAAAAGCATTAATGTTTTCAAAAATTGAATATTCATAGCATAATTTTTTTGTAATTTTTTTTTAAAGCAGTATCGCTGTTATCAGATACAAGGCAATCGACGGCTAAAGCATCAATACCTCATTTTGAGCAATTGTTATCAATCTTCGAACATTTTCAACACGGCACATAGATTTCGCATCTTCACAATTGCTGCAAACAAAGTTCTCTTCATTTTCTTAAAGAAAATTATAATCCGCTAAAACTTAGTAATGCGGAAAAACGAAATAAAAAACGCCTCGTTTTTGATATCCTTATATTCCAAAAAAAACAACCAGTTAACTCCAGAGATAATTTTTATTTCAATTGTTAATTAAATAATAAACAATACATAAATCACAAATAACAAATAGGCTACGTATTTGTAACACTGAATAAATGAGTCCTACAGCGTAATCAACGTATTATCTTCAAGTGATCTAAAAAAAGCAACCTACACAGCGGTTCAATGGATGAGATTTTGGTGCGACAAGAGATGATGATAATCAACTTAGTATAGTGGTATAGAGGCCTAGTATGCACAGATGCAGAGTGTCAAATAATCCACTCTTGGATAGTAATCTAATTTAGGTTTCTGCTTAGCAAACCAATCATCAAAACAAAGCTTTACAAATTCTGGTTCAAAACATGCTGGTTACTTAGATATTGATCAAAATTAGAAAATTTATGGTTGAATTGTGGTTGAAATTGGAAATTTAGCTGTAGTTAAAAACAGCATTTTATTAATGAAGTATAAATTGTGTGCTGATTGCCAGACTGTAAAAACGCATATAAACTCGAAAACCTTGCTCAAGTTAGAAATTACAATATTTTTAAAATACAAAAACCAACTGTATTACCAATAATGAACTAAGACGATAACTTAGGTGGCATGTTATTCTGCTTATTTTGCCGTAGACTCCAGGAAAGTTTTACATCTCGACAGAAGCAAAACAAGATTGTCTTTGCACATAAATTACAGTTGCACAAAACCAAATACTCTTAATTGTGAAACATCTAAATAATGCTCCTTTCTAATACAGAAACTTCAATTGAAAATACGAAATAACAATGCTAATAAGTGTAAAATTTTATAGCTCACTGATGATTTTGGTAACTTTTTGCTCATGATTTTTCATTTTGTACTAAAAACGAAAACAAAACCAAAAACTCATAGGCTATACTGTAAAAAAAGTGTTTTAGGTTTATAAGTTTTACGCTTACGCAAAAAAGTTTAAGTAAAAAAAAGTGTTTTACGTGTACGTACTCGGGAGTAACAAACAACTTTATTCCAATTTTTTTAGACCTTATTCGCGTAAATGTCTAATTTAGGTTCAGCTGGCTCATTGATTTAGAAGACTAATTTAGCTGGCTCATTGAAGCTCGAAAACTTTCAAGACAATTTGAACAATTAAGAAAAGTCTATCAGCTGTCACTCAAGTTAAACTTGAAATTATTGGAAAAAAAGATATTGCATTAACATTAGCAAACTTTTTTTTCTGTTTGATGTATCATTTTAAAACAAGGCGCAATTATTGAAGGAAAAATCAAACCGCAAATCGTTGGATTTTAATCGTGTAGCCATGATCATAGTGCAAATATATTAACACTTTTTTTACATCTGTATTTATCAAATATCAATGCAACCTCAATTCTGGACAGTACGGAAAAAAATAAAAATTCTAACCAAATAATAGTTAATATGAGCATAAAAAGGTAATTACCATAAACTAGTAAAACATGTTTCACCAGATTTATTGATTTGAACCCTAATTTTGCATAGTTTGTTCAATTTTCAACACGCTCGAATAATTTAGGCATGATTTTCACCAATTTTTTAAGTTTGTTTGGTTGGCGATAACCATTTAACTTTAAATAGCGAAAAATGCAAAGTGATATATTTAAGTTGCATTTGAACTTTTTGTAAAGTAACTGTTTGGTCATGAAAAAAAAAATGTAAAAGTAATGAAACAAGAATTATTTAGAAAACTTATTGTAGTTGAAAGACCAAATCATAAAACCAATTTATGGCCATTGTCTAATTTTTGATGATCAAACCAGAAAACTTTGTCTATGATCAAACCAGAAAACTTTACCGTAAATTTTGAATTGAAACTTCTGTTTTGTCTTTGGACTTGGACTTTCATGGACTTGTCGTAATATGAGTCAGAAATCAGCTTCAGAATTGAATTATTTGAATCATTCATAGGATCAAATATTGCTATAAGTTTCATCAAGCCTAAATCTATTCGTGTTATGCATTAATTTAAATTAAGCAGTTGTTATGACTCAGCGGAATTGCTTCAGTCCATTAATGTTTAATTATGTTGCACATGTCAATAATAACGTTCCTTTGTTAAGAGCATATCTCTTTCAAGGAAAAAAAATTCATGTGAACTAATTACGGGAAAATGTTTAAATGACTATAATATTGAAACTCGATGTGAAAAGTGCTTTGGTGGCCAATGGAAATCCTTTTATAGTGAAGAATAAGCTGCGGAATAAATTGCAAAATTGAATTGAAATGTTATTGTAAAAATTGTGAAATCATTCATTTGTTGCTTTACGCTTGTCACAATAACTTTATCAAAATACGGAATGCTATAAACGTCGTTTTTTGAGGGCCCATTATTGAGGCGAAAACTGCCTTTATGCCAATGCCAATCAAATATGGCTTTGTAAAGAAGAAAATATGCCCAAAAATTTTGTTGGACTGCTAACTCATTAGCATGTTTGAGATGTTGATGACATCCGCGCTGACTAAAGTTATTGTATGTTGTGTTTTTTTTTTTTTGCAATTCTACGACTTGAGTTTTCAACAATCTATTACATAATTATTAGGAGCAAAGTAACAACAGAGAAAAAGATTTATATCGCAATAACCCTAGCTGCAATAAATGCATTTTCGACTATTTACCATCAAAGATAGATATCTTAGTGTCACTAATATTATCTTAGTTTCAGCCGTATTTGAAAAACTTGTTTGCAGTCGCATAATCTTTTTTTGTTCGTTTTTAACCTTCTTTTTTGTTCGTTTTTTAGTGTTACGATCGAGTAAAAACTTTTCAACATTTTTATCATTTCTTTTTATTCGACTCTGATCAATTGCTCAAATTTCTTTGTCATGCAAATTGCAATGAATAAAAGTTAACATATTGTGCTTGAATTCTATGAATTTCTTGCTAGCCTAAATGCTGGTTTTGAGTTTAGACAGATACGAGAATCTATCTTCCGTTTCGGAAGTCTAAGATAGTTTTTTTTGCCTATCAACGAAACAAAAATAAAAAAAAGATAATCAAATACAATTTTGGAGGTGTCTTTTTATAAACTTGTATTTTTTTTTCTAGAGTACGCAAAAGTGTTTATGCTGTTTTGTGTTACTTTCCTTTTGAAATAATTTTTTACAGATATAAAGATTCCCTTATTTAAATGTTTGAAAGTCTGATTTTTTGGATAATTTGGAGAATGTATTCTATATACTGTAGTTTTTATTCCCAAATTCTATTGTACAACTGTTTTTAGTTCTTCAATCGACAAAAATTAGAAGAAATATTGTTTTGTTATAACTAGTCGGCTATAAGCCTGCTATATACAACTGATGCCATTTAAGCATTTTTGTTGAAATAATAAAAATCTTAGTTTTGTAATCCCAAACTTCTTTGAAAGTGATGTAGGTGCAATTTATAATACAAACAAGAAATTTTTTGAATACGGTCATGTTAGATTATTTCATCAATATGAATTAGCAAAAACAGAAACCTTAATGAATTTTAGAATTTTGAATTTGAGCTCAAAACTTCACCATTATTGCATTCACTACTTCAATAGTGATCGCAAACGACGTTTATCGACTTGCTAGCGGATCTAGCGAAGTAATATTCTTTGTCAAATTTTAGACGTTATCAAAAAATATCAAATAAAAAAACTTGCAGCATTTTATCTTGTTTTTATTTATGTAAAGTTACTGTGTATTCCTTAATTCAAGCTAAAAAATTAAGCAATGTTTGTGTTATTAAAAAAGTCGAAGATTAATTTCAGTGATGTAATCTAAAGCGTTTTGATCAAAAATTGTACCTAACTAATAAAAACCAAGATTTTTCTAATTATTTTTTCATTTAATTGTTTTGTTGGTTAGTTTTTTTATTTTTTTGATTTTAATATATTTTGAATTGACCTATAAAATATTGCATGAGTAATAATATAGAAAATTCAATTTAAATACAAAACTAAACCACCTACTGCATTTTAGGTCCTATAGAACGTCGATAAATCAACTAGATCATTTTCATTAAAAATAGCCAGCACGTTACTATGATGATCATTATCATTGCTAGAGAAATTTAGCGAATTGCAAGTGTTAAGGTGCGTTTTCATAGGACGCAAAGCAACGCGTTGGCAACCCTAGCGAGTGGTAACTTGTATAAAATAGGCCTACCATTCAATGCTAACTAGCAGACATAAGGGCACAGGCATAAGGGCGCAGGCATAAGGGCGCAGGCATAAAAGTAAAGTTAAAGAACAGCGCGTTAAAGTTAAAGAATTGACTTGTAAAGTTAAAGAATGTTAAAGTAAGTAAAGTTAAAGAACCGCGCGTAAAGTTTACGAACCGGTTAAAATTGTTTGCAAATTGTCGATTACGTCAAATTTTTGTTGTTTGGCTTTCAGTGTAAAGGAACCTTTATTGTTTTTTCACTAATTCCTGGCAAAATACTGTATTACTCATCCCAATTCAAACTAATTTGGGGTCAACTCAAATACTGTTCAACTGGAAGACGATTTGTCGTTCTGACGACGATTGGATTAATAATGTTTTTGTTGCTGTTGTAGTTGCTTATTTGTCTTCCTGTCACCATACAATCTCAGAGCGAAACCCGGCATAAGGGCGCAGACAAAAGGACGCAGTACTTAAGCGCGCAGACATAAGGGCACAGGCATAAGGGCGCAGGCATAAGGGCGCAGGCATAAAAGCGCAGGGACATAAGGGCCCAAGCACAAAAGGGCTCAGAAACATAAAGGCGCAGAGACGTAAATCTGCAATCCGCGCTAGCATTTTCGTGCTTACACGCTTTCCGCGTAATAGAGCGACAAAATAAAAGATTTGATTTTGCTTCGCAGCGGGACAAAATACTAGTTATAATTGTTTGCTTAACAGATTAAATACAACCCCTTTTTGAAAACAGTTTAACGATTGCGTTTGAAAACAACCTCTGACGTGATTGGGAAAAGCAAATAAATTCATTCTAAATAAAAAGATTTTTTTTAATGTTTGTTCAAAATTAGTGCACGACGATCAAAAACCAGTATACTGTAAAGATAGTGCTTTGTGCGATAATTGAGAACTAAAGGCAGGAAGCAAATTAAAAAAACTTCTTTCAAAACTTAACTTTCAAAAATTAAATTAAATAGTCATTCGATCAAGTTCGCTTCTTTGATTACATGATTATTTCCGAAGCACAAAACTGCTAGCGCAGATTGCAGATTTACGTCTCTGCGCTCTTATGTCCTTGTACCCTTATGTCCTGAGCCCTTATGTCCTGTGCCCTTTTGTCTGCGCCCGTATCTCTTAGATCGGTCTCAGAGCTAATATAATGGCTGATTTCGCGTATTTTTCATAACGATATAACTACTTCTTGTTTGGAAAAGCCTGAGCCTGCTTATAGAAATATCTCGTAATGCAATGTTTCTGTGGATTTCGAATTCTTGTTCATTAAATTTACAGGTTGTTCGAATCCACTAAGAAAAGTTAATCATACGGCACAGGGTCTTATTCCAGCATGTCAGTAACATATAATGTCACTGCGTCACTAGAAGTCATTCTTCAAGAAATAGCGACTTTTTGGATTTGCACTTCTTTTATAATTACCGTACATTATCTAGTCTTAAAGACGTGCAAGAAAAGAGCAAAACATTAACATAGTCAACTTCGAAACCACTAAGGTTTATTGACTGCAAGAGGGGTCGGCAAACACAGGGTCGCGGCTCGGTATCCGTCCGTGATAAAGGTGTTACCGGGCCGCGGATTTTTAGCTTAATATCTTGGAGTTTTTTTGACGCCAAAAATATTCATGCGTCATTGCATCCCCGAATTTGAGATGGACATTGAACAAGCTACCCTTAAAGTACATTAAATGCTAGCGTTGCAGCTTCCAGAATGATGGACAATTTGCACAAAAAACACAAGACAGTTTTTTGCGAGTTTCTGCTATGTTTTTGGCAAAGTTTGTAACAAAATAATTAATTTGGTTTTGAAAAAAAGTTGAATTGACCTTTGGAGTAACTAGAGGGAAGGGGCTTCAGCCCCCGTCCTGAGCCAAGCCACTTAGAAAGTTTAACTCAAGTATGCGGCCGGAAAATAGGGGAGAGCTAAAAAGATCAAGTAATTTAATGCTCAGAGCTGGACAGCGCTGTTTCGAGCTTTTAGCTCTCATCGGTAGCCCTCAGCTATCAAGATAGTGCAGTTTTAATTTAATGCTGCCAAAGTTTATAAGAATAAAATTGAAACTAAGAAAAATATAGACTTCAATTTTTCAAAAACAATGAGAAATGTAGGGAAAAACAATCCGTGCAATATCTAATTTTTAAAATATTAATGCTTTATGATCATGTTCTGGTGCAATTTTAAATTGAATTTCCACTTTAAGAACAACTAACTTTCCAACTGGCACTCAAATCTCGTATAATCGAACACTCAAATCTAATGTTTTACAGTACCAACAGCAAAAACTTTATTGATTTGAAAAGCATTTATTTTTCATAAAGTCACATCAAAAATTTAATTTTTTAGTTATTATTAACAAGTTTAAAATAAACCAAACAAAAATCCAGCATTTCAAATCTTTAAGTTTTATGTTCTGCATGCGTTGCAAAATCAACGATTGACCTATTGCGCCAGTTTACGTTGTGTTTTGTGCCTTTTTACAGCTATACTGCATAGCGAGTAGCAAAATGATATTTTGCGCATACTACTGTAGATTGATGTAATGGAAATATATTGAAAATGATCGAAGTACATCAAAAGTCATTAAATTTGCCCGTCATTGCTTACAGCAAAATTGATGATGTTAAGCGTAAGATATTCGTTCAAAACAAATGTATGACGCAATAGTCAATTTACCAATATGCTCAAAGCACTTTCTTATAATTGAAAGTCAAAAGCACGAAACAAATTTTGAACTTCAATTTTTTAGAGCAAATCTTAATTTTAAAATTTTTGTTGTCGTTAGACTTTGTAGTAATTAAGTTTATGTTGACGTCATTCTTCGAATTTGGATATTAGATTGGCAATGCTGCTGCTTATGGTACACTACCCCTCTCTATGATGAAAATACTTTACGTAAAGGCAAATTATAAGATGTTTTGGGTTAATAATTTTATATCACGATATATGCATGCTCATAAGTTACACCAGTGGAGATAAAACAATAAGAGCTTTAGAGTTAAAAGTTTGCATTTCCCTTGTCTTCATTGTTGCAAAAATTTTCAATATCACTTGCAGTATATGATTCAATAACTTGATTGTTGCACTCGTTTACGCGGCGGATGACATACACTTTGCATACACTAGTTGTTGTTGATGCAGCCGGTTCGTTTCAAAATGCATTCGACTAAACTTAACATACAGGCAATCTTAACTTTGATTAGGGCAGGAAAATCCAACAAGATTTTTACAGGTAGGTATTTTCACACGTAAATAAAATCTTTTGCCAGATTTACTGAAAGAGAATATGGGGCTCAGTTTTGCTAGCATATAACAGTGCATCAAAGCTGAGGTGTATAATGGGGCTACGTTTTGCTGCCACGTAAAGACGAAAGCAATGTTGCCAAACGGTCTACCTAAAGCTGCAAAGTTTCATTGGAAAAGACTGTAAAGCTAAGAACCTATGATGCTGAGATTGCTTCAGCACAAGTTACAGTATTTGATGTAACTTTTAAAAACTTGATTGGTCTTTCTTTTTAGAGGGGTGTTAAAACAAATGATACAATCGCGTTGAAAAAAGAGATTTTAAAATTTCCAAATTGATTTTTCTTTATTAAAAAGTACTTTTCTCTCTTGCACTCTAAACAAAAATTATTCTAATACATGAGAATCATTTGGCTATTTACTGATAAAGGCATTCCTAGCATGCAATAGCTCATCAGCACAAGGTAATGCTATAACCACATGAGCTGTTCGGGTGTTTATCTAAAAACTACATTTTTTAATCAAATTGTATCTCACTGTGTTGTGGGTACAGAAATGTCGAAAAACTCTAAAAAACCTTTTGGATGGGTTTGAAAACAAGCTTTTAACGTGCCTATACCAGCGTCATTATATTACTTATAGTCATGATTGCTCTAAGTTTGAAGTAAAAAAGCAGAACCGGTTGGAAAAATAGCAATTTTCCTCGGATTTAAGCCAAAAACCAAACGTATAAAAGGTCTTTGCCTCAAAAGATCAAGCGGTTAAATATCAAAAAATCCGGGACAAAATGGTTAACTAAGCTTCAAAAACAGCATCATACCGGCGAAAACCGGACGTAATGTGGTAGCTCTACTTATGTATTTTAATCCCAATTAATAAACCGTTGGTGATTTACTTTGATTAAGTTTATTTTACACGTAAAAAGCATTTTACTTTGAACCAACTTAATCTTGAGTCAAATTTCATTACAAAACTAATAATCCCTAAAAATTTGAAGATGCTAAAGTTACAGAAATTTTCCAAATTTGGAGGTTTCCCAAAGTCACTTTTTTAAATCAGAGCATTTTTGGTCTATATTGAAATGACGTCAATAGACATTTTTGACTATTTTAATTAAGGCATGCTATGATTCAGTACCAAAAAACAAACCTATGTACAAAAATTTCAATCACCTATGACGTCAATAGAAAATGACGTAATTTTATAAAAATATGACTCCGACATCACTTTGATGGTGTCAGAAACCGAAAATTAAGTTTTCTAAAAAAATTGTAAACATTTCGTCCCCGTCCTGCTGTGTAAATGCATTAGCAAAATATCTCGGGTAAAATAGGGTTAAAGCATAAACAAATAAAGTTATCATATAACCCATATATATTAATTGCAGCGACGAAGTTTGTGCAGTTGTGCAACAAATCAACTTCTGGGTATTGTTTATCAATTTGCAATCAAAGAGCTTATTTTTATCTCGAAAAAATCAATGTAGTTTTTTTAGTGCTGCTCTAAACTTTTTCCATTTCTTACGTAGAACGAAATATTGACTGAACTTACAGCAACTTTCCGGTACAATTGAAAAGTCATCAAAAGCAAAATCACCGCTCCAACCATTTCCCACAGCAGCTTCAATAAAACAAGCATCATGCTAAAAAGGCAGCTGATTACCAAAAAGTAATTCAAATTCAACAACTTCTTCTAACTTCAGTATTGTTAGCCTACTTTCAACGTTGTGATATAAGTATCTTCTGGAGAGAACCCCCAACACGTGAATACTTTCACAGCTTTCAATTTATTTACAAATTCGAATCTATTTTCGAAGATTTTGATAAAACATTGATTTAAAATTTCATAAAAATTATAAATTAATTACCAGTTAATCGATTTTGGTTTTGGCTTCAAAGGACGATCATTAGTTTCTTATTCAAATAAAGTGAATTTCTTAATCAAATAAATCGATTTTGTTATTTAATCATTTACATAAAATTAAAAAAAAAAAACAATTCAGCAGTATTATAAGTTTTTGACTGATTTTGTGCACACTCAATGTTTCATATCATTTATGAACTGTCACCACAAAACGTCACTTTTTACTTCATCGGTCTGGGTTTGGCTTTCTGGATGTGCAGTACCTAGTAACAATTTTCTACGATTATTTTGCGGATTATTTTATTGTGTAACTATTGGAAGCTATGTTAGTTGTTTACTCTATCAAAATTTGATATCATTCATTACCTCTGCATCTAAATTTTTGTTATGTTTGTCCGAAAATTGTTTTCTTAAAAGGTTCCCATAACCTTTTCGAAAAACTAGACTACTCGAATGCTGCAAAATTCCTTGCTAAACATTTCCGTTTTTTAAAGCTTCAACATATTTCATCGTAAACTTTCCAAACGTGTCTTAAAAACTTGACGATTAGCTGTTCAAGTCGTTCGAAAAGGTGGCTGGGAAATATTCTTGATTTAAACTATCTGAGAGCTAAAAGCGTTGAAAAAGTTGCTCAGCTCCGAGCATGAATGACTCGAGCTGCTTGTGGCTGCAGGTTTGGTAGTTCTTAGAGGAATACATTTGCTAGTAGAAGTTGTTTTGGTATAGCAGTTAACCAAAAAAGACATCAAGTTTTTCAACTGCAGTAATTAGTACTACATTTAGGCATAGTATATTACCCCAAAACAACAAATGTTCCATTGAATGCGGTATTGAGCAATGGGCATGGGATAGGTTTCAATAATAGCGACGTAGTGAGGTTTTTCTTGGTTCACTTGCTTATAACTTATTATGTACAGTGCCTCAGAGAGAAAATTTCCAGGGGGGACGAGGTCGATACCGGCCCCCAAATCTTATTGGGCCCCCCAAGCCTTATCGCGGGCCCATGCCGTTAAATTATTTTTTGTCCAATGGGTGTAGATCTTAATTTGAAAGTGAGGGGATAACGATATTCGCATTCAGTTAGGACATACGAAAAACACAACTAGACATAAAATTGGTTTAAATCATGCTAGGGGGTCTGGGGGAGCGCTGTAAGCTCCCCAGCAGGGTCCGGGGCAGAGCCCAGGAAGCTTTAGCACTTTTTATGTTTCTCGAGGATAAAATACAGCATTTGATCAACATTCCAGCACAAAACTTGCTTAAATTACAAGCAGAAAACGTGATATACATGAAAGAAAGCATGTGAAGTGGGGACGTTGACATTGACACAATATTATACAATATAATGACTTTAATACTGCAAATCCAAATATTTTACTAATAAAAGTTTTAAGAAGTCATCTGCAATCATAGACTTCACAAACCCAAATACCTATTAAACTAATACAGATAGAGTGAGTTACTTAATGATAGTAGTACAGTATGTCAACTTTGACGGCGCTCTCTGAGGATGAAATGCTTTTGGATCTCTGGAAAATAATGTGGGCACTTGTACATTGTTATACCGTAGAATTAGAGCTCTTAAGTCAGAGAAATGTAACAAAACGTTAATTTCGGTGCAAGTGTATTGCTTTTAATACATTTTCCTCCTTGTTTAATTAAATCGGCCACTTTTGGATGCCCTAAAGGCTGTGTAGCAAAAATAGCGACCAATTACCGGTACTGAATAGGCTGACTGATATTTTTGCTGTAGGCAAGTTTGATTACGGTGTTATGGTGCGATACCAAAACTTAACGCGGAACCGTACACTCTTCCTGGCCCCTTGAGCCCATACCCCCCTAGGCCCGGGCCCCGGTACAATGTAGTACCCCCTGAAACCCCCTCTCGCAGGCCCTGTTTATACATATGTAATGCTCGGAAACATAAAATCACACTTATAGTGTTGACACTCTAGTACTAAATAGCATGCATTAATGCTGAAACAAAATTACACAAAAAGACAAAGTAAAGGTATATTTTAAGTCACTAAAAAAGAAAGAGTGGCAGACTTTTGCCTCAATATATTTGTTTAGTTTCGTAATTTAGCTGTTTAGTCGGACCATCCGAGATCAGTTTTGCAGTTAAACACTTTATTTTTGAAAGCTGTATGAGGGGGTTACCGGCGGTGCTGGATCCGTAGATCGTTATACCGTAACGGATATACTTTTGCATAGTCAAGTTGTAGCATAATGTTTTGAGAAAAAATGTGTTTGAATTTGAATAATATTCCAACTAAGCAAACCATTATTTTTCCGCCATTTTAATGCACTATTTAAAATTGAATTTGTTATCGATGACAACTTTTAAATATTCTGGCGCTATCAACAATATTTACCGAGAATCTATTACTTGTCAAGTGAAGATGAGGATTTAGTGCTTTAGCTTGTTTAGAGGAAGTGAGCAAAAACACTTGCCGTTATGCTGCAAAATTTTGATGTAAGTTACAACTTTTACTATTATTAGTATTACATTAGTTATTATTACATTGTTAGTATCAACGTTTACCACAGCCGATTGTTATTGTCAGCAAGAAGAAAAAGCTGAAAACATTGTCATAATGTTACTTAGTAACGTTCACAACTTTAAACTTTCGTTTGTTGTGTTACGTAATTCCTTAGTCGTTTCACGTTTACAATGTTTGAATTTAAAATTTAGATTGATTGCAGTAAACCAGAAATGCTTGAAAGTGTATCTTTTGTAATTAAAATTGCTGCCAAAAAAAACCCAACAAAGTTCGAACGGTATTTTGCTGGTCATTGCTTGTGGGTAAATTGCGTTGGTCAAATAGCCCGCGTAAAATAGGGATAATAGAGAGGCTAAGTTTTTAATGTGTTTATAAAAAAACTATCCATCTCCATACTTTCTATGAAAAGTGCAAAAATGAATTACTGTAAAATCAGGTATTTATAAAAAAATGTGCTTAAATCAAGAGAGAAATTAACTATCTAATGAGATTTGCATGTCTGTGTTCAAATACCGTCTTCGAAAGTGCTATCTTCACCTGGTCCAGTTCCGAAAAAAGGTATAGCTCCTCTTCAACGAGTCCAGTCAAAATCATCAGCCGGCAGTTGCTTCGATCCACACATGACGTCATTTCGAACACTTTCTGGCAAGACGTAAGGTAGAGTTGGAGTCGAGGACACAAGGCTTGAGGCCTTGGCCACGGACACAAAAAAATCCGAGGCCAAGGACAGCCCTTCCGAGTACAGACCTACTCGAGGCCAAGAACAGGAATGCTCGAGGCCAAGAACCAAGGACACAGATGCAAGTGTTCTTCGGAGAAAAAAAAAGTCTTCAAAAAAGTTTTTCAGGCGATCTCCAAAAAAAAGGTCATCAAAAAATTTTTTTTCTCCAAAATAAAAAGGTCTTCAAAATTTTTTTTCAGGCGATCTACAAAATTTAACAATTCAAAAAGTAGCGCTGTTCTCGAGCCGAGGATAGGGCAATTTTCGAGGACTTGAAGCTTCGAGACCAAAGCCAAGGACTTTAAAATATGTCCTCGTGGACATCCTCGAGGATAAGAACGTCCTCGAGGACTCCACCTCTGACGTGAGGACCCAAATCGTACGATGAGTTTGTTAAAAAGGCTTGCTTTTGATTTATCGTTGAACTTCGATTTTTGAAAATGAAAACTAAAAAAATACTAAAATGATGAAAAACTGTAGAAAGCAGAGGTGGAGTCCTCGAGGACACATTTTGAAGTCCTTGGCCTTGGCCTCGAAGGTCAAGTCCTTGGCCTGGAAGCTTCAAGTCCTCGAAAATTGCCCTGTCCTCGGCTCAAGGACAGCACTATTTTTTGAACAGTTGAATTTCGTTGGAAAACGCCAGAAACTTTGCAGAAAATTTGCGAGCACCTTTTGGTTTTCCTTACTTGGAGCATAGGCGTGGCCAAGGGGAGGGGAACAGGGGGTCCGCCCCCTCCCCAATTGAAATTTCACCAATGACAAAAATGTGACAAAAAAGCCTATAGTTTCTTCAGTTTCAGTTTCTTTTTTACATTTTTCGCTTACAACAGTATAACTAACAACAATATTGAAGACCAGGGGCTCCGGGTCCCCCTAAAATCAATTTTTGCCAGCCAATTTAAACGTATAACCCAAAGAAAACGGAGAGTTTTTGTCCTAAAAGTTGCTATCTCAGGCCCACATCTAGCTTTTTTGTGAACGTAATGCATTAATCAGGGCCGGATTTACCATAATATGACGCAGTACCAGCAATAGCGTAGCCATGGGATTGTTTTTTTGCGCTGGAATTGACTAAAAAGTTATTTAAAGCATCATTTGAAACATATATTCAGGGGGGGGGGTTAATTGTCAAAAATTGAAGTCACAAATCAATGAAAACTTTGAAAAAAATGCCCAAAAATAAACAATCAAATCTGATCGCTAATGTAAAAACGCCAAACATAGCCTTTATCTACAAATATACCATAAACTCAGGAATAAGGGGAGGGGGGATATTCAGTGTTAGTTAATTACCAATCACTTCTCTCAAATTTCTTTCCATTAGCCCTTCCCCAATTATTTTTCTTTATAAAATATAGACGAAATAGATTACTCCGTGTGAGTTTTATTGAATAATAGGATTTTATGATTTACCAGCAAGTGAACAAGAGAACTGCAATGTTATCATTAGCCACTTCTCATATAGCCCATTAATGCAACCAGTTGAATCATGTTGGGCTGCCAATTTTTATGCCACGTTCTAAAAGCATTATTTTCTATTAAAATAGCTATAAAATTAAGTTCATTTTGCAAAAAAATGCAAAATTTTTGAGCGCTGGAGGCTTTGCTCCCAAACCCCAAGCCTCCGGCAGCTAGGGGCTTCGTCCCCTCACCCCCATTGGCCTCCAGCGACTGGGGGCCCCGCCCCCAGACCCCAAAACAGCCCCCCCATTGCGAATTTCTGGCTACGCGCCTGAATACCAGCTAGGGACCCCGAGCTAAAATCGTAAGACTTCTTTTGGTCTTTACCTATATTTGGCAGAAAGATCTTGCGAAAATCTCCAAAGTGCCAGGGGCCTAGCACGAAGTAAATCCGGCCCGGCAATAACATGGTTAGTTGACGTAACCATCTATTTTAACATTTTTCAATAACAATTCAGTAATTCACCTTCAACCTCGCCGATTTTTATGCACAAAATACTTTAAAAAAAATTAGCCATGGAAAATTCTGATTGAACGAATCATTGAACTTCAATCGAGGGGGCCCAGGCCCCCTGGCCGAACATATACTCCAATAACTGGTTATTGTCATGACAAAACAAAAATCTCTAAGGAAAATCCTCGAGTGGATTATTATTTACTGCTAAAATGTTGCAAGAGACAATGCACCTTACTTTCCCCTACCTGGACCAGATCACTTACAATTAAATTTAACACCAAAATGCAAGATGTTGAACGTGTTTTAAACTTGAATTGCAAGTAAAAGGAGTATTAAACGATTTGATTTTTTCAATTGGCTTTCAAATGTCAAAAATCTAGTGCTTTTAAATGGCTCTGAACACTTGCAAAATGTGATTCAATGGCACTAAAATAGCTTTTTTTTCCAAAAAATTATAAAAAATCGCCCAACGGCTGGGGGCTTAGCCCCCAGACCCCCAAAGCCTTCTGCGGCTGGGAGCCCCACCCCCAGATCCCCTGTCTGTGATACGTTTGAGTTACACTAGCTTTTTCAACACGTTTCCAAAGTTAAATATTTGCGTTTTTGAACTATCAATTTAAGCCCTCTCCCTTTGCAAAATCCTGGTTACGTGCCAACAGGCAACGATTTCAGATCTTCCATCCTACGATATCTTTGTCCCACAAAACTTCCTCTTTGGAAAACTTTTGATGACGTCATTTCATGTGATTTGTGGTTTAGGTTTACCCAATACTTAAATTGTAAAATTTTGCATGGGGGGACGCTTTTGCAGCCTTGACCAAACGCATTTGGCATGCGAAAGTACTTTAGGGAAGATTACGTAATTCCGTTGCCGAAATTGAACAAACACCAAAAAAAAGAGTTCTTCGCCTAAAATTGAAGTGTTTTTTCGCCAAAATTAGGTGAAGACCAAAAAAAAAAAAAGGTCTTCGCCGGAAATTGAAGCGTTTTTTTTTTAAAATTAGGTGAAGAATTAGGTCTTTTTCGTCTGATCATCCAGTGCTCAAATCTCGTTGGGGGACGCTAAATCTCAATGAGGGGACGCGTCCCCCCTACAATTTAAGTGCTGGGCTTACCCCAAACAAAAATTCTGGGTACGCCAATGAATTGGAGATCGCCTGAAAAAAAATTTTAAAGACTTTTTTTTTGGAGAACACTTGCGCCTGAGTCCTTGGTCCTTGGCCTTGGCCTCGAGCATTCCTCTCCTTGGCCTCGAAAGGTTCTGTCCTCGGAAAGGCTGTCCTTGGCCTTGGCCTCGGATTTTTTTTGTGTCCTTGGCCTTGGCCTCGAGCCTTGTGTCCTCGACTCCACCTCTGGTAGAAAGTATTCGGAGTCTAATAGGTATATACAACATTTTGATTAACTAAATTTAATCTCGCTTTATATATCTTTGATGATCTTGATCGCATAAACCCTAATTTTGGCGACGGTTTTGATTAAATATTCTTAGATTAGACGCTTTAAGATGATTATTTTCGCTTGGCGACTTCAAGGAAAGAGCATTACTTACATTGGGAAGCCAAACGTTAACAGGAAACTAGCGCTATCCTGAGCATTGCTTGGAGTGCTTTTCTACTCTCAAAATTCATTTTACTGCGGAGAATATTTTTCCCCCGCACGACTGTTTTGCTTGATTGCACTTCGGTCAAGAAATTGGCTGAGCTCTTTGACTTAAGAAAATTGTCATTCTTTAGACTTTGCTGGTACAGCTTATCAATCACATTTTTCTCGCCTATGTGAATCGAGCTGTAACGCGTTCGCCTCTGGAGCGGGAGGTCTGAGGCTCTAGTCTCGGGCTGGTCAAATCTGACACAGTGCTGCCAACGACTCGCCACTGCAGCAACATTTCTTCGAATGGAGCTGTGTTGCCCGAGCGCAATGACGCAGATATTTGCGCCACAATCTTGTTACACGCTTCGGCGTAATACAGCGACCCAGTCGGAAATTTTCCTCCATGTATGTTCCAGGCATGATTTTTCTGCGTTTTTTTTTCGGCCACGCGTGGGTAATTATCATTGGATCATGCATGTTTGTAGTCGATTTTCTCTGTGTTGGCCCAACCTTTATATTTATCCTTAAACTATCCATTATGTGCTTTAGCCTTGCTTGGTGGATTTTTAACTATTTCTGAATAATATTCTTGCGCAATGCATGGTTTATCCTATATTTTTACGCACTAGTAACTTAGATAAATAGTAAGAATTAGGTGTTTGGGCCATTTTTTACTATGGTCACCATGGAGATGTCAGTTTTATTGTAAGTTAATCATCGTTTGACCGCAATCAAGGTCGGATTTTCAGCTCGTGGAAAACATTTGCATTTAAAAAAACATTTTACGTAAAGTTGCGTTTAGACTGGACGCGAAGCAACACGAAGCAAAGCTTGGCGACCTTCGCCAACCTTCGCGAGTGGTCGATTACGTCACTCGCGAACATTGCCAACCTTCGCGAGTCTTCGCGAGTGGTTGCTAATCTTTGCGACTGGTCGCTTCAGAGACTAATTCCAATTGCTTACTTTTAAAATGTATTCAATTAGCAGAAAGCTTTGTGTACTTTATTATTGAAGCGCTATTATAGTAATCACAGGTTCTGTTTCGTCATAGAGCGCTGGAATTACCGGTAAAACGAAGATTGAGTTTATATTGTGTTATTACGCAATAACCGTGAAGAAGAGTCTAGACTAATAGCTCAGGTTACAAAACAATCTTGAAAAAAAAGTTTGTAAAGTATAAGGGAAAAACGAAGTACAGTAGATCGAATTTGGTAATTAAAAGACTAGTCTTTTCTTCAAAAACGTAGTAGTACTTAGCCTATTTACTAGCTATCAATGATTTGTTTAGATCCTTCCACTGAAAACTTGCCATAATCTGTTTTGACGATGACAGTTCTGGGTTTAATGCAGAAACGCAAAAAGCTGGTAGCAGATGTCAAAAGTTCTCTTTAGGTGTTTACTCAGTTAACAAATCCTTAAACGCTTTCACCATCCATGTCTCAATATGGTAGTGGTAGATCAACCAGTATCTTGCAGAGTGTAGACCAATAGGCTAGTCTACAGGTACATTTAAAGCATAAACCATGTTGTTTTTTTGATGTGATTTTTTTTTCAGGCAAGCATGTTATGATACCAGTAGTAAGCTTAAACAGTTGTTTGTATTTGTTATTTAGTGCTGTTTATGAAGACTCCCAATGTTAACGCTATGAGTGAAACTGAAAGCTGGATTTGTCATCAGTTATGTAGTGGATTTTTTGCTTATTGTGCAATGGATTGCTGTGTTGATTTGCTGGAGAAAGCATAAAAACATTGCAGTTTTTGCATGATTTGACACTATCATCGAAGGACAAGAATTTAGCACAGTAATACCAGCAGTTGCTTTGAGAAAAAGTCAGCCTCTAAAACTAAGTTTGGTGTTTTATTCGCTAGCAGAGCGCGTATCGATGTTTAGTGCAAAGTTCAATGCTTCTGATAGCATTTTATTAGTTTGCATTTTCTTGCGGTACCAGTAGGCTACGTTGCGACGGTCGCGTTTACTTCAAAGGGCTTCGCTCCAAACCACGGTTTGTAAGATACAGACAAACTTATAGCTGTAAGGTCAAGCCCCCTCTTCTTAGCAAGTTTTTGTTTATGTCCCTGATAAAAAACATTTAGATTTTTTTATGTGAAAATTGTTACTAAAGCATCTGAAATAAGTGTTGTTCATTCTCACATTTTCATGTAACTGACGCTTCCTTCCCCAGTCCAATTATTATTATTATAAATGCTGTATCAAGTTTTTTGTTTAGTGGTGACTAATGAGAATGGAACAATATTAATGAACTTGCGTTGCGGGTAATTCTCTATCAATAATAGTAACCTCAGCAAAAAAATAGAACTCACTTTCTTCTGGTTAGATATGTATTGGCTTTCTAGTTCATCTAAATACACTGATTGTAATTGTAATGATTGAACTTCAGACCTAAAATAGTTTACTTTGTCACTTTATTCACCATGTAAAGCAGTTAAAATTTTAAAAGGCAGTAAAAATATTTTAAAATTCACAAGCAACTAAATTCAGATATTACACAAAGACACAGTAAATGAATATTCAACACACTTGACACTTCTATTTTCATCACATAGGACTGGAGTGAAAAATCACTACCAGACTACAATATTCATGATTATGAAACTTGGGGTAGTCAAAACCATTGCTTCCAGTTTAACTTGATCACGGTCACAAACCATCAGAAACAAGAAGACTTTTAAGAGGACATTTAGAAGAAAAAATTCCATGTTTGTAGCTATTCACAGAAGTGACTAGTAATTAGGCCAATCCAAAAGTTCATAGGAATTTTTTGATTTTTTGTATCTATCTAGCTCTTGTATGTAGCAGTGTAGCTTAAAACCAATTCTAAATACAGTTTTATTCACCAAGTTGGCTTGGTCAAGCAGGCTAGACAGTGAAAAAGCTTTTGCAAGTTTTCCAGTATTCAAACAATTGTTCAATTGTGGTTACTTTTAAAACAACAAGCTAACAAACAATGGGTAAAAACACTATCAACACATTCAAAACTAGCCTGTCGGTGGGTTGTTTTATATTCTGAAAAAAACAGCAACATCATGTTAGTTGAAGTTTACTTTAAGACAAAAAAGCAAAAGCTACTCAGCCAAAAGATCTACTGGACTGATACAATTGCTTCTGCTATGCTGCACAGAATAAAAAGTTTTGTTTTAAAAGCTAGATGTCTTGGGGCTAGGTCTACTGCGTTGGTGTATTCATTATAATGAAGCTCTGAGATTCAGCATAGCTATGAAAGATCACTCTAGGATTTACAGCCTTAGCTGTCTAGATCCAAATTAACTTGGCTAGCCTAGGGCTATCGCGAATCTAATTTTGCCGACAACCTACTCTTTGCACTGATAAATAGGCGCTAAACCATACAAATATACTATTTACATTATTTTCTAGCAAACTACGATCGTAAAAATCCAATCAGTGATTTAGTAGGTTATCTTACTACAGCCTGCAAGCAAGTGCTGTTGCGCAACTGCTCGCGAAGGTTGCGAGCGGTTGCAACCTTTCGCGAGCTGTCGATGACGTCATATTTTGGTTGCTTCGCGTCGCTTCGCGTTGCTTCGCGTCCAGTCTAAACGCACCTTAACTGTTGCCAATTGTCAAGGCTTGTTTGCTCCTCTTTGCTTCTTTAATTTTATGTAACGCCTGGTGGCGCTTTTTACAATGTTTCGTTTCCAAATATTTCGTTTCCATAGCGAAACGTGGTCTTCCACAAACCAGTGTTTCAGCGGACCAAGTTTGCCCACGATTCCAGTCGCAAGTCAGAGGACCATTGTGTTTGCCTGTCTGAGACCTTCGGGCTCGCAGGCTGTTTTTTTGTGGGCTGGTTTTGCTTAGGTCTGTCTATCCTTTCTGTTTGTTTGGTTAGACATTTGTTTGGCAGATGCTAAATTAATTCAGCCTTAACGGCCAGAATGGATTGTTAGAATTTATGGTAACGACTTGTAATGATTTATGATTAAATAAACTATATTAATTTACCGGGAATTAAGTGAAACTAGTTGCTGAATAATACATTTTTCTGCCAGTAGCCTGCAATGTTTTGGAGTTACTACTGACTAGCTGGATTTATTTGATGGTTAAACAGAGGATTTTATACCGTATTCATACTGGTTGGTGATTGCTGACAGCATGCAGTTTGAAGAGGAACCACTCGCTCGGGTTGAGTCATCTGCTTTGGGGCTTGTTCAGCGTCGCTAGGAGTTCATATAGAATCACCTCGAGTGGAAACGTGCGTGTCCCAGTCGCTTACAGTAACTTAAGTACAGTAATAAAAAAACCTACTGGTTCTTTGAAATGTAGTTTTTCTTTATTTAGAGAACGTGTCTCAAAAGAGAGTTGTACTCTTAGGCGTGGGGGCGCCTGGCACTTTCCACAAGCAAAAGTGCTATCGCGCATGCGGTAAAATCTAGCCCTGATTGCAAGGATTTAAAAGTTTTGGTTATTGTGGTGCAGCCATAACTGTAACTACAAAAAAATAAAATTTAAGAGGGGGAGGGTAGAAAATCTATTGTTCAGAAACCAACGAGACAAAACTTTTGAACGGCACAAACTGGCGGTTGCTGGGGCTAAGTCCCCTGCTGCTATATGCGTCGGCAAGGGGAGGCAGGGGGCTATGGCCTCCCTGGATTTTCACACACTCCTTGTTAAACCTCTCAAATTTCAAAAACTCTTCCATTTTAGTCGTTAATGTTGACTATATTGTTATTGCCCCCCTTCCCGGAAAATTTTTGTCCACGCTCTTGCCTGTCGCTGGTGGATTTTAGGAGCTTTTAATCCAAAATACATAATTTTAGCAAATTTAATGTGGATCCATGTCGCTGGTACCCACTAGCTGAGCCCTTGGCCCCAACCCGTTTTATTTCACCTTATTTTATTTCTTGTCATCGTACCTTAACAAACCTAAAATAAATTTGTTATGATATTGAATAAGGTCGCGGTAGAATAGATTCATCCAATCAAGAGCGTGCGTTTTATGTCGCCGAAAATCAAAAGAAACTCCTTTTATTTTCAGTAGCCTATGTTTGATTTAAACTGATAGTCTAGTCCAAAGACCAGCAATCAAGTTTAAATTAGAATGTAGAACAGCAATCCGAGAATCAGCTTACGTATACAGTGAAAAGAGATCCTTGCAACAAAACAGTAGAATATTTTCAGTATGGTGCGGTAACGGTAAGAGCCGAAGTAAGTGGTACCTGCCGTAGGCCTGCTGTACAGTACCGGTATGGGAACTGAGTAGCTTGGTTATGTGTTACTTGCAAAGTTGCTTATTTTTAATTATCGTTTAATTGGGGCAGTGAGGCTCTACAGCTTTATATTTACATACTATAGAACAAACAACCCTGAATGCCATAACTCAATGAACTCACAATCTTAAAAAGTACAGGTAGGCTACCCGTACTGGTAAATCGTACCAGTACCAGTGCCCACCTCTGCAATTGTAAGCTACTGCTATAGCGTAAGAGCTATATATGACGCTCTTTAGGCAATTTTTGTCCTAGAAACTGGTTCTTAAAACTATTGTAGCCAATGCACTAAGGCAGGGATCCCTAGAAATTGGACAGCTGTTAGTTTGCAAAGGTGGAGTCGAGGACACAAGGCTCGAGGTCAAGGCCAAGGACACAAAAAAAACCCGAGGTCAAGGCCAAGGACCGACTTCTCGAGGACATAACCTCTCGAGGCCAAGGACAGAATTGCTCGAGACCAAGGACCAAGTACACAGGCGCAAGTGATCTCAAAAAAAAAGATCTTCAAAAATTTTTTTCAGAAGATTTAAAAATAAAATAAAGCTCTTTCCACATATTCCGCGAGATTTCAGCTATATTCCAAGGTACTGTAACATTAAAAGCAGTTCATGGCCGCGGCTAATTTTTGATGGATCAAAAAAGTGCTGTCCTCGAGCCGAGGACAGGGCAATTTTCGATCTTGAGGCTTGGAGGCCAAGACCAAGGACTTGACCTTCGAGGAAAAGCCAAGGACTTCAAAATGTGTCCTGGAGGACGTGCTCGAGGCCAAAGACGTCCTCAAGGACTCCACCTCTGTTAATTTGCCCAAATGGGAATTTAGGCAAAAATTTGCCTTAAAGTTTTTACTGTATTGGACAAATAAAATTTTCTTTGAAATTTTGGTCTGTTAATGAGACAATTAGCAATTGTTTTCGACAAAAGCTTTAAGTTTTTTGCATCAGTTTTAGCAGGTTTTGTCCAATTTCAATTTTATAACTTTGGTTTACAAAATTTGTCCAGAACCTTTCCAAAATTTTCAATTTTTGCCCTTTAGAGGGAACACTGATAATATGCTATGTATGAACAACATTCAACATTGCCAACGTTTAGCGTTAAATTCAACATGAATTGCCTACCGGTTGACGTATTTTGGGCATAGGTGGGCAAGTTAATGCAAAACGTTAGCTTCGTTAACCACTAGTCCGTTAACAAACTTCACACCTCCGTTAACGTTAATCCGTTATTTTCAGCTTTAATTAACGGAAGTTAATAAAATCCGTTAATTCGTTAACATTTTGCGTGTAATTTACATTTCGTTTTATTCACTCGCTTCTAGAACACGTATTGACGCTGTTAAGCTGATTGCAAGGAAATATTTATTGCAATGATGGTCTTTTTGTGTTTTGGAAGTTACATTTTGCAGTCTAATCTAATTTCAAGATAAAAATAAGTTCAAATCCACAACGAGACTGCGATCGAAAAAATTTTGGAAATAAAGCTCGTGCTAATACGCAACAAGTGTTATCAGTGCAAATTGGTTTGTACCGATGCGATGAATGAATGTTGCAAGATATTAACGATAAAAACCTTAAAGGAAGTTAACAGAACTTAACGGAAGTTACTTTAGTCCGTTAACGGAACTTAACGGAAGTTAATTTAGTCCGTTAACATGAAAAAACTTTTTAACGGATTAACGAGTTAATGAAAAAGTTAGCTTCATTATTAACGGATTAACGATTAACGGACTAGTGCCCACCTATGATTTTGGGTATGCCCTCTGTAAAGTGAATAATCCTCTATCCACAATTTCTTTCCGGCTCACATAGTGGCTTCCGCTGCCTTTGATATTGTTAGTAATGTAGGGTGCAGGTGAGGTTAAGACAAGAGAATATGATAATAGCAATTAGCCTAACTGTCGCTCTTTTTGTGATTGCAAAGGCTAGCGTGTATTTCCCTGATGCATGATTTTACTCATTACCCCTTATTTTCATCGCTTTGTAACAAAGGCATGCTTAAAGCTTTTTTGAATTCTTCGGTATCTTTTTTCTCACCTTAGAGCATAGGCATAGCCAGGGGAGCCAGGGAGCCCGGGCCCCCCCAACTGAAACACCACCAATGATAAAAAATTATAACAACATAGCCTAGCGATGTTTAGTTGCAGTTACAGACGACGATGGAGCCCCGGGACCCCTAACTAACAAACAAGGTTCTCCTAACTAACAACCAGGGGGCCCTTAACCGACAACCAGGGAGCCCCGAGGCCCCTAACTAACAACCAGGGGGACCCAGGCCCCTAACTAACAATCAGGGAACCCCAGGGCCTCCAAGTGAAAAACGGGGGCCCCTAATTGACAATCATGGGATCCTAACCGACAACCAGGGGGCCCCTAATTAATCACCAGGTGGCCCCAATGCCTCTACCTAACGACCAGGCAACCCCAGGGCCCCTACCCAACAACCAGGGGGCCCTGGGGCTCCTAACTGACAAACGAGTGCCCCAGGGCCTCTAACTGACAAACAGGAGGCCCTGGGGCCCGTAATTGACAACCAGGGGCACCCAAGGCCCCTAACTGACAACCAGGGGGCCCCTAACCGACAAGCAGGAGACCCAGGGCCCCTAACTAACAGCCAAGCGGCCCCAAGGCTCTTAAACGACAACCACGGAGCCCCGGGACCCCTAACTGACAAACGGGGGCACCCGGGGCCTGTAACTGACAAACAGGAGGCCCTGGGGCCCTAATTGACAACCAGGGGCTCCCAGGGCCCCTCACTAACAATAAGGGGGCCCCAGGGCGCCCCTAATTGACGACCAGGGGGCCCTGGAGCCCCTAACTCAGTGGTTCTTAAACTGTGGTACGCGTACCACTAGTGGTACGCCAAGGTTTTCCAGGTGGTACGCGAGTAATTTCCAGGTAGTGCCGTTTTTTTACAAAAAGTTTAGATCACGGTTTCCCAAACCGGGGTACGGTGACGAATTCGGTGATAAAATCCCTTCCAAATTGCGAAGCCCTTTTTTTTGTTTGGTCTTCAATCGAATACTGGGACAAAACCTATTGTAGTTTAAGTTTTGCAAAAATTTTTAACGACTTTGGAGATGTCACTAATTGGATCAAATTCGTTGTTGTGTAAGAAGTGGTACCCGTTGACAACACGAGCTGCCTAAGTGGTACGAAATCGCGAAAAGATTGAGATCCATTGCCCTAACTGATGATCAAGGGATCCGGGCCAGGGGCCATGCAATTCAAATTTTTAACAATATATACGCAAAACTTGTGAAAAATCCACAAGTTTTGTGCTAAAAGTTGCAATTCCAGGCCCTCGTTTAACGTTATTATATACTTAATGCTATAACACAGACGGTAATGCAAACCCCGAGCGGAAATACTACCAATGATAAATATAATGAGAGCATAGCCAGTAGGTTGTCCTTGTCCGGAATTACAGTTCCTTCAACTTAGGATTTACGCATACAAAAGCAAGTAATAATAATGACGACCACCTGTCCACGTCATAATAATGTCATGCAATCCAACCAATTTAAACGTATAACCGGGGTGAAATTAAGGCTTTTGTTCTAAAAATTGCATCCTTAGGCCCTCATCTAAATTTTTTATGAACGTAATGCAATAACCAGCGCCATGTTTGCCATATATGGCACATCACCAGGGCCCCGCGCTCAGATAGTAGGACTTTTTTGGTCTTCACTTATATTTGGCAGGAAGATGTTGCAAAAATCCCCTAAGTGCCAGGGGCCCCGCGCAATGTAAATCCGGCCCGGGAATAACATGTTTAGTAAGCGTAACCATCTATTGTACCATTTTTCAATAACGATTCACCTCCACCTCGCCAGTTTTTACGCACAAAATACTTAAAAAAAAATAGCTTGAGAAAATGCTCATTGAACAAATTATTGAATTTCAATTAAGGGGCTTGGGCCTAGCTGTACATGAACTCCTATAACTTGTTAACTTCATGACAAAACAAAAATCTTGAAGGAAAATATTCGAGTGCATTACTATTTACTGCAAAAATATTTCAGGAGGCAATGTGCTTTACTTACCCCTACATGGACCAAATCATCTACAATTAAAGTTTTACACCATAATGCAAGGTTTTAAACGTATTTTGGACTTTAATTGCAAGTAAAAGGAAGATTGAACAGTTAAATTATTTCGATTGGCTTTCAAATGTTAAAAATCTAGTTCTTTCAAATGGCTTTGAACAAGTGCGAAATGTGATCCAATGGGATTGAAATAGCTTTTTTTTCCAAAAACTTTCAAAAATCGCCCAGCGGCTGGAGGATTTGCCCCCAGACCCTCATAGCCACCGGCGGCTGGGGGCTCGGCCCCCAGACCCCCGTCTGTGATACATTTGAGTACAATAGCTTGCTCAACAAATCTCCTAAATTAGACACTTGCACTTTCTAACGATTAGTTTTCGCCCTCTCCGTTTACCAAAATCCTGGTTAAGTGCCAACAGACTACAGCTTCAGATCTAATCTACGATATCTTTGCCTCACAAGAAGCTCCTTTTTTGAAAAATTCTGATGACGTCATTGCATGTGATTTGTGGTTTGGGCCCCCCCATCAAAAATCCTGGCAACGCCTATGCCTTAGAGAGAATATTGCTAAATACTGGAACATTATGAACATTAAGCCTAGGTAGAGTTTACAATATTTGGTTGATTTTGGTATTCGTAGCAATAATACTAATAATTAGGCTATATCGTTATATCTAACCATGTACAGTGTACTACTGCGAATCGGTGCTAATAGTTTGCCTTCAAATACCTGAAATTTTGTCAAATGTTGTGAAATTGCCCAATGTCCAAATTTTGCCCATTCATATTTATCGGTACCGCTAAACTCTAATGCCAGAATGTAGTCTGAAAGTTTGCATAAAACACTACGTTTGAAGCAGTGAACTACCCAAGGTCCAAAATTAATGATTGCTCGAGACTAGTTGAAATCTGAAATCGCTTCGGGCAAGTTGTTTTTCAGCTTAACTTGCCCAACAAGCAAGCTAACAAATTACAGCATATTAAAAAGCATCAAACAAGATTATTTAGAGACGCATTTTAGGTCTGATTTTGTTGCAATAGAATAAAATATGTAGGTTGAAAAAGCTGCTGCTTGCTTTATTTTAGTTAAGCACTTAACAATCATCACAATTAACACTCAATCGCACGCAGATTTTTGGATACTCAAGACGATCTATGACATAAGGGCGCCGAGACGTAAATTGGCAATCTGCGCTAACATTTTCGTGCTTCAAAAAATAATTATGTAATTGGTCAATTTTTTATAACGAAAGAAACAAAATCGGTCAATTTTTTTAATAAACTGCAACAAGAAAAAATTAAAAAACAAAATGAATAAATTTTCTTAACTCTGAATAGTGACTGCTACATAGTTCACGTGCATTTGCTTTGCAGCGGAATAAAAGACTAATTACTATTGTTGGCTTAACAAAATACGTACAGCCGTAAAATGATGGCGAGTGAAAACCATCGTTGACCAGCTCGGCATTTTTTATTTTTTAAAAGAATAAATTTTTAACCCATGTTAAATTATTTTAACAAAACTCGAGCTTACATTCAAAAAATGTTCAAAACTTGACTTTCAAAAATTAAATGAAGTACCGGTACTCATTTAAAAATAATTAAGTTCATTTCTTTGATTATATAATTATTTTCTGAAGCACAAAAATATTAGCGCTTACCGCCGATTTACGTATTTGCGCCCTCATGTCGGGTTTCGTACTCAAAAGACGTTTAGCAAAATGCTACTTTTTTTTTTAATTTTCCCACGCTTGTCGCGTTAACCGCTGTTGCAGATATCACAAGTGCTACCCTGCAGTCCTGCACTGCATGAAAACAACATCAAGAATTTTGCAATGTTTTTGTTATGATTATTTCAAATGTTAGCTCCTACAACTTTTGCAAAAAATTTTGGCTTTCTAGGCGGTATAATTTTCCAATATTTGCGATTAAAAATGCGCTTGCAACAAACCGCAACATTTTATTGCAACAAGCTTGCAACAAACCGTGACGTGATAATTCAAATAATTACGATTAAAAAATAAATCTTTGCGTAATGCATGATTGGAAAAAGTTACTTATTACCAAGCATGATTGGAAAAAGTTACCTGCGTCAATTTAACATCTGACGTAACATTATGCACAAAAACTTGATTCGCGAAATAGGATACGCGACTACGCTTACTTTCCAAATTCAGTGCTTTGCTTTTTGCCAAGAAGTACATTTTACAAATTTTTCCAAAGTTAATTTCAAAACTTATTGTACTTTTTTTTGTTATTTTGGGGCAAATTAAAATTTTCTCGGGCAAGTAGACATTTGATATTTACTAGCACGACGAGCAAGTTGTTAAGAAAGTTAATTTTGACCCCTGCTACCGTATAGTTTTCAATAAAAAGTTTTAAGGTTTGGCATATATTCAAACCAGTGTTCCCAATCTTAATTTCACCACTTGCTTGGTTCATTTGATTCCTAAACCTCTTAATTTTGCAGCTTTTACTTAAAGAAAGAAAACATGGACTACCAATATCAATCCATGTAAAAACTGGATTTTGAAACAATAAGAGATTGTTTTAGACAATAATTTTTAACTTTTTGCATTAAATTTAACATGATATGCCCAATTCCAACTTGTTGTTTTAGCTTTACAAAATTTGTAAAGCAAATCAAAATAGCTTTACAAAATTTGTCCAAAAACTTCTCAAACTTCTCGATTTTTGCACCTTAGTAGGAACACTGGCGATAACTGATACAGGTATTGTCCAAATTTACAGAAATGGGTTTGCTAAAGTTAATCAAAAATCCGTCTTAGGCCTATCAAAGCCGAACGTTAGCTAGTAGTAAGTGTTGCTGGTGCTCAATGTTGGAAAAAACTGTCACAAAAAGTTTAAATTCTTGTTGATTTTCGCAACCTTTTTCATTCGCAGACAAAACTTACTCTTTCAGTTAAAAACTGCACAATTTTGTTCTAATTAGGTATAGTTATTGTCCAAACAATCAGTAGAAATTATGTATGTGAAAGTTACTGTTGCTGGTACTTTTATTCTGTCCTTATCACTTTTGTCTGAATTAAACGGATTCGATTGTAATACTCGAAAGCATTATGTACTGCGTACCGGTATAACTTGATACGTATGGTACCTTGAGGTAGATTCTGCCCTGAATGACTTGGCCTACTGGCAAATCATTTGGATTGTGTGTGAAACCCACCAACATTGGTTTTCGTAGTCTTGTAAAGTTCTGATTATTACAGACTATAAAAAAATACTGGTAACGACTTTTTAATCCAGCATATGGCATAGGTTAAGTTGAAATGAGATATATATGGCAAATTTATAACAGAAAAAAAAAATTACTGGAAGCTTAAAAGTGGCTTAGTCTGTTAAATGAAGTACAATATGAATTAAACAACGGAGTTTAAATGGCTTAAATGAAAGCAGAATTTTTGCAGTGCACCGATTCAACTTTTTATAAAATTGTGACTTCAAAAGGGTGGGTATCACATAAAATAGTACTACAGTACTGGTACTTTACTGAGAATGTACTGGCATTTCCGCTGGTACTAAAAAGTGTCGTGGTAGGTTTTACTACCGTACCAATGCACCTCTGCTAATGTTGATAGCAGCATAGGTTCATGAAACGGTGCAATTTGATGCCACGAGTAAAATCTAAATGAGCATACTATAAACAATTTGATCTGTTGTCTCGACAACAACAATGATCAAGATAAGCAACTTCTAAACGAGACAATTTGCATGAAACTGATACTTCAGGTAACTTAGAATGGGAATCGATATTTGATGATTCATATGAAAATTCTGAATCGGAAGAACAAGAATATGACATGTTGTTGGATAATGTGAGATTGCTTAAGCCTGTTGAAAGTGGTTTAGGATGTGTTAATCTGAATTAGAAAAGGCTACATGCAGTGTGTCAAACAGCAAACATGTTGCATATGATATTAAGCCTTCTCCCAATGTAACTCAAATTATTGCATCTTGGGCTTTAAATGAACTTAGCGTTCCCAAAGCATCACTTTCAAGATTACTTGGAAGGTTAAAATGTGTACATTGGAATTACCAGCTTCATTCAAACCTTTACTACCTTTTCCCAAGCTAAGTTTTATCCCAATGATGCAGGGTGTGTATGAGCATTTTTACAACTAGCTTACTTTGGAAGAAGTATTACATCATTTCTATTGACATTTACAAGGGACAGTTGACTATTCAATGTTATCAAACATTGATGAATTGCCTCTTTTTCAATCACCAGACTTAAAACTATGCCCAGTATTAATCACGGTCTATGGAGTTAAAATGCTACCATTATAAGCTGGCATATACTCGACTGAAAAAGCAAGGAACCGAAACATGCCTTACATGATTTTTTTAATGACTTAATTGCTCTGAAATCATCCAGCATAAAATGTAGCAATGTAGAATTTAAAATGGTTAATAATGGCACTTACGTTTGCGAAGCTTCAGCACGTAAATCTTCAAAGAAAATAAAATCACACACTGCATATTGTAGTTGTGAAAATTGCACAGTTGTTGGAGAATATGATTCGTATTCAAAACATATATGTTTTTTGCAACGAAATTGCGAGCTTCAAACAGATGAGAACTTTTATCTTCGATCAAATAGATACCACCATATTGGAATTTCAATATAAACAACTTTAGGCTGTAACATGGTTGATGGCATCCTTATGGTGTATATGCACCATTCCTGCCTGGGAGTTACTAAGCGCTCATTGTATTGGTGGAAGGGTGTAAGGGCTGTAACGCTGTAAGAGTTAGTATCTTCTTGTTAGTACTGAAATTTTCGGACTATAAGCCACACATGACTATAAGCCGCTATAAGTGTCTTTGCACACAGAACAGCTTAGCATAGATCGCATTGCACACTCTTGAAGAGAAATAAAGACCATAATAAAAAGCTGTCATTTGAACAATTAAACGTTGCTATTTTACTAAACCAAAGATCAACCGGAATTTCGCTGTAAAATTCCAAAATAAAACGCCAATATTTTGTTTTGAGGACTTATGGCAAGAAAATGAGCAATTTGCGGGCTAAAAATGGCTGGTATGCAAAAATCAGGCTATTTTTAATAAAAACGTTTGAAAGCTCAATGAAGTTAATTACAAGTAACAAATTTTGCATGCAGTAATTCGCAAACTAACTTTCGTAGGATCTTATACAAAAAATAATCCACATTGGAAACGTTGCTAAAGTTGCGCATTGAAATTGCGCTTGTTATTTCTCTGCAGTCGGTTTATAATTGTACAAAACTAATTGTGTTTTATCTTTTCTGCTCTTGCTGTGTTCACTGTCACGATATACCCCGAATTCGTAGAGGACTCGAACATGCCCAACAGAGCTTTTCGGCCATTTTGGCGGATATGCATTGCAAAACTACAAAAAAATCACGTCAGCAACAGTAAAAACAAAAAAAATGCTGCTAGTTCTTAAATCAGTTAGCAATTACTTGATTGGCTATCGTATAAATTTTAATGAATAAATTTGTTGCTCTTCACCTAGTTACTCACTGTAGTCATGTACAAGGCTCGTATACCAGTCAATGTACTCATAATATGAAATAAAGAGGGCAATGAAGGCATTTTTGCCCGAGTCTTCATCAACTAAAGTTCTCTTCTAATTGCAAACAAATTATTATTAATCATTAATTTTACAGGCAAACTTTTAATTACTAAATTTTTTGCGGAAGCTTCAACTCCTCATCCACTAAATGCGATTTAAAGCTAAAAGCTTGGTAACATGTTTCAATTAAGGCGTTAAACGGGCATTACAGTCGAAAATTTCAAAGCTGAAATATTGGTCATTTCGCACTCTCCTGTTGATATTTTTTTGTGTTAATTTTGATGTAATGATTTATTTTCGATGTCATTTTTGATGTAGATTATTTTTTAAATAATTGAACATTCAATCACCAAAATTATATTCACTTTTTCCTTGAAAGTTTTTTCCCAACTCCAAGCACTTTTCTTAGCTCCATTTTTAAAAATTGGATCTAAAATTTTTTAAATTGGTGATTGTCGACTATATACTGCGTACAATTAATACTAACGTTATCATTTGCTTACCGGATTTAGCTTAAGGTCTCCATCGAATAAATTTTTCAAGTTAGCTCCTGAAAAAATTTTTTTAGTAATATCAGCAATCTGTGTTACTCGTACTTACTTTCGCTGACATTGTGAGGCAAATTTAGCTTTCATACAGTATATTCTGTAGTATTCGGCAGCGACGGCACCGCATCGCATTCAACGCTTTTGTTTGGAATTTTAGATGAAGACTTGGTAAAACTCGCGCGAGTTGTTCTACAGCTAAATGTAACTAGGCAACTGAAGAGAGAGTGTTTTTCAGCTTGAAGTATGCCATGAACGATTTGAGAACGCGCTTATCCGATGAAGCTGTTGACGCCATTTTTGTTTTTCGCTCAAAATCTGCATAAGCTTTCAATAAAACAGTTTTATAAGAACTCGTTAATGTGAAAATGGAGCTAAGGTTCTATCCAGTTGTCAAACCTTACTGCTGTTAGGTTTAGTTTCTACTTAGTATTTTTTCAGCTTAACTAAAATAGTTTGTGCAGTACTGTACTTAAAGTTTTAGTTTAATTTAAAGGTTCCAACATGTGATCGTGTATTGTCATTTGCGCATTATTTATTCATTTCCAGGTTGCAATATGCATTTTATCACGAAACTTCAAATCAAATCAAATATTTCGTTATTCTCGCCGTATTACGCCGAAGTTTGTGACGAGTTTGCTGGCCGATTTCCGCGTCATTGCGCCCGGCCAACACAGCTCCTTTCGATGAAATGTTGCAGCGGTGGCGAGCCGTTGGCAACACTGTGTCTAATTTAACCAGCCAAAGATTTGAACTTTGGACCTCCCGCTCCAGAGACAAACGCGTTACCGCTCCACTACGATTTTGATTTATTAGCAAAGTTAAGCCCCGTTTTCATTCACATAAACTGGTTCTTATCAAGAGTGTACTGGTTTTGTATTGTTTCAAAGCAACTTTTGGTTCATCTTGGTTTGCAAATATGGTTAAATAAAAGCTTTGTTAATATGCGAACTGAGTGCTAAATTGTAGGCAATGAACTTTAATTACTTAATCGAAAAAATTGATAATCGCACAAATAATCACTAGTAGCTGCGATTTTATTCCATCGAAAAATTTAAATCATCGCAAAAAAAATCCCATCCATATTCTTTTACACTACTCAACATCGCTTCGCAAAATCGCATCGCAATTTTCTCGCGCAAAAAATATCTTAAAAAGTCATCAATGGGATTGCCATCCCTGGTATGCGGATAGCGTGGAATTAAGTCGACAACGTGGCCGAATGTGTAAACGCGTGGTTTTTACTACGACCCTGATAGTATGATCTAGGTTCAACCCTCAGCCTAGTCACGTTGTTTCGTCCTTAGATAAGACGCTTTACGATGTTCATCTCTGCTTGGTGGCTTTGAACAAGCAGCAAATTCAGTGGACAAGGATCCAAAAACATTAACAGGAACATTGGATCACTGGAAACTTCTAAGCAGGTGCAGATTCCTCCAAGCGCGAAGTAGTCAATGCGATGAAAAGTGTGCAGATCGTCCAATTGTTAGGATCTGACGCTGTCCGGTGACAGCAGGATAAATTTGCGCAACAACAACAACAATTTCTTAACAATTACAACATTATTTACAAGAAAACTTCAAAATAATGCTGTCAGAGCAATACTCAACAGTACCTACTTACTGTAATGAAATGGTTACTCGCAAATAGTGAGGATCAAAGGCAGACGTTTAAGCAATTCGATTAAATTGCAGCATTTTAAATGTAATATGCCTGATAACTGTGTTACGTTTCATTATCGCACACATACGAACATACTTTCTTCTGAATCCACTCTCAGATAGGCTCGGTCATGTTTTAGCATAAGCAACTCCAAAATGGTTTTGTCCGGAACCCTGTACCTTTTGCTAAGGTCCCGGATGGTTTTAGTACTTTGTTGTTTGGATCTCCCGCAACGCAAATACTAGCAGAAATAAAAAGAACTACCCTAGTTTATGTTTTGCATCTTTATTCTCTGATTAGGGGCATTCACACAATGCCATTTAAAATCAGGTTTACTATGACTACTTGGCTATCACTATCTTGCACAGAAGAGAAGAAATGAATTGACAGGCTTGAAGTTTGGGTTAATTTTTGCTTGTTTATTTTCCGTTTTAATCAATCAAAAAGTAGTGCTTTCCTCTAGTCGAGGACAGAACATTTTGGAGGACTTGTAGGCTTCGAGGCCAAAGACTTCAAATTGTATCCTCGAGGACTCCACCTATGATTATTATTATAATCGCTAATGGAAATCGGCGCAAAAGTGATATTCTAACCAATTTTGACAATTTGCAAAATACGAGTATCTTCACAGTCCAAATAAATCAAAAAAAAATTCAGCTGAGTATGCAAAGTCTTTAGTAAAGATTGCGATTTTTTGAACAAACCAAACGAGACCTATAAGTTCAGATTATCGGTAAGCGCTTTATGTTTTAGCAATTTTTTGTTGCATTTATGATCTCCAACAATTGAGCAACATATTGCAAAATTGCTGTTGAAACGATCAACTGTTTTGTTCAGTAAGAGTGTCTGATTGTTTTGTATTGATTTACTTGAGATGTTACAGTTAGTAGCCTTCATTGCATGGAGATTATGTTGCTTTATTTTTTCACGTCTAACAAGTTTTTGCGCAATATTATGCTTATTGCTGCAAGCTGCAATAACTGGTGTAATCGTAGCAAGTCTTGAAGCTTTGTACCCCCGAAGCGCTTTCTTTTTTCAATTCTCCTGTTCAAGCTCCAGAGAGCACTGAAAAATCAGACAATGTGACGTCTCCATAAGAATTCTAAGCGAGCTCAAAATAGTTAACGCCAATAATTCGATAGCGGACTAAGATCATAAGCGAAGTGTTGTGCAATGTTTTTAAATTTTCTAACTTCTGGTGTTTGGTGCCTATGAACTTCTAACAGCAAAAAAACAATTCACATTCACTATGCGTTATTAAAAAATGATAAAAACTGGCCAAAAAGTACAATCAGCAGAATGCATAATGTTTTTCAACTAAAACAAAAAGAAATAAATAAAAATCAGTTACCAAAATCGGACTAAGATCATGAGCGAAGTGCCGTACAACATTTTTCAATTCTATAATCTTTGCTGGTGTTTGGTGCCAATGTCTTTCTGAAATCAAAGAACTAATTCACCCTCACTATGTGCTTTTAAGTCGTGACAAAACTGGGCAAAAAATACATTCAACCGAATGCATAATTTTTTTCAGCTAAAACGAAAAGATACAAATCAGTAATGCATAAAATAATGACTTTTTAAAGTAGTAGTCCTATAAAGGTGCATTTAAACAGCATTCTTGGTTTCTACCAGCTAATGAACATTTTGAATTGAAAATCTTTTTGATGCGTACTTCAAAAGTTATGTAAAACATATGGTATTATGCAACTTCTTTTTTGGCAATATAATAGCTATATCGCATAACCAATCACGGCATATGCTAAACATCGCTAATAAAGCAAAGAATCAATGGTTTGAAATAAGCTCTGTTCGATTATCGTAATTCGGTTGGTTTTAATTATCTGTAAAAGCTAAAATATATTGACTTCATGATGGTATTCAAGCAAAACGTACATTTATATATATCAACCGCAGAAAAAAGGCAAAATAAATCATTAACAAATACAGTAAAACGAGATCATACAGAGTCAAATTAATACTTTTATAATATCAATTTCAATACTGAAGAACTGAAGCACTGTTCAAAATACATAATTTTCAATAGTATCAAAACTTGCGGTGTACGTCTACTGTAATAACGTGGTTTTAAGGCTTTAAAATCTCTAAAATGTAAACACTGCACTAACTGTGAAGTGTGTAGATTTGTCTTAATATACAAAAACTTTAGTCATACAGTCATACGAGCGATATTTCATTGCAATCAATTTTTGATCTGGAAGAAAAATTCCAATGCAAAAGCTTTTGAAGGTTCTGATTGCGTCCAACCATGACAAAAGAATATGATATCGAATGGAAGTACTAGTATTTCAAAGAATGAAATCATTTTAGTGCACAAGTCGCCACTAACTTGAAAGAATCAAGTCTGCTCAAAAATTTAGATTCAAATTTGTACTTAGATGAAAATTCACTGATTTTTAAAGAATTATGATTTAAAACTACAGCGTATAAAATATATAAAAAGTGGTATAAACCAAAACACTTTCGGTAGTTTTGCTTGGAATGACCAAACTTTAACGCTTAAATGAAATAATTAAACCGCTAATTACACTAAAAAAAATAACGGAGGTAAGCGCATTTTTTGGCCAATTTTCATCAGCAATTTTTATTATTTTCCGCAAAATCGATAAAGCTGAGCTGCAGTAAACATGTTTCCATTGCAGTTTCGAACTCTACGGTAGATGAATTTTGGTTGGTTTGGTCCACAACAACGTGCATAAAACAAGCCAGTATGAATACAACCAGCAGCAAAATTTGTAACTTCGTTAGACGTCGTGATATAAGTGTGGGAAGGCGATTGGCAGGCAACTAAACAAAATAAAAGAAATAAATGAGTACTTATTGAAGTTGAGCTATATTTTTCTATTACTATGAGTGGTGTAGAATTTATTTATTATTTTGTTGATGTGTTTTTTTCCCTATCTTAGACTCACAAAACAATACATCACCAATGTAGAATATACCTTAACTGTTACAATAATTCCAAAAACCACTTTTTACTTGAATCTGGGACATCTCCTTGGCTACAGTCTTCAACAAATGTTAAAAGCTACCGAGATGACCTTAGACAAAAACTAGTCGCAAATTGAGTGTGATTGCGTAAGGTAATTAGCTTAACATCAAGCAAATATAATTACCTAAGGCAATCACACTCAATTTGCGACTAGTTTTTGTCTAAAATCATCTCGGTAGCTTTTAACATATTTTGAAGACTGCAGCCAAGGAGATGTCCCAGATTCAAGCAAAAAGTGTTTTTTGAATATGCAAAAAGTAGTATAGATCTTAAATAATTAAAATGATCATTAGAGAACTGTTTTTTTGGCAAAAATCATGCAATTCTAGTTTTCAATTTTTAAAATTAAGCAGTCTAAAATAATTTAAATTGATAGTACTTTCTATTCTTTGATTATTTTGTGGAAGCATCAAAAATCAGTATATGGGCCTATTAGTTTGACTGTTTTTGCTCCTATTTTTATCTTTCTTCTACTATCTTTCGATATCGTACCACAAACTCCTGGAAATATTGTGATGTCGTCCACAGCAATGTCACTTTTAGAGCCACTTCCAACCACTCCTTCCAATCGAAATGCGACTTCCTGAAACCAAACATTTCTTAGATTAACACTTTTTTTTATAAGAACTGGTTATTTTTGATTTAAGGTTGGCTGTTCTTAAATTTCCTCACACTTTGTGCCTCATTTGTTCTTAAATTGTGCTTAACTTTATTAAAAAATAAGTCGACACAGATTTATTCTCACTTGGTTTGGCGTTATCGTTTTTGTTATAAATCCTGATTACTGTTAGACAAATCTCTAACAGCAATATGGAAAAGATAAAAAATACGGCTGATTACTTTCAAACGCTTAATAATTGTTTGCGCTGGTCCTTGTTCTTACTGCAGTTATAGTTTTGCTAAACGTAGTATTGTTTTTAACTTGTTCTTAAATCTTAAACAAAACTGAGCCTCGTGTCTTTATTACATTGTTCTTGTAACAAATACAATCAGAAAAGATCAATTTCTTCTGGACAATCAAGTCTGCAAAATATTGTTTACTGTACAATGTTTACGCGTGAAGTCATCACGCAAATTATTCAAAGACTATTCAAAGAATTTTCAAAATTGTCATTAATCATTCAGTTTGGTTTAAGCCCAAAGATCCGAACCTATTTCACAAACTTGGTGGAGTAGCTCACACCTATCCCCCACCTTCGTGTAAAATGCGGTTGAATAATGAGTTACCTTTGCACAGTTTTCAGGAACGAAGTTAGTATTTCGTAGCAGCCATCTCTTTCCACTGCCCCCCGTAAATTCGGTCATTAGGGGACGCAGGCGAGTGTTGTTTTGTAGAATCTGCACGTTTCTTACAACCAACTTTCCAGTGTTAGCCTAATAAACATTAAATCACAAAAAGTTATAATTGATGTTAGATATTGTGAAACTGTTGAACTTGACTGAAGAAAACTGTTGAAAGCAGTATAATGGTTTCTTCCTAAATGAAGAATTTTCACTATAAAAGTGATATAAAAAAGATTTGTGGTATTGTAGAATTCGTTGTTCGTTAGAAAAAATACTTTTTTTTTGGTGATTGGCTTAAATATAACATTGCAAATTTTACACCAACGAAATTTACAATAACGTTTGGTTTTCATTTTGTGCATCTAATGTAGATTATACCTAAATACAATATAATTTACTGTGATTTGAAAAACTTACTATGCCAGTTATTTGAATGTCACAGGTTTAGTGATTCCAGATTTAAACATGTTTGTTTGCTTAGTCTAACAGTTGGTATAATATGATAATATTATTTTTAAATTATTTCTTGAACACCGAAGTCCCTTTCACACTATAGCGACAATAACAGTCTCATTAATGTACACAAAATTAAACCTTGCTTACCCCATACATATGATAGTTGATTTGTAGACAGTATTCATAAGCTGGCATGAAATAAGTTTGAAGAGCAGCAACATTGTTTTCAGTTCTTGGATGGCTTGACTCGATAAACATATAATAACCTGAAAAAAAGATTAATTTAAAACAAGCGCAACATTGGTGATCGACCACAATTTCAGCTAAAGAAACAGTCATCGCTGAAAATATTGGATTACAATATCGGGATGATAAGATACCGGCATTGTTAATTCACCTTTAAATAACAATGGTCCAGTTTAAATAGTGATGCAAATCAATTTAAACTAGTTTAAGCGTAAACACTCAAACAAAAGCCTAAATTTAGATTTCAAACTAAAGTTATGAAGTTATACCTTTTCATTTATTTTTAAAATTTAAACTAAACATTTTACAATTTCTACCTCGTCCATTAGTTTTATCTCCATCCGGGCCTGTTTGTGATGATGGTGTTGATCCCCGTTGTCGTGTCCAGTCAAAGTCATCACCCGTTAGCTGTTTCCATCCGCACATTCGATCATTTCTTATAGTTTCCGGAAGTACGTAGGCACCCAAATCGTCAGGTGAATTTGAGACTTCAGGTGAAGTTGGGATTCGGGAAGGTGTGTTCTCGAACGTACAAACTGCAACAAAGCAATTTGAATAATTCGGTACGAGTTGCTAAACCATATCAAACGCGAACGATAGTACCTTTTTTTTTCTGCAGAGCGCTTGCTCTCTACCAAGAACGAACTCGAGTCGAGAGCCAAAGCATTATAAACCCAACGATACAAAATATCCTTCCAACAAGGTCACAAAAAAATGCACAGATTGGCCTGATAAGAAGAGTTCGAAAAAAAAAATGAAAAAATAAAAAATGCCTAGGATGTTTTCCGAAACTTATGAAAAAAACGGTATCGTACATTAAGATAAACACAAAATTAAACTATACAGTTATTACCGATTGTGTTTGTCGCTTATCAATTTTTAACACAATGTGTATACAATAATTTCAAACATCAGAATTTACTTACGAGGCATAGCTGACCATATTTCCCTTCCATTTGTTGTAGTAGGAGGTGGTCTAACAGTAGTAGATGGGGTTGTCGTGGTCACAGGTCTTGCTGTGACTCTTGGTGTTGTTGTCGTAACTGATCTTGTTGTAGTTCTAGTAAACTGACACCGACCACTAGTTATGTTGATGTCATCAAGTGCAATATCACTAGAGGATGTACTTCCAACTCTTCCATAAAATAGAAACTGTATCGATTTTGACCGATCAATCGAGTTGTATTCAAATTCAGCTCGATGCCATTGATCTCTCTGATTTCTTTGCGCCATCCATCTAACGCGCGTTGCACCGCCAACTCCCTCTTGAGATAACACCGATAGTCTTCCGACATCAGATCCAAACATGTGATAAAAGAAAGTGACACAGTATTGACCAGGTCTCAAAGGTGGAGTCGACAATCTAGCCTCGTCATTTTCCTGTCGAGGCCTCGATGCTTCAATGTAAATGTAATAACCATTGGCGGTTTTCTAAAAATATTTGAATGGCTGTAAACGTTTGTACAGAAATCTTATTAAGTCCTATTCACCAAAATCAATCCAAGCTTACTAAAACATGATGAGAAGTTAATGTAGTCATTATTTACTGGTTTTTCTCTGTGGTGTTCCATCAAATCAAGATGAATTTGTCTGTTCTCGTTTTATGAAAATTTAACAAGCTCATCAATGCTAAGCAAATAAATACACTTGTAGCATTTGCCTGTCCATTTTCGAGTATAATTTTCAAGACTTTGTCTGATAAATGATTGCCCTTATATATAGAATTGTTTTCAAGAATGCAGACTTTGTATTTTAATCTACCTGAGTATTGTCAATGGATGGCCCAGTTCCTTGAGACGGTGTTCTTCCTCTTTGACGAATCCAATCAAATTGGTCAGAACGTAATTGTCGTAATCTACACAAATTGCTACCAGTCTCAAAATTGCACGAAAATCGGTCGTTTGAAGCAGGTGCTGGAGTTGGCTGAGGTCTAAAATCTAAACCAAAATCACATGATGCAAATTAATGCTTTATCTCAGCTGTTTTTATGCATAAATTTACATTCGATTGCACAATGGATCTTTCCAAACCCAGATAATGTAGTCATCAATGCCATAAATTTGTGATTGCGCTCCGGTTTTGCTTTTAGTAAATGCTTTCCGCATTTGATTTTATTGTAATTTGTAAAAGCAGTATTTCGGTTTACACCAACCCTGCTATAATGAGATTTGAAATTAAGCATAACTTGACTTCAAGGAAGTGCTTTGATAAACTTTACTTTTGTTCAATTAAAATTTTATTCTAACTTGAAATTATTTAGTGTGGAATTAGTTTGAAATACCATGGTGTGTGGGGTGGGGGCCTCGTGACTGTGTTGATTAAAGAAACGAGGACGTTATTCATTTAAGACATTCTTTTGTTTTCTTTCTTTCTAACTCTCAACTTTCAAATTTTTGAGTTTTCGTAGATCATAGTGATACTTTGTAACATTACCCCGGATAAAGGTTTCCTCATTCGCACCGCGCCTTTTATGTTTGAGATTAAAAATAGTCAAATAAAGCCGAAGGAAACACAAACGATCAATGGATAAAAGTAAAACAATGGTTTGCATTCAGTGTTTTTTCGCAATTGCATACTGCAGTTAGAGCTAAAAAAATAAAACTCAAATTTGGCTGTTACTTACCGCATGCTTTGTCAGTAATTACAATATCATCGATTGCAATGTCGCTTTTAGATCCATTTCCAACTGCAGCTTCGATTATTAGTCTAATATGAGAATTTCCAGTAGGCCTATTTTTTGCTTCATCTTCCTGCAAAAAATGTCAGCCATTTTTAAAGTTGCTCATTTTTAAAAGCAAGCAATTTAGTAATAAAATTTAACATGAAAGCACGTATAGTTCGTACCGTTTATTATATGGAATTGCTTTCATAAGCAAATTGTTACCAACACTTATGCTTAGTAAAGTTTACCTCTTTTTCCCCGAAATTGCTTTCAGGCAGCGCCTGACATACGAAATCTATGAAGTGAAGACTAAATTAATTCACTTTTCGCATTGAATCTTTATCTATGAATGTTCTTACTGTTAACATATTCAGTACCTGCAGAACTTTTTCATTACAGCATTATTTTCCTTTTACATTATACAAAATGGTTTTGCAACTTAACGTAAACTTCAGATCAAAACTACAACCAAAAAATTTTTTAAATTTTGAAAGAAGTTTTTAAGAAAAGTTTAAAGCCTACATTAACCTTCACATATCACAAAATTGTTGTTGTTTTCCGGATTAAAGTACATCAATATTTGAACATTTTGTGTTACTGAATAGGCTTTAAAACAAAGTTTACAATGTTTTGTAATATTTTCACCGGCTTACTAACGTAGCAAACAATACAACTAAAACACGTACTGAAACTACCTCATCCCGTTTTTGAGTATCGATTGTAATATTAGCTGTCATTTGCCTCCATTCATTTCCTTTGCTTCCTTGGATTTGTCTTACTCGGTACTTAACACCTTTAATTTCTTTGTAAACCTGTAAACAAACACCAAACTGAATTCAAAAATAAAATCCTTTAATCAATTTAAACGATATTACAAAAACTAATTCACAGTAAACATGACTAAAACCAGACAAAATATGCTACAAATGCAATGAAAGTAGGATTGTAAGACGTGATGTCTCTGTGAAACATTAGATTATATAGTTCTGCCTATTTCACTTCAGGAATAATGTTTAAAACTAATTATTGAACTAATATTATTATTTTTCAATAGCCGCTCACTTATTTGCCCTAACATTCCTTGAATATTGCACTTTGGTCTTTTTTAAATCATATTTTGTCTCTTTTCTGAGGCTGCTTTACTTGAAGACCGAAACGTCCATTCGCAGCCATCTCTTGCTGTCTTACAGACATGGATAGAACAGCTATGAAATACACTTGTAATTTTGTACTATTTTTTTTGTGCAGTAGATGTATCCGAAAAATAAAATTTCACTTCATTTTGAAGATTTGTTTAAGGAGCAATTAAAGCTCAAATTCTGTGTATGTTGTTTCTGACGCCCTCAAAACAAAGAGCAGATATTCTGCGTATAATAACCAGCTTTTGCATGAAACGTGATAATCTTTGTAAGAATTTGACTTTTATGTAACAAAAATATCAATTTTAACATAAGAAGCTACTTATCTCGTTAATTATTTGCCAATACAATCAAAAGAAAAGCATAAGAATAAATTTTTGCATATTATTTAAGCATCACAAACTCTTTTATTTTTCGATCTTACAGTATTATTGAGGTTACCGCTAATCTGCCGATGTTTCGTCCATCCATGTGATACCACATGGTAAAGCAGTGAGTTTCGTACGTTAACCGAGGAGATTCCAGCTGAGCAACATCTCCTGTTTTCCGCGGATGGGAACTTTCAATGAACATGTAGTAACCTGCAAATTTAATGAATTATCAAGGTTTAAGTAAGTTTAGAGTAGTTTGGGTTAAATATATAGTCATTTCTTTGCTCATGAAGTATATACATTTATCCAAATACCTACAACTAATGTCGTCGTATTGGTGATTGACACCATGTGCATGCTGTAAATGAAATGGCGGATAAGTGTAAGCGATTGCCCAAAAATACATTGGACTTGCCTATAATTTGACCAAATTACAGAAAAGCAGCGAAATTTCATAGCAAAATAAAATAATTAGCAATCGAGTTCAGCTCCGGTCTGAGTGTCTAGCAAATTTAACAAATCAAGCAAAGATCACAGCCTACGTTTGCGCGTCCAGCACCGAAAAATTCTTCGAAATTCCTTAAAAAATTCCTAATGTGCTAATTGTTATTGCTGACGGTAAATATTTAAAATGTAAGCGTCTATTGTCATCAAAACTTCACCTGTTCTAGATGTATGGTCTCTAGAAGGCCCACTGCCTGAAGTTGGTGTTGCTCCTTTTATTCGAGTCCAATCGAAGGCGTCGGATTTTGCTTGAGTGAAACCGCACAAGTCTCTGTCGAAGGTGCAATTTCTTCCTAAATTGAACGGTCGAGAGTAATTTTTCCCGATAATGTTAAGAATCCTTATTGTCATGATGTTTATAAATTGAATCTATCATTTTAATGAGCTGCAAGTTTTGCTTACTGTATTTCACCATTCAAAGTTCGTAAGCATTTTTAGAATATCAAACCTGCTTCTATAAAAAAAAAACTTTTTATCAATAAAAAAATTTGGAAATATTTTCTGAGAAATTTTGAAATCTCTGAAAATTCAATAATTTGGTTATGCATCGATAAATCCCGAGTCAGAACAGCATCAAAAAGTTCAGACTCAACTTTCAAATAGCGAATATTGTGAAAACCAAAAAAGGTTTGAAATAATAAAAAATCCGCTTTTATTCAATTAAGGAACTACAATGAGTTTTATGAATTGCTAATGTAGATTTTGTAAATAAAGAATTGCGTTTTTTTGGGCAATCAAAGGAGAAATTCGTACTTGGAATAATGGGTCCTTGTGTTGGTGCTGGTGTTGGAGGGGCAGCATTACAGCTTCCAGGATTAATTTGAATGTCGTCTATTGCGATGTCAGATGTTGAAAATTGCACAATACCTTGCCAATAAAATTGCATGTACTGAAGATAAAAAAAATAATAGTATTAATTACGATCATGATGATAATATCCCGGGCAGTTGCCCGAGCAATATCGCTTTCGTCTCTCGAGAGGAGATGTAAGGTTTAAATCTCGGACCTGTCAAATTGGACACAAAGTTGCCAATGGTTTGCCACCGCTGCAATACTTCTTTGAAAGGAGCTGTGTGCCAGGTTTTAATGACGCGGAGATGGGCCACGAAAACTTGGTACAATCTTCGGTGTAATACAGCAAGAATCATGAAAGATTTGATTAAATTTGGTAGCGATAATACATTGATAACAATAATCTCTCCATATTGAAACTTTCAGTATTATCAATAACCTTACAAAAACAAAAAATTGAGCTTACTTCAACTTTGGATGCTGGTCTGTAAATATGTTCTTCAATACGCCACCGATTCTTCTGGTCTCCGAATTTTTCCCAAAGAAGTTTTTCGTTTCCGTTTTTCTGGCCTCTTACTTTTTCAAACGCAAACAAACGTAAACCACCCATTCCGCTTCCATACATATGATAGCTGAACTTGACGCATAACCTAAAACTTCGTTTGAACCAAGGTGAACGAATGATAGCATCGTTTCTATAATACGCAGATGCGGCATTCAAGTAGATGTATTGCCCTGAAAATTATCAAACATCGATCAGTGCACAAGATGAAAGGAAATAACACTATTTTAAAGTAGAAGCAACTTGTTAACGCGAAAGCTTATTTTTAGAGTCAGCCTAATTACTGTACAGTGTACAATGTATTTGCACATTAGTTATACAGAATAAGTTACTTATAATTTTTTCATTTGGTGCGTCTTTTTAATCTAAATATGACTTTCAGCGAAGTCCACCGTGTAATAAGCTTTATGAACTTTTTGGACGGAACTCTTCAGGAGCGATCTTTGTATGATTATGAGTTTAGTCTGCCGGAAGAGTAAAAGTTCTGTCCGAAAATCTCATAGCAAAGGCTTTTTGAAGTCACTTTTGCTAAAAGTCATATTCACATTTTGCTCCAACATAAAGTTGCTTTTTTGTTTATATCAAGAGTTGAAAATAATAAAGCTAAGTCTGTGGTAATTGCTTCTAGTTAATTATATGGTAAATTGATATTGAAGGTTTTTGAAATTTGACCTACCTCTACCCGAAGTATGGTCTCGCGTAGGCCCTGTATGACTTGTACTAGTTGAACCACGACGACGTTCAAAATCGATATCATCTAGTTTATCTTGAGTCATTCCGCACATGTTTCGATCAAAATTACATCGAAAATAGTTAGAAAAAGTCGTAATTGCAGGAACTGGAGGCTCAGTTGGAATTGGAGGAGGTGGGTTTCCTTTTCGTGCAACTAAAAAAAAGCAATAAAAGCGCTGAATTATTATCATTGTTAGCTTCACGAAATACTTAATATTTTCTACTTGGACAATGAATTAAAAAAGGTTTGCAGCATACGCACAACACGTTAACTATATTGGCAATCAATTGTTTGTGTACTTTTTAGCATATAGGCTACCAGTACGGAAGTCTAGAATTCATAAAGTATTGTTAACATTAGCTTTTGTAAATCTTTTAATTCAAGAAAGTCAATGATCACTGTTCAACTTTAAAAACCTGCATCATATTTTTTCTGCTCTTTAGCAATAAAATGATCTCTTATTTAAAAAACCTCCACAATAATTTCTATTCATGAAGTCTGCAACAATTAATTTTTTTCACAGTAATATTTTTGCAATAATTGAAGATCCTCGAACAAAATGTTCGAGAGCAACGTAAGACTAGAACGTAGCAAATTGCATAAATTTTAAGTTAGAAATATAAAGTTCTCTTCAAGCTCTTCGCTTTAACTTTCATCAAGCGATTTTTTTATTCAGAAAAATTGTCGTTCAACAATTTACTGAAACAAAAAGGAATATTTATTTGATGGTGGTTGAGTAAACATAATATACTGCACTGTGCACATTTTAGATTGCGGAACTTTAATAACTTAGAAGCGATTTTTTACTCGTAAATTGTTACTTTGTTTTAAATCAAATTTATAGTGTATAGACACACCTTCTTCAAATGAAGCATTAAATCCTTTTCTTTGATTTCTTGCATCGCTTGTAAAAATGACAAACAGAGTTCTTCCCGTACTTGTGATTGAAAGGTCGGATTCCGTGCCGCAAAGTCTACGTAATACAGGTGCTCCGCCGTTTTGTCCATTGTGCACCACAACAGCATCCAACTCGCACAATTTTGATTCTAAAAACCGGTTTGATAATATTTTACGTTATTGTTACTGCATTTTTGTAGCCAAATATTATAAAGCATTATACTGACTCAAAGTATTCTTGATTTCAGTTTGCTGGTGTTTTTGTTTTTCCTTTATCAATTCATTGCTGTATTTACCTTGGATATCAATCGTGTCAAATGTCAATCGAACGTATTTTCCTCGTGCCGCGGTTATTTTCCATGTGCAGTGAGCTTCAACGGGATAGTTTCGTGGATAATTTGGAGATTGAAATCTTCCTGTTTTTTGGTTGTTGAAATCTTTACCGCACCTTGTATAAGTTCCGGGTTCTGTAAAATAATAAAGCAATGGAGTTATGGAAAAAAATCAAAAATCACACAATAAAAATATTCTAGCAAAATATTTTATACGTTTTATATTAAAATAATAATATAGATGTATCATTCGCTCTTAAAAAATAGCATTATTTAGACTTTTTTGACCAATAACCATTGAATTTTATTATTTTCAACAGAACTGTTGTTTACAACTTCACATTTTATGGATGACATATTAAAATATGCTCTGGGTAGAAAGACCTATTTTCAGGAGCCAAATGAATAAAACTTGTTGTAGTATCAGCATAAAGCATAGATTTTATTGAAATTATGATCTGCAATAGTTTGGTGATTTTCGTGTCTTTAGTTTTTGCAACTATTCTTTACCTCAGGTTCAGCAATACAAAAAACATCGGGAAGCCTATGAATGACCGCGTATAAGGCACAGTTTAAAGGTGGCAGCTAAGATATAATTCGGGACTGGCCTTACAGAAGGGTTCGGGCTAGATGAAGACTTCATTCAGGCATCAACGCAATTATTAGTACAATATTATTATTATTTCATCACAATTCATCAAAAAGTCGTTTTACTTAGTCAAAGCAGACAAGTTGGTTTAAAGAAAGTGTAATTACCGAATACGTTTTTTGACCTAATTTAACTTTCGAGCGTTTTTGGGCCTGATTTGGACTTCAAATTATTTTTTGGGTTCCGGTCGTGTTCGGGCTTGAACTAATTGGCCTATTTACAACTCTAAAAGGTTTTTATGCAACATATGGCAAACTTACAACGTCTTAAGCTCTTTAAAACTAACAAAATTTACGATGTCGTAACTCTTACAAAACGTTGAACAATATGGTTCCTAGTCGCCCCGCAGGTACAATTACTTACTGCAATCGTAATAGTATTTAATTTCCTCAATGTCATAAGCACTCAATTGATAAAGGAATCCAATGGTAGGTTCAGGTTTTCTTTTGGGATATATCTAAGCAAAAAAAAACCTTATATTACCGAAGTTTCACTTTGTCCGTTTATGTACAGCAGCATATACAGCATACACAAATGTAAACAAGAAAAAAAATCTACAGCACAATACTGCTGCAAAAATTATTTTATTCTCCAAATGATTGTGCATTTTCAATTTATCTTCAAAAAAAAGATTGCATTTGTAAATGATGGATTAAACAAATTTTTTTTTTCTTCGAAAAAGCAAAATAAAATTTATTCACTTAACCAAACATAATTATTTATTTAAACACAGACAAATCTAAAATTTGAACAAATTAAAGTACAGCATCTTTATCATTTATTAAGATGATAGCACGCAGTTCAGTAAGTTTTGTAGTGATTACATAGAATTTATGAGCTATTTAGTGAAATAAAAATATAATTCGATATAATTCATGATAATATCATGACAGAGTAAAAATGACTACGTAAAAATTCAAAGTTTAAAACCCTATACACTCTATTTAACCCAAAATCGGGATCATCAAATGCGTCTTGTTCAAATAGAAGGTTCAAAGACACCTCGGATGATTCCAGCAATTACGGATGCCACAAACTGAACTGCAGGATTTTAAACTTTTAACTTTTTCATGGTATGCGTTCAAACTGAGGTGTAATATTTGCTCTTGCTCACGCAGTCTAATATACTTTTTGAATCAGTTGAATTCAAGCTCCACGCAATAATTTACAAGATTTAAATCAGGGATGTGGAAGCAGTCAAATTTTTAATGCTTTTGCTTCCAGCTCCTCTTGAATTTTTGTGCTTCCGAGTTCGCTTCCTCTTCCTCGCCTGTGGAATTTTTTGCTTTCGCTTCCAGCTTCAGGTAGAATTAGTCGCTTCCGAGTTCGCTTCCGCTTCCAATCTCTTTTATCAAAGTGCTTCCTCTTCCACAAAAATTTAACCGGTTTTAGCGCTTCCGCTTTTAGCTTCCGCTTCCACATCCCTGCTCAGTATGAAACAGCTAATTGTATTTAGTGTAAAAAAACAGGCAAGTTTTGTTATACAGTAGCCTAGCATGTCATCACAAAATAACCTAGATTTAGCAAACATGATCAACGCACTACAATACTTAAAGGCGGGGAATCATCAAGCCAGTTCCGATGGTTTACAATAGCTAAAATTGAACTATAATTTTTGATATTTTTTGTTTTGATTTTGGGACTGCGTTTGCCAAGATATTCTACAAATACAAAAAGATGTCCCCCCGAAAAAAGTTTTTGGAAACTCTGAATTTTGATCTTCACGCCAAAACCACACTTCTCTAAACTATTAAGCGTACTGTAATCTTATTAAACTATTAGGCCTAACTCTCTCTAACCTATTAGGCCTAATAGTTTAGAGATAGTTAGGCCTAATTAGGCCTAAGCTATTTAGAAATAAACTATTTAGAAATAAACTATCTCTAAACTACTAGGCCTACCACAGTTCTCTAAATCGTTAGGCCTACTGTGGTTTTGGCGGGAAGAGCATAACTCAGAGTTTCCAAAAACTTTTTTCGGGGGGACATCTTTTTGTATTTGTTGAATATCTTTGCAAACGCAGTCCCAAAATTAAAACAAAAAATATCAAAAATTATAGTTCAATTTTGGCTATTCTAAACCACTGGAATTGGCTGGATGATTCACCGCCTTTAAATCATGATCAATAAAAAACAACTTTTAATCAAGCAACACTTAACTTGTGCTCCTTGATTTTCCAATAAAATTTAGGAAGGCTTTATTTTACTGGTAAATTCTATGCCTATCTACCGGTATTTTTTTGTTAATTCAAACTCAAGTTTACCCTAAACTCAAATCCTTAACTTACTCTAAACTAAATCTACAGATCCAACTCTAACTAACAGTGGTGTCGCTAAGGGGGGGCGGCCTACCCCGAATGTCACCATTTGGGGGTGACACCGTTTTATGAAACCAATCGCAACAAAAAAGAAAACAACAACATCTTTAACATCACTGAAAATGTTTAGCAAGCTGAAATGGACTAAAAAATGATTAAAAGCATCTTTTGAAACAATTATTAAGAAAGGGGCGCTAATTTGCAAAAAGATAAATCACAAACATGGAAAAACTATGAAAAATCGCCAACACTAAATAATCAAATTTGATCACTTGCTGAACACACTGAATATAGATTTCATCAAAAAAATTAAGCTCAGAAATAGGGGGGATGATGGCTAGTCTGTGTTAGTCAATTACTCATCAATTCGACTAAAATACTCAAATATTGTTCCATTTGCCCCCCACCAGTTATTTTTCCTCTATTAAATATAGACGAAATGGCTTACTTCTTGTGAGTTTCATTGAACTATAAGATTTTATGGTTTACGTTTCCAGCTTGTAAATAAGAGAACTGAAATTTTACCATTAGCCACCTTGCACGTAGCCATTGCCCATTTATGCAACTAAAATTTTACCATTAACCGATCAGTGGTCGAGTGGATAGAGCGTCTGCTACTGGAGCGGTAGACTACGGTTCGGTTCCCGGTCGGGTCAAACCAAAGACTATAAAAATTGGTATTCACAGCTTTCCTGCTTGACGTTCAGCAAATAAAAGGACAGTGTGAAGCCTACGCCGTGTGTGGTAGACAGGTGGGCAGGTGGCAGCTTGACTCGAAGACCAAAATGTCCCTTCGCTGTCTCCCGGTCAAGGCAGCTTGGTGAATAAAATGTAATTACAATAATTACAAAAGCTTAATCATTCATAACCACTTCGTACTAACGATGAGTTTTTTATTGTTTTGACGTTTCGCCTCGCAAACCAAGAGGCTTCTGCAGAACAATTTTCGGCCGTGCTGCCTTTGCAGGTACAAAACGCTAAATTGTAACTGAAAGTCATTTTATAAAATATTACATTTTATAAATGAAGTCATTCATCTTTTTGTAACTGCAAAGGCAGCACGGCCGAAAGTTGTTCTAAATAAGTCTCCCGGTTTGGGGGGCGAAACGTCAAATCAATAAAAACTCATCGGTAGTGCGAAGTGGTTGCGAATAACTATCCCAATGAACGCAACGCGTTCATTATGTTCAGTTTAATCATGTTTTTGCTCTGCTTATTTCTATGCCACATTTCAAAAGCGTTAATTTTTATCAAAATAGCCTAAAATCAAGATTTCACAAACTATTGGTGACACTGCTAGGCTTACTTGGCAGAGCCACTTGCTTGCAGGGCCTCAGAGAAAAAATTTTCCAGGGGTTACGAAGGTCAATACCGGGCCCCCAAATCTTATTGTGCCCCCCCAAGCCTTATCAAAGGGTCATGCGGTTAAATCATTTTTTGTCGGATGGTGTGTAGATCTTCATTTAAAAGTGAGGGGATAACCATATATTGCAAGCAGTTAGGACCTATGAAACTCACAATTAGACATAAAATTTGTTTAAATCTAGCTTGGGGGTTTGGGGGAGCACTGTGAGCTCCCCTAGTGGGGTCTGGGGCAGAGCCCCAGAAGCTTTAGCATTTTTTTTATATTTCTCGAGGGTAAAATACAGCATTTAATCAACATCATAGCACCAAACTTGCTAAAATTGACGAGCAGAAAACTTGATATACATGAAAGAAAGTAGCCTATGTGAAGCGGAGGATGATGACATTGATGCAATATTATACAATATAATGGCCTAGATACTGCAAATCCTAATATTTTACTGATAAAAGTTTTAAGAAGTCATCTGCAAGCATAGACTTCACAAACCCAAATACCTATTAAACTCATACAAATAGAGTGAGTTACTTAATGATAGTAGTATAGAATGAGCTACTTAATGAGAGTAGTATAGAGTGAGTTACTTAATGCTAGTAGTAGAGTATGTCAACTTTGGCTCCGCTCTCTGAGGTTGAAATGCTTTTAATCTCTGAAAATGTGGTACCTCGTATATTGTTATACTATAGAATTAGGGCTCTCAAGTCAGAGAAATGTAACAAAACGTAAATTTCGATGGAAGTGTAAGGCTTTTGATACATTTTCCTCTTTTTTCAATCAAATCGGCCACTATTCGATGCCGTAAAGGCTGTGTAACAAAAATAGCAACCAATTACCAGTACTGAACAGGCTGACTGATATTTTTGCTGTAGGCAAGTTTGATTACGGTGTTGTGGTGTGATACCAAAACTTAACGCGGAAACCTAAACTCTTCCGGGCCTCTTAAGCCCGGGCCCCCCTAGGCCCGGGCCCGGGTACGATGTACCCCCTCAACCCCCCTCTGGCAGGCCCTGGTTGCCAGCACGTGCCGCAGCCACAGGAAACTAAGAAGGAGCATACCATAACCACATCATGGCCACTGCTGGCCTCAGTAAAACTTCGAACTCTGATACCATGGCAGTATTGGTGGTATATCACACCCAAAATCTCTCGCAAAGACGGTGTGCTCATGCCTCCTTATTAATTACTATAATTTAAGGCAGCACAAACGTTAAAAATTATGGCAGCGATTAAAGTGAAAATTTTGCCAACATTGTTATGTACCTAAAAATGATATTATTATTGCTACGTTTTTCCCAACTGTTGTCGCCAGTTTCAGAGTTTGAAAATCCGGAAGCGCCTGATTTTGAAAAAATTGCTTTCGCTTCCAGCTCTGTGGTGGATTTTTGCCCGTGAATTTTAATTGACTCGACCCTGAGACTGAATTACGAAATACGTGGTTGTTACGTCACAGACCAAGTTTTTTCTCCTTGATAAAGTTAGGTTCGCTTGTTGTGAATGTGAAATGTTGATGTGAATCCCAGGCTATTAGGCTAACGTTGCGGCAATGAATGTAAAATGTTGCTAGGTGTTTACTGCACAGTTTTAACTTTAGCCTGCTCGTTTGGAACGTTGATTAGGGTTGTGTAATTAAATTCGGTTTAGTTTACTGCCTATTTGAGTTTGAGACGTTTAGATTGACTGTTATGATTTCCTGCAATTGAGTGCTGAAACTGAATGCCCAAAGTTTCGGTCTGTAAAGAGCAATACTGGTTTTGTATGATTGCCGAAATACTGCTAATGTTTGGGGCAGGAGCGTATTCTCCACGCATGCAAGGCATGCATTGCATGCCTAGTCTTTTAGCCAAAAAAAGAAAATGATAATTTAAACAAGTATATTTAAAAATTTAAAACAAAATCAAACTAAGTTGCCCCAGTTACAGGTAATTACTGTCAAGTCGAAGTAGCATTAAACTATTTTCGCTTAATTCATTGATTTCAGTTTTAGCCTGTTTTCAGCATATCGTTAAATTACAAAAAATAATGGCAACACACATGCAATTTTAAAATTGCATTCAACGGCTCAAGTGATTACTATGTTTCAAGACGATTACCAACAAAATTAAACAGGTTTGAAAACTTTGATTGGTTCATTGCTTGCTGGTAAAGTTCTTTTATAAGTCTAGTTTCTTGTTTTCGTAAAATATAGTCTCTATTTTGATTTTAGATTTGTAACAGTAACTTAGCTTAAAACAGGCAACAAGCTATGCACCAAAGCATGCAATTTTAAATATTGCATGCGTTTTGCCATTTATTTTATTTAATTTTGTAACATGAAAAAAGCGAATAACTAAGCGGCAAAACCAAGCCGTGATTGCCGGTAGGTATTGCCATTAAGTGATGTATATCAGAGTGAGTTTTTGATATGGTACTGTTTGCACTATTTAGGCTAAATGTTGAGCTATAAGGGTGAAAGCAAGATGTGAAATCCATGAGAGTTACCGGTAGTTGGTTCAGTTAATACTTAGTAGGCCTAGGGTAGTTATAGAATTTGCACTAGGTTTGTAAAACAGTTTTTAACACTATCAATAAATTACCGAATGGTAGCTTAGCTGCTTTGCTTGTACTTTACTGGTTGTTAAACAAACTAAACAAGGCCAGGTCTAACCATACATGCATTGGACTAGTCTTCAGCACACCAGCCTGCTTAATATTGTATAAAATCGCTGGCTGTTGCCAGGCTACGATATATTATAATGACATGAGGAAAAGGCTATGAAAGTATATTATGTATTTGCTATTCAGCAAGTTGGCTCAGCTTAGTTCTGCAACTTTGGATTATTAAGCCTACTTTACTGTTAGTGTTAGCCTAGTATGGTACCGGCTACTGGCAGATATAAAACTGCTAGACCTGTCACTGTTTGTAGTAAGACAAGAAAGATTTGTACTTGAACAGTAAATACACACAATAATGTGCACTGGGGAGAGGAGGCCTAGTTGCAATCAAAGGTGTAGTCGAGGACGCAAGGCTCGAGGCCAAGGCCAAGGACACAAAAAAATCCGAGGCCAAGGCCAAGGACAGCCTTTCCGAGGACAGACTCTCACGAGGCCAAGGAGAGGAATGCTCGAGGCCAAGGACCAAGGACACAAGCGCAAGTGCTCCCCCCCCCCAAAAAAAAGGTCTTCACAAAATTTTTTTGGCGATCTCCAAAAAAAAAAAGAAAAAAGGTCTTCACAAAAATTTTTCAAGCGATCTCCACAAAAAAAAATTTTTTTTCAAGCGCTCCACGTAATTTTAACAATTCAAAAAATAGTGCTGTCCTGGAGCCGCGGAACTGCCAATTTTCGAGGACTTGAGGCCTCGAGGCCAAGGCCAAGGACTTGACCTTCGAGGCCAAGGACTTCAAAATGACGTCATCAAATCTGATGACGTCATCATAATTGCATGTCTTATCTGAAATGCCACGCTACGCCACTGGTTTGGAATATGTGATTAGTTGATTACATTGCTAACGTTGTGCTGTGTTACCGATATATCGTTAGATTTGGGCTAAGTCTAGCTTGTTTATTTGCAGTATAAAATTTAGTTCCTGTGTGCTGGGATTTACTACCCGTGTGATTTGAAGACGATTGCCTCGAAAGTAATTCGTGTCATAAGTGTATTCGCTGGTGCTTTGACGATTGGTGAATTTGTCACTATTGAATTGTCGATACGCTGCCTCGGAAAATATTTTGGTATGTACTGCAGTAACTAAGCTCATCGTAATTGTGATATATTTTACCGGTAACGGGTGAGAGCCTGCGGTATTAATCGATACTAACTTACAGTAGTTGTGTTGCCTTTGCTTGCTACGGTTTACTGGGTTCGTGTTCTGATTTGAACTGGGCTAAGTACGAGGTGTGTTTTTCCGAATTACTTAGACTGCGTTGTTTTGTTTTAGATCAGCGCTCCGCAACATTTTTTAACCTATGTCACACTTAATAAACTTGCTAAATTCGGCGGCACACCGCAACGGACAATGAAAACACAAAAAAGCAATATCGATTTCTGCCATTATAGAGGTAATCTACAAAAAAAAAAGCTGTCCTGGCCGGAAACCCACAACTTTCTGCGAGTTTTGAGGTTGGGGCTTGTCACAAATAGAAAGAAGACTAACTTTCAGATTTGCAAAAAGATAAAAAGCATTTTTGTTAGTTTGCTGGAAAAGTTACAAATACTCTGTAGCACGCCTGATATGGTCTCGCATCACACCAGTGTGTCGCGACACGCCGGTTGCGGAGTTCTGTTTTAGATAATCGTGTTTTCCGTTTTAATCAACATCAAGAATTTTCAACATTCAAACTGTGAGTTGGTACTTGGTTTACGCTATAACAGTCAGCACGCGTTTTTGAAATACAATACACTTAAAGAAAGGGAAGGTTTACAAGGCACCTACGATTCTGCAAGCGTCGGAATATCCCCAACAAGCTTCTCAACACTTTTGCTTCCGAGTTCGCTTACGCTTCAAACCTTTTTTATCAAAGTGCTTCAGCTTCCGCTTCTACAAAAAATTAACCACTTACGCCGCTTCTACAAAAAATTAACCGCTTACGCCGCTTCTGCTTCCAGCTTCCGCTTCCACATCCCTGATTTAAATCAACTATAAAATGTGTCAAAAATAAATTAAATTATGAAAATGTATAATCTTACTTCGATAGAATTCAGAAGATGATTCTTTGTAAAATATCCTTTGGAATAATGCATGACGCTGGTGTAATCATATATTACCAGATTGTTAGACGTAAAGTATTTGTTGAAACTGCCAGTATGATCTGTTTAAATAATAACAGACTTTGATAAACACAAGAGTACCTTACAAAAGAGTACTAAAAACATTTTTTTACCATAAATTACTCGTAAAAAATTTAGCAATAACATCAATTTTCCTCCATAAGAAAAAATAGAAATGTCAACAAAAGAGATTATACGAGTATTGCAGTTATTAACTTTATTTTACCAAAGCTAAAATTGTTCCCCTCATTTTACTCAGACAAGAAAGGGCAAATTTCTCCACTAACAATCGGAGGTGATGGAATACCAAATTTGGCATTATAGGTTGGTGCTGCTTACCATTTTTGTCGATGGAGTTGGTTTTGAGTCGATAAGCTCACCAAAGTGACGTCACCACACTTTTTTCACAGAAAAACATTATTCTTTTAATGACGTCACAAATCATTCAAATTTTGTATGAATTTGAAAATTATGCAATTATAAGTCAAAATAATTACCTTAAACGCATTTAGATGTGATTTAAAATAAATATGGCCTCAAAATGCTTAAATTTTTGCTGAATTTGACCCCAGTCAAAAGCAAAATGGTATTGTCGTTTATGATTGTTTATAGTATAATGGTGTAGTTTCTTTTAATAGTGTAGTTTCTTTTACTAATTCAATATTGGCCAAGCTAGATCATTTTACTTACCTTCTCTTATGTTATCATACATAACTCGAATATATTTGTCTCGATCACTTCTTGATTGTTCGTGTCCAAAACCAAGTGCATGCATTAGTTCGTGAATAGCTACTCCTCTGTGAACACATCCCGCTCGATCCAAAGATACAGTTTGATTTGGAATAGATGTTCGACCCACGTAAGACCAACAACTGAAATGAAGTAAATTTTAACTTTTTTTTGCGTCAAGGATTTGCCTCATTTAGTGTGATTTTTCGAGGCTGTGTTATTTGCAGCTACGCTTTTTTTATTACTTGTTTTGCATCAGTTAATGCAGCACGCTGCATCGCTTTTTTGATTGACACACACACACACTGATGCGCAATCATAAATTAAGCGAAGTTTATTACTTTTTGTACGTAAACTTTTTGTAAAAAATTATGTCAAAAAATAACTCACTAAATAAAATGAAGAGCACTACCATAAAGTAAAATATATGACGCAGATTAAATTAAAAAGATTTAATAAACTAAAATATTTATTTAACCTACAGCAGTGGTTCTCGAACTGTGGTACGCGTACCACTAGTGGTACGCCAAGGTTTTCCAGGTGGTACGCGAGTAATTTCCAGGTAGTGTTGTTTTTTTTACAAAAAGTTTAGATCACGGTTTCCCAAACTGGGGTACGGTGACGAATTCGGTGATAAAATCCCTTCCAAATTGCGAAGCCCTTTTTTTTGTTTGGTCTTCAATCGAATACTGGGACAAAACCTATTGTAGTTTAAGTTTTGCAAAAATTTTTAACGACTTTGGAGATGTCACTAATTGGATCAAATTCGTTGTTGTGTAAGAAGTGGTACCCGTTGACAACACGAGGTGCCTAAGTGGTACGAAATCGCGAAAAGATTGAGATCCATTGACCTACAGGAAGCAGCGGTACACTTTTCTGATGAATCAAAAAAAGGCTGTTGAATGTTAATTTTATGCCTTTTTTTTATCTGCTAGACTTTAATTCAGCTCATTCTCAAAGCTGGAGATCGCTTTTATCAAGCTCTTAGCTCTCATCAGCAGCTCTCCGCACATCTAAAGCAAGAGTATTCCCCAGTCACCTCTCAGTTCAATTGGGCAAACCCTTATGGCTTGTACTGCACCAACGGCTGTACAGAAAATAAACGATTGATTTCAAGCTACGAAAGAGTGATCGCTCACGATTTACGTCAAGGTGTTTAGTTAGCTCACTCTATCATACTATTTCATTGGGTACATTTAAAAGAAAGTAATGCGACTTTTTGTAAATTTTTTATCAAACGTTTATTTATGCTTATGAATTTAATGCTTAAAAAGATTCTAGCTTCCAAAAATTTTGCAAGTAAGCCAGATAATCTTCTAAAAAGTTTCTTAACAAACATTTAGCAGCGCATGCACGTTGTACACCAGCTCCGCTATAGAATATTTCAGGCATTTAAAGTGAAACATATTGTTTCAAAAAATTTTTTTGCAAATTATCAAGACCAAGAAGTCAGTCGTTTGAATGCTGCTTCTTGATTCTTCTATGCCAGCTCTTCCTTTTATCGCAAAATAAAATTTGCCAGGCAATAAATAACTTACCGCGAATGTTCTGCCCAACAAAATGTCATCTTTTCAATAACGGATGACAGAATGAAATGTAATTACAATGTCTTCTCTATTATAGATTTTAAATAAACTGATTTGGACTAAATTGGTAGTGCAAAAAGTCAACTCACCCTCCGCGGTCTTCAATTGAAATGTACTGTTTATGTGACCTCTTTCTTGGTATAAATCGAACACAGGTATGCTTTCTGAAGCTGTCAAAAGCTATTCGAATGATAGCTCGTTCTTTTTTTGCTAAAAAAAACGAAAGAAACATAACAAAGGCAGCAAAAAAGTAAGTAACACCACTCAAATAAAAATTTCAACGGCTTTGTAACATGTAAAATAAGTTTGCTTTTTTTTTATCGCTGATTTTTATCAAATTTTGACAGGTTAAATCGATTCACTGTAATTAATAAATTGACTTGATAAAAAACATTGCTGGGAAAAACATATTGCAAAAACTAAAACTTGATTATTGCTCTAGTTGCTAGTTAATTTTAGTAAAAATTGCATTTTTTGGAGATTGCATTTGGTCACAATTGAATTGTTGCGTCAGTGCTGTCGCCAGAGCAAGTGAAGGGGAAGGTTAGTAGTCGAAAGTCAGGGCACACTAAAATAGACGACTTTTTGCTCATTAAAACTCATTCTGTACAGCTCCAGTTGTGTGCAATTTTAAACATTTTGTATTCGTATCTAAAAAATCTATTTGGCTGGCAGCGTTTCTTAGCTCTTTTCGTTTGCGCCCAATATTCGCTTGAAAAATCCATCTGCCGCTGTGACTGCGACCTAAACAATTTTACGTGGGCTCCAAAAAAGCAAAAACAGCTGGTCTTTTAACAAAAAAAAGTTGGATTTTACCAAACGGGAGAGGGTCGGACTTCAACCAAAAGTTAAATTATTTTTATTTGAAAGTGCTTCAGTTAGGTGGCGTGCTGAGCAAACTGGTTCACTTATTTGTATCTTAGACGGGGGTCTGGGGGCATAGCCCCCAGCCGCTTCGCAATTTTTAAACATACATATATATATATATATTTTTTTTTTGCAAGTAATAGTCTTTTCATCGACAAATTGATTATATTTTGAACGTTTTCAGAGATATTTGAAAATACCGAATAACTGAAATTCAGAACTTATGCGAAAGAATTAAATTTCCCATCCCCTTCAGCCCCCCTTACGCATAGATCAAGTCCAAAACATTCTTAATGTCTAGTATTTAAGAGTTAATTAACCCCAAGCCCCCTGGCTTCGCCAGTGTTCGCGTATTAGTTTTTTTATCCACGTCATGATCACTAACCAAGCAACAATTCTGCTGGCTTACATCTCTATTCGGCAACACATCCATAAAAGCCCAGCGACCCAGATGTGCGTCGCGACTCATGGTTTAAGAAACTGCACCGAGTTGATAATAAAAATAAGACGGATTATTGCATCAAAATTATGTTACAGGAGTTAGTTGCCTGCAATTTTGCAAAAGATCAAGAAAACTTCGGAGGAGAATTATGATTGAACGTTATTACTTATTATTCTTTTTTACACCATTGACTGTTATCTTGAGGCCACGTGATGTTTCAAAAGCATTATTTTTAGTATACCGAAATGGAAAAGGCACTGTATCGAATAAGTTTGCTAGTACCTATTTGTCATGACAACTTATTTCTTAAATTTAAACCCTTTTTTTGTGACTTCGTTGAAGAAAAAAAAAAAAAAAAAAAAATAGACAATGGTAAACAACTTTATCAATAAAAATTTGTCGTTTCAAAAAGATTTTTATAAACCACACAAACTGATTAATCATGATTTATTTTCAATTCAGATTATTGTCTAATCCACATGGATTTTATTGATGGTAAAAAATTACTTACAGTATTTTTTTTCCCATATGTAGGGGATATAAACATAACCGTCTCCAGCTTTTGGCCATTTTCGAGCAACAGCATTTCGAAACTGTAAATAGAATACATACATTTACAGGGTTCAATGTTATTTTGACAATAATGGTATAATTGAAAGAGTTTAATACTTTTTTGCAAACCATTTAAGGTTTCTTGAACAAAGCCACATTATTAGAATGCTATTATGTTACGCTATGACATTATTGTAAAACAGTTGCTGACTAAAGTTATGCCGTCTACAAATTTCCCCATTTCAGGATAATATTTGACACATTTTCGCCAAAAAAACTTAAAGCAGGTAAGGAGAACAATAAAATAAACACTCTTGTAACGATACATAGCAAAATTTCTCTTGTGATTTCTTTCGCTAGAATCCAGTACGTTTGTAACGGTATAAAGTGCATCGACGGACAGCGTAATATACTTACTGGAAATTGCTTGATGTCGCCTTCGACCAGAAAATCTAGCATGTGAGCTTCTGTAAAACAAAACAGTATTTGAGTTTTGATGTATGCTATTCGCCGGTAGCGTGGCCGAAACGGTGTAAGCGTCGTTTTTACGACGACTCGAATCGCATCTTTTTGCTTCAAACAGCACAATGGTCACGTTGTTGCGTCCTTGGATAAGGCGCTTTTTACGATGATTATCTTGGCTTGGTGGCTCGAACAAGCAGAAAATTTACGTAGAAGAAATCAAAGATCAACCGGAAAGCTTGAAATGTAGTCAACTCCGAATCTGATGATAACATTTCGTCCAATATATCGTAAAAGCGCCACCGTCGCTTCTTTGTGAGTGGGCGATAAATATAGATAAATCAATCAATCAATTATGATAGTGATCAATTATGATAGATAAATCAATCAATCAATAATGATAGTGATAAGCATGCATGCAAACATGATGTTTAATTTGCTTGTAATTCTACTGCAGCTTTTAACCCAGTCTTCTAAACCCGTGTTTTCAAACATTGCATACAGCAGTTAGTTTTATAAATGCTGCATTTTTGAACAATTCACTCTCTACTAAGTGCATTGTGTGATCAATTTTATAAGCTACAACAATAGTTGTAATGTAATGAATTTTCTCAATTGGCTTACCAATACGCGCAACGAGTGGCTTAAGGTACTCTGCTTTATAATTAATGCAATAAACATTGTTGAAAATATTTGCATGAGCTCACTTTCATTTGCTTCAATAATTTGATCAAATGTTCCTTTTTCAGTCTCGTTGCTATCTGCGAATAATTCGTCTGTTTCTTCATTGAAAATTGCCACTTCGTTTGGAATGACGCTTGCAGACACTGCAACAAATTAACTTCAATATTGTTCAATTAAAGACTCATATTTTTTGTGTAGCCAAGATAGTGTATAAAAGATTAATTGCACTTTAATTTCAAAAAGTTTAAAAAGGACCTCAAGTTAAATCTCGTTCAAAACTTTAAACTTTACTGAAATTTAACAATTGATAAGAGTTGTCAAAGGGAAAGAGCAGTGACACACAATTAATGAAAAGTATCCCCACTGCAAAAAAGAAGCCGTACTATCCTATAAACAACCGTTTTTGTATATTGCAGATATAGTGTGTTTGTCAGTTTATGAAACTTAGTTTGGTGAACTTGATTCTAAAAAAATTAATTACTCAACATTAAATTTTTTCACAAAATAAACAAAAGCAAAGCATTGAATAAACATGATTTTATCCACAAGGATTTTTCGAATGACATTTTCCTGTATACTGCAGGGATCCCATTAGATGCAAAATTAAAACATTAACATTACGAAATTTTATTGATTTTGAAATGAATTAAAATAAATGACTCAATATTTAACAAATTACAGTAGCCTTGTCACAGTTGGTTTGCTTTACAATTATTATAGTTTTTCTGACTTAATAAACTACCAAGTATTGTATTTTCCAATTGAAGCTACTTACCACAAAGCATCAACAACGAGAATAAAAACAACTTTTTTAAAGTGAAGATCATTTTTTTAGCTAGCCAAATCTATTTTAAATGAAATTATTTTTTGTTTTTAGATATCTATTAATTAATGTAGGGATAACCTGCTAAATGTTAGTAGAGTTAATAATAGATGATGTGCGCTTGAGGGTTCGTATAATATTTTTAAGTGATTGAAATCTGTATCCTTTTGATTGACAATTTCCTAATTAACCAAAACTTGCTGCAGGCATACAACAATTTCGAAATTCTGAAAGTAGTTGACACTTTCTTGTGAGAAACCAATACAAATTTTTGGTAAAACTTTAACTGCTAGTGTTTGATGAATTTTTTAATGGCATGTTGTTCAGATTTAATTTATTTCCAATAACCTAAGTATTTGCAAGTAAGAGCCCTAACCACAATGATTTTTATCAATAACCTATCGAATTTATTGTTATTGCAAAGACAGTGCTAAGGCTCATTGGTAAACATCGTTCCAAACACCACCTTGATAGGTTAACCTGACAAAAGACTTGCAATTAAATCTAATCACAAAGTGATCTGCTTTGGTGTGGTTGAACAAACACTAAACTGATGGTTATGAGCTTAAATAAACTAATTTCTCACTGAAAAATTCGTTTTGAGTTTGACGGTTTATTGACACTGAAGTATTTTACTGTAACTACGGAAATTCTGAATCTTGGTATCAAAATTTGATGCGCTATCTGTTTAGTATATGGTTGCTTTTTATAAAGATTTTATTTCTTGCTCCAAACGCTGTAAATCATTGCTTTTGGTAGTACAATAAGGAGTGGACATACAATTTAATGCCCTTTAAAAAAGTCATTCCAACTGTGCATTCAATTGCAACCGCTGGCATTCGGAATGCTCTCATTACCCTTTGATTTTGTCAAGACTTTTTTTCTTCTGGAAGCCACGCACAAAGAATTATTATGATCAATGACATTTTCAAATGAGCTAAGAAAGTAATTTTCATAACGTTAGATTTTCTGTTACAAAACTCTGCATACTGTAATTAAGCTACTTAAAAGTTTGTTACTCTAAACAAAAGCATGCTCATTATTTTTCAAAAGCTAAATGTCATAAATTGCTGTATAAGTCTTTTTTTTTACTTGTCTGGGTTTTGACTGCAATTTTAGATCGATTTTGATTTTGAAACCTTCGATACTGAAACCAAGCTTTACCGTCTGAACGCTAGAGCGGTGATAATTTAGTGCGTGCTGTGTTGTTGGTGTCAATTTACTGTGTTCAAGAAGCATTGTTTTTTAAGAATGAGCGCATTTGTTCAAAATACTTGTAAAATAAGCTTTTGGTTTTCGCTTATTGCAACATACTAGTTTCAGCTCTGTGTTTCAAAAACTAACCTTTAACTAAATACAACATTCAAAAGTTTCAAAATTTGGTATCTTGTAATTACATTCAACATTTTGATTACGAGAAAGAATTAGGTAGTAACTTATTTTAATAAAAAATTGGTATCTCGAGTGAGTTTATTTAACGTTTTAGCCTAAGAAAAGCTTTTCTTTGATAGCGAGTTGATGCTGGACATTTTGACTAAAATTATTTTCCGGAATCTTTTATAAGCACTAGCATAGGTCAATTGAGAAAAAAGAAGGGAAAAAATACTGCGAAACTATGTGCAACGAAACTGATGCAAATTACATTATTGTATTCGTTTATTTTCAGACACGAACTTATTAGGAAATGGTTTGGAGACATTATATGTCAAGCATTTTCTTTATTTGCATGCCAAATTCAATAATGGCATTTTCCAAATATGGTAAAAAATCTTTCTTGAGGAGGAAACTGCCATCAATTTTGATTCGTTTTTCCTGAAACCTGTCCAACATAGGAGCATCGTGAAGTTAATGCAATGATTTTAAGTAATATACAGTTTGTCAATGGTGATCGAAAATAATTTCGGTTTGCGCACTTGCTTTATTGGCATGACCTCCTATTGACTTCTGCTTATTCCTGCTTTATCAACTTTGTCTTCTTTTGAACAGCTACTGCCAATGCAACATCGATGATTTGAATTCGCCACTATAATTTTTCTTAATTTTAATACCTTAAGGTTAGTTTTGCTGGTTTGCATTAAATAAAAACAACATTTACCGGAGCCGTTTTCTTTTTGTTTTTTAATAACGTAGAAATTAAAAAATCAAGATTGCTTCAAATGTGTTGTATTATACAAGAGTAAGGTCAAAATTTTTTGGAAACCACACGATATTGAAAAAGCATCGCAGCGTCGTATTACAGTTGGTTCAGTAATGGTGGGTAATAAAATGATGTTGGCTCCCAGTTTCATTGTTAAATTAAATTGCATTGGTTGACCTTCGGTAAAACACGTTTCCCATGTGTGCATTTCCAATGAAGCCACATCTACCGTCACGATGGGCAACTGCTGTGACAAAATACTGGAACCTACCAGCTGCTAAACCATGAAAATAAAATTGGCTAGTGGTACCATGGAAAAATCAATATGACTTCATGAATGTAAAATACTTTTTGTACGCCGAAAAATAAGTCATTAGTTTTATGTTACAGTATTTATTCACAGTTTGTTTAAACAGTCTGTTACTGCTAGAGTCTATAAAATGCTCTTAAAATAATAATATCGTAATAAAATCAAAACGACTGTATGCACACCTAAAAAAATCATCTCAAAATTATTTAGTCCCCTAATCAAGCATTTTTTGTAAAGCAATTTACAGCAAAACACTGCGCAGGAAAATTTTTTTGAATAATTTGTAAACACAAAAATCTCTTTTGTAACCATAGCAGTAAATAATCTATGTAGTAAGTGTGTTAGATGTCAATAAAAAATATGAAAAAAATAGACTAATGAGCAATTTAGTTGATCTTCTTTCTTTCATTCTGGGGTATAGCATTTATTATGAGATTGGATCATATTGATTTAATCAAAATGGTAAATAAAGCATTTTTAATTTTATTAAAAATCAAACTTAGAGTGGGTGGCTACTTGACGCAAACACATTAAACGTTCATTTTGCAGTCTACCGTCGATTGTTTATAGGTAAATATTAAGTTATAAATTTTGTTGCTGCTCTTTTTTTGTTGTTTTCTTTGATATCTCGAAAATAAAATTTGTATTTGTATGTTCTCAGACAACAAACAAATCCTTTTTAAATTATGATTTTGCATTAAATCACTGAAGTAAATCTAAAACCCAGTTAAACAAAACTTTTGAAATGGAGTAGTTATTATACAATTAAAAGCAATAGTGTTTTCAAAAAATAAATATTCAAAATTATAATTTTTGTCAAGCTTTTTTTCTCAAAAGCAGTAACGCTGTTATCAGACACAAGGCGATCGACGGCTGAAGCGTCAATATCTCGTTTTGAGCAATTATTATCAATCTTCAGACGTTATCAATACTGCGTTGAGATTTTGCATGTTCCCAGTTGCTGCAAACAAAGTTCTCTGGATTTCCGTAAACAAAATTATAATCCACTCAAATCTAGTAATGGGGAAAAACAAAATAAAACAACACCTCGTTTTTGTTATTCTTATTTTCTACAAAAAAACAACCAATTAACTCCAGAGATAATTTTTATTTCAGTTGTTAAATAAATAATAAACAATACGTAAATCACAAATAATACATAGGCTACGTATTTGTAACACTGAATAAATGAGTGCTACAGCATAATCAACGTAGTATTCTCAAATCACCTAAAAAATCAACCTCCACAGCGGTTCGATAGATGAAGTTCTGGTGCGACAAGATATGATGACAATTAACTTAGTATAGAAGCCTAATATGCACAGATGCAGAGTGTCAAAAAATCCGCTCATGGTTTTTAATCTAATTTAGGTTTCTGCTTTGCAAAGCGATTATCAAAACAAAGCTTTTCCATTTCTTGTTCAAAACATGCTGGTTGTTTAGATATTGTTTGAAGTTAGAAAATTTATGATAGAGTAGTGCCTGAAAATTAGAAATTTAGCTTTGGTAGAAACAGCAGTTTACCGTAAAAACGCATGCTGTATAAACTCAACAACCTTTTTTATTTTCAAGTTCAAGATTTCAATATGTTTAAAATACAAAAACCAACTGTATTATCAATCATAAACTAAGATGATGTCTTTGGTGGCATGTTATCCCGCTTAGATGGCTGTCGACTCCGTAAAAGTTTTACATCTTGACAGAAGCAAAACAAGATTGTCGTTGTACATAAACTAGATTGAAGTTTGCCAGCAAACCCGGTGAACGACCGATGCGTAGCTGATGCTGTAATGCTCAAAAGTACTTTTCGTCTACCATAAAATTAGCAATTATTCAAAAATATCTGATTATCCAACTGTTTGGCTCATATAGTTAAATACGTTTCTGTCAGCCATATTGTAGGTTGAACAAATAGAAAAATCTTAATAGCATAGTGAAAATCCTATCATATCAAATCACGTGCTAAACCAACATCTTAAGTGATTAACAACAATTTGCTGTTAAAGCTTCCACCATCAGTACTATAAATACATATATCGTAGCTCAAGCGTAAATTGAAAATGCGTACAAAGCTATCATGTAAGGTGTAGTACATATTATTTATTTGCATAAGACACTCTGCATTGTATTGGTCCCAGATTTATGTTTTTGACTTAATAACAACAGTTCAAAACTTCTGTCTCAAACAGACAACTATTTGTATTTTTAATTTTTTGTCTTACAAATATGTAAAAAAAAACGCTTTTAGCTTAAATGAAAAATAAAACTTTGGGGAATCTATGTATTTGGGGGTTCTCGAGGAGGGGTGTCACCTCTTAACCATTCCAGAATTTTTATTTTTATGGACTTAATATCGAAAACAATTAGCTCTCTAACAAGTGATTTAAAGAAATTGATTTAGAAGTGGTCCAATTTTTGGTTTTCCGAGGGAGTGGTACCTTTAAACTATGTCAAATAATTTTTTTAATATTTAATGATATTAAAAACAGTTAGCTTCCAAGCTTTAGCCGTTCGAAAAATTGATTTTTGGGGGGTTTATATGGGGAGGGGAGTTTTTGAAGAGGTACCCCAAACTATGTCAAAATATTTGTTTGTTAAATTTCTCCTGATATCATAAAACACTGGCACCCTAGCTTGAGCTGTTTAAAAAATTGATTTTTTGGGGCCCCATTTTGGGGGGGTTCCGGGTCAGTTGCCAAAAAAAAATTTCGGGAGAAAAAATTGCATTTCCAGCTCAACAACTTCACACAAAAATTAAATTTCCATGTTTTGAGGTTTAGGAGAAGAGCGTACAAAATTTAGGAAGAAAAAAAAGGAAAAAAGGAAAAAAAAACAAAGAAAAAAACTTCATCGCGGCCAAAATTGGGTTGGTTGGGATAAAAGGGTATCTTACGACATATAACGCTATGAAATATTTTTGCCGTACTTGAGCCGTTTTTGACTGAGACCGCTTTTTACGCCAAACTTGCGGGGCGGTTTTCGGGTTCTAAAACCAAAGTCACGTAATCTATTTCCTCAAAATTTGATACAAACATACAACTCATTAAAATCAAACTGCTGTCAAAATTTCATATAGCTAGATCTAACGGTTCTTGAGTTATAAGCAAAAGTCTAAAATTTCGCACTCGTTAGTTAGAAAATGGCCGAGTAAAAACAAAGGAGCAAGCGACGCAAGCGTTGTTCGTTCCAATTACAGCTGCACAAAACTGAACACACTTATTTTTGAACATCTAAATAATGTTATTTTCTAATACAGAAATTTCAATTGAAAAGAAAAAAGATAAAAACAAGTACAAAACTTTATAGATCATTGATGGTTTTGGCAACTTTTTGCTTATGAGTTTTCACTTAACTAAAAAACGAAAATAAAATCAAAAACTAATATACTGTAAAAAAAAGTGCTTTCGGTTTATGAGTTTTACGTTGACGTAATTAGGCTTTAGTAAAAAAAGTGTTTTACAATTTCGTAGTAAGGTGTAACAAACAACGTTATTCCGATTTTTGCTAGACCTTATTCATGTAAAAGCTGGCTCATTGAAGCTCAAAAACTTTCAAGACAATTTGAAAAATCAAGAAATTTCTGTTAGTTGTCAATCTAGATAAACTTAAAATTATTTGAAAAAAGATATTGCACCAACATTAGCAACCTTTTTTTTTAATGTATCATTTCAAACAAAGGCGCAATAATAGAAGGAAGAATTAAACCGCACTTCGTCGAATTTTAATCGTGTAGCCATGATCATAGTGCAAATATATTAGCACTTTATTTACATCTGTATTTATCAAATGTAAATTATGAAGTTTATTTAAAGTTTTATTTAAAGTTTATTTATTTAACCATTCGCAAAAATACGCAGGAAGGACACAGCGAAAAGACCACCAGGTCATCTAGGTCAACTGCACCTTTATGGCAATACTTCTACACTTATGGCGGTAAACTTAATTTGAAAAAATGAAAATAAATAGCACAACACATAAAGGAAACAAAAAAAAAAAAAAAAACACTAGACAGTGCTGCCGACTTGAAGTTGTAAATTCAAAATTAATAAGACTTGTTTGGGGTACAGTACTTTTTTAAAAAAAAATCTTAGACGCCAAAATTTTATTTCTGGAATGTGTGTAGTGCTCAGTGGTATGCAAAAAAAAAAAAAAAAAAAATTATTATAATCTACCGATTATTATGAAAGATACACTTTAAAACTACAAGCAATTTAAGGAGAAAAGTTGTAAAAGAAGGAATATACATAAATAGAAAAATGTTAGCACTAATAACAATAAAACTGCAAATTTTTTGTTACACCAATGAGAGAATAAGATTGAATGGCAAATAACGCTCAGCCAGCCAAAACAAAAGCCAACCCTCTGCAAAATCAACCCACCCACGACAAAACCGACCCCAAACCATCGCCATCCATCATATCTCACTCAAATAGATATGATAGTCTACTTGAATAAGACACGATAGCCGACGACGCCCCGAAACCAAATCCACCATAAAAAATTAATCCCACAAAAAACCGGCCCCCACCTTTGGCCGACTACGCATCATCTACCACTCAATCTTATTCGATTTGACGAACGCGAGGTCGCCTCTTTAGTTACATTCTTTTACTGGTACTTGGCGTTGAGGACTCGATTCGGCTCTCAACACCAATTGCTACCAATGAGAGAAAGTTTTTTATTAGCCAACACTATCACCAGCTTCAGATATTTAACTGTTAAATCAATTTTTAGTTGTTGGGAGCATGGGATGCATGGGGTGTGTAAACAAGCACTGACAGATAGTTGTACTACCGGTAGTCTAAAACAATAGAAAAGTTTGCGGTAGAACAACCCGCACATTGCACACCCAGTGCTAAACCTAGTTCTTGGAAAAGACACTTTACATTTACAACAACCACCTCAGTTAGGCAAAGGGAAGCACACAGAAGATACAAAGTTGAAACGTTAAGTTTTATAACAATGCTCGGTTGCTAGTACATGCTCCAAAGTCAAATTCACTCATTCCGACCTTAACCGGCTGCCGCCATAGCCTTTACAGCAGCAAATAAAGCTACAACCGGGCTGCTACTCTAAAACCACAGCTACAGCCAATCAGACCCAAGACAAATAAACCCGATCTCAGAACGTACATCCAACTAAATTTGATTTTCCATAATAGCAATACGAATCAAAGGCCGGTTATGGGCAACTACTATTGGCAATAAAATCCTCGTAAAAATACAAAATTGGGCATTAAACAATGAACATCCGCAATCAGAATTACACAGCACAATAGCTTACAACTCAGAACTGCAAATACAATCAATAGCTGAAGCCAATATCTAACAATAAAAATGTTTATCTTACAATAAAAACGTTTATCTTACAACAGGTCTTAATAATAGCGGTATTGCAACATGCTACAGCGGAGAGTTCTATTAAAAAAAAAAGTTATCATTACGAAACATAAATTTGACCAGTTTTAAATTATCGATGCCTTAAAGGCAATGCATAAAAGGTAGCAACGTGGGGTGTTGGTTTATTGTTTTACTGCATATATTGTCCGAAAAAAAAATGGAACATACGAAAGGAAAAAGAAGAATAAATAATCCATTAATCATAATTTTTAATTTTATTAACAGTCAAATTTAGAAACCCTTAACAGTCTGTTTCACCCTTAACGGGATCATCAGAAGAGAACTTCTAAACAACATACACAAAAACAAATTGATTGGTTACACTTGAAACATAGATCTGTAAGTGGTTATTAACAAAGTAATGCGTCTGCCTGGCCTCGAAACTTTTGTCAACTGGGCCACAGAACAGCTGTGATAGGACTTTTAAGTTGAAAGGCGTTCAACATTGTGTTTACTAAATAATACGCATGCTGGGTTTGCCGTCGGTTAGGTTTCAAATTTGAGTGACTCATAATTGGGTAACTTCCATTAGATTAAAATTGAAAGGTAGGAGTTAAAATCATTTCAACGACTAATACGAAAACTTAAAATAGCCCCGCCAGTAGGTTTATAATTTATCCGGAGTAGGGGAGTTGCGGTAAGCGCATAAGTCTTAATCAACATTTTTTAGCTAAAATTTGTTTTTGTGCCTACATTTTGAAATTAGCTCGGAGCGTTTATTCAGCAGTCCTTCTGGTTTCGCTTTGATGATTTGCAGCTTTTCTGCCAAACAAAGGCTGCATATTCTTGCACCACAGCGATATGGAGCAGCTTCTTTAATGACGCTCCATTGGATTTGGTAATCGCGGCCTTTATTTTTGTGCTCCCAAACTCGTTTTGATAGTTCGGTACTTTTCTCTAGGCGCTTGTGTCGAAACGAAGAGCTGTGGTTGTTGAAGCGTTTTTTGAAAGCAGTTGAGCACGATCCGTAATAGAGGTCCCGTTGGTTTCCAGATAGAGGTCCCGTTGACTCATCTGGAAACCAACGGGACCTCTATTACGGATCGTGCTCAACTGCTTTCAAAAAACGCTTCAACAACCACAGCTCTTCGTTTCGACACAAGCGCCTAGAGAAAAGTACCGAACTATCAAAACGAGTTTGGGAGCACAAAAATAAAGGCCGCGATTACCAAATCCAATGGAGCGTCATTAAAGAAGCTGCTCCATATCGCTGTGGTGCAAGAATATGCAGCCTTTGTTTGGCAGAAAAGCTGCAAATCATCAAAGCGAAACCAGAAGGACTGCTGAATAAACGCTCCGAGCTAATTTCAAAATGTAGGCACAAAAACAAATTTTAGCTAAAAAATGTTGATTAAGACTTATGCGCTTACCGCAACTCCCCTACTCCGGATAAATTATAAACCTACTGGCGGGGCTATTTTAAGTTTTCGTATTAGTCGTTGAAATGATTTTAACTCCTACCTTTCAATTTTAATCTAATGGAAGTTACCCAATTATGAGTCACTCAAATTTGAAACCTAACCGACGGCAAACCCAGCATGCGTATTATTTAGTAAACACAATGTTGAACGCCTTTCAACTTAAAAGTCCTATCACAGCTGTTCTGTGGCCCAGTTGACAAAAGTTTCGAGGCCAGGCAGACGCATTACTTTGTTAATAACCACTTACAGATCTATGTTTCAAGTGTAACCAATCAATTTGTTTTTGTGTATGTTGTTTAGAAGTTCTCTTCTGATGATCCCGTTAAGGGTGAAACAGACTGTTAAGGGTTTCTAAATTTGACTGTTAATAAAATTATAATTTGCTCTGATCTTTGATTATTGAGCTCTCTTCAGTTGGAGATACAAAAAAGAACAGTTAATCCAGTAATCATGTTCTACTCGTTTCACTAGTAGTAAGTTTACGAAATTAAAAGCAAAGGAAAAAACATCTAAAATTCAAAACAACAATACTTTTTATACCTAAAGCATGTTCAAGAATATTTGTCTAAAAAATAATTTTTGCAATATTTTTTAAATTTTGTAAACGAGCAATGTCGGAAGTCCTCTGGAATAGTTTTCCATATGTTTATGCCAATATATTGCAGGGTTTTTTTCCCTGCTTCGGTCTCAGCAGAAGGTTGAAAATACTCATTTCGATATTTTTGTCGTGTATTGTGATAATGTACATTTTTAATTTTGGTGAAATAGTTATCGAATGACTTAGGTAGCATATCGTTACTGTATTTAAAAATAAATTTAGCAAATTCCATTTTAATCATATCTTCAAGTTTTAAAACTCTAAATCTGGTATATAATAAATTTGTGTCATATCTACGTGGACAGAAAAGACAAGCTCTCAAAATTTTGTTTTGCAAAATGGAGAGTTTGTGATAGTTACTTTTGGCCGCTCTTCCCCAGTTTAATATCGAATATTGCACATGTGAGTGGAACATACTGTAATAAACTATTCGTAATGTTGATAAGGGAACATAGTATCTTAATTTATAAATCATTCCACATACTTTAGAAAGTTTTTTTACTAAATTATCAATGTGAGTCTTCCACGTTAATTCTTTGTCTAATTGAACACCTAGATACCTAATACTACTTTTTAATTCGATAGGATGATGATCTATATTTAATTGGAAATTTGTTGTTTTGATATTTTTTTTCAGAATCAGCATATAGCAGCTTTTCTGATAGTTGATCGTCAATTTGTTTAGTTTCATCCACTGGTCAATTTTTTTTATTTCTTCCGATACCTTATCTTGAAGAATATTGATATTCTTATGAGAGATATGTAAATTTGTATCATCCGCAAACAATGTGGTTTTTAGATTTGACGCATTGGGAAGGTCATTAACGTAAAGTGAAAATAGAAGTGGGCCTAAAACGGAACCTTGTGGTACTCCAAATTCAACTGGACACAATTTAGATACGTTGTTTCCTATTTTAGTGCAAATCACACGATCTGTAAGATAGGATTGCAATAAATTAAATGAAGGGCCTCGAAAACCATAATGGTGAAGCTTTTTTGGTAAAATATCAATATTAACAGAATCGAAGGCTTTTTTCAAATCAAGAAAAATTGAACAAGTGACTTTGCCATTATTCATATTGGTTAATAGTTTATCATAAAAAGTTGTAATTGCTAGATCAGTAGAGCTGTTTTCTCTAAATCCAAACTGTGAAGGAGATAGTATGTTGTTTTTGTTCACAAATTGTGTCATTTTGGTTTCTAATAATTTTTCAAATACTTTTGAAAATACCGGAAGCAATGAGATCGGTCGAAAATCTCCAAATGTACAAGGGGATGAAATTTTAGGTGTTGGAATAACATACGCCATTTTAAAACACTTTGGAAAAGTTTCAATTTTTATGCATTTGTTGTACAATTTTGTAAGCACTGGTGTCAAGACGCAATTGGACATTTTTACAAATTTGGAAGGAATTTCATCAATACCATGTGCGGAGTTCATTTTAATATTATTTATACATGCACTTACATCTTGCTCATTTACTTCATGTAGAGCAAAAGAATGAACGCAGCGTTTGGAGTGAATTTTGAAGGAAGAATTAACATTTTGTGTAATTTTGTTGGACATGGAAGCACCAATATTAGCAAAATAATCGCATAGTTGGTCTAAAAAATATTTGGAGTGTGTATCAAATTGTTGATCGTTGATTGATATAGTCGAAGGCAATTTTTTGTTAGGTTGTTTACAATCAATAATTTCTTTTATAGCTGACCACGCTTGCGACGAGTTATTCGAGTTAGTTTTAATTAGTTTTTCATAGTAACTGCGTTTTGCAGCATGTTTTACATGGGTCAATTTGTTCAGATATTTTTTGTAAAATATTTTTTCCTCATTACTATTGGATTTGAAAAGTTTTTTGAAAAGCTTGTTTTTTGTTTTTATTGATTTAAGGATTCCCTGAGTGATCCAAGGCTTTTTACTTAGCCTTCTTTCATTCCTAGTTTGAGGTCTTAGAGGGGCATGAATATCTAGCACAGATTTAAACGCCAGTGTAATATTTGAGACATCATCATCAATGTTTGCTGTAGTAGAATTAATTTCAATTTTTGACATTTTTGTACGCAAATCTACTAAGAAATTTTCAAGATTAAATTGTTTCATGCAGCGAATAAATTTAGTTTCAGATTTCAGCTTACATGAGGTGTTTTTTACAATAAAAAATATAGGTAAATGGTCAGATAACTCGTATAACGCTACCCCACTGTTTGTGCTTTTATTGGCTATGTTTGTGTAGATATGGTCAAGCAATGATGGCCTACATTTATCAGCAAACCTAGTGTGATTATTTATTTTCATTTTGCAGCCAATCATGGTTAAATTATTTATATAATCAGCTATGATATCATTGTTTTTTGCCAAGAAGTTTATGTTTATATCACCGCTTACAATATAATTGAAGTTTTTGTTTTCTAGATCAGTTAAGGTATTGCATAGTTTGTTTTGAAAGTGTGATATTGTTTTATTAGGATGTCGATATATTACAGCGAGAATAATATTTGCTTGTTTAGTTTCTAGTTCTATCCATAAGTCTTCACAGTGTTGGACATTAAGAGATAAATCATTACGTAAGCGAAATTGCATGCTATGTTTTATATAAAGACCAACTCCACCAGCATTAGTCGGTGAGTCTTTACGGAGAAACGTGTAATTGGGTATATTTACATTTGTCACACTATTTGCATTTAATTTCGTTTCAGAAATAGCAATAGCGTCTGGAATTCTACTCATGCCATTAAAAAATTCTTCAACTTTATCTTTGTTTTTTGGCAAACTTCGAACATTCAAATGTAAGAGAAAAAAATCATTTTTATGTAAATCAGAAGCTATCTTGATTAATTTAGAGGGAGAAGAATAATCAACATAATTTATGTCGTCCATACCCACGCTGTTACCTAATATACGAAATTCCAGTTCACTTATGGAAGAAAAGGGTGGCAATCTGGCAATACAACACGTACAGTCGCAGTCACAGCATAAATTACGGCACTCCATTTTGAGTTAAGTTACATTCTAAGCCTACAGAATGAAAAAAAAACATTTTACAAAAATTTTGACATAACTCGACCCCCAGAACCAGAATAACCAATCCTATCAAGATCGGAAAGTGAAGATACATTTATTACTTCACTTACCGAGTCTCGCCTAAGACGGATTCTGCCCTGGGAAGTCCACAAGAACTTGAAATTTAGGTCTTTCTTTGCCGAATTCGCCGCATCGTAAATCATTTTTCTATACGTGGTAAGATTTTCTTTGGTGGTGACAGTTTCTGACGCAAAAATTGATCTCATTTCAGGATTTCGTCTCAGCATTTTTCTTCTTCTAAAAATTTCATTTCTCTTGTCTCGGTTGTTAAATCTGACAATTATTGGAGGGGGTTGACGATTTACATGGTTTTTGGCTTGTTGCTGGGAATTTGAAGAGGACGATTGAGGTTGAATTAACCTATGTGAAGTGGAAATCTGACTGTCATTCAGCTCAACATTAATGGATTTAGCAACAGCCTTGATTATTTGGTTGGTATTTTCATTTCTCATTACTGGTATGCCATGAATCTCCAAATTTTCTCTTCGGCCGTACTGTTCTAGTTGGTCCAGTTGCTGTTCTGATTCAAACTGTCTGCATTCTATAGATTTTATTTCTTTGGCCAGGCTTTCGTTGATACTTGATATTTTTGAAATTTTCTCCAAAAAGTCGTCATACTCATGAGCGAGGTACGACACGCTTCCAATGGTATGGTCAGTACTATTCTTCAGAACTTTGAGTTCGTGTTTTAGCGATTCTATCGAAATACTGATGGCGTTCAAATCTGATGTTGCAGGTACACTAAGGCTATCGCTGACGCAGTGTTTTTCCAATATTTCCTTGCATTTTTCTGTCACTAAACTTCCAATGTTTTCCATCACTCGCTTGGTAATTTTGTCTTCTATCTTTCTCAAGTCTTTCTTAGATATTTTTGGGCTATCTTGATTCGGCATTGTATTGGCTTGTGACGTGATAAAGTACAAATGGCTGAAAACGAAAAGAACTGATTAGCCTACTGAAACTGCAGAAGCAAGTTTGAAATTACCTAATCTTTTTTTGCAAATTTCTAAAATTTCTACTTGATGCCCGGCTTCCAAATTTAACCAAATAAAACTTAACAAGCTGCTAGACGTTAATATCAAAAAATTTTAAGAGCAACTTACGTTTTTTTAACGCAAAAAGCGAATTTCCAGAGCTGTTTTGAAGAGAAAAAAAAAACACGTCCGCTTTTCAAAATGCCGAATCAAAGCTTTCCAATGAATTGAAAATTCTACTTTGTCCTCGGCTTTGAACTTTCATGCACTAGTCGTGAAATGAGTCAGAAATCAGCTTTAGAATTGAATTTTTCGAATCATCTACTAGATCAAATATTGCTTAGTTTCATTAAGCCTAAATCAATTTGTGTTATGCATTAATTTAAAGTCAGCAGTTGCTCTGACACAGCGGAACAACTTTAGTTTATTATTCTTTAATTATGTTGAGCACCTCATTATTAACTTCCCTTTTTTCAAAGCATATCTCCTTTCAAGGAAAAAAATTCAAGGTAAATAATTACGGAAAAAATGTCCAAATGACTCGATGTGAAACTGAAACTCGATGTGAAACCTTGTTATCTTGGTGGCCAAGGGAGAGATCCTTTTATAGTGAAGATTAAGCTACGGAATAATTTGCTAAATGGAATTGAAATGTTATTGTAAAAATTGTGAAATCATTCATTTGTTGCTTTACGCTTGCCATAATAATGTTGTCACAACACGGAATACTATAAATGTCGTTTTTTGTGGACCCGTTATTGAGGCGAAAACTGCCTTTATGCCATTGCCAATCAAATATGGTGTTGTAAAGAAGAAAATATGCCCGAAAATTTTATAGGAATGCTAACTCATTAGCATGTTTGGGATGTTCATGACATTTGCGCAGACTTAAGGTATTCTACGTTGTGTCTTTTGCAGTTCTACGACTTGCGTTTTCATCAATCTACGAGTATTACATAATTATTAAGCGCAAAGTAATTGCAGAGAAAACGATTTACATCCCAATAACACGTGCTGTAATATATGCATTTTACTATTAACCATCAAAGATAGATAACTTAATGACACTAATATTATCTTGGTTTCAGCCATAGGTGGGCAAGTTAATGCAAAACGTTAGCTTCGTTAACCACTAGTCCGTAAACAAACTTCACACCTCCGTTAACGTTAATCCGTTATTTTCAGCTTTAATTACCGGAAGTTGATAAACTCCGTTAATTCGTTAACATTTTGTGTGTACTTTACATTTCTTTTTATTCACTCGCTTCTAGAACACGTTTTGACACTGTTGAGCTGATTGTAAGGAATTATTTGTTGCTATGGTGGTCTTTTTGTGTTTTGGAAGTTACATTTTACAGTCTAATCTAATTTCAAGATAAAAATACGTTCAAATGCACCAATAAAGCCGCGATCGGAAAATCTTTGGAAATTGTGATCAGCGACAATTAATAGACCTATGAGGTTGCAGCTTATTATTTGTTACAAAAAAGAGCTCCTTTCGTCACTCTTTTCTGTAAAACTCGTGCTAATACGCAAAAAGTGTTACCAGAGCAAATTGGTTTGTACCGATACGATGAATGAATGTTGCAAGATATTAACGATAAAAACCTTAACGGAAGTTAACAGAACTTAACAAAAGTTAATTTAGTCCGCTAACATGAAAAAAAATTAACGAATTAACGAGTGAATGAAAAAGTTAGCTTCGTTATTAACAGATTAACGATTAACGGACTTGTGCCCACTTATGGTTTCAGCCATATTTAAAAAACTTGTTTACAGTTGCATAATTCGTTTTTGTTTTTTTTTTGTCATGATTGAGCAAACAACTTTTCAACATTTCTATAATCTCTTTTTGTCCGACTCTGATTAATTTCTTAAATTCCTTTGTTACGCAAGTTGCAATGATTAAACGTTAATTTATTGTGCTAGAATTACATAAACTCTAGCTAGCCTAAATGCAAGTTTTGAGTTTAAGGCAGATACGAGAATCTATCTTCCGTTTCGGAAGTCTGGATAGTGTGTTTTTTTGTCTATCTACGAAACAAAAATAAAGATAATCAAGTACAATTTCGGATGTGCCTTTCTTTTAACTATATATATATATTTTTTTTTTTCTAGTTTGCGCCAAAGTGTTTATCCTGTTTTGCGTTACTTTCTTTTTTAAATAATGCTCTACAACAGGGGTGTGCAAACTGCGGCCAGCGGGCCAAATGCGGCCCACGTCCAGAAATTGTGTGGCCCGCGAAGGGTTGCGGTTTTTGAGTAGATTGTGGCCCGCGAAGGTATCTCATGTTTCTTGAGGTGCTTGATAAAATATGGGAAGAACAAATAAAGCGTTCTGAACGCAATAAATATGGGAAGAGAATAGCTAAAGAAGGAGAAATAAAGCCAGAGTAATTTTCTTCATAGTGACTTGACGTTTCGACGACACAGATTCTGCTGGCATTATCTCTTGCAGTTTTGAACTGCCTAGCATACTCTGCTGATGATGAGAGCTAGTTGCAAAATTGAAATATAATTAAATACAATTTAAAATTTAAGAGTGTCTAAGACATAAGTCATAGTCAAGAGATTTCCTAATCGAGAGTGCTCAAACCATTAATTTGGTGAGCGTTTTAATCAAAATAGCGTTGGGGTATCTTGTTAAAATTTTCCATTGCGTAAAGCACCGTGCGTAATGTTTTGCAATATTTTGCATTTGTTGACAATAATGGGCTATTGTTCGGTATTAATTTTTAAATTGATTTCAAATTGAACTTGATGCAGACCAGACTGCAGTGTTAGCGGTGGGTAGCCTGTAGATTTTGGTAATAGGTAGTAGACTTCAGCAGTAGCTTTATACCAGTAATAAATTTTGAAGGTTTTGAGTAGTGAGTAGCCTACTGAGTAGCGTTGGTCGATAAGTAGAGGGTGAAAAAGTTTTAAGTTGCAATGTTGCACTGGAAGATATATACCCTAGAAGCAATAAGGGCCGGGGGGCCGATTCCAATTCCGATTATCTTTGGCTAATAAAACAAAATTGGCCTTTGTCGCCTGATGAGCTCCTTGAGAAAGGACAAAACACGTCGCGACGGCTCAGATTCATTATTTGTCATCTTGCCATTACATCATTATTCATTTTGAAACAATGTCGCAAGTGCTCTTGTCCTGAACTTTCTTAACTGAATTATTAAACATAATTTTTCTAATTGAATAAGAACATCTGGTTTTATTAATAGCAAATCAGCCCAGCTAACTCGAAATCTCAAAAAGAAAGTCAGGCAGTCAATTACTTTTATCAATTGACAATTTACGTCCTGCCGAGGCCGGAGTATTGACTGACCTGAAGCCCAAGTATGTGTAAATGAATCGTGGTAAACTTTATTGGAAATTTCTGACCAAGAGAAGTTTCCAAATTTAAGAAAATCTATGGCTTCTAAAATGGCACTTTTTGGCTAAACTGATTTGTGCAAACAATTTTTTTCTAAAATGGGTTTATAAAACCTCCTTACCGACAAGTAATGACAGACGAACACTTGGAAAATGGACTTACGGTTGCCAACGCCTCAATTAAAGTAAAGTTGAAGAGAGTGGTTCAGAAAAAAAGTCAGGTGCATGTTTCTCACAGAATTGTTTCCACAGAAATTAAATCGTATTGCTTTGTTTTCGTTTTTTAACTAAACAATTTTTTCCAATAATACTGGTATTACTGTTTTTGATATTATTGCAGTTTTATTTTTATTCTTAGCAATATCAATAGTTGATAAAATATTATATTATTTAAAGGTGCGGCCCGCACGGTATTGTGCTTATTGCTATTTGGCCCGCTAAGATTGCACACCCCTGTTTTATACCATTTATGAACAGTCACCATAAAATTGTCACTTTCTACATCATCGGTCTGGATTTGGTTTTCTGGATGTACGTAGTAACAATTTTCTAAGATTATTTTGCGGATTATCTTATCGTGTAACTAATGTAAGCTATATAGTTGTTTACTCCATCAAAACTTTATATCATTCATTACCTTTGCGTTTTAATTTTTGTTATGTTTGTCCGAAAATTGTCTTTTTAAAGGGTTCCAATAATCTTTTCGAAAAACTAGGCTACTCGAATGTTGCAATAATCCTTACCAAACATTTCTGTGTTTTAAAGTTTCAACATATTTCATCGTTAACTTTCCAAATATGTCCTAAAACTTGACGATTAGTTGTTCAAGTCGTCCGAAAAGGTGGCTGGGGAATATTCCTGGTTTAGACGATCTGTGAGCTAAAAGCGTTAAAGAAGTCATCATCATATTTATTTATTTATTTACCACGTGACGTCATATCACAAGAAACAAAAATGCAACTTCCTCTAGGTCTATCACCAAAGCATCGAAATATGCAATTCCTTTAAAACCAACACACAAACTTGCAGAGTCAAAGCGATATTTAATCACTTGGTGAGGAGACAGCGAAGGACCGAAAGGTCATCGAAGTCTATTGCCACCTCACCAAGTTAAGTTTAAAAAAGCAGTTTCTAGATTTTCTCAGTCCGATACTATCTATCTTGACGAAAATTTTATGCAAAATTAAAACAAAGTGTTGCAAAGATATGTACACTTTGTACAGTGTATACACAAAACTCACAGTCAATATGTAAAAAAAATGCAAGACAACATTAGAATTGCTCTAACTTTAAGCATACTAAAAAAAATAAAAAAAATACTGTAACTACAGATTGGACAAAAAATAAATCAATGAAGCTCATAATGCTTATTTATGTTTTATAGAATTTAACGTGAGCAATTGGAGTGAAAAAAAACTCCTTGCTTTGTTTTGTATTGTTTGCCAATATGTCATTAGTATTGTTACAATTTCCAATAACAGTATACATCAATCTAAGACAGTTACTGCAAAATTACTTGAAATTCAAGAGCTCATCAAAATGAGAGATGACGCATTGTATAAATGTGTCATAGATGAATGCAACATCTCATACCATTTAAGCAATAGACTAGGTTATTGTTGAACTCAAGCATAAATATGCAACTATGTTTACTGTAATTACTACTGCATTGCTGATAGAAAGCTGTTATTCTAGCTTTTATCGGTTTCGTAGATTGATAAAAAATGAGCTTTAACAGCTTTTTTAAATCTGTAGAATGAAACTTCTTTCATACTGCTTGGAATTTCATTTCAAACTTTAATTCCTGCGAATGATTGAGACTTTTGCCCTAATCTTGTTCTAGTTCTTGGAAGAAAGAAGTTGTTTTCTGTGGCTTAATCTTGTCTTATGTGTATAGCAGTTTTTTATTAGATTAAAGTTATCTGAATTTGCAAAAGATAATAAATTATTGTGAATTTTGTACATTAGCTTTGCAGTTTCTAGAGAATAAATATCCTTGAGTTTTAAGCATTTAGCTCGATAGAACAAACGATTAGTATGCTCACGATATCCACTTCCAGTTACCAATCTGATGCTTCTTTTTTGCAGAATAAAGAGAGGTGCTAATGTTGATTTTGAAGCAGTCCCCCAACTACTTATGCAGTATTGTAGATGAGAGTATATGAGGCAGTGGTAAACAGATCTTAAGGTTTGCTCATCTACAAAGTGTTTTAATTGATTAAGGGCCCAAGATCCCCTTGCTACCTTTGAACATTGTTCCTTCATCTGTTGTTTCCAGTTTAGATTGTCGTCTATGAGAACACCTAGATACTTTATGTGATGTGATTGCTTGATTGGATTATTATCTATTGATACTTTGAGTTCAGGTTTATTTTGTTTTGTTGTCACTACCATTAACTCAGTTTGATTAAAGTTAATTGATAATTTATTTACCTTGAACCGATTGCTTACATTGACTAATTCATCATTAATATTTTGTTGCAGTGTTGAAATATTAGAATGTTATAGAGTAAGGTTTGTATCATTTGCAAAAAGATGAATTGTGGAATTTGAGACAAGTGGAAGATCATTGATATAAATATTAAATAACAACGGACCTAGAGTTGAGCCCTGAGGAATACCGCAAATAACATCTCTTGACTTAGATTTATATTGATTTACAATTGTATACTGTTGACGGTCAGTCAGGTAACTTGCTAGTAACTGTAATGGTAATCCTCTAATTCCATACTTTTCTAGTTTTTTGATCAGTATTGTGTGATTGATGGTATTATATGCTTTTCTTAAATCTAAGAAAATAGAACATGTAATGAGCTTTTTATCCATATTGTCAAGTAGTTTATTTTAAATATCTAAAACGACTTTATTTGTTGAGCATTTTTTCTTAAAACCATACTAGTTTGGACTAATCAAATTATTGCTCACAAAATAATTATTCAATTGATCAAGCAGACACTTCTCAAATAGTTTGGCAAAAGGATTTAAAATAGAAATAGGGCGATAATTACTGCATAATTTTCTTTCGCCCTTTTTGAAAATTGGAACAACTTCGGCGGTTTTAACACTTTTGGAAAATATCCTGTTGATATGCATGCACTAAAAACGTTAGTTAGAACTGGAGCTATAACAGAGGCTGACATTTTTATATACTTTGCAGGAATTCCATTTCTTCCTGTACTTTTTGATGGATTCATAGCTCTGATGTAATTTACTACTTCTTCTTCAACTATTGGTTCTAGAAAAAATGAATTGCTGCTACTCTGAATCAAAGACATGGCATTAAATTTGCCATCAATTATAGTCGGCGTTTCGATTGTTGATGCAAGGTTAAATCCTATCTCTGTGAAATATTTATTGAACAAGTTACTAATGGCCTGTGGACCTTGTGCACTTTCACTTTTGGAAGTTACTCAGCTCGGTGCTTGATTGACTCCAGCTGCTTGTGGCTGCAGGTTTGGTAGTTCTTAGAGCTACATAATTGCGAGTAGAAGTTGTTTTGGTATAGCAGTTAACCAAAAAAGACGTCAAGTTTTTCAACTGCAGTAATTAGTATTTCATTTTGGCACAGTATGTTACCCCAAAACAATAAATGTTCCAATGAATGCAGTATTCAGCAATCGGCATGGAATAGGTTTCAATAATAGCGACGTCGTGAGGTTTTTCTTGGTTCACTTGCTTCTAAGTTAATTTGATGCCCTGGAACATAAAATCACAGTTATAGTGTTGACACTATAATACTAAATAGCATGCATTAATGCTGAAACAAAATTACACAAAAAGACAAAGTAAGGTAAAAGTACATTTTAAGTCACTAAAGAAGAAAGAGTGGCATACTTTTGTCTCAATATATTTTGTTAGTTTCGAAATTCAGCAATTTAGTCGGACTATCCGAGATCAATTTTGCAGTTAAGTACTTTATTTTTGGTAGCTGTATGGGGGTACTGGATCCCCAGATTGTTATACCGCAACGGATATACTTTTGCATTGCCAAGTTGTAGCATAATGCTTTGAGAAAAAAATGTGTTTAAATAATATTCCAAATAAGCGAACCACCTTTTTTCCACCATTTTACTGTAATGTACTGTTTAAAATTGAATTTGTTACCGATGACAACTTCTAAATACTTTGGCGCTATCAACAATACTTACCGAGAATCTATTACTTGTCAAGTGAAGACAATGAATTAGTGGTTTAGTTTGTTTAGAGGAAATGAGCAGAAACTCCGACCGTTATGCTGCAAAATTTTGATGTAGGTTACAACTTTTATTATAATCAGTATTACATTAGTAAACATCAACGTTTACGACAGCCGATTGTTATTGTTAACCAGAAAAAAAGCTGAAAACATTGTCATAATGTTACTTAGTAACGTTCACAACTTTAAACTTTCGCTTTTTGTATTACGTAATTCCTTAGTTGTCTCATGTTTGCAATGTTTGAATTTAAAATTTGGATTGATTGCAGTAACCCAGAAATGCTTGAAAGTGCATCTTTTTTGGTTAAATTGCTGCAAAAAAAAGCAAAAAAAAACAACAAATTTCGGACGATATTTTGCTGGTCATTGCTTGTGAGTAAATTGCGTTGGTCAACTAGCCCGCGTAAAATAGGGATAATTAGAGGGGCTAAGTTTTCAACGTATTTATATAAAAAACTATCCATCTCCATACTTTTTATAAAAAGTGCAAAAATGAATTACTGTAAAATCAGGTATTTATATAAAATTGTGCTTAAATCGAGAAAGAAATTAACTATCTAATAAGATTTGCATGTCTGTGTTCAAATACCGTCTTCAAAAGTGCTATCTTCACCTGGTCCAGTTCCAAAGAAGGTATAGCTCCTCTTCAACGAGTCCAGTCAAAATCGTCATCAGTCAGTTGCTTCCATCCACACATGACGTCATTTCGAACACTTTCTGGCAAGACGTAAGGCAGAGGTGGAGTCGAGGACGCAAGGCTCGAGGCCAAGGACACAAAAAAAATCCGAGGCCAAGGACAGCCCTTCTGAGGACAGACCTACTCGAGGCCAAGAACAGGAATGCTCGATGCCAAGGACCAAGGAAACAAGCGCAGGTGTTCTCCAAAGAAAAAAAAAACGTCTTCAAAAAAGTTTTTCAGGCGATCTCCAAAAAAAAAATTAACCCTATTTGTACTGGGGGGGGGGGCAAATTTGCCCCCCTCTTAGTTATTTTAATATTGCTCCTAAACGAAAGAAAAGTTTTGCTTTGATGCACCCTGACTTTGAATCAAATTTAATAACACACATTTTCAGAAACTTTGGGGTCAGCCAGGCAACCGGAAGTGACGTCATTTTTGCCTTTGTTAGAGGCACCTAAGTAGTTTTTGCGGTTTTGAGCACTATTCATGCTTATTAGTGCGCGTATTCTATTCATTGTACTGCATATTCATTGTCAATGCTAATCTTCTGCTGGAATAAAATATTTTATTTACTGATAAATGCATGGCATCATCATTACGTCATTGATGACGTCATAATTCAAAAGTATTGATTTTTCTGCTGTTTCTCGAAATAAACTGCGTTTGCATAAACAAAATATTCATTTTCATCAGCTGTTGAATGATAAAATGAAAATTATACTGCAGTATTCTATTATTTGTGAAATATGCTATATTTCAGTCACAAAAAACTACAAAGAATAATCAACAAAATATATTAACGATGATGTCATCATGCATGTGACGTCATCATGCATGATGACGTCATCATTTGTGGTAACTTTATCAGAGACGTCTTTGAAATAACAAAAGTGCAAACTAAAACTAATATTTCGCAACATTTAGGCAAATTTGCATGCTGTTATAAGGATTTTCTGGTTTTGATGACGTCATCAACGTTTTCGTGTCGTCACAACCTCAAAAAATTTATTTAAAAAAATTTAACAAAAAATAGCATCAGCAAGCAAAAAATCTCGATTCTATCACTTACCAATCGGTTTTTCTATCACTTACCAATTCTATCACTTACCAATCGGTCCCAGTACAAATAGGGTGTAAAAATACCTCGGTATATATAGGGTTAAAGTCATCAAAAATTTTTTTTCTCCAAAATAAAAAGGTCTTCAAATTTTTTTTTTCAGGCGATCTACAAAATTTTAACAATTCAAAAAATAGTGCTGTCCACAAGCCGAGGATAGGGCAATTTCGGAGGACTTGAGGCTTTGAAACCAAGACCAAGGACTTCAAAATATGTCCTCAAGGACCTCCTCGACGCTAAGGACGTCCTAAAGGACTCCATCTCTGACGTGAGGATACAAATCATACGATGAGTTTGTTAAAAAGGTTTGCTGTTGATTTATCGTTGAACTTCGATTTTCGAAAGTGCAAACTAAAAAAATATTAAAATAATGAAAAACCGTAGAAAGTACTCAGAGTCTTATCGACATAAACAACATTTTGATTAACTAAATTGAACCTCGCTTTATATATTTTTGATGATCTTGATCGCATGATCAGGGTTAAACCAGGATTGGTTAAACCCTGATTTTGGCGACGTTTTTGCTTAAATATTCTTGGATTAGACGCTTTGGGATGATTACTTTCGCTCGGCGACTTCGAGGAAAGAGCATTACTTACAATTGGAAGCCAAACGTTAACAGGAAAATAGCGTTGTCCTGAGCGTTGCACGGAGTGTTATTATACTCTCAAAATTCATTTTACTACAGAGAATATTTTTTCTCCGCACGACTGTTTTGCTTGGTTGTACTTCGGTCAAGAAATTGACTGAGCTCTATGACTTAACAAAATTGACATGCTTTAGACTTTGCTGGTACAGCTTATCAATCACATTTTTCTGGCCTACGTGAATCGAGCGGTAACAAAGGAACACGCGACGCAAGCGTCGGTCGTTCCAATAAATTACCAGTTTCATTCAAACCTTTATTACCTTCTCCCGAGCTAAGCTTTACCCCAATGATGCAGAGTCTGTATGAGCATTTTTACAACTGGCTTACTTTGGAAGAAGATAACAAAAGATACTAACGCTTACAGCGTTAGTATTTTTTGTTTGTTGGTACTGAAATTTTCGGACCATAAGCCGCACATTACTATAAGCCGCTTGTGTCTATGCACACAGAACAGACCATAGATCGCATTGCACAATCTTGTAGAGAAATAAAGACCATAATACAGAACTGTCATTTGAACAATTAAACGGTGTTTTTTTACTAAACCTAAGATCAACCAGAATTTCGCAGTAAAATTTCAAAATAAAACACCAATATTTTGTTTTGAGGACTTTAGGCGAGAATAGAGAGCAATTTGCGTGCTAAAAATGGCTGGAATGCAAAAATCAGGCTATTTTTAATGAAAATGTTTGAAAGTGCATTGAAATTAATTAGTAACAATTTTTGTATGCGTTGCGATCGTTGATACTTGGCTAGAGTACAACCTTTAATTCCTAGAACTGCCCACGCCCACGTCGGCTGAAACTAGGGAACGACTGAGATGTTAATTGACGAATCGAAAATGGCAGTTGATAGTTCCTTTAGGTTCTTGAATCTCAGAAAGCAGCACACCAATCTTAAATCAAAACTTCTATTCAAGATTGAAACACAAAACCACTCTCACTGAGCAAAATCGCTCCACTAACACTTCTTACGATCGACCAGATTCAGATCGTAAAAGACTTAACCGCGACCGACCAGGTTCAGATCGCACCTTACACACTCTCGCGATCGCCCAATTCAGACCGCCAAACTATACACGACTAAACAAGCCAACCACTGATACGAACACTCGGCAAAAATGCCCACGAAACTAATACCTAAAAATCATCCACTTAATTAGAATATCAGAACAATAGAATAGAAAACGACTCACTTATTTATACTAAGGTTGAAGATATCGAATATCCCAGAACAATCCATGATACGTCACAACAGAAAAAATATACGCGATTACGAAAACACACCGGCAGCATACAGTAATTGTGACGTCACAAAGTTCAAGTCTAAATATAGCAATTAAGACATGTAAACAACTAATAATTCCGGTGACTAATAGAAGACAGTAGAAAATACTAGAAAGAAATTATCCAGAATATCCCAAATATTCTAAATCAAAAAAAGCGGCAAAAGCAGTAAATCAGTCACGTACGCTGATATAATAATCATATATCCGGCATTCAAAATTATTATTTTGTTACAGTATGCAGTAATTCGCAAACTAACTTTTGTAGGATCTTATAGAAAAAAATAATAAATAAAGTACAAGGAAACTTCCACATTGGAAACGTTGCGAAAGTTGCGCTTTGAAATTGCGCTTGTCACTTCTTTGCAGTCGGTTTACACGTGACAAAACTATTTGTGTATTGACTTTTCTGCTGTTGTTGTGTTCACTGTCACGATATATCCCAACTTCGTAGGGGACTCGAACAAGCCCATTAGAGCTTTTCGGCCATTTTGGCGAGTATGCATTTTAAAACTACAAAAAAATCACGTTAGCAATAGAAAAAAACAAAAAATACTGCTAGTTCTTTAACCAGTTAGCAATCACCTGGTTGGCTATCGTATAAACTTCAATAAATCAATTCGTTGCTCTACATCTAAATACTGACTGTAGTCATGTGCAAGACTCGTATGCCAGTCAATGTACTAACAATGTGAAATAAAGGGGGCAATAAAGGCATTTTTGCCCGGATCTTCATCAAATAAGGTTCTCTTCTAATTGCAAACAAATTATTTTTAATCATTAATTTTACAGACACACTTTTTAATTGCTAAAATTTTTGCCGGAGCCTCACTTCCTCATCCACCAAATGCGATTTAAAGCAATTGGGTTTGGTAACATGTCTCAATTAAGACGTTAAACGGGCATTAAAGTCGAAAATTTTATAGCTGAAATATTGGTCATTTTGCACTCTCTAGTTGATGTTTTTTTGTGTGTTACTTTTGATTTAATGATGCATTTTCGATGTCATTTTTGATGTAGATTATTTTTAAATAAAATTAAACATTGAATCACCAAAATTATATTCACTTTTTCTTTTAAGATTTTTTTCCCAATTTCAAGCACTTTTCTTAGCTAGGTTTTTAAAAAATGGATCTTAAATTTTTAAAATTGGTAATTGTCGAGTATATGATATAATGCGAACAATTAATACTAACGTTATCATTTGCTTACTGGATTCAGCTTAATGTCTTCATCGTATAAATTTTTTAAGTTAGCTGCTGAAAAAAAAAATTTTAATAATATCAGCAATCTGTGTTACTCATATTTACTTTCGCCAACATTGAGAGGCAAATTTAGTTTTTATGTAGTATTCGGCAGTGATGGCACCGCATGGCATTCAACGCTTTTGTTTGGAATTTTAGATGAAGACTTGGCAAAACTCGCCCGAGTTGTTCTACAGCTAAATGTCACTAGGCAACAGTAGAGAGAGTGTTTTTCGGCTTGAAGTATGCAATGAACGATTTGAGAATGCCCTTGTCCGATGATGCTGTTGACGCCATTTTTGTTTTTCGATCAAAATCTGCATGAGCTTTCAGTAAAACAGTTTTATAATAAACTCGTTAGTGTGAAATTGGAGCTAAGTTTTTATCCAGTAGTCAAACCCGACTGCTATTAGATTTAGTTTGTACTTAATATATTTTCAGCTTAACTTGAATAGCTTTTATTCATTTCCAGGTTGCAATATGCATTTTATCAGTAAACTTCAAATCAAATATTTCGTTATACTCGCTGTATTACGCCGAAGTTTGTAACGAGTTTGCAGTGCCGATTTCCGCGTCATTGCGCCCCGCCAACACAGCTCTTTTCGAGAAAATGTTTCAGCGGTGGCGAGCCGTTGGCAATACTGTGTCCAATTTGACCAGCCCGAGATTTGAACCTCGGAACACCCGCTCCAGAGACCAACGCTTCACTGCTTCACTACGATTTGATTCATTAGCTAAGTTAAGCCCCGTTTTCATTCATATAAACTGGTTCGTATTAAAAGTGACTTGTTTTGTATTGTTTCACAGCAAATTTTTGTTTCATGTTGGTTTGCGAATATGGTAAATTAAAAGCTTTGTTAATATGCGAACTGAGTGCTAAATTGTAGGCAATGAACTTTAATTACTTAATTGAAAAAATTGATAATCGCACAAATAATCGCAAAGTAGCTGCGATTTTATGCCATCGAAAAAATTTTAAATTATCGCAAAAAAATCCCATCCATATTCTTATACAGTACTCAACATCGCATCGCTTTGCAATTTTCTCGCGCAAAAAATATCTTAAAAAGTTATCAATGGGATTGCCATACCTGGTATTCGAAATGCTTAAACACCGACGAATTAATTTGGCAACGTGGCCGAATGGGTAAAGACGTGGTTTTTACTACGACCCTAATAGTATGATCTGGGATCAACCCTCAGCTTAGTCACGTTGTTTCGTCCTTAGATAAGACGCTTTACGATGTTTATCTCTGCTTGGTTGCTTTGAACAAGCAGCAAACTCAATGGACAAGGATCCAAAACAATTAACAGGAACATTGGATCACTGGAAACTCTTGAGCAGGTGCAGATTCCTCCAGGCACGAAGTAGTCTAAGCAATGAAAAGTGTGTGAATCGTCCAATAGTTGGGATCTGACCTTGTCCGATGACAGTAGGATAAATTTGCACAACAACAACAACAATTTATTAATAGTTAGAACATTATTTCCAAGAAAACTTCAAAATAATACTCTACAGTACCTATTTACTGTAATATAATGGTCTCTCGCAAATAGTGGCGATCAAACGCAAACGTTCGACAATTCGATTAAATTGCAACATTTTTAATGTAATAGGCTATCCCTGATAACTGTATTATATTTAATTATCGCACTCATGCAAATATACTTTCTTCTGAATGCAAATTCAGGTGGGCAGAATCATGTTTTAGCATTGGCAACTCCAAAATGCAGAGATGAAGTCCTCGATGACGTCTTTGGCCTTGAGGACGTCCTCGAGGACACATTTTGAAGTCTTTGGCCTTGGCCTCAAAGCCTCAAGTACTCAAAAATTAGCCTGTCTTCGGCTCGAGGACAGCACTATTTTTTTAACAGTTGAAATTTTGTTGGAAAACGCCAGAAACCTCGCGGAAAATTTGCGAATACCTTTTTGTTTTCCTCACTTGGAGCATAGGTGTAGCCTAGGGGGGGGGACAGGGCCCCCGCCCCGATTGAAATTTCACCCAAAACGTCTATTGTTTCTTCAGTTTGAGTTTCTTTTTAGCATTTTTTGCTTACAACAGTGACTAACAACAATATTGAAGACCAAGGGCCCTGGGCCCCCTTCAATTCAATTGTTGTCAGCAAATTTAACCCTATTTTGGGCGGGGAGGGGCAAATTTGCCCCCTCTACCGGTTTTTTTAAAATAAATGCCAAGCGACTAAAGGTTTGGATTTGGAATCTCTTGACTTTGAATAAAATTTTATAGCGCACATTTTCAGAAATTTTGGTGTCCCTCAGATAACGGAAAATGACGTCATTTCCGGTTTCATCAGAGGTACCTCGGCCGATTTTGTGTAATTTTGATCATTATGCCATGTCAGTAGCACTTAATTTTGATAAATGTCATAAATTTTAATTTTGTGTTGCATTGTAATGTTGAGTCAACTTTTAAAAGTTCTGACGTCATAATTACGTCACTAATGACGTCATTTTTGCTATTTTTTGTTTTTGCTCCTTTTTTTGTTTCTGAATATCTCTAAGGTGTAAGTGCTTTCACCTTCAAACTTTCGGATTTGTGTTATGGTTTATTTCGGTGTAACCTTTGTAAATTTCAATTGATGTGGTGAAAGGAAAGAGGTATAATTACTTGATCTGTCAAAAGCACTTAGGGAATTTTTATGTTCACCAAGTTATTCAGAAACGACAAACACACAAACATCCTTGGATACACTATTATTGGCTAATTAGCACGTCGTTTTTACAGCGACAGCGTTCCCAATAATTGGTATATTATCAATCGGATAGCGATTCAACGCTCACCCATGTCGCATTGCTGTGCCTTTGGATAATTCACTTTATGATGATTCCCTGCCTGGTGGCTTCGAACAAGCAGCAAATTCAAATGGGAAGAAATCTAAAACTCAACAAGAACATTGAAACAAAGGCTATTCCCAAGCCGGTCTGGAATTCGATCCTAAGTACAATGTATCAAGACACTTTCTGTTGGTTGAAGGATAAAAATGGAATTATCAATAACAATTACAACTTTCAGCAGAACTATAGCTTGTTTTCAACGAAATTGTTTATGTCAGAAGATCATTTTGGACTGCTTTTATTTCATATTTGAAAGTAGAGCAAATTCATTACATCGCACGTCGCTGGCACGATTGCGGTGTAATAAATGTCTCGAACTTTGGACCTTTACTCGAGTAACATCAAAACGCAAAATGCAATGGCATGTGGCGTAATAGGGCGATCGAACGGCGACATAAAATTTGCTTTATTTAGTGCTAAAGATTCGTTCTAAGTGAAAAGCAGGTTTTACAGCATATTTGTATACCGCACTTTTTTGAGGGTAGTTTTACACCTATTACACTTTTCATATTAGTGCTTTCAAGATAGGTTTGTTGTTGTTTTTGGGAAAGAGAATGGCTTCTTCAAAGCGGCGCAGGACAAGCTATCTTAGTGAAGAAGATATTCGACAAATTTTAGAGAACGAAGACCTTGCTTTCAGTGATACTGAACCGGATTATCCGAATGACGACTCCGACGATGATATTGAAGTGCAACCAACCAATGTTGACGATTTTGAAGAAGATATAACCTCTGATGACGAAGACGTTACGGTAGTAAATCCTCATCCAATAAGGAAAAATGTTCTTCCTTCTCTGAGTGACACAATCAATGAAGAAAACTACGATCCATTGCCGTTGCAAACCCCACAAACCTATCGTTATGCGAGTAGGGATAAGCAAATAACCTACTCCTGGACAACCGAAAAGTCTGTTGTTGGCAGACGTGGCAGTGAAAACGTTATTCGCAATAAACCTGGCCCTGAAAGATCAGTAGCACGTGACCACAAAGATATCACTCCACTTGAGGCTTTTGAACTATTCTTTACCGACAACATGATCACAAACATTACTGAGTGCACCAATAAGAAGATTGATGTATTTCGGGATAAATACGGTGAAAAATTAGAAGCTGATGACAAAATTACTCACATAAAGCCAACTACACCAAATGAAATTAGGGCATTTCTGGGACTCATGTATATGCGTGGAGCAATGAAGTTGAATCTACGAAATATTCACGATGTCTTTTATCAAAAATCTTCAAATGATTCTTTCCGTGCTACTATGTCCAGAAAACGATTTTCTTTTCTTTGTGTTGCCATCCAATTTGATGATGCTTCTTCAAGACAAGAACGTTGGAAAGAAGATCGATTCACTGCTATACGTGACATATTTGAAGAGTTCAACCATAATTGGGCTAAAGCTCGGGTGCCTTCTGAATATCTGGCCATCGACGAAACTTTGTATCCATATCGAGGGAGCATAAAACTGAGACAATACAACCCCAACAAACCTGCCAAATATGGATTACTTTATCGAAGCATATCGGACAGCACTATCCCGTACACGTACTTTACCCTTCCTTATGCTGGCAAACTCGAAGCACCAAATCAGTATTACGTTACTGGCACTGACAAGTATACAGAATATTTGGTTGAAAGCTTGAAAAAGCAGGTGGACACATCTGGAAGAAATATTAGCATGGACAGATATTTTACAAGTGTTTCAATTGAAAAATATCTTTTGGCCAATAAGATTACTCTTGTCAGCACGATGAGATCTGGTAGAGTTGGCATACCGAACGAGATGAAGGAGATAAAACAAAGGGAAGATCTCTCCACAATGTACGCTTTACAGAAGACAACAAACTTCTGCTTGTATCGTATGTTGTGAAGAAAAAGTCTGGAAAAAGAAATGTTCTTGTACTCAGTACCATGCACAAAGACGTCAAAGTGACAAAAGATGCTCGACTCAAGCCTCATGTAATTGCTTTCTATAATCGTACCAAAGGAGGAGTAGACGTAATGGACATGATAGCTGGAAATTACACTACCAAGTTCAAAACAAGACGATGGACAATGAACACTCTGGCTTACATATTGGACACTGCTAAAACGAATTCTTTGACCATTTTCCGAGATCTCCACCCTAACATTCGCATGAGCCGTTTCGAGTTTGTTTGGGATTTGGCGCAATCCCTCATCAAATCGCATGTCGTTACCCGACAGCAGAATCCTCTTGGCTTGCAACAACCTTCACTGGCTGCCATAAAGTATGTCCTGGGCGCAAACGAAGGAACTTCTAATGCTTCATCCTCAATTCCTGATCCTAATGTCGATAAGAAACACTTGTGTCTCTTATCGATTCGCGGAGTTCTTGGCTACAAAGGTCTCAAAGATAAATTGGCAAAAGTCAAGTATATTTGCTACAAATGCAACCAGAACGTTTGCCTGAAGCATTGCCACCAACTGTGCCATCAGTGTTCAGAGTAAACAGAAGGAATTGTCCTCTCGAAAGAGAAAAAATCGATTTGGGTGTACAAATTGACTGCTCTAAACCTATGGACATTTGACAATTCAAAATGATTTTATGAACAATTTTATAGCCGGCAGCGCAAACTGTGTATTACGTTTTACTTCTTTCTTGTTTTTCTTATCTTTTCATTCTTTATTTTTCAGAATAAAACTTGAAAAAAAGTTTTGAAGTTTCAATTACGAATAGGTCCTAGTCAGCATACAATGCAAAAGAAAAGATATACAGTAGGGGAAAGTTGGGTGATATGGGACGCTTAAAATTTTCGTAAAGAGACCTCAGCATAGATAATGTAGCAAGATTTGACATCATCACTTCCTACAAAAGAATAGCAAGCTGGTAACTCAAAAATATATACATATACTCTCAAACACACTAAAAAAACAAGCCAATAAAAATTTCAGCTGTAAAAACAATCGCAATGACGTCATCTCCGTCGTAATATTGTCATTGGTGCGACTTCATGAAATTTCAAAAATAGTTGAAATACACTTTTCCTGTACAAAAAATTCGATTTATAGCGCCTTTCAGTCTTTGCAAAAAAGTACACAGGTATTACTGAAATAGTCATTTTGCTTGTAAAAATATTGCATAAAATACCCAGATTATGACGTCATAAATTTTATTACGTCATCATTTCCTGCGCCCTCGGAAGTGTTAAACTAAGAGGAATAAAATTAAAAAGCATAAGTTTAAAGCAGCATTTATTATACTTGTTTGCCTAAACTACGCTAAAAATCCTACTTTTCATAACGTCATTAACCTTCTGATGACGTCATCAAGTCAAATTATATATTTTTGAAAAATTTTCAACGAGTAGTCCCAACCTGCAAAGTTTTAGCTTTCTACGACCTTCCAGTAAGCTTTTAGGTAGGGGGGCAAATTTGCCCACCCCCGCCCAAAATAGGGTGCAAAAATAGCCCGCCCAAGATAGGGTTAAACGTATAACCCGAAAGAAATGGAAAGTTTTCGTCCTATGAGTTGCTATCTCAGGCCCACATCTAGCCTTTTTATGAACGTAATGCATTAATCAGGGCCGGATTTACCATAATATGGTGCAGTACCAGCTAGGGGCCCCGCGCTAAAATCGTAAGACTTTTTTTGATCTTCACCTATATTTGGCAAAAACATGTTGCGAAAATCTCCATAGTGCCAAGGGCCCAGCGCGATGTAAATCCGGCCCGGCAATAACATGGTTAGTAGGCGTAACTATCTATTGTACCATTTTTCAATAACAATTCAGTAATTCACCTCCAACGTCGCAGGTTTTTGCCCACAAAATACTTAAAAAAATATTAGCCATGGAAAATACTGATTGAACAAATCATTGAACATCTGTTGAGGGGGCTTGGGCCCCCTGGCCAAACGTGCACTCCTAAAACTGGTTATTTTCATGGCAAAACAAAAGTCCGTAAGGAAAATCTTGGAGTGGATTATTTTTTACTGCTAAAATGTTGCAAGAGACTACGCACCTAACTTCCCCCTACCTGGACCAAATCACTTACAATTAAAATTTATCTCCAAAATGCAAGATTTAAAACGTATTTTGTACTTAAATTGCAAGAAAAAGGAAAATTAAACAATTTAGTTTTTTCATTTGGCTTTTAAATGTCAAAAATCTAGTGCTTTCAAATGGCTTTAAACACTTGCAAAATGTGATTCAATGGCATTAAAATAGCTTTTTTACCAAAAAATTACAAAAAATCGCACATTGCAGCGGCTGCGGGCTTCGCCTCACGAGCTTTCTCAACGCGTTTCCAAAGTTAGACACTGTGCGCTTTTCAACTATTAGTTTAAGGCCTCTTCTTTTGCAAAATCCTGGTTACGTGCCAGCAGACAACGATTTTAGATCTTCCATTCTACGATATCTTTGTCCTACAAAAACTTCCCTTTGAAAAAACTTTGATGACGTCATTGCATGTGATTGCTGGTTTAGGCCTCCCCTATCAAAATTTCTGGGTACGCCTATGAATTGGAGATCGCCTGAAAAACTTTTTTGAAAACTTTTTTTGGGGGGAACACTTGCGGCTGTGTCCTTGGTTTTTGGCCTCGAGCTTTGTGTCCTCGACTCCACCTCTGCCAAAATGGTTTTGTCCGTACTCCTGTATCTCTTGTTAAGGTTCCAGATAGTTTTAGTGCTTTGCTGTTTGTATCTCCCGTAACGGAAATATTAACAGAAATAAAAAGAACTAGCCTACACTACCTTTTGCATCTTCATTCTCTTATTTAGGGTATTCACACAATGCCATTTGAAGTAAGGTTTGCTATGACTACTTAGCTATAACTATCTTTCAAAGAAGAGAAGAAATGAATTGACAGACTAGAAGCTTAGGTTAATTTTTGCTTGGCTATTTTCCGTTTTCACCAATTTAAAAATAGTGCTTTCCTTGATTGAGAACAAAACATTTTGAAGGACTTGTAGGCTACGAGGCCAAAGACTCGAGTTTCGAGGCCAGGCCAAGGACTTCAAAATGTGTCCTAGCGGACGTCCTCCAGGCCAAGGACGTTTTCGAGGACTCCACCTCCGATTATTATTTTTACCACTAATGCAAATCGGCGCAAAGATAATATTCTCACCAATTTTGACAGTTGGCTAAATATCTTCACAGATTAAATGGATCAAAAAAAAATCTAGTCGAGTATGCAAAGTCTTCAGTCAAGATTGCGATTTTTTGAGCAGACCAAAAGAGATCTATAAGTTCTGATTATAGGTTACTGCTTTATGTTTTTGCAATTTTTTGTCGCATTTATGACCTCCAACAATTGAGCAACAAATTGCAAAATTGTTGTCGAGATGATCACCTGTTTTGTTCAGTATGAGTGTCTGATTGTTTTGTAGTAATTTACTTGAGATGTTACAGCCAGTAGCCTTTATTGTACGAAGTTTTTGTTGCTTTACTTTTTCACGTCCACCAGGTTTTTGCGCTATATTTTGCAGGTTGCTGCAAACTGTAATGAAGGGTGCAATTGTGGCAAATCTTGAAGCTTGGTACTCCCGAAGCGCTTTCTTTATTTATATTTCCTGTTCGCAAACTCCAGAAAGCATTAAAGGAGCGTTTAGACTGGAAGCGAAGCAACGCGAGTGGTCGCTTACGTCACTCGCAAGGATGCCAACCTTCGCAAGTGGTTGCTAATCTTCGCAACTGGTCGCTTCATAAGCTAATTTTAATAACTTACTTTTAAAATGTATTCAATGAGCAGAAAGCATTGTGTACTTTATTATTGAAGCGCTATTATAGTAATCACAGGTTCTGTTTCGTCATAGCGCGCTGGAATTACCGGTAAAAGGAAGATTGAGTTTGTCTTATGTTATCACGCAGTAACCGTGAAGAAGAGTCTAGACTAATAGCACAGTTTAAATATCATACAGTAATCTCACTCCATGCAAAAACTATTGCGACGTGTGTCCGCATTTTTTGAGAGGTAAAAGCAGAGCTGGTTTTTTTTTTTGACGTCATAATAGTGACATGGTGAGCGGACGAGGATAACGCCAAAAAATAGGAATTGTTTTGAAATTTTACGTGTGTTTTCTTGGCTTGACGACGTTACCGTCTTCATCCTTTTTTACGCCCCTAAACGTTAGAGGGCAGCATTTTTCCCCTCTGCATTAGTCCAGATATATCGCGGTCTAGCTCCTTTTGTAGAGTTTGCACGGGATCAAAATTAGTCTCGATAGAACCGTCAAAGCTCGGGCTTCGACTGGCTATAATTTTGACGTCACTTTCTTGTGACGTCACAAAGTAGTACGTTTAAGAAGGAAAAAATTGGAAATTTTCTTACATAAACAACCTTTAGTTACTTGGGGTTTTGCTTGCAGCCGGAGCCCAACATTAAAAGTTTGTCCACACTTGGATCGTATCGTTAACTAACTATCCTGCAAATTTCGTTTCAATAGCTTAACGTTTAACGAAAATATCCTTGATTGTTTGCTTTGTTGTTGTAAAGTTCGTTTTGAATTGCAGTTATATGCAGTGATTGTGTGATTGCTTGGCCTATCACCAAATAGACTGTGACATCATAATAAAGTAGTAATCGTGAACCTCTAGAACTTTTGATCTAAAAAAAGTTTCATAGACTGTATGAGTTATCGTTTATTGATGCAGACGTTCAGTGTAATTCATGATAAAACTTTAATTTAGCTGCAATAATTTTGCTCAATCCTAGTTATTTTCTTCTAGTTATAGAAGTATTGAACAAAATCATTTATTAATTGCATGTTTAAATGGGTTTGGTATTACAGTAGTCACTTTTTTGAAGTCTTGTCCCGCTTAAATAGTAAGGGGTCTACGACTTTTAGGCGCGGACGTTTAGGCGCGGGACGTTTAGGCTCCGCCGATTAGGCGCCAGGACTTTTATGCGCCTGGACTTTTAGGCGCCGAGACTTTTAGGCGCCAGAGGTAAAAAAAAAATTTTTTTTCAAAAAATAATGTTTTTGGCAAAAAAAGTTTTTTTTTCAAAGAAAAAAATTTTTTTCAAAAAAACAAGTTTTTTTCCAAAAAAAGTTAATTTTTCCGAAAAAAAGTTTTTTTTCTAAAAAGCCTTTTTTTCTGTAAAAAAACGTTTTTCTTCCCAAAAAATTTTTTTTCTTCCAAATGACAGTCTTTTTTCAAATAAAAGCTTTTTGAAAAAAAAACTTTTTCCAACAAAAAAGTTTTTTTTTCAAATAAAAGCTTTCTTAAAAAAAGAACTTTTTCCAACAAAAAAGTTTTACTTTGAATAAAATGTTAATATTTTTGAAGCTTTTTATTTGATGTTTGTCAAGAAGAATCGTCAGAATAGAGAGCGCAGGAAAAGGAGTGGCTATAGGAAAAAGCCAAGCAGTGATTGGCTGGAAAAGGATTGCTGAGAGAGCGTGATATGTGTACAACCTTTGGGCTGTACAAGAATTTGTTTGTCAGCTGAGGGCGGGGTTAGAACTTTTGATAAAAGTGACTTCAGAAGCAGATAGATGGAAGCAGAGCGGAAAAGGTTTTACAAAAAATTGATTTCTTGTTGCATTTTTTTCAACAACAAAAAAAGTTTTCCATTACTTACTAGCAAAGTTTTTTTTTTACCTAATCCAGACGCATGCGATTTCCAGCCAGCGGTCTCAAATTTTGCGGAGTACGGACACGATTGCTTGTGTAATATTGGCGCATGCAGCAAGCCGTGTGACGTTTCATGGTTATTTTGAGTCTACCTCTACCAAACAATACAGTACAAACTTCTTCAGGAGTTAAGGATTCATCTCTCGGCAGATTCCTATTTATGTTCTGTACATCTTGTTGTAAATATAGTGAAAGCAATGTTTAAATCGATATTTTTCCGCTTAATCCTTACACCTTGTTGTAAATACACTTATAATAAAAACAATGTTAAATTCTCAAAGCCAACTTCTTCAGAATTGCGTCAAGAACTTTTGAAGTTAAATAGCTTAAAGGTTGTACACAAATTACGCTCTCTCAGCAATCCTTTTCCAGCCAATCACTGCTCGGCTTTTTCCTGTAGCCACTCCTTTTCCTGCGCTCTCTATTCTGACGATTCTTCTTGACAAACATCAAATAAAAAGCTTCAAAAATATTAACATTTTAATCAAAGTAAAACTTTTTTGTTGGAAAAAGTTTTTTTTTAAAAAAAAGCTTTTATTTGAAAAAAGACTGTCATTTGGAAGGAAAAAAATTTTTTGGGAAGAAAATCGTTTTTTTATAGAAAAAAAAGGCTTCTTTGAAAAAAAATTTTTTCGACAAAAAAATTATTTTTTGAAAAAAAATTTTTTTACCTCTGGCGCCTAAAAGTCTCGGAGCATAAAAGTCCAGGCCCCTAAAAGTCCTGGCGCCTAGTCGGCGGCGCATAAACGTATCGCGCCTAAACGTCCGCGCCTAATAGTCACGGTCCGATAGTAATTGGTCTTCATCTCAAATCCGCAAAAAATTGTGATTTACATTTTACCTATAATGAAGATGTTGACCTTTAGTTAAATTTTTTTATTTAACTTCACCTAATATTCGAGCGAAATTGCAATTTTTCTGAAATGAATAAACTAACTGCCAATTAACTGCCAGTGTAAGTCGTTATGATTTCCCAGGAGTCGACCACGAAGGACGTCAAACTTGTCGGAAGTGAATAAACATCGTTTTTTCTGATTTTTTTCTGATCTTTTTTTTTTTTTTTTTATTCAAATTCAGGAGAAAATGCGGTTCTCTAATAATTCTGTTTCGCGTTTCTACTTCAAAAATATGGCAACCGTTTATTTGAGCAAAAATAGAGTGGCGCAGCGAGAATCTTGCTGAGGAAAACGGGGGATTGAACTCAAGTTTTTAAAAAATTTGATCAAAAACATCATTTAAGCGACGCCCTGAGTAAACTGGTGCAACTAAGCACGTCACATACAAGGGTCTTCGGGTAGGCAGCCGCCGCCCGAGGCCATGGGGTCATTTTGTACGATGTTAGTGATTTTTCCCAAAAAAATAGCTATTTTGACGCCATTTGAATACAATTTTGTACGTTTTAAAATCATTTGAAAGAAAATAAAAATAAAAAAAGGTATTCACCAAATTTTTAGGTAATTTTTGGCCGATTTGTAGTTGCTGAGGACCCTAAGAAAAAAAAAAAGGTTTCGTCAAATGTTGGGGTAGTTTCAGAGCAGGATTTGGTTGCGTGGCCAACGACTTCCGGAAGTCACATAAGAGATCTCGGATGGATGTTTGAGATCGCGGGCTGGATACAGCCCAAGGGATATAAGTTGCCGACCCCTGTTCTAGTGGCGTACGCAGGATTTTCGAAAAGAGGGGACAGGCGCGTAGCCAGAAATTTGAAAAGGTAGAAAAAACCAGATGAGAAATATGAAGACCAAAAAGATGAAGATAAAAAACAAAGGTTTTCACTCAGATTTAGCCCGTTCTTCTGTCCAGATTTAGGTGAAGACCAAAAAAAAAAGAAAAAAGTCTTCATTCAGGTCATAGTCAGATTTAGTCCGTTTTTCTGCCCAAATTTTCTACCCAAATTCCAAAGAGGGGGGGCATGGCTCAATTTTGCGTACTATTATGAGGTATTCAAACATTTCTGGCGACCCAAAGGGGGGGCTTTGGCACAATGCCCCCTTTCCTAAATACAACCCTGCCCTGTTCAACGAAATAGTTTGTAACAGGTGCAGGCATAGTAAAGAATTTACAATGGAGTGTTGAACCGATATCAGAGACAATAATGATCACCGCATGATCAGAGAGACTAGCTCATTATAACCGTTGGAAGTCAATGAGGAAAATTAAAACTCACGTTAAGAGAAAGATATAATTAACTACCAAGCAGAGTCGTAAACAAATTAGTTTTCGGGTCAAAACCCGAAAACTAATTTGAAGCCCAGTTTATGCCCAAAAAAACCCGAAAGTTAAGGTTGATCTGAAAAATTTAGCAATGTTGTCAAGTTATTTTGATTATATTTTTGTGCACCTAAGGCAAAAAGCACGTCTAAGACCCAAAATAAGCCCGAAATTTTGTCAACTTGAGGCCCGAACCCGACCTGAAAAGCCCGGCTCGACTTACAACTCTGCTACCATGCGGTAATTAACTCTTTACGTCCTTGAAACTTTTTTTAGATCGCTTGTAGTCATGAATATTTTTTAAGCGGGTTAGTCATACGGCTAACTAAAAACTTTCATAATGATGTCACAGTCTATTTGGTGATAGGCCAAGCAATCACACAATCACTGCATATAACTGCAATTCAAAACGAACTTTACAACAACAAAGCAAACAATCAAGGATATTTTCGTTAAACGTTAAGCTATTGAAACGAAATTTGCAGGATAGTTAGTTAACGATACGATCCAAGTGTGGACAAACTTTTAATGTTGGGCTCCGGCTGCAAGCAAAACCCCAAGTAACTAAAGGTTGTTTATGTAAGAAAATTTCCAATTTTTTCCTTCTTAAACGTACTACTTTGTGACGTCACAAGAAAGTGACGTCAAAATTATAGCCAGTCGAAGCCCGAGCTTTGACGGTTCTATCGAGACTAATTTTGATCCCGTGCAAACTCTACAAAAGGAGCTAGACCGCGATATATCTGGACTAATGCAGAGGGGAAAAATGCTGCCCTCTAACGTTTAGGGGCGTAAAAAAGGATAAAGACGGTAACGTCGTCAAGCCAAGAAAACACACGTAAAATTTCAAAACAATTCCTATTTTTTGGCGTTATCCTCGTCCGCTCACCATGTCACTATTATGACGTCAAAAAAAAAACCAGCTCTGCTTTTACCTCTCAAAAAATGCGGACACACGTCACAATTGAGTAAGATTACGGTATGATATTTAAACTGTGCTAATAGCCTAGGTCACAAAACAAGCTTGAAAAAAAAGTTTGTAAAGTATAAGGGAAAAACGAAGTACAGTAGATCGAATTTGAAAATGAAAAGACTAGTCATTTTTTCAAAAACGTAGTAGTACTTAGCCTTATAGCTATCAATGCTTTGTTTAGATCCTTCCACTGAAAACTTGCCACAATCTATTTGGACGATGACAGTTCTGGGTTTTAATGCAGAAACGCAAAAAGCTGGTAGCAGATGTCAAAAGTTCTCTTTAGGTGTTTACTCAGTTAACAAATCCTTAAACGCTTTCACTATCCATGTCTCAATATGGTAGTGGTAGATCTACCGGTATCTTGTAGAGTGTAGACCAATAGGCTAGTCTACAGGTACATTTAAAGCATAAACTATGTTGTTTTTTTGATGTGATGTTTCTTTTTCAGGCAAGCATATTATGGTACCTGTAGTAAGCTTAAACAGTTGTTTGTATTTGTTATTTAGTGCTGTTTATGAAGACTCCCAATGTTAACGCTATGAGTGAATCTGAAAGCTGGATTTGTCATCAGTTATGTAGTGGATTTTTTGCTTATTGTGCAATGGATTGCTGTGTTGATTTGCTGGAGAAAGCAAAAAAACGTTGCAGTTTTTGCATGATTTGACACTATCATCGAAGGACAAGAATTTAGCACAGTAATACCAGCAGTTGCTTTGAGGAAAAGTCAGCTTCTAAAACTAGGTTTGCTGTTTTATTTGCTAGCGGAGTGCTTATCGATGTTTAGGGTGCGTTTAGACTGGACGCGAAGCAACGCGAAGCGACGCAAAGCAACCAAAATTTGACGTCATCGACAAGCTCGCGAAAGGTTGCGACCGCTCGCAACCTCCGCGAGCAGTTGCGCAACAGCGCTTGCTTGCAGGCTGTAGTAAGATAACCAACTAATTCACTGATTTGATTTTTACGATCGCAGTTAGCTAGAAAATAATATAAATAGTTCATTTGTATGGTTAAGCGCCTATTTATCAGTCCAAAGAGTAGGCCTAGGTTGTTGGCAAAATTAGATTCGCGATAGCCCTAGGCTAGCCAAGTTAATTTGGATCTAGACAGCTAAGGCTGTAAATCCTAGAGTGATTTTTCGTAGCTATGCTGGATCTCAGAGCTTCATTATAATGAATGCAGCAAAGCAGTAGGCCTAGCCCCACGACGTCTAGCTTTTAAACCAAAACTTTTTATTCTGTGCAGCATAGCAGAAGACCAGTCCAGTAGTTCTTTTGGCTGAGCAGCTTTTGCTTTTTTGTCTTAAAGCAAACTTAAACTAACATGATATTTTTTTTCAGAATATAAAATAACCCACCAGCAGGCTAGTTTTGAATGTGTTGATAGTGTTTTTACCCATTGTTTGTTAGCTTGTTGTTTTCAAAGTAACCACAATTGAACAATTGTTTGAATACTGGAAAACTCGCAAAAGTTTTTTCACTGCCTTTTTGACCAAGCCAACTTGGTGAAAAGAACTGTATTTAGAATTGGTTTCAAGCTACACTGCTACATACAAGAGCTAGATAGACACAAAAAATCAAAAAATTCTTATGAACTTTTGGATTGGCCTAATTACTAGTCACTTCTTTGAATAGCTACAAACATGGAATTTTTTCTTATGAATGTCCTCTTAAAACTTGTTTCTGAAGCTTTGTGACCGTGATCAAGTTGAACTGGAAGCAATGGTTTTGGACTACCCCAAGTTTTATAATTATGAATATTGTAGTCTGGTAGTGATTTTTCACTCCAGTTCTAATTGATGAAAATAGAAATGTCAAGTGTGTTAAATATTCATTTACTGTGTCTTTGTGTAATATCTGAATTTAGTTGTTTGTGAATTTCAAAACATTTTTACTGTCTCTTAAAATTTTAACTGCTTTACATGGTGAATAAAGTGACAAAGTAAACAATTTTAAGTCTGAAGTTCAATCATTGCAATTGCAGTCAGTGTATTTAGATGAACTAGAAAGCCAATACATATCTAACCAGTAGAAAGTGAGTTCTGTTTTTTTGCTGAGGTTACTATTATTGGTAGAGAAGTACCCGCCAAGCAAGTTCATTACTATTGTTCCATTCTCTAAACTAAACAAAAAACTTGACACAGCATTTATAATAAAAATAATTGGACTGGGGAAGGAAGCGTCAGTTACATAAAAATGTGAGAACTAACAACACTTTTATTCAGATGCTTGAGTAACAATTTTCAAATGAAAAAATCTAAATGTTTTTTTTATCAGGGGCATAACCAAAAACATGCTTAGAGGGGGCTTGACCTTACTGCCATAAATTTGTCTGTATCCTACAAACGGTGGTTTAAAGCGAAGCTCTTTGAGGTAAACGCAACCGTCGCAACGTAGCTACTGGTACCGCTAGAAAATGCAAACTAATAAAATGCTCTCGATAGCATTTAACTTCGCACTAAACATCGATAAGCGCTCCGCTAGCGAATAAAACAGCAAACTTAGTTTTAGAGGCTGACTTTTCCTCAAAGCAACTGTTGGTATCAGGTATCACTGTGCTAAATTCTTGTCCTTCGATGATAGTGTCAAATCATGCAAAAACTGCTATGTTTTTTTGCTTTCTCCAGCAAATCAACACAGCAATCCATTGCACAATAAGCAAAAAATCCACTACATAACTGATGACAAATCCAGCTTTCAGTTTCACTCATAGCGTTAACATTGGGAGTCTTCATAAACAGCACTAAATAACACATACAAACAACTGTTTAAGCTTACTACAGGTATCATAACATGCTTACCTGAAAAAAAAATCACATCAAAAAAACAACATAGTTAATGATTTAAATGAACCTGTAGACTAGCCTATTGGTTTACACTCTACAAGATACCGGTAGATCTACCACTACCATAATGAGACATGGATAGTGAAAGCGTTTAAGGATTTGTTAACTGAGTAAACACCTAAAGAGAACTTTTGACATCTGCTTTCAGCTTTTTGCGTTTCTGCATTAAAACCCAGAACTGTCATCGTCAAAACAGATTGTGGCAAGTTTTCAATGCAAGGATCTAAACAAATCATTGATAGCTAGTAAATAGGCCAAGTAGCCTACTACTACGTTTTTGAAGAAATGACTAGTCTTTTCATTTCCAAATTCGATTTACTGTACTTCGTTTTTCACTTAAACTTTACAAACTTTTTTCTCAAGATTGTTTTGTTATCTGAGCTATTACTCTAGACTCTTCTTCACGGTTATTGCGTGATAACATAATATAAACTCAATCTTCGTTTTACCGGTAATTCCAGCGCGCTATGACGAAACAGAACCTGTGATTACTATAATAGCGCTTCAATAATCAACTGCACAAAGCTTTCTGCTCATTGAATACATTTTAAAAGTAAGTTGTTAAAATTAGCCTATGAAGCGACCAGTCGCAAAGATTAGCAACCACTCGCGAAGACTCGCGAAGGCGCGAGTGACGTAATCGACCACTCGCGAAGGTCGCCAACCTTCGCTTCGCGTTGCTTCGCGTCCAGTCTAAACGCACCCTTAGTGCAAAGTTAAATGCTTTCGAGAGCATTTTATTAGTTGGCATTTTCTTGCGGTACCAGTACGTTGCGACGGTCGCGTTTACCTCAAAGGGCTTCGCTCCAAACCACAGTTTGTAAAATACAGACAAATTTATAGCTGAAAGGTCAAGCCCCCTCTTAGCATGTTTTTGGTTATGCCCCTGATAAAAAAAATAACGTATAGATTTTTTTATGTTAAAATTGTTACTCAAGCATCTGAATAAAAGTGTTGTTAGTTCTCACATTTTCATGTAACTGACGCTTCCTTCCCCAGTCCAATTATTTTTATTATAAATGCTGTATCATGTTTTTTGTTTAGTGGTGACTAATGAGAATGGAACAATATTAATGGACTTGCTTGGCAGCTATTTCTCTACCAATAACAGCAACCTCAGCAAAAAATAGAAGTCACTTTCTACTGGTTAGATATATATTGGCTTTTTAGTTCTATTTGATTACACTGACCTGTAATAGTAATGATTGAACTTCAGACCTAAAATTGTTTACTTTGTCACTTTATTCACCATGTAAAGCAGTTAAAATTTTAAGGGACACTAAAAATATTTTGAAATTCACAAGCAACTAAATTCATATACTATACAAAGACACAGTAAATGAATATTTAACACACTTGACATTTCTATTTTCATCACATAGGACTGGAGTGAAAATTCACTACCAGACTACAATATTCATGTATATAAAACTTGGGGGAGTCCAAAACCATTGCTTCCGGTTCAACGTGATCACTGTCATAAACCTTGACAAGCAAGAAGACTTTTAAAAAGACATTCAGAAGAAAAAATTCCGTTTGTAGCTATTCACAGAAGTAATTTTACTAATTAGGCCAATCCAAAACTTCATAAAATTTTTTTGATGCTTTTGTATCTTAGCTCTCGTATGTAGCTTGAAACCAATTTAAATACAGTTATATTCACCAAGTTGGCTTGGCCAAGTGGACAGCGAAAAACTTTTGCAAATTTTCCAGAATTCAAACAATTGTTCAATTGTGGTTACTTTTAAAACAACAAGCTAACAAACAATGGGTAAAAACACTATCAACACATTCAAAACTAGCCTGTTGGTGGGTTATTTTATATTCTGAAAAAAAACAACAAAAAAACACCATGTTGATTTAAAACAAAAAAGCAAAAACTGCTCAGCCAAAAAAACCACTGGACTGATACAACAGCTTCTGCTATGCTTCACAGAATCAAAAGTTTTGTTTTAAAAGCTAGATGTCGTATGGCTAGGCCTACTGCTTTGGTGTATTCATTATAATGAAGCTCTGAGATCAAGCATAGCTTTGAAAAATCACTCTAGGATTTACAGCCGTGGCTGTCTAGATCCAAATTAACTTGGCTAGCCTAGGGTTATCTCGAATCTAACTTTGCCAACAACCTACTCTTTGGACTGATAAATAGGCGCTAAATCATACAAATATACTATTTGCATTATTTTCTAGCATACTGCGATCGTAAAAATCCAATCAGTGATTTAGTAGGTTATCTTACTACAGCCTGCAAGCAAGCGATGTTGCGCAACTGCTCGCGAAGGTTGCGACCGGTTGCAACCTTTCGCGAGCTTGTCGATGACGTCAAATTTTGGTTGCTTCTTGTCCAGTCTAAACGCACCTTAAATAATCAAGCAATGTGACGTCTCCATAAGAATTATAAGCGAGCTCAAAACAACGCCATTAACTAAAAGCGAATTAAGATCACAAGCGAAGCGTTGTGCAATATTTTTCAATTTTCTAACCTCTCGTGTTTACTGCCTATGTCTTTCTGAAACCAAAACAACAATTCACATTCATTATGCGCTATTAAGTACTGGTAAAACTGGCCAAAAAGCACGATCAACAGAACGCATAATTTTTTTCAACTAAAGAAAAAGAAATAAATAAAAATCAGTAATAAACAAAATAACGACTTTTCAATGTAGTAGTTCTTTAAAGGCGCATTAAACAGCATTCTTGGTTTCTACCAGCTAATGAACTTTTTGTACTAATAATTTTTCTGATACATGCTTCAAAAATTATGTGAAACATATGGTATTATGCAACTTCTTTTTTTGCAATTTAGAAGGCACTTATATTACAGTCAGATCAGATTATGTACAATAACTATATCGCATATCCAATCAAGTCATATGCTAAACATCACTAATAAAGAACAGAATCAGTGGTTTGAAATAAAACTTTGTTTGATTATCGTAATCCGGTTGGTTTTAATTATCTGTAAAAGCCAAAATATATGGACGTCATTATAGTATTCAAGGAAAACATATCCATATATCAACAGCACAAAAAAGGCAAAATAAAACTTAAACAAATATTGCAATAAAAGCTCAAATTGAGTACAATTAATACTTTTATAATATCAAGTTCAACTCTGAAGCACCACTATTCACGATACATACTTTTGATGAGTATCAAAACCTGTGGTGTACTTTTACTGTAATAACGAGATTTTTTGGCTTCAAAGCCTCTGCAATGTAAACAATATACTAACAGTGCAGTGTGTAGACTTGGTTTTGATAGACAAAACCTTTAGTCATACAAAAGTATTTTATTGCAATCAATTTTTGGTCTGGGAAAAAAATTTATAATCTGAAGCTTTTGAAGCTTCTGATTGCATCTAACCAAAGCAAAGAAAATGATGTCGAATAAAAGTATTCCAAAGAATGAAGTCATTTTACTGCACAAGTTGCTACTAGCTAGATTAGAATCGAGTCTGCTCTAAAACTCAGGTTCAAATTTGTACTCAGATGAAAATTCGCTGATTTTTGAAAAATTATAATTGAAAACTACAACGTATAAAATATATAAAAAGTGACAAAAACCAAAACACTTTCAGTATATTCCCTCCGACCAAACTTTACCGCTTAAATGAAATAATTAAACTGCTAATTACACTAAAAGAAATAACGTGGTAAGGGCATTTTTCGGCCAATTTTCATCAACGGCTTTTTTTTATTTTCCGCAAAATCGATAAAGCTGAGCTGCAGCAAACATGTTTCCATTGCAGTTTCGAACTCGACGGTAGATAAATTTTGGTTGGTTTGGTCCACAGCAACGTGCATAGAACAAGCGGGATTGAATACAAGCAGCAACAAAATTTGTAATTTCGTTAGACGTCGTGGTATAAATGTGGGAAGGCAATCGGCAGGTAAGTAAAAACAAAATATAAAATACATAAGTAATTACTTAAGTTGAGCTGTATTTTTCTAATACAGTGAGTGGTGTAGAATTCATTTATTATTTTGTTGATGTGTTATTTTCCTGTCTTTGGCACACAAAGCAGTACTTCACCAACATAGAATAAACCTTAACTGTTACAGTAATTCCGAAAACACTTTTTGCTTGAATCTGGGACATCTCCTTGGCTACAGTCTTCAAAATATGACAAAAGCTACCGAGATGACTTTAGACAAAAACTAGTCGCAAATTGAGAGTGATCGCGTTAGGTAATTAGCTAAATAGGAAACAACTATGTGCAAAATGTAGTATAAACCTAAAAGAATTAAAAATGATCATTAGAGAACCGTTTTTGGGCAAAAATCATGCAATTTTGGCTTTCAATTTTTGAAATTAAGCAGTCTAAAATAAATTTAAGTTAATGGCTCCCTTTTTTTCTTGATTATTTTGAGGAAGCATCAAAAATCAGTATATGGGCCTATTATTTTGACTATTTTTGCTCCTAATTTTATCTTTAGTCTACTATTTTTCGATATCGTACCGCAAGCTCCTGGAAATATTGTGATGTCGTCCACAGCAATGTCACTTTTAGAGCCATTTCCAACCACTCCTTCCAATCGAAATGCGACTTCCTAAAATCAAACATTTTTTAGATTAACACTTTTTTGCATAAGAACTGGTTTTTTTGATTTAAGGTTGTCTGTTCTTAAATTTCAACTCATTTTCTGCCTCATGTTTGTTCTTAATTTACGCTTAAGTTTATTTAAAAATAAGTCGACACAGATTTATTTTCACTTGGCTTGACGTTACGGTTTTTGTTACAAATCCTAATTACTGTTAGACAAATTTATTACAGCAATATGGAAAAGATAAAAGAATGACTGATTACTTTCAAACGCTTAATAATTGTTGTACCGGCCCTTGTTCTTACTGCAGTTACATTTTTGCTGAGCCTAGTATTTGTTTATACGGTATTTGTTCTTAAATTTTAAAGAAAAATGAGCCTCGTGCTTTTGTTACATAGTTCTTTTAACAAATACAATTGGAAAAAATTAATTGCTTCTGGACAATAAAACTTGCAAACGATTGTTTACTGTACAATGTTTGCGCGTTTGAAGTCAACACGTGAATTATATTTTCAAAATTATCATCAATCATATAGTTTGGTTTAAGTAAGCCCAAAGATCCGAACTTATTTCACAAATTTGGTAGAGTAACTTAGAGCGAACGAGATGAAAAAACTCATAAAAAATTATTTTTTGGAAATGAGGAAGCGCTTATTACGTTTAATCGTTTTATTTAAATTAACGTCACTATTATGAAGTCAGCAAATGAAAACCATTAAAAAAAAAAATAAGAATTCGTGCAGACCAACCCATTACCCGCATGCCAAATTTGCCACTTACCCACGTACCACATTTGCCACGCCTACACCTATCCCCCAACTTCGTGTAAGATGCGTTTGAGTAATGAGTTACCTTTGCATGGTTTTCAGGAACGAAGTTGATATTCCTTAGTAGCCATCTTTTTCCACTGCTCCCCAAAATTTCGATCATATGGGGACGCAGACGAGTGTTGTTTTCTAGAACCTGCACGTTTCTGACAACCAGCTTTCCTGTGTTAACCTAATAAAAATTAAATCACATAAAGTTATAATTGCTCTTATATATCATAAAATTGCTTAACATCACTATAGAAAACTCTTTACAAGATTATAGTAGTTTCCTTTTAAATGATGAATTTTCACTTCAAAAGTTTTATAAAAAAGATTTGTGGTATTGTAGAATACGTTGCTCGTCAGTAAAACAATTTTTTTTTGGTAATTTGCTTGAATTCAACATTGCAAATATTGTTGCGCCAACAAAATTTGCAATAACATTTGGTTGTTATTTTGTGCATCTAATATAGATTGTACTTAAATCCATCGTAATAGCTTACATTAATTTCAAAAATGCTCTATGCCAGTTATTTGAATCTAACTGATTTAGTGATTCCAAATTTAAGCATGTTTGTTTGATTGGTTTAATAGTTGGCATAATACGCTACGATTGTTTTTAAATTCTTTCTTGAACGCCCTCGTCATTTTTACACTAACGACTATAAAACTCTAGTTCATATACACAGAATTAAAATTTGCTTACCCCATACATATGATAGTTGATTTGTAGACAGTATTCATAAGCTGGCATGAAATAAGTTTGAAGAGCAGCTATATAGTTTTCAGTTCTTGGATGGCTTGACTCGATAAACATATAAAAACCTGAAAAAAAAAAATTTGAAACAAGCTCAACATTGGTAATCAACCACAATTTCAGCTAAAGAAACACTTCATAAAGTCATTGCTGAAAATTTTGAATTACAATATTAGGATGATAAGATAAAGTTAATTTTCTTTTAAATAACAATGCTGGAGTTTAAATAGTGATGTACGTTATTTTAAACTACTATAAACTCAAACACTCAAACGGAAACCTTATTTTTGATTTCAAACTAAAACTATAAAATAGTACCCTTACGTTTATTCTTAAAATTTTACCAAAACGTTTTAATATTTCTACCGCGTCCATTAGTTTTATCTCTATCCGGGCCTGTTTGTAATGATGGTGTTTATCCCCGTTGTCGTGTCCAGTCGAAGTCATCATCAGTTAGCTGTTTCCATCTGCACATTCGATCATTTCTTATAGTTTCCGGAAGTACATAGGCACCCAAATCGTCAGGTGAATTTGAGACTTCAGGTGAAGTTGGGATTCGGGAAGGTGTGTTTTCGAACGTGCAAACTGCAACAAACCAATTTGAATAATTCGGTACGAGTTGCTTAACTATATCAAACACGGAGGATAGCAACGTATTGTTTTGTTTTTGTTTTTGGCAGAGCGCTTGCTCTTCATCAAAGATGATCTCAATTCGAGAGCCAAATCATAACCCAACAATTTGAAAGATCCTTACAACAATGTCACAAAAAATGCACAGATTGCCTGATAGGAGCTGTAAATATGTTTTCCAAAACTTATGAAAATAATACGGTACTGTATGTTGAGATAAACGATAAATTAAACTATAAAGTTATATCCGATTGTGTTTGGCACTATTTGTTTTAAACGCAATGTCTCTACGGTAATAGTAAATACCAGATTTTACTTACGAGGCATGCCTGACCGTATTTCCCTTTCATTTGTTGTAGTAGCAGGTGGTCTAACAGTAGTTGATGGGGTTGTTGTAGTCACAGATCTTACTGTGACTTTTGATGTTGTTGTGGTAATTGAGGTTGTTGTAGTTCGAGTAAACTGACATCGACCACTAGTAATGCTGATTTCGTTTAGGTTGACAATCATTAAATAAAAAAATTTAATGTATCAATTTTGATCAATTAATGGAGTTGTATTCAAATTCAGCTCAATGCCATTAATATCTCTGATTCCTTTGGGCCATCCATCTCACGCGCTTTGCACCGTCAACTCCTTCTTGGGATAGCACCGATAGTCTTCCGACAGCAGCTCCAAACATGTAATAGAAGAAAGTGACCCAGTATTTTTCTTGCTTCAGTATTGTCAGCCCATTTTCAACGTTGTGACATCGGTATCTTCTAGATAAGAGTCTAAATAAGTAAATGCTTCAACGGTTAAAACGTCTTCAACTCGTAACTCGGCTCGAATGTTCAACAGTTTTACAAAAATGAATGCGAAACGAATTTGGGGTTTTGTTGGATATAAAGCAATGAACAAATTTAGCGATTTCCTACTTTAATAAATTATCAATTTGCAAAATCTTAAATTGAATATAATGATATGGCTTTGCTTCATCTCGGTAATGCATCGACTGCTCTTTTTGCTCGATTTTGCAAAAATTTTTACCAATTAAGATAGGTGGAATAAGTGGCTCCTCAAATTGTTACACTGTAACAAATGCACTGATACGTAGTAAAGTTGCAGCGTAATGTTTTAAGGAAAAAAGTACTTTAATTTGGATAATATTCCAACTTAGCGAGCCACCTGTTCCTCCTCCATTTTAATATGCTGTGTTAAATTGGTTTCGTTATTGATGACAACTTCTAAACATGTAGCGCTGTCAACACTATTTACCAGCGCAGGGATCCATTACTTGTCAGGTGAAGATAAGGAATTAGTATTTTGGTTTGTTAGGGAAAATAATTATGATATTAGTTACACAATTTACAACTATTAGTACAATATTAGTGCAATATCAACATTTACAACAATCAACTACTATTGTTAGGTAGAGAAAAAACGTCAGCTGAAAGCATTATCGTAATGTTACTTTGCAACGCTCACAAGGTTAAACTTTTGTTGGTTGCCTTACGAGTTTGGTTGGTTATCTTGTGTTTACAATGTTCGAGTTTCAAATTTAAGTTTATTAAAGTAAGCCAGATATGCTTGAGATTGTATGTTTTTTAATTAAAATTGCGACCAGAAAAAAACAACAAAAAAACAACGTGTGAAACTGTGAAAGGCATTTAATTGGTCATTGCTTGTGGGTAAATTGTGTTGGTCAAATAATCCATGTAAAATAGGGATAATAAAGGGTTAAGTTTTCTACATATTTAAAAAGAAAACTATTTATCTCTATACTTTCCATCAAATATACGAAAACGAATTACAGTGCAATCAGGTATAAATATGAAATTGTGCTAATAAATTGAGAAATATTAACAATGTTATGAGATTTCCATGTCTGTGTTTAAATACCATCTCCGAAAGTGTTATCTTCATTTGGTTCAGTTCCGAAAGACGGTGTAGCTCCACTTCGACCAGTCCAGTCAAAATCGTCATCATTCAGTTGCTTTCATCCACACATGACGTCATTTCGAACACTCTCTCGCAAGACGTAAGGGCCCAAATCATGCGATAAGTTTGCTAAAAAGGTTTGCTGTTCCTTTATTGTTGAATTTTGATTTTCGAAAAAGCAAACTGAAAACAGATTAGATCAAAAACTCTAGAAAGAACAAAATTCTCGTAAGCAGGATCAACATTTTCATCTACGGAATTAACTTTCACTTTAGATATTCTTTGATGATGCTAGTCGCATGATCTGTGTTTAACCACGCCTGGTTTAACCCTTACTTTGGTCTTTTTTTTTTTGCTTAATATTCTTGGATCAGACGCTTTGCGATGATTACTTTTACGTGGCGATTTTGAGGAAAGAGCTAGTTATAATTGAGTGAATAACATGTCGTAATTTTTTTAACGCTGTAACTTACATGGCTGTCCTGGAAAATCTATTTCTTTATTGGATGTTGTTCTCGTAGTGGCAGTTAAAATCTCTGAAAAAAGATTTTGTTGGAAAAAAAATAGTACAGCGTATCTTATCAAAATTAACTTTGATATTGCGTTAATCACACCATTAATTGAAACATTTACTTAGATGTTTTATAAACTAGAAATTTTTGCAAAGGTTTGGTAATACCAATAACAAAAGTTTTGGAAGTAGGAATACAATTTAGTCTTTTAATGTATTATTTCTTAGAAACTGAAGATAAAACTACAATCTATACATATACAGTAGTATGAACCACTAAAAGTAGCATTTAAAAATAACTTACCGCGTGGTCAGAGACTTAATCTTATTTTAGACGGGCTATTTGACCGATGTATTTTACACGAGGGAGAGGGGGAAGAAGCAAAAATGCTTTTTAAGTAACTCCTAAACTGAAGATCATAAGAACACTAAATTTGTCCGGTAGGCTGGTGTTTATTCTAAATTTTTGAAAACATTGATTTAAAATGATGATGCTGTCATAATGACGCCAAGATCCATTTTTTGCTAAAAATAATGTTGTTTTCGCAATGACGTCATATGCGATACAAATTTTGTACATAGGTTTGTTTTTTGATACTAAATTTTAAAGTGACTAAGTCGAGATAGCTACGCTACAAAATATTACGAAGTCGTTTTATATAATAATTAGGGCCCGAAAAGTGCCCAGATTTGAAAGAGTGACTTTAGCAAAACTTAAAATTGAAAACTTTCCCTTGCCTTAGCAACTTCAAATTTTTAGGGGTTAATTGCGAATAAGTTTGACTCAAAGTCAACTTAGTTAGCCCAAAAAAGCTATTTTCGGAAAACATATATCACGAAAAAGCCGAGAAGAGAGGCAAAAATTCTCTTTCCGTACAAAATGGGGTTAATAAAGTATAATTTATCATAACTTTGTGAATGAGTTTTGCTTGGGTGTTATTAGACAAAACCTCCAGATTTAACCAATCCAACATACTCGATGTAATTGTTTGCATTGCAGTTTATCACACCCAAGTTTTTTATGAAGTATACTGTATCAAATCCATTATTTTTTTGTAGATAACAAAAACGCGTCAATTGCATACAAACAATTTTACTGATAAGTCATATTTAACTCTAATATATTCTGCAGTTTAAATGCTAAATCATGTTTGTGGAGAGAAAGCGAAAGAAGCTAACTGCACAGTAACTGCTTACTTCTTCCACATTCACGATCATGCAGTTGAATATCATCAATGGCTATGCAGCCTCTGTGCCCATTTCGTATACTTTTCTCAATTACAACTTTTACGTACTTTCAGAATCATCAAAATTATTCCGAAAATAATCAAAGCAATTTAGTCATTGCATACTTATAGCTAAGAGAATAAAAAATCTAGATTTTTGCAGGCTTTATAGCTTAAGTTTAAACAAATACCGCATTCTTGTTACAAATATTTTAGTAACAACACCTTAATAAATTTTGTGGATAACGATTGCGAGAAAACAATCAAAATTAATTGATTGATGGTCTAAGACTTAAATATAGAAAAAGTATGTTACAAAATGCAGTGATCAAAGAACACATAAATAGAAACCACTTTGAAATTAGCCCGTTTAAGTTAAATTTAAGCTCGACGCATAGCAGCAACTCTTTCGCGTCAATGAAAACAATAATAATCTATCTTATAACTTAAAGTAAAATCATTCGCAGATTGTAAAATTTAAAAACTAAAAAAAACACTGGCTAAAAATACCTTTACAGTTTCTTTAACTCGTCAGATATAAAGCCAAGATGTGTACCGGTATTAAAGCCATGCTAAGCTGCCCGCCTAATGAAAGACTTGCAAACAAAACTTTGTTAACAATAGCTCAGTTATTAGAGTGCCGGGTTAGAGATCGAAAGGCTGCTGACCCCCGGTTTGATTCCCAAACAGCGTGTTCTGAAAATTGTGTCGACATCATTGTGTTTGTAGAAAGCACACTTTACACTTAACTTCCCATAGCGGCCATGCTTTTTACCTGCAGATGAACTAGACAGACGAAATGCTTGTAAAAAGAACCGAAAAAGGGATGCTATGAGTTGGTGTGGTTGAAAAGGCGCAGAAAGCCTTGTTTATACTAACAAACAAACGAGCTCAGGATAAAGTATCTCATTGGAAAAGAATTGTTCCATTTCAACAAGCTATAAACTCTCTCATAATTAAAAGACGAAGCAAGCTTTAGAGAGTGATGCGTTATGTTGTTATGAAATTTAAATATCTAAATTTAAGATTCACAACATAACACAGAACACGTCAAAAATTAAAATTTAAAAATCTAAAACCTTACAGTCTGTTTCACCCGTAATCGGGATCATCAGGGGTATCAGCCAAAAGTAACACTGAGTTTAAAATCTAAAATTAAAATGTAAAGGTTAAATTTATTAAAATTTAAAAAATTGCTCCCAGTTCTGATCCTGAAGCTTTATCCGACTCCTGGGCGGCCTAAGGTACACCCAACTAGCGGAGAAGACTAAACCTGGCTCACAATAATTCGAACAGTCTAAGCCACTAGGGAGCCGCACCTAAGGCTCAACACCAGAACTGAGATAACAAAGCTAGTGTGACTTCATAAAAAGCTAACTTGATGCAAAACCATGACTGCAGATAGAAACATACACTCAAAGTTAATACCCTAATACTAGGCTACTCTGCAAACGGCTGGTAAACAAACACATTTAAAAGGCGGAAAAGTTGAAATGCGTAGTAAACAAACGGATTAAAAACAGAGCGAAGGAATATCGACGTTTAAATGGCATTGCGTTTAATATTTTTTAATTTGAATTTGGCCCTGTGTCGGCATTTGTTGATGATTTCAGTACGTTTGTTGAGAGTGTTGGCACAGTTCGAAATTAAAATTTGGTATTTTTCTTCCAGGCAGAGTTGACATACGCGGTTTCCACTATTGTAGGCTGGGGCGTGGCGAACAATTTCCTAGCTGACTGTGGGGTTCAATCCAGCGTCTTTACATCTCCAACTATCTGAACTCAAAGTATCAATAGATAATAATCCAATCAAGCAATCACATCACATAAAGTATCTAGGTGTTCACATAGACGACAATCCAAACTGGAAACAACAAATCAAGGAACAATGTTCAAAGGTAGCAAGGGGATCTTGGGCCCTTAATCAATTAAAACACTTTGTAGATGAGCAAACCTTAAGATCTGTTTACCACTGCCTCATATACTCTCATCTACAATACTGCATAAGTAGTTGGGGGACTGCTTCAAAATCAACATTAGCACCTCTCTTTATTCTGCAAAAAAGAAGCATCAGATTGGTAACTGGAAGTGGATATCGTGAGCATACTAATCGTTTGTTCTATCGAGCTAAATGCTTAAAACTCAAGGATATTTATTCTCTGGAAACTGCAAAGCTAATGTACAAAATTCACAATAATTTATTATCTTTTGCAAATTCAGATAAGTTTAACCTAATAAAAAACCTGCTATACACATAAGACAAGACTGAGCCACAAAAACAACTTCTTTCTTCCAAGAACTAGAACAAGATTAGGGCAAAAGTCTCAATCATTCGCAGGAATTAAAGTTTGGAATGAAATTCCAAGCAGTATGAAAGAAGTTTCATTCTACAGATTTAAAAAAGCTGTTAAAGCTCATTTATTATCAAACTATGAAACCGATAAAAGCTAGAATAACAGCTTTCTATCAGCAATGCAGTAGTAATTACAGGAATCATAGTTGCATATTTATGCTGAGTTCAACAATAACCTAGTCTATTGCTTGAATAGCATGAGTTTGGTGCATTCATCTATCACACATTTATTACAATACGTCATCTATCATTTTGATGTGCCCTTGAATTATTAGTAATTTTTGCAATAACTGACTGAGGTTGATATATACTGTTATTGGAAATTGTACCAGTACTAATGACATATTGGCAAACAATACAAAACAAAGCAAGGAGTTTTTTTTCACTCCAATTGCTCACGTTAAATTCTATAAAACATAAATAAGCATTATGAACTTTATTAATTTTATTTCTATCCAATCTGTAGTTACAGCATTTTTATTTTTTTATTTTTTAGTAAGCTTAGAGTTAGAACAATTCTAATGTTGTCTTGCATTTTCTTTACATGGTGACTGTGAGTTTTGTGTATACACTGTACAAAATGTACATATCTTTGCAACACTTTGTTTTAATTTTGCGTAAAATTTTTTATCATAGAAAGTAGCAGACTGAGAAAATCTAAAAACTGGTTTTTTAACCTTAACTTGGTGAGGTGGCAGTAGATTTAGATGACCTTTCGGTCCTTCGCTGTCTCCTCACCAAGTGACTAAATATCGCTTTGACTCTGCAAGTTTGTGTGTTTGGTTTTAAAGGAATTGCATATTTCGATGCTTTGGTGATAGACCTAGAGGAAGTTGCAGTTTTTTTCTCGTGATATGGCGTCACTTGGTAAATAAATAAATATGATGATGATGATGAAATATAATTTGATAATTCGGTGGCACTTGCTTTATGTCGGTGTTTGAATGACTGCAGATGATTATAATAACGGGATTTGAACTCGGTTTCGCATAGTCCATAGTCCATATTGTTTATGTTTCCATGTAATTTCCATATTCCTCATTCCGTATTTCTGATTTCCATACGTATAATTTCCATACTCCATATTTTGCTTCAAGGCATGCTTTTGGAAAATATTTTGCTTAAGTTTACAACAAGTGATATGGTTTTGTTACGTCATTGGCTATCACTTTACTTTAATGAGTTGTTTTGATTTTTTATCAGCTGATTTGGTTGGTTGTAGTGGAGATGACTAGTTTGCGAGATTCTTTCTACTTTGCGCCCTGTAGTTTGCTAGTGGGACAGTGTCAGGCTATCTTTTTGAGAGTTAAATGGTGAGGCCGGGCTATGGTCTTTGGTTTTTCATGTAACACTAGCCCTTGATTTAGTTGAGCGAGTTTTTCAATCTTTAACCTCCAAAAGCCTAGGCCTATTTCTATTTGGTTTGCCGTCTCGTCAAAATTTTAGCAGTATGTTTAGGAGAAATTAGTATTAAAGGTTCTTTTCTTCCTACTTGTGGATTTGCCAACCAAGGTAAGGGTTTGTGATGTGTTCTTTCCCAATTCCACCTATTTTTGAAAAAAAAATTAAGTTTTTCTTCAATTTAAGGTTTGGAGATATGTTTACTTTTTTGGTTGCTTAGCAACGCATTTTATAATTGAAAAAATTTTTTTATATTTTTGTATGGGTTTATTATTTTAAAATACTTTTTTGTATAGTTTTTTTCTGATGTTGTGGTGATGTAGATAAAACAAGGTTTTCAATGTATTTGCTCTGCAAAAGAGATTTTACTATATACAGTATTACATTTTCTTTAATTTCGCTGTTATTGGAGTCCATTTTATGTTCTTTTCAATTTGATTGATGCAATAATCTGTTTAGATTTTATGATGATTTTGGTTTTAAAGTATACGCTGATTGTTTTTAGATCTAACTGATGCTGCCCCGCTGGGGTGAAATCGATTTTAATAAATAAAATAATAGTATATAAGTGAGTGGAGTCGAGGACCCAAGGCTCGAGGCCAAGGCCAAGGACACAAAAAAAATCCGAGGCCAAGGCCAAAAACAGCCTTTCCGAGGACAGACACTCTCGAGGCCAAGGACAGGAATGCTCGAGGCCAAGGCCAAGGACCAAGGACACAAGCGCAAGTGCTCTCCAAAAAAAAAGGTCTTCACAAAAATTTTTCAAGCGATCTCCGCAAAAAAACGTTTTCCAAAAAATTTTTCAAGCGCTGCACAAAACTTTAACAATTCAAAAAACAGTGCTGTCCTCGAGCCGAGCACAGGCCAATTTTCGAGGCCTCGAGGCCAAGGCCAAGGCCAAGGACTTGACCTTCGAGGCTAAGGACTTCAAAATGTGTCCTCGAGGACTCCACCTCTGGTATATAATTTACGACTGATTTCGTATATGCCCGATAAGCTAGTGGCTATATTATTTTACTGATCCCTAAATGCGAAGTCGTCGGAATTTCTTCTTTTTTCTCCTGTGTGTGATTTTCATCCAAAATATGGCCTCAAACAATTATTTTCGGTCTGTTTAAAACAAAAATTAATTTGAAGCATCTATATAAGCTATGAAACAATCTTGAAAGAATTGCTTTCTCAAAACGCGTCAAGTCAGGTTTGAGCTGAACGTAAAATTGTGTACATTCAAGCGTATCCTTAGAGTGTTTTATCTTACTAACTGTGCAGCTTGTAAGACGATAATGTGGTATTCGCGATGAGTACCGAAATGCTGCTTAAATAAACTACAAATACGCTCGTAAGCTTAAAAGTTTACACGCAGTATCGATCGGGCCTAGTTTGACGTAAGTATTACCCTATAAAGCTTCCTTTAAATTTTACTGCTAGATACTAACATGTTGTTCATAATATACTGCTTTCTTTCAATAACAAAGGCACTTCTTAAAAATGTATAACTTAAAAATAAACCAACATTCAAATAAAGCACAATGTTTCGTTATTTGAATAAATTGATCATTTTTTTCCAAATGTTATTATCTTCAGACATTTTTACCAACTTTATTATTTTGCATCGTAAAAGAGGATAAACAATTTAAGTATTGTACTTTAATGATCACAGTTGTTGTGTTTTGTAAACAAAATACAATTCATTGCATCAAAAAGCAAATAAATTATTTTCTTGCATAAGTTTTTCGATGTTTCTTCCATCCTTGTTATACCACAAACTAAAGCAGTGAGGTTCATAAATTATTTATTTTGTTTCAGCAAAGTTTCTTTTTTTCTTGGTGCAAACGCTTCGGAATACATGCAATATCCTACATGATTCAAAGTAAATTTTGAGGAGTGCTTTTTGGTTTAAAATTTTTTAAAAGTCTTCTATCATTGCTTGTATTGTGCTAAATCAAATTTTTGTTGCTATAGTTACAGAATATTTTTGATCACATTAATATTTTTGCGCTTATTATTTTATATCATTTAAGTACAAGTTTTTACCAATTAAAGGATAAATTTAGATGTTAAATCACAGTCTAGAAGTTAAACAATTTCCGTAACAAGACATATTTAAGCACGAATTTGAACTACAAAACAAGCAAAAAAAGAACTATACAATTTGTTTTAGCCATTGAGTTAATCAATGGAAAGTGTTCCCGTTTAATGCAAAATCACGTCCAGTGTCCAGCTTTGTTTATTTGGACTACAGCAAAAAAGTTATTAGATGTGCTAGTTGCATGGTTTCTTCGAGGTACGGATCCCCTGGATGGTGTATTCCTATTTCTACGAGTCCAATCAAATGTATCAGACGTTAAATGTTCGTTGCATTCGCCAGCTTCAAAGCCGCAGCCAAATCCTAATAAAATACACGCGATTGACAAATTTGTAGTAATAAAAGTTATATTCACTGCTTTCGAGTCCATGGAGGGCTGTATAACGTCCTTTTTTTTTTCTATTAGTCGGCAGCAGCTTCATTGGAATTGTTATTTTTATCATCAGCGGCTGCCAGCAAAAGCAACTGTTGCGTATTGGTTATTAGCTAATTAACTAACGAAAAATTGATTTGCAAATATGGTTAAATAAGATTTTTGTTATTTTGCAAAATGAGTGCTAAAATTTAGGCAATGAACTTTTAGTAATTAATAAAAAAAATTGATAATTGCACAAATAATCGCAAACTAGCTGCAACTTTATCCCATGGAAAAAAATTTAAATTATCTCCAAAAATTCCATCCATTCTTTGAAAGTACTCAGCATCGTATCGCAAAATCTTATCGAAGTTCGCTTGCGCAAAAAATATTTTGGTATTTGGAATGCCATTCCTGATATTCGGATTGCGTAAATAGCGATGAATTAAGTCTGCAACTTGGCCGAATGGGCAACGGTGTCGTTTTTACGACACCCTGATTGAATAATCTGGGTTCAACCCTCACTCCAGCACGTCGTTGCGTTCATTGATAAAAGACGCTTTACGATGGTTGCTTCTGCTTAGTGGCTTTGAACAAGCAGCAAATTCAGTGGACAAGGATTCAAAAAGATTCACACAAGCATTGGATCACTGGAAACTCCTAAATAGGAGCAGATTTCTCCAAGCGCGAAGTAGTCAATGCAATGAAAAGTGTGCGGATTGTCCTGTAGTTAGCATCTGACGCTGTCAGGTGGCAGAAGGATAAACATGCGCAACAACAACAATTTATTAATAGTTAGAGCATTATTTCCAAGAAAACTTTAAAAATAATACTATCAGCGCAATACTCAACGGTACCTACTTACTGTAATGTAGTGGTCTCTCACAAATAGTGAGGATCAAAGACAAAAATTCGACAATTCGATTAAATTGCAACATTATTATTTTTAATAAGCGCAACAAACTTACACAGGTTAACTTCAGGACTCGCCAAGATTAAGAACTGACTTTTCGAGGACAGACTCTTTAGAGGCCAAGGACAGAAATGCTCGAGACCAAGGATAAACGACACAATTTTTTTAGTTCATGGTAGGCAGCTTTGCCAATATTTTTAAACGCACGTGTTTAAGATATTGCATTTTATTGTTTTTGATGATAATTTGAAAATAAAAGTTTCCAAAAATAATGAATGTCATTTCGAAGTTGCACGCGTTGAGGCAATGTTGATTACGGTCCGTAGCGATATCGCAGTAATGAAACCAGGCCGTATCTCGTAAATGGAAATAGCTGAATTCTAAACGTGGAAATGGTCAATCTTAAGACCTGAATTTCATCAGGGAGGGGCCGCTTGTGATAACGTCCACTGATTGTGGATTCCTACTTTTTTAGCAGTTTTTCAGATACAAATCATATTGTTTGGTAAAACAACTTCTCTTCACGGAATTGGTTTAAAACATTAGCATAAATTTTACTTTTTAAATATCGCAGAGTGACTGTGACATTATTGCTTGAAATTATTGCAAAGTACTGTAAATTTTTGTTTTTAAATTGAATCGAGGTACCGTATCGGGTATTTGCAAACTTAAGTCTTTGAAAAAATAATGGGGTTCTGAGGGGCAAGAGCAAAGACCTTATGCCTCTGTTAAGCTATTTTAGTGATTTTTTTTTTCAGAAATAAAGCAATTATGATGATTTTCAAAACTTCAAAGATGATTAATTCCGTAAAGATTAAGCAAGAAAAAACTTTAATTATCCCACATTTTTTCCAATCCTAATTTTAAGCCAATTTTTTCTTTAGTTTAGTGCATGTGTTGTCTCTCTATACTCTATAGTCTCGCATCTAAATTTTATCAATGAGTGATCGCATTCGTTTCGGCCGCCAAAAAACACTTCCTAAAATTTAACAAAGAATTTAACTGGAAAAAGTAACCTGGAGATCCCTTCATAGCCGTTCTAAAAAAAAAGCATTGAAGACATCAGCCCCGGAGTTCACCTTTAAAATACCTCTTACCCACTATGGCTAAAGCGCAAAAATAATAAATCATTAGTTTTTTTTAAACATACAAGTTTTTCGTGGGAGCAGTGCATCGCGCATTTTTTCAGGGATACGAACAATTAAAGTAATGTTTAATTTCACACTCGCATTTTTAATAATTTCCTTGCCGCGTTTTTTCTGATACATTATTATTTGGAATTCTTAGTGGCGATTTTCAGCACAAAAATTGTTCAGTAGATGTAGCTTTGACCCCAGACCGCTTGGTAGTAATTAGAATTGTTCTTTCTTATCTCAAAACAAATTCTTCGCAAATATTTACTCGCATATTTTTAAAACAAGTGTTGGCCTTCTCAAGATACGTTTTGCTAATTCTATCAGAATACACTAACATTATTAATGTAATAGGCTATCTGTTGTAGCTGTATTACATTTCATTATCGCACACCTGCAAACATACGTTTTTTTAAATCCACCCTCAGATTAGCCCTGTTATGTTTTAGCATTAACAACTCCAAAATGGTTTTGTCCGGATCCCTGCATCTCTTGTTAAAGTCCCGGATGATTTTAGTACTTTGCTGATTGTATCTCCCGCACCAAAAACATTAGCAGAAATTTAAACTACTGTTTAGTTGTACAAAATTTTTAATTGCTTTAATCACTGTCGGATTCATTGTCGGACCTTTTGAAAAGTTTGGTAGCCTTGAAAAAGGCCGTTTGAAAAAAAAAAAAAACGAAAAAAAGATTCAAACGGTTTTCGTCTCACCCTTGCCAAGAATCAACACGACAATAAATTGGAGTCAAAGAATGCTGCGTGTTATAGTTTTTTGAGACGTCGAAATATCCACATAAAAAAAGAAAAAATATATCACGTGAATAATTTTGATTGGATGATTGTCAAACATCGCATGTACGCCAAATAATGATTAATTATTGTAAATTTGAAGAGAGTAGACGAATTCTTTCTGCTGGCACTAAATTGGTTGCTGTGTTTTGATAAAAATAGCTTTTAGCGCTGCTAAGTGAAATTGAGTTCTTGCTTTTACCAAAATTGAAAATTGTCGATCATGATATTGGGCGGCGCAGTCAGGATTTCGAAGTAAGTGAAGTACAATGGCCGTATCACATTTTGCAGTTTCGTCTTGGCAGAACTTTGTAGGCTTTTCTTTGTTTTGAATTATACGACCCACGTACCGACAATCACTGCGGCACACGTATTGGTGTACAACCAAGCTTTGTTGTGTGATGGGCACAGCATCCTTGTTAGTTGAGGGCAGAAACCCCGCTTTATTTTCCTAGGCGCAAGATTCTGCCCTCAATTCACGCATGTGGATCGCACATTCTTAAGAATGCAGTAGAGAATCACTCAACACATTCCGAAATCAATTTAAAACAAAGAAAAGCCTACAAAGTTTTGCCAAGACGAAACTGCAAAGCCAAGACTCCTCTAAATCAATTAGAATGTGATCCGGCCATTGGACTTCACTTACTTCGAAATCCTGACTGCGCCGCCCAATATCATGATCGACATTTTTCAATTTCGGCAAAAGCAAGAACTCAATTTCACTTAGCAGTGCTAAAAGCTATTTTTATCAAAACGCAGCAACCAATTTAGTGCCAGCAGAAAGAATTCGTCTACTCTCTTCAAATTTACAATAATTAATCATTATTTGGCGTACATGCGATGTTTGACAATCATCCAATCAAAATTATTTACGGGATATATTTTTTCTTTTTTTATGTGGATATTTCGACGTCTCAAAAAACTATAACACTCAGCATTCTTTGACTCCAATTTATTGTCGTGTTGATTCTTGGCAAGGGTGAGATGAAAACCGTTTGAATCTTTTTTTTCGTTTTTTTTTTTTTCAAACGGCCTTTTTCAAGGCTACCAAACTTTTCAAAAAATCAGACAATAAATCCAACAGTGATCAAAGCAATTAGCAGAAATAAAAATAACAATTCTACACTACAGACTGTCTTTTTCACCTTCATTCTCAGATTAAGGGCATTCACACTATGCCAATTATAGTAACATTTACCTTGACTTCTGGCTATCACTATGTTTCAAAGTAGGAAAAGAAATGAGTTGATGGAATAAAAGTTTTGCTCAATTTTTTTTGTTTATCTTCCGTTTTAACCAACCAAAAAGTAGTGCTCTTTTTAAACCAAGGACAGAATATTTTCGATGGCTTGTAGGCTCCAAGGCCAAAGACTTAAGTGTCGAGACTAAGGACTTCAAAATGTGCCCTTCCGGACATCCTCGAGGCCAAGGACGTTTTTCAGGACTCTAGCTCTGATTATTATTCTTATCACTTATGAAAGTCGGCGCAAAGGTAATATTCTCACCAAATTTGAAATTTGCAAAATATCTTCACAGATCAAATGTATTAAAGAAAAATCCAGTTGAGTCTGCAAAGTCTCCAGTCAAGATTGCAATTTCTTGAACAAACCAAAAGAGACTTGTAAGTTCAGATTATCAGTTAGTGCTTTATGTTTTTACAATTTCTTGTCGCATTTTGACCTCCAACAATTGAGCAACAAATTGCAAAATTGTTGTCGAAACGATCACCTATTTTGTTCAGTAAGAGTGTCTGACTGTTTTGTCATAATTTACAAGAGATGTTTCAGTCAGTAGCTTTCATTGTGTGGAGTTTTTGTTGATTTACTTTTTCACAATGCTTTACTTGTTCACGTCCACCAAGTTTTTGCGCTATATTATGCATAATGCTACAAAACTGCATTGAATGGTGTAATCGCAGCAAATCTTGAAGCTTTGAACCCGCGAAGCGCTTTTTTCTTTATTTCTAGTCGCAAGCCCAAAGAGCATTAAATAATTAGACAATGTGACGTCTCCATAAGAATTATCGGCGAGCACAAAATAACGCCAATAATTCGAAAACAGACTAACATTATGAGCGAAGTGCTGTATGATATTTTTGAAATGTCTAACCTCTGGTGTTTGGTGCCTATAACTTTCTGAAACCAAAAAAACAATTCACATTCACTATGCGCTATTAAGTAGTAATAATACTGGCAAAAAGTACAATCAACAGAATGCATAATGTTTTTCAACTAAAACAAATACAAATAAACAAAAATCAGAAATAAAAAAAAATAATGACTTTTCAATGTAGTAGTCCTTTAAAAGCGCATTTAAACTGCATTCTTGGTTTCTACCAGCTAATGAACATCTTGTACTAAAAATCCTTTTGATACATGCTTCAAAAATTATGTAAAACATATGATTGGTATTATGCAATTTCTTTTATTTTTTTCAATTTAGAAGGTACTTGTATAACCGTTTGTTCAAGTTACAATAAATAAATAATATATCGCATAACCAATCAAGGCTGCTAAACATCACTAATAAAGAACAAATCAGTGGATTAAAATCAAACTCTGTTCGATTATCATAAATTGGTTGGTTTTACTCATTCGCATAAGCCAAAATATTTTGAATTTATGATGGTATTGAAACAAAACATAACTTATATAAATATTAACGGCACAAAAAAGGCAAAATAAAGCATAAGCAAATACTGTAAAAAAAGGTCAAAATAATAGAGTACAAGTAATACTTTTATAACGTCAATTTCAACACTGAAGAACTAAAGCACTGTTAACGATGCATACTTTTGAAGAGTAACAAAACCTGCATTGTACTTTTACAATAATAGCGTGGATTTTAGGCTTTATTAAAACCTCTGCAATGTAAACAATATACTGAGCAGCGTGCAGACTTGTTTTGATGTACAAAAACTTTAGTCATACGAGCGATATTTTATTGCAATCAATCTTTAGTCTAGGAAAAAATTACAATCTAAAGCTTTTTGAAGTTTCTGATTGCACCTAACCATAACAAACAAAATGATATACAGGGTGGCCCATAAGTAGGTATACAGCAACCACAATATAAATCGACTAAATTTGTTTTTTCGTTCACAGCAGCACATTCCAAAGCGCTTTACATTACTTGCTTAGTACCAAGAACTGAAACATGACTTGAGATGATGTATATATCACCAATAAAAAAATTCTTGTAACACTTTCGAGCGATAACTCTATACCTACTTATGGGCCACCCAGTAAATTGGAAGTTTTGCAAAGAATGAAGTCATTTTAGTGCACAAGTCGCCACTAGCTCGAATAGAATCGAGTTTAGCTCTAAAATTTAGGTTCAAATTTTTACTCAGATAAAAATTCAATGATTTTAAAAAATTATAATTGAAAACTACAGCGCATAAAATATTTAAAAAGCGATATAAACCAAAACACTTTTAGTATAATCCCTTGGAATGACCAAACTTTACCGCTTAAATGAAATAAATCAACAGCTAATTACACTAAAAGAAAAAACTGCGCTAAAAGCATATTTTGGCCAAATTTTATCTACATTTTTTTATTTTCCGCAAAATCGATGAAGTTGGCCTCCAGTAAACATGTTGCGATTGCAGTTTCGAACTCGACGGTAGATAAATTTTGGTTGGTTTGGTCCACAGCAACGTGCATAGAACAAGCGAGTATGAATACAACCAGCAACAAAATTTTTAACTTCGTTAGACGTCGTGAATAAAATGTGGGAAGGCCTTTGGCAGGCAACTAAAAAAAAAACAAAAAATACATAAGTAATTATTGAAGTCGAGCTGTATTTTTCTATTGCTATGAGTGGTGTAGAATTTTTTTGTTATTTAGTTGATGCGTTTTTTTTTTCTGTCTTAGACACACAAAGCAATGCTTGGCTTGTGTAGAATATAACCCAACTGTTACAATAATTTCGAAAACACTTTTTCCTTGAATTTGGTACATTTCCTTTGGCGGCAGTTTTCAAAATATGTCAGAAGCTACCTAGATGACCTTAGACATAAACTAGTCGCAAATTGAGTGTGATCGCGTTAGGTAATTAGCTAAACAGCAAGCAATTTTGTGCAACACTCTCTATAGATTTTTAATATTTAAAAATGATTATTAGAGAACTGGTTTTTTTTGGCAAAAATCATGTAATTTTAGTTTTCGATTTTTAAAATTAAACGATCCAAAATAAATTTAAGTCTGTGATACTTTTTTTTGATTATTTTGTGGGAGCTTTAAAAATCAGTATATGGGCCTATTAGTTTGACTATTTTTGCTCCTAATTTTATCTTAAATCTACTATTTTTCGATATCGTACCGCAAGCTCCTGGAAATATTGTGATGTCGTCCACAGCAATGTCACTTTTAGAGCCGCTTCCAACGACTCCTTCCAATCGAAATGCGACTTCCTGAAATCAAACATTTCTTAGATTAACATTATTTTTGTAAAAGCTAATTATGTTTGATTTAAGGTTGTCTGTTCTTAAATTTCCACACATTTTCTGCCTCATATTTGTTCTTAATTTCTGCATAACTTTATTAGCAAATAAGTCGACACAGATTTATTCTCATTTGGTTTGACGTTATGGTTTTTGTTATAAATCCTGATTACTGTTAGACAAATCTTTGAAAGCATATGGAAAAGAAAAAAAAACAAAAAAACTACTCATCATTTTCAAACGCTAAATACTTGTTTGTACTAGCTCTTTTTCTTAGTTATAATTTTGCTGAGCCTATTATTTTTTTATAACTTGTTCTTAAATTTTAAAGAAAAATGAGCCTCGTGCTTGTATAACATTGCTCTTATGACAAATACAAATGAAAAACATCAATTGCTTCTGGACAATAAAGCTTGCAAAATAGTCTTTACAATGTTCACGCGTTTGATCTTGACACGCGAATTATTCAAAGATTTTTCAAAAATTATCATCAATCATTCCGTTTGGTTTAAGCCCAAAGATCCGAACTTGTTTCACAAATTTGGTAGAGTAGCTCAGAATGCACGAGATGAAAAAACTCATACAATTTTTTTTTTTTTGAAAATAAGCAAGCGCTTATAACGTTTAATCGTGTTATTCAAATTAACATTGCTATCATGAAGTCATCAAATCAAAACCATTTTTATCAAAAAATAAAAAATATTAGTAATAATACAAATTGGTGCAGACCAACCCATTACCCGCATGCCAAATTTTCCACTTAGCCACATACTACATTTGCCGCACCCACAGTCCACACATATCCCCTATCTTCGCGTAAAATGCGTTTGAATAATGCGTTACCTTTGCACGGTTTTCAGGTACGAAGTTAATATTCCTTACTAGCCATCTCTTTCCACTGCCCCCCGTAATTTCGGTCATTTGGGGACGCAGGCGAGTGTTGTTTTGTAGAACCTGCACGTTTCTTACAACCAGCTTTCCAGTGTTAGCCTAATAAAAATTAAATCACATAAAGTTATAATTTGTGTTAGATTTTATAAAACTATTGAACATTACTATAAAAACTGTTGCAAGCAGTACAGTAGTTCTTTCTAAAAGTACAATTTTTGCACTAAAAGTAGTACAAAAAAGATTTGTACGACTGTAGAATTCATTGTTCCGTTAGCAAAATAATTTTTTTGGTAATAAGCTCATTTTTATCATTGCAAATTTTACATCTACAAAACATGATATAATATTTGGCTTTTATTTTGCACATCTAATATAGATTATACTTAAATCCATCATAATTTACAGTGATTTCAAAACTGCACTATGCCAGTTATTTGAATTTAACTGATTTAGTGATTCCAGATTTAAGCAATATGCCTCTTTGCTTGGTTTAACAGCTGGTATAATATGATACTATTGTTTTTAAAGTCTTTCTTGAACGCCATCATCTCATTTGCACTAGCGACAATGAAACTTTAGTTAATGTACACAAAATTAAAATTTGCTTACCCCATACATATGATAGTTGATTTGTAGACAGTAATCATGAGCTGGCATGAAATAAGTTTGAAGAGCTGCTATATCGTTTTCAGTTCTTGGATGGCTTGACTCGATAAACATATAATAACCTAAAAAAAGACATTAATAAACAAGCGCAACATTGGTAAGCGACTATACTTTCAGTTAACCCTAGAACGCATACATGAAAAAACTTACGTTAATGCATACCAGGGGTCATTTTGACCCCTACTGCTTTTACATGTAATTTTCACTCTAAAGACAATTTCTTTGCATATTTTTCTTTTATTTTCTTGTTGTTTGATAGTTGCTTTATGGCTGCTTGTTAAAGTGCTTTTGATATTTTATCCGCAAGAATTTGAACGAAACAAACGAACAGAATAGTAGATAAAACGAAAAAAACGTTCTTGAAAGGTAGCTGCAAAGTTTGCAATTTTAAATTCTCCGTTCATTTATAGCTGTGTTCAGGGCTGGTGGTGATGGTGGTGATGCTGTGGTGGTGTGGTGATGCTGTGTTCTGGGCTCACAGGTCGGGAACATCGTGAGCAACATTTTGCCACCTTCCCATCCTTTGTGTGCGGACATAGCGAAAACCGTTTCCTCTTTTGCAATATGTTCTCAGGCGGAGGTATGTTGGAGAAAGATAAGCCACATCTCATCATGGCTTCTTTTGTGGCTTTCTGGAGCTGCGGAATTTTCTGTCTTGTCTTCATGTGGGGTGAAATGAGGCTGTCTGCAAGATCTGTTAGGAAACGGCGTCGAACCGCCAGTACTATGCTGATCAGGATGCACTTGCCTGTATATGGTATAAGCATTTAGCGCTGCGACTTCTAGCAGGTTGGAAAAGAGTTTCAGCGGCCATCGTCGAGTTTGTCTTCTGCAAGTATACGTTCCAACCATTTGATCAACTAGGTCAACACCGATCTTCGTCTTGTAGTAAAACTTGATGATCTCTGGTCTCTTTTTGTGATTTTCTTCGTCAATGCTTATTTCGTCGAGCATCGTACTTAACAGTATCACAGCTTTGTTTTTTGGGGGGACGTAACTGACCATTGTGAGATGGTTGTTGAAACCAAAGATCGATGTCTTCGTTTCTCGAGACTTTGCAGTTTCATACACTCTAGAATTTCTCTTCTGCACTTCTTCATGGTCTCAACGATTGTCAACTTACGTTGGAGCATTGTTTTTGCCAGCGGAACATCAGTAAAATAGCCAGAAGATTTTGATGCCGTACTTGGCAGGTTTGTTTGGCATGTATTGCAGAAAGAGACAACGCCCTCTGAATGGCACAAGTTTTTCGTCTATAGTAGTATAAGCATCGAGAGAGAATTGAGTCTTACAATTTTTGATGAATAAGCCCCAAATATAGCTAAATGCAACCAATTTATCCTGCTTTAGTCTTTTGACCCGTGTTCTTTTATCATCAAATCGCAGGTTGCGTCCTATGTTTTCAAAGCTGTTGACGGAAGCTTGTTTTGAAGGAGGGATTTAACTTGTGGTCTAAGAACAGTTGTCGTACGTCCACATCCCAGTTTTTTCTGCTCCTGCCAAAAGCAGAACACCAATGAAAGCTAAGAGTTCGTCTTTTTGTACAGCATTCCATTTCGTAGCGACCCGTCGACCCTGCAAGTTTGTACATAACATAATTTCTTCAACGATGTTTTTACTAAAAAAGATCTGAAAAGCATCTTTTGGAGTGTAAATGTCTGATGCACAAACTCCGTGTAACCTAGTTTTGATAATGTTTTGCGATCTAATTCTACCCAGCGGAGACGAAAACGAACTCCAGACAGTTCCATCTTTTCTTGTTTGAGTATTTAAGTCAGAAGGTGTGAACGAAAATCCAGATGTTGCAGATGAATCTGTGGAAGTTGTCGGTAATGCGTTGAAAGAATCCTCATTTTCATCCTCACTCTCTGATTCAGAATCGGTCAAACATGGAATCACTGCTTCAGAATCAGAATAATGACTTCCAAGAGAAGGAGGCGTATTAATTTGATAATCTTCATCTGAAAAATCGGAGTCGCTATTCTCAGTCTCTCAATATATTTCTTCATCGTCATCCTCCATTACATTTAGTATTTGCTCTACAGTTCTTTTAACGTTTATACCACGGATACTAGTAGACTCAGCCATTACGACTATTATTTGCACACCCTTCAAACCTGTTGCAACTAAGGATAGCAAATACTAATCAATTAATCAAACATGCAACCTCAGCAAGTTGTAGGATCACTTTAGAGTAGGGGGGTTCTAAACTTTTCACGACCAGAGCCGGATAAGCATCATAGCCGGAAGTAATGCAACGTCATGTGGTGGGCTTAAATTTTAGAGAGATGAAATTGCTCCCATGAATAACATTGAAGACCACCATTCACAAACAAATAAATTTGGTACGAATTTAGGGTAGTATTGGCTACAAATTGCCCGTCACGAACACTAATAGAGTTGAGCAATCTGGAGAAACTGACGTCAGCTCTAGATGTTCGTTCTTTCAAACAATAATTATTCCTATAGGCTACTCTCAGCACACACTTCTTTCAGTAATAAATCTATTGCCTAAGTCTGCTCTATGTATCGGGTTTTATGGGAAAATAAACTTCAGCTCTATTATATATACCATTCAGTATGCTTCACTTCTTGCAGTAAAGACACATCGCAACACACTTTTTAATTATATCTTTCTGGTTCATTGAAAAAGTTAAAGGTTTTATCGAGTTTTACATAAACTAGAAATTTAACTGATTCGTTGCGTTTTTGCAGCCTCATAGCGTCTAAAAGATAATTATTGAGATAATGCGATTGCGCTAAGCAAGACACTTTGTGACGTAAAAGTGCCGAAACGGCTATGTCCAAGATGAAAGTCTGCTCTCCATAGCCGCGTTGGGATACTATCATTACCTTGCTCTATGTACAAAAACTTGTCAACAAAGTACGGAAATTTATTGTTTTATTGCTTCAGACAGATTGTTTTTACAAACTATTCGCCAGTCAGATAAAGTCTCGTCGGCTTGCAGGCCGATTTAAAACCCATGCACTTGCATTAAAGTACCCAAATTGATGCATTTTCATGTAAAATTGCTACGGGTCAAAATGACCCCTGTTATGTGTTTTCGAGGTATTAACTGAAAATTGGATTTTTCTAGACGAAAGTAAAAATTATCAAAAAAGCTGTACCACCGTCATGTGTGGGCATAAATTGCTGACAAAGTCAAGGAAAACCAGGAAGATATCTCCACTGTGCTTAGAGAAATCCATCTGAGAAGCACCTTCCGGGTCAATTTGACCCCTGTTATGCGTTCTAAAAACACTTCATATAGTGATTGCTGAAAATATTGGATTACGAGATCAGGATGTCAAGATAAAGTTAATTCACCTTTAAATAACAAGGGTGCAGTTTAGGTTGCGATGCACGTTATTCTAAACTACTTTAAACTCAAACACTCAAACGGAAACCTTATTTTTTATTTCAAACCAAAGCTATGAAATAATATCTTTAAGTTTCTTTACCACAACTTTTTGAAATTTTTACCTCGTCCATTAGTTTTATCTCCATCCGGGCCTGTTTGTGATGATGGTGTTGATCCCCGTTGTCGTGTCCAGTCAAAGTCATCACCAGTTAGCTGTTTCCATCCGCACATTCGATCATTTCTTATAGTTTCCGGAAGTACGTAGGCACCCAAATCGTCAGGTGAATTTGAGACTTCAGGTGAAGTTGGGATTCGGGAAGGTGTGTTTTCGAACGTACAAACTGCAACAAACCAATTTGAATAATTCGGTACGAGTTGCTTAACTATATCAAACACGGAGGATAGCAACGTATTGTTTTGTTTTTGTTTTTGGCAGAGCGCTTGCTCTTCATCAAAGACGATCTCAATTCAAGAGCCAAATCATAACCCAACAATTTGAAAGATCCTTACAACAATGTCACAAAAAATGCACAGATTGCCTGATAGGAGCTGTAAAGATGTTTTCCAAAACTTATGAAAATAATACGGTACTGTATGTTGAGATAAACGATAAATTAAACTATAAAGTTATATCCGATTGTGTTTGGCACTATTTGTTTTAAACGCAATGTCTATACGGTAATAGTAAATACCAGATTTTACTTACGAGGCATGCCTGACCATATTTCCCTTCCATTTGTTGGAGTAGGAGGTGGTCTAGCAGTAGTTGATGGGGTTGTTTTTGTCACAGGTCTTGCTGTGACTCTTGGTGTTGTTGTCGTAACTGAACTTGTTGTAGTTCGAGAAAACTGACATCGACCACTAGTTATGTTGATGTCATCAAGTGCAATATCACTGGAGGAAGTACTTCCAACTCTTCCATAAAATAGAAACTGTATCGATTTTGACCGATCAATGGAGTTGTATTCAAATTCAGCTCGATGCCATTGATCTCTCTGATTCCTTTGGGCTATCCATCTCACGCGAGTTGCACCGTCAACTCCTTCTTGGGATAGCACCGATAGTCTTCCGACAGCAGATCCAAGCATGTGATAGAAGAAAGTGACACAGTATTGACCGGGTCTCAAAGATGGAGTCGACAATCTAGCCTCGTCATTTTCCTGTCGAGGCCTCGATGCTTCAATGTAAATGTAATAACCATTGGCGGTTTTCTGAAAGTATTTGAATGGCTGTAAACGTTTGTACAGAAATTCTATTAAGTCCTCTTTACCAAAACTAGTGTATTCATACTTTGCTGGTTTTCCTCTGTAATGTTTTATCAAATAAACATGAATTTGTTTTATGACTGTCTAAGTAAATCTTACAAGCTCATCACTGCAAAGCCAATAAATACACTTGTAGCATTTGCCAGTTTAATTTTAGATTTTTAAGATTCGCGCGATAAATAGTTGCCCTTGCATATAGAATTGTTTTCAAAAATACAAACTTTAATTTTTAATCTACGTACCTGAGTATTGTCAATGGATGGTCCAGTTCCCTGAGATGGTGTACTTCCTCTTCGTCGAACCCAATCAAATTGGTCGGAACTTAATTGTCGTAATCCACACAAATTACTCCCGGTCTCAAAATTGCACAAAAATCGGTTATTTAAAACTGGTGTTGGAGTTGGCTCAGGTCTAGGATCTAAAGAAAAAGGACATGGTGCAAACTAATAATGCATCTCATGTATTTTATGGATAATTTTACATTCGATTGCACAGTGGATGTTTTTCAGTAAACCCAAAATTTGTGGCTATCAATGCTATAAATTATGATGATCTGCCATTTTAGGAAATCGAGGAGCTGGGTTACTCTCAAGACATTGTTTCCTTTCTCCAATCTTGTTTTGGTTGGTCTACTTGGTCTACTAGTCATTTTCTACAGTCCAGAGTTTTCGTTCAATTATTTGTTTCTTGAGTTTCCATCAAAGTGATTGCTTTCCGATTTTGATTCTGTTGTAATTTATGAGTGCAGTATTTTGGTTTTCACCAACCCTGATATAATGAGGTTTGAAATCAAGCAAAACTCGACTTCACAGCAGTGGTTTGCGAAACATAATTTTGGATTAGTAAAAAATTTATTCTAGCATAAAATTAGTTAGAGTGAATTTGGTTTGAAGTACCGTGGTGAGTTGGTGTGTTGTGTTGTTCCGCATGGCTGTGTTGATTAAAGAAGCGAGCATGCTACTGATTTCTGACATTCTTTTGTTTTCTTTTGTTCTAAATCTCAACTTTAAAGTTTTTAGGTTTTCGTAGATCATGGTGATACTTTTTTACATTACTATGGATAAAAGTTTGCTCCTTTGCACCGCACCTTCTATGTTTGAGAATAAGATTAGTCAAATAAAACCAAAACAAACACAAATGATTAATGTATAAAAGTAAAACTAGGATTTGTATCCAGTTTTTTCCGCAAAACTGTAGGTGGTGTTAAAAAAACTCAAGTTTGGCTATTACTCACCACAAGCTTTGTCAGTAATTACTATATCATCGATTGCAATGTCACTTTTAGATCCATTTCCCACTGCAGCTTCTATTATTAATATTATATGAGAATTTCCAGTAGGCATATTTTTTGCTTCATTTTCCTGTAAACAATATCAGCCATTTTTCTCGTAGCTCATTTTTAAGAGCAAGCAATGTATTAATATGTCATAATATGAACGCTCATGCATTTTGTAACATTTATTTAAAGGAATTGATTTCATCAGCAAATTATTGCCAACACTTTTGGTTAGTAAAGTCAATCTCTTTTTCCAGGAAATTGCTTTCAGGCAGCAGTTGAAATAGGAAATCTATCTATCGAAGACTGAACTAATTTACTATTTTCTCCTTGAATCTTTTGCCATGAACTTTCTTATTGTTAACTTATAGGAGCAGAACTTTTTCACTACTGCATTTCCGTTTACATTACACAGAATATTTTTGAAACTGAACATAAATTTCAAAAACGAATATAGCCCAAATTTTTTTTAATTTTGAAAAAAGTTTTAGAAGAAAAAAGCAAATTTAAAGCCTACACTAAACTTCACAAAGTGCAAAATTGTTGCTGTTTTCTGAATTAATTTACAGCATTAATTGAACATTTTGAGTAACTGAATATTTATTACGCTATCAAAAAAAAGAGCAACTTTACAACATTATAGTATTTTCGCCGGTTTACTGATGTTGCAAACAATACCATATTTATAAATCAAACACGTGCTGAAATTACCCCATCCTGTTTTTGAGTATCGATTGTAATATTCGCTCTCATTTGCCTCCACTCATTTCCTTTGCTTCCTTGGATTTGTCTTACTCGGTACTTAACACCTTTAATTTCTTTGTAAATCTGTAAAAAAACACCAAACTTAATTTAACAATAAAACCCTTTAATCACTGTAAACATGACTAAAACCAGACAAAATATGCTGCAAATGCAATGGAAGTAGGATTGTAAGGCTTGATTTCTCTGTGAAATATTAAATTAGTTCTGCTTGTTTGACTTTAGAAATAATCTATTAAAAACTATTTATTGAACTAATTTTATTTTTTTAATAGTCGCTCTTTTATATGCCCTAACATTCCGTGAATATTGCACTTTGGTCTTTTTCAAATCATGTTTTGTCTGCTTTGGGCGGCTGCTTTACTTGAAGACCAAAAAGTTTATTTGCAGTCATCTCTTGCTGTCTAACAGACACGGAGAGTATAGTTATGAAATAGATTCGTGATTTTTCACTATTTTTCTTGTGCAATAGGTCTCACCGAAAAATAAAATTTCACTTCACTTTAAAGAAGATTTATTTAAGGAGCAATTAAAGATCAAATTTTGTGTTTTGTTGTTTCTGACGCCTTCAAAACAAACAGCAGATGTTCTTGCATAGTATTTAGCTTTTGCGTGAAACGTGATAATCTTCGTAAGAATTTGATTTTTATGTTACAAAAATATCATTTTTAATATAAGAAATTACTTATCTTTTTAATTATTTACCAACACGATCAACAAAAAAAGCATCGGAACAAATTTTTGCATATTATTCAAGCATCACAAACTCTTTTATTTTGCGATCTTGCAACAATAATGAGATTACCGCTAATCTGCCTATGTTTCGTCCATTCATGTGATACCACATGGTAAAGCAGTGAGTCTCGTACGTTAACCGAGGAGATTCCAACTGAGCAACATCTCCAGTCTTTCTCGGATGGGAACTTTCAATGAACATGTAGTAACCTTAAAATTAAATGAACCATCAACGTTTCAATAAGGTTTTAATAATTTGTGTTAATAGTCATTTCTTTGCTAATGAAGTATACATTTATCCAAATACCTAAAATTAATTTCGTCATATTGGAAACTGACGCCTTCTAACGGCTGTAAATGAAATGGCATATAAGTGTAAGTGATTGCCCAAAAATGCATTTAACTTGTCTATAATTTCACCAAATTTCAGAAAAGCAGCGAAATTTCATAGCAAAATAAAATAATTAGCATTGGAGGTCAACTCCGATCAGAGTGTCACGCAATTTTAACAAATCAAGCAAAAACTCCAACCTACGCTTGCGCGACCAGCCCACCCAAAAACTGTCCGAAATTCCCAATGAAATTCTTAATGTGCTAATGCATTATTGCTTATTGTAAATATTTGAAATGCAAGCGTCTATTGTCATCGAAACTTCACCTGTTCCAGATGTATGGTCTCTAGAAGGCCCACTGCCTGAAGTTGGTGTTGCTCCTTTTATTCGACTCCAATCGAAGGCGTCGGATTTTGCTTGAGCGAAACCGCACAAGTCTCTATCGAAGTTGCAATTTCTTCCTAAATTGAACGGTTGACAGTAATTTTTACCAGTTATGTTGAGAATCCTTGTTGTTATAATGTTTATAAATTGAATCTATCATTTGATTGTTTTGCAATATTTTTCTTTTCGTATTTTACACTTAAAAGTCCTTAAGCATTTTTAGAATAACAAATCTATTTTTATAAAAAAACTTTTTATCGGTAAAAATTTTTGGAAAATTTTCCTGAAAAACTTTGAAATCTCTGAAAATTCAATAATTTGATTATGCATCGATAAATCCGGAGTGAGAGCAGCATCAAAAAATTTGGACCTAACGTTTAAATCACGAATATTGTGAAAACGGAAAAAAGATTTGAAATAATGAAAAATCCGCTGCTATTCCATTATAGTGCGGTAGAAATAGCTTTTACCCGGAAAAAATTTATAATAAGCTGAAATTTGGCACGATGACTCAGGACCAGGTCCTGAGACACCAAAAAAATCCCCATGTTTTGGTTGTAGGACTTGCTCCTTTTTGGCCTTTAAAGTATGCCATCTAGTGTCAAACAGTCGTTACTATCCAACAGCCAATCCAAAAGTTGTAGAAGAGCAAAGTTTTGAAAAATAGTTGGTTTTCAAGTGCAAGTATAAAAAAATGTACTTTGAAGTTAATGACGTCATTGTTGGTGACGTCATTGCCAAAGTTTTTGAAAAATGACGTATTGATGGCTCAAATTGTAAATAAGAGTTAGGTTTTTGGTTCCAAATAAAAATTGCATATATCAAAGTGGTGACGTCACAAGCGTTTTGATGACGTCATCTGTAACAAGCTTTGACTGTAAATTTGAAAGAGTGTTTGACCAAACGAAGCATTGCAAACTTTTTTTTTTATTAACTTTAAACTTGAGAGAATTATATTGTGAATTCAGTCGACTGAAAGTCAAAAACTGTGTTGTCAGTAAAACTCTGGGGTGGCAATCAAGCAGATAAAATTTAGATCACCCAATAGGCAGTAGTGGCAGTAACGAATTAGTATAGTAACGAGTTTTTTTTAAAGTAATGTTTTGTAATTTAGTAATTTTTACAGTCATGATTCTACTTTTTTAAAAAAGTAACTTTTGTCGTAATTTTATTACTTTTTTTAGAGGTGTAAAAATTACTAATTACAAACTGCTTTGTAAATGTTACCATCCAGTAGAAACGCTTGACTGGCTGCTTATATTACACCTTCGGCCCATCAAAAAAGTTGTTTCTGTTGAGAATGACGCAGGGTCGAATCATGGGCCGTATGTCTTTGCTCGCTAGAATGGTTTATACATGCGGTGCTAGTTTTGTCTATGACAATCGATCATTGTTGGAGCTCGTAGAGACAGAGTTGTAAGTCAAGCCGGGCTTTTCGGGTCGGGTTTGGGCCTAAAGTTGACAAAAATTTTGGGCTTAATTCGGGCCTGAGACGTTTTGTCTTTGGTGTTTTGTCTTAATTTCGGCTTTTTGTCTTAGATGCATAAAAATACAATTAAAATAGCTTTGTAACATTGCTAAATTTTTCAGACCTAACTTAACTTTCGGGTTTTTCGAGCACCATTTGGGCTTTAAATAAGTTTTTGGGTTTGGGCGTATATTTCAGGGTTCGGGTCTGAACTAGTCGGCCCGTGTACAACTTGCATAGGGGTGCAACAAAAGCGCAATAACAATAGAAAATATACTGTCAAGTTTTTTTAATTCCACTAGTTTTAAGGAGGAGACTTAGGTGGCAGTATTTTGTTGTCTGTTGGCTTAATTATAAACATGCCTAGGCTTTTGTTTTGTATCTTTGATTAACAAACATCTATCTGAATAATTTACCGTATTATGGGTTAACATTATTATCTACCTTCGCGTAGTATCAAATTTCGAGGTTGTGCAAAAACCGAAGGTAGGTATTTATACGCCAATGGGTAAAATTATTGTCATAGCTACTACATCAATACAAAAAAAGGACAGTATTTTGTCCAAAACAGTTAATATTGTTAAACATTTTGTGAGAAATAAATTTTTAGGGCAAAAGCTGAAAATTACGTCCTCTTTTCAAAGAATATCAAAGAAAAAAAATAAACGTATAATAAACACAGATAAATTTGCAAAAGGCGAATAAAATCACCAAGACACCAACCACCTGTTTATAAACTTTTATGGTATTTTTAGTAGCTAAAGAGAGGTGATACCTGTAGGCGGGACCAAATTTATACTGCCCCGGACCCTTTGCCACATTTTCTGCCAATAAAAAGTCTTCGCCGCCCAGGGGTCGCAATATTGCTTGAAGCACAATGCCATCATCGACTCTTTTTCAGTAGACCAGATACAAACGCGTGGAGAAAAAGAGAAGAGCAATGAAGAAAAAAGTTTGCTCTTGTCGCGAAGTTTTTTGCGGTCACGCGTAATCGACTGATTTGATTGGACATGTTCGTAGAGCAAGTAAGCCGTGAAGAAAAAAGTCACGCTGATTGGACGAACCGGCATATTCTAGAACAAATGAACCATGAGGAAAAAAGACAAACTGTTAGTTTCTAGTTTACCAATATGGTGCCATTTTGCCACACGGTAAACTTGGCTCCGCCGGTAAGTACTATAAAGATAACAGATTGAAAAAATACTACCGAAATGTGATAGATCAAAAATCTCTCATTATGTACTCGCTGTATTATGCCAAAGCGTGTAACGAGTTAGCGGGGCCCATCTCACGTCATTGCTCCCGGGTAGCATAGGTTCTTTTGAAGAAATGTCGCAGCGGTGGCGAGCCGTTGGCAACACTGTGAATGATTTGACCGGCCTGAGATTTTAACCTCGGACCTCCCGCTCCAGAGACAAACGCATTACCGCTCGACCAACAAATAGATCAGTCACATAGTATTTTTTTGATCTTTTATCTTGATCGTGCTTCTATGTGAGAATCACCATAAGCGTGTTATTTAAATTATTAGCGTACATTTAGCGACTTGTCTGAAATTATTTATCAAAACCTGAGGAAGTGCAATTAATTTGGAGTGAATTACAGCAATAAATTTTATTGCTCAAGGTTGCTTCTTGAATCATAACGTAAGCGTGATCTGGCTTCAGCGCATCAGGAGTCATAGTAGCCGGTTTGTTATGATCTGACCTTGGCTGCAGAAACAAAAGACTCGAGATTCGAAACCCGCTTACTTTTAAAACTATTCTGGACTCACTCAGACCTTGTGATCAATGCTCAGACGTTAAACAGTAATCAAAATAATACTGGTGAGCACTGAGCCTTATCGAAGAGGCAGCATAATAAAAGCTAATAACTTTACAATAATCGTTGAATCAAGAACAAAATCTAGTTTTTGTTTTGTTTTTTTGTTAAGCTCCATTAGAAATAGTGATGTAGAGTACACTGTTGTCATTTTGACTGAATTTTTCATTCAAAGTAATACAAATTGCTGATTACTTTTTCCTAGAAGTAACGAATACGGTAATTTTCTTACTTTTTTACAGTAACTTTTGGTGACGTAGTGTCATTACTTTTATACAGTAATTTACGCACCCTTGCCAATAGAGAATTAAAATAAAATCATGCATCTTGCAGTTTAATCAAGAAAGACCGTGAATGTTTATCGAAAAGCTTCCAGGCGCAGTTAAAGTTAATCTGCATTTTTAGTTTAAGAAGCAAGCTTGAGGAACGATGAAAAAATTATTCAGGCGGCAAATTGTCAAATATTAGCGTGGTTATTATAAAGTAAGATAATAATATTGTTAGACATTGCAAAGCGATAGAAATTTTGTTCGTATCGGATATAGTATCGTGCTCGGCGCATATTCGTATCAATTTACATATACTTACGCTAGTTATTATTTTTTAGAATCATTGCATATAGGAGGATGAGGCAAGATCTCGGCCAAGGACTCAAAGATGCCTTAAAAACTCAAATGATGATGATGGTGATATTCCCTAAGTGTTGCAATGTTTTGTTTGGTCAAACACTCTTTTTTATATTTACAATCAAGCTTTTCATACATGACGTCATCAAAAACATTGAGACGTCATCACTTTTATTTAAGCAATTTTTGATTTGGAGCCAAAAAGCTAACTCTCATTCACAACTTGAGTCATCAATACAGAATACGAAATTTTTCAAAAACAAAAACTTCGAAATGACGTCACCAACAACGACGCCTTCAATTTCAAAGTACATTTTTTTATACCTGCACTTAAAGATCAATAACTATTCAAAATTTGTCTCTTCCACAAGTTTTGGATTGGCTGTTGGATGTAAAGGCTCTTTGACACTAGATGGCACATTTTAAAGGCCGAAAAAGGGGGAAGTCCCACGTCCAAAACATGGGGATTTTTTTGGTGGCTCAGGACATGGTCCTGAGTTATCGTGCCGAATTTCAGCTTATTATAAATTTTCCGGGTTTCAATGTATTTTGTCGTATATCTACCGGACTATTAAGGAACTCAAATGAATTATATGCAATTGCTAATGTAGACTTTGTAAATACAGATTTGAGCTTTTTTTAAAGCAATAAAAGTAGAAATTCGTACTTGGAATGATGGGTCCTTGTGTTGGTGTCGGTGTTGGAGGGGGAGCATTACAGCTTCCTGGATTAATTTGAATGTCGTCGACTGCCATATCGGATGTTGAAAATTGCACAATACCTTGCCAATAAAATTGCGCGTACTGCAAGATAAAAAAAATAATATTAATTATGATTATGACGATAATATATCGAATAGTTGCCCGAGCAGTAATGCGTCCGTTTCTGGAGAGGGAGATCTGAGGTTTAAATGTCGGGCTTGCCAAGTTGAACATTTTGTTCTTAATGGCTTGCCACTGCTGCAACATTTCTTAGAAAGAAGCTGTTTTGCCTGGCCTTAATGACGCGGAGTTCGGCCCCGAAAACTTGTTACACTCTTCTGTGTAATACAGTAAGAATCAAGAAAAATTTGATTAGATTTGATAGCGATAATACACAGATAGCAATAAAAAACAATCTCTCCATATTGAAACATGTAGGACCGTCAATAACCTTGTAAAGACAAAAAATAAAACTTACTTCAACATTGGATCCTGGTCTGTAAATATGTTCTTCATTGCGCCACCGATTCTTTTGGTCTCCGAATTTTTCCCAAAGAAGTTTTTCGTTTCCGTTTTTCTGGCCTCTTACTTTTTCAAAAGCAAACAACCGTAAACCACCCATTCCATTTCCATACATGTGGTAGCTGAACTTGACGCATAACCGAGAACTGCGTTTGAACCACGGTGAACGAATGATAGCATCGTTACCATAAGAAGAAGATGCGGCATTCAAGTAGATGTATTGCCCTAAAAATCATCAAACCTTGGTAAGTGCACAATAAAAATAAAAATTAATGAAATAAACTCTTAATAAGAGCAATCTATTAACACTAAAGCTTAATTTTAGTATCAACCTAATTACTGTACAATGTATTTACGCATTAGTTATTTTTGTCTTGATAAGTAAGGTATTTATAGCTTTCTAATTTGGTGCTTTTTTTAATTTGCGTATGACTTTCATCGAAGTCGAGCTTGTAATAAGCTTTACGAACTTTTTGGACAGAACTCTTCAATACCAATGTTTGTATGATTACGAGTTTAGTCTGTCTGAAAAGTAAAAGTTCTTTTCAAAAATCTCATAGCAAACGCTTGTTAACCCTATAACTACCACGCTATTTTCACACCCTATTTGTACGAGGAGGGGGGCAAATTTGCCCCCTATCTAAAAATTGTTTGGTAAGTGATAGAAGTAAGATTTTTTGCTTGTTAAAGCTCTTTTTTGTTAAATTTTTAAAATGAAATATTTTGAGGCTGTGACGTCGCAAAACTATGGTGACGTCATCAAAACCAATAAATGTGTAAAACAGCGTACAAATTTGTCTAAATGTTGCTAAATAATATTTTCAGCTTGGACTTTTGTTATTTCACTGAAATCTCTTATAAAGGTACCCCATATGATGAAGTCACACTCATGATGACGTCATCTTTAATATATTGCGTTGATTTTTATTCGTGATTTTTGGTGACTGAGATGTAATATCATTTACAAAATTTTAGAATACTTTAATAGTATTTGTATTATATCATTCAACAACTGGTGACAATCAATTTTTTTTTTATGCAAAAGCAATTTATTTTGAGACACAGCAGAAAAAGCAATAGCTTTGAATTATGACGTCATCAATGACGTAATGATGATGCAATGCATTTTTCAGCGAAGAAAATATTTTATTACCGTTAAAGATTATCATTGATAATGAAGACGCAATGCAATGAATAGAATAAATGCGTTGATAAGCATACATTGTGCTTGAAACTGTTTGAAACTCCTTAGATGCCTCTGACAAAGGTAAAAATGACGTCACTATTGTTATCTGGCTGACCCCAAACTTTCTGAAAAAGAGTGCTATAAAATTTGATTCAAATTCAGGGTGCATCAAAGCAAAACTTTTTTTTAGTTTAGGAGCTATATTAAAATAACTAAGAGGGGGGGGCAAATTTGCCCCCCCTTTCCTGTTTCTATTAGGTTTAAAGTCAACTTTCTAAAGGTCTTATTCACATTTTGCTCCTACATGAAATTGATTTTTAATATATCAAGAATTGAAAATAATAAATCTAAGTCTGTGGTAATTGGTGCTAGTTACTAATCTTGTAAATTGATTTTTAAGGTTTCGAAATTTGACTTACCTTGACCAGAAGTATGGTCTCGTGTAGGCCCTGTATGACTTGTACTAGTTGAACCACGACGACGTTCAAAATCGATATCATCTACTTTATCTTGAGTCATTCCGCACATGTTTTGATCAAAATTACAACGAAAGCCGTTAGAAAAAGTTGTAATTGCAGGAACTGGAGGCTCGGTTGGAATTGGTGGAGGTGGGTTTCCTTTTCTTGCAACTACAAAGAAACGCAATAAAAGCGCTGAATTATTATCATTGTTTGCTTTACAAAATATTTTGTTGCTTCTACTTGAACAATGAATTTTAAAAAGTTTGCTGCATATACACAACAAGCTAACAATATAGGATATTAATTGTTTGCGTAGTTTCTGGCACATAGACTACCCGTACAGAAACCTAGAGATCATAAATTCATAAAGTATTGTTACGATAGGCTTTTGTGAATCTTCTAATTCAGAAAAGTCAATCATCACTGTACAAATGTAAATGGCAGCATCATACTTTTTTCTGCATTGTTGTAATAAAATGATCTCTAATAAAAAAAAACAAACTTCAAAATAATTTCCATCCATGAAGTCTGCAATAATTAATTTTCTTTACAGTAATATTTTTGCGATGATTGAAGATCCTCGAGCAAAATGCTCGAGAGCAGCGTTAGAGTAAAATAAAAAAATTGCATATATTTCAAGCTAGAAATATGAATTTTTTTCTAAGTCTTTGCTATAACTTTCATCAAGACAGTGGTTTATTTATTCAAAAAAATTGTCATTCAACAATTTATTGAAAAGAAAAAGAAAAATTTGATTAGTGGCTGAGTAAACGTAATATACTGTAGATTTTAGACTATGAAATTTTTATGGGTGTAATTTTTTTATATGTAGATTGTTATTTTGTTTTAAATCAAATTTATAGTTTATACACACCTTCTTCGAATGATGCACGAAATCCTTTTCTTTGAATTCTTGCATCGCTTGTAAAAATAACAAACAAAGTTCTTCCTGTGCTTGTGATTGAAAGGTCGGATTCAGTGCCGCAAAGTCTACGTATTACAGGTGCTCCGCCATTTTGCCCATTGTGCACCACAACAGCATCCAACTCGCACAATTTTGATTCTAAAAATCAGTTTGATAATTTGCTGCGTTTTTGTAGTTGCATTTTTTTTTTGCTAGATATTATAAAGCATTAACTCAAAGTTTACTTGCTTTTAGTTTGCTTGAGTTTTTTTTTTTTTGTCTTCATCATTACTTTATTTACCTTGGATATCAATCGTGTTAAATGTCAATCGAACGTATTTTCCTCGTGCCGCGGTTATTTTCCATGTGCAGTGAGCTTCTTCGGGATAATTTCGTGGATAATTTGGAGATTGAAATCTTCCGGTTTTTTGGTTGTTGAAATCTTTACCGCACCTCGTATAAGTTCCAGGTTCTGTAACGTAATAAAGCAATGAAAGTTAAAGAAAAAAATCAAAACTCACACAATCAAAAATTTTCTAGCGTAATATTTTATATGTTCTATTATAAAATAATAATATCGATGTATCATTATTTTGTTCTTCGAAAAAAGGATTCTTTAGTCTGTTTTATTCTTTATTTATTGAATTTTTCTCATTTTCTACTGTTGCTTACATTTTCACGTTTCATGTATGTTGACATATTAAAATGTGCAATGTGTAGAAGCCTGTTTTTAAGTGTCAAATAAATAAAATTTATTATATTTTATCAGCATAAAGTATAGGTTTTATTGAAATCAAAATCAAATCAAATCTAATCTTTCATTATACTCGCTGTAGTACGCCGAAGCGTGTAACGAGGTTGCGGGGCCCATCTCCGCGTCATTGCGCCCGGGCAACACAGCTCCTTTCGAAGAAATGTCGCAGCGGTGGCAAGCCGTTGGCAACACTGTGTCTGATTTGACCGGCCCGAGATTTGAACCTCAGACCTCCCGCTCCAGAGACGAACGCGTTACCGCTCGACCAACTGGTCGGTATTTTATTGAAATCATGATCTGCATTGAAATCATGATCTGCAATAGTTTCGTGATTTTCGTGTGTTTAGTTCACAAGTATTCTTTACTTTACGTTTAGCTATAAAAAGAACATTGAGTAGCCTACGCCGTGTTATGGGACACGGTTTGAAGGTGGCTGCAAAGATGCAAGTCGGGCCTGGCCTTTCAGATAGGATTTGGGCTAAATGAAGACTTCATTCAAGCATCAATGCAATTATTAGTGCAAAATTATTATTATTACATCACATGTCATCAAAAAGTTGTTTCACTTAGTGACAGCAGACAAACTACTTAAAAAAAGCTTAATTAGCCGGATACGTTTTTAGACCTAATTTAATTTTCGCGCTTTTTTGGGCCTGGTTTGGACTTCAAATTATTTTTTTGGTTCCGGCGGGTTTCGGGCCTTGTTTACAATTCTGAAAAGTTATCATGCAACGCATCGCAAAGCTTTACTACGTCTTAAGCTTGAACATAATTTACGATGTTGAAACTCTTACGAAACGTTTGAAAATGGCTCCCATAGTTGCCCCGCAAATACAATTACTTACTGCAGTTGTAAAAATATTTGATTTCCTCAATGTCATAAGCACTTATTTGATGACGGAATCCAATGGTTGGTTCAGGGTTTCTTCTTGGATAAATCTAAGCAAAAAGGAACCTTATATTACCGGAGTTACATATTGTCCATTTATGTACAGTTTTTACTGTAAACACAGATGTAACTAAGCAAAAAATCTACAGCACAATACTGCTGTAAAAATTATTTTATTTTCCAAATGATTTTGCATTTCCAACTTATCTTCAAAAAAGGAAGATGTATTTATTAATGATTGATTTAAATGAATTTTTTTTTGCAACAAGCAAAATAACTTTCGTTTTCTTAATAAAAAGTAATTATTTATTTAATCACAGATAAATCTACATGCTGAGCAAATAAAAAGAATCTTTTTAGTTTATTGAGGTGATAGCACATAATTCGATAGGTTTTATGGTGATTAAACGAAACTCAGTAACATCTCGTGGAATAAAAAATAAGTCTAAATAATTCACGATAATATTATAACAGCGTACAAATGACAATGCAAAAAATAAAAATTTAAAACCCGCTGCAGTCTATTTAACCCGAAATTGGGATTATCAAAGGTGTCTTGTTCAAGTAGAAGATTTAAAGACATTCCCTGATGATTCAAGCAATTACGGATGAAACAAACTAATATGTAGGCTTTTATTTTTTTATTCTTTTATGTGACGTTTACAAACCATAGTATAATATTTACTCTGGACCACGCTGTCCAATACTTTTTGAATCAGTTGAATTCAAACTCCACGCAATATTGCTTGGTATGAGATTTAAATCAACTATAGTATGAGGCAAAATAAATTAGAGTAAAAAAAGCAAAACATGTATATAATCTTACCTCAATAGCATTCAGAAGATGATGTTTGGAAAAAATTCCTTTAGAATAATGCATGATGCTGGTGTAATCATATACTACCAGATTGTTTGTCGAGTATTTTTGAAAATTGTTATTGGCGGTACCTGTTAAAATAAAAACAGACTTTGATATGTGGCAGAGTACCTTACAAAAAATTAGTGAAAACAATTTTTTAGAACAGTGTAACATACTCGTAAAAAAATATTGCAGTAGGATCAATTTTCTTTCTGAGAAAAATTGAAATGTCAACCACAAAGACTATATATTGCAATCATTAACTTTATTTTGCAAAAGCCATATTATTTCAACGTATTTTACGTAGAAAAGGAAGGAAAAAATACCCCACCAGCAACCGAAGATGATGAAATACCTCATTGGCATTATAGGTTAGTTGCTGATAACCATTTTTTGGGGGGGATTGGAGTCGATAAGAGCACCATAGTAACGTCATGACTAAGCTTAAAAAATACGTATATTTGTTTTAATGGCGTCACAAACAATTCAAATTTTGTATGTCGGATTGTTTATTGTTGAATCTAACTATTTTGCAATCCCAAGTCAAAGTAATTACGCTATAAAAACGTATTTAGATGTAATTTAAGTTAAATATGGACTGAAAATGCCAAAATTTTGCTGAACTTGACTCGAGAAGAAGAAAAACGATATAGTCACCTTTAATATTATTTACAGTATAATAGTGTAGTTTCTTTTACTAATTCGTATTTGGCCAAGCTGGATCAAATTTACTTACCGGTACCTATCAATTTACTTACCTCCACTTATGTTATCGTACACAACGCGAATATATTTGTCTCGATCACTTCTTGATTGTTCGTGTGAAAAACCAAGAGCATGCATTAGTTCGTGAATAGCTGTTCCTCTGTGAACACATCCCCATCGACCCAAAGAGACGGTTTGTTTTGAAAAAGATGTTCGACCCACGTAAGACCAACAACTGAAATCAATAAAATTTTGACTTTTTTTTGCCTCGAAATATTGCCTCATGTAGTTTGATTTCGAATAATTCAAGAACGTTTTACAATATTTGCAGCTAAGCTTTTTCTATTATCTGTTTTGTATCAATTAATGAATTAATGCTGCACGCTTCATCGCTTATTTGATCGACATACACACACATTGGTATGCAATTGTTATTATTTATTGAAATTTATTACTTTCTGTTCTTAAACTTTTTGTAAGCAATTATGTCAAAAATAACTAATTAAATAAAAAACTAGTAGAGTACTACCAAAAAGTAGAATATATAACGCAGATTAAAAAAAAAAAAGATGTAAATAAACTAAAATATTCTACTTAACTTGAAGTACCGTAAGTATCGCTACACTTTTGTGATCAATTAAAAAAAGAAAAAGATTGTTGAATCTTTTTTTTATTCCTTTTTTTCATCAACATGATTTTAATTCAGCTCGATTCTCAAAGCTAGACATCGCTTTTAGCAAGCTCTTAGCTCTCATCAGCAGTCCTCAGCACATCTAAACCAAAAGCATTCCCCAGCCATACTAAGCCAAACTGGGCAAACCCTATAGCAGGGTTCTTAACCGAGCGTAAATTTACTCCATGGGTTAAAGTTGGCCTACCATGGGGGTAAAGGAACTGAATTAGTGAGTAAAAAAAAGACTGAATTATAAACTACAGCAAAGTTTAGTTTTCAGTATTAAAAAAGCAACAGTGTTGCACTAGATTACCGTAGCGCCATATTTTCGTTGCCCAAAAAGAGGACAGTCCCGAAAGTGTAGTTACAAGGCGACCAAATCCACAGAGAAACCCCAACACCCGCAAAAAAGAGCGGGTCTCCGGCCTAAAAATCTTTTTTTTGGAGATGACTCCAAGAACTGCAGAAATTGACGGTGGCCGGACTGGAAACCTTTTTTTTTAAATCATCTCAAGACTTTTAGAAGTACATAAATCTAAGAAGATGGGGGTAAATTACACTATTTTTTTGGGCAAGAGTAAACAAAACAAAAAAGGTAAATGATTGGAGCAAATTATACTTTTTGATTTGGCAAGGGGTAAACGAGACAAAAAAGGAAGAACCTCTGCCCTAATGGCTTATACTGCGCCAGTGATTTTACTGTACAGAGAAAAAAACGATTGATTTCAAGCTACAAAAGAGTGTTGGGCCACGATGGACGTCAAAATTTTTCGGTTATCTCACTTTGTTGCCTATTTCATGGGCTACACTTTGAAAAAACTTGTAGTATCGGTAATTGAAATGTTAACTTGGTGAACCATAATAAGCAATCAAGTAAAAATATTTCTAACGTGTGTCAAATTATTGCTGCAATTAAAGTAAGTTTTTGCGACTTTTTAGAAATTTCAACCAATTTAGTGTTTGTTTATGCTGATCAAATTTAATGTTTAAATAGAGTGTAGCTACTAAAAATTTTGCAAGTAAGACAAACTTTCTCTTAAAAAGTTTCTAAACAAACGTTTAGCAGCGCATGCATGTTGTATACCAGATCCGCTATAGAATACCTCAAGCATTTAAAGTAAAGCGTTTGGTTTCAAAAAAATATTTTGCAAGTTTCAAGGCCAATATATCAATCGCTTGAATGCTGCTTCTTGATACTTCCATGTTAGTTTTTTTTTCATCGCATTATAAAACTTACCAGGCGATAAATAACCTGCTGCAATATGTTTTGCCTAACAAATGTTGTCTTTTCTTTAGCGGAAAACAAAATTAACTGTAATTTCTTTGCATCCTCTGTTATTGATTTTAAATAAAATGAATTAGACTAAATTGGTACCGTAAAAAGTCAACTCACCCTCCGCGGTCTTCAATTGAAATGTACTGTTTATGTGATCTCTTTCTTGGTATAAATCGAACACAGGTATGCTTTCTGAAGCTGTTAAAAGCTGTTCGAATGATATCTCGTTCTCGTTTTGCTAAAAGAAACGAAACAAACGTAATAAAGGCAGCAAAAGCGTAAGTAACACCACTCAAATAGAATTTCAACGGCTTTGTAACACTTAATACAGGTTTTTTGTTATTTTTTTTTATCGATAATTTTTATCAAATTTTGACAGCTTGAATCGATTCACTAAAAATAATAAACTGACTTGATAAAAAACATCGCTTGCTTCATACTGCACAAACTAAAACTTGATTATTGCTCTAGTTGCAAGTTAATTTCAGTAGAAATAGCATTGTTTAGGGGATCGCATTTCGTTACAATTAAAGATTTCGCGTAAAGTTTGCTATTATGTGTTTCTTAAGAATTTTAAAGAATTGTTTTAAACAATTTTTTTTAATTGCATTGAAGAAAAAAAAAGATAAATAAATAAAAAATGCTAAACAATTTTATCAATACAAACTTGTCGTTTCAAAAATCTTTTTATAAATCAATCAAAATGAGTATTCATCAATTATTTTCAATTCAGATTATTGTTTAATCTACATTGATTTTTTGGGTTGTGAAAAATTACTTACAGTATTCTTTTTCCCATATATAGGGGATGTAAACATAACCATCTCTAGCTTTTGGCCATTTTTCTCCACGAGCATTTCGAAACTGTAAATAGAATACATACATTTAGTTCAAAATTATTAATAACAATAAGCGGTATAACTGAAAGAGTTTAATGCTTTTCGCAAACGGTCTAAAGGTTTATTAAACAATGCCACATTGTCACACTTCATTACAGTATGTAAAACTATAACATTATTTTAACGCAATTGCTGACTAAAGTTAGGCCATCGATAAATTTTTCCGATTCAGATAATATTTGACACATTGTTGCCCGGGAAATTTAAAGCAGGTAAAGAGATCAAGAAAATACCGCTCTCGCGACGATGCCTGGCAAAATTCCTCTCGTGCTTTCTTCCGTTAGAAACCAATACATTTCTAAAGGCAAAAAGTGTTTTGATGGCCAGCATAATGTACTTACTGGAGATCGCTTTATGTCGCCTTCGTCCAGAAAATCTAGCATGTGAGCTTCTGTAAAACAACACAGTATTTGAGTTTTGATGTATTCTATTCGCCGCCAGTGTGGCCAAAACGGTAAACGCAACGATTTTAAGACGGCTCTAATCGCATCTTGTTGGTTTAACCAGCACCCTGGTCACGAACAAGAAGAAAATTTACGTGGGAAGTCAAACGCCACCACAAAGCTTGAAATGCGGTCAACTACTGAGCTGTTGAGTACGATTCATCCAACATAAAAGCGCCGTCGCTTCTTCGTGAGTCGACGAAAAATATGAATCAATCAATCAATATTGATAAGCATGCATGCAAACATGATGTTTAATTTGCTTATAATTTTATTGCGGCTTTTAATCAAGTCTTTCAAATCCGCATTTTTAATCATTACACACAGTTAGTTTTAAAAATGCCGCATCTTTGAACAACTAACTCTTTTCTTAGTGCATTGTGTCATCAAACATTATAGGCTAGAACAATACTGCTGTAGTTGCAATGTAATGAATTTCCTCAATTGACTTACCAATGTCTGCAGTAAGTCACTTTAGTTACTGTGTTTTATAATCATGCAGTAAAACATTGTTGAAAATATTTGTATGAACTTACTTTCATTTGCTTCAATAATTTGATCAAATGTTCCTTTTTCTGTCTCGCTGCTATTAACAGATAACTCGTCTGTTTCTTCATTGAAAATTATCGCTTCGTTTGGAATTACATTTGCAGAAACTACAACAAATTAACGTTAATTTTGTTCAATGTAAAACTCATATTTTTTGTTTAGCCAAAATAGTGTATAAAATATTAATGTCACTTAATTTCCAAAAAGTTTTAAAAAGACCTCAATTTAAAGCTCGTTCAAAACTTTAAACTTAGAATACAATTGCTAAGAGTTGTCAAAGGCAAAGAGCAGTCACACACAATTAATGAAAAGTATCTACACTGCGAGAAAAGAAGCCGTACTATCCTATAAATAACTATTTTTGGGTATTGTAGAGTTAGTGAGCTTTTTAGTTTATGAAACTCAGTTTGGTGAACTTGATACTAAAAAAATTACTTATTCAAACATAAAATTTTTTTCACAAAATAAACAAAAGCAAAACTTTGATTAAAAATGGTCTTTTCCATAGGGATTTTCCAAATGACATTTTTCTGTATACCGTACTACAGTGATCTGATTAGATGCAACATTAAAACATTGACATTACTTAATTTTATTGATATTGAAATGAATTAAAATGAATTATTCAATACTTAACAAACTACAGTAGCTTTGTCAGAATTGATTTGCTTCACAATTATTTTTGTTACTCTGAATTAACAAAGTACCAAGTATTGTATTTTCCAATTAAAGCTACTTACCACAAAGTAACCATAACGAGAACAAAAACAACTTTTTTAAAGTGACGAGCATTTAGTTTACAGCTAGCCAAATCTATTTCAAATGAATCTAATTTCTGTTTTTGGTTACCTAATAATTAATGTAAGGATAACCTGCTAAATCTTAGAAGAGTTAATAATAGATGATGCGCTTGAGCGTTCTTGTTATTTTTTTAAGTGATTGAAATCTGTATCCTTTTGATTACCAAGCTCCTAATTAACCAAAACTTGCTGCAGGCACACAACAATTATGGAATTCTCAAAGTAGTTGACACTTTCTTGTGAGAAATCAATATAAATTTTTGATGAAAATTTAACTGTTAGTGTTTGATGAATTTTTTAATAGCAAGTTGTACTGATTTTATTTATTTCCAATTACTTAACTATTTCCAATTACGAGCCTTAACCATAATGGTTTTTATTGATAGCTTATCCAGTTTATTGTTATTGCAAAGACAGTGCTGAGGCTTATAGGTAAACATTGTTACAGACACCACCTTGGCAGCTTAGGTTGTCAAAAGACTTGCAATTAAATCTAACCATAAAGAGCACTTCTTTGGTGTGGTTAAACAAACACCAAACTGTTGGTCATCAGCTTAAATAAATCCATGTCTAACTGGAAAATTCTTTTTGAATTTGATGGTTTATTGACAGTTATTCCAATTGTGCATTTAATTGCAACCGCTAGCATTTTCGGATGCCATCATTAACCTGGAATTTTATCACAATTTTTTCACTTGCGAAAGCCAAACACAAAAATTTATAACGATCAATGGCATTTCAAATGAGCTAAAAACCTGACTTTCATAACCCTTGATTTTTTGTTACGAAACTCTGCATACTGTAAACAAAAGCATGCTAATTATTTTTCATAAGTATAATGCTATCATAAATTGAAGTATGATTTTTTTTGCTTGTTAAGGTTCTGACTCCATTAATTCTAGATCGATGTTGATTTTGGGACTTTCAATAATGGAACTAAGCTTTACCATCTGAACGCTAGAGCTTTGATAGTTGGAGTCAATTTACTGCATTTAAGAAGCATTGTTTTTTATGAATGAGCGCATTTGTTCAAAATACTTGTAGAATAAGCTTTTTGTTTTCGCTTAATGCAACTTACTAACATTTACTTTGCAGCATTTAAAACTTTGAAAATTCGGTATCTCGTAATTACATTCAACATTTTCAATTACGGGAAAGGTTTTGGTAGTAATTTATTCTAAGAAAAAATTAGTATTTCGAGAGAGTTTATTTAACGTTTAAGCCTAAAAAAATCTTTTCTTTGATAGCAAGTTAATGCTGGACAAACTGACTTAAAGTTTTTCCATGATCTTTTATAAGCACCAGCATAGGTCTATCGAGAAAAAAGAAACGAAAATATACTGCTAACCGATGTGCAATGAAACTGATGCAAATTACATTTTTGTGTTCGTTTATTTTCCAGACAAGAACTTATAGGGAAATTGTTTGAAGACATTATATGTCAGGCATTTCCTTTATTTACAAGATAAAATTCCATTATTGCATTTTCCAAATATGATTGAAAAAAATTTTGGGGGGAAATTTCATCAATTTTTAATTCTTTTCACTGAAAACTGTCCAACACAGGAGCATCGTGAAGTTCATGCAACAATCTTAAGCATTATGCAGTTTGACAATGGTAATCGAAAGTAATTTCGGTTTGCGCACTTGCTCAATTGGCATAACCTTCTGTTGACTTATGCCTATTCCTCTTTGTCATTTTTGTTCTCTTTTGAACAGCTGCTGCAAATGCAACATCGATGATTTGAATTTGCTACTATAATTTTACTTGATTTTAATACTTTAAGGTTAGTTTTGCGGGTTTCAGCAAATAAAAACCACATTACCGGTGCAGCTTTTTTTATGACGTAGGTATTAAAAAATCAAGATTGCTTCAAATGGATTGTTTAATACATTATAGTCTAGTCAAAACTTCTTGAAAACCGGATTGTATTGAAAAAATTTTGAGGCGTCGTATTGCAGTTTGGTTCAGTAACGGTGAGTAATCACATGATGCTGGCTCCCAGTTTCATTGTTAAACTAAATTGCATTGGTGGATCTTCGATAAAACATGCTTCCAATTTGAGCATTTCCAATGGAGCCACAGCTAGCGTCACGAGAATTAATCAATATGACTCCATTACAGTAAAATACTTTTTGTACCCCGAAGAATAAGTCATTAGTTTTATCTTACAGTATTCATTTAGAGTTTGTTAAAACAATCTGTTACTACTAGAATCATTAAAATGCATTTAAAAGAATAGTATCTCAATGAAATCAAAACAACCGCATGCACACCTAAAAATCATTGCCAAATTACTTAAACTCTAATAAAGCATTTTTTATAAAACAATTTATTGTAAAACATTTTCTTGAATATTTGAAAAATTTTCTTGAATAAATTTTCTGAAAAATTTTCTTGAATAATTTTCTTGAATAATTTGTAACCATAAAAAATTTTTTTCTAACCATAATAAATAAATGTGGAAGATGTAAATGTTACAGCAGTAAATGTGGAAGATGTCAATAAAACACTATGAGGAAAATAGGCTAATGAGCAATTTACTTAATCTTTTTTTTTTTTCGGGGGTATAGCTTTTGATATGAGGTTGGGTCATATTGATTCTATCAATACGGTAAGTAATAGCGTTTTTAATGTTATTGAAAATCAAACTTAGAGTGGGTGGCTATTTGACGCAAAGGCATTAAGCGTTTACTTCTCAGTCTCCCCTTGATTGCTTATTACTGAATATTATAATTTCAATTATCTTCTTTTTCTTTTTTTGTTTTGTTTTCTCTGGTATCTCGATAATAAAATTTGTATGGAGGCCTATGCACTCAGACAAGAAGCAAATTCATTTCAAAATATATGGTATTGCGTTAAATCACTGAAGTAAATCTAATACCCAGTTAATTAGGTTCAAATAGAGTATTTATTATACAACAAAAAGCATTAATGCTTTCAAAAATTGAATACTCATAGCATAATTTTTTTGTAATTTTTTCTCAAAAGCAGTATCGCTGTTACCAGACTCAAGGCGATCGACGGCTAAAGCATCAATACCTCATTTTGAGCAATTGTTATCAATCTTCAGACGTATTCAACACGGCACATAGATTTCGCATCTTCACAATTGCTACAAACAAAGTTATCTTCATTTTCTTAAAGAAAATTATAATCCGCTAAAACTTAGTAATGCGGAAAAACGAAATAAAAAACGCCTTGTTTTTGATATCCTTATATTCTAAAATAAACAACCAGTTAACTCCAGATATAATTTTTAATTCCATTATTAATTAAATAATAAACAACACGGAAATTAAAATAATGCATGCATAGGTATCGAACTCATACCTCATACTCCGACACTTATTTGTTTTTATCATCTCTTAGTCTTAATTATTTTTTCAACGTGACCTCGCTCGCGTATTTTTGCTCACTTGACTTAGCATCACTGTGTTTTACCAGAGTTCAACAGTACAGCGTTAAATTTATGACTTTTATCAGTATCAGTTTTATTTTTTATTTCAGTGTATGTTTTTGTTTTTAGACCCCTTGTGATCCTTTCATAGGTGAAACAGTCTGTCGGGTTTTAGATAGTTTTTAAATTTTAATATTTAGAGTGATATATGTGTCCTGTAATGCATAGGCTACGTATTTGTAACACTGAATAAATGAGTCTTGCAGCATAATCAACGCATTATCCTCAAATGACCTAAAAAAAGCAACCTCCACAGCAGTTCGATAGATGAGGTTTTGGTGCGACAAGAGATGATGATAATCAACTTAGCATAGAAGTCTAGCATGCACAGATGCAGAGTGTCAAATAATCCACTCTTGGATAAATATCTAATTTAGGTTTATGCTTAGCAAACCAATCATCAAAACAAAGCTTTGCAAATTCTGGTTCAAAACAAGCTGGTTATTTAGATATTGATTAAAATTAGAAAATTTATGGTTGAGTTGTGGTTAAAATTAGAAATTTAGCTTTAGTTGAAAACAGCATTTTATCAATGGAGTATAAATTGTGTGCTGATTGCCACATTGTAAAAACGCATTTAAACTCGAAAACCTTGCTCAAGTTAAAAATTACAATATGTTTAAAATACAAAAACTAACTGTATTATCAATAATGAACTAAAACGATAACTTAGGTGGCATGTTATTCTGCTTATTTTGCCGTAGAGTCCAGAAAAGCTATACATCTTGACAGAAGCAAAACAAGATTGTCTTCGTACATAAATTACAGTTGCATAAAACCAAATACACTTAATTGTGAACATTAAAACCAAATACACTTAATTGTGAACTTCTAAATAATGTTCTTTTCTAATACAGCAAATTGAATTGAAAAAAGAATAATAATAATAAGTACAAAACTTTATAGCTGGTTGATGGTTTTGGCAACTTTTTGCTTATGAGTTTTTATTTTTGACTGAAAATCAAAAACAAAACAAATAACTAATATACTGCAAAAAAGTTTTTTAGGTTTATAAGTTTTACGTTTACGTAATTACGTTTGAGTAAAAAAAAGTGTTTTGCAGTAACATTGTAAGGTGAAGCAAACAACTTCATTCCAATTTTGTTAGATCTTATTCATGTGAAAGCTGGCTTGATTAATTCATGTGAAAGCTGGCTTCATTGAATTTTGAAGAATCAAGAAATTAGATCTTATTCATGTGAAAGCTGGCTTCATTGAAGCTCGAAAACTTTCAAGCCAATTTGAAGAATCAACAAAGTCTATCAGCTGTCACTCAAGATATACTTGAAATTAGTGGAAAAAATATTTCACTAACATTAGAAAACTTTTTTTTGATGTATCATTTCAAAAAGAGGCGCAATCATAAAAGGAAAAATCAAACTGCAATTCTTCGAATCTTAATCGTGTAGCCATGATCATAATGCAAAGGTATTTATTGTACTCGTATTAACGCTTTATTTACAACTGTATTTTATTGAATGGCAATGCAACCTCAATGCTGGACAGTACTAAAAAATAAAAAAATTCTAAATAATTAATCGTTAAAATGAGCATGAAAAGGTAATCATTGAAACTGGTGAAATATGTTACTCCAGATTTATTGATGGGAACCCTAATTTTGGATAGTTTGGTTCAATTTTAAACATTCTCAAATTATTTAAGCCTGAATATCACCAATTTGTTAGTTTTGTGTGGTTGGCGATAACCATTTAACTCTAAATTGCGAAAAATGCAAAGTGACACATTTAAGTTGCATTGGAATATTTTGTACAATAATTGATTGATTATGAAAAAACAAATATACGTAAAAGTAAAGAAAGAAGAATTATTAAGAGAGCTTACTGTAAATTTGTAAGTCCAAATCGACAAATTAAAGCCAATTTAGAGCCATGTTCTGGTTTTTGATGATCAAACCAGAAAACCTAAACAGTACCGTAAACTTTGAATAGAAAATTCTGCTTTGTCCTCCGATTTGAACTTTCAAGTACTAGTCGTAAAATGAGTCAGAAATCAGCTTCAGACCAGTATTATTAAATTATGTTGTACATGTCATTATTAACTTCCCTTTGGTAAGAGCATATCACCTTTCAAGGAAAAAAATTCATGTTAAATAATTATGGGAAAATGTCCAAATGACTCGATGTGAAGTTGAAACTCGATGTGAAACGTGTTATCTTGAAGGCCAAAGAAGATCCTTTTATAGTGAAGAATTTGCTACGGAATAATTTGCTAAATTGAATTGAAATGTTATTGTAAAAATTATGAAATCAATCATTTGTTGCTTTACGCTTGTCATAATGATGTTGTCACAACACGAAATGCTATAAACGTCGTTTTTTGTGGACCTGTTATTGAGGCGAAAACTGCCTACATATAATTGCTAATCAAATATGGATTTGTAAAAAAGAAAATATGTCCAAAAATTTTGTTGGACTGCCAACTCATTAGCATGTTTGGGATGTACATGGTATTTGCACAGACTTAAGATATTGTATGTTGTGTTTTTTACAATTCTACAGCTTGCATTTTCATCAATCTATTACTTAATTATTAAGAGCAAAGTACTTGCAGAGAAAAAGATTTGTATCGCAATAACCCTAGCTGCAATAAATGCATTTTCAACTATTAACTATCAAAGATAGATATCTAAGTGTCACTAGTATTGTCTTAGTTTCAGCCATATTTGAAAAACTTGCTTACAGTTGCATAATTCTTGTTTTTTTTTTTATTGTCATAATCGAGTAAAAAACTTTCCAACATTTTTATCATCTCCTTTTATTCGACTCTGATCAGTTGCTCAAATTTCTTCGTTATGCAAGTTGCAATGATTAAAGATTAATTTATTGTACTTGAATTCCAAGAATTTCTTGCTAGCTTAAATGCAGGTTTTGAGTTTTAGGATGATACGAAAATCTCTCTTCCGTTTCGGAAATCTGGGATAGTTTGTTTTTTTTGCCTATTAACGAAACAAAAATAAATAAAGAAAAGATAATCTTATGCAATTTCGGGGGTGTCTTTTCATTAACTTGCAGTTTTTTTTCTAGATTGCACCAAAGTGTTTATGCTGTTTTGGGATACTTTCTTTTCTAAATAATGCTCTACAGGTATAAAAATTCTTTTAGTTACATGTTTCGAAGTCTGATTTTTTGGACAATTTTTAAAATGTATTCTGTAAAATCTCTATTCACAAAATCTTTTGTACAAATGTATTTAGTTCTTCGATCAACAAAAACTAGAAGAATTATTGTTTTGTTATTACTAGTCAGCTAAGTGCGCTAAAAACACTGTCTTAATTTCAGTATTGTTGTTGAAATAATAAAAATCTTAGTTTTGTAATCTCAAACTTCTTTGAAAATGGTGTTGCTGTAATTAAAAAAAAAAAAAAATTTGAATACAGTCATATTATATTGTTTCATCAACAAAAATTAGCAAAGGCAGAAACTGCTCTGAAGTTGATAATTTTGATTTTGAGTTCAGAATTTCACCATTATTGCCTTCATTAGTCCAATAGTGATCGCAAACGACGTTTATCGACTTGCTAGCGCATCTAGCGAAGTAATATTCTTAGTTAAATTTTTGAACTTATCGAAAAATATCAAATGATAAAAATTTGCAGCATTTTATCTTGTTTTTATTTATGTGAAACTACTGCGTACTCTTTAATTCAAGCTAAAAAATTAAGCAATAGTTGTGTTATTATAATAGTCCATGATTAATTTCAGTGATGTTATCTAAAGCGTTTTGATCTACATTGGTACCAAACTATAAATAAAGATTTTTTGATTAATTTTTTCATTTGATTGTTTTGCTGGTTAGTTTTTTTTTGATTTTATTATATTTTAAATTAAACTAAAATATTGTATGAGTACCATAGGATAGCCCCCCCATCTAAAATACCACCAATGATAAAAAAAATTATGACAACATAGCCTAGCGATGTTTAGTTGCGTTTTTTTTTTTCTGTAATTACGCACATAACAGTATTAACAGTAATATTAATGACGAGCCACGGAGCCCTTAACTACCAACCAGGGGGCTCCGTGGCCCCAAACCTACAACCAGGGAACTCTAACTGACAACCAGGGGCCCCCATGGCCCCTAACTAACAACTAGAGGGCCCCGGGGCCCCAAACCGACAACCAAAGACCTCCGGAGCCCCTAACTGACAACCAGGAGGCCCCGATGCCCCTAGCCGACAATCAGAAGGCCCCAGGGCCTCTAACTGACAACCAGGAATCCCTGGGGCCCCAAAACACAACCAAAAGGCCCCTAACTGACAACCAGAGGTCCCCGGGGCCCGTAACTGACGACCAAGTGGCTCTTTATTCCAAACTTTAACAATTTATAGGCAAAACCTGTGAGAAATCTAAGGGTTTTGTCCTAAAAGTTGCAATCCCAGGCCCTCGATCGTTTTACGTGATTGTGAAATTAACGCTATAATACAGGCGGTAATTCAAACCCTCCCAGTGGAAATAATACCAGTCATAAATATAATGAGAGCATAGCCAGTATGTTGTCCTTGTTCGGAATTGCAAATTCTTTGATTTAGGATTTACGCGTACAAAAGTAAATAACACTAATGACGACCACGTGACCGCGTCATAATAATGTCATGCAATTCTTGGAGGTTTCAAAAAAATGTCAAGTGACTTTGACTTGAGTCCTCCATGTTTTGGAAAAGAAGTTATTTTAATTTTGCTTTAAATGTTTTTTTTTTTTTATGAAAGAACTTAAGGGCGCGATCTTATCTCAAAATCATAGGCGTAGCCAGGGTGAGTGGCTCAGGGGGCGCGGGCCCTCTCAATCCAAATGACATCAATGACAAAAATTTGGCAAAAAAGCCTTGTTTCTTCATTTTCAGTTTCTTTTAGCATCTTTGCGTACAACAGTACACGAGTACAATAGCAATTAACAATTAATAATATTGACGACCAGGTGGCCCGGCGCACCCAATAAATTCAATTTTTTCCAACCAATTTAAACGTATAACCAGGGTGAAATTAAGGGTTTTTGTCCTAAAAGTTGGTACCTCAGGCCCTCGTCTAAACTTGTTATGAACGTAATGCAATAACCAGCGCCGTATTTGCCATTTGGCGCAACGCCAGGGCCACGCGCTCAAATAAAAGAACTTTTTTGGATCTTCACCTATATTTGGCAGGACAATGTTGCAAAAATCGGCTGAGTGCCAGGGGTCCAGCGCAATGTAAATCCGGCCCGGAAATAACATGTTTAGTAAGCGTAACCATCTATTGTACCATTTTTCAATAACGATTCACCTCCACCTCGCCAGTTTTTACGCACAAAATACTTAAAAAAAACAGCTAGGGAAAATGCTCATTGAACAAATTATTGAATTTTAATTAAGGGGGCTTGGGCCCCCTAGCCGTACATGTGCTCCAATAAGTGGTTAATTTTATGACAAAACAAAAATCTCAAAGGAAAATCTTCGAGTGGATTATTGATTACTGCCAAAATATTTCAGGAGGCAATGTACCTTACTTCCCCCTTTATGAACCAAATCACTTACAATTAAAATTTTACACCATAATGCAAGATTTTAAACGTGTTTTGGACTTTAATTGCAAGTAAAAGGAGGATTAAACAATTAAATTTCTTCGATTGGCATTCAAATGTTAAAAATCTAGTTCTTTCAAATGGCTGTGAACACGAGCGAAATGTGATTCAATGGGATTAATATGGCTTTTTTTTCCAAAAACTTACAAAAATCGCCCAACGGCTGGAATCAAAACTCTAGACCCCCATAGCCACCGGCGGCTGGGGGCTCCGCCCCCAGACCCCCGTCTGTGATACGTTTAAGTACACTATCTTACTCAACACGTCTCCCAAGCTAAACATTCGCACTTTCCAACTATTAGTTTTCGCCCTCTCCCTTCACTAAAATTCTGGCTCAGTGCTTACAGGCTAAGGCTTCAGATCTATCATTCTACGATATCTTTGCCCCACAAAAAGTTCCGTTCTTGAAAAATTCTGATGACGTCTTTGCATGTGATTTGTGGTTTGCCCCCCCCCCCCCCCCCAAGCAAAAATTTTGGCTACGCCTATGATGCGTAATAATACAAAAAATTCAGTTTAAGTATTAAACTAAAGCACCTACAGCTATCTACGTCCTATTGAACGTCGTCAAACCAATCATATCATTTTCATTGAAAATTGCTAGCGGTCACTATGATGATTATTGTCAATGCTAGAAAAATTTGGCGAATTCAAGTGTTAAGGTGCGTTTACATAGAACGTGAAGCAACGCGTTGGCATCCTTCGCGAGTAGTCGTTTACGTCACTTGCTTAAAATAGGCCAGCCATTCAAAAATAACTTTGTTTGAGTAAATTTAAACAACCGGTAGTAAAGTTTGCGTACCGGTTGAAATTTTTCGCAAGTTGTCGATTACATCAAATTTTGGTTGTTTCGCGTTCACTGTAAAAGCACCTTTATTGTTAGTTCACTAATTCTTTGCAAAATACAGCGATACTCAGTACTTTAATTGTAGGTGGACGCGGAGGTCGCGTCCCCCTCATCGAGAGTAAGCGTCCCCCCATCGAGATTTAGGTGTCCCCTCATCGAGATTTGAGCGCTGGATGATCAGACAAAAAAGACCTACAAATTCCGGCCGAATATAGTACCAATTGCGGGGAAAAATTGATTTCGAAGGAGAAGCACTTCAACTGTCGGGGATGACCGTTTTTTTTTATCTTCACCTAATTTTGGCCAAAAAACTCTTCAAGTTTCGGCGAAGGCCTTTTTTTTTTTTTGGTCTTCATACAATTTCGGGGCGACGGAATTACGTAATCTTCACAAAAGTACTTTTGCATGCCAAATGCGTTTAGTCAAGGCTGCAAAAGCATCCACCCATGCAAAATTTTACAATTTAAGTACTGGTGATACTCATTCCAATTTAAACTAATTTGGTGCCAACTCAAATACTGTTCAACTGGAAGACGATTTGTCGTTCTGACGATGATTCGATTAATATTGTTTTTGTTGCTGTTGTAGTTGCATATTTGTCTTCCTGTCACAATGCGGTTTCAAAGCTAATATAATGCTTGATTTCGCATTTTTTTCATAACAATAGCTACTTCTTGTTCCGAAAAGTCCGCACCAGCTTACAAAAATATCTCGTGATGCAATGTTTCAGTGGATTTCGAATTCTTGTTCATTAAATTTTGAAGGCTGTTCGAAGTCACCAAGAAAAGTTAATCACAGTAAAGCGTCTTATTCGAGCATGTCAGTAACATAACGTCACTGGGTCACAACAGGTTATTCTTCATGAAATAGCGACTTTTTGGTTTTGCAATTTTTCGAATTGGTGGGCACGAGTCCGTTAATTGTTATTCCGTTAATAACGAAGCTAACTTTATTAATCGTTAGCGTGCTATCTGGCCTAAAGGCTGCCAGCGCGGAAGCCTAAGGAAGAGTCACCAGAACGGCGACTACTTACAAATAAGCAATGCGAAAAAGCTGTAACGATTAATAAACGATAGCACGCAAACGATTATTAATAAAAGCTCTGGCCAGCAAACGTCAAAACATCTCAACTAAATCATTATTAACATCATAGAACAAGCATTAATTTGCTGGATTGAAATAGGCAAAATTAAGCATGCGAGGAAACGACGTCTTCTCTTACTTTAATGGTAGAGCAGTGGTCAGGTAATCCAAAGGCTGCAGGTTCGATTCCTGCGGAAGACAACTTTTTCGCATTGCTTGTTTTTAAGTAGTCGCCGTTCTGATGACTCTTCCTTAGACTTTCGCGCTGGTAGCCTTTAGGCCAGATAGCACACAAACTATTAATAATAAAATCTCTGGTCAGCAAACGTCAAAACATCACAACTAAATCATTACGAAGCTAACTTTTTCATTAACTAGTTAATCTGTCAAAAAGTTCTTTCATGTTAAAGAACTAATTTAACTTTCGTTAAGTTCTGTTAACTTCCGTTACAATTTTTATCGTTAATATTTTGCACCATTTATTCATCGTACCGGTACAAACTAGTTTGCACTGGTAACACTTGTAGCGTATTAGCACGAGTTTTATAGAAGAAAGCGAAGAAAGAAGTTCTTTTTCGAGGCAAATAATAAGCTGCAGCCTCAAAAGTCTATAAATTATCGCTGTTCGCAATTTCCAAAGATTTTTTGATCGCAGCCTAATTAGTGCATTTGAACTTATTTTTGTCCTGAAATTAGATCAGACTGTAAAATGTACCTTCCAAAACACAAAAAGACCATTAAGCAATAGATATTTTCTTGCAATTAGCCCAACAGCGTCAATGCGTGTTCTCGAAGCGAGTAAATAAAACGAAATGTAAATTACTATCAAAATATTAACGTATTAACAGACTTCATTAACTTCCGTTTGAAAATAACGGATTAATGCTAACGGAGGTGTAAAGTTTGTTAACGGACTAGTGGTTAACGAAGCTAACATTTTGCATTAACTTGCCCACCAATGATTTTTTTGTAATTACAGTGCCTGATCTAGGCTTAAAGAGGTAGAAGAAAAGAGCAAAATATTAACATAATTTTCTCACCAAGAGGATGAAATCACCTATGACACCATTGAGGTTTATTGACTACCAAAACAGAAGTCGGCAAACACCGGGCCGCCGCACGGTGTTCGTCCGTGATGAAGGTATTTCGGGGCCATAACTTTTAGCTTAATGTCTGGAAATTTTTCCACCCCAATATACATGTGTCATTGAATCTCCGAATTTGAGATGGACATTGGTCAAGCTACCTTTAAAATACATTTAAATACCGTTAGAATACCGTTGAAAAGAACGATGGACAATTTGCACATAAAATTATGACAGTTTTTGAGAATTTCTACGCCACTATTTTTTAGCAAAGTTTGAAACGAAATAATTAGCTTAGTTTTGAAGAAAGGTTGAATTTACCATTGGCGTAACAAGGGGGAAGGGGCTGCAGCCTTACTTCTGAGCTAAGTCAGTTAGAAAGCTTAACTCAAGTAGGAAATAACGATCAAGAAACAGCGGGGAAGAGCTCAAAAAAATACGAAATAAGCTAAGAACAATATAGACTTCGATTTTTCAAAAACAATGAGAAGTGCAGAGAAAAAGGTACCTTTAAATGTGCTGTTTTTCCGTATGATTGTTTTATGACCATGTTCTAGTGCAGTTTTGAATAGAACTTACTCCTAAAGAACAACTAATTTTCCGACTGGGACTGAAATCTTTTATAATCGGACACAGCTCAAATGGAATGCTTTATTTACAGTATCAACAGCAAAAAATTTATTTATTTAAAATGTATTTATTTTTTACAAAATCACATCAAAAGTGTAATTTATTCAAATCAAATCCTTCGCTATACCTGCTGTATTACGCCGAAGCGTATTACAAGGTGGCGGGGCCCATCTCCGAGTCAATGCGCTCGGCAACACAGCTCCTTTCGAAGAAATGTTGCAGTGGTGGCGAGTCGTTGGCAACATTGTGTCTAATTCGATCGTCCCGAGATTGAAATCTCAGACCTTTCGCTCTAGAGACGAACACCTTACCGCTCGACCTGATTTGATTTGATTTCAAATTATTAATTAATTAATTAATATTTACAAGTTTAGAATAAACTAAACAAAAATTCAGTATTAAGCTTGTTCAAATCTTTTTTTTAATTCTGCATGCTTTGCAAACTCAACGATTGACCTTTTACGCCATTTTACATTGTGGATTGTGCTTTTTTGCAGCTACTGAGTAGCGAGTAGCAAAAGGTATTTTACGCGTACTACTGTAGGTTACAATGATGTAATGAAAATATATCGAAAATGAACGAAGTCTATCAAAAATCATCACATTTGCTCTTCTGTGCTCAGTGCTTAAGAATTGATAAAGTTAAACGTATGCTATTCTTTCAAAACAGAAGTACCACGCAATAGTCAATTTACAAATATGCTTAAAGAAATTTCTCAGTCATTATGAAAGCCAAAACCACGAAACGAATATTAAACAAACTTTTTAACCCTACATCTACCGGGCTATTTTTACACCCTATTTACCGGAGGGAGGCTAATTTGCCCCCCTATCTAAAAACCGATTGGTAGGTGCTAGAAGTAAGATTTTTTGCTTGTTGAACCTTTTTTTGTTAAATTTTTAAAAATAAATATTTTGAGGTTGTGACGTCTCGAAAACAACGATGAAGTCATTAAAACCAGTAAATCCTTATAAGAGCATTCAAATTTGTTTAAATCTTGCTTAATATTATTTTCAGTTTGGACTTTTGTTATTTCAAAGACATCTCTGATAAAATCACCATAGATGATGACGTCACATGCATGGTAGTGTCATCTTTAATATATTGTGCTTGTTTTTATTTGTAGTGTTTTGTAACTGAGATATTGTATAATTTACAAAATTTTGGAATACTGCAGTATCATTTTCATTATATCATTCAACAGCTGATAAAAATAAATAGTTTTTTATGCAAAGGCAATTTATTTCGAGACACAGCAGAAAAAGCAATATTTTTGAATTATGACGTCATCAATGACGTAATGATGATGCAATGCATTTATCAGAGAATAAAATATTTTATTCCAGCTAAAGATTAGCATCAACAATGAATACGCAGTACAATGAATAGAATAAGCGCGTTGATAAGCATGCATTGTGCTCAAAACTGCATAAAACTCCTTCGGTGCCTCTGACAAAGGCAAAAATGACGTCACTTCCAGATGTCCGGCTGATCCCAAAGTTTCTGAATATGTGTGTTATTAAATCTGATTCAAAGTCAAAGTGCATCAAAGCAAAACTTTTTTAGTTTAGGAGCTATATTAAAATAATTAATAGTGGGGGGCAAATTTGCCTCCCTCCGATACAAACAGAGTTAAAGCAAAATTTAATTTATGATTTTGGTTATCGCTAGACGTTTTAGAAAAGTTTTTATTGACGTCATCTTTCGAACTTGAGATTTGCATTGGCAATACTGCTATTTATGGTACATTACCCCTCTTCATGATGAAAATACTATACGTACTAGCAAATTCTGAGATATTTTGGGTTAAGGAGTTTTGTACAGTATTACGGTACGTCCAATGTGCATGCGCGTAATTTACACTTGTGGAGATGAAACAATTAGAGCTTTAGAGTTAAAAGTTTGTGTTTTCAGTGTCTTCATTGTTGCAAAAATTTTCGATATCACTTGCAGTATAAGAGTCAATCACTTGATTGTTGCACTCGCTAACCCGGCGGATAATATATTTTGGAAAAGTTAAATGGCAACATCTTGCATATAATAGATTGTTATTGATGCAGCCAGTTTGTTTCGAAATAGGAGGTGGTTCTGTACACGCATCTAAACATAGCAAACAGTTAGTCTTAACTTTATTTACTGCATGAAAAATCGACAAGTATTTTACAGAATATCGATATTATACAAAATCTTTCGCCAGAATTACTGACGCAGAATAAAAGCCTCATTTTTGACTGCACTTACAGCACATTAAAACTGCGTTGTAAAATGGAGCTCAAATTCGCTGGCATGTAAAGTCGAAAGCAGTGTTACCAGACGGTTTACTTAAAGCTGCGAAACTCATTGGAAAAGATTGTGAAGCTCAGGAGCTATGACCAGAGATTGTTTCACCACAATGCAGTACTTGACGTAACTTCTGAAAACTTGAATGCTAAGTTTTTTTTGCTAAGCCTCATCTCTTTTTGTTTAGTCTCCTTCCAGAATAATTTTTGGTAAACCTCCTTTCTTGCAGGTTTGATAAAAATTATTCTAAGGCTGTGGTTACAAGTAAGGTATTCCTACCAAGCAATATACCTTATCTGCACAAAGCAATTTTACAATAACAAGAAGTGTTTAGATGTTCATCTAAACAATACATTTTTTATTTCAATTATATTTGACAATTTTATTGGTAGTTAAATGTCAAACAACTCCAAACAAACTTTTTGCATGAGTTTAAAAACAAGCTTATAACAAACCTATACTAGTGTGACTCTAATAACTTATAGTTCTGATAGCCATAATTTTGAAGTAGAAAAGCGAAACCGGTTTGGAAAACTGAAATTTTTTTGCGGATTTAAGCTATAGACCAAACATATAAAAGGTCCTTGCCTCAAAGAGTCTAATGGTGAAACATCAAAAAATCCAGAACAAAATGGTGAACTAGGCTTCAAACACTGTGCTGTCCCAACTAAAACCGGACGTAATATGGCAACTTTACTTATACAGGGTGTTCATAAAGTCCTGATACAATTTCAAAATCTTTTTTTATGAAGTCAATTTTTTAAATATCTTAACCAGGTTGGTTTTGTTTTAATCAGTGCTGCTTAAAGTCTTTTTCTTTTAATAAAATTTTGTGGTTCAGATACAGTTTTTATGTGTTTCATGAATGTGTCAAATAAACCCTTCTTTATGGTTACTCCTCAACAAAAGACACAATGTGCATCGTGGCTCATCGAAACAAAATTGGACGTTCAGACTCAGCAAAGATGCAGGACTAAGTATGAAAAAGATCCACCATCACATTCTTCAATTTGTCGATGGTACAAGAAATTTATGAAGACAGGGTCAGTGTTGGATGCAGTGAGAAGTTCTTTATCCTCAGAAAATTATTCTTCAACAGAAATTTGTTGAAGCATGTAATCTGCAAACTCTTTTTGTTTTGGCTTGTCATTTGGCTAAAGTCTCTGTAACATTTGCACTTTCTAAGCATACAATTGTAACCTTTTGCGTAGAACCTTGTGCACTGTTGTACTGCTGTAAGTGGTAATTCCAATTCTATGACAGCGTTACGTGAGGACTTCAGAGGAGAACGACTAAACGCTTGTCTTTCACCCTCGATGTATTCCGCAAATGTTCTTGGTCGCCCGCTTCTCACTGTACCCAACACTGACCATGTTTCCATAAATTTCTTGTGCCATCGACGAATAGAACAGCGTGATTTTTGGATCTTTTTCATGCTTAGTTCAGTATTTTTGCTTAGTCTGATCGTCCAATTTTGCTTCGATGAACCACGATACACATTGTGCCTTCTCTTGAGGAGTAACCGTAATTAAGGGTTTATTTGGCACATTCATGAAACACATAAAAACTGTATCTGAACCACAAAATTTTACTAAAAAAAAAACTTTCATGAAAGTCGCATTCGTGAAACCTATGCTTAGTTTTATAGATTTACTTTGACTAACCATTTATTACACGGAAGGGGGTGGGGGGCATTATTACTCTTACTCTCGTTATTTTGGGTTATAAATCCTTTCAAAAAACAGTCTTTTAATTTGAACAACTTAACTTTGAGACAAACTTCATAACAAATAACCACAAAAAATTTAAAGTTTTTGAAGTAATAGACATTTTTCCAATTTTGAGATTTCCTAAGGTCACTTTTCCAAATCTGAACATTTCTGGTTTATATTTAAATGACGTTACAAGACGTTTTTGACTCACTCTTGCCAAATTTAGAGCTCCCATGACTTTTGGTGTAAAAGTTAGATAGAGGGGCCATTTTTACCCTCTTCCCCAATGTAAAATGCGTCGGCCGAATACCCCAAGTAAAATAGGATTAAAGCTTTGATAAATAAAATTTCTATGTAATGCATAAATATTAGTTGCAGCGAAGCAGTTTGTACTGTAGTAAAATAAATGAACTTCTGGGTATTTTTTTTATTTGTAATCAATTTAGGAGCCTATTTCTATCACGAGTAAATCCTGTAATATAATTTATGTAATTTTTTTAAAGAAATTTTACTGTAGACTTTTTTATTTCTACAGTAGAATGAAGTGCTATATTCAACTTACAGCAACTTCCCGGCACAACTGAAAAATCATCAATAGCGAAATCACCGCTCCAGCCATTTCCCACACTAGCTTCGATACGAAAAACAACATGCTAAAAAGACATAAGATTAAGAAAGATATAATGCATATTCAACAATTTCTTTTGCTAATCAGTATTGTTAGCCCGATTTCTTCGTCATGATAGAATAGGTATCTTTTAGAGAGAAAAAGTCCAAAAGTAGATGCTTCAACAGCTTTTAATTAATTTGCAAATTTTGATCTATTTTTTAAGAACATGATGAAACATTGATTGTGTTCACAAAAACAGTCAAAAATTCATAAAAACTACCAAATTTATTCAAAATTTCATTAAAATAATCAAGTAATTAAATAAACTTTGGTTTCGGTTTTATAAAACCATGGTCAGTTTTTTATTTAAATCGAGTCAGTTTTTTATTCGAATAAATCGATTTTACTGATTTGTTGCGAGGATCTCCTTTCACTGTACATCTAAGCTAATTCTCGGATTGCTGTTCTACATGCTAATTTAAACTGATAGTCAAAAGACCACACACCAATCAGTGAGAATAAATTGACATATATATATTTCGCCTATAAAGGCATTTGCAGTGTCTAAAAAGCAGATAAACTTTTTAAGTAATAAACTGCATTAATACTGTAAAATTCTTTTCACGCTGTATAAAATTTGTCAGAAAATTCAACTAAACCTGGAGCAGGATAAAAACAACCTGCTCCGGCAATTCCAAAATTGGAACTGTTTACAGTTGTAAAATATACGAATATGACTGAAAATGAATAAATATGAGACAAAAATGCTGTACAGGTATAAAACAAAGAGCTATACGTAATAGAAAAAATTTTCACAAGTATCCGTGATGTAAGACTATCAAACAAGCAAGCAGAAGAAAGTAAAATCAAGCAAAACTTAATACAGTAACAAATCAAAAAAAAAATAATAAGGGAAACATGGAAAATTTGAAACCAATACTCAAAAAAAACGAAGAGTCCTAAACTAGGGGAAAAGAATTGATTTAAACTCTGGGAGAAATCATTTTTTTAACATTGATGCTAGCTCCAAGTAATGCAGCCCATTTGTCTTCGCATTGATCTAAATGGAATACTGACGTTTGTTCTACAAAGGTAACAGTAAAACATTCAGAAAGTTCAGGTTTCTCAATCAAAATCAATGGGTGACACAAATTATAATGCTTCAGTAAAGTCGCTTTGTCTCCTTTAGCCGAAATACCAAAAGTTTTCCATGAGTATCTGTGAGCAGTACAAATTATGGTCTGTATGTTGCTACCTGTTGTATATGTCATGAGCAATATGTTGGACAAACTAAAAACCGGTTTTCCGTTCGTTGGACTGCTCTCAGAAACTCATGGAAAACTTTTGGTATTTCGGCTAAAGGAGACAAAGCGACTTTACTGAAGCATTATAATTTGTGTCACCCATTGATTTTGATTGAGAAACCTGAACTTTCTGAATGTTTTACTGTTACCTTTGTAGAACAAACGTCAGTATTCCATTTAGATCAATGCGAAGACAAATGGGCTGCATTACTTGGAGCTAGCATCAATGTTAAAAAAATGATTTCTCCCAGAGTTTAAATCAATTCTTTTCCCCTAGTTTAGGACTCTTCGTTTTTTTTGAGTATTGGTTTCAAATTTTCCATGTTTCCCTTATTATTTTTTTTTTGATTTGTTACTGTATTAAGTTTTGCTTGATTTTACTTTCTTCTGCTTGCTTGTTTGATAGTCTTACATCACGGATACTTGTGAAAATTTTTTCTATTACGTATAGCTCTTTGTTTTATACCTGTACAGCATTTTTGTCTCATATTTATTCATTTTCAGTCATATTCGTATATTTTACAACTGTAAACAGTTCCAATTTTGGAATTGCCGGAGCAGGTTGTTTTTATCCTGCTCCAGGTTTAGTTGAATTTTCTGACAAATTTTATACAGCGTGAAAAGAATTTTACAGTATTAATGCAGTTTATTACTTAAAAAGTTTATCTGCTTTTTAGACACTGCAAATGCCTTTATAGGCGAAATATATATATGTCAATTTATTCTCACTGATTGGTGTGTGGTCTTTTGACTATCAGTTTAAATCGATTTTATTATTTTATTTTTTTTACGAAATTTTAAATATTTTTTTACAAAATTTTAAATACATTTAGTACTTAAAAAACTTTAAAAATTTAAATAAATTTAATAGACTCTAATTGTATAAAAAACGGACGATGGTCCTTTAAGACTAAAACCAATTTTATAATTTTATCATTTTTATAAAATTTTGAATAATTTTAGAATAGTTTTTATAAATTTTTGACTGTTTTTGTGAACGCACGCAATGTTTCATCATTTACGAACAGTCTCCACGAAATCGCCATCTTCTACTTCTTCGGTCTGGGTTTGATTCTCTGGATGTCCAGAGTAGGGTGTACCAAAAACACCCAACCTGCTCCGATTTTTCTATAACTTGGCAGAATGGTGCATTTAGGTGAGAAAACACGTGTGGTAAAATTTTTTTTAAATCCAACGTCATTTGACGCCCTAAAAGTGACGTCATAGTTTTGGAGGGGAGCCGCGACCCCAAAATCTAATAAAATTGCCATATCTTGAAAACTACTTAAGCTAGAAACGTGATTAATAGCTCATTGGATGCAGAACATAAGATTTCATATCCCACTTTATACAACATATTGAGCTAAAATGAGTGGTTTGGGTGTAATTTCAAAAAAACTGATATTTTGCAATATTACGTGCACAAATGAAAACATGATACATGATCATTGAACAATAGCATTTGACTAACTACATGAAGTTCCCTCGACGCTCAAACTACATGTAATTCTGCCCAACAATAGTACAAAATGCAGTATAAATAGGTTGTTTTAGTTTTATTACTTTCGAAGATAGAAGAGCTTGTTATGGGTGATCTCATCACTTTTTAGTCTACTGTACCAAATAATATAACGATTCTCCTCTCAAGGGTCAAAACTTTTTAAGATCTTTTTGTGGCATTCGTGGCGTGAATTAAACCTTTTTTCATGCTCATGTTGTTGCTGTTGCACGTGCTTCTTTAGCTTGTGGCGACATGAATGGCGTCAGTTGTCATATCTTTTTTAGTGCGATGCAGTTTTGTAGCAGCTGGAGAAAAATGAATGTTTGTGACAAGAGCCAATGCTCTCTCTGCTACATCATTTATGGCAGGCTTTGACAACTACAAAATCAGAATTTTGTGACCAGGTTTTTGGACGCAAATCAATAAAGTTGGAGGCAGCCGGAAGAAGCTTTGAAAGTGTGTGAAAGTCCGCACCAATCAAATTTTGTAAATGTGTGGTAGAGGTCAAATCTGGCATTTTTACAGTTTTCGCTACATATCTGTTTTCTCCATCACTGAAAGCTTTTTGCTAAATGGTGAAAAAAGTATATGCCTTTTAGAAACATATCAAAGGTGACGCTCCAACTTTTCTTGTGCTGAGTTTGCAAATTTCAGGTACAACGGTGGAAACAGTTTTAGAGTTTTTGTTTCTGTGTTTTTCATGGATTTGAATTGATTCCACAGTTCCAAGTTATGAATAGAAGCATCTGCTACAACTGATGCTGTGCACCAATTTTTTACGTAAAATAGTGAAAGAAAAGATGCCAGTGAAGTGATTTTTTTTATAGTATTTTGAGTTGAAAAAACTTTTTTTTACCAGCTGAGTTCCATATTTTTTTAACTCAACGTTCACGGGCCCAACTTGTCCAGGCCTACCTGGCATTTTCGTATTTTACAAAAATTGCCTGTCTTCCTGAAGTTTTTTTTTTTTTTCTTTTTGAATCAGGGGATTCTTGAGCAGCAGTTCTCAAATATTTTTCATGTTTTTACGTAGAGCCCAAAACGTTTCTTTCAATTTTTGCATAAATAATCTTTGCTTTTGTTGAATTGTTAGTGTAATTTTTTTCTTTTTTTTTCTGGATTTTTAAGTGATCTTGTTACAATTGCTTTTGCTCAATTACCAGTTTAAGCAACTTTGCAGTAAGTCCATTCCTGGATCAGGGATTGGCAAAGTAACCCGGCTTTAATCCACCATGCTTCAATATCTGTAACAGTTTGCTTGGCTGCTTGTATTTGACTAGACTGCCTGCTTGCTTTTTATTGCGTATCCTTTTGAATGGTATAAAATCGTAACAGAGCATTTACAGTTGGAAGGGGGTTTCCTACTAAAACAAAGCAAAATTTTCCAAAATCGATCTTTAAAAAGCCAAAATTTTGTTTGTTTTCTGGTGTTAATCATGCTTAGTTACTCACAATTAGTCTAAACTTTAAATTATATTAGCATAAACAATTAAAAACATACGAAACATTCAGTGAAAATGCTGTATTATTACATTACAGCATGCATCAGACTAGTGGTCTAGATGTAAATTAACTTGTGAGTGTGACATAAAACAAAAAAAGTTTTTAGATAGGCTACCAATGATGTTCTTCTTAAGTCTAAGCTAAAAATTGATTAGCAAATTATCAATAAACTTGGCTTGAGTACTGTAACATACATAGGTTAATTGTACATTGTTTGTATTGATGTCACAAGCTATGCAACTAGTAGCCGGCTGGCCATGATGCAAACTAGCTAGTTACACATGGGTTGCCTACAAATTAAGTACCGTACTAATTCCTGTTGAAAGCTGATAATTAGAATCAAGCAGGTCTACAAATTATAAATTCTTAACAAAGGCTAATACAACGGTGAAATCAAACTTTTATTTTTTGGCACAACAAATTGACATAGATACAAAGTAATGAACACCTACTGTGGCTTACTGAAACAACAGGCATGGTATATTCATATCTATATTAGGAATAAGTAGACTTAATGCTAAATACTAGTTTTTTTGAAATTATACCCAAACCACTCATCTTAGCTCAATATGTTGTATAAAGTGAGATATGAAATCTTATGTTCTGCATCCAATGAGCTATTAATCACGTTTCTAGCTTAAGTAGTTTTCAAGATATAGCAATTTCATTAGATTTTGGGGTCGCGGCTCCCCACCAAAACTATGACGTCACTTTTAGGGCGTCAAATGACGTTGGATTTAAAAAAAATTTTACCACACGTGTTTTCTCACCCAAATGCACCATTCTGCCAAGTTATAGCAAAATCGGAGCAGGTTGGGTGTTTTTGGTACACCCTAGTTCAGAGTAACAAATTCCCAAAATTATGTTTCGGATTATTTTATCTTATAATTATTTGAAGCTAATAGTTAACTCCATCGTAAATTTAGTCAGTGGTTGATATCAGGGTTTCAAAAGTGCTCGATAACGGAGTGTTAGAGCAAAAATCACAGTAAACTACTACAGCATTAAGACATTAAACATTAAAAATTAAAAACCTATAACCCAACAGTCTTTTTCACCCATAAATGGGATCTTCAGGGGTAAAGATTATTCTATTTGAATAAGTTTTACCCCTGATGATCCCATTTATGGGTGAAACAGAGCATTAAAAATTTATATCGTTAAATACCTCTGCTTCTTGATTTTTGCTGAGATATCTTCGTCTTGCGTTATCCCAAAAATCTAATCGTAAAACCGGCTGACTCCAGCGTTGCAAAATTCCTTGTCTAATATTTCCGTTTTTCAAAGTTTCTTCGTATTTTAACGTAAAATTTCCAAATGTTTCCTAAAAACTTGACGATTAGTTATTCGATTTCGACGGAGAATTTGACTCTGAAATGCTCTTGGTTTAGATGTGCTGAGAGCTAAAAACCTTAAAGAAGTTGCTCAGCTCCGTGCATAATTGACTCAAACTACTAGTGGTTGCAGGTTTGGTCGTTCTTATCGCCATCTAACCGCTAATGGAACCTAATATCATGTAGCAGTTGACCAAAAAATACCTCAAGTTTTTACAACTAAATGAATTAGTTCAACATTTATGCACATTACAGTAGATTACCCCAAAACAATAAAATTCCCATTGAATGCAGTATTCAGCAATTGGCATGGGATAGGTTTCAATAATAGCGACGTCGTGAGGTTTTCTTGGTTCACTTGCTTCTATATACATGTAATGCCCTGAAACATACGTATGCAAAATTACAGTTATGGTGTTACCGGTATAATACTACATAGCATGTATTCATGTTAGAACAGAATCATACTACAAATAAGGTATGTTTTCAGTTACTGAAAAAAGAAAGATTGGCAATCTTTGCCTCAAATTTTTTTTAGTTTTGAAGTTTAATAGTTAGTCGGACTATCTGAGATAAGTTTTGCAGTTAAATAACTTAGTAATAGAAGCTGAGGGGGTTATTGACAGTGCTGGACTGCATGCAAGCTATTATAAGACTGAGAGTGCACGATTTATTTTCGTCCTTTTTTCAATTGATTGGTTTCGTTTAGAGTATCTTTGAGCTGGATACCGCAAAAGGAAAGATCATCCTATGTTTAAAGATTTGGCACCCATAAAAATTTTATTTTCAGTATAATAGCCAATCGATTAATAGAAGAAAAAAATGTAATAATTTGTCGCGCAGTAAGAATATAAGGGCAGTTATAATGATTGATTAGAATTGTGACAAAGAAGTTTGCAAAAGAGCCATGTGATCATCAACTCAAGCAACCACCTTAAATGTCAAAAAGAATTTACCGAGTTAGCCAAGAATATTGAGGTTTTTATATTTTTTAGTAAAAACCGCCTCTTTTAGATTTTATTTTCGTAATGACACGTCATCGTCGAAACCATTTAAGCCTGTGGAAGAATTGGAAAAGCAGAATAGTTTGTGTGAGATATGTATGCAAACCAAAATGCTTCTGATTTCTTTCATAAAACAATACTCTAATTTTCTGAGGAATGAAATTCCAAACCTTGACGCTCATATTTAATGCACCTTTGCAATTGATTAGTTCGGTAGCATGAAATACGAAAATTAGGGTTAACACTGAATTGTCTCGTAACTCGGCTCAAATGCTCAATAGTTTTACAAAAATAATTGCGAAACGAATTTGGGATTTTTGTTGGTTCAACGTATAACAATGAACAAATTTAGCAATTTCCTACTTTAATAAATCATCAATTCGCAAAATCTTACGTTGAATATAATGATACGGATTTACTTCATCTCGATAAAGGCATCTAGCGACCGCTCTTATTGCTCGATTCTGTTAGGAGTTTAATCTGCTAATAGGTGGAATAAGTGGCTTACCAGATTGTTATACTATAACGGATGCACTAGTGCATAACAAAGTTGTAGTATAAAGTTTTGAGAATAAAAGCGCTTTAAATTGGTTATTATTCTAACTGAGCGAGCCACCTTTCCCTTAACCAATTTAACATGCTGCTTAAAATTGAGATTGTTATCGATCACAACTCCTAAATATTTAGCGCTATCAACAACATTCACTGGAAACCCATTACTTGTCAAGTAAAGATGAGGAATTGGCAGTTTAGTGTGTTTAGGGTGTATAATTATGATTCTGGTTACAATATTTACTCTTAGTGCAACATCAGTAAAACATCAACATTTACGACACCCAATTATTATTGTTAGCTAGAGTAAAACACAGCTGAAAGCATTAGAATAATGTCACTTTTAGTATCGTTCACAAGTTTAAACTTTTGGTTGTTGTCTTACGTGTTTCGTTAGTTGTCTCACCTTTACAATGTTCGAATTTCAAATTTAAGTTTATTGAAATAAACCTGAAACGCTTGAAAGCGTATCTTTTTTAATTAAAATTGCTGTTCGTCCCCCCTCAAACAAACAAAAAGAACTAAACAAACTTTGGAAGGTATTTACTGGCCATTGCTTTTGATCAAATAGCATTGGTCAAATAATAGGGTTAGTAGAGGGTTAAGTTTTCAATGTATTTATATAAAAAACTATCCATCTCTATACTTTCTATCAAAAATGGGAAAATGAATTATTTTACAATTAAGTCTAAATATAAAAATGCTCTTAAATGGATAAAAAAATTGGTAATGTTATGAGATTTGCATGTGTGTGTTCAAATACCGTTTCTAAAAGTGTAATCTTCATTTGGTCCAGTTCCGAAAGAAGGTGTAGCTCCACTTCGACGAGTCCAGTCAAAATCGTCATCAGTACGTTGCTTCCATCCACACATGACGTCATTTCGAACACTTTCTGGCAAGACGTAAGGACCCAAATCATACAATGAGTTTGTTAAAAAGACTTGCTGTTGATTTATCGTTGAACTTCGATTCTCGAAAGTGCAAACTGAAAAAATATTAAATGAAAAGCAATAGAAAGTGCAGTGTCACATAGGCGCATTCATAGTTTTGATTAACCCAATTTAATCTCGCTTTATATATTCTTTGATGACCCTGATCGCATGATCTGGGTTTAACCATCCCTACTGGTTTAACCAGCACTTTAATTAAGTTTTTGTTTAATGTCTGTGGATAAGACGCTTTGCGATGATTGTTTTTGTTTGCTGACTTCGAGGAAAGAGCTAGTTATTGTGGGAAGAAGTCAAAGTGAACAGGAATACTTAGAAAAAAATGGTAAAACATCTGAGCGAGTGAAGACGCGTCCAAAGCATATAACACCACCGTCGCTATCTCTTGAAGATAGAATCAAACAAGTCTTTTGCTTAACAAAAAAAAAAATTGGAAAAAGGAAAAAATTGTTTTGTCATTATTTTATTTTTCAGATCTGCGTTCTTATAGTTGAATTAACGATTTTAGTAACATGTCGTGGACGTTTTCAACGCTGCAACTTACGTGGCATTCCTGGAAAAACTATTTCTTCATTGGACGATGCTCTCGTGATTGCAGTTAAAATGTCTGAAAAAAGATTGTGTTGGAAAAAGGTTAGTATAGCTTCTCTTGTCGAAATTAACACTGTTATTGTGTTTGCTGCAGCATTTACGTTTAAAACATTTCCGTAGTAGGTGTTTTACAGTATAAATAACTAATTTTTGCCAAAGTTTGGTAATGCTAACAACAAAAGGTTATTAAAATATGAATGAAAAAAAGGTTTATGTATAGTTTGTCAGAAACTGAATATAATAATAGTAGCTATGCGGTCTACAGCAATACTGTGTAAACCACTGAATTTAGCATTTAAAAATAACTTACCGGGCGGCCAGATAGTTAAACCTATTTTAGACAGGCTATTTAAGCGACGCATTTTACCCGGAGGGGGGAAACGCCCCCTATGTAACTACTAAACCCAAAAATCATGGTAACAATAATTTTGGCAGATGGGTTGGTCTTAATTAAAATATTTTGAAAAAATTTAAAATTGATGACTACATCATAATGACGCCATGACTAATTTTTGCAAAAATGTCATTATTTTTGCGATGCCGTCATATGCGATTACATTTTGCACATAGGTTTGTTTTTTGATACTTGAATCATAAAATATCCAAATCAAGGCAGTTACGTTACAAAATATATCATGACGTCGTTTTAGATATTTATGGACCAAAAAATGCTCAGGTTTCGGAAAGTGATTGTTGCTAAACTCAAAATTGGAAAAGTTGCCATTACCTTAGCAACTTCAAATTTTCATGCGTTATTTAAAAAAATTGATTCAAAGTTAAGTCAGTTTGAATGATAAAGCTGCAATTGGAAGGAATTTATCACGAAAAAAGCAGAGAAGAGAAGCAAAAATACTCCCTCCAAAATATATATTGTCATAAATTTTGCAAATGAGTGTTGCATATTGGTTTTATGAGACAAAATCTTTAGATTTGACCAATCCAACGTACTCCATGTGACTTGTATTAGAATTTATCACACCAAAGATTTTCATAAAGTACATTGTACTAAATCTTTAGTTTGTGGCAGACAACAAAAAGGCGTTCATTACAAACTTTGTATACTGATAAATCATATTTTACTCCAATATTATAGTTTAAATGCCAAATTATTTCCGTAGAAAGAAAGCGAAACAAGTAGGCTAACTTCACAGTAGCTGCTTACCATTTCCACATTCACGATCATGCAGTTGAACATCATCAATGGCTATGTCGCCGCTGGGTCCATTTCCAATGCTTCCCTCAATCACAACTTTTATGTACTTTTTAGAATCATCAAAATTATTCTGAAAATAATCAAAGCAATTTAGTCATTGCCTACTTATAGCAAAAGAATAAACAATCTAGATGTTTTGCAAGCTTTATAGTTTAATTTTTACAAATACCGCAATCCTGTTACAAATATTTTAGTAACAACACTTTAATAAAATTTGACATTTTCATAATAAAAATGTTGAAAACAATTGCGAGAAAATAATCAAATTAATTGACAGATGGTCCGAGAATAAAATGGAAAAAAGCATCTCACAAAATGCAGTGATTCGAAAAAAAATCACGTGAATTGAAACCATTAGTATGCCCAGATAAGTCAAATTCAAGCTCAACGTATAAAAGCAGCTCCTTCACGATAATAAAAATAATGATCTGCTCTGCTTTATAACCTAGAGTAAAATCATTCGCAGACTATAAAATTTAAAAATTAAAGAAAAAAATTACTCAAAAGACCCTTAAGAAAGACTGGCAAACAGACCTCTGGGTGCGATAGCTTCGTTGATAGATCGTCGGGTTAATGATTGAAAAATCGCTCAATTCTAGTTCGATTTCCGAACCGATACGGTGTCGTTGCGTCCTTGGAAAAGACTCTCAACAATTACTTCCCATAGGGGCCAAGCTGTCAACCCCTTGTGGTGGCCCAGCCTCACGAAAAATTCGCAAACAGAACCAAAAACAGGGTGCTTTGGTTCGTGTGGCGAGACAGACCGACAATGCCTGGTTTATACACATTAGAAAACGAGCTCGTCAGAAGGGTTTGAAAATTTAAAAAGGATTGCTCTATTTGAATAAGCAACCCTCTTAAAGAATCAAAAGACAAAACAAGCTTTAGGAGTTTTGAGTTAGCGGATTTGAATTTAAAATTTTTCAATTTTATGCTCTGTGAATGATTATAAGCATAAGCTTCAAGAAATTATTGAGCACTATTTGAAAGCAGTGCCATGCATTGCAATATGCAGCATTTTATAACTTACGTTTTCTGTGTAACTGTTGGAAATTTCTTCGAATAGATTAATTTCTAACTTCTTCCAACCGAATTCCTGATTGCCTGCTATTTCCGCAATCACTTGTTTTTCTCCATCAAAATTGTAATATTTGTATATCTGAAAAACCTCATCCAAAATTGTTTATAAAAGACATCTAAAAAGCAGTAGCACAACTTTGGCATTGATGTACTCATTCTACAAACGTTGCAGCATGTTTTACTACATTGCCGAAGCCGTCAGGCTGCATATCAACAATAGAAATAAAGATTGAGCGTGTGATCTGAGAAAATGTGCAGTAGATTTTCTGAAGCTATTTTTATTGCGGTTATTTTGGATCAGTTTGAAACAAAAATTAATTCAAACCATCCAAAAAAGTTGTAAAACAATCTTGAAATAATGGATTTGTAAAAAGCGTAAGGCGCGGTCTGCACTGGCCGTAAAATTGTGAGCATTCGAGCGTATTCTTAGTTTATTTTGTTTTATTATCATGCAGCTTGTAAGCTGATAATGTGGTACATGCGATACGTATCGAATTTTTGTTTAATATAATCAACAAATACGCTCGTAAGCTTAAAAATTTACACACAGTGTATAGGGCCAAACTTTTTTTTTTGCCGTGAATATTACCCGACAATATTACCTTTCAATTTTACTGCTATACTACAATGTTGTTCATAATACCCTGCTTTTTTCAAAACAAAAAAATTCCGTTAAAATGTGCAATTTGAAAATAAATCAACATTCAATATAAAGCACATTAATTCATTATTGGAAAAATTTAATCTTTTTTTTTCTCAGCAGTGTTATCTTAAGATATTATTATCAATTAATTATTTTGTGTGTAAAAGAGGATAAGCAATTATTTAAGTACTGTATTTTCATGATAACAGTTGTTTTTGTTTTGTAAACTAAATACAATTTTTGCATCAAACAGCAAACAAATATCATTCTTACAGTAAGTTTTCCGATGTTTCTTCCGTTCATGTTATACCACAAACTAAAGCAGTGAGGTTCATAAGTTATCCATTTTGTTTCGATTTGAGCAAAGTCGCCATTTTTTCTTGGTGCAGACGCTTCGGTATACATGTAATATCCTGCATAATGCAAAGTAAATTCTGAAGAGTTCTTCGGTTCGAAATACATAAAAATCTTCTATTGTTGTTTGTTTTGTAAAAAATCAATTTTCGCTGTTGCTAGTTACATAAGTTGTATTTACGCACACTAATATTTTGCGGTTATTAATTTAAATTTTTAAAGTACAAATATGCACCAATTAAGAAACGAAATAATTTGGAAGTTAAATAACAGTTAAAAAGTTAAAAAACTTCTGTAATAAAATAAGGCAAATTTAAGTACGAATTTGAATCATAAAACAAGAAAAAAAAGTACAATTTGTTTTAGGCGTAGAATTTGATTAATGGACACTGTTCCTATTTATGAAATGTCATCTCCAGTGTTTAGCTTTGCTTATGTACACTACAGCAAAACAAATTTACCTGTTGTACTTGTCGTATGGTCTCTTCGTGGTCCGGTTCTCCTGGATGGTGTATTCCTGTTTCTGCGTGTCCAATCAAATGTATCCGACGTTAATTGATGAAAATATTCGTTGCATTTGCCAGCTTCAAAGCCACAGCTAAATTCTAACAAAGCAAACACGATTGAAAGGTTTGTTGCAACAAAAAGTTTTATCCACAGTTTTTGGCTTCATAGATGACACATAACGGCCTTTATTTTTTTTATTAAATGACGCCAGCAGCTCGACTGGAGCTGTTACTTCTCTTAGCAACCTTGAGCATTATCATCAGCAGCTGTCAACAAAACTAATTGTTGCATATTAGCTATAAGCTAAAGAGAAACTTACTTGCAGAAAGCCTTGAAGCAAAACCTTGCTCCTAATTGGGATTGCTAAAGCAATTTATCTTTTATTGCATTTATAATTATATTTTTCGCAAAATAACAGTATAAAATATCGAACGACGTTTTTTTTTTGCTCGAATACTGAACTACTTAATTATTTATCGACTCTTGATGGTGGTCTCCTTTAAAACAATAGGCTTATTGTTTAACTTTTAAATGGACACACTGCTATCTTTCAATGTTGCGCCGACACTGCTGCATTTTTTTGTTACTGTAAGTTCGGCGACTGGTAATAACATAGCAAAAGTTGAAAGGTACAGATTTTAGAGTAGCATATAATATAGCCTGTCAGCAAAAAAAAATCTTGCTGATCAGTGGTCGAGTTGATGAAGCGTCTGCTAATGAAACGTTAGACTCGGGTTTGATTCCTGGTCGAGTCAAATCAAAGACTACAAAACTTGGCATTCACAGCTTTCCTGAACGAGGTTTAGCAATAAAAATGGACAGTGTAAAGTCTCTATTGTGTGTGGTAGATACTTGGGCAGGTGGCAATGTGACTTGAAGACCAAAAGGTCCCTTTGCTGTCTCAAGGTCAAGGCAACTTAGTGCATAAACACGTAATTATAGTTACAATTCTGGAAGTAACATTTATAAAAAAAAATTATAAATTATTATTCCTTATTTAAAATTATGAAAGTAAGCTATGCATGAATAGTAAGAACTTGCCTTTATAAGTTTCCAAAGGATATGAAACATTGCATTCTCCCGGAGTTATTTCGATGTCGTCAAGAGCAATATCAGAAAAATTACGATCAGCAAATGTTTGCCAATAAAATTGCATGTACTATGACAAAACAATAAAAAAATCTGATAAACTAAATTACATAACTTTGGAATAATAATAGCATAGTAGCAGTATTGGAAGCACTGGTAAATATCAAAGTCAAACAACACATGTAATCGGAAAAGTTGCTTCGAAGATACTGCTGGTTGTGTACTACAAAACAAACTATGCCATGCTTTAAAATTAAAAATCGAAGATTAATTTTATATAATATTTATTTAGTGTTTATACGTTAATTACTGGACCACAAAGCAAAAAATGCTTTGGTACAAGATTAGGTGATAAGTACTGTACATTAACTTCTTGGATTGAATTACGAACATGTCTATCTTTTCCTCACTGTCACTTAAATCTATGCATAAAAACTGCTATCGCATCACATTTTCATTTCAAGCAAGCAAGCAAAGTAACCGTTTATAAAGTGAAAAGATATCTTACTTGAACACTTGACTCAGCAGAATAGATTGTTGTTTGTGTATGCCATTGGTTTCCTTGATTTCGCATTTTTCCAAAGATAGGATGGTGTTTTCCGAATTCTTCATTTTTTCTCTTTTCGTAAGCGTAAACACGTAATGCGCCTCCATACTGATTTTCTGTTGTAACTGGATTTGTGTTCACAATAAAGGGCGTTGAATCTCTGTATATTCTATCCGAATTTCCAAACATGTGGTAGCTAAATTTGATGCAAAATTGATTTTCGTTTCTAAACCAGGGTGTACGAATAATCGCTTCAGTAAAATCGTCATCCGCAGTTTTGTGATAGATGTAGAATCCTGAAATTAAACATTTTACTTGTCAGCTGTTATAAAAGTGTTATATTTTAAAGCTTAATAGGATTTTCGAGGATTTTGGTAGTTTCATTTTTGTTGAAAATAATATAGCCTTGAATATTTATTTTCAATGGACGTTTTCAATAAACGTAAAATTTATCATTATTAATTTTTTTTTTTTTGAATAAATCGATAAATTGGTGATAAACTAGGTAGCAGTAGTTCAATAAGTCGCCCGAAAATAGAATTTTACGAATTTATTGTTTTTAAAAAAGATTAGCAAAGTAATCTTTTTTTGTGTATGAACTGCTATTCTAACAATGAATTGATGGAATTAATTTTTTCCAATTGCAAAATTAATCAATGCAATCGATTCAATAATACCAATTGCTTAAACTAACATTTAGCCACGCTATTCGTTTATAATTAATACTTCAACGTATTTAACCTTACTTAATTATTTTGATATATTAAGTGATGGTATTTAAATGCTCAAGAAATCATTAACTTACCTTCACCGGTTGTGTGATCTGCTGACGGTCCTGTCATGTCGTTTGATGTTGGTCCACTGTTCAAAATGTAATCAGCATTTTCCCCTACATCTTGGGACATTCCGCATAACCCCGAATCAAAGTTGCATTTGAATTCGTCAACAAAGTCGGTGATTACTGGTAGGGGTTCCAAAGATGGCTGTGGTGTTGGCGAAATGCCCATGGTAGACACTAAAGTAAACAAATAAAACTGCACATAAAGGTGTATAGATACAAGGTGCAAGAAAAAAAATGGAAAAGTTATGTAAAAAGAAAAAGAAAAATTGTCCAATTTTCCAAAACGTTTAGGTAAGCTAGAAAAATTGCACTTAAACATTTATTGAATTTGATTTTACAAGTGATAAATTTTGAATACAGCATTTTGCTATGATAATCGAAGATAAAAAAGCATAAAAAAAAATTAGCAAAGTTGTTTCAGAAAAGGAAATTGCAGCATGGTGTTGTTACTTAGTTTTTAATACATGTAATTATAGTTACAATTTTGGAAATAACATCTATTAAAAAATTTTTATACTACTATTTTTTATACTTCTATTAAAAAAAAATTTTTATTTGTTGTTACTTAGATTTTAATACTACTATATTTGCAACTGAGTAAGTTTTTTAATCAAGAACTTAATTTCTGCCATTATTGTATTTTAGCCTTTAATTTATCCTAGGCTTTATTTTACTCTACACATTTCAAAATAAGAACTATAAGCGTGGCTACATTATTTATTTCAAACTTTATCGGATTTAAGTATTTGGGCTTTTGATTTAAACAAAAAGTAAACGATCTACGCATCTACAATGTAAAACGTTTTGCTCTTAAAACTTCAAATTATATTTTTGCGCTCCATAAAATTTATTGGTTTTCCTGATGAACAATTTCAGCTTAAAATAATTTATTTGCATTTTTCGTTGCATCCACCTTGCAATCCTACCTTCTCTAAAAGTTGCTTCAAATCCTTTGAATGGTTTGCTGTGACTGACTGCACTTCTGAAGATGACAAACAGCTGATTGCCGGTGCTGGTAATTGTTACGTTTGATCCTTGCTGGCAAAACGTACCAAAAGGAGAAGCTGTTGCATTAGGACCATTATGGACAAAAATCGTATCAGCTTCGCACAAAGGTGTTTCTAAACAAACAAAATCGCTTAGGTAACGAATATGCATAACTTAATCTTTTAACATGAGGTTTTGCAGTGGTGTTAACGAAACAAATTGCTTTTTCGTTTAGTTTTTTCGTTAAAAATAGGGGATTGAAATTTTCCGAATTCTGAGGTTTTTCGAAGTCACTTTCTAGAATCTCAAGAATTTATTTTTTGCCCACTTTAGCTTAAAAGGGCATTTAAGCCGGAAATTTTTTGCTCGTTTTGTCCCCCAAACTTCTGACTGATCTTAAGGCTAACTTCACCAAATTTGACTATTTTACCACCATCCGTTATCAAGATATAAGAACTTAGATTTCCCCGTAAAAAAGCTTTTACCCTAAGAAATTTTGCTAGGGTTGTCAATTAAAAACAACATTTTAAAAAGTTACTGCAAGTTCCTCATTCTTATTAACTGTTTTGCGGCAGATTTTTGTAAAGATTAAGTCAAGGGTCAGAATAGTAAATTAACTGCTTTTCAAAGTCAATCTTCAATCACAATACAAGTAAAAAGCAACAACTAAGGTAAAAAGAAAACTTCAAATTTTGAAATGTACGATTTTGAAAATGGAAAAACATTTAAACTTCAAATTGAACGAGAATGTATTTTTGGCTTATATGAACATTTTGGTCATTAGCGAAAAACTGGACTTAAATGTCCTTTTGTGTGATGTCGTAAGACGTTTTTATGGTGTAAACATTTTGAATTAGGCAATTTATCATTCAGCATCAAAAAATAATAATTCTATGTATAAACTTGAACCGCCTATGACGTAATTTGAAAATGGCATAATATTTTGAATATGGATCTGACGTCACTATGATGGCGCCGTCAACTCAAAATCTTTTTTCATAAAACACAGAATGCCGAATTTGATGTTTCTATGAATTTTCGTTTAGGAGTTTCCCATGTAAAATGAGTTGGTCAAATAGCCAGTGTAAAATTAAGTTAAATGTTTCTACCTTCTATATCGATGTTGTGAAACGTTACTTCAACAAACATTCCAGGTTGAACAGTGATATTATAAGTGCAGTGGGAGTTGTCTGGATAAACATCTGGATAGTTTGGTGTATGGAATGATCCGCTTGCTTCGTTGACAAAATCTCGTCCACATCTTGTCCAAGAACCCGGAGCTGATACAATACCAATTGAAATGTCTGCTCATGAGCTATTTCGAAACTATAATATGCTTATTAAACTAAGGTGAGTTTCAAAATTATTTTGTATACCAAATGTACAAAAAAATCAATGCATTTGTATTAAAGAAACTTATACAGGAAGTAGGGTAAGTTGGTCGAGAGGAAAATTAGGCCATTGACTTTTTCTCGAAAATTAGCAGTCCAATAATCACGTGCTATCGCACAACCAATTACCACGATAAGTCAGTTGAGTTTTTTATAAGCACAGTCAAGTTCAAGTCAAAGCAAATCAAATATATCGTAGTGTTTGCTGTAATACGCTAAAGCGTGTAACGAATTTGCAGGGCCATCTCCGCGTTTTTGCGACGGTGCAACACAGCTCCTTTCAAAGAAATGTTGCAGACTCACTAACTTACATTTCTGCGCCAAGAAGCGTAACTTACGTCATTAGTTAATTTGGAATTGGCAAATTACAATAATAGCAAATCAATCAAATAAAACTTTCACCTACCGGTAGCAATATAGCTCCTAAAACATAGCAAAATTTTCAATATAGCTCGATGGCGTTAAAGATTTTGGCCTTGCTCTAATACTAAGTACAAACAAATACAGAACGATATTATTTATTTTGTCGATGCTGCACCAATACTTACCACAATCGTAGTAGTATTTCAGATCTTCAATGTCGTAAGCAGACAATTGCTCGCGCTGCCCTATTTTAGGTTCCGGCTGTCTTCTGGGAAAAACCTGCAATATTTTACAAAAAATATGTTTTATTTCAAATCTGTAACAGCAGTTGGTCGGTTTATAATTCGACGAATAACATTTTCCAAAAAAATAAGCTAAAAAAAATTCAAGTTTTTATTGACGCAACCATACCTCATTTTATTTTTATTCAATTAAATTAGTACATGATATACTATATTTTAAAATCAAAATTTTTAGATTACCAAATTACCTGAAAAACTGTCAATGGCTCATATGCTGCATTCACATGCTTGCTTTCATGCAGTATGCTTCGGTAATCATAAGGAGTGTAGTTTATGGTGTTCGCCAATCTTTCAACGTGTTGTGATATTGGATATGGCAAACCTGAAATAATAGTATGCATCAATCACGGCAAAAAAAGGCCGTTTTTTCATCGAGTAGACAAATGTTTTTTCATCAAGTTAACTTTATCTGGACAGATTCAAGTTTACTTCAATTTGCAAATAACTGCGCCACTTTGTAGTGATTCATACAGAATAGATAACAATTATTCTATAGGTGGTTAAAATCAAACGTAGTTACTGCAAATTATTGATCTCCTTTTTCAAGACGGTAGCACGTTTTGAATGACTTTCTTTAAAAATATTTTTATTCTTGTTGAGAACATTTTTCATATGAGAATTGTTGTGAATTTGCACTGTACAAAGCACTGTGAAGTTTTGTTTTTGATGTTGTCCTAACTCTACTGCATGTGAAAGAAACGAAAATTGCGAAGTTCCAACAAAACACTTTAAATAAATTAGTTAGAAAGCATCACACATTTTTTGTAATTGAAACAATTTTGAACATTTCAGTTTTTTCTTTGCTGCAAATTTTAAATTATTTTTACTGTAACATTGAAAGCTAATGGCAGTAATTGGAAACTGTGTATTAACATTATCCGATGCGCCATCCAGTAGATATTTTCGTAATTTTCTTCAAAAGTGAATAAAGCTTAAAGATTATATTTTGTTTGTTGACTTAAAAAATATTTTATTATTTCCAAGCCGAAGTTCGGCTTCAGGCACTGTTGATTAGCATTACATGAAACGTCAGCATTGTATGTTTTTAAAGACTTCACTGCTTTGTCATTGATTACCTCGATATCCATTCTCGTCTATTATCCTGATGTATTTGTCACGATCACTTCTTCTTGATTCATGAAGGAATCCAAGTGCATGAAGAAACTCGTGAAGGGTGGACCCTTTCGAAATGCAGTTGACACCATCAAAAACTCCAATAGAAATTGGAATATTATCTATATAACTGATTCTGCCACTGAAGGAGGAACACCTAAATTATACAAATAAATAAAATTATACATAATGCCTTATTTTAACCCTATACCGGGAGAGCAAAACTGCAATCTTGACCTTTTTTGTTGCCATAAATCTCTTTAGAAGCAAGCTTTTTTCTTCAAACTGACTTGATTTTAAAGAAGATTTATTTAAAAATAACTCCTGAGAAGTTGAAGTTGCTAAAGCAAAAGAAAGCTTACCAATTTTGAGGTTAGATCAAGTTATTTTTCAAAATATGAGTAAGTTCATTTGGACCAATATCTACTTAAATGACGCCATAGGACGTTTTTCAAACGCAACTACTTTGACTTGACATTTTATAATTCACTATCAAAAACAAACCTATGTACAAAATTTGAATCGCGTCTATTTGAAAAAATGTATGTCATTTGTTGAAAATTAGTTTTTGAAAAAAATTATGTCATTTCTCGAAAATATGGTTTTGACGTAACTACGATGAGGCCATTACCTTAAAACTTATTTTTCTAAAAACTGTTGGTGAACACCAACCTGCTAGCCAAATTTGTGTTTACATGACTTTTCGTTTAGGAGTTAAATAGGAGCCCCCCACTCCCCTGCAAAGTGCGTTGATTATATAAGTAAAAATAGGATTGAAACATTTAAAGCTTACAAAAAAATTATATCAGACTGTTCTAATCAATTAAGTGAGAAATGAAAACCATCTTTTCAAAAAAAAAGAAAGAAAGAAAAACATTAAACAGATCTTATCGTAAAAGGATCACGCTGACCTTGTTAAAAAAAAGAATCATGATGACTTTGTTAAAAAAAAAATCAAACTGATCTGGTCAGAATGCCCGTGATAAAGATTCTGTTACAGATGAACCAACAACATTTTAGTCAGGGATGTGGAAGTAAAACCGATGTTTGTTTTTTTTTTGGCAAAAGAGAAAACTGTAATCGCGTAAGATGAACAGCTTTCACGTATGTTGGTTTGTTACACCAAAATCTGCAACCGAGCACGAAAATCACCCCGAAGATGGGATTTTGCCCTCATTGCCTACTGTGGCGGAGGGTTTCGCTTTCGCAAAATTGTAGTTTAACGCTTGCTCTAGTTGCATAGTACTTTACCCTTCATCGCGAATAACATCAAGAAACTTCTTTTCAGTTGTTTTTGTTACAAATCGAATACAAGAGTGATTGCTGATTTCATCCAAACCAGATCTGATTATGGCCTTTTCTTCCTCAGCTACAAGAAAAGATTTTGTTAGTTTTTTCAAATATTTAATGTTTTACTCATAAAAACAAAAAACAACAATCTTTAATTTAAGCTGAACATTGTATGTCCTGTTTCACTTTTGGCTCATCGTTGATTTGCAAAAAAGCATCATGATACTGTATCATTGAAACAGTAATTTGTCAAGAATTAAAATTTACGGCTCATTTTGGTTTTAATTTTATGAGTGCAAACATCATCATTAATACACTAATTTTATGTATGTTCCTTAATTTTTGGTATTATTTTTTATTTAGACAATTTTTATTCAATTTTTTATGTAATTTTTATTTACTTTGCATTAGTTTTTATTTAGACTACAGCTATAAATAGTATTCCAGCATAAATTTTAGTACACCTACTTTGGCTACCACGTTTTTTGTGTGTATTTTTGATTCGTGATGCAACAATTTTCTGTATACAGGTAAGCTGATATTTTATTTTGATCCTCCTAATTGCCTGTTGAAATAAATTACGAAAGCAGCAAAATAGGCAAGAACCAGTTTACTGGCTCGACTGGACTACAGCGAGTAAACTTATCTGAGTGAGATAGTACTACAGAGGCGGATTTTATCAGTTTAGTAACTTTGATAAAGGAAAGGTTTTGATAAAGGTTTTGAAAAGTTTTTAAAAAAGGTTTTGAAAACAGCAAGTTTTGATAATGGAAAAACTTCAACTTTTCGACGGTAATTCGTTACGTTAGTATCATTAGGTAGAAAATTTTAACACTTATTCACTTATTCAGTTGATGTATCGTATGATGTAGTTTCTCGTTTGTTGCAAAGAATTAATGTGCCTGATGATCATTTTAACATGAAATCGATGGTTGCACATTGACTCCCTTGCATTATTTTTGTGCGTACATAAAATTTAGTTTAAAATGAGCGCATTATGAATCGGTTGATTTAATTTGTATTTAAATTTTCCACAAAATTTTTTTTTTCTTGTTCTTGATTTATTTGCTCGAAAAATTGGAAATGGCTTGCACTGTAACTAATGATATGTAGCCTACGATTCATACCATTATTGCCGCCATATAGGCATATACATACGGCAAACAGAATATGCGTAAAACTTTGCATGTGACATGTACTAAAATTACTTATATTCAGAAAAGTTCATTAATTATCATTTACTAACTGAAAATAGACGCTTGGGAAGCCATCACAATGGGACTAAAATAATAATACACAAAATTTTTAAGCTTCTGGTTGACTTCAACGCAAAAGGCACAAATTGAAATCTGTACAGCTCAATCGCATTGCAAGTTTTGAACGTTGTTTTTTTACCAAGCCAAAAAGCAACTAAAATTTTGCTGTCAAAATCTGAAAAAAAAAGTATTTTGTATTGAGGATTTTAGGCAAGAAAAGAGTACTTTATTTGCTAAAAATGGCTGGTATGCAATCATGGCAAATCAAAACTATATCGAAAAAATGGCGTCCAGTTGTAAAATTAACCTATTTTTAATGAAAATGTTCGAAAGCGTTGTAAAATTAATCAGCAAAGGATTTTACATGAAGTAATATACTAACAGTAATTCACAAACTAGCTCAAAGCAACTTCCAAATTTGTAAACGTAGCGAAAGTTGCGCTTTCCAATTCTCTGAGGTTGGTTTATAAGTGTACAAAAATTCGTGAATTATTTTGTGTATTTTCTTTTGTTCACTTACTATGTTCACTGTTGCGATGTTTCGCAAATTTGTAGGGGACTCGAACAAGCCCATCAGAGCTTTTCGGCCATTTTGGCGAGAATGCATTCCGAAACTACAAAATAAATCAAGTTAGCAATAAATAAAAAAATTAAAAAATAAAGCTAGTTTTTAAACCAGTTAGCAATCACTTGATTGGCTATAGCACAAATTCCATCAAATCAATTTGTTGCTCTACATCTAATTACTCACTGTAGTCAAGTGCATTACTCGTATGCGAGTCAATGTACAGTACTCATAATATGAAAACAAGGGCAATAACGGTATTTTAGCCCGGAACTTTTTTAAATAAAGTTCTTATCTGATTGCAAACAAAATAATAATAATGCTGTGCTATTAATCATTAATTTTACAAGTACACTTACACTCTTAATCCTAAGATTTTTGCCGAAGCTTCGCCTTCCATCTACTAAATGCGATTTAAAGCAGATGTATTTGATAACATGTTTCAAGGCGTTAAACTGGTAGTCAAGTCGAAAATTTGTTTGCTTGTTTTTTTTTCTGAGATAATTTTGATCTATCTCAAGACTAACTTCACCATATTTGAGCTTTCTACGACGTTCTGTTTCCAAGATATGACAGTTTAGATTTCCCCTTAAAAAAGCTTTCTATCTTTAAAAATTTTGCCGGGGTTGCCAACTACAAACAAAGTTTCAAAAAAAGTTACAACATGTTCTCAACTTTCGTCAAATGTCTTGAAGTAGTGTTGTTGTCAAAACAAAGCATAGAGCCAGACTTGTAAATTAGCTGTCATTCAAGTAAATGTAAGCCAACTTTTCAAAAGTTAAACTTCTGTCACAACACTGAAGTAAGCGGAAAGTTGTTAACTTTGAACTGCAGTATCTTGAAACCAGCAATAGGTAGAAAGTTCAAATATGGTGAGGATGCATTTTAGACTTTTCCAAGATTTTAACCAACAGTCAAAAACTTTACTTAAATGCTTTTTTAAGGTAGTTATGGAAAATTTCAAGATGATAGCATTAGGCTAAGAAAGTTGATTGATATGGTACCAGCAAAATATGTATTTTCGTAATACTGTTATTTAGTTCTACAGTCTACACCTGATTTAAATAATAGCAATAAACAGCAAGCATGAATCTATTCTAATGATTTATTTACAGTTAAAAAATTGTTTTACGTCTAGTGACTCGGAACGCTGCTTGATTTTGTATTTTTTTCTTTCCAGTTATAGCCTGAAGTTAAGATGATAGAATCTAACTAACACCCGTAGAGGCGTGATGAAAGGCGAAAACGTTTGTATTTTTGATTGTCAATATATCATTAGCATGACTCTAGTCTTATTTATTGCTATTATTTGGCTCATGAAAAGTTTTGCTTTACCAAAGCTACACCTGTAATTCACCAAGAAAACATATATTATTTAGTTAACTTCAGAAATTTGATTTGAACTATTTTTTTAAGTCGCAGAGCTTAGTCAGCTTCTTAATCGAATTATCTTAAGCAAAACAGCTGTCAAACAAGAACTTTTTCCATTTAAAATGAGTGAAAGTAACAACGGCTCTCTATGCAATGCTCAAGATAGCGCTATTTCTCTCAAAATCAGACTTTTTCAGTTGAGCTATCAATAGCATGAATCAAACAAAGTAAAAAAAACGCATTTAGTTTACATAAAATTTCAGTTAGTTATTAAAACAAGCCAAAACCAAAAAAATAGAAGCCTAACCAAAACAACAAAAAGTTGGATGAGACAACTAAAACCTTTAAAAGGCTCGCAAGTTAATTGCTGCTGGCATCCTAAAAAATAATTCGGAAATGAAGCGTTGAAATACATTAATGCAAATAAAGCGCTGAAATAAAAATTAACCTTTGAGGCTGAGTAAAATTACTGCCTCCCTGGTGTTTTTTGACGGAAATCTGATGTTTGTGATCCCTTTATGTGGCTGATCTCATCTATTCCTGCTAAATTTTAGACCTTTACACTATAGTAACTAAGTTGGGTTAACTTAGGGTATAATGCATATTGCGTTTTTATAATCAAATCAATACCGGCCAGTTGTCGAGCGGTAACACGTTCGTTTCTGAAGTGAAAGATCTGAGATACAAATCTCGAGCCGGTCAAATCGGACACAATGTTGCCAACTGCTCTGCACTGCCGCACATTTCTTTGAAAGGAGCTGTGTTGCCAACAAGTGCAAAGACGTGGAAATGGGCCCTGCCAATTCGTTGCACGCTTCGGCCTAGTACAGCAAGTATAAAGAAAGATTTGATTTGATGTTTTAATACGCAATTTATTAATTCTTCACGTTACCATTCCTTTTTTTTAAAATATACTTGTTAGTGGTTGTTAGTACTAATTTCCAAACTAATTTAGATGTAATTGAAAAAGAAAAAAATTTCGCAGTTTTTGTCCAATATTTTTAATTCACGGCATTATTTGGGTAGCAAATTATAAAAATCGCCAAACGGGCTCGCTCCCAAGCTTAATGGTCTATACGCAGGTTGAAATCTCTATCCTCAGATCTTCGAAAACGCATAAAATCATTGTTATTGGTACTCATTTTTAACAAATTGGAGATTTCCATGCAATCGTCGATACACTTTCATAGGAATCAATCAACACACATGCATGCTGCTCTAATGACTTTGTCTATGTTTTAACTCTACTATGCAGTAAGTTACTGCAGGCTTCGTTAAATTTTTGCTTAATATGTAACATCTTGTAGGGGTGCTTTCCGAATAAATTTGTGTCTTGCGACAGACCACTATATCTTAATAAACGGTTCACCTACGTTCAATTGTATTTTTCTCTGACGCTACGGACTAGGATTATTGATAAAGCTTAGCCAAAACTTGGTACAGTAGCGCACTGAGTTGATTTATTTTCATTGTAGGAGGCTTTTAAGTTATTGAACATTACAACCAAAATCATATACTTAAAACGTTTTTTCCTAATTTTAAGCAATTTTTGTATTCTTAAGTATATTACGCTACCGACTTTTTTAAAAAAATTTATCTAATTGGCAATTACTGACTATACTGTGCTATTAATACCAACATTATCATTTACTTACTGGATTCAGCTTAAGGTCTCCGTCGTATAAATTTTTCAAGTTAGCTCCTGAAAAAAAAATGTATAAGCATATTTGTGCTGTATATATATTTAGTGAAATCAGAAATTTGCGTTGCTCATACGTACTTTTGCCAACTTTGAAAGGCAAATTAGGTTTTTATATAGTATTCCGAATGCTTAATAGTCATGAAATTTTTTATTGCTGGAGCATTATTTAAAAGACAACTTCAAAATAATAATATCAGAGCAATACCAACGGTACTTTCTGAAACTGAAATTTTAAAAATGTTTGAAATTGTTAAGTTTATGCTTAATAAAAAACCAATTAATTTTTAATCATTTTTTTCTTATACAGGAAATGTTTCATCCCGTCTTGCTCGCCCAACTTCAAAAATAACAATTTTTTATGCTTTAGAATTTTGCGATGTCAACGCTCATTAAAATTTACTAGACCAACATTATGGAATAATACCCCATTAGAAATTAAAAAGTCTTCTTTTCTGAGATTTAAAGAGCTACTTAAAAAGTATCCACTAGAAAAAAATAAATCAAAATCAAATCAAATCTCTCATTTATTCTCGCTGTATTATGCCGAAGCGTTTAGCGAGTTACCGGGGCCCATCTCCGCGTCTTTGCGCCCTGGCTACACAGCTCCTTTCGAAGAAATGTCGCAACGGTGTCAAGCTGTTGGCAACACTGTGTCCGACTTCATCGGCTCGAGATTTGAACCTCAGACTTTTCGCTCCAGAGACGAACGCGTTGCAATTAAATTTGTATTACTATCCTTATTGGCCGTTTTGTTTATCACACAACTTATTTATGTAATGTATAATGATTTATCAACGGCTTGTTTCATATATTGAATTAACTTTGGTTCTAGATCATTTTTTGAAAGTAATTATTTTTTTAAAGTATTTTTTTTGTATTTTAATTTTTTTTAAAATTATTGAATTTGAACTGAGCGAGCCTGGGCCTCCTGTAATTGTAATTGCATTTTATTCACCAAGTTGCCTTGGCCAAGAGACAGTGAAGGGACATTTCGGTCTTCGAGTCAAGCTGCCACCTGCCCACCGGTGGGGGCTTCACACTGACTCTTTAATTGCTGAACGCCAAGCAGGGAAACTGTGGATACCAATTTTTTAATTCTTTGGTTTACCCCGACAGGGAATCGAACCCGAGTCTACCGCTTAAGTAGCAGATGCTTTATCCACTTGACCACGGATCGCATTTTTGTAGTCTGTTTACAAGTGTTGAAAATCTTGAATTTAGTATGCGTATAGTTTTATTGCCTTGCATTATACTTTGTTTTTATAATGAATTATTTTCTTGCTTTTGTTTTTATAACTATTAATTCAATACCAAAATTTGTTAAATATGATATTGACTTGGCTACTGTTTGACTTGAAGTTTGCGGTCCTTTGGCAACTCCCCTATGGCAAACTACCATTTATTGCAATTTTGCCATTGTGCATTTTTGTATTTGTTTTTTCAGCAACAAAAAATGAAATGATATCATGTTCTATACTTAATGTTATGGTCTCTCGCAAATAGTGAGAATCAAAGGCAAAAGTTAGACATTTCGATTAAAGTGCAACATTATTTTTAATACGCACAACAAACTTACGCCGGTTAACTTCAAAAATGTCTACAGTTTTGCTTCCCTGTCCAGATACAGCAGCATTCCCTGAAAATAATTTTCAAAACAATTTTAAATTTTCAAGGTACAAGAAAATATTTTTTTATAAGAGCCGTTTTAGATTAGTTTTTGCGAGTATTTTTGACGTTGTTTTAAATGCTACAGGAGTTTTGGATCATGAGTTCAAACTCTATTCAAGCTATTGTTACAGACTTGTGGTGAAACTCATGAAATGATTTATTTATTTGTCGACTTTTTTTTATTAAAAAACATTGATTTCGATCTTTATCTCAATTTAATGAGATTTTCTAGGCTAAAAGTTATATGAGCTAAAGTTTGCAAAATGGTTTGTGGTCCACTTTTGATACGCTTTGTAAGACCCAAAAATAATTGTAATAAATGTTTAATTTTAGTAAATCTTATTTTGACGAGTTTTACCCAGTAGTAGAGCTACACCTTGAAAAGACGATTTCCAGCAAAGTTTTCAAAAATAAATGTATTGTACGAGATCACAGTATCGATTACCATAGTATTAAAACATTAAAAATTAAAAATGTGGAAAACCCCAACAGTCTGTTTCACCCTAAATGCGATTACAAGGAGTAAATCCTATTTCAATAAAATCGTGAATTTGGAAAAGATACACCCCTGATGAAAAAAATGCTGAGTTTTACTTATAAGTTTTTAATTTTTAATCTTTTATAATACTGTGGTAATCTGCTGTGATATTTTTTCCAACTCTTTGTTATCAAGCACTTTTTGAAACCCTGTTATTAAATACAGATTTTGTAACTTGTATATATTATAAAGTCAGCCAATAGACTAAATAAATCTATTTTCAGGCTTTTTTGATCAAATCCTTTTCTGGGTATTTTATTGGTTTTTGAGATGCTATCTCTAAAACTCAAGATTGGTTTGCTGTTACATTTTTTTTTTAATATAAGATAAAAAATTAGCTGATAAACTCAAGTTTTAAAATACAAAATTAAATATAATTTAAATATAAAAGCGTAATATTTAAAACGAAAGGTAAATATTACTTACATAAACTCAAAAAAATTAAAGCAAACACATACAATGGTTTCGTCATATTGCTTCTATAAAGACCTTGCATTTAATAAAATCTAACAAAAATAAATTAAAGCACTTTATAATAGCTGAAAAAAACGAAAATTTAATTGTATTTTTACAGTACAATAACAATAATTGCAGATAATTATTCATTTTTTGCTAAGCTTTGCCATAACCAACGCAGGTTTGTTCCATCTAAACTTGCTTTCAATAGCAGACGCACTATCGTATTTTGTTATATTTTTTATATTTTTAGTGAATTATAAAAGTAAAAAAACACAACGCAAGACAAAAATAAAAATAATTTTAAAATTACGCCTTACTTCACTAAACATCATTAATAGCAGTAAAAAAAAAACAAACTTCAATTGAAATAGGTCTGTTTTCGAAATCATAATTCAAATTATTCTTATGTCTTGCTAGTATACATTCAGAATCTTTAACTAAATTAATCGTGCTATAATAACGAGACAAGTAGGTTTCGAATTTGAAAGTTTACAACCGTAGATCAAATATCTTGCTCATAAAAGCAATCCATTAATAAATTGAAAATTAACTCTTTAAGCCTAAAAGCCAAACAATTTTTTAGCTCGTTTCAATGAAACACTACGTTTTAATTTTGCTTAAAACCATTCTCTTAAATCATTCCAAAATTTATCCACATATTAAAACTCAAAAAATTAAAGCGATACGGCGGTATAAAGCGGCACCAGCTCCAGCTTACCGAAACGGGGTTGTAAACGGGCCGATCACTTCAGGCCCGACCCGAAACTTGATTTGAGGCTCAAATCAGATCCGAAAAGGCCCGAAAGTGAGATTAGGTCTCAAAACTTACGCGCTAATTGCTTTTTTAGCTTTAAATAATTTTATTCTGTTTTGACTAAATAAAACTACTTCTTAATTGTGATACAATCATTATAATAATTGTGCCCTGATAATCGTATTGATGTTTGAATGAAGTCTGTTTGATTATTATATGCTTTGATAGCATCTAAAACGTAAGGCACGTATCGATTCCAAATTAAGCCCGAGATTTTGTCAACCTTAAGGCTGAAACTGGCCTGAACCTCCACCCCGACTTAAAGTTATATACCGACTTTTCTACGCTTACGATTTTATGTTTAGTGTAGCAAACCGAACCGTAAGTTTATTTGAAAAATTAAGACTAAAACTTAAGCAGCACTAAGATAAAATCACTGATCGCATTATCCGTAAAACAAAAGCGTATTTTCTCCTCAAAAAAATTCAAATTCGTAGCATTAATTCATTCATATGCAGTAGTTAGAGGATAGCAGCATTTGCATGATCGGGCAATCTTAAAGCCCAAGTGCTCCATTTTTTGATGCAAACTCCTTATATATACAGCAGAAATTATGAAAAAAAAAATTTCGCACGTGTTGTGACCTGACTTCCGGTTGTTTCATTACGGTAGTGAAAGAGTGAAATGTGCAAAAGTTCACTAGTACAGCATTTGAAATTGCTCGAATTTGCACTTTTTTCGCTACAAAAGTTGCAATCAAAGTGTCTTCACAATATTCGTTTGTTATTATACGCGAACATTATCGCCAATTCGTTTGTTTGCATCGGAGGGAATTCATTAAAAATCTTTTCCAATCCCATTATTATTCACACTCGGTTTAGCTAACAAAACAGATATTGGCACATCAATTGTAAACATCTGTAATTTAATGCTTTGGAATGTAAATAAGAATTTATTTTGGAATAATTTACACAAAATGCAGTAAAGCGAAATTAAATGAAATTTTGTTTGTTTGTTTTAACTAGCTGTTGGTCGAGCGGTAACGCGTTTGTCTGCGTTGATCAATCGGTAACACGTTCCTTTCTGGAGCGGGAGGTCTGGGGTTCTAATCTCGGGGTGGTCATATCGGACTCAGTGTTGCCAAAGGCTCGCCACCGCTGTGACATTTCTTTGAAAGAAGCTGCGCTGCCCGGGCGCAATGACGCGGATATGGGCATCGCCAACTCGTTACACGTTTCGGCGTAAAACAGGCAGTAAAATGGAAGATTTAATTTGATAATTAGCTGTACTTCTCTAAACCGACCTATGCGCTTAGCTTTACTTCAATGTACTTTTCCTTCATTATAAAACAGAAAATTTATCCGCCGCTTAGTTTAATGCGATTTCGTATAAAACCAACCTGTAGACCTCTTTTTAATGCAATTATCAAAAAAAATTGCAAAGTGCCAACGTAATAAATTTTTTCCGCCGTAAATAAAAAAAAAAAATACTGTTGGTCGATGACGTGGAAATTTCTGTTTATTTTATTATTTGATCTATGAAAGTTGCCATAACGTTTTTCCTTGCAATATAGGATTTCACCTTTGAGGACATTGCAATAGCAAAAGAAAAAATTATTTAGCATATATGCCTCGATGGAGCAGACCTATAATCTAAAATAATTCTTATTTTTCAAAATCATTTGTTTCTTTTAAAATTTTTGTTTTATCATTCTTTACCGTTATTTGCTTTTTGTAAATCACTTAACGTAAAGGTTTAGAAAAAATCTCCCAAAAAAATTTAGGAAAATACAAACATTCTGTAAGTTCTTAAATTTCAAATTTTTAACTGGTGATGTGTACTTCTTTTTTTATGTTAAACGCTGAGTAATAGTTACAATTGAAAGCAGTAAAATCTACACAGAAACGGCAAATTTAAAAATTGATTAATTTGCATCTTTAGTCTGTGTTTCTATTCTAGTTCAACTTAGTGAAACTATTCTACTAGATGTTTAAAACGAATTAAAAAGTTACCAATAACGTGAAAAAAGGAATGATTATATTATGATTTTTCGTTACCTAGATTGCACTGGAAATTTTGATTTTGGTAAATTTGATCGAACTTTTTCTCCATCATTATATCCCTGCAAAATTTTATCAAAAAAGTTGAAAAAATCTAATCTATCAAAATAATCACGTTAATTCACTTTTTCACTTTGACTAAAACTAAGAAAATGTCTTGCAATTGTAATAAAACAACACTTTTAGCGTTACTTGGCGCACGATTACCATAATAGAACATTTTCTTAGTATCGAAACCTCAAAATAAGCGCCTAAAAGTACCTCAAAATAAGCGACCAAAAGTACCAATTTTGGTGTAATTATGTACAATACACGTTTTCCGTTTACCAATGCCCACAGGGATTTTCCCATTTAACTATATGAAGTAGCTTTTTAAAAGCAATAAAGAATATCGAAAAACTTCACCCAAAAAATGCGAAAGTAAAGCTATGTAATATTTATGCCCATAAAAATTCCGTGACAAGATCACAAGTTTCATTACGTCAAAACTGTAATATTGACATCTGAATTAACCATGCAGTGGTCAAGGAAGAAATCAACTCAGCTGTTAAAACGGTGAAGACTTAGATTCGATTCTAGTTTGGTTCAAACCAAAGATTATAAAATTTAGTACGGTATTCAAAGCTTCTTGCTTGCTGTTCGGATTCAAAAGGGCTCTCTCTGTAAAACCTCCGCCATGTGGGAAGGCAGAGGGTTGCAGGTGCAAACTTCGATTGAAGATTGGAAAGTCTTTTTGTTGTTCCGTGCAAAGACAATTTGCTATCGATAGTTGTTATTTTATCTTTGTAAAAGATTTGACTGAACAGCATAACTTTTGTAATGCAAATCAGTTTTAATTTTTTTCCCTCTGTGGATAGTTTCATCAAGTTTATTAGTATACTGCACATTTATTTATTGGTTTATCATGCAAGTTTGGTGTTTGCATTCAAGCGTTTATGCCAAAATTTGCTGTTTAGTAAGTTCTTACTGTAAATGCTTCTAATATATCATGTGATTCATAAATGAAAGAAATGCTAAAAATTGTCGCTATTGGGCGAATGAAAACAAATCAAGAAAGAACAAAATAAAAAGAGAAACTAAGAAACAATTTGATCTACTAAGTCAGAAAGGTTGCGGAAAAACCGCTATTGCATAAAATTTATGTGCTTTTATGCAAAGGTGAAAGGTAACTCCAAAAACAATTTAGCAGCGTGCGCACGCTTCTTTAAAATTTGTCTGAATTTTAAGAAATAGTCTGCAATGATTTTCAAAACTGAAAACTTTGCCTTTCTGGCATAAATTCCCACAATTAAAGCCTAAGTTCTGTAGGAATCTGAAATCGAAGTAATATGCGTTCATGATTGTGGCTGAGATTGCGCATAACCCTTTCTGCACAATTTCAAATCACGAACATTGATTCTTGCTTTGCAAACGTCAAACTTTAATTTCCCCTGCAATAACCTTTAGACAAGCATTTAGTGAACGGTTTCAAAACTGCTGACAAATATTTTCCAACTTTCATATTTTTGCCCATATAAAGGTACAGTAGTTGTAAATAATTTGGTAAAAACCTACCCTGATCTAAACTTGCCGCAACTGAATGCAAAAATCCTCATACCGTTTTTGAGACAAAAGGTAAAAATAAAACCAACTTCAATTTTGAAATGGTACATGCCTTAGTCATACCGGCCAATCCTCAAGTAACAAGTTTGTTTCTGAAACGGAAGGTTTGAGGCTCAAATTTCTGGTCTGTCAAATTGGAAGCAGTGTTGTCAACGGTTCGCCACCGCTGCAACATTTTTTTGAAAGAAGCTGCTTTGCACAAGAACGATGACGCGGTGATAGATTCAGAAAATCGTTAAACACTTCGTCGTAGTACACCGAGTATAAAGAAAGAAAACAATGTCTTGGACTGTAAATCAAGATATCTTACGCTGTTAATCTAGATTCTGTAGCGTTTATACCTCATCACCAAAATGGGAAAGTTTTTATATCTGTTATTTATTTACTAGAGCAAAAAACAATGCCTATGCAATGGCGATATCAAACATTACGTCGTTATTGATCGTTCTAATCCATTTCACAAAGTGCGTACAAATTTTCACAAATATCGTAATTCTCATTTAATAGCCCTGCAGATTGCTTTATCCAATTTCATAATCATTAGGGGTGTCCTTTTCAAAAAATTAATATATTTATTACGTTTTTGAAGAAACGGCTTACAATGTTTTACATAAAAAGTAATAACAACAAGCTCAGTTTTCACTCAGAGTGTTTAGAAAAAACTATCTCACCAATTTTTAGCCTTTACTGATCTTTCATTCCAAAACTATGAGTCTTTTATCTTAGAAAAATCCGTTTTTTCTTTGACGTGTTTGTACGTGTTGCCAATCCAAAATAAAATTTAACTGATATAGGTTGCATTTTCCTGACACACAGTGATTGCTTTGGGCCAATGTTTTGTCAAACCAAAGAAAAGGGTCAGAATTGTAATTTAAAAGCTTTTCTAGTAAAAATACAGTATGTCTAGCTTTTGAAATTTTATTATTCTTTCACAACACTACCAAAATGTCAACACTGAAGTAAGCTAATATACAATAATGCACGAATATAAAAAAAATATGATTTTTGGTCTCTTCGGCTGCACTTGCAGTTTTGAGTTTGATAAATTTGACCAAATCTTTTCTACTTCGTTTTATCTCTTTAACAATTTATTGAAATATTATTCCAAAAAAGCACAAAAACTTTGAAAAAAAACTAATTTATCTCTTCAAAATGATCACGTTAATTATTTTTTTTCTTTAATTTGGCTAAAAGTAAAAAAAGCCTCTTATTAATGTTTTCCGTATTACTTGCGGGTTGCGGCCATTTACCATATGAGCACATTTTCTTAGTATCGAAACCTTGAAATGAGCGGAAAAAATTCAATTTCCTGTCTGGTTATGTAAAATGCACGTTTTTCATCGATCTCAAATCATTGAAATTTTTCCGTTCAATGAATTTGCTTTTCGAACGCAACAATAAAAAATTTGGCGGAAAAATGTCAAAAAGCAAAGTTAGGTAAAATTGCCCGTCAAAAACATTGCATGATAAAAACATCAGATGGATTACCTCAAAACGTCGAAATGTGAATCGATCAAGATCAGTGGTCGATTAGATCGAACTTTCGTGTCTTAAGCGGTAGATTAAGATAGGTTTGATTCCCGGTCCTTTCAAACCAAAGGTTATAAAAATTAGTTTTCACATCTACCCTGCTTGTCGTTTAGCAATGAAAGGACTCTACAAAGCCTCCCTCTCCACCGTGTGCTGCAGACAGGTTGGTAGGTGGTAGCTTAAAGACCGCAAGAAAATAACTTTTGCTATCTCCTGGCCAAGACAATTTGATAAATAAAACGATAATTAAGTTACCATTAATTACCATTACCATTCTCATCAAAAGTATTAGATCAATCAAGATTATTTTTTATGTTCAACTACAGTACATACGAGAATAATTGTAGTGTTATGTCAAAATTTGATGAGGCAGAAGCCCGTCATTATTGGTAAGGATTGTGACTGACTTGTGGTCAACATATTTAGGTTTTTGCTCTGGATGGTTTTCGTTTTCAAATTTCCGTATTGAAAGTATATTGAGATAAAAAACAATTTTTTAAAATAATCAAAAACTGTGTTTCTAATATTTTCGAAATAAGTACAATGATTTTCGAATATTTGTTAGCCCATTGCATCTGTTGCAATAAAATAAATGTTATATACTGCATGTTGAGCAAATTGACCAGAAAATTATACGATTTAACACAGCATCACTGAAACTTTGCTTTATTCTGCAAAACAATAAAAGCGTGTAAGTTATTCTAAAAAAGGGATACAACAAATTTCAAATGCAAAAATCTCCAGCAGCTTGATTATATTGTGCATTTAATCAATCCTGTTTTTATTTTTAGCTTGATGTTTTTAAAAAAGTAATCAAATTGAGCTGAAAAGTTTTGAAAAATAAGATACTTGTCTACCTTTGTGGCCTTTTTGCTCGTTTTTGCATTGTTTGAAGTCAATTTTCGGTGGGTGTTTTCCCATTACTGTGATGGGAGAAGTAAGCTTCCAAAACTGCTTATATATCATCTTCAATTCATTGTAAAATGAACAAAATTAATTTCAAAATTAATAAATGGAATAAATGAATTGAAACTGTTGCCTGAATATTTTTCCTATCTTGCTGAAAATTTACGAAAAGTAGCAAAAACACAATATTAATTCTATGCAAAACGATTTAAAAAATATACGAATCTATTGATCGCAAAAACTTTTACAATGCAATCGTTTTAACTTTAACCCGTTTTATCATAATCCCATGCCCCATAAGTGTTACAACATCAAAGCGACAAAATAAAACGTTTTCTACCATAAACGCCATAAAGATTGAAAATGAGTGGGACGTAAAAACGTGATAGTTTTGAGAATAGTTCGAAAAAACTTTAAAATATTTTTTTTTGCTTTTACAGTTTAGCGTGAATGCTTAACATTCATTTAATTACTTATGATTCAACTTACTATAAATGCTTATTACACTATTTAAGTGAATTAGAAAAATAATGCTGAAATGTCGATTTTCGATAAAAGATTTAAGGGTCGAGAAAAAACAAAATGTAATGCAAATAATTTACAATTTTAGCAAATTAGTTTGAAAAGTTGTGGAAATACCGTTGCTAAAAAATTAATGAACTATTTTCTATCATTTCATAGATGAAAGGTTACTTCGAAAGCGGAATTTCATAGCATGAGCACGCTTCTCGATCGCAGCCAAAACAACTAAAATCCTACTAAACTTTACGTGAGGAAATTTTCTTTTCAGAAAGCCCCCAGTTAAGTATGGCCAATTTCCATCAAAATCACTCCCAGACTTATGTCGAGCAGCAGGAACAATTTTATCAATTGCCTTATAGACCATAATTGAGCTTTAAAATATTGTGGTACTTGCCATTTGTCTTCATTTGATTTTTTATATTTTAAAAAATGTTTCACCAAAAAGATTACACTGCGCCACAAAATATGAACTGTTAGTTACCACGTGTTCACTATCTGTTCTAAATGTAGTTCGCGCCGCTGATTCCGAATCTGAAGTCGGTTTTGCCTTATCACGTCAGAATTTTAAGTTATTTTCATTTTTTAAAATATGCTTAAAATGGCGTATTTGTTGAAAACCGGCGTTTTGTCAATGTAACAAATATACATTTGATTAATAACAGCTTGTTTGCCATTGAATATATCTTTGCTTAAATGATGTTATGCCTTGCAACGTAACTTTTTTAAATTGTATAATCAATAAAATTTTAAATTCCACTAGATACAAAACTGTAGTACCACAAGCACCATCGCTTACATGCACTGCAAAGCATTATTAAGGCCGTTACCAGCACATGTAGCTGAACGAAATTAAAATATTTCTAAAGGTTTAGCAGCACTTATAACAAATCAAACAACGTACTAAACACACCAATCCAAAAGTTTTGTTTAGAGTTAAGTCAAAATTCAAAAACAGATGTTTAAAAATGTTGAGGGCATCTTCTCTTTGTACAAAAGTCTTCGTCAGTGACTCTCTGAAGAGACCAACAAAAATTGGCCTTCGTGGCAGGACTAACGTTCCTTGATAGCCTACCTTTTTTCAAAGAGTTTAATGTCCAGGTGGGATCTTTCTCCCTGCTCATCGCTGACATCACCAATATTTTCAGGAAAAAATTCTGAATGAGAAGGCAAGAAATACATTTTTAATGACATTCGAACTCTCATTTCTTTGTGGGATTGCACCATCTGTTCAACATTTTCTGTGTAGTTGGTTGCTTTGTGCTTTCCTAGGAAGTTCTGGACCACCAACGCAAAGGCATTCCAAGCATCAAGTTTATTGGGACTTAATTTTGTTTTAAAGTCTTTATTCTTCAGTACTTTTCTAATTTCTGGTCTTACGAATATACCGCGCTTTCTTTTTGCTGCAGTCTTATAAGGAAATAATTCGCCATTAGGTTTCAAGCCTTCACCTTGATGATGCATGGCTTTAACAAGGTTTTTATCAAACTCAAGCATTATGCAAAGAAGAAGACAAACTTTTGCTGCATCAACCAAAGGAGCATGCTACAACCAGAGGAGCATGCTACACATAGACTTTCCTGAATTGAAATTCTAACGAGTAGGCCATTCGCCCATTCCACAGTTCTGTAGTGTTGTCAATTAGCTCGACTGTTCCACGAACATAAAAAAACATATGTTTTTAGTGTAACTCAACTGCAAACCAAGCAATAGTCCAATGACTTTAAGGTGTCTATAGATATGAAATTTATGCTTCTCATATTGTATAAGTCATTGGACTATTGCTTGGTTTACAGTTGGGTTACACTAAAAACATATGTTTTTTTATGTTCGTGGAACAGTCGAGCTAATTGACAACACTACAGAACTGTGGAATGGGCGAATGGCCTACTCGTTAGAATTTCAATTCAGGAAAGTCTATGTGTAGCATGCTCCTCTGGTTGTAGCATGCTCCTTTGGTTGATGCAGCAAAAGTTTGTCTTCTTCTTTGCATAATGCTTGAGTTTGATAAAAACCTTGTTAAAGCCATGCATCATCAAGGTGAAGGCTTGAAACCTAATGGCGAATTATTTCCTTATAAGACTGCAGCAAAAAGAAAGCGCGGTATATTCGTAAGACCAGAAATTAGAAAAGTACTGAAGAATAAAGACTTTAAAACAAAATTAAGTCCCAATAAACTTGATGCTTGGAATGCCTTTGCGTTGGTGGTCCAGAACTTCCTAGGAAAGCACAAAGCAACCAACTACACAGAAAATGTTGAACAGATGGTGCAATCCCACAAAGAAATGAGAGTTCGAATGTCATTAAAAATGTATTTCTTGCCTTCTCATTCAGAATTTTTTCCTGAAAATATTGGTGATGTCAGCGATGAGCAGGGAGAAAGATCCCACCTGGACATTAAACTCTTTGAAAAAAGGTAGGCTATCAAGGAACGTTAGTCCTGCCACGAAGGCCAATTTTTGTTGGTCTCTTCAGAGAGTCACTGACGAAGACTTTTGTACAAAGAGAAGATGCCCTCAACATTTTTAAACATCTGTTTTTGAATTTTGACTTAACTCTAAACAAAACTTTTGGATTGGTGTGTTTAGTACGTTGTTTGATTTGTTATAAGTGCTGCTAAACCTTTAGAAATATTTTAATTTCGTTCAGCTACATGTGCTGGTAACGGCCTTAATAATGCTTTGCAGTGCATGTAAGCGATGGTGCTTGTGGTACTACAGTTTTGTATCTAGTGGAATTTAAAATTTTATTGATTATACAATTTAAAAAAGTTACGTTGCAAGGCATAACATCATTTAAGCAAAGATATATTCAATGGCAAACAAGCTGTTATTAATCAAATGTATATTTGTTACATTGACAAAACGCCGGTTTTCAACAAATACGCCATTTTAAGCATATTTTAAAAAATGAAAATAACTTAAAATTCTGACGTGATAAGGCAAAACCGACTTCAGATTCGGAATCAGCGGCGCGAACTACATTTAGAACAGATAGTGAACACGTGGTAACTAACAGTTCATATTTTGTGGCGCAGTGTTATTTAATATCTTACCTAACTTTTAAAAATCTCAAGGAAGCGATGATTGCATTTGATGTTTGTTTGTACTAATTATGAGAGTATTCAAAAATTGTAATGTAAAAGAATAAACAAGATCAACAAAGAAAAAAATCGACTTTTTATATTTTTATCCGCGTTAATGTAGATTTTATGGCTATTTGTTTTTGTTCAGATTATTATTTCTGTTGAAGTTGCTAAGTGTTCCGCAGCAAAATAATGGCAAAGCAAACTTTAGTTCTTTCTTCGATTCTTCTTTCTGTATATAAGTGAATAGCTTTTTGAGAGAAAATGTGATGCGGCAGAGCATTTCTCATTTAAAACGTACTTATAATTAGTTATGGGCATTCCAGAATACCGAATCCAGAAGGATCCGAATCCCAAACTATCCGGAATCCAAATTGAAATATAAGCCGGATAATTGGAACGGGACTTAAATGAACGCAGTCACGTTGGTAAAAATTGGTTGCAGTTAATTCTCACATAAAAGTGTAGTGATTCATTTGCTCTGTAATTGGGACTTCGCGCCAGGACGTAGTATTTTTGTTTTCGTTGACGATTTTTGGCAGATAAAGATTGATTTGCTTGAAACTAGCAAACGTTGTACCTAGAAGGTTGGAATTTTGAATCAACTTAAGACTTAATGACAGCGTCGTGTATGCTAATTTTTGGGATCCTTGGTCACGTGATCGTAAATGGAGACACAAAAAAACATTAAAAAATGCCAATTTTTGGCTTGAAAATGTATTAATTCGCCTATAACTCAAAAATTACTTGACGTGCAGAATTGAAATTTGAACACAATGTGGGTGCTTATGAATGCTTGGCCTGTGCAAACTATGCAATGTAATGCTATGCAAACCGAGTTTCAAGCTCCCGGTCACGTGATCAAAATTTCGCAGGTCGAAAATAGGCAAAAATTTGACTAATTTAAACCGATATGTCTCGATAAATATCGATATTGATGAAAAATGGTTTTAAGCACACTACCAACCACCTTTCTTTTGGCTATGTTTCCTTACCCTAACTTGAATACTGTTTTTCTTGTTTCGCATTTTTTTTCTCACTTTTTTTTCTGCCGTTATCTACTTTTAAACCGCCAAACGCACTGTGATCAAAGTTTGAGCAATTGAAGATATCAGGGAGGATTTTTGTGCAACAGAAATCGTAGGTGCCGGGTTAGGGGTATTCCCCTCAATCAAGTCCTACAAAATTTTGAACTTTTAAATCGTTATAGCAAGATGAATCAAATTTTGGGAATGCATAGATATCAAAAATAAACTACATCTGACATAAATTGAAGATGCCACGTTGGGGGTTTCCTCCAAACGGGCCTCCAAAAATCAAAGTTTTTAACCTTTTAAGCTAGACACATGAAATTTTTAAGGTAAGCATAAAGGAAAGACAAAATTTGACAAAATTTGGAGATATCAAAATAAAGGATCCCCCTCAAACGGGGCTGCCAAAATTTAAAGTTTTTTTACCACGCACGTTAAACAGATGAAATTTTTAGGGTAGGCAAATATAAAAAAAATTGGATGAAACTGGGGTTGTCAAAATGGGGGTTCCCCTCAAACGAGACTGGCAAAATTTTAGACTTTTAAACCATTGGAGATAGATAAATCAAATTTTCGGAACGAGTAGACATCAACCAAATCTAACACAAATTGGAGGTTCCTAAATGGGGGGTTCCACCTAACAGGGCTCCCCAAAATTCAAGCTTTATAACCTTTTAAGTTGGACAAATGAAATGTTTAAGGCAAGTAAATACAAACCCCCTTAAACGGGGCCGCCAAAACTCTAACTTTTAAAACACACACGCTAGACACATCAAATTTTCAGGGTTGGCAAATATGAAAAGATAAAATTTGACAAAATTTGGGGATACCAAAATAGAGTGGTTTCCCTCAAACGGGGCCGCCAAAATTCAAAGTTTTTAACTACTCATGCTAGACAGATGAAATTTTCAAAATAAATAATTATAATCTAAAGATAAAATGCAACAAAATTCGGGGATACCAAAACGTAGGTGTCCCCCTAAAACGGGGCCATCAAAATTTAAAGTTTTTAACTACTCGCGCTAGACACATGAAGTTTTCAGGGTAGGCAGATATGAAAAAAAGTTCTCCCCAAACAGGGCCCTCCAAAATTCAAACTTTTTAACCTTTTAAGCTGGACACACAAAATGGTGGTCCACAAATTCTTAACAGCAACTTGCTTCAAAACACAAATTTGCATTCCTGCAAGATCAACTTTTTCCGAAAGGTGTTTCTCCAGTGCTGGCTTGACTATGAGCAAATAAGAACGCAGCTACAGTAGCCTAAGTGGTGAACACTTAGAAGTACTCAATGCCATGCTCTGCAATAAAGTGCTGCTTCAATTAAGCAAGTCGTTAAATAAATTTTTTCTGGACATCGGTGGTGTTGGACTGGTTGTTTCACTTTTTCAGCAAATTAAGTTAATTTAAACCAGATTAGGATTCGGTATTCTGGATTCGGTTTTAGCTATTCGGAATAACGCTGGAATAGCCAACTATTCTGAAAAGTCCATCCCTACTTATAAGTATCAATCGATGTTTGTCTACATTGCACTGGTAACATAAATGAAACTAAAAATACTTGTATTGTTGTGTATGGGGCGCCGTTTGTGTACCCTAATTTGTGCAATGTTTTTTTTGTATATTTAATGAAATAGTCATTTTAATTAAATTTACAAAAATAAATATACAGAAAAAACTAGTGCAAAAATAAATATGCAACAATTTTTTGTGCGGACTTTTTCTGACTATTTATTTTTGCGATAAGAAAAAACTGCCGCAGAATAAACTGTTGCAAAAATGGATAGTCAGAAAAACTGCGCGCAAAATAACCGTCGCAAAAATAAATCGTCAAAAAAACTGCGCTCAAAAAAAATAAAGCGTTGCAAAAATGCGCTGCAGACATTTTTGTATATTTGTTAGTGAAGCGTGGCAAAGCGCTCTCGGCTGCTCATAGAGCGCATTAAAGAACAGCCGATAGCGCATCAAAGAGCAGCCGAGAGCGCTTTGCCACGCTCCACCAACAAATATACAAAAATGTCTGCAGCGCATTTTTGCAACGCTTTATTTTGTGCGCAGTTTTTTTTGAAGATTTATTTTTGCAACGGTTTATTTTGCGCACAGTTTTTTTGACTATTTACTTTTGCAATGGTATATTCTGCGCAGTTTTTTCTTATTGCAAAAATAAATAGTCAGAAAAAGTCCGCACAAAAAATTGTTGCATATTTATTTTTGCACTAGTTTTTTTTGTATATTTATTTTTGTAAATTTAATTAAAATGACTATTTAATTAAATATGTAAAAAAACATTGCACAAATTAGGGTACACAAACAGCGCTCCATAGTTGTGGTAAACAAGAGATAAAATTCCAAATACATTTTCCAATTTTCAAAACATGAAACATCTTTATCATTCTTTTTCAAAACGAAAATTAATGCTAATAATGCAATGTTTTTCGGAATTTAATGCAACATGAAGCTATGTTCCATATTTTACTTGCTTATTTTTTGTGAATTGTTTTTGCATGCAACAACTAATGTAGTTTCATCCAATCAATCAATCAATTCACATTTTTAGCTAAAGTTAATGACAATTTTTAAATATACAATGCATTTTTATTCAGTAGTATTAAAGATATTGCAGTAAAACAGAAATATTTTTTCAGTAAAAACCGTTTTTGTCGGATCAAACTGCGATGATTCGTGAAAATTAAACTACGTAGCAAAACCTCTAACCTTTTTGAAGTAAAACCGGCGGAAGTTTTGACCTGCGTATCATTCAGTTTGCACTAACACGTTGCACTGATAAGTATTTTCTGCAGCCGTCAAATACCAAAAATCATGCTTTGATTGTATGTTGTATTTAGTAATCCATATTTGCATGCTGCACAAGCAAAAAGGTGTACTCTTATTTTATCATGCATTTATTTACTCTATTTTTGCTTTCTACACCAATAATGCGCTGCAGTTTCCAAAATGTATTTAAAAATAAAGAAACTTTAATACTGCACTACAAGAAGCACAATTATTTTTCATTGTTTGCATTGACTTCTTTTGTACATTTTTAAATCATTTATTTCTATTTGTGAATAAAAATCAAAAAAGTCGATGCTGTTAACAAAACAAACAAAAAAAAGATATGCAATAAGAATTTATAGTTTTTGAAATAACGTAGAATGATTGTTTCATATGTATATCCGAAAAGAATATTTGAATATTTTTCTTAACACGAGTTGGAAATAACTCATAACTTACAAAAAATTCAGAATTTCATGAGCTTGAAACTTTAAAACATAAATAGTCACTTTTAGTGCGATATGAATTCTGGATTTTGTCGCAATATCTGAAAACTGTTTTCTGTATTACGTTTTCCAGTTTGCTGCAAACAATATCGGGATCGTTTTTTTGACGAGATTTTACGTATATTCTTACTTGATGTTGCTCGACTCGCTTCAGATGAGACAAGCAGGTTACGATTTCAGCACTATCAAACAGATCAAAGAAGACAAGCAATAAAGCCATTCTTTTTATATTTTTTAAAGATTTTTTCAAGTTCAATAAACCACATAATACCATAATTTTAATAATTAAATGCAATTTTAGATGCTTTGCCCACATTGGTAGAATCAGCTGTATAGATCCAATCTCAATTTCAATTGGTACATTTAGCGATTTCAAATGTACATCAAAAGGATCTACTCTGCACGAGTTTCTTCATGCACTCGGGTTCACAAATGAATCAAAGAGAAATGATCGTAACAAATACATCAGGATAATAGACGCAAATACATGGCGAGGTAATCATTGACAAAATTATTACAAGTTGTGAAGTAGCAAAAATAGATTAACAGAAACTGCAAAAACCGGCTAATTGGTCGAGCGGTAACCCGTTTCGTTTCTGAAGCGGGAAGTCTGAGATTCAAATCTCGGCCAGTCCCATCAGACATAGTGTTGCCAACAGCTCACCACCATTGCATCATTTCTTTGAAGGAGCTGTGTTGCCTGGGTGCAATGACGCGGAGATGGGCCCCGACAACTCGTTACACTCTTCGGCGTAATACAGCGAGTATACAAAAAGATGTGATTTGTTTGGAAATCTCAAAAAGAGTTACACTGTATTTGGCTGTGGTTGAGCTCTTCTTAACTATTAGTCTTCCAAAAGATGCCTTGTGAACTCATCTTGCTCAAATCATGACTTGAAGAAAACTTTAAATTGAAACATAATGTATGTTAAGCCTAGACTTATTGAGGTTGGCTATAAGTTGTGATGTCGAAGATTGAACAAGTTAATGTTAGTGGAAGTCAAACATCAATATCATTTTGAAATTTATTTATGAAAATGGTTAACAGTAAACATATACCACTTTAACATTATACATTGTAAGAATAGCGTGACACGCTATGCACAGCATTGTAAGCATAGCGTGACAACCTAATAGGTTTAGTATAGTGTAACACTAGGCGTATGGCATATTTGGCTTAATATGGATCAGCAGGCACTGGAGGTTAGTATGTCATAATAGGAATAGCACGACACCATAGTTTGGCAGAGTATGGCATATAGGAGGCATTTTATGGAGCAGTAGACATAGTATTAGCCAGCATAACATGCCACAATATGCGCTACGGGCTAACATGACATTGTAGGCATAGAATAGCATATAGTAGGCTTATTATGGCACAGTAGGCATAGTATCCAACAGCAGGCAATGTAGCTTAGTATGTCATAGTAGGCGAAGTATGGCATATTAGACATAGTATAACATACGAGTATAGTATCGCATATACAGTAATAACCTTATGGCACAGTAGGCGTTGTAGGCTTAGTATGGCATTGTAGGCATAGTATGACATGAAGTAGGCTTATTATGGCACCCTAGTAGGTACAGTAAGCATAGGTGGCTTAATATGGCACTGGAGGTTACCTCATCATAGTGATGGATAGCACGACACTTAAGTAGGCAAAGTGTGACAATTAGGGGCTTGTTACGGAACAGTACACAACTACACGTGGTATTAGTAACCATAGTAGGCGCTACAGGTTAGTATGACATTGTAGGCATCGTAGGCTCATTATGGTACAATAGGTATAGTATGCCACAGAAGTGGAGTCCTCGATGACGTTCTTGGCCTCGAGGACAGATTTTGAAGTCCTTGGCCTCGAAGCCTCAAGTTCTCGCAAATTGTCCTGTACTCGGCTCGAGGACAACACTATTTTTTGAACCGTTAAAATTTTGTTGGAAAGCGCCAAAAACCTCGCAGAAAATTTGCGAAGACCCTTTTTGTTTTCCTCAAGTGGAAATCGCCTGAAAAAAAAATTGTTGAAGACCTTCTTCGCCTGTAAAAAATTTTGAAGACCTTTTTTTTGAGAATGCTTGAAAAAAAATTTTGAAAATCTTGGAACAGACACAGATACGTGGAAGGGTGTGATCGGAAAACATGGAGTCTTTTTTTTTTTTTCGTCAAAAAACATCAAAAAAGCAAACGTCAAAAAACATCTTAATTGACTTATTATTACAAACATGGAGTCATTGGACTGAATGAGAACGGAAGGTATTTATTGCAGCTATGTTGCAGCAACGGACTCCGCATCATGAATACCTTTTTCCACAACAGAGAGGTTCACAAGTATTCATGGAATAAACCTAGTATGGATCAAAAATCTTTGATTGATTTTTTGCATAGTTTCGTCAGATATGTTTTCTAATGTGCAGGACGTTTGAGTGAAGGGAGGTGCTGAATCGTCAACTGATCACCATCTGGTAGTATGTTCCTTACGACTTTCGAAATCTTGGCCAAACAGGAGATCCAAAAGATCGTCTATGACCTACCGGATCAAATGGAAGGCTTTGGAGGACAAAGAAATAAGAAACCAGTTTGCATCCATAATATTATCTAAGTTCGGACAACTTCCTGATGTATCCGAGGACATTAAGAAGGAATGGCTGCTGCACTGATCAGCAATCATTTCATCAGCTGCTGAAAGTTTTGGGCGAAGACGGCTTAGAATGGCGGGTGATAGTGAGAAAAGAACACCTTAATGGAACCAAGAGGTTAAAGAAGCTATTCGAGCAAAGAAAGATGCGTTCAAGGCCTGGCTACAGGACAGATCGTCATCTGATTTGCAATCCCGGTACATTGAGGCGCGAAAAGCGGCAACTTCGGCAGTAACGAAAGCCAAGGAGAAGTCATGGGAAGAGTTGGATTGTCGGTTGGATTCCAACTATTTTTCGGCAAACAAAGTATTTTGGCAGACCATCCGCCGTTTACGTGGCAAAAGATCGAGTATCACGTACTCTATCAAGGATTCTGACGGTAACATTCTAACGGATGAGAATGAAATCCTTTCACGATGAAGAGAATATTTTGAAGATCTTTTGAATCCTGTAAAAGCATCGACTTGTGATACACACAAAGTGACACAACTAGGGGAAGAGGAAGTTTTCACTGTGGCAAAAGTGGCAACGGCAATTAAAGGTATAAAATCTGGAAAAGCTGCTGGTGAAGATGAAATCAGACCCGAGATGTTGACAGCGCTGACTGGAGAATGAATTCTCTGGTTAACGTGAATGTGTCAAGTTGCGAGGAAGTTTGGCAAAACTCCCAAAGATTGGCAAACAGGTGTGATTATTCCGATATTCAAGAAAGGAGATCGCTAGCAATGTATAAGCTACAAAGGGATATCACTCCTCAGTTTGCCAGGAAAAGTATATGCCAAATGCCTTGAAAGGAAATGCCGAGAAATAGTGGAATCAAAACTGGAAGATGGTCAATGCGGTTTTCGTCCAGGTCGCAGCACCACGAACCAAATCTTCACTCTGAAGCAAATCTTCGAGAAATCTTTGGAGTATGGCAAAGATCTCTTTGCATGTTTTGTCGATCTTGAAAAAGCATATGACCGAGTTCCTCGGGATAAACTTTGGAAGGTTTTGCAAGAGTATCGTGTTAATGGTCAATTGTTGCGCGCCAATAAGTCATTCTACTGCCGACCGGAGGTTTGTGTTCGGGTAAATGGCGAGCAATCAAAGCCGTTCCATGTGGGCGTTTGACTCCAGCAAGGGTGCGTTTTGTCACCTCTCCTTTTCATTGTTTGCATGAATTGGATCGACAAACGCAGCCAAGCTGATAAGTGTGCCACGATTGGAAATTGCAAAATTAGTCGTCTGCTATTCGCTGATGGTTTGGTTCTGCTTTCTTCCACAGAATCTGGCCTCCAGCGCGCATTAAATAGCTCTGCAGATGCATGCAACACCGCCGGAATGAAAATAAGCACGGCCAAATCTGAGGTACATCATCTTTCAAGAAACCCTGATCAGTGCGTATTACAAGTGAATGGAGCGAACCTGAAACAGGAAGAGAAGTTCAAACATCTTGGGGTTGCATTTACGAGTGACGGAAGGCAAGACGAAGAATAGGCAAGGCTAGTGCAGTAATGCGAGCTTTGCACTACTCGGTTGTCATGAAACGAGAATTGTCGAAAAAGCCAAAGCTCTCAATTTTCAAAGCAGTTTTTGTCCCCATTCTCACTTATGGTCATGAATCTTGGGTAATGACCAAAAGAGTGCGATCACAAGTGCAAGCGTCCGAAATGAGGTTTTTTACGAAAAATCGAAGGAGTTACACTGTTTAACAAGGTACGTAGTTCTGAGATTCGAAAATCTCTCAACATCGAGCCGTTACTTCTCCGAATTGAAAGATCTCAGCTTAGATGGTTTGGCCATGTAAGCAGAATGCCTCAGGAAAGACTCCCCAAACAAGCTTTACTAGCCAAAGCAAAAGGGAGAAGACTAGTTGGACGATCTACTACTAGATGGACCAATTACATTGAGGATGAACTTGGATGGAACCGCTTGGGACTTCACCCAAGTGAAATGATGGAGGTGATGGAAGACCGTGAGGTGTGGCGGCTTAATCTCGAGCTGCTGCCCCCGCAACCCACACGGAAAAGCGGGCAATGAAGAAAGAAGAAGAACATTATGCATATACAGAATAAATATTCTTTTCTGCAACAGGCTGATATCTAACACTACGATAAAAATGGTTACATAATCTTACATACTTTTGGATGTACAGTACCTGTAACTTCATGCATTAAAGCCTTAGAACTTGTAAAATTTGTATAATAAGTTTTACCATGAAATTATGATTTTAGAGAGCCAATTGCCAAAACATTGCCACTAAAAGGCAATCGATAAAGCAAGATACTTGAATCTCAGCAAACTGTTTCAACTCTAAGCCTATTGGATGTTTAGCCCAAAAACAGCCAAATATATTTACTTCCTAATTCAATAATCCTGAAATAAAAAGAAATTTAAAACCTTATTTGGTCATCACCATTATCATGCGTTTAAACCAGGCACTCTACGTCTGTTAAGCCTCAAAAACGCAAGAACTTTTCTTAACTTGTTTGCGGGTTTTGGGGTAAGGCTGGGCATCGCAATTGGTACACCGCTTGGCCCCATTGAGAAATATGCGTCAGGTGTTTTTTTCAAGAAATTAACGATACATTGCCAGTTCGAGGTTTGAACCGGAAGTCAGTAAACTTTCAGTCATTAATCTGAAGCTCTTCTACATTATTTGGTGACCACTGCGTGATAACACAATTACCTCAGCAACCCAGACAATTTTTTTGTCCCAATAATGGTCATGTGCCCGACGTACCCACTGATAATAATTTCGTTTACTTAAACATGTGTATATTATTTTTGTTTTAGGATTTACTTCTCCTGTATTAAAAACGATAGAAAAACCGGAGAAAACTACCAATTACACTCAATACGATTACAAAAGTATAATGCACGAGGGCAAACATGCTCACGGAATATATGATCCTTTAACTGTTTTTCAGGTAATAGTATTCTTGTTTTTATTTTGTAATTTAGTTCTCAATGGTTTAACAAAATATGATATTTTTATACACGCAATACTTTTTTCGGTAAAAATGTGTCATATTACACATTTTTCTTGTAAAGACAGTCAATTTTAGGTTGAGGCTGAATGTTTAAAATTTTCAAAAATTTTTAGCCTCAATTATTCCTAAACTTAATTTGTTTTTAAATTTTGTTGGAGAATAGAGTGGTGCAAGTACAGTCATGCTTGGCTAAAAATTCCGTTTGATATAGATTATGATTCTCGAAATGGTCTTTAAATAAATCAACAATGGCGATATAGAAAAGACCAGAAGATCTTCGCTGATTGCTTACAAATGCATTGCATTGGCTCGTGTTCTTAATTAATGAGTCTGACATTGCTCCTACCGGCCAGTTGGTCGAGCGTTAACACGTTCTTCGCAGGAGCGGGAGGTCTGAGGTTCAAATATCAGTCGGTCAAATTGGACACAAGCAGTAATGCCAACGGCTCTTCACCGCTGGGTCAGTTTTTCGAAAGGAGCTGCGTTGTACGGGCGCAACGACGCGGAAATGGGCCCCGCCAACTTGTTACCCGCTTTGGCGTTATACAGCGAGTATAATAAAAGATTTGATTTAATTTTGACATTGCTCCCACAGTCCTAATTTGTTTCTAAATTTTAAACAAGAATTAGCATCGCAGTTTTATAAAATTGCTCTTATAAAATTAAAAAGTACACTTTTGAGACAAGTACCGGTAAAACTTTTTTCAAAGAGCTGTTACGGCTTACAAACAGTCAGCAACATTGTGTTCGGCGTGAAGCATGAAAGTGTAATCTAGAAAGAAATTTTTAGCTAATTGTATTTTTGTCTTTAACGCTACTTTACTGTTATTTAGAGTAATTTTAAGTACTTGCTAATTTATAGTCAAATGTACTGTAGATGGTGCATGTAACTAAAACATAAGATGATACAATATATTACAGGTATTATACGATGCTTCAACTAAAATACAATGGATTGGGAATTTTTTGTTTTCGAAAACGTTAGTTATTCTTTGATAAATGGTTTAATTTGTGCTTTTCATATCAAATTTATCAGTCGCATTTTTTAAGCATTCCCAGAAAACAGCCGGAACCTGGAACAGGACAAAGAGTGCACTGTTGTTGTTGCTGTTGTTGTTGTTGTAGCGCATATTTATCTTCCTGTCACCAGACAGCGTCAGACGCTAAATATTGGACGACCCGCGCACTTTTCATTGCAATGACTACTTTGTGGTTGGAGGAATTCGCACCTGCTTTGGAGTTTCCAATGATCCAATGTTCCTATGGATTTTTTCGGATTCTTATCCACTGAATTTGCTGCTTGTTCGAAGCCACCTAGCAGAGAAAGTTATCGTAAAGCGTCTTATCCAAGGACGCAACAACGTGACCAGGGTGGGGATTGAACCCAGATCATGCGATCAGGATCGTCGTAAAAACGACGCCTTTACCGATTCGACCTCGCTGTCTGATTACGACATTGACGACTTAAAATATCATTACGATTGTGGTAAGTCCTCCTAAACTGTGTACATTAATTTTTTTCATGGCTTGTTCTTGAAAACTTTCATCATGTGAAGGCATTAAAAAGCGTATGCACACTGTATTTGAAAAGCAAATCTTGCATTGCACTTTTCATCTGTATACACGTATTTTAGGACATCAGCCTTCGTCAGTGAAGTTTTTGCTATAATATTGAAGTTAGCTTATCCAAGTAGTTTTCGAAAATGCAATAAACCCAATTTATTGTAGTTTCAAAAAAGCACATCTGCAGTCGAGTGGAATGTGGATAAAGTGTCCGAAATATGCTCAGACGTGAATATCTTCTTATATAAACGTAAAAAGATATCTTGCTGTGTTGCCAAAGCGCTCGTGCTCGGCTACGTAACAACTTAACTGTTAAATCTTTAATTAAAAACTTTACGATTTTATGATTATTGCGAGGAAACTATTCAAACTGTTCTTATTGTACATCATGTTATTTTCAGTTTTGTATTGGGCAGTTTTTCTTTCCACTGAAAAACAATTTTTCGCTTGTCTTCCCTTAAGTAACTGCTTTGAATGTCTGCTGCAGCAACTTTTTAAACTACGTGACAGTAGTCGTAGGCTATTAAATGGGAATGCTTTGTGCTCTTATTTATCTCGTTTTTTACGTGAGTTGCTCCGTTGGCTTTTTCATAAAACAAGTTCAAAACTTTTAACATGATTTTGCATGCATTTTTTCATTCGTGAGTGTTCACTTAAGCGGAACTATTGAACATGTAAAATCATCTCAACGGTTTTGTTTCAGATATGTTTCTTTCAATCTAAGTTTAAACATGAGGTTTTGCTGAAGTTATATATTTTACTTTCGAGATTTTGTTTAAAAACATCTTTGTGCGAAGCTGATGCAATCTTCGTCCACGATGGTTCTAATGCTACCGCATCGTGTTTCGGTACATTCTGCCAGCAAACGTAACAATTACCAGCACAGGTAATCAGCTGCTTGTCATCTTCAGAAGTGAAGTCAGTCACAGGGCGCAATTGAAAGAATTTGAAGCAACTTTCATAGAAGGTAAAGTTCAATACATAATAATATTATGCGGTGCAAGCAAAAAACATATTTAACTCTATTTTACACAGACTATTTGCCAATGCATTTTACACCAAGGTGGGGAAATATCTCCTTATCTGCCTTCTATAAGCCTCAGGTCATGAAAACACTAAATTTGGCATGTGGAAGTTGTCCGCCAAATTTTCTAAACAATGATTTTAAATTAATTACGTTGTCACAGTAACCGTTTCTGGAAAAATGACGTTATTAGAAATAAGTTACATTGTTTGCCAAATTTTTTTAGGTCAAGTTTTAATTTTATTCAAAATTTAGTTTGTCAAATTTTGCTCATAAGTTTTTTTTTAATCTAAATCATAAAAACCTTACTTCAAAGTGATTGCGTCACAAAAATTTAAACATAAACCAAAAACTGACCAATTTTGGTGAAGTGGCTAAGTCAAACCTGAAAACTGGGAAACTTTTCCACACTCCAGCAATTTCAAGTTCAACATAGTTTGAAAAAAAAAGTTTTTGAACAGATTTATATAAAAAAAACGAGAGGGGTCATTTTTGCTCTCCGTGTAAAGTAGAATTAGTTTTCTTGATTTGATTTAACATTATTCAAAACATGTGGCTAATTTTAGCTTTGAGTTACGTATGGCCATAATAATTATGCAATTAACCTCTTTATTAACTTTTCTTGTTGCAAAATTTTCGATTGAATGAGGCCAATGCATGAAATTTAAGATAAGACTATATTATGATTTTCCAATTACCGCTTTATTTGCTATAGTTTTAAACGTTAAAAAGTAAAATTAAGAGAACTGAAGTATCTATCAGTGATATAAGCGGAAGAAGTATTTAGTATTGTTTCTTGCTTTTCGGCCTAAATTTTAATGTGTAACGCGATGTTTTTTTGTTTTTTTCCAATGCATCATTTTTTATTGTAACGATATTTTACTTTTTTTTCTTGGCTTTAAAAGTCAACCTTTTTGTTACTAACAAACCAAACAACATTTTAATTGAATTTTTTTGTTTCGGCCATGGGTATTCTGCCACCACCACAGCCAATTTCGTAGCGCTTACCAGCAATCACAGACTTTGTTGAAGATTTTGAATGCATCAAAGTTTTCATACTACTTTGCGTTAATTTTGAAAGATCTGTGTTTTATTCAATTTCTGTACTGAATTTTTAATTTTTTGATGAAGGCGCCCAGTATAACGATGAAAACGTTCGACTTCAATTAAGATAGGAAGTTAGTCTGTAGCTTGTAACAGTCGAGTAGTATGATAAATGCAGTGCTATTTTAGAATTGCGTTGCAATATACTGTAGTTATAAAATTATTCGCTCTCCCCTTAGGGTTGTGCTCATTTTTTAAAGCCGCTTATACTGCAGAACAACTTTTTGTTAATTTCCGAATTTTTTCTCCTTTTTGTTGAATTTGCGCTTAACAGGATATATACTCTTTTTGTGTATTTTTTAACGATCGATAATGACTAAGTCAAAATGTTTCTCAAATAAAATGTTTTGCGACAGCTTTGGCTACTTTATTCGCGGCAGGGCTAGTCCCAAAGTCCAATTTTTATGCTAGAAAGTTGAATATGTTTAAGTTTTATGTTTGCAACAAAATAATGTCAAACGATAATAAAAGTGAATACTTTAGTGAAATTGATTTCGAATACAATCTGTTTAACGGAAACTGAGTTAATTTGCTGAGCATATATCTTCTTCAACCACAGAAGTAATACGAATTAACAAAGACATAAACCTAAATAATAATAAGAATCATACACAATAATAAAGCTATACCGTCATTGGAAGGTTGTTCACCACTTTATTGTTTTTTGATTTTGAAATTAAGTTACAACAATAAATAGTGAAAGAAAAAGAAAGAATTTGATTGGTTTACATTTAGTTCAAAATTTTGATCTTAGAAAACTTTGAAAACTTTTATGGGATTTTCAAGAGCGTAGAAGTTGAAATTTTCCCATAAATGAAAATGCAAAATCAAAACAATTGTTAGTTTTCACATTGGTTCAAATTAAATTTTTGCCTTCTATAAAGAACCGGTAGAAGCTTAAAATGGCAAAGTATCGCGGTAATGAATCAAGGATACCAATCAAAAAGTACCGAGTTACTATTGGCCAGGTATGCCGTATTACATAGCTATGTCGCGAAAAACTAACCTCGGTTTTTGTCATCTTTCGTTTCGATTTTGATTTTTTTCGGGCAAAGTTTGTGCTTTTTGTTTACTGCTAAATTAAACCTTTCACTAAAATTTATATCTTCTTCAGAAGTATTAGGCCTAATTAATTTTTTAAACAAATCTTTTTTTTTTATTTTTACCTTCTTTCTTATCATAAAAATAAATAATTTTTTTGTTTTGCATTAGTAGAAATCAATTCGCTACACATTTGCAGAGCATTTGCCATGCTCTGCGACACTACGGAGATTCCAAGGAGATTCTACGGAGACTGCACTAACACTGCACTGCGAATTGATGCGTAGTGGAGTCACAGTCAAAGTCACCAAAGTGTGAGAGCGGCATAACATTAGCTGCATTAAATGCATTTTCAAAAATGTGCATTTTCAACTATCAATCATCAAAGATAGATATCTTAGTGTCAATAATATCACCTTACTTTAAATCATATTTGAAAAACTTGCTTACATTTGCATAATTTGATTTTTTGTTTTTTATTGTCACGATCAAGTAAAAAACTTTTCAACATTTTATAATCTTTTTTTGTTTCACTCTGATCAATTGCTCAAATTTCTTCCTTATGCAAGTTACCGTTGTGGTTGATAGATATCTTAGTGTAACTAATTTGACGTTAATTTATTGTTCTTGAATTTTATAAATTTCTTGCTAGCCTCAATGCAGGTTTAGGCTTTTAGGCATGTACAAGAAACTATTTTCCGCTTCGGAAGTCCGAGATAGTTTTTTTGTGTCTATCAACAAAACAAAAATAAATAAAGAAAAGATAATCTGGTACAATTTCGGGTGTGTCTTTCTATTAACCTGCATTTGTTTCTAAATTGCGTTAAAGTGTTTATGCATTTTTGCGTTACTTTGTTTTAAACGTTCTATAGGTATAGAGATTCTTTCATTTACCAAAGCTGGAAGTCTAATTTTTTGGATATTTTTGAACATGTAGTCTATGTACGTAGTCTCTATTCCCAAATTTTACTGTACAACCGTTTTTAGTTCTTCGATCGACAAACATTAAAAGAATTATGGTTTTGTTACTGCTTGTCAACTAAGTGCGCTATAAACACTGATGCAAGGTACAGTATTATTGCTGAAGTATTGAAATTCTTATTTTTGTAATCTCAAACTTCTTTGAATTTGATGTTGTTGTACTTTATAATAAAAACAAGAAATTTTTTTGAAACACAGTTGGGTTGTATTATTTCCTCAATAGAAATTAGCAAAGGCAGAAACCGTTCTGAAGTTTAGAATTTTGTTTTGAGTTCAGAACTTCACTATTATTGCATTCACTAGTCCAATAGTAATCGCAAACGACCGTCTTTACCTTGCCAGCGCATGTATAGCAAGGTAATATTATTCGTTAAATGTTTGAATTTACCGAAAAATATCAAATAAAAAAATCTTGAAGCATTGTATCTTATTTTTATTTATGTAAAATTATTGAGCATTCTTTAATTCATACTAAAAAATTAATCAATGATTGTGTCAATAAAAAACTCCAAGATTAATTTCAATGATGTAATTTAAAGCGTTTTGATCAAAAATGGTACCTAACTAATAAAAATGAAGATTTTTCGATCAATTTTTTTATTGAATTGTTTTGGTGTTTTTTATTTTTTGAAAAGCTTGTTAGTGGTACAGAATTTCAAAATAGCTTATAATAGCGACGGAGCTATCATTTCTCCTTTTTGAGAAATGGACAGCCTTGAAAAAGGCTGTTTTAGATTGAACGTTTTCGTCCAGCTCGTTTTATGAATCTACGCTGGAATAAAAAAAACTAAAATGCAGTGGTATATATAGAGGTTGACTACATTGAAATGACAATGGGTCGCCATTATAACGTAAGATGCTGCAAAAATCACCTTAAATAGTATTAAGTCAATGCAAAAATATAGAAAATAAAGACAAATTTTCGTCATATTTTGATTGGTCAAAATTGGTCATTTTATCAATTTGGTTGATGGAAAAATACTGCTTTGTTTTAGTTGGAAAATAGTTGTTTCTTTTTTTCCGACTAAAACGAAACAATATTTCTCCATCAACCAAATCGTCAAAATGACCATTTTTGACCAATCAAAATGACCATTTTTGACCAATCAAAATATGACGAAAAATTGTCTATATTTTCTATATTTCTGCATTGACTTTATACTATTTAAGGTGATTTTTGCAGCATCTTACGTCATAATGGCGACCCATTGTAATTTCAATGTAATCAATTTACAATTTCTAGCTTTTTTTCACTCCAGCGTAGATTCATAAAGAGAGCTGGACAAAAACGTTCAATCTAAAACAGTCATTTTTAAGGCTGTCCATTTCTCACTGAGTGTTTTTTCTTTTTATTTTACTATATTTTGAATTGAATTAAGATAGTCTATGAGTAACAATAATATCACAAATTCAGTTTAAGTATTAAATTAAACCACCTACAGTACTTTAGGTCTTATAGAACGTCGATTAGTCAATTAGATCATTTTCATTAAAAATTGCCATTACGGCACTATGATAATTATTGTGTCATTGCTACAAGAATTTGGTGAATTCTAAATGTTAAGATGCATTTACCAAGGCATGGTATGAAATGGAGTGGATAATGGAATGGAACGGAAATTTCGGTATGGAATATGGAAGATGCCAGAATGGAATGGAATGGAAGATTTCAAAAATGGATTAGAAGACAATCTTCCATACTTCCGTACCAATTCCATACTAGAACTCATTTACAGAAAAATATGTGCAGATAGTGATTACTAAAAATATTAGAAAGCGTTTAGCAGCTAATCATCTGTCGACAAATTAATAGGGTAGTTCGGTCATGAACATTGCGCAAATAGCGTAGACATTACATCATCAGATCATAGAATATGTTCATTGCATTTTGCAGCCGCATTGATGCTAATTGGCTTAATTTTTGTTTTGAGAGTGACAATTTGTCTATAGTGCCGGTGCCAGAGCAAATGAACTAAGGGGCATTAAAAAAGGCTGAACTCTAGCATGCTGCACTAATCTTGTACTACTGCAAATTATGCGCAATGTCTAAAAAAGACATGTAAGTCCAGTAGCGTTTCTTGATTTCTTTCGTTTCATTTACGGGCTGTTTCACCCTTGATAGGAATTTTCGGCCGCTTGTTGCACTTATAAATGTCAAACTTAAATTTCCGCCACAATAAACCTTTAGACCACCATCTAACGAACGGTTTCAAAACTGCTGACAAATATGTTCCAATTTTTGCATTTTTTTCCATATAAAGGAAATTATAAATAATTTGGTAAAAACCTATATCCAAATCTAAATTTGCCGCAAGTGAATGTAAAAATCCTCATACTGCTTTTGAGACAGTAGGTAAAAATAAAACCAACATCACTTTGAAAAAGCCTACCAGTTGTCAAGTAACGAATTTATCTCTGAAACGGAAGGTTTGAAATTCATATACCTTGTCGATGAAATAGGACTCAGTGTTGCCAACGGCTCGCCACTGTTGCGACATTTTTTCGAAAGAAGCTGTATTGCCCGCTCGCAATGACCCGGAGATGGGCCCTGCCAACTCGTTACACACTTTGACGTAATACAGTCAGTATAATGAAAGAAAGAGATCTATTAGACTGCAAATCAAAGTATCCCACGCTGTTAATCAAGATCTTATACCGTTTTCAGCCCATCACCAAAGCGGTCAAGATTTCGAGTCTGTTATTTATTAGTGACGATATCAAACATAGGTCATTATTGATCGCTCTATTCCATTTTACAAAGCACGTACATTTTTTCACGTACAGTATATCATAACAATAATTTATTACCTCTACCGATTGCTTTATCTACTTTCATAATCATCAGGAATGTCTTAGAATTAATATATGTTTTATGTTTTGGAAGAAAATGTTTACGATGTTTCAAATAAAAAGAAATAATAACAAAGAAGGTCTTCACTCAGAAGGTTAAAAAAAACACCTTTCATCAAGTTTGAGCTTTTAATGACCTTTCGTTCTCGAAATATGTATGACAGTTTAACTTTTCTCTTAAAAAATGTAGTTTTTTTCTCTAAAAAGTTTCTATGTGTTGCCAAATTAAAAAAAGTTTAAGTGATGTATTTAAGTGATGTTTAAGAAAGCGTTTTCCTGACTCTTAGTGATTGTTTTGGGCCATGTTTTTGTCAAAACGAAGTAGAAGGTCAGAATTCTAAGTTAAAAACTTTTTCTTTGAGTAAAATTTTAATCAAAGCAAAAGTTCAATCAAAATTTTAATGAAATTTCATTTTAAGCAAAGCAATTCTCAAAATCTGCCACACCAACCAACTTTTGAAAGCTTTTCAAATAAAAGTATGTTTAGGTTTCTTAATTTTATTTTTCTATCACAACACCGACAAAATGGCAACACTGAAGTTAGGAGAAAGTAGTTTAACGGATGATAAAAACAATTAGAAAAAAAATGCTGATATACAGTAATGCACAAATATTTAAAATATGTAATTTTTTATCTCTTGGACTGCACTTCCGGTTTGATTTTGGTAAATTTGACCAAGTTTTTTCAATTTTATTTCTTTAATGGTTTGTATTAATAAAACTCCGAAAAAGCACAAAAACTTTAAAAAAAACTAATTTATCTCTTTAAAATGATCACACTAATTTTTTTTTTTAGTTTGGCTAAAAGTAAACAAAATCCTTTTATTAATGTTTTTGATGTTGCTTTGCGGCCATATACCATTTCAGTACAATTTCTAATTGGTATCGAAACCTTGAAACAAGCGGCAAAAATTCAATTTTCCTTTTGGTTATAGACTTGAATTTTTCAAAAACAATGAGAAATGCTGAGAAAAAAATTACCTTTAAATGTGCTGTTTTTCAATATTATTGTTTTACGACCACGTTTTTGAGCAGTTTTGAATAGAACTCACACTTTAAGAACAATTTACTTTCCAACTGGCACTGAAATCTTGTACAATCGGACACTCAAATCGAATGTTTTACAGTATCAGCAGCAAAAACTTTATTGATTTGAAACCAATATGTTTTTTACAAAACACATGAAAAATGAAATTTGTTCAAATTAAATCAAATCTTTTGTTACACCTGCTGTATTACACCGAAGCGTGTAACGAGTTGGTGGGGCCAATCTCCGCGTCATTGCGCCCGCACAACACAGCTCCTTTTGAAGAAACGTTGCAGCGATGCGAGCCGTTGACAACATTGTTTCTGGTTTGACGGGCCTGAAATTTGTATCTCAGACCTTTCGCTCCAGAAACGAACGCGTTACCGTTCGACCTTATTAGATTTGATTTGAAATTTATCAATTAATATTAACAAGTTCAGAATAAACCAAACAAAAATTCAATATTAAACTTGTTCAAATCTTTTTTTTAATTCTGCATGCTTTGCAGATTGGCCTTTTATGTCATTTTACAATGTGGTTTATGCTTTTTTGCAGCTACTGAGTAGCAAGTAGCAAAAGGTATTTTACGCATACTACTGAAGGCTATAATGATGTAATGGAAATATAGTGAAAATGAAAGTCAATCAAAAGTCATTACATTTGCCCTTCAGTGCTCAGTGCTTAACCCTATATCTACCGGGCTATTTTTCACCCTATTCGTACCGGAAAGGGGGGGGGACAAATTTGCTGATGTAATGACGTAATGATGATGCAGTGCATTTATCAGTAAATAAACTATTTTATTCCAGCCAAAGATAAGCTTCGACAATGAATATACAGTACAATGAATAGAATAAGCGCGTTGATAAGCATGCATTGCGCTCAAAACTGCATAAAACTCCTTAGGTGCTTCTGACAAAGACAAAAATGACGTCACTTTCGGTTGTCCGGCTGACCCCAAAGTTTCTGAAAATGTGTGTTATTAAATTTGATTCAAAGTCAAGGTGCATCAAAGCAAATTTTTTTTAAGTTTAGGAGCTATATTAAAATAACTAAGAGGGGGGAAAATTTGCCCCCCTCCCCTCGGTACAAATAGGGTTAAGAATTGATATAGTTAAGGGTATGCTATTCTTTCAAAAGAGATTTAACACGCAATAGTAAATTTACCAAGATGATTAAAGAACTTTCTTAGTCAGTTTGAAACCTAGAAGCACGAAGCGAATCTTGAAATTAATCTTTTTAAAACAAATTTAAACTTTAAAATTTTGGGTGTAGTTAGACTTTCTAGTCAAGTTTATGTTGACGTCATTCTTTGAATTTGGATATTAGATTGGCAATGCTGCTACTTATGGTGCATTACCTTTCTCCATGATGAAAATACTATACGTACTAGCGAATTCTGAGATATTTTGGGTTAATGGTTTTATCAGTATTACGGTATGTGCGTGAGCATAATTTACACGGGTGGAGATGAAACAATTAGAGCTTGATAGTTAAAAGATTGCATTTTCATTGTCTTCATTGTTGCAAAAACTTTCGATATCACTTGCAGCATAAGAATCAATAACTTGATCGTTGCACTCGCTAACGCGGCGGATGACATATTTTGAAAAAGACAAATGGCAACATCTTGCGTATAATAGATTGTTATTGATGCAGCCAGTTCGTTTCGAAGTGATAAAGCTAGGAGGCAGTTCTCTACAAGAATCTAAACATAAAAAGCAGTTAATCTTAACTTTATTTGCAGCAGTAAAAATTGACAAGTATTTTACAGGTTATCAATATTATACATGAATAAAATCTTTCGCCAGAATTACTGAAGCAGAATACGAGCCTCAATTTTGCCAGCATGTAGAGCACATTAAAGCTATGTTGTAAAATGGAGCTCAAATTCGCTGTCATATAAACTCAAAAGCAGTGTTGCCAGACGGTGTACCTAAATCTGCCAAGTTTCATTGGAAAAGACGGTGAAGCTCAGCAGCTCAGAGATTGTTTCACCACAATACAGTATTTGACGTAACTTCTGAAAACTTGATTGCTAAGCTTTTTTTGCTAAGCCTCCTCCCTTTATTTAGGTCTACTTCTAGAATATTTTTTGTTAAGCTTCCTTTCTTGAGCAGGTTTCACCAAAATTATTCTAAGGATGTGGTTACAGGTAAGGTATTCCTTCCAAGCAATATACCAATACAACAGCACAAATTAATGCTACAACAAGAACTGTTCAGACGTTGATCTAATCACTACATTTTTTATCTAAATTATAACTGACATTTTTATGGGTAGAGAAATTTCAAACAACTCCGAACAAACTTTTTGCATGGGTTTCAAACCAAGCTTTTGACATACTGATACCAGTGTGACTCTATAACTTATAGTTCTGATAGCCATAATTTTGAAGTAGAAAAGCGAAACCGGTTTGAAAAACTGAAATTTTTTGCGGATTTAGGCTATGGACCAAAAATAAGGTTTTTGCCTTAAAGAGTCTAATGATGAAACATCAAAAAATCCGCAACAAAATAGTTAACTACGCTTTAAAAACAGTGCTGTCCCGACGAAAAACAGACATAATATGAAACTTTAATTATGTATTTTAATCGCATTCATGAAAGCGTTGCTTCGTTCTATTGATTTACTTTGACGAACCTTTTATTGCACTGGGTTGGGGAGAGTAATGGGCATTTTTGCTCTTACTCTCGTTTTCTATTTTTTTGTTATAAATCTGCTCATAAAATAGCTTTTTACTTTGAACCAACTTAACTTTAAGAAAAACTTCATTAAAAATAACAATTGAAAATTTGAAGCCTTTGGATATACAGGAACTATCCCAATTTTGAGATTTCCTGAAGTCACTTTCTCAAATCTGAACATTTTTGGTCTATATTTAAATGACGTCACAAAACGTTTTTGACTCACGCTTGCCAAATTTAGCGCTCCCATGACTTCTGGTTTTGGAGTTAGATAAATCAGCCATTTTTACTCCCTTCCCCAGTGTAAAATGCGTTGGCCAAATACCCCAAGTAAAATAGGGTTAAAGCTTGAATAAATAAAGTTTTTATATAATGAATAGATATTAGTCGCAGCGGAGCAGTTTGCACAATTGTAAAATAAATGAACTTCTGGGTATTTTTCATTAATTTGTAATCAATTTAGGAGCCTATTTCTATCACAAAAAATTCATTTAATTTTTTGAAAGAAATTTTTTGTAGACGTTTTCCGTTTCTACAGTAGAATGAAGTACTATATTCAACTTACAGCAACTTCCTGGCACAACTGAAAAATCATCAATAGCAAAATCACCGCTCCAACCATTTCCCACTCTAGCTTCGATACGAAAAACAACGTGCTAAAAAGACATAAGATTAAGAAAAATGCAATGCATATTCAACAATTTTTTGACTCATCAGTATTGTTAGCCCGCCTTCTTCGTTGGAATAAAGGTATCTTCTAGTGAGAACTCCAAATTAGTAGATGCTTTAACAGCTTTAAATTAATTTGCAAATTTTGATCTATTTTTTAAGAACATGGTGAAACATTGATTGTGTTCATAAAACCAGTCAAAAATTCATAAAAACAACTAAATTTATTCAAAATTTTATTAAAATAATCAAGTAATTAAATAAATTTTGGTTTTGGTTTCACAGTACCATGGCCACTTTCTTATTTAAATCGATTCAGTTTTTTATTCAAATAATTAAGTCGATTTTATTATTTTATCATTTTCTGTAAAATTTTTTAATAATTCTGGTAGTTTTTATAAATTTTTGACTGGTTTTGTGAACGCACTTAATGTTTCATCATTTACGAACAGTCTCTATTAAATCGTAATCTTCTACTTTGTCGCTCTTGGTTTGATTCTTTAGTGGTCTCCAGTAACACTTTTCCAAAATTATTATGCGATTTATTTTATCGCATAACTATTAGAAGCTAATAGTTAACTCCATCAAAAATCTATGTATCATTAAATACCTCTGCTTCTTGATTTTCGTTGTGATATCTTAGTGTTGCCTGATCCCAAAAATCTGATCGATAAACTGATAGACCCCATCGTCGCATAATTCTTTGTCTAGTATTTCCGTTTTTCAAAGTTTCTTTGTATTTTAGCGTAAAATTCCCAAATGTTTCCTAAAAACTTGACGATTAGTTGTTCAATTCCGACCGAGATGTGACTGGGTAATGCTTTTGGTTTAGATGTGCTGAGAACGAAAAGCCTTAAAAAGTTGTTCAGCTCCGTGCATGATTGACCCGAGTATACTTATGACTGCAGGTTTGGTCGTTCTTATAGCCACCTAACTGCTAGTGGAACTTAATATCATGTAGCAATTGACCAAAAATTACGTCAAGTTTTTACAACTAAATTAAATAGAACCGCATTTACGCTCAGTATAGTACATTACCCCTAAAAAATAAAATTTCCATTGAATGCAGTATTCAGCTATTGGCATGGGATACGTTTCAATAATAGCGACGTCGTGAGGTTTTCTTGGCTCACTTGCTTCTATATACATGTAATGCCCTGAAACATACGTGCACAATATTACTTTATGATGTTATTGCTATAATTCTAAGTAAAATGCATTAATGTTAAAACAGAATCATTCTATTAAATCAGGTTTATTTTCAGTTTCTGAAAAAGAAAGATTGGCAGTCTTTTGCCCCAAAATTTTTTGTTAGCTTTGGTGTTTAACAGTTTAGTCAAACTATCCGAGATGAGTTTTGCAGTTAAATAATTTACCTTTGGAAGCTGAGGGGGGTTATTGCCGATGCTGGATTGCAAGCTATTTTAAAACTGAGAGAACACCATTTATTCTCGCCTTTTTTCGGTTGATTGGTTTCGTTTAGAGTATCCTTGAGCTCGATCCCTCAAAAGGAAATATCACCCTATATTTAAAGGTTTGGTAACCCTACGAATTTTATTTTCAATATCATAGCCAATCAATAAAGATAAGGCAAATGTAATGATTTGTCGCGCAGTAAGACTATAGTGGCAGTCATAAAAATTGATTAAAATTTTGACAGCAGGAAGTTGCAAACAAAACCTTATGATTATCAACTCAAACAACCAAATTAAATGTCAAAAAGAATTATTTACTAATTTAGGCAAGAATATTGAGGTTCCTATATTTTTCTAGTGAAATACGCCGTTGTTAGATTTTATTTTTATAATGACACGTCATCGACCAAACCATTTGAGCCTCCGGAAGAACTGGAAGAGCAAAATAGTTTGTGTGAAGCGTTCATTTGAACCAAATTGCTATTGATTTAGCAGAAATTTTTTATGCTGATTTTAAATCTTTTATAAGATAATACTCAAATTTCCTGAGAAATGAAATTCCAGACCTTGAGTCCCTAATGTTTAATGCACCTTTGCAATTTGTTAGTTCGGTAGCGTGAAATATGAAAATTAGAGTTAACATTGAATTGTCTCGTTACTCGGCTCGAATGTTCAACAGTTTTACAAAAGTAATTGCGAAACAAATTTGTTTTTTTTGGTTAAACGTATAACAATGAACAAATTGAGCGATTTCCTACTTTTAATAAATCATCAATTCGCAAAATCTTAAATTGAATATAATGATACGGATTTACTTCATTTCGGTAATGGCATCTAGCGACCACTCTATTGCTTGATTCTGTAAGGGTTTTAATCTGTTAATAGGTGGAATAAGTGGCTCCCCAGATTGTTGTATTGTAACGAATGCAATAGAGCATAGTGAAGCTGCAGCATAAAGTTTTGAGGATAAAAGCGCTTTAAATTGGATATTATTCTAACTAAGCGAGCCACCTTTCCCTCCACCTATTTAATATGCTGCTTAAAATTGAGATCGTTATCGATCGCAACTCCTAAATACTTAGCGCTATCAACAACATTCACCGGAAATCCATTATCTGTCAAGTGACGATGAGGAATTGGTACTTTAGTTTTTTTCGGGGGAATAATTAAGAAACTGGTTACAACATATACTATTACGGTTACAACATATAATAAGAAACTGGTTGCAACATCAGTGAAACATCAACATTTACGACAATCAACTATTATTCTTAGCTAGAGTAAAAAGGCAGCTAAAAACAAAACATAAAAAATGTCACTTAGTAACGTTCACAAGTTTAAACTTTTGTTTGGGGTCTTACGTATTTCGTTAGTTGTGCCTCACGTTTACAATGTTTGAATTTAAAATTATTGTAATAAGTCAGAAATGCTTGAAAGTGTATCTTTCTTAATTAAAAATTGCTGCTCATTCCCCCCAAACAAAAAAAAATAAATAAACAAAGTTTGGAAGGCATTTACTGGCGATTGCTTGGGGTCAAATTGCGTTGGTCAAATACCCCCACGTAAAATAGGGTTAATAGATAGTAAAATTTTTAAAGGATTTATGTGAAAAACTATTCGTCTCTATTCTTTCTTTTTAAAAATGCAAAGTGAATTACTGCGCAATCAGGTATAAATATAAAAATGTTCTTAAATCGAGAGAAAAATTAGCAATACTATGAGATTTGTATGTCTGTGTTCAATTACCGTCCCCGAAAGTGTTATCCTCAATTGGTCCAGTTCCAAAAGACGGAGTGGCTCCACTTCGACGAGTCCAGTCAAAATCGTCATCAGTCCGTTGCTTCCATCCACATATAACGTCGTTTCGAACACTTTCTGGCAAGACGTAAGGACCCAAATCATACGATGAGTTTGTTAAAAAGACTTGCTGTTGATTTATCGTTGAACTTCGATTCTCGAAAGAGCAAACTGAAAAAATATTAAAGGAAAAACGATAAAAAGTACAAAGTCTCATAGGCACAATCAAAGTTTTAATTAACCAAATTTAATCTCGCTTTATACATTCTTTGATGATCCTAATTGAATGATCTTAGTTTAATCATTCCTGCTGATTTAACCATCACTTTAATTAAGTTTTTGCTTAATTTGCTTGGATAAAACGCTTTATGATGATTATTTTTGGTTGGTGACTTCAAGAAAAGAGCTAGTTATAGTGAGAAGAAGAAAAAAATTTGCGCAACAAAAAGGAAAAAAAAAACTTGGAAATAAGGAAAAATTGTTTTTGCATTATTTTGTTTTGCAGATCTGCGTTCTTATGGTCGAATTGAGGCTTTTAAGAACATGTCATAAACGTTTTTAATGCTGCAACTTACGTGGCATTCCTGGAAAAACTATTTCTTCATTGGACGTTGTTCTCGTGGTTGCAGTTAAAACGTCTGAAAAAAGACTGTGCTGGAAATAAGTTAGTATAGCTTGGCTTGCCAAAATTAACATTGCTATTGCTCTTACCACTGAAATTTTTCAAAACATGTACTTAGTAGATGTTTTACAGTATAAATAACGAATTTTCGCCGAAGTTTGGTGGTGCTGATAGCAAAAGATTATAAAAATATGAATGAAAAAAAATGTTTATGTATTATTTGTCAGAAACTGAATATAAAAATATACGCTATGCTTACGGCAATACTGTGTAAACCACTAAAGTCAGCATTTAAAAATAACTTAGCGGGCAGCCAGATACTTAAACCTATTTTATACGGGCTATTTAACCGACGCATTTTACCCGGATAGGGGAATGCCTCCTATGTAACTCCTAAACCAAAGATCATGGAAACAGCAATTTTGGCAGCTAGATTGGCTTTAAATAAATGTTTTTGGAAAAATTAATTTAAAATTGATGACGACATTGTAGTGATGTCATGACCAATTTTTGCAAAAATGACATTATTTTTGTGATGCCGTCATATGCAATTCAAATTTCGCTCATGGATTTGTTTTTTGGTACTTGATTCATTAAAATATCCAAATCAAGATAGTTATGTAACAAAATATATTATGACGTCGTTTTAGATACTTATGGACCAAACAATGCTTAGATTTTGGAGAGTGATTATGGCTAAACTCAAAATTGCAAAATTTGCCATTACCTTAGCAACTTCAAATTTTCAGAAGCTATTTAAAAAAATTGACTCAAAGTCAAGTCAGTTTGAATAAAAAAACTGTTTTTCGAAGGGATTTATCACGAAAAAGCCAAAAAGAGAGGCAAAAATTTTCCCTCCAAAATATATTTTTTAATAAATTTTGCGAATGAATGTCGCTTGGGTTTAAAGAGACGAAATTTTTAGATTTAACCAACCCAACATTCTCCATGTGATTTGTATAAGAATTCAGCGCATCAAAGATTTTTATAAAGTACATTGTACTAAATCATTATTTTGTTGTAGGTAACAAAAAGACGTCCATTCCGAAGATATTGTTTACTGATAAATCATATTTTACTCCAATATGTTCTTGAAATGCCAAATCATTTCCTAGAAAAGAAAGCGAAACAAGAAGGCTAACTGCACGGTAGCTGCTTACCATTTCCACATTCACGATCATGCAGTTGAATATCATCAATGGCTATGTCGCCGCTGGGTCCATTTCCAATGCTTCCCTCAATCACAACTTTTATGTACTTTTCAGAATCATCAAAATTGTTCTGAAAATCATTAAAGCGATTTAGTCATTGCTTACTTATAGCAAAAGAATGAAAAATCTGGATTTTTTGCTGGCTTTATAGTTTAACTTTTAACAAATATCGCATTTCTGTTACAAATATTTTAGTACCGGTAACGACAATTTCATAAATTTTAGCGTTTTTATATAAAAATGTTGAAAACAATTGCAAGAAAATAATCAAATTAATTGATTGATAGTACAAGAATAAAAAGGAAAAAAACACGTTACAAAACGCAGTGACTCAAAAAAATTCACTTAACTTGAAACCATTTGTTGGCCCACATAAGTCAAATTCAAGCTCAACGTATAGTAGCAGCTTCTTCACAATAATAAAAATAATAATCTACTCTACTTTATAACTTAGAGTAAAATCATTCGAAGACTAAAAAATTTAAAAATTGAAAAAAAAATTGACTGAAAACACGTTTACGAAAGATCTGCAAACAGAACTCTGTCGGCAATAGCTCCGTTGATAGATGGTGGGGTTAGTGATTGAAAGATCGCTCAATTCTAGTTCGATTCCCGAATCGGAACGATGTCATTGCGTCCTTGGAAAAGACTCTTAACACTTACTTTCTATAGAGGCCAAGCTGTCTACCCGTTGTGATGGCCCAGCCTCACGAAGTACTTGCAAGCAGAACCAAAAAAAGGATGATTGGGGTTGGTTTGATTATGACTGGCGCAGAATGTCTGGTTTCTGCACACAAGCAAACGAGCTCGTCAGAAGGGTTTAAAATTAAAAGAGGACGCTCTATTTGAATAAGCTACCCTTTTAAAAAATCAGAAGACGAAACAAGCTTTAGGGGTTTTCAGTTAGCGGATTTGGATTTTTAATTTTATGTTCTGTAAATGATTGTAAGCATAAGCTTCAAAAAGCTATTAAGCACTATTAGAAAGCAGTGTCTTGTATTGCAATATGCAGCAGTTTAAAACTTACTTTTTTTGCGTAGCTGTTGGAAATTTCTTCGAATAGATTGATTTCTAACTTATTCCAACCAAATCCCTGATTGCCCGTTATTTCCTCTATTACTTGCTTTTCTCCATTAAAATTGTAATATTTGTATATCTAAAAAACATTATCCAAAACTGTTTATAAAAGACAAAAAATAGCAATAGCATGACTTCGGCATTGATATATTCATGCCACAAACGTTGCGGCATATTTTACTGGATTGCCGAAGCCGTCAGGCTACATATCAACAATAGAAATAAAGATTGAGCCAGTGATCTGAAAAAATGCGCCATAGATTTTCTATAGTTAGTTTTATTCCGGTTATTTTAGGTCAGTCTGAAGCAAAAATTAATTCGACGCATCCATATAAGCTGTAAAAGAATCTTGAAAAAATGGATTTGTCAAAACGCTTACGGCCCGGTCTGCACTGGCCGTAAAATTGAGAGCATACAAGCGTATTCTTAGTTTATTTTATCTTAATTACTGTGCAACTTGTGAGACTATGCAATACGTATCGAATTTTTGTTTAAAATGATCAACATATACGCTCGTAAGCTTATAAGTTTACACACAGTGTATCGGGCCGAACTTTTTTTTGACGTAAATATTACCCTATAATATTACCTTTCAATTTTACTGCTATACTACCATGTTGCTCATAATATACTGATTTTTGTTCGAAAGCAAAAGCATTCCGTTAAAATATACGTATTCAACTTAAAAATAAATCAACATTCAAATGAAGCACAATCCTGTAATTTATAATTGGAAAAATTTAATCTTTTTTTTTTAACAATGTTATCTTCAGAGATTTTTATCAACTTATTATTTTGTGTTGTAAAAAAGGATAAGCAATTATTTAAGTACTGTATTTTCATGACGACAGTTGTTTTTGTTTTGGAAACAAAATACAATTAATCTATCGCATCAAATAGCAAATAAATATCATTCTTACAGTAAGTTTTCCGATGTTTCTTCCGTTCATGTTATACCACATACTAAAGCAGTGAGGTTCGTAAGTTATCCATTTTGTTTCGATTTGAGCAAAGTCGCCATTTTTTCTTGGTGCAGACGCTTCGGTATACATGTAATATCCTGCATAATGCAAAGTAAATTCTGAAGAGTTCTTTGGTTCGAAATTTCATAAAAATCTTCTATTGTTGCTTGTTTTGTACAAAATCAATTCTTGTTGTTGCTAGTTACATAAGATGTATTTACGCACATTAATATTTTGCGGTTATTAGCTTATACTTTTTAAAATACAAGTACGCACCAATTTAACGACAAAATAATTTGGGTGTTAAATAACAGTTAAAAAGTTAAAAAACTTTTGTAATAAAATAAAGCAAATTTAAGTACGAATTTGAATTATAAAACAAGAAAAAAAAGTACAATTTGTTTTAGGCGTCGAATTTGGTTAATGGACACTATTCCCATTTATGCAATATTATGTCCAGTTTCCAGTAGTCTAAATAAGCTAATAAATAAGCTTATGCTTATTTAGACTACAGCAACATAAATTTATTTTAATCGTTTTGCGTGCTTCTGGCCTAAAGGCTACCAGCTCGGAAGCCTAGGGAAGAGCCACCAGAACGGCGACTACTTAAAAGAAGCATTGCGAAAAAATTGTCTTCCCACAGGAATCGAACCTGCAGCCTTTGGATTTCCGGTCCACTGCTCTACCACTTGAGCTAGAGAAGACGCCTCCTCGCATGCTTAATTTTGGCTATTTAAACCCAGCAACTTGCTTGTTATATGATTGTAGTAATAAGTCAATTAAGATGTTCTTTGACGTTTGCAGGCCAGAGTTTTAATATTTTAATCGTTTTGCGTGCTTCTGGCCTAAAGGCTACAAGCTCGGAAGCCTAGGGAAGAGCCACCAGAACGGCGACTACTTAAAAGAAGCATTGCGAAAAAATTGTCTTCCCACAGGAATCGAACCTGCAGCCTTTGGATAACTGGTCCACTGCTCTACCACTTGAGCTAGAGAAGACGCCTCCTCGCAAGCTTAATTTTGGCTATTTAAACCCAGCAACTTGCTTGTTATATGACAATTTTTTCGCAATGCTTCTTTTAAGTAGTCGCCGTTCTGGTGGCTCTTCCCTAGGCTTCCGAGCTGGTAGCCTTTAGGCCAGAAGCACGCAAAACGATTAAAATATTAAAACTCTGGCCTGCAAACGTCAAAGAACATCTTAATTGACTTATTACTACGAACATAAATTTACCTGTTGTACTTGTCGTATGGTCTCTTCGAGGTCCGGTTCTCCTGGATGGTGTATTCCTGTTTCTGCGTGTCCAATCAAATGTATCAGACGTTAATTGATGAAAATATTCGTTGCATTCGCCAGCTTCAAAGCCGCAACTAAATTCTAACAAAATAGACACTATTGACAGATTTGTTGCAACAAAAAGTTTTATCCACTGTTTTCGATTCCAAGGATGCAACGTGATGACGGCTGTTATTTTTCTATTAGATGACGCCAGCAGCTCGATTGGAACTGTTACTTCTCTTAACAACCTTCAGCATAACATCAGCGGCTGTCAGCAAAACTAATTGTTGCATATTAGCTATAAGCTAAAGAGAAACTTACTTGCAGAAAGCCTTGAAGCAAAACCTTGCTCCTAATTCGGATTACTAAAGCAATTTATCTTTTATTGCATTTATAATTATATTTTCCGCAAAATAACAGTATAAAATATCAAATGAAATTTTTCTTTAAACGGTTACTGAACTACTTAATTAGGTACAGTATATTGATTGAGTCTTGATGGTGGTCTCCTTCAAAAAATTAGGCTTATATTGTTTAATTGTTAAGTGGACACATTGCTATCTGTCAATGTTGCGCAGACACTCCTGCATTTTTTTGTTACAGTAAGTTTAGCGACTGGTAATAAGATAGCAAAAGTTTATAGCAATAGCATATCGCCTGTCAGCAAAAAAAAACTTGCTGATCAGTGATCGAGTTGATGAAGCGTCTGCTAATGAAACGGTAGACTCGGGTTTGATTCCTGGACGAGTCAAACCAAAGGCTAGAAAACTTGGCATTTAGAGCTTCCTTGCTTGAGGTTTAGCAGTAAAAACGAACAGTGTAAAGCCTCCATCGTGTGTGGTAGACATATGGGTAGGTGTCAATGTGACTTGAATACTAAAAGGTTACCTTGCTGTCTCAATGTCAAGGCAACTTAGTAAATAAACTAATAGGAATAATTGCAATTTTGGAAGTGACATTTATTAGAGAAATTTATGGATTATTATTCCTTATTTAAAATTATGAAAGTAGGCTATGTATGAATAGTAACTACTTGCCTTTATAAGTTTCCAAAGGATATGAAACATTGCATTCTCCAGGAGTTATTTCAATGTCGTCAAGAGCAATATCAGAAAAATTACGATCAGCGAATGTTTGCCAATAAAACTGCATGTACTGTGACAAAACAATTAAAAAAAATTGATAAATTAAATAACAAAACTTTAAAATAATAATAGCATAGTAGCAGTATTGGAAGCACCAGTAAATATCAAAGGCAAACAAAACATGTAATCGGAAAAATTGTTTCGAAGATTGGTTGTGTACTACAAAACAAACTATGCTATGCTTCAAAATTAAAAACTGAACATTAATTTAATAAAATATTATTTAGTGTTTATACGTTAATTACTGTACAATAAAGCAAAAGATGCTATGCTTTAAGATTTGGTAATATACCTCAGTACTATACATTAACTTCTTATATTGAATTACGCGCATATCTATCTTTTTCTCACTGTCACTTAAATCTATGCATAAAGAGTGCTATTGCATTGCATTTTCATTTCAAGGAAGCAAGCAAAGTAACTGTTTATAGTATGAAAAGATATCTTACTTGAACGCTTGATTCAGCAGAATAGATTATTGTTTGTGTATGCCATTGGTTTCCTTGATTTCGCATTTTTCCAAAGATAGGACGGTGTTTTCCGAATTCTTCATTTTTTCTCTTTTCGTAAGCGTAAACACGTAATGCGCCTCCATACTGATTTTTTGTTGTCACTGGAATTTTGTTCACAATAAAGGGTGTTGAATCTCTATATGTTCTATCCGAATTTCCAAACATGTGGTAGCTAAATTTGATGCAAAATTGATTTTCGTTTCTAAACCAGGGTGTACGAATAATCGCTTCAGTAAAATCGTCATCCGCAGTTTTGTGATAGATGTAGAATCCTGAAATTAAACATTTTACTTGTCAACTGTATAAAAGTGTGATATTTTAGAACTTAATAAGATTTTCGAGGTTCTTGATAGTATTCCCTTTTGGATAAAATTGAATTGTAATTGCATTTTTGTAGAAAACAAAACAGCATTAAACTTTATTTTCATTGGACGTTTTTAATAAATGTAAAATTTATCATTATTAACAGTCTTTTTTGAATAGATTGATAAACTGATGATAAACTACGTAGCAGTAGTTCAATAAGTCGCGCGAAATGGAATTTTAATATTTTGCTGTTTTTCACAAAGATTGGCAAAATTATCACTTTTTAGTGTATGAATTGCTATCCTCACAACTAATTGATTGATTTATGTTTTTCTAGTTGCAAAATTAATCAATGCAATTGATTTAATAATACAAATTGCTTTAACTAACATTTAGCCACGCTATTAATTTAATTATTAATAGTTTAAGATTACTTAACTGCTTTGATATATTTAGTGACGATGTTTTGATGCTCAAGAAATCATGCTTACCTTCTCCGGTTGTGTGATCTGTTGACGGTCCTGTCATGTTGTTTAGTGTTGGTCCACTGTTCAAAATGTAATCAGCATTTTCCACCACATCTTGGGACATTCCGCATAACCCCGAATCAAAATTGCATTTGAATTCGTCAACAAAGTCGGTGATTACTGGTAGGGGTTCCAAAGATGGCTGTGGTGTTGGCGAAATGCCCATGGTAGACACTAAAGTAAACAAATACTACTGCACAAAAATTATTTAGATACAAGCAGCAAGAAAAAAAAATAGAAAATTTATATAAAATGAAAAAGTAAAGTTGTCCGATTTTCCAAAATGTTTACGTAAGCTAGAAAATATAACACTTAAGCGTATTATTGAAACCATATGAATTTACTTTTGATGAATTTTACATACAGCAATTTACTATGATAATTTAATGGAAGACAAAGAAGCATAAAAAAGTAAACAAAATTGTTCTACAAAAAAATTTGCAGTATGGTCTTGTTACTTAGTTTTTAATACTATTTGAAACTGAATATGCCTGTTAATCAAGAACTTAATTTCTGTAATTAGTGTATTTAGCCTTTATATATTAACCTTTATTTTACTTTACACATTTCAAAATAAGAACTATAAGCGTGGCTACGTAATGTACTTAAAACTTTTGCACCTAGAATTTCAAATTATATTTTTGCCCTCCATAAAATTTGTTGGTTTTACTTAAAGACAATTCCAGCTTAAAATAATTTATTTGCATGTTTGGTTGCATCCACCTTGCAATCCTACCTTCTCTAAAAGTTGCTTCAAATCCTTTGAATGGTTCGCTGTGACTGACTGCACTTCTGAAGATGACAAACAGCTGATTGCCGGTGCTGGTAATTGTTACGTTTGATCCCTGCTGGCAAAACGTACCGAAAGGAGAAGCTGTTGCATTAGGACCATCGTGGACAAAAATCGTATCAGCTTCGCACAAAGGTGTTTCTAAACAAACAAAATCTTTGAGGTAATCAATATGTATTACTCAATCTTTTTGGATGAGGTTTTAAAGTGGTGTTAACCAAATAAATTTTGCTTTCATTTAAAGTTTTTTTTGTTAAAAAAAGGGGGTTGAAATTTTCCGAATTCTGAGGTTTGCCAAAGTCACTTTCTGGAATCTTAGCATTTTTTTGCCCATTTTAACTTGAAAGAGTTTTCAAGTCATAAATATTTTGCTCGTCTTTGTCCCAAAAAATTTTGACTAATTTTCAGACTAACTTTACCAAATTTGAGTATTTTACCACCATCCGTTATCGAGATGCAATAACTTAGATTTCCCCTTTAAAAGGTTTTTTCCCTAAAAAGGTTTGTCCGAGTTGCCAATTAAAAGAAAAATTTTAAAATGTTACTGCAAGTTCCTAATTCTTATTAACTGTTTTGCGGCAGATTTTTGTAAAGATTAAGTCAAGGGTCAGAATAGTAAATTAACTGCTTTTCATAGTTAATCTACCGTCACAATACAAGTAAAAAGCAACAACTGAAGTACTGTAAGAAAAAAATTGTTAATTTTGAACTGTAAAATTTTTTAAATGAAAAAACATTTGAAGTTCAAATTTGGCGGGATGCATTTTTGGCTCATCCTAACATTTTGGTCAACAATGAAAAACTTGACTTAAATGCCCTTTTAAATAATGTGATGAGACGTTTTTATGATGTAACCATTTTGACTAATGCAATAAATTTATCATTCAGCATCAAAAAACAATTTTATGTACGTAACTTGAACTGCCTATGACGTCATTTAAAAATTGCAATTTGCATAATATTTTGAAAATGGATCTAACGTCACTATGATGATGCCGTCAACTCAAAATCATCTAAAAAACAGCTTGCCGAATTTGATGTTTCTATGAATTTTCGTTTAGGAGTTTCCTATGTAAAGTGAGTCGGAAAGAATAGCCCGTGTAAAATTGAGTTAAATGTTTCTACCTTCAATATCGATGTTGTGAAACGTTACTTCAACAAACATTCCAGGTTGAACGGTGATATTCCAAGTGCAGTGGGAGTTGTCTGGATAAACATCTGGATAATTTGGTGTTTGGAATGATCCGCTTGCTTCGTTGACAAAATCTCGTCCACATCTTGTCCAAGTACCCGGAGCTAAAGCGATACCAATTGAAATGTCTGGCCATAAGCTACTTCACGACTATATGCTTACCAAAATTGGGTTTCAAAGATAGTTTCAAAATTGTTTTCAATACCAAATGTAAAAAACCAACGCATTTGTATTAAAGAATGTTCTAGGGGAAGTGGGATAAGTTGGTCAAGAGGAAAAGTAAGCCCTTACCTTTTTCTTGAAAATTAGCAGTCCAATATACGTGCTTTCGCACCACCAATCACGTCGTTTCAACCAATTACCACGATAAGTCAAATAAGTGTCTTGTAAGCACAGTCAAGTTCAAGTCAAATTAAATCAAATATTTTCTAATATTCGCTGTATTACTCCAGAGCGTGTAACGAGTTTGCCGGGCCATCTCCGCGTTTTTGCGACGGTGCAAAACGGCTCCTTTCGAAAAAATGACGCTGACTCACTCACTTGTATTTCTGCGCCAAGAAGCGTAACTTACGTCATTAGTTAATTTGGAATTGGCAAATCGCAATAATAGCAAATCAATCAAATAAAATTTTCATTTACCGGTTCCAATAGCTCCAAAAACATTACAAAATTTTCTACGTAGCTCGATGGCGTTAAAGACTTTGACTTTGCTCTAATACTAATACAGAACGATATTATTTATTTTGCAGATGCTGCACCAATACTTACCACAATCGTAATAGTATTTCAGATCTTCAATGTCGTAGGCAGACAATTGCTCTCGCTGTCCTATTTTAGGTTCAGGCTGTCTTCTGGGAAGAACCTGCAATATTTTACAAAAAATTCATTTAATTTCAACTGTGTAGCAGGCTAGCAGCAGTTGGCCAGTTTATAATTTGATGAATAACGTTTGCGAAAAAAGTAAGCCATAAAAATTTAAGTTTGCATTAACGCGGCCATACGTCATTTTATTTTCAATAAACTAAATTAACATACACTGTAGTTTAAAATCAAAATTTTCAGATTACCAAATTACCTGAAAAACTGTCAAAGGTTTGTATGCTGCACCCACATGCTTGCTTTCATGCAATATGCTTCGGTAATCATAAGGAGTATAGTTTATGGTGTTCGCCAATCTTTCAATTATTTGTGATACTCGATAATTTACACCTGAAATATTATTATGCATCATTAGCAGTAAAACAGAAGCCGTTTTTTCATAATATTGACAAATGTTCTTTATCAAGTTAACTTTTTCTTGACGGATTCAAGTTTACTTCCATTTGCAAGCAGCTGCACCTCTGCACAGTGATTCATACAGAATAAACTAACAATTATTCTACTGGTGATTAAAATCAAACGTAGTTTAATTTTTGTGGATCTCCTCCTTCAAGACGGTAGCACTTTTGAAATAACCTTTACAAAAAAATTCTTATTTTTATAGAGACCATCTGAAAATAATTATTGCTGCGAGTTTGCACTGTACAAGCACTGTGAAGTTTTGTTTTTGATGTCGTCTTAATTCTAATGCATGTGAAAGAAACAAATATTGCCAAATTCCAACAAAACTCTATAAATAAATTAGTTAAAAAAACACTATACATTTTTCGCAATTGAAACAATTTAGAACATCTCAGTTGTTTCTTTGCTGCAATTTCTTAAACATTTTAACTGTAACATTGGAAGCTAATGGCAGTAATGGGAAACTGTGTACTAATAACGCCCGATGCGTCATCCAATAAATATTTTTGTAATTTTCTTCAAAAGTGAAAAAAGCTTAAAATTTTTATTTTTTTAATTCACTTAAATATGTTTTATTGTTTCTAAGCCGAAGTTCGGCTTCAGACATTGTTGATTAGCATGACATAAAACGTCAGCATTGGATGTTTTTAAAGATTTCAATGTTTTGTCAGCGATTACCTCGAGATTCATTCTCGTCTATTATCCTGATGTATTTGTCGCGATCACTTCTTCTTGATTCATGGAGGAATCCAAGTGCATGAAGAAACTCGTGAAGAGTGGATCCTTTCGAAATGCAGTTGACACCATCAAAAACTCCAAGAGAAATTGGAATATTATCTAGATAACTGATTCTCCCACTGAAAGAGGAACACCTAAATTACACAAATAATTAAAATCATTAAAATTGCCGTATTTTAACACTATTCCGGGGAAGCAGATATAAGCCCTTACTTAGTTTTTTCGCGTTAAATCTCTTCAGCAACTTGCTTTTTTTTTCAAAATAACTTGACTTCAAAGAAAATTTATTAAAAAATAACTCCTGAAAAGTTGAAGTTGCTAACGCAAAATAAAGTTTACCAATATTGAGTTTTGCCGAAGTCAGTTTTCAAAATATGATTAACTTTTTTTGACCAATATTTGACTTAAATGACGTCTTATAGCGTTTTTAAAACGCAAATACTTTGACTAAGGCATTTTACGATTCAGTATCAAAAAACAAATCTATGTACAAAATTTGAGCCCCGGCAATGTCATCGAAAAAATGACATTATTTTTCGAAAATATAGCTTTGACGTTACTATGATGAGACCATCAAATTAAAGCTTATTTTTTAAAAAAACTTTTGTTGAACACAACCCGGATGAAAAATTTAGTGTTTTCATAACTTTTGGTTTAGGAGTTAAGTTGGAGGCCCCTACCCCGCGGTGCTAGTTTCGATTGTTAAATGAGTAAAAATAGAGTTGAAACTTGTGAAAGTCGTGTAAAAAAAATCGTATCAGACTGTTCTGATCAACTAAATGAGTAATCAAAATCATCGCTTCAAAAAAAAAAAAAAAAAGAATAGAAAGATCAGACTGATCTTATCATAAAAGGATCATATTGACCTTGTTAGAGAAAGAATCATGCTGACCTTTTCAGAAAAAAACATCAAACTGATCTGGTTAGAATGCACGTGATAAAATTCTATAATAGATGAACCAACACCAATATAGTCAGGAATGTGGAAGTAGAAGCGGCGTTCTTTTTTTTTTTTAAGACAAAAGTGAAATCGCGAAAGATGAACAGCTTTCACTTATATTGGTTAGTTGAACCAAAATCTGTAACCGCACACGAAAAGCATCCCGAAGATGGGGATTTTGCCCTCATTGCCTAAAGTGGCGTAGGCGCAGGGCTTTTCTTCGCAAAATCGTAGTTTAGCGCTTGCTCTAATCGCATGATATTTTACCCTTCAGTGCGAATAATATCTAGAAACTTTTTTTCAGTTGTTTTCGTGACAAATCGAATACAAGAGTGATTGCTAATTTCATCCAAACCAGATCTGATTATTTCCTTTTCTTCCTCACCTAAAAGAAAAGATTTTGTTAGTTTTGCTGAAAGAAACTGAAAGCAACAATCTTCAATTTAAGCACGCCATTGAAAGTTCAGTTTCACTTTTAGCTTATAGTTGATTCGCAAAAAAAATCGTCATACGAGTACTATAATATTAAAATAGTAATTCTTCAAGAATTTAAACTTACGGCTCATTTTGGTTTTAATTTTATGTATACATACATAACCAATAATATACTAATTTTATGTATATTCATTGATTTTAATTTTCAGCGTAAGTTTTTTGTTTGACAACTTGCATTCAATTTTTTCAAATTCTTTGTTTAGTCTGCATCAGTTTTTATCAAGACTAACAGCTATAAATTGTCTTTCAACATGAACGTTATTACAACTTCTTTGACTATTACGTTTTTTTGTGTGTATTTTTGATTAGTGGTGCAACAATATTTCTGTATACAGGTAAAATAATATTTTATTTTGATCCGCTCAGTTGCTACTTAAAATTCACTCCGAAAGCAGGAGAAATAGGCAAGAACCAGTTTCCTGGCTTGACTGGACTACAGCGAGTAAACTTACCTGAGTGAGTTTGTACTCAAGAGGCGGATTTTATCAGTTTAATAATGGTCAAAGTCAAGTTTTGATAAATGATGAACTTTAACTTTCGAAAGTGGTTAAGTTATTTGCATTAGATAGGAAATCTTAACACTTATTCAGTTGATGTACCCGTATAATGCAGTTGCTTGTTTGTTGCAGAGAATTAATGTGCCCAATGAACATATTAATGTGCCAATGATCGTTTTAACAGTAGACCAACGGTTGCACATTAACTAGGGTAAAGCAAATTCCCCTACATTATTTTTATGTATGCTTAAAATTCAAACCAAAATGAGCCGCATTATAAATCGGTTGATTTAATTTCTCTGCATTTATATTTTACGCAAAATTTGTTTCTTGTTTTTAATTTATTTGCATGAAGAATTGGAAATGACGTACGTTATTGCTAAATATATGTAGCTTGCAATTCATACCATTACTGGCTTCATGTAGACACATATACGGCAAACAGAATATGAGTAAAACTTTGACTGGGATATGCGGTAAAATTATTTCTATTTAGTAAAGCTTATTGATTTCCACTTGGCAAGAGATGCTTGGGGCGCCATCATAAACGGACTAAAATAATACACTAAGATTTTTAAAGCCTCTGGCTAGCTGCAACGCGAAAAGCACAATTTGAATGTTTATTCATCAAGCGCAATGCAACTTTTGAATGTTGTTTTTTTATCAAGCCAAAGAGAAACCAGAATAAATTTTGCTCTAAAATTCCGAAATAAAACGCCAATACTTTGTTTTGAATACTTGAGGAAGTTAAAAGCAATTTATTTTTAAAAAATGGATGGTATATGCAATCGTGGCAAAATTAGACTACATCGAAAAATGGAGTCAAGTAATAAAATCAAGCTATTTTGAATGGAAACCTACGAAAGCGAAGTAAAATTAATTATCGAAAGATATTATATGCATTAATTCACAAACTAATTTCCGTAAAGACTCACAAAAAAAAGAAAAAAATTATCAATACAAATAAAGCTTAAGACAACTTCTACATTTGTATAAACGTTGCGAAAGTTGCTCTTCTCAATTCTCTGCCGTCGGTTTGTAAATGCGTAAACCTGCGTGACTTATTTTGTCTAGTATCTTCTGTGCACTTACTGTGTTCATTCTGTTCATATACCGCAAATTTATAGGGGACTCGAACAAGCCCGTCAGAGCTTTTCGGCCATTTTGGCGAGTATGCATTTCGAAACTGCAAAATAAACCAAGTTAGCAAAGAAAAAAAAAGAAAAAATACGATAAAAACGATCACTTGATTGGCTATTGCATAAATTCCATTGAATAAGTTTGTTGCTCTACACCAAATTACTCGGTGTAGTCATGTGCATGACTTCTATGCAAGTCAATTTACTCATAATATTAAAAAAAGGGGGCAATAATAAAGACTATTTTATCCCGGATCTTTTTCAAATAAAGTTGTCTTCTGATTGAAAACAAAACAATAATAATGCTGCATTATTGATGATTAATTTTAGTGGTGCACTATTGCTTTTAATGCTAAAATTTTTGCAGGAGCTTCGCCTTCTCATCTACTAAATGCGATTTAAAGCAAACGGGTTTGGTAACATGTTTCAAGGCGTTAAACGCGGGCATTGAAGTTGGAAGTTTGTCTGATTGTTGTTTTCTTTTTTCTGAGAAAATTTCGAAATATCTCACGACTAACTTCATCAAATTTGAGCTTTCTACGACTTTCTGTTGCCAAGATACGACAGTTTAGATTTCCTCTTAAAAATTATTTTCCTCCTTAGAATATTTGTCAGGTTTGCTAACTGCAAACAAGATTTTGAAAAGTTACAGCATGTTCTCAACTTTCAACAAATGTTTTGCAGCAGTATTATTGTTAGAACAAAGCAAAGGGTAAGAATTGTACATTAGCTGTCTTTCGAGGAAATGTAGGCCAACTTTGCAAAAGTTAATCTGCAGTCACAATACTGACAAAATGTCTACACTAAAGTAAGCGGAAAATTGTTAACGTTCAACTATTACTAGTATCTTGAAAACAGCAATTATGATGTAGAAAGTTCAAATTTGGTAAAGATGCATTTGAAACTTTTTCAACATTTTAATCAACAGTAGAAAGGTTGACTTGAATGCTCTCTCAAAGTAATTACAAATAATTTCAAGATTAGCACTAGGCTAAAAAACTTGATTGATAACTGTACCAGCAAAGTTCAAAAAATATATTTTTCGAAATACTGTAATTTAATTCTACATCTAATTTAAGTAATAGCAATAAACAGCAAGTTTAAATTCATTTTAATGATTTATTTGCAATCAAAAATTTAGTTGCAATTAATAAATTGTTTTACACCTAGTGACTCGGAACTTTGCTTGACTTTGCTTTTCATTTTTTCCAGTTAGTCTGATGTTAACAAAGTTAGAATCTAACTACTACCTGAAAAGGCCTGATGAAAGTTAAATACGTTTGTATCTTTGAATGTGAGTAAATTATCAGAATAACTTTAGTCTTATTTATTGCTGTTATTTCATCAAAGAAAATTTCCGCTTTACCGAAACTGCACCTAATTCACTACGAAAATCTGTATAATTTAGTTAACTTCAAGAATTTGACACCTGACCATTTTCTTTAAGCTTCAGAGCTCAGTTATCTTTTTGACCGAATTATCCTGAACAAAACAGTCATAAAAGAAATTTTTTAATTTAAAATGAGTGGAAGTAACAACGGCTCTCTATGCAAGGCTCAAGATAGCACGATTTCACTCAATACAAGACTTTTTCAGATGAGCTATCAAAAGCATGAATCAAAACGAGTAAAAAAGCAATTTTTTTTATATAAAATTTCAGTTAGTTATTACACCATGCCGAAGTGAAAAAATAGGACGCCTAACCAAAACAGCAAAAATTCGGAAAGACAACTACCAAAGCTCCAAAAGGTGTAAACTTTTCATTTGCTGGAGTCCTAAAAAAATAATATGCAAATGAAGCGCTAAACTAATGCAAAAATAAAGAGTTGAAATTAAAATTAACACTTGAGACTGAGTAAGATTACTGCCTCTCTGGTCTTTTTCGACTGAAGTGATGTTTGTGATCCTTTAGTTTGTGGCTGATCCCATCTATTCTTGATGAATTTTAGACCTTTACACTACAGTAAATAACTATGGTTAAGTTAGATTATTGTGCCTATTATGTTTTTATGATATTAATACGCAATTCAATAATTCTTTAAGTTGTCGTAGTGATTGGTAGTATTAATGCCCAAACTATTTTAGATATTTTGAAAAAAAATTTTTTCATAAATTTGTGCAAAAGGTTTAATTTGTGGCATTATTTGGGTAGAGAATTATGAAAACCACCAAGCAGGCTCGCGCTCAAGCTCTCATGGTTTAAACGCAGTTTGAAATCTCTATCCCCAAATCCCCGAATGTACTTAAAGTTATTGTTATAGCGATATTCATTTTTATGAAATTTGGAGATTTCTATGAAATCGTTGATACACTTTCATACAAATTTATCAACACACGTGCATGCTACTTTAATGATGTTTTCTATACTTTAACTCTACTACACAGTAAGTTACAGCGGGCTTCGTTATAGTTTTGCTCTAATACGTAACATCTTGTAGGATGTTTCCCGAACATATTTGTGCCTTGCCACAGCCCACGGCATCTTAATAAATGGTCACCCACATACATTTGTGTTTTTCTCCAGCTCTATGGAATAGGATTATTGATAAAGCTTAGCCAAAACCTGGTACAGTAGCGAACTAAGTTGATTTATTTTTAATGTAGATTATTTTTATATTATAGAAACATTTTAGCACAATCGTATACTTTTAAGGTTTTTTCTCGTTTTAAGCACTCATTGTATTCTTGAGTGTAATAAGCTGGTTTTCAAAAAATGTATCTACTGTAATTGGTAATTGTCGACTATATACTACACAATTAATATTAACGTTGTCATTTACTTACAGGACTCAGCTTGAGGTCTCCATCGTATAAATTTTTCAAGTTTGCTCCTGAAAAAAATATATATGAGTGATATGAGAATTACGTAGTACTTTCGCCGACCTTGAAAGGTAAATTTAGCTTTAATATAGTATTCAAAATGCTTAAATGTTCATGAAATTATTAAATTACTGGAGCATTATTTCCAAGACAACTTCATAATAATACTATCAACGCAATACCCAACGGTACGTTTTGAAATTGAAATTTTTGAAATGTTTGAAATTGCTAAGATTATGATTAATAACCTACCAAATAATTTTGATTCATATTTTGCTTATACAACGAATGTTTCAGCCCTTCTTACTCGCCAAACTTCCAACATTAACATTTTTTTGACCCAATTTAGAAGTTAGCGATGTCACTACTCATTACTGTACAATGCATTAGACCAACAATATGGAATAAACTGAAAAAGCTTGACGTTCTTCGTGGCCGATTACCGGGAAGTCAAAACGACTTCTTAGGCAGTTAAGCAGCCATATCATCCAACAACTCAGTATGGAATAATTTTCCATTAGAAATTTAAAATATCTTCTTTTCTGAGATTCAAAGAGCTATTAAAAAAGCATCTACTACAGAAATATAAACTCGATTAAATTTCTGTTTATACCGTAGTTGGTTGTTTTGTTTATGGCACAACTTATTTATGTACTGCATAATGATTTATTAACCGTATTATCTCATATACTCGATTAATATTGGTTCTAAGTCATTCCATTACACTATAAGCCTATTATTATTGAAATTGTTTTTTGTAGTTTGTTTACAAGTACGTATTGAAATTGTTGAATTTAGCATGCCTATAATTTTATTGCTATGCATGTTACTTTGTTTTTATCCTAATTTATTTTCTTGCTTTGGATTGTATACCCATTAATTCAACACCAAAATCGACTAACAAATTTTTTTACATATAATATTGACTCGGCTACTGCTTCACTTAAACATTACGGTTCATTCACAGCTGACCGTTGCCCAACTATCATTTATTGTAATATAGCTATTGTGCATTTTTGTGTTTGTGTTTTGAGCAACAAAAAAATAAATTCTGTTTTGTTCTGTACTTATGGTTATGGTTTTTTGTAAATATATAGTGAGAATCAAAGGCAAAAGTTAGACAACTCGATTAAATTGCAACATTATCTTCAATAAGCACAACAAACTTACGCCGGTTAACTTCAAAAATGTCTACAGTTTTGCTTCCTTGTCCAGATACAGCAGCATTGCCTAAAAATAATTTTCAAAACAATTGTAAATTTTGAAGGAACAATAAAACGTTTTTGTAAAAGAGCCGTTTTTAAGGGTTATATCTTTTACGCAGTTGTTGTTTTAAATATTGCAGAAGTTTTAAATCTTGAATTTAAACTCTATTCAAGTTATTATTAAAGACATGTAGTGAAACTCATGAAATTGTTTATTTTTTAACTTCTTCTTATTAAAAAACATTGGTTTCAATCTTTATCTCAATTGAACGCGATTTTATAGACTAAAAGTCAATTGAGCTAAAGTTGACAAATGGTTTATGGTCCACTTTTGGTACTGACTATAAGACCAATAACTATTGTAATTAATTTTCAAGTTTAGTACTCCTCTTTTTGAAGAATTGTACCCAGTAGCAAAGCTACACGTTGAAAAGACGATTTCCATCAAGGTTTTCGTAAATAAGTAGATATATTGTTTATCACAGTGACGATTACCGCAGTATTTACACATTAAAACTTAAAAACCTGTAAAATCTAACAGTGTCTATTTCACCCTAAATGGGATCTTCAATGGTAAATCCTATTCCAATGGAATCGTGAATTTGGATAAGATTTGACCCTGATGAAAAGACTGCTGAGTTTTACTTTTGAGCTTTTAATTTTTTTCTTTTATAATACTATGGTAATTTGCTGTGATATTTTTTTTACCTCTTCATCATTGAGCACGTTTTGAAACCCTGTTATTAAATACAGACTTGGTAAATTGCACATATGAGAAAGTCAGTCAATAGAGCAAATATAATTATCTGTTTTCAGGCTTTCTTGATCAAAAGTTTACCTGCGTATTGTATTGCTTATTGAGATGTTATTTTTACCAAAACTTAAGATTGTTATGCTGTAACATTTTTTTTTTCAATTTAGATATAAGATAAAAAATTAGCTAATAAAATTCAAGTTTTGAAATCAAAAATTTAAATACAATTCAATAATAAAAGCCTAATATTTAAAACGAAAGCTAATATTACTTACATAGACCAAAAAAAATTAAAGCAAACACATGCACTGGTTTCGTCATATTGCTTAAAAACAGAACTTGCATTTAATAAAATTTAAACCAAAAAAAATTAAAGCAGTTTATAATAGCTGAAAAAATAAAAATTTATTAGCATATCTACAATAACAGAAATTGCAGATAATTATTACTTTTTTTGCTATGCTTTCACATACCCAACATGACTTTAGCCCCGTCTTAACTTGGCTTCAGTAGTAGACCCATGATTGCATTTTGTTACCTTTTTATTTATTTTTTATATTTTTGAGTAAATTATAAAAGTAAAAAACTTAACTCAAGGCAAAAATAAAGATTGTCTAAAAATTACGCCTTACTTCACTAAACATCATTAATTACGGTATAAAAAAACTTCAATTAAAATAGGCCCATTTTCAAAAAAGAGAATTCACATTATTATTGTGTCTTGCTATTTTACATTCAGAGTTTTTAACAAAATAAGTCGTATTATAATAAAGTGACAGGCTTGGTATGAATCTGAAAGTTTACTACAGTAAATCAAAAATCTTTTACATGAAAGCAATCGAAATTTATTTATTATATATATTTATATATATATATATATATATATATATATATCAAATTCAGTTAAGGGGGTTCAGGACAAGAGCACTTGGGACATTGTTTCACAAAATGAATAATGATTTAATGACAATTGATAATGAATGGATTTGAGCCGTCGCGACGCGTTTCGTCCTTGCTCAAGGGACTCTTCAGGCTACAAAGGTCAATTTTGTTTTCATTAGCCAAAACAAAAAATAAAATAAAAAAAATAAATTGGAATCGGCCCCCCTTACCGTTTCTAGGCTATATGTCTTCCAGTGCAATATGGCTACTCCAAAACTTTTCGCCGACAACTTACCGACCACCATTACCCAGTAGGCTACTGACTCGCTACTTGAAACCTTCAAAATCTACCACTAATCAATTCTACTACCTCTTTACCGAAATCTTACAAGCAAAGCCTACTTACTGCTAACATTGCAGGTTTGGTCTGCACAACGTTAAATTTGAAACCAATCAAAGAAACTAATACCGAATAATAGCCCATTATTGTCAAAAAATACAAAATATCGCAAAACATTACGTATAACAAACGAAAAACATAATTAATCGAAAATTAGCACTTTAAATTGAAAAATTTAAAGTGTGACTAAATTGAAAATTTGAATCATTCCAAAATTTATCCACATCTTAAAGTCAGAAAATCAAAGCGATACGGTGGTGTAAAGTGCCACCTTCAGCATACCGAGACGGAGTTGAAAACGGGCCGACTACTTTAGGCCCGGATCTGAAAATTGATTTAAACCCCAAACCAGGCCCGAAAATGGCCAAAAATTAGATTAGGTCTAAAAACTTATGCGGCTAATTGCTCTTTTAGCTGTAAATAAATTTATTTCGCTTTGATTAAATTAAACTACTTCTTGGTTGTGATACAATCATAAATTGTGATCTAAAAATTGAAGTGATGCTTGAATCAAGTCTTAGAAAGTTCATTTGATCATAGGTTTTAAAAGCATCTAAAACGCAAGGCACGTATCATTCCCGAATTAAGCCCAAAATTTTGTCAACCTTAAGCCCGAAACTGGCCTGAACCTCGGCCCCGACTTAAAATTAAGTCCCGAATTTTTGTAAGCTTACGTTTTTACGTCAAGTGTAGTAAACCAAGCTTTAAGCTTATTTGAAAAATTAAAACTAAAATTTAAACAATACTAAAATAAAATCATTGATCGCATTATCAGCAAAACAAAAGTATATTTTCTCCACAAAAGATTGAAATTCGTAGCATTAATTCATTCATACGCAATAGTTAGATTATGGCAACGTTTTCTTGACCAGGCAATCTTAAACCCCAAGTGCTCCATCTTTTGATGCAAACTCGTTATATATAGCGGCAATTATGAAAAAAAAATTTTTCCACGTATCTTGACCTGACTTCCGGTTGTTGCATTACGGTATAAAAAAAGAGTGAAATGTGCAAAAGTTTACTAGTGCAGCATTTGAAAATGCTCAAATTTGCACTTTTTTTGTAGTAATGGCTTTTAAGCAGCGACAATATTTGCAATGAAAGTATCTTCACAAAAATTAATCATTGTTATTATACGAGAATATTTTAGCCAATTCGTTTGGTATCACGGAAGGAAATTCAATGAAAATCTATTCGAATTCCATTATTCACATTGTGTTTTGCTGAACAAAACAAAAATTAAAGCATCATTATTATATGCATCAACAACTTTAGAATGTAAATAAGAAGTTTATTTAAGGAAGATTTACACAAAATGCAGTGAAGCATATCTCGATGATTTTTTTTATAATTAGCTCTACGCCACTAAATCGAACTGCACTTAGCTTTACTTCAAAGTACTACCCCATCACTATAAAATAGAAAATTCTTCGGCAGCTTCGTTTACTGCGATTTCGTGTAAAACCAGCGTTTAGACTTTTTAAAACAAATGCTAAGGTTTTTCTTTGCGATACGGGATTGCACATTTAAGGATGTTGCAATAACAAAAACAAAATTTATTTAGCATATACGCCAGAGTTGTAAGTCGGGCGGGCTTTTCGGGTCGGGTTCGGGCTGGGTTCGGGCCGGGTTCGGGTTGGGTTCGGGCCTAAAATTGATACAAATTTCGGGCTTGATTCGGGCCTGAGACGTACTTTTTGTCTTCGGTGCACAAAAAAAAAATCAAAATAATTTGGCAACATCGCTAAATTTTTCAAAGCTAACTTAACTTTCGTATTTGTTTTTTTTTTGGGGCATGATTCGGGCTTCAAATTAGTTTTCAGCTTCGGGCTTCTATTTTTAGGTTCGGGCCGGATTCTGGCCTGAACTAGTCGACCCGTTTACAACTCTGATATACGCCACTGTGAAGTAGACCTATTATAATTTAAAATAATTATTTTATTTTCAAAATGATTGGTTTCTTTTAAAATTTACATTTTATCATTCTTCACCGTTATTTTGTTTTTTGTGAATTACATAGCGTGAGGGTTTAGAAAAATTCTTGAAAAAAATTCAAAAAAATACAAGCATTCTGTAAGTTCTTAAATTATAAAATTTTGACTTGTGACGGTAACCTGCTTTTTTATGACTGTAAATCACTCAGTAATAGTTACAAAAGAAAGCAGTAAAATCTACATAAAAACGCTAAGTTTAAAAATGGATTAATTTACATTTATAGCCTGTGTTTCTATTGTAGTTCATCTTGGTTTAACTATTTCACGAGATATTTGAAAACAATTAAAAAGTTACCAATAACATGAAAAAAGGAATAATTATATTATGATTTTTTTTTTACCTATAAAATGCACTTGCAATTTTAATTTTGATAAATTTGATCGAACTTTTCCTCCGTCAATACATTTTTGCAAAATGTAATCAAAATTATTGAAAAACCTTAATTTATCAAAATAATTATGCTAATTCAATTTTTTTCACTTCGACTAAAACTGAAAAACGTCTTACAATTACAATAAAATAACATTTTTAGTGTTACTTGACAATTACGGTTGCTTTACCATAATTGCACATTTTCTTAGCATCGAAACCTCAAAATAAGCGACCAAAAGTACCGATTTTTTTCTAATTAAGTAAAATGCACGTTTTCCGTTTACCAACGATCATTGGGATTTCCTCGTTTAACTATGAAGTTGCTTTGCAAAACTAATAGAAAATTTCAAAAAACTTGCCACAAAAAATACGAAAGTAAAGCTATGTAAAGTTTAAGTCTATCAAAATTCCGCGACAAAATCACCGGTTTCATTACGTCAAAGCTGTAATTTTGACATAAATTATAAATTACCCAGTAGTCAAGTGGAATGAAGCTCAGCTTTAAAAACTGTAGATTCAATTTCAGTTCGGTTCAAACCAAAAATCATAAAACTTACTACCAGTATTCGCTGCTTCTTGCTTGCTGTTTGGAATCGAAAGGGCTTTCTGGGAACGCCTACGCCGTGTGGGAAGGCAGATAAGTATAGGTGCAAATTTGGATCAAAAATTGAAAAGCCTCTTTGCTGTTCCGTGCAAATGCATATTGCTTTCTATAGTTTTCAGTTTATCTTTGTAAATGATTCGACTAAACGGCATAAATTTTGTAATGCACCCAGTTTTTATTTTGGCGCTTCTGTGGATTAGTTCCATCAAGTTTACTGGTATACGTTTATTAGTTTACAACAAAAGTTGATGTTTGCATTCAAGCGTTTATGTCACAATTTACTGATTAGTAAGTTGTTACTGTAAATGTTTCCCACACCAAGTGATTCATGAATAAAAGAAATGCTAAAAACTGTCGCTGTTGGGCAAAGAAAAAAATCAAGAAAGATCAAAATAAAATGCGAAACTAAGAAACAATTTGCTCTAATTAGTCAGAAAGGTTGTGAAAAAACCGCTATTGCAAAAAATTTACGCTCTTATTTTCGAAGGTGAAAGGTAACTCCAAAAACTAAATTTCGCAGCGTGTGCACGCTTCTTTAAAATTTTTTGAATTAAAAAAAAATCAGCAGCAATGATTTTAAAACCAAAATCTTTGCCCTTCTGGAATAAAATCCCACAATTAAAACCTAAATACTGTAAAATCTGAAATCGAAGTAATTTGCGTTCGTGATTGTGGCTGATTTTGCGCATAACCCTTTGTGCACGAATTCAAATCACGATCACAGATTCTTGCTATGTAAATGCCAGACTTAAATTTCCGCTGCTATAAGCCCTTAGACAAGCATCTAATGAACGGTTTCAAAACTGATGACAAATATTTTCCAACTTTCGTATTTTTGCCCATATAAAGGTAGTTATAAATAATTTGGTAAAAACCTATCCTAATCAAAATTTGCCACAAATGAATGCAAAATCCTCATACCGTTTTTGAGACAACAGGTAAAAACAAAAACCAAAATTGCTTTTGAAATAGCACATGCCTTAGGCTGACCGACCAGTTGCCAAGTAACGAGTTCATCTCTGAAACGGAAGGTTTGAGGTTCAAATCTCGGGTTGGTCAAATCGAAGGTAATGTTGTCAACTGCTTGCCATCGCTGCCACTCTTCTTTGAATGAAGCTGTGCTGCACGAGAGCGAGGACGCGAAGCTAGATTCGCAAAATTTGTTACACGCTTCCGCCAATGCCGTCGCCAGAGCAATTGAAGTGAAGGGGCACTAGCCAAAAGTGAAGGGGCACTAAAATAAACTGAACTTTTGCACACAAAAACTGATATTTTACGGCAACAAATTATTCGCTATTTTAACTATTTTTCGTTCATGTCTGAAAGAAGAGACTTAAAAGGCCGGCAGCGTTTCTTAGCTCGTTTCGTACCCGGTCCATATAATTACTTGAAAGATCTGTCCGCAGCGGTGAATGCGACCAGAAGTGCAACCAGAATTTTGCTAAGGAAGGAAAAAGCTTGAAACAAAAGTAAATTTTTTGCACAAAAATTGTCTAACTTAGACCTCGTGCTGAAGAAACTGATGCAACTCAAGCGTATTACAGAGAAGGCCGGGGGGAAGAGCTTCTAGCCGCTGGGTGATTTTTGAGATTTTGCGGCAAAAATAATGATTTTAACGCCATTTCAATCACATTTTGCACGTTTCGAAGCCAAATAAATAACTACTGTCAATTGCTAAAACTCAGAGGTCATTAAAAGAACTAACTTTTCTTGATTCTTCTGCTCCCGTTATACTTTAGGTCAAGTCCAAAAGATGTTTAAACGTTTGTATTTTGGTGTTAAATCGTTTAAATGACTTGGCTAACGGGAGCTGAAGCCCTTATAGTCCCTTCCCTCTAGTTGTGCCGCAGACTGCGACCTAAAAAAATTTTCAGTGTGCTGTAAAAAAACAAAAACAGCTGGTCTTACAAAAATTGTTTTCTCATATTGTTTCAGGGCAAAATCACTAACGAAGTACCCGCACTGGTAACGATTCTGTAGGCTTAAATCTCTCTTCCGCGACCCATCCGTAAAGGCGTGTTGATAAGATGGATTATTGCTTCGCATTTATGCACAGCGCTTGGTTGGCAGCAATTTCGCAAAGAATCGAGGAAAACTTTTAAACGAGAATTATGTTTGAACGTTATTATTCCCTTTTCCAGTATTTTCCAGTATTAAACAATCGTCTTGCCGTTACGTGATGTTCCAAAAAGGCATTTTGAGTAAACCGAAATGGGGGGGCACAAGCAGTCGTTGCACGGCCCCCTCTTGGCCCCGGTGGCGACGGCACTGGGTTCCGCGTAATACATCGAGTATAATGAAGAAAGAGATGTCTTAGACTGTAAATCAAGATATCCTACGCTGTTAAAAAATGCCTCCTCTGCAAAATAAGTGGGTTTTCGGTCCAAAAGCATGTGAAGACCAAAAAAAAAACAAAAAATAGTTCTCCGCAAAATCATCGGATTTTTGTTCCAAATGAGGATAAGGTTTAAACAAAGTGAAAAAAGAAAAGGTATTTACCACAAATAGGTGGAGTTATGGTTACACATCATAATATGGAGTCACACCAAAATGGTGACACCCGGGGTGGGCCGCCCAGCCCCTATCGACGCCACTGTATAGCCCATCACCAAAATGGAAAAGTTTTAATGCCTGTTATTTAAAAAATATTACAGTAAGTGTAATGACGATATCAAACATTACGTCGGTATTAATCGTACAATAGTCCGTTTCACAAAGCACGTAGAAATTTTCACAAATATCATAACATAAATTTAGTATCTCTACAGACTGGTTTATCCGTTTTCATAATCATCAGGGGCATCCTTTTCAAAAATATAGATATGTACTTATAGTGTTATGTTTTTGAAGAAACTGCTTAATTAGGATGTTTTAAATAAAAAGTAGTAATAACAAGCACCGTTTTCACTCGGAAGGTTTTGAAAAAACTTTCTTCATCAAGCTAGACCTTTCAATGACCTTTCGTTCTTAAAATATAACAGTGTAACTTTTCGCTTTAAAAAATTAAGTTTTTCTCTGAATAGTTCTGCGTGTTGCCAATCCAAAATAAAATCAAACTGATGTATAATGCATTTTCCTGACTCTCAGTGATTGTTTTGGACAATCTTTTTGTCAAAACAAAGTAAAGGATCAGAAATGCTCAACTCAAAAAAGCCTTTTCAAGTAAAAATATGTCTAGCTTTCTAAATTTTAATATTCTTTCAGAAACACTGACAATACAGCGACATTGAAGTAAGGAGAAAGTAGTTTAAAGGGTTACAAAAACGCAATTAAAAACAAAGTGCTATTATACTGTAAAGCACAAATATAATAAAATACGATTTTTTGTCTTATGGCCTACACTTGCGGTTTTGATTTTGGTGAATTTGACCAACTTTTTTTCTACTTTATTTTAACTGTTATTGAAATACTGTAATATTCAAAAAAGCACAAAACTTCGAAAAAAAACCTAATTAATCTCTTTAAAATGATCAAGCGAATTAATTTTTTTCTAGTTTGGATAAAAATGAAAAAAGTGTTTCACTAATGCTTTTAATGTTAAATTGCGGCCATATACCATATCTGTACATTTTCTTAGTATCGAAACCTTGAAATGAGCGGCAAAAATTCAATTTCTGTCTGGTCATGTAAAATGCACGTTTTTCATCGATCTATGATCATTGGAGTTTTTCCGTTCAATGAATTTGCTTTTCGAAAGCAATAAAGAATAAGAAAAAAACTTGGCGGAAAAATCAAAAGCTAAATTAGGTAAAATTTAACTTCAAAAAAATTCCATGATAAAAACATTAAATGAATTACCTACAAAAGTCGAAATCTGAAACAATCAAAGGCCGATTAAATAAAAAGCCTTCGTTACTGAAACTATTGATTTAGACAAGTTCGATTCCTGGTCCTTTCAAACCAAAAATTATAAAAATTGGAATTCACATCCACCCTGTTAGTCGTTTAGCAATAAAACGACTCTGTAAAGCTTGCTCTTTCCCGTGTGCTACAAGCAGGTTGGTAGGTGGTAGCTTGGTTGAAGACTGCAAGACAAAAGCTTGCTTGGTTGAAGCTTTTACTAACTCCGAGTCAAGGCAATTTGATGAATACAACGATAATTACCATTACTTACCATTACCATTTTCATCAAAAGTATTGAATGAATCAAGATTTTTTTTTATGTTCAACTACATACATGCACTACTGTAGTATTATGTCAATATTTAATGCAGAAGCAGCCGCCTGCATTGGGGAAGATTGTGACTGACTTGTGGTCAACATAATAGATTTTCGCGCTGGATGTTGTTCTTTTTCAAGTTTCAGTATTGAATGTAGTATTGGGATGAAAACAATTTAAAAAAAAAAACAACATGTTTCTAGTATTTTCAAAACAAACACAATAATTTTTGAAAATTTGTTAGCGTATTGCATCTGTTGCAATAAAATTAAATGCTATATGTTAAGCGAATTAAACAGAAAATCATGTAAATTAACACATAGTATCACTGAAATTTTTCTTTGTTTTGGACAACAATAAAATACAGTTATGTTATTTATAAAAAGGTATGCAGTAAATTTCAATGTGAAACATTTCCAGCAGCTTAATTATTTATATAATGCATTTAATTAGTCTCGTGTTTATTTTTAGTTTAATGTTAAAAAAAAAACAATCAAATTGAGCAAAAGGGTTTTGCAAACAAGGCACGTGTCAATCTTTGTGGTATCTTTTTCTAAATTTTGTATTTTTGAAGTCAATTTTGGCGGGTCTTTTCCAATTACTGTGTAAGGCGGGGTATGCTTCCAAAACTACGCATATGTTGCCTTCAAATCATTGTAAAGTAAACAAAACTAATTTCAAACGAAAAAATGAATTTAAATAGTAGGCTAAATATTTAATGTTTCTTGCTGAAAGTTACGAAAAAAGTAATAAAAACGCGATATTAATTCTGCGTAAAACAATTTAAAAAATATACAAATCTATTGAACGGAAAAACTTTTATAATGCCATCGTTTTAGCTTTGGCCTATTTTATCACGATTTCAAGTCTCATAAGCGTTACAACATCAATTGGACAAAACTTTCACAAAATAAAACTGTTTTCGCCCAAAAAAAAAAACTCTATGAAGACAGAAAATAAGTAGGATGTAAAAATGTGATAGTTTTGTGAACAGCTCTGTTGAATCTTCAAATAATTTTTGGATTGTAGCGTGAATGCGTAACATTCATTGAATTACTTATAATTCAAATTATAGTGTAAATGCTCGATCATTACACTATTTAAATAAATGAAATGCTGAAACGACGATATTCAATAAAAGATTTAGGGCCGAGAAAAAAACAAAATGAAATGCAAAAAAGTACGAATTTTTGCAAATTAGATAGAAAAGTTGCGGAAACACCGTCGTTTAAAAAATCAATCAACTATTTTCTATCATTTGTAGGTAAAAAGTTACTTCCAAAGCGTAATTTCGTAGCGTGCGCACGCTTCTCGACTGCTGCCAAAACAACCAAAATCCAATTGGACTATACGTGAGGGAATTTTTTTTTCAGAAAGCACCTAGATATATATATATATATATACCGAATATACATCAAAATCACATCCAGACTTATTTTGAGCAGCAAGAGAAATTTTATCAATTACCTTATGTTGCCATTATCGAGTTTTTAAATTTTTGTAACTTGTCATTTGTTTTTGTTTGATTTTTTTAACATTCAAAAATGTTTTACTGGAAAGACTATTTAATAAGATAAGAAACTAATTTTTTAAATTCTCAAGTTAAAGACGATTGAATTTGATGCTTGTTTTTACTAATTATAAGGGTATTCAAAAATTGTAGTGTAGAAAAAAGAACAAGATCAAAAAGGAAAAAAATCTACTTTTTTATTGTTATCCAAGTTCATGTAAATTTTGAGTCAATTTATTGTTGTTTAGATTATTTTTGTGAAAGTTCCAAAATGTTCAGAAGCAACATAATAGCAAAACAAGCGTTTGTTTTTTCTTCGATTCTACTTTCTCTATGTAAGTGAAATAGATTTGGGAGAAAATGTGGCGCTGCAGAGTATTTCTCATTTTAAACGGACTTATAAGTATTAATTGGTATCTTTTTGCATTGTCCTTGTAACAAAAAATCAAACCGAGTACTGTATATCATTGTGGTAAGCAAAGTGATAAAATTCAAATCATTGTTTCAAATTTTCAAGACATGACACATCTTTGCCATTCTTTTTTGAAAAGAATATCAATGCTGATAATGCAATGTTTTTCTGAATTTAATGCAAAATGAACTGAATTCTATAAAATACAGGTCTATTTCGTTTGTGTTTTGTTTTCTGAATTGTTTTTGAATTGTGCATTTTTGATTCACAGAAACTCTAAAGTCGGTAAACTTTCTAAAAATGCTTTGAAAAAATTGCATAATTTTGAATATCATTAATTGCAATATTTTAGCAACTATACAATAACTAGTGTAGCTTTATGCAATCGATTAATCCAAAGTTCTAGATTAAGTATTGACTATTTTTAAACATGCAATACATTTTTGTTCAGTATTTTTGAAGATGATACAGTAATTCAAAAATATTCTTTCAGTAAAAACCGTTTTATCGAATCAAACTGCGATGATTCGTGAATATCAAACCAGCAAAACCGTTGACATTTTTGAAGTAAACCGGCGTAAGTTTTGTCTTGTATTTTATTTGTTTTGCACAAGCATGTTACACTGATAAGTATTTTCTGCAGCGGTCAAATACCAAAAATCATGCTTTAATTTTTTGCTATATTTAGTAATCCTTAATTGCATGCTGCATTAGCAACAATGTATAGTATTATTTTATCCTGTATTTTGTTACTCTTTTTGCATTCTGCACCAAAAATGTGCTGCAATTTCCCAGATGTATTTAAAATAAAGAAACTATAATACTGCATTACAAAAAGCTCAATTATTTTTTATTGATTGCATTGACTTGTTTCGCACATTTTCAATTCATTAATTTTTATTGATAAATGAAAAATAAATAAAAAAGCCGATGCTGTTCACAACAAAAAGAAAAAAAAGATGTGCATAACAATTTATAGTTTTTAAAAGAGTGTACAGTGCTTGTTTCATGTATATGTGAAAAGAATATTTGAATGTTATTCTTGACGCGTGTTGCAAATAACTCACAAAAGTAACTTACAAAAATAGCAGAATTTCATGAACTTGAACCTCTAAAACATAAATAGCCACGTTTGGTACGATACAAATTCTGGCTTTTATGGCAATACCAGAATAGTTTTTTTTGTATAACGTTTTCCAGTTCGCTACAGAAAATTAGGAAAAGGAGCGTAGGTTCAGAGATGAAGGCGGGTGTCTGTGAACATAGCCCTTAGACATTTTTAAGATTTTTGAATATAAGTATCTCAATTTTGAGAGTATTTTTGTTAAAATTGCTGTTTATGGACTTCACTTTTCAACAAAACTTTACTTTTAAGTGAAGCATAGAAAAATACAGTAGGGTAAAAGCAGATATTATTCAACTATTCTCACCCGTTTAGCCAAAGAAGCATGGCACATATAATTGCCACTTTTCATTACGTTATACAGACGCAGTGATGCCTTTTATGATTTTCACACATTTGTAATATGAAATTTTATTTTATTGAAGTTAGCACAACCTAAAGTGACTGTTAGTCTTTTGCAGTGGTATTCGTCCCTATTAAGTTTGGAATATTTCCTCGGTCCTCTAGCGAACCTATGAGAGCTTTCACGGCCCATCTTTTATATGGGAGTGCTTTTAATGCTACTGTATAGCCATAGTTGCTGTAGTGCGTTTTTATCCTCCTGTCTCCGGACAGCGTCAGACGCTAATTGTTGGACGATCCGCACACATTTCATTGCATTGACTACTTCGTAGTTGGAGGAATCCGCACCCGCTTGGAGTTTTCGGTGTTCCAATGTTCCTGTGAATTTCTTTAAATTCTTTTCTACTGAATTTGCTGCTTATTCAAAGCCACCTAGCAGAGACAATCATCGTAAAGCGTCTTATTCAAGGACGCAACAAGGGTGGGAGTTGAACCCAGATCATACAACCAGGGACGTCGTAAAAACGACGCTTTTACTCATTCGGCCACGCTGCCGACTGGGTATAGTATGGTATAACAGTACATTAAACTTAGAAACAATTGCAAGTAACTCAATTGTGAGCAACAAGAATTCGAAAATATTTCTGTTCTACAGTTGTGGTCAATGTGTCACTCTAAGCAAATCTAATTTCTTTTATTTTTTGTAGGTGCTAATTTGAAAAATATATACGACGGAGATATTATAATGAATCCAGTGAGTATAAATAAAATTAGTAGTGCATCCTACTAGAGGAAGCATAAAATGTTAAATTAAAAGCGGTTTTTTTATTTTGCATCTCAGAAGCACTGTAAAACTAATAATAACAAAGCAGTTGAATTGAAAAAATGTAATTGAAAATTTATTGAAACACAACTTACGTTATTGCCTGCATATACAAACGTACAAATTTTTAGCTTGTAAGCCGGCAGTGAAACGTAACGTAAAAAATATTATGATTTTTGTTGAACTAAAATTATATATATTAAAAATACGAATTGAAACATGAACTTCAAAACTTTTTTTTACGACCTCTGAGTTTATTTTGATTGCTATAATTTATAATTTTTCAGTTTCGTAATGCTGCTGTGGCACGAAAATGGCTTAAAAGCTTGGATGGACTTGTAAGAATTCCACATGAGTTTAGCACAACTTATCGTTTCGGTGTACACAGTAAGTGCAGTTTAAACCAAATAAAAAATCAACAGAATAATCGATGAACGTACGTCGCATTGCTAATTCTGCAAGAAATTTTGCCATCTCATCTTTTTCTGATGTCAAGAAATCTGGAGCCGCAGGGTTGCCAATGGTACTGAGTCAAACGGATTAAATCCGGTTTTGCGGATAAGCGGAATATGGGAACAAAGCTTAAGGCCCCTTTTTGTTACCTCAAATCGTTCTCATTTTTCAATAAAATCGATATCAAGTAGAACTTCTTTAAGTTTATTCAGCTTCAGTTTTGTTAGTTTTTGCTACATTTGTTTGCATAATTAGCCTCTAAAATTGCAATAATATATGTGCATTGCGCATTGGTTAAAGATGTTTGTATAATTTGCTAACGCCGTTTATGAAAAAGTTTCAAGAGACTGTGAAATTGGATCAATAACAGTATGCTGCAAAAATCATTCCATGGCTGGGCATTTAAAAGTTTTGACAGCAACTCAGCAAGAGCCACAGACTTTTAGAAATCAATCGTATTTTTTGTAAAATTGTTAGAGACAAACGCAGAATTTCAGTTTTTGTAAAATTAATTTCTTTTACTCTCAGGTGAAGAAGAAAAAGCCATTATCAGATCTGGGTTAGAGGAAATCAGTAATCATTCTTGCATTCGCTTTGTGCCAAGAACAACCGAGTCAAATTATCTCAGTATTCTTCGTGGCCCAGGGTAATAACGGCATTTTAATGTTTTGTTAGCTTTTATAGTATTAGACTATTAGAGGGTGTCGAAAAAAGCTTCCATCACATAGATTTTTATAAAAATACATAAAAATATCAATTATTGATCATATTATAATGATAAAAGATGCTTTTTGCTCCCCAATTAGGTTCTCATTAGTATCAAATTAATCTGAAACAAAGCAGACTATATCAGAAACATAAACAATTTTCAGTATGTGGTGGGCGACTTTAGGGAAAGGTGTCCAAACTTCACGCACCATTGACAGTCATATTGCGCAAGTAGCTTTTTTATAAAAATCTGGATAAGGCGCGACTTTGGCTGAGAAACCTCCATAATATTCAGTATTCTTAAAAACACCAGAAGCATATCAGCGATGATGACTGAAAAAGCAGGCCAAAAATTTCTTTGTTTCTTTAATTGAACAGTACAGTTTGGTGGATCGACTGTATTATTACACTTAGAAATTCTTATCTATAAAAAGCTAAATCTATCTAAAGTACATCTTTTGCAATGTCGCAATGTTTTTTATATTTTTAAACTCAATTGAAAATTGTAGTAGATACAAACCAATAAAAAAGTATTGCTGAAATTAAAAATATCATCAAAACGAAATACTAAACTGCGTATTTTGTAAAATTGCAAGAGTTTTGGAATTAACTTGTAGTTACGTGTAAATATCAATAAAAGGAAAAGAATAATCAAATTATAATATTTTTACTTTAGGAGAGCTAGCAAAACCATGAATTGTGTCTAATAAGGTTCTAAGTCGTCATTCATTTCTGAATATACAGCATAAGCCACACTTTTGTAACTAAATAAAATGTACTAAATTTCTATGACAATATCGGGATCATTCTTCTAGCGATACTACACGCATATTCTTATTTGATCTCGTTTCTGATAATACGATTAAGGTTAGGATTAGCGCTATCAAAGAGATCAAAGAAGACAAGCGATAAAGCCATTCAGTTTAAATTTTTGAATGAGTTTTTCAAGTTCAATAAATTACATAATTTCATAATTTTAATAATAGAATGCAATTTTAGATGCTTTGCCTACATTGGTAGAATCAGCTGGATAGATCCAATCTCAATTTCAATTGGAGCATTTCGCGATTTTAATTGTATATCAAAAGGATCCACCCTGCATGAATTTCTTCATGCACTCGGGTTCACACATGAATCAAAGAGAAGCGATCGTGACAAATACATCAGGATAATAGACGCAAATACATGGCGAGGTATTGACTGACAAATTATTGCAAGTTGAGAAGTAGCAAAAGTAAATTAATAAAAGCAGCAAAAAACGGCTAATTGGTCGAGCGGTAACGCGTTCGTTTCTCTAGCAGGAGGTCTGAGATTCAAATCTCTGGCCGGCCCAATCAGACATTGTGTTGCTAACAGCTCGCCACTATTGCAACATTTCTTCGAAGAAGATGTGTTGCCTGGGCGCAATGACGCAGAGATGGGTCCCGACAACTCGTTACACTCTTTGGCATAATACAGCAAGTATAATAAAAAATTTGATTGGAAACTGCAAAAAGAGTTATACTGTACACTTGTACAGTATTTGATCATGATTGTGCTCTTACAAACTATCAACCTCTAAAGGATGCCTAGTGAACTCATCTTGCTCAGATGACGACTGGAAGAAAACTTTAAATACTGCAAAAACACACTGTACTTGTTGAGGTGACGCAATGAGTTATGATGTTGAAGATTGAACAAAAATTAATGTTACGGCTGGGAGTCAGAATCCAATAGTACTTTTAAATTTATTTATAAAACTGGTTACATAACCTTACTTTTAGATGCACCTTTAACTTTTTGCATTAAAACCATAGAACTTGTATAATTTGTATACTAAGTTTATATAAATTTGTATGTAAAGAGTCAATTGCCAAAACATTGCCAATAAATGCAATCGAGAAAGCATAATATGCAAAATTTTTGAATTTCAGCAAACTATTCAATTCTAAGCATATTTGATGTTCAGCCAAAAAACAGCCAAAATTGTGCAGCCTCATTCAAGTGAGACAAAAAGAAAATCGAAACCTTATTTGGTCATCATAATTATCATGCATACAAACCATGCGCTCTATGTCTGTTAAACCTCACCAACTCAAAGAACCCTTTTTTTATCGTTTGCTAGTTTTTGGTCAGGCTGTGCATCACAATAGATAGACTGCTTGGCCCCATTGAGAATAATGTATCAGGTGTCTTTTTCAAAAACTCAACGATGCATTGCCAGTTCGAGATTTGAACCGAGAGTCAGAAACTTTTTGATCATTAATCTGAAGCTCTTCTACATTATTCGGTGACCACTGCGAGCAACACAAGTATCTCAGCAACCCGGGCAATTTTTTGTCCCAAGAATGGTTATGTGTTCGACGTACCCACTGACAATAATTTGCTTTGCTTAACCATATGTATGTTGTTTTTATTTCAGGATTTACTTCTGCTGTGTCAAGAACAATAGAAAAACCGGAGGAAACTACCAATTACACTCCATACGATTACAAAAGCATAATGCACGAGGGCAAACATGCTCACGGATTATATGATCCTTTGACTGTGTTTCAGGTAACAGTATTTTTGTTTTTGTAAGCACCAGTCAATTTTAGGTTGAGGCTGAATGTTTAAATTTTCACGAATTTTTAGCCTCAATTGTTCCTAAGCTTAATTTGTTTTTAAATTTTGTAAAAGAATGAAGTGGCACAAATACATTCCTGCTTGGCTAAAAATTCCTCTTGGTATAGATTATGATTCCCGAAATGGCCTTTAAATAAATCGACAATGGCGATACAGAAAAGGCCAAAAGGCTCTGCTGATTGCTTACAAATGCATTGTATTGGCTCGTGTTCTTAATTAATGAGGCTGGCATTGCTCCTAATTTATTTTTAAATTTTAAACAAAAATTAGCCTCGCGGGTTTATAAAATTGCTCTAACAAAATTAAAAAGTGTACTTTCGAGCCAAGTACCGGTACAACTTTTTTCAATGAGCTGTTGTGGCTACAAACAGTCAGCAACATTGTGTTCGGCGTAAAGCATACAGGTGTAACCAAAATGAACTCCAACAACTCTCTGAGGCAAACAAGATTAAATTTTTTGAGCTACTTGCATTTGGGTCTTTACTGCTACTTCAGGTATTTAGAGAAAGTTTAAGTACTTGTAAATACTTGCTAAATATTAGTCAAATATATGGATGGTACATGCAACTAAAACATAAAAGGATAAAGTGTATTACTGGCACCAGCACGACACTTCAACTAAAATACAATGGATTGGGAATTTGGGTTTTCGAAAACGTTAGCTATTTTTTTGATAAATGGTTTAATCTCTGCTGTTTATGTTAAATTTATTAGTCGCATTTTTAAGGTTATTCCCAGAAGACAGCCGGAATCTAGCATAGGACAAAGAGAGCAACTGTCTGCCTACGACATTGAAGACTTAAAATATCATTACGATTGTGGTAAGTTCTTTTAAACCGTGAACATTAATCTTTTTGGCGGCTTGTTTTCGAAAACTTTCTCCATGTGAAGGCATTAAAAAGTATATGCACACAGCATTTGAAAAGCAAATCTTGCATTGGGATTTTCATCTTCATACACGTAGTTTAGGACTTCACCCCTCGCCAAGGTTGTTTTTGCTATAACATTGAAGTTAGCGTATACAAGTATTTTGCAAAAATCCAATAAACCCTACTTGTTATAGCTTCAAAATGCAAATCTGTGGTCGAGTGGAATGTGGATAAAGTGCCCGGTGTAGTCACAGACCTATAATCTTTACATTTTTACGTAAAAATTATCTTATTGTGTCGCTAAAGCGCTCGTGCTCGGTTCTACTTGAACTATACTTAAACTGTTAAATCTTTAATCAAAAACTTTACAATATGATTATCGAGAGGAAACTATTCAAACATTTCTTACATCGCACTATTTATAGTTTCGAATTGGACAGTTATCCTTCGACTAAAATACAAATTTTAGCTTGTTTTGCCGTATGTAACTGCTATGTTTGTCTGCTGCAGCATCTTTTTGAACAACGTGACAGTAGTTGCAGCCTACTAATAGCGGGTGTTATGTCTTCTTATTTACCTCGTTTTATTTACATGTGGTGCTCGGTTGGTTTTTTCATAAAACAAGTTCAAAACTTTTAACATTATTTTGCATCCGTTTTTCCATTCGTGGGTGCTCGCTCAAGTGTAGCTATTGAAGATGTAAAATCATCTCAACGGTTTTCTTTCAGATGTCCAGCTAGCACACCACAAACAAAAACATTAAAATATCTACAGCCTGTTTCACTCTTACCGGATCTTTAGTAGTTAACTTATTCAAATAAGCGATGGTATATATAAACTTTTATAGATGAACTTCGCAATTATTAAGTTCGTACTAGTGCAAAACAACTTAAGCTGTAACTACAGCTGTTGTACTCCAAATGCTTAACGTTATTTTATTTTTGTTTGTTTTTTTCCGATTTAGCATAAAGCAAGATGGCGTAAGAACTATGGTTGGAAAAATATTAGCTTGTTCTTGGGTCAATGAAATTTGGAGTGCTGTGACTGCACCAGTTTACTTTGAGAAATTGTAGTGTGTTAATTTCTGTACGATATTATAATTTTGTACGAGCAGTACTACAGTTACTTTACGGTACAGAGCAGAAAAAATCTTTTTTGCTACTTCTTCAACGCTGATAAATTATTTAATAAATAACTGTAAATATTCTAAGACAAAACTAACTTTCTCTGAGAAAGTCGTACGGTAGTCTCATCCTTTCCTAGCTTTCAAATTTGTTGTTAAGCTCCTGGAACTTGGACAAGATGTGGACGGGATTTCGTGAACGAAGTGAGCGGATCATTTCAGACTCCCAATTATCCCGATGCTTATCCAGACAACTCTCACTGCACGTGGAGCATTACCGTTCAACCAGGAATGTTTGCTGAAGTAGCATTTCAAAGCATCGATATTCAAGGTGAAAGTCATAACTGTTTAAGTTATAGTACAGCAATCAACTACGACAGTAATGCTGTAATTTCATATAGTGTTCCACTAACTTCGTAAAGTGCTGCTAACATGACTGCCGGAAGAAAAATATAACTAAAAATATGTTTAGAATAATGAAATTTAAATTATTGTAGAAGTGTTGGTACAGTGGAATGCAGCGTTGAAGTGACAGCTTAGCGTTCCAGATACCTCTTTAAGTTTTCTAAGGGTAAAACTATATTAGAAAGCTATGAAAACACTAAAAAATTATTTTTTACCAATATTGTTTTAAAGACCTATCAGTAAATTTGCGAACGTATTCTTTCAAAATAAGTTTAAACACAAGGTTTTGCTGGGCGTTTGAGTCATAATACTGTACTTTATTTTTGAGATTTTGTTCAGAAACACCTTTGTGCGAAGCTGATGCAATCTTCGTTCACAATGGTCCTAATGCTACAGCATCTTCTTTCGGTACATTCTGCCAGCAAGGATCAAACGTAACAATTACCAGCACTGGTAATCAGTTGTTTGTCATTTTCAGAAGTGCAGTCAGTCACAGCGCGCAATTCAAAGGATTTGAAGCAACTTTCATAGAAGGTAAAATTGAATACATAATAATATTATACGTTGCAAGCAAAAAAAACTTATTTAACTCTATTTTACTCAGACTATTTGACAATACATTTTACACCAAAGGGGAAATGCTTCCCTATCAGCCTCCTAAGCCTGAGGTCATGAAAACACTAAATTTGGCATGTGGGCTGTTGTTCGCCAAAACTTTTCTGAAAAAATTATTTTGAATTGATTACATCAGCACAGTGACCGATTTTGAAAAAAATGACGTTATTAAGAATAATTTACGTATTTGCCAAATTTTTTTACGTCAAATTTTGATTTTATTCAATTGTAAGTGTGTGTAGTTTTTTTTTGATCTAAATCATAATAAGCTAAAGTGAAAATGATTATCTCACAAAAACTTTAAACATAATAAACCAAAAACTTACCAATTTTGGTGAAGTGTCTTCGTCAAACTTCAAAATTGGGAAACTTTTCTACACTTCAGCAATTTCAAATTCAACACAGTTCAAAAAACAACTTGGTTTGGAAGGGATTTATATAAAAAAAAGAGATGGGGCATTTTTGCCCCCCGTGTAAAATAGAATTAATTTTTTTGATTTGATTTAACGTTGTTCAAAATACGTGGCTAATACTGGATCAGCGTGACACATGGCCGTAATAATTATGCAATTTGCCTCTTGATTAACTTTCCTTGCTGCAAAGTTTTCTATTGTTTTTTAGCTTTGAATTAGGCCTATTCATGAGATTTAAGATAAGACCATAACAAAAATTTCCGAAGACCGCTTTATTTGTAATAGTTTTAACGTTAAAAAATAGAATTAAGAGAACTGAAGTATCTATCAGTGATATTAGCGGAAGAATAATTTAAGTATTGTTTCTTGTTTTTTGGCCTGAATTTAAAATGTGTTACGCGATGTTGTTTTTTTTTCAGTGCATCATTTTTTATTGTAACGATATTTCTTGGCTTTGAAAGTCAACGTTTTTTGTTACTAACAACCCAAACAACATTCTGATTAATTTTTTTAGTTTCTGCCATGGGTATTCCGCCAACACCACAGCCTTTTGTGCAGCCCTTACCAGTAATCACAGACTTTGTTAAAGATTTTGAATGCAACTTTGATTCGGGGCTTTGCGGAATGACTCAGGATTCAGTTGATAGTGCTGATTATATTTTGAACAGTGGAGCAACCCCTAACAGCAACACCGGACCTTCAGCAGACCATACAACTGGAGAAGGTGAGTGAAACTCTTACACCTAAACAGATATGAGTTGACTGAAGTTTTACGTCATTTTTATACTGTACTGAAAAGAAGGTATCAATAAAAGTATATTTTGACTAAAGCATTATAATGACAATATTATTCAGCGATAAAAAATAAAGCATTCTAGTAACAATTCTTTCAAAAGATTTCTATTTAGAAATAAGTTGTTGTAATGAGTGAATAACAAAAATATTCTGAGACTTTAGTATAATACTTTTGCACTAACATTGTTGCAACCACAATTCTCGTCTCAATCTATTCAATATAGATGAATTGTAATATTGAATACTCTTCAATTTGATTATTATTAGCTACAGCCAGGCCACGTTCTCCTCATTTGTGTCACAGTCATCCAGGCCCGGCGTCATGATAGCGTGACTGGGGGGGCAGAAATAAAATTTGGGTGGGCACCATAAGTTTATTTATGTGAATTCAAGAGGGGCACGGGGCACGAGAAATCAATTCCAGGGTGGATCAAACGAACAAGGTGAAGACCAAAAAAAAAGGGTCTTCAGTTTAAAAACTTTCACAAATTCTGGTTATCGTCTCAAAATTCTTGCGATTTTCCACGAATTCTTAAGTGAAGACCAAAAAAAGGTCTTCGTCCCAAAAGTTTTATGAAATCCGGTGTGAGTCCACAACAATTACGAAAATATGAGCGGTAAACACCTATTTGGGAGTCCTAAACCTCGATTTGCAATTCAGTAGTCCCGAGCCTGTTAATTTCTTCGGGGCACAGTCCTCGCTTGGGGGGCCACAATTTTCGTTTGGGGGGCACAAGCAGTCGTTTGGGGGGGCACGGCCCCGGAATGCCCCCCGGGGCGCCTGGCCTGCAGTCATCAGAGCCACAGTGTAACTGCCTTATACTCTAGTCTACTTTGTTCGATACTCCTTTTTATCTAACCAGCCGAGCTACCCGCATTTGATCAAAGCGATTTCAGCTTCCATATCACTAAAAAAAAAAAGTAGAAACGATAACACTAATTCCATAGCTTAAATCTATCATACACGTACAAAATAAAATAAATTTTGGTAGAATCAAGAGTAGGCGTAATGGTGCACAAAGTAACTTGTGCTGGTATTTACATTTAGGACTGTCATTTACGAGAAGTGTAGAGTAGACTATTTCGAAAAGCTAACGTGATTGTCTATTAAAAGACTACCAATTGAAATGCACCGTATGTCCTAAATTGTTTTGGCATGAATAAAAATTCTATTCAAAGTCACTTTTCTGATATTTTTCTGACAACTTAAGTCAGATTTTCTGATATTTTTCTGACAACTTAAGTCAGATTTTCTGATATTTTTCTTACAACTTGTGTTAGATTAAATTGAGAAGCAACGTAGTTTGATGTGCAGAGCAATATAGCTTGCAATGTGGTTTTGAGGTTTATTTCCAAACTGGTAAAACGGCGTTATGCTTTTGGAAAAGGCACTTAATGTTACTTCAGGACAAAAAAATTGTATAGCAGTTACTTTGTTTCAGCCCTGATGAAGATCTAGGCAGTGGAGCTTTTCCAAGCTAGCTAGCCTATCGAAAGTTTGGCATTTTTAATTTAAAAATTTTTAAAGTTTCTAGTGAGACATCAGCTACCAAGTGAGCTAGTAACATTAAGATCGTGTTCAACTTTTGGGTATATTTCAGGAAACTACATCTATCACAAAACTGCAGTTGGTGACGATTTTACAGAAGCAATTATTCGTACACCGTGGTTCAAAAACGACGACCAATTATGCATCAAGTTTAGCTATCACATGTACGGAAATTCAAACAAGACGTATCTTGAGAATGTGCCATTTTTTCCATGGACGAGTCCATTCCTAACCGAAAGAAGGTACGGAGGTGCATTGCGTCTCTATGCTTACGAAAAAAAAGCAAATGAGGAAACGGGCAAGCATCGCTTTCTCTTCGGAAGGCTTCGCAATCAAGGAAACAGGTGGCATACGCAGACGATTTCCTACAACCTAAATGCGAATGTTGAGGTAAGGTTTAAAATATTAAATGTCCAAATCACTCATCATTTTCAAAACTTGGGACAAACTAGAAAACTCTGGACCAACAATGAAACCTTTTTGCATTTTGAATCAACTTTTAAGGCTGTCGGCATGTAACTGAGAAACCCTAAAAACTAAGACTGATCCATCTACATTGCAAGGTTTTTTAAGGCATAATGTATTTTACTGCTTTTGTAACTATATTTTCTCGTTTAAGTACATGTTACTACTTTTCTGTCATTAAGCATTCAATGCTTTTTTGCAGTACATGCAGTTTTACTGGCAAACATTCGCTGACTTCAATTCATCTGACATTGCTCTTGACGACATTGAAATCACTCCGGGGAAATGCTATGCAATCTTTCCCCTCCAAGTACTCAGGTGTAAGTAGTGTATGGTTAGGTGCCAGTTTAATTGTCATTGTGATTGCTTTAATGGACTTAATATCTTGACTTTTAATCAGTCAATTTACTTACAGTAGCTATAAACATTAAGTAAAAATCTTAACCATTCGAATCTAAGACTGTAAATGCATGTGTCTGAGTAACTACATCAACTTAGAAAGTTCTCGATTTATGTAACTACCACCAACTAAGATATATGTAGTATTTACAAAATACCTCAATTTAGTTTATATAACTGCCACCAACCAGAAATAATTCTGTATTTCTTACAAAGTGCTGTGAGCATAAATCAATGCATTTTTTATAAATGAGCAGAAATTGAATGCAAATCGTATTGCATTATATCAATTAATGTTAAATTAAATGATAGACTTTTGTTAGTTTAATTGTTTGATGAAGCATATTGTATTTGAATTGAAAGCAACTCGGTTTATTAATAGCATTATTAATCTCATTGAAATAGAATTTCCACGAACAAATTGCAAAATAAAATAAAATCCTTTATTATATTTACTGTATTACGCCGGAGCGTGTAACGAGTTGGCGGGGTCTACCTCCACGTCATTGTGCCTGTGGGGCAACATGGCTCTTTTTGAAGAAACGTCGCAGCTGTGGCGATCCGTTAGCAACACTGTGTCCGATTGACGGTCCTGTGATCCGAACCTGAGACCTCCCGCTTCAGAGGCGAACGCGTTACCGTTCGACCAACTCTGGCCGGTACGGGGAAACAATGCAGAAAAGACGAATAAATTTGATAGATATAACATAATTTGTATAAAATTAATAATATAATATGTGAGAAACTAAACCGAAAGTTTTAGATTTTGTTTAAGTTGATTAATATTTTATTTCAAATTTTATGCCGTTTTTTTTAGGTGCTTAAAAAGTATTGTAAAGTGCTTTGGAGTATGCTTAACACATTATAGGAAATTTAATTATTTAGTGATTGCTCAACAAGATTCCTCATCATCTAGTCGAGAACTGTTTCAAGCAAATTACTGTAGTGTACATTTATATCGTAATTGCTGCTTACCTAGTTGTAGTCCACTCTGTATTTTCAATAATCAAAAAAATATCTATGCCTGCTTTGTTTTTAGAAATGGTACTGCGGCACCTTCTGCATTGATGATGAAGATTTGCTCCTTTCTGGAATACTTCCTAAGCTAGCAGATGAATAAATTTTTCATATAGCCAAACACGCTTTCGGCATTACCGCAGCCGTTTTTGCATATCCATGTTAGCGAGTCGTTTTTGAAACGTTAGTGAGTCGTTATTGAAACGTACAGTACCTAGCGAGTTGTTGCTGCATTTTGTCAATTAGTTTTTGTGTATTTTGACATATTGTGCGATATCCTACGAAGTGGTTTTGCATTGCCGACAAAAATGTACGGGAAAACTATCACTTGCCATTGTGCATAAGTACATGTCATTATTTGTTATGTTTATTTACCAAGTTTTGAATTGCTTTGACAAAAATTGTTAAATACCAGGTTTCTTATTTCATCTGCAATGATTTAAGCAACGTGGGACAGCTTATGATATCATTAACGCTCTTATTCTTCATTGCATAAATATTGTTGATTATTGTTGTACAGTTGCTATGGAAACGAATTTTGTTAAACTTCATGCTTGCAATACCAAAAGTACAAATAAAAAAAATTTAAAATTTCTATTGTATTGTTTTGGGAGAGTCATAGTACTAAAAGTAATGCAAAAAAGTCTCAATTTCATGTTATTACACGAAATTCATTAGAACTCTCTGTAATAATTGAAGCACAAAAATGCTTACAGTAATCAAAAGACTGCAAACCTTCAAGCTTCATCCAAGCTTAGCGCCATAGCGTATGGCGTTGCTTAGCGGTAAACATTAAATCTAAGAATTTCAAATTAAATAATTGTTGGTTAGTCAATGTTAAATGAAACCGATTCGAGCTGTTAGAGATCATCAGTTGTGGACAGGGGTGCCGAAACCCGGAGGGGAAGGGGGATATACCCCCCCAATAATTTTACTGTACCCCCCTCCCAGCAATTTCAGTATGGTTTTCACCTGCATCCCCTCCAATAATTTGACTCTGATGTGCATCTGAGCGCAGGTCTGTACTTGAATTCGGGGAAAGAAAATGTTCCATTTTTGGTGAAGACTTTTTTTTTTGGTCATCACTTAATTTGCTCACCTGAAAAAAATTCTTGGTAGAGGTTCATCCCCTCCAATGTTGAAAATAGGGAAAAATTGGGGTAAAATTGCAAATTATTCCCCCCAATGCTCAACAAAGATTTGCACCACTGGTTGTGGGTAGTCTGTTGGAGCTATCAGTAGATTAATCATTATCCTGGAGCCCCTTGAAAATTGATGAAACATCTATGTAGGATCATCAGTTATATGTAAAAGCTCATCAGTATATAGTCAGTTGGAGCTTATTATAGTTTTGGAAATTGTCTACAAAAGTAACTACACAGAACTGCATCAGCAAAATGCCATTTTATAAGAAGGGGCAATATTTCGATGCTTCCACTTTTTTTTATATTACTTTGGAACAAAATTAGATGAAAATTCAATTGCTCTTCATATAATTCCATTGATTTGGCGTTTGCAATTTTTCCAAAAGGTTTAAAAGATCTAAGCCATTGAGCGATAAAGCCACTCAATATTTTTGTACTGAGAAGCTAATCAAGCACCCGTATGCGAGTATAATAGGTAAATTTAAAATCAATAATGCATTCACTAATTAAATTTACTAATTTAAAACCAATATATCCCATTCCGCTATTGATTTCAAATTTTACTTGCTTCAAAATCTGTGACCACTGACCAGGAGAATGACATATCCAACCATCAATGTGAATTAGTGAAGCAGTTTGCTTTAATTGCAAATTTTGACTTCTCACCTGTTTGAAACGTAATTTTGCTACAAATTGTAAAGCCCAAAAATTTTATCCCACTTGGAAGTATCAACCTTGTACATATTTAAAAAGATAAACCTTTTCATATTTTTTACTATCATTAGGATTTTTTCTGCACTTAGACTTCGATACTAAGAAATTAAAATTCAGAAAAGTGCAAATTTGATTATGCACAAACTACCGGTAATGCAGCATATTAGGATTCATTGCATGAACTAACAATGATGATAAATAGTTATTTTTGATTACACGTAGCACTAAACTTAAAAAAGCGTGCTCAATATGAAGAAAAACAAAAAGTACTCGGGTTGCTTTTCTACAACATGTTGCTGCAGTCTGAAAAGAGTTTAGCATTATTTTACTTTCTTGTGTTGTAGTTGGGAAGTTTTATTACGATCTTTTTAAGTATGCACTATGCTAAGTGGATCAAGAAAAACATAAAAACAACACTTGAAATGCATAAGCGTAGAAAAAAGTATAAAGCTATGTATAATTCTCAAATTTTGTGCTTATCTTTACACAAAATTTAACACAGTTGCAGGAAATTTTAAAGTTGTAAAAAGAAGATCAAACAAATAACATATGTTTAAGTATTTTTATGACACATTGTCTGAATAAGTGCTAAATTGTGTCCGCTACAATCCCACCGTTACAAACAGCCAAAAATATTTTTCCAAAAGCAATTATCATCAACACTTACAAACTTCGTCTTCACGTATTTTCTTCTTTTTGTTTTTTGTAATATCGTCATCTATATAATTGTATACTTTGTGGGAGTAGAGGTCTTTCCTCTTTGAACTCTTTGTACAGTAGTAGAAACAACCAAGGAAATAGAGTTTTAATTTCGGAAACCCTAATTGAATGATCCAATGCTTAACCATGCATAAAGGAAAGTTTATAATGCCGTTCATCCTCTAATCCAAGTTTAGAGAAACATTTTTTCGTAGCTCTTCTAAGTAGCCTCTTTTTTGGTGGTTCAAAGTCTTTGTCGTTATGCCTTTCTGCTTGTTTGACGAACGCGATTTTTTGTTGACAAATGCACTTTTGTATTTTTTAACAATTTTTGTAGAATCCGATGCAGGTATCTTCATGAACTTCATTGCTAGCAAATTTTATGTTGTGGTCATTCGTTTGCTTTTTCACTGAAAAGTTAAAATTTTTACCAGCAACTGTAACAAATTTTCTGTAAAGCTGAATGAACAAAGCTTGACAAACATACACCTTTAATACTGTTCTGAAAACTCGTGTATTTTTTTTGCCACCCGCTTATACCTTTTTTATGTTTGAGACTGAGGCTTGTTGTTGTTACATTTTCATATATTTTTATGATTTTTCAGCTTTTGCTCTTAAGTTGTTTCCCAATTTTACTGGAAAATAAAGTGATACAAATTCTTTTTTGTCGTTTGAAGCTCCCGCAATTTTCACAGAAAAGCTGGCAATGAAGAAAGAAAAAGATGGTTAAAGCTTATTTTTTTCACTAATCATTATAAAACAAAGTTTTTAGACAAACAGCAATGGAAATACAGAAAAGGCCGAGAAATTTTTGTTTTTTTCTTTTAATTGTTGGCTGTGTTTGTTGTTATTTTTCCATGCCGAGGCTGGTATTGTTCTAAAATTTTGACCAAAAAAGAGCATCGAGTTTTTATAAAATTATTCTTTTAAAAAAAAGCATAGTTTTAGTGTAGTACTGTGGCTGAAATTTTGCCAAGTTGTCAAAACTGACAAACTAAATCACAAGACAGCGAAATAATGAAAACAGTTTCTAGACTTCGCCAAAATTTTGCGGAAAAGCAATCACAAGTTTTTTTTTCTTTTTTTGTGCGTAATTGGGCACGATCCTTGTATGTAAGTTTAGTGTTGAGTGCAATCGAGACTGAATTATTCACCGTTAATAGTACTAAATGCAATAAATCCTACTGCATATTTTATAGTAATTACTTCCAGTAATGCATAATTAAATTTTATCGAAGTTTTAGTGCAGACACAAACAACAAAAACAAAATATAGTCGAAAATGCATTGAAGTTTGTTTTGTAATTTGCATTTGCTGGCTGGTAATTTCAAGCGTGGTAAAATACATGGACTTTACAACTGGCAAAAAATAATTTTCACACAAGAGGAAGTCAAAATTTGCAACCAAAAAATGTTCTGAAAATAACAACACTATAGTTTCAACTTTCTAGCAAGGCTGCAGACATTGCTGAATATTGCAATACTATTATAATTTTGTATGTTTGTTGGTTTTTGTTAAAATATTTTAGTAAAAATTGTTTAGAGCGGTGAGTTAACATTAACTGCTGTGCTGATAATTACAGCATTTTTTCTGTACTTGTATCATTTTGTGTTTTGAACATTACTGGTAGCGATATGCAGTAATTATACAGTACTGCACCATTCAAAGCAATATACAAATCTTCCTAGTTTTTGTAAACGCAAAATCCTAAATTCAATTTTGAAAATCAAAATACTATGCATTTTATATAATAATTGACAGGCCCGTGGCAAAAATTAATCAACCGCACAAAACTTTGCAAAAAAATATTTTTTATCTCTAGTTCAAAACAGTGGCGCAACCACGGAGGAGGCTTCAGCCTCCTCCCTTAGCCAGGTCACTTAAAAAATGTAAACCAAAATACAGCTGTTTGAACGTAATTTGAACCTGACCTGTAAGTAAGGGGTTGAAAGGACTGGGGAATTTAAATCTTTTAAATAAATTTCTAATTTTAGCAATTTTGTTCTTTCAAATGGCTCCAAAATAATTCAAAATGTGATCCAAACGGCGTAAAAAAGGCTATCTTTTGCAGAAAAGTCACAAAAACCGCGGCGTAGCGGTTGAGCTCTTTGCCCCCAGGCCCCACCTGTGATACGTTTGAGTTGCATCAATTTGTTCATTGCGCCGCCAAGGCAAGACAGTTTTCGGACAAAAAATTTTTAAGTTTTGATTCAAGTTCCCCATTGGTAAAATTCTAGTTGCGCGCCTGGTTAAAAAAAAGTGCTAATGATTTAGATATACTGATAATAGTAAATGACTATATCGATATCTTGCGTAATGCTGTTGGAACGATTCAATTTTATGCAAGTAACAAAAATGAAAACTAGAAAGTAAGATTTAATTGACAAACAATCAGCCAAAATTGAAAAGTAGCAAAAACAGAAATAAATTTTGGCACCGAAAAACTTCCATCATATTCAATTCTCCAAAGAATTTAACTCATACATCAAAACTGTTAATTTAACCTAAATTGAGTTTTCGCCGCAAGCGATTTAAAGAGCTGACCCAAGCGAAATGAAACGAATGATGAAAGACCGTGTCGGGTGGCGACTTCATCTCAAAGCTACTGCTGCCCCAGCAACCCTCGCAAAAAATCGGGAGATGAAAGAAGACAGAGAATAAGGGTTTGCACCGACTATTAAGCAACGCTTCGACACTATGAAGTTAAACCACGATGAAACTCAAAACTCTTGCAATATTTTGCTGTAGTATTTTTTGTTTCAATTGTATCGGTAGTAAGACAGTTATAACACGCTAGATTTCGAATAATAAAGCAACGGAAAAATTGAGACTCCCTATTTTGCTGCGTAGTTTTGGTAAGTGTCGCAAAAAATGACCTCATAATTCAAGTTAATTTATCAATTCAACATTGCAGGTGTATAGTTTATTAGAATGTATTTCCAGAGCACTTGAAACATATTTCCAAAGCACTTGAAATATTAGCATTGAACAATAATATATCTAAAGCCATGGTACCGAAAAGAATCACAACAAGTCCCCAAAAAAATTGCTGAAATCATTGCAATGCAGGTGTAACTACTCGAATAATCCTATATGAATAATCCCAAAATATTTTTGCTAGTATGCGATTTAAGAATATACTTTTTTTATCGGTGGTACGTTTTAGATTACATTTTGTTTTTGTTTTGGTTCTAAAACTGGTCATATCAAAAGTAGATTGAAGACTACTAATGCAGTACAATATATCCAAAGTCAGCAAAAACTTTTTTGGATGTGGGCTAGTACACGGCTAACAAAATTGGCCATTAAATTACACCATCAAGTAAAGATGACATACAAGTTTTTGTATCAAAACCATTTCCGTATTTCACACAGACATTAAAAATATTAAAATATTGATTGCTGTGAAACATTTTTGAAAAGCTAAGTCGAGATCAACATTTGGCCGAAAAATTGAATGGAATTTTGCCGCCTAAAACTGCTTCAAAATTGCTACTCGACACTCAATAGTCTCTGCCCAACTGGTTGGGGAGATTTTTGCTTAGACAAGAAAAACATACAGCATATACCGTATGAACTTCAATTCACTTCTAATGTTATTTTCTATTGCATTGCAAAAATTGATAATGCATCAATGACTATATATTGTAACTTTGGCTGAAGAGAAAACTCAACACTGGCGTGTAATAAGATGGATTTAATCTACAACAACTATTTAGCTTTGGTAAAATTGATATTACAAAAATGGAAAAATTGATCTCATTCGAATTTAAATGATGAACAATTGTAGTTTCTATTCGCAAATTAGTTAATTGCCGCAAAATTGTTGGATATCACTCTCTGTGAACGAATTCAGAACTTGATCGTTGCACTCGCTGACCCGGCGATAAATGAAGTTGATCGGAATTGCTTCAGGACAAGTTGCATACAGCAGATTGGAGTTAATGCAACCACGGTTTTGATCTGTAAAAAAGTGCCCAAGTTCAAATCAGCGGTGGCTGAATTTAATTGTGTAGGCCAGGGTTGCCCACAGTCTTTGAGAAGCGAGTTGCGTAGCATACTTTTAGCTTGGTCGGGCTGCACATTCAGTGCTTCAAGTAGTTTGCAGTTCGGCTTACCTACTTTTGGCAATTAAATTTATAGAAAATCTCAAGGCCAGTCGCGGGCCGCAAAAACTTGTTATGCGGGCCATATGCGGGCCGCAAAACGCACTTTGGGCGGTCCTGGTGTAAGCAATCGAAGATAAGGTTTCTAATTCTTTGATAATATTGTTCTACTCTCACTTTACAGTATACTCTTTTGTAATTTTTGAACAGTTTCTTAGAGAAAGCACTCAATGCTTGAAATGTTGTTTTCAAAATACAATGCAAGCTCATTTAGGGTTGTATGATCCAACTTGGATTAACTTTGATCTTCGGATCATCAATTTTCTGTCTTTTACTCTGTTCAACTTATTTGATTAAAATAAACTGTATTCGCAAGTTCAGAGATGCTATGGTTAAATTCCTTCATTATTAGAGCAGCTGCTTGCCCGGTCATTTATCTAAACTTTTTCCCTAAAGTTTTGTTAATCCTCGGATCAAAGTTAATCCGCGTTGGTGCATATGACCCTAAGTAGTTTAATTCTTTTCCAAAGTGTTTCATTTTCATAAGCAAAGCCAAAATTTAAACCATGAAATGAAAAAAAAGTAAAATAATACAATTTGAAATATATTATTGAAAAACATATGACGTGCCTCAAAATCAATAACGCTGTGCGATTTCAAAAAAAGTCAAAGATTTTATAAATATGCAGTAGTTTATTTAAATTGTTCATTTCTTTGAAGCTTTTCGTCTTGACAAAAATTGAAATTCTAGCAATTCTTTTGAACAAGTGTCAGAAAAAAAGCTTCGAAGAAATGAACATTTTGATTAAAGCGATCTTAAAATTTTGCACCATCCACCAACTTTTTAAATATAGGGTAGACTTAATATTAATCAAGTCGGATTCAAAATCAACGCAATATAATTTCAATTAAGCTCAAATATGGAGTAACTTTTATGTTGCTCGTTAATATTTTTTGGAATATATTTACCTATAAAATATCTAAAACACAAACATTTTTCTTACCACATGGTCCTGGTATAATTGTAATGTCGTCCAGAGCAATATCTCCTTTCCAATTATTATCTCTTACAGTAGCTTCAAAGCGAAATGCAATCTAAAACAATTTGGCTTAGAAGCAATATTAAAATACTTTACGTCATTACAGAGATCTATCTCATTAAGTCAGAAAAAAATGCCTACGAAGAGGATTCAAAAATTCATGTCCACTAAAATCAGAAACAGACATAAGGTTTGAATTCGCAGTAATCTGGCAACTTAAAATAAACTTTAGCCTCCAAATACTGCATTCAGAGTTTTCAGTTGAATTTGCACTAAGGTTGCTTCAACCATAGTTGCATAAGTTGGGCTGGGCTTTTCGGGCCAGGTTTGGGCTGAAGATTGACAAAGTGTCGGATTAAATATTTGGCTTTTTAGGCTTACGTACTTATCTTGTGTTTTGGCCCTACGCACTTGTCTTGAGTTTGGCCTTTTAGGTGTTATAAAAGCGTAATTCAAAATAAGTTTGCAACACTGAATGATAATTTTTTACGATTATTACTACACAATTATTCTTACTGCGTCCCAATTGACCAGCGGTAAATAGTCTTATTGTAACCGCATACGAACAACTAACTGTACACATTTTTTAGACCCAACTCAACTTTTGGGATTTTTTGAACCTATTGGTTTACAACTCTGCCTTCAACTGCCATTTCAAAGCATTGCTAAAGCATTTTGCATACCAGTCAACTGTTTGCCAGAATTTGAATATTTTAGATATGCATTTATATTTGAGGCCATAATTATATGTGCGTGTTGAAATAGTTTGGTGATTAAATGTCTAGTGATTAAATTTTTGTGATTAAACAATCTGGTTCATCTATTTATGCAAATGAACCAAGCACTCGGAGTTTATTTGTCCACACCACCGCAAAGCACCCTTTTTTGGGTCCTGTTTGCATGACTTTAGTCAGGCTGGGCCACCACAACAGACAGACTTCTTGGCCACAACTAGAAATTATCGCATAGTTTTCTTTCTGAATGTTTAAATACCAAGTAATTAAAAGTCTGTACACCTCTGTTTACTTCAACATGGAGCCATTAGGGTATATATCTAAATGAATTAAAAGCTAAAAATTAAAAAAAAATATCGGCCATCAAATTTTGTATTCCAATTTTTTTGTCTTCAATATCCTCTGCATGTCTTAACGTCTGACATTGTGGCTAATTCCTTTTCCTGACTCTACTTGTTATTATTGTGTTACTATGTATTCGTTATTGTTGTGGTGATCAAGAATTAAGAAATGAATGAATTTAAATTTAACCAAATTTACCTTTGCATTTTCAGAAGTACTTAGTTCAATCAAGCGACCTATCCATTGGTTACCACGGCTGGAATAACTGTATTGTGACCGAATTCGAACGCTGGTCCTTCCATTTTGAAAAGTTTCTTTGAACCCAACTCTAAAGTCTCCTAAATCCTCCTAAATTTAAAATCAATAAAACGATGAATAGTGTGTAATAATCATGATGAGTAAGTGTGTTGTAGTGTGACAATTAAGTATGTAATATGCATTGATTTTGTTGATAGGGCGATAGACTATACATCATTAGTCTCTACAGTACAGAAAAAAATACTGTATGTTGTTGGTGCTTGCTCAAAATTTTAGTTATAAATTTTATCGATTAGGCAACCACGCATCACACTTTCAAATTTTATCTCCAACAGTCTTCCATTTTTGCTCGACGTCTCTGCGATATATCTTGATTAATGATATTGCATGTAAAGTACAGCACATGCCAAAAAACAAAAATAAAAGTTTTCTCTTGCTTGTCAAAGTAAAACTTTCATATCACTGCTTTGAAAACCTAAATTTATATTTACCCCCAATAAATGGTGGTAATAATGCACACAATAAGTTCCTTCAGGCATGTCGTACGTTTGAAGAACTGCCTTATCATCGGCTATTCTTGGACTGCTTGATTCTATGTAGAGATAGTGACCTGAAGTAAAAAAAGCAAAACTTGAATCAACGTCGTAGTGGGTTTTTAAAATTTAACAATGAATATAGCATTCTGCTAAAGGCTAAATCATTTCAAGAAGAACAGCCAAGAGATAAAAAAGTACCGTAATGCAGAAAAAAGTAGACAGCTCAGTTTTTGACTGATAGTCAAAAGACAAAGGTGAAGAACATAGACTCAACTGGCATTTCAACCTTTCTGGTCCTTTTTGCGTTAACAAACTGCGTTTAGGCTGTATTTAAGTTAAAACTTGGATAAACAAAATTTGGCATAATTGAAAAAGGTTTCTTTTGATTTAACAATTTCTCACCGTTTCCTAAAGTATTATCTTCTGATGGTCCAGTTCCTAACGACGGTGTAGCCCCACTCTGACGGGTCCAATCAAAATTGTCTTCTGGTTCAGAAAGTTGCTTCCATCCACACATAATATTGTTTCGAATACTGCTCGGTAATAGGTAAGGTCCCATGTCGTAGGAATTTGCTAGAGTGGTAGATGCTTGGTTTTCAGATGCGGATGGGCTTTCGAAAGTGCAAACTGTAGAAACATTTGCAACATCTTTTAATTTCCGTTCAGTGCTACTATTTTACTTTTCATGAAGCATTATTTTTCGTCCCAAGAAGTTCTTCCACTTATAAAACTTTAAAGTCACTTTAATATAAACCAATATTTTCAGCTCCAAAGTCATTGTAATATTTTTTGAATTTGCAATGAAATTTCTGCCATTTTATTTAACATTTTAGCCTTCTATGGATGTAACCGTAGCTTGAACGATTTTTATTCTTTACTTCTGAGAAAATCTGTTTTTCTATAGCATTCAAAATCACCATCAATATACTATACACTAAGTGATTGAACTGTATTTTTTGTAATTTTCAGCCCTACCTATTCTCAAATACCGATTACCGAAATGCAGCCAAATACAATCGACCGAAATTGGTAATTGATGTAACGTTGCCAGATTATTCGCTTTCAAATATCTCCATTACTTGCTACTGAAAAACGCCATTTTTGATGCTTGTTTGTTAGCTTGCTTCTTGATGTTATAAGCGTGTGATTTATATGTTTGATTTTTATGAGTTTAAGGTCAATTTTTCAGATTTTAAAAATCGATCAAATCTTGCTGGCTTTCAGAAAGTTTCTTGATCATTTTTTAAGCACTGGTAGACTCAAAATACAGCACTCGCAAAAACGTGAATTTAATCTTAATTACTTTGTGCAATTTGACAAAATTTAGTTGTTGGTCTACGTGTAAATTACTTATTAGTTATTTAATTTCTATAAGAATTTATTGGATTGTTGGTACCATTATCAAAGAAGAATAGCCTAATATGCAAATTCATGCAGTGATTAACATACGTGCCTCATAAATAAGAGGCATGGTATTCAACAACTTTTTAGCGAACACAACTTATAACTTGGTAAAGAAAAACGGTAAATACAGGATAAAGATGTAATTACGTCCTGTTACAGTTTTCTGAAGAATGCGAAAAAAACTTGCAGAAAAATGCTTGCCAAACGTAAAAACAACTCAACAAGCTAAAGTAGATTTGCTGACATTTTGCAGTAATAAAGTGCTATGCCGGGCTATTGAAAATTGAGTAATTGTGAACTTACGAGGCATTCCAGGGAGAACCAAGTCTTCATCAATCACTGCAGCTGCAGGTGTTGCTGTCGTTGTAATTTCTAAAAAAAAAATTATACGCCTTAGTGGACCATAAATATTTTTGATAATTGATTCTGACGAACCCAAGTGCAGTAAATCACTGTTCAGTATTTAGTCGTCAGTAAATCTTTTGCAATTCAGAAAAATAAATACGTAAATTATATAATTACGATTGCATTTATGGTAAATAAGCATTCTTTATACAGTATATAACTTACAACAAAAGAAAAGAATTTTTATGTTGCATTTTCAAATTGAAATGTATGAAAGCTTGTTTATGCTATAAATACAGTAAATTGAGTTAATACCATTAGTTGGTAGCCACAGTGAGATCATATTCGTAAATTTAATAGGTCGTTCAAAAGAGTGCAGTGTTCTTAAAGGCTGGTCTCTTCTAAAATATTTTTCCGGCATAGAAAACTTGTTGATAACCGTGTGTTTAATCGAACAATCTCAGGTTAGTTTTATCAACGTTTTTGACGTGCATAAATTTAGTTTTATCAACGTTTTTGACGTGCATAAATTTACAATCAGTTAAAAAATAGAAAAACAAAACCGAGAAATGCATTCTATTACCTATTTACGCCACAATTTTACATCGCTTGATTTACGCCACATTGCTTGATTAGCGTTATATACTTACCAGAACCGCAGGAATAATCAGTCAGCAATATATCATCAATGGCTATATCACCGTTGTAACCATTTCCAATGGTTCCTTCTATAACAACTTTAATGTAACGTTGAGAACCAGCACGAAAGTCCTGAAACAATAAATACAATAAGTTAGTCAACCGTAATTTAATCAAGTCTTTTTCACAAGACTGTTTAACAAACTTTGCCTCTCTTTTTATGTTCTTTGAATCCGCAATTCGTGGGAGCCCCAAATTTTGCTAGGGGATTCAGTTTAATTCCAAGTTTAAAAAATAATAATAATTTCAATTTTCACATCACGTATAAAAGCAATGAGCTTTTTTTTTTGACGAAAATTACGTATTTTATCAATAAAGGCAAAAATTCCAATTGATTTCTGCATAAAATCTTACTATGAAACAATCACAATGATTTTCGCATTAGTGCAGCATGATCAGAAATTAAATCAATAAATATCGTAGAATTGATTTTGCAAATTTGTAATGGCTCTAAGTTTAACCTCGATGAAATCAATCAAATAAACAAATCATGAAATCAATCAAATAAACAAACCATTGTAGAAGACGAAGAAGCGCAACTTAATAAACTGCCGAAAGTAAAATATATTAATATAAGATTGCAAATAAAAAATAACTTTCTCACATTTTCGTTATCGTTGTTAGAGGATTGATTCAGGAGGTCTACTTCAAACCTCTTCCAGCCAAAGCGTTGGTTTCCAGTAATTTCTCCGATTATTTGCCTTTCACTATTGAAATTGTAGTATTTGTAAATCTGAAAATTGTTTAAAAATTATATCATTAAATCAATAAGAGCAAAACTATTTATATTACAGTGCAAAAATTTTAGCATTTATTACAGCAATAAATCGCCAGTGAAAATGTGGTATATATAGTATATACCTAAAGAATACAGGAAATTTAGTAAAAAAAGTTTTAAAAAAGTTTTAAACACATCCAAAACAAACTAAAATTCACTAAAAAAGTTTTAAACACATCGTATTGCTCTTTTTTCCAACTAAAAATCAGTTTATTTTGCTTGATCATGGAAGCAGAATGACAATAATACTCCGCATTCCTACACTAATTTTCGAGATATCATCTGCATCACACCAAACTTCTCACTATTGCACTGGGATCAAATGGGAATAAGACTGTTATCAATTATATCGATACTGATATGCCATAAACCAATAGTATGCGCTATGTGCTAGCTTGAAAAATGTGTGCGTAAATTGTGTTTACAATATGAAAGCATTATTTGCAGAAAAATTAAAAGATCATATATAGAAGTATCCTAAAGTCTTCGAGATAAAATGATTATGTTTGCATTATTTTCCAATGAGCCGTGCAATTATTCAAAGAACTATATGCTTACTGTGAGTTTTCCAATGTTTCTTCCATTCATATTATACCACAAACTTAAGCAGTGCGGTGCATAAGTTATCCAATTCTTTAGCTCCAATTGGGCAATTTCGCCTTCCCTTCTTGGTGAAGAAGCTTCAGTGTACAGGTAATGACCTGTCATAAAATAAAACGTAATTGTACTAAACCAAATTTTTGCTAGAAAAAAGTATTGTTCACAATGTAAACTCTATGCAGAAAACGCTGATTTTGACTTTTGAATCTATTATTTTGATTTCCCTCAATTTTTGATAGTTTGGCACTTTTAATAAAAAGAAATGCAAAAGCAGCTACTTAACTTCTTTTTTATTTCATCAATCAATACAAGTTGAAAAATTGATTAAAAACATATGCTAATGATAAATTTTCAATCGTTTCCATATTTAAATAGAAAATTTTTATCTAAGAACATTTTTGCTCTAGAAACTGTAACATACCATTTGTGCTTGTTGTATGGTCTCTTCTGGGTCCAGTTCCTCTTGATGGCGTGTTTCTATTCCTGCGTGTCCAATCAAAATCGTCCGTTGCTGACTGCTCGAAATAATCATTCCACTCACCCGAGTCAAAATTGATTTCGAATTCTAAGCAAGAAAAATTTAAGCTTTGCCAAAATCAATGACAAAAAAAATGAAAACTTTGACAATATTATAGCAAGCCGAAACTTTTTTTTTCAGAATGCTATGTTGTTACTGTTTTATGTTGCTTGAAAGTTGACAGACCTTTGTTTGGAAAGATAAACGTAATCGAAACGTTTCGTTTACTTCCAACATTATAAAAATGCAACATCAGTTTACATTTAATTTCTGTCTATTTGTGGAGAACGTAATGATTTATACTCGTATCATTTTGTAAGAAGGAGTTGATATAACTTTTAAAGATGATGTAGGTACTCAGGCACAAGAATTCGCAATTTTGCGATTGACTGGTTGAAAGCTTTTAGTTGTCTCAGCATGTTTGTAACCAGGCGCGTAGCCAGGATTTGGAAAAGGGGAGGGCTATTTTGAAAGAGTGAGAAGTGTGCAAACGACCTTGACTGGAATTTTCATTGATCTACAAGCAGTTTCAGACGGTTTGTCCAAAAATTGAGACGAAATTTCTCGGAAAGCTCGGAAATTCAAAGCTTTTTTCCGCCCAAAATTAGGTGGTCTCCAAAAAAAAAAGGTCTTCACCAAAATTGAGAGTGATTTTTCGGCCGAAATTCGAAATTCAAAGATTTTTTCCGCCCAAATTTAGGTGGTTTCCAAAAAAAAAAAGGGGCTTCACCGATATCGAGACTGATTTTTCGTCCAATTTCGCAAATTCAGACGTTTGAGGGGGGGCTGTTTTCGAATGGGGGGGCTATTTTCCATTTTTCTCAGAAAATCGGCCTCAAAAGCACAAAAAAGATGCGATTTTGCATACTTCACAAGCCAATGGGGGAGGGGCTCGAGCCCCCCCCGCCCCCCTGGCTACGCTATTGTTTGTAACTGCATAAAGTTGTTATTAAAAGCCACTTTATTTACTGCATCACTTCATTTAAAGCAACGAAAATGCTAATAATTCGAACTTAACCATGCACTACTTACCGCTGTGCGTTATGATGGGAAAGGCTGGACTGCACTCCCCTGGAGTAATCTGAATGTCGTCAAGAGCAATGTCAGATGAATTGAAATCAGCGTATGTTTGCCAGTAAAACTGCATGTACTGCAAAAAAGCAAAAAATGCTCACGGACCACAGAGTAACAGAATATGTTTAGTTACAGAAAAATAATCACAAAAAAGATCAAATACACATCTAAGCAAACCATACGATGAAGCTGAATCGTTTCAGATTTCGCTTTTCATCAGTTACCTGTAGACAGCATTAAAACTTAATCAAAAAGCAAAAAGGCTTGAATGTCCGTCAAGTTTTGACATTCGTGGCATGTTGTAAGCACGAATCAAAATTTAAAAAACAATGGACGATACGGAGATGCGATAGTTTAGAGTTACATCTTACCTCAACACTCGCATTTTGGTTGTAGGAAATCGTCTGTGTATGCCACCTGTTTCCTTGATTGCGAAGTCTTCCAAAGAGAAAGCGATGCTTGCCTGTTTCCTCATTTGCTTTTTTTTCGTAAGCATAGAGACGCAATGCTCCTCCGTACTTTCTTTCAGTTAGGAATGAACTCGTCCATGGAAAAAATGGCACATTCTCAAGATAAGTCTTGTTTGAATTTCCGTACATGTGGTAGCTAAACTTGATGCATAATTGATTGTCGTTTTTGAACCAAGGCGTACGAATAGTCGCTTCTGTGAAATCGTCACCACTTGCAGTTTTGTGATAGATGTAGTTTCCTTAGATAAAACCAAAACTTTAATTTTATTTGGAAACTTAAACGGATTGTGACGGATACAGGGTGGATCGTTTACCTTTTAAGGGAAGTCAGCGTCGAGTGTTTTTCTCATAAACATAACTCCGTTTAAACAGTTTTAGAAATGAAACCGGAAGCCAAAAAAATTTTTTTTGGTCTAACTTTGGGCTTTACCACCTGAATTATCTTGCTTCTCAATAATTGGTTCTGACTCAGGTAATCAGAAAAACGTTACAAAAATCAGAAACAATCAGAAATTCTGCGTATGATATGTCCTTAATGCTTTTCATAACTCTTTATTCGTAACAAAACTTACTGTTACACAAAATTTTTGTAAAAGAGCGGTACCTAGATAATTATACCTTAATTTTTCATTGTTAGGTAATATTAATGTTAAAAATTTTTGTGTAAATATTATACAGTACTTATATATTATGAAATTAATGAGAAAGCTTTCAGTAAGCTAATTTAAATCTACAAAACTTAGCGCTCTTACTTCACTCACCTTCTCCAGTTGTATGGTCTGCTGAAGGTCCGGTGTTGCTAATTGGGGTTGGTCCACTGTTCAAAATATAATCAGCACTATCATCTGAATCCTGAGTCATTCCGCAAAGCCCGGAATCAAAGTTGCACTCAAAATCTTCAACAAAGTCTGTGATTGCTGGTAAGGGCTGCAGAAATGGCTGAGGCGTGGGCGGAATACCCATGGTAGAAACTAAAAAAAAATTAATTAAAATCTTTGTTTGACTTGTTAGCAACGGCAAAGTCGATTTTAATAAAAACTAAAAAAAATGTAAAATATCATTCAAATTAAACTTATGAAAAATAAAATTATGTAAAACAATAAAGGAATTCTATTAATATTATTAAGCCGAAAGAAAAAAGTGCAACTTCACTACATTGGTTTTCATTTAATATCGCTGTTATCATTGTTTGGTGTTTAAAACCGGCAAATATATGATGAGTAACAATTTTATGTCAGAAATCTATCAGGCATTATAATTCAAATTTTAAAACGTTCTCCAAAATTAAGGTTCTCTAAAATTAAGTTTAACCAAGAGATGCATGTAAACTGCATTGCAATAACTTCGATAGGATAATACAGTGTATAATATTAACATTTAAATGATTCATGTGCATAATTTCATTAGTGTGGTAAGTATAAAATTAGTGTAATTCTAAATCAACCTTTAAAAAATCAAACAAGTTTTTCGTCAATATTTACCTTCCCTGAAAGTTGCTTCGAATCCTTTGAATTGTTCGCTGTGACTGACTGCGCTTCTGAAGATGACAAACAGCTGATTACCAGTGCTGGTAATTGTTACGTTTAATCCTTGCTGACAGAATGTACCGAAAGAAGATGCTGTTGCATTAAGGCCATCGTGGACGAAGATTGTATCAGCTTCGCACAAAGGTGTTTCTAAGCAAAATCTCAAAAATAACGATACTTGAAAAATTGACTGGTGATACAGAACTTGAGAATTGCTTTAATTAAAATGTTCATGTCTTCGAAGCAGCTTTTCGTCAGATACTTGTCTAGAAGAATTGTCAGCATGGAGAGCGCAGGAAAAGAAACGGTTATTTATAGGAAAGAGCCGAATCGTGATTCGCTGAAAAAAGACTAAAGAGAGAGCGTCTTTTGAACACAATCTTTAAGCTGGTACACCAATTCTTCTTGTTAGCAGAGGACGGGGTCAGAAGTTTTGATGAAAGTCACTTCAAGAACAGATAGATGGAAAGAAGAACGACCTTGGACAAGAATAGAGAATCTACTGTCATCATAATGTTGAGCACAGGTAGGATTTTGTAAAAGATGGCTAAAATCAGAAGCAAGAGACTGGTATTAGGCGGGGTGGAAGATTTGTACTGACGGGCAGAAAGTAAGCGTTTCTGGGAAAAAGAGCAAGAACGGATAGATTTGGGAACGTGCTGTTCAATTCTGTCCTGCAGCCTTTGGGAGGTACGACCTACATACTGTGCGGCAGGGCATGAGAATTGATCAATGACGTTGCTTTTCTGTAAAGCAGACAGTATATCCTTGTCGGTAGCGAAGAGATCGAAGCTCGCTGGTAGAGTAAATTACGCGTGATTTCACAGCGGTAAAAGAATTCGTGTACAAGTTAAAGATTGTGTACCAATGAAGCTTTCTCACTGGTCTTTTTCCAGCCAATCACGGCTCGGCTTTTTCCTATAAAAAGCTGCTTTTTTTCCTGCGCTTTCCATTCTAACGATTCTTCTTGACAAGTATCACAGACAAAAAAATGCTTCAAAATTATGAACATTTTAATCAAAGAAACAAAGATACTTACTAGGACTTAGCTGCATTGCTGCATTTCGATTCTCAAACTGACAATGCGTCGTTGATATTCCATTGGTTATTTCCTATTGGGGTCAAGCAGTCTATCTGTTGTGGTGGCCCAGCCTGAAGAAAGACTTGCAAACAGAACCAAAAAAGTGTTCTCGGTTTGTGTGATTAGACAGACACAGCGTGCCTGGTCCATACGAACGGATGAGCTGCATTGCTTAAGCTCTTGTTTAAGTTTTAAAGTGTTCATTAAATCTTCCTCTAGACGTCTAAAACATTAGTATATGTACCATTTTTGCATGTTTTTAGCAGAGGTGGAGTCGAGGACACAAGGCTCGAGGCCAAGGACACAAAAAAAATCCGAGGCCAAGGACAGCCTTTCCGAGGACAGACACTCTCGAGGCCAAGGACAGGAATGCTCGAGGCCAAGGCCAAGGACCAAGGACACAAAGCGCAAGTGCTCTCCAAAAAAAAAAACAGGCGATCTCCAAAAAAAAAAAAAAAAAAAGGTCTTCACAAAAATTTTTCAAGCGCTCCACAGAATTTTAACATTCCAAAAAATAGTGCTGTCCTCGAGCCGAGGACAGGCCAATTTTCGAGGACTTGAGGCCTCGAGGCCAAGAACTTGACCTTCGAGGCCAAGGCCAAGGACTTCAAAATGTGTCCTCGAGGACGTCCTCGAGGCCAAGGACGTCCTCGAGAACTCCACCTCTGGTTTTTAGAGCTCTTATTTCGCTTGTAAAATTTGGAGGGCATCTGGATGTCAAAGTTAAGCTATCACTGCCTTCAGGGGCGTCGCCAGCTTAGCGAGATCAGGGGGGCAAAGCTGAAAACCGGGGGGGCAAAGTTTTGACGGTAAATTATTGCAGTATTTTAAGAGTTAAGCAGATTGTTTGTGTGGCGGGGTTGTAAATTTCGTTTCATCTTTGGGAAATACAACTATTTGGCGTTGATTAAGTTCATAGAACCATTTTCAGCTTTATTTTATTTACTAATTACTTAGGTTGCAATGAAACGATTACTAAACCGTATATTTATTCAATGCCTATCTGACGTGCATGATTGCCTTTTACGTAAGAACAGCATGGGATCATATCGGTTATTATATCACATTGTTTAAAGCAAGACACAAACTTGCAACAAAAATTTTAGGCATATTCTATGGCTATCGCGTTGGTAAGCATATCTAAATAATAAGAAAAGTTAAGAACTGCACATGAAAAACTACCTTGAATGATTTTTGAATAAATGCAGAAAGTACACTGTCTCTGACATATTGAAATATTGATAAAGCCGCTAACTCAACAATTGCTGAAAAAATAACGTAAATCTTCTCATTTAACTAAACATGATTACAGCTAGCATAACGGTTGGAAACGACTGACGACAGGAAACTCCAGAAAAAATATAAGCAAAATTTAATATCGGTACCTCTATGATGAATACTGTAGCTAATAATATACAATTGTGTATTACAAGCCAAAGTAGAAAAATGAACAGTTTAGCTTTTATACTTGAATGCCTATTATGTTTCTGTATTGCCTATAACTTCATTAAGACAGGTAAGTGCCGATCCAGGGGGTGCATTCCAGAGGTGGAGTCCTCGAGGACGTCCTTGGCCTTGAGGACGTCCTCGAGGACAGATTTTGAAGTCCTTGGCCTCGAAGGTCAAGTCCTTGGCCTTGGCCTCGAGGCCTCAAGTCCTCGAAAATTGGCCTGTCCTCGGCTCGAGGACAGCACTATTTTTTGGAATGTTAAAATTCTGTGGAGCACTTGAAAAATTTTTTGGAAAACGTTTTTTAGTGGAGATCGCTTGAAAAATTTTTGTGAAGACCTTTTTTTTTTTTTTTTTTGGAGATCGCCTGAAAAATTTTTGTGAAGACCTTTTTTTTTTTTTTTTGTTGGAGAGCACTTGCGCTTTGTGTCCTTGGTCCTTGGCCTCGAGCATTCCTGTCCTTGGCCTCGAGAGTGTCTGTCCTCGGAAAGGCTGTCCTTGGCCTCGGATTTTTTTTGTGTCCTTGGCCTTGGCCTCGAGCCTTGTGTCCTCGACTCCACCTCTGGTGCATTCCCCAAAAGAATTTCTGCTGCATCCCTCCCAATAGTTCGCATCGGTACATTGTGTAACTTTGCTGTTACAACTTGCAACGTTACTAAACGATGCATTTTATTCTCAAAAAAATGTCGAAAAAGCTAAAGATTCCGGACCCCGCTGGGAAGCTCACAGCGCCCCCCTTCCCTCCAGACTCCACAGCTGGCTTTAAGGCCGTCTCACCATAACTTTGGTGTTTGGAAATTCTTAATTGCCACCATCACTCCTTCCAAACCTTAGTAAACCTTTTTGCGGGCTTCCTTGCTGGTATTGGCAAAATTAAACGTTGAACTTTGCTCCGAAAATCTCCAGTTTGAGCATCATCCCTCCTCCCAATGTTCAAAATTATCAAAAAATAGACAAATTCCGTAAATCATCCCCCAATGGTCAATATGGATCGGCACCACTGATTACTGTATCGGTAATGCACCAGTACTGTTACACTGCTCGAAAAAAATCATCACAAATTGCAGCACCAAACAGCCAAAACGGTACTATAGGCTACTAAAGTTTACTCAAAATCTCAGATATCAATGGCGTTACTAGTGCCGAGAACACTGCCTAGTTTGTCTTGCTACCGGTACTAATCGATCTAGTTAAATAAACTATACGGTAATGGACACCTCTTGCAAATCTGTAAATCAGAAAATTCCTGTAGTCTAGCTATCAAAGAATTGGTCAATGGATTCCGATTTGGGGGAGGAATGCAATCTGTTTCTCTGTTAGCTCAGAGTTTCTGTAGATCGATTACTCATACTGCTGAACAAGATCCCAATCAAAATACAGTATGGTTTGAGTTGCTAAGCTAGGCTTTCCACTTCGAGACATGGGCTTATCAACTCAACTCACTTTTGCTAAGTTTACTCCCTCGTAGCCTACGTTTGCTACATAGCCTAGAAGTGCAACTGACCGATCGAATTCTTTTTTTTTTCCGGAGGCATTTGGCGATAGTCTATTTTTCTTTCTGTAACTATTGATTGCACGGTACATTGCGGATGGTTTGTACTATGCGTATACCACTGATCACCAACTTCCAGCCTACACCAACTTACTGTACATTACCTTCAACAGTCACAACACCTGACTTGTAATAGGGCCTCGCCTTTAAGTGCTGCTGTATTATTATGACATCATAATCTACGATGGCACGCCTACTACGCAGTTCACACAAACTGCTGGTAGCTGTATGATTATTACACCGTTGTGAATTGATTTGTTGTTATTGAACCTGACCCAAGACACGAGATTGTGCTGCGTACCGTACCTTAAATTGTAATATAGATGTCAGGATACTAAGTTGAATGATGGAAACAAAGAATCAGCCAAAAAATATATTTATCTAACGTATATTAACAAAAACTTTCACTAAAATCAATTTCGGCCAGTGGCCATCTTCAGCTTATTCAAATACAATCAATCAAATAGAATCAATGTCAGGATAGGGGATGGAACAGTTAAAATTACCACTATTTTAACTGTGAGGGGGGCAAAAATAAAAATCGGGGGGGCAAAAATAAAAATCGGTGGGGGCAATGCCCACTATGCCCCCTCGCTGGCGACGCGCCTGACTGCCTTTCACGGTATATACAAGCACTTTTTTTGTTCAATTTTTTTGTTCTTTAAACTGCTTTTTAGATATTCGTAGTTAGCAATATAATATTCTTCTTTCCAAAAATTATGTTATAAAAACCAAATGTCATTGGTGCTACACCTGACGAAATACAATACGCATTGTATAATATATTTTGGGACCGGTAGTGGATTTTTTGTAAAATTTCTCGAAGATTTATGATTTTCACCTTCAATATCGATGTTGTGAAATGTCACTTCAACAAACATTTCTGGCTGAACAGTAATGCTCCACGTGCAATGCGAATTTTCTGGATAGGCATTGGGATAATTGGGAGTCTGAAATGATCCGCTCGCTTCGGTTACGAAATCCCGACCACATCTTGTCCAAGTACCAGGAGCTTAACAAGAAATTGGAAGGTTTGAATTAATGATTTGACAACTGTGCAATTTTTTAGCAAAAATCGGTTTTGTTTGAATATCTTTGAAAATTGCAGTTATATCATTCAATTAATTACCGTTGAAGGAGCAGAATAACAACTATGCTATACTGTAGCGTAGAGTAACTAACTAGTATACTCTCAATACCAACCACAATAATGATTGTACAAAAACTAGATTACATGGGAATTACCATTATTTAGCAAACATCTAGCGTGCCAAAATTTCTAAAGGCACACCAGGATTAGTGCACCAAGTTATATTGATTCAAAAAAGATGAAGAAAGGTACCAACTACACTTTATCTTGCTTTAATTCTTTTCAAAATAAGATTTTTCAGGTTTGGAGCACTTACCGCAATCGTAATAATATTTCAGATCTTCAATGTCGTAGGCAGAGAGTTGCTCACGCTGTCCTATTCTAGGTTCCGGTTGTCTTCTGGGAAGAACCTTCGCAATTTTAACAAAACATTTAATTAAAAATATTTGTAGTATAAAGAAAAATGATCATTTTACAAATGAACAAGTATTAAATAACATTTTCAATTAATATATCCAAAATTTTACGTTTTTTTTATTTTTTGATGCGGTCAATCTTCATTTTGGTTTAACTAAAATTCAATAACTTAGTTCTTATTCAAAACTTCCAGATTACCTGAAAAACTGTCAAAGGTTCGTATATCCCGTGCTCATGCTTGTTTTCATGCAATATGCTTTTGTAATCGTATGGAGTGTAATTGATGGTTTCCTCCGGTTTTTCGATGGTTTTTGATACAGGAGAACTAAAACCTGAAATGTAATCCACAGTAAGCTGAAAATCAAAAAAAATTTCGCTGGACATTAGAAAGTGGAGCCTAATAATACCGCAACTATTCGCGAAACTGAAAGAGTGGATACCGATACGTTACTGAAGTAGTTGCTGCACAACAAATGGTGCAGACTGTTTGTCAAGCCAGAAGAAAAGTTATTTGAATCAAAATGGGCCTTATTTTGCAGCGTTAAATACGCTTAAAAGTTTTTGATATTAGCCTATCAAGAATTTTGCAGCTTGCTAGCAACTACCACGATTTCTAGTAACGCTTGGTTTAACAATTTTCGATCAAATTGTTTTTTTTTTGTTTTTTGTTACCAAGGTTGCTAAGCGGGTAAATAATCAAAAAGTTGCTGATTTCCGGTCCGATTTCCAAACGGAAAATGTGTCGTTGCGTCCTAGGGAGAGATATTTTACGCATATTTCTCATTGCGGCCGAGCAGTTTACTCTTTGTAGTGATCATCCAACCTGACGAAAGAGTTGCAAACCGAACCCAAAAAAGGTTCCCTGCTTTGGTGTGATTAAACAGACGCATAGTGCATAGTTTAGTTGGTTCATGTACATTAACTAGTGAATATTAATTATTTCGTGAGTAAATACCTCGCCATGTATTCGCGTCTATTATCCTAATATATTTATCACGATCACTTCTTCTTGATTCATGGACGAAGCCAAGTGCGTGAAGAAACTCGTGCAGGGTGGATCCTTTCGATATGCAGTTGAAACCTTCAAAAGCTCCGATTGAAACTTCGATCTCGTCCAACCAACTGACTCTTCCATTGTAAGAATAGCATCTAAAGTTACCTTGATTATCAAAGTTATAGAATATTTGTTTTAGTGGTATTTGAAATTTTTTTTAATTTAATCAGTAGTGATATCATGAGGTATAGGTAATCTATACAATTGTTCTTTGATAGTAATTTAACTTATCTTATCAGGAAATCAATCGAAGGAGAGTGATGACTAATCTAGTCAGGAAAATGATCACGATATCGTCAGGTGAAGTCTCATTAATCTTATCTCGAAGCTAATGCAACTTCACAAAAGAGAGTTTTGGTATGAAGAACAATATCAACCGTTCCAGTGACATCACGTAACCAAATCGATCTTTGTGAAGCTACTTTTGTTTGTCCAAATTAGGATTAGGGTATAGAGTCTATTTAATAAAAAGCTATAGACAGCATTCAGAGTCTTACAGGCACAATCAAACCTTTGATTAACAGCCTATGACATATTGTTTTGGAATCGAAATTCGTCTTTTATTCCTCGTCAGTATAGTTAGGACTACAGGTATGAACATGAGCGTAGAAAAGCAAGGAATCGTAACTTAACCAGATTATAATAGTATGTCTTAGGCTATTAATCAAAGGTTTGATTGTACCTATAAGACTCTGGATACTGTCTATAGCTTATTATTAATTTTCTTAGTAATTTGTTCTTAATAAGGGGTCTATTTAGTCCTACCAACCATAATTTGGTCAAAAGGAGCAGGTTTCGTCATAATAGAATTGGTCACGTGATGTGACTGGAACGCTTTATACTATTCAGTTTACCTAAACTTCTCAAAAGAAAGCATTTTATCCGATCAGTGGTCAAGATGTGGTTAAGAGCATCATTTTATGAAACCGTAGACTTGTTTTCGAATTCCGGTCAAGTCAAACAGATTTTAAAACCTATATTCACAGCTTTCCCGCTTAAATTTCAGCTCTAATAGGATCAGTGCGAAGCCTATGCCGCCTGAGGCGACAGGTGGGCAGATTGCGGAGGCTTCATTTGACGATTAAAACGTCTCTTTGCTGTCTCCTGGCCAAGGCAACTTGGTAAACAAAAATCTGCTGCAATTTAAACCATAAATAACCGGTGTGTTTGCAACACCAACCTTTAGTCTTTAGAGTTTTTAATTTTTTTTGATTTAATTAATTGATTTATTTGTTAGTTTGTTTTTTGTTGTTTTTTTTTTTTTGGTTTCAGCAATGCTTTCTTCGTTATTCTGTATCTATTGCAATTAAACGTTAAATTTGAAAACAGCCTTTTGCTGTTTTTGATGAAATATTATACATTGCAACAAAATGTTTTGAAACAAAGTTATCACATACCCTTAATCGAAATGATAAATCCATCACATTCTAAATTTTAAGAAACTAATTTCAATTCTCACGTAAATACTACTAGTCTGTCACGAATTATTAGCTGTATTACAAAACTTCTTTAGATATCACTTATTCAAATAAAATAACAGAACAAGAAATCTAAAGTATTTTCCGGTTTGCTATCTTTAGTCCCACAATAACTTGAATTCTGATTTTTTACGAAATTTAAGCTTAAAATCCGGATAGTGTATTAAGTCAGTTTTGGCTGTTTCATATGAAAAATATTTTGTTTATTGTAGTGTTATCTTGTGTGTTTAAATTGCATATCATCTCATATACTTAGTACACGTGCAAACAACGTGGTGTTGCTAAGAGCGTTTCCCTTAAACCGACGGAAGCTTTGGGTCACTTAGAATTGACAGTATTATGTGATTGAAGCAGATACTCTCAACGAAATGCTGACATTGTTCCACTGTTTATGATTTTTATGATAGTGTTTATAAAGACTAGAAACAAATATCTAAAACTCCATTTTTACCCTTGACCACGAACAACACTGAGAAACTTTTCCTCAATCGTTTTCGGTACAAAGCGAATACAAGAATGATTACTGATTTCTTCCAAACCAGATCTGATTATGTCTTTTTCTTCATCATCTGAAAAAAGAAAGATTAAAAGATCGTAAATTTAAAAACACAAAACAGAAAAACAACTGAAAACCGTACATAGGTCTCTAAATCATTCTTTGAAATTACTGCGTAAGCCTCTTGCACTCAAAACTTCATTTTCGCAAATATGAAATGATTTGAAATTTTAATTATCTGTGAATTAATGTTTTTATTTTTTTTTTAGATTTTTTTATCGGATAATGTACATAGATAAAGCGGTATAAATATATAAACACCTTCATAATTTAGGTTAAATGACTGCATATAATTAAAATTTTGGAATTAAAATCTGGACCTTGAACTTACCAACTTTTAAATAAACGTAGCAGAATATAGCTTGAAAATCAAGGCTTTAGGAAATGCATATTTGATACAGCAAGTAAATTTACAGGTTTAAGTTTTTTTATCAACTTTTGCTTTAGTCACAATAAAATTCACTGTCCGTTATTTATTTATTTTTTATAATTACATTCTTTAATTTCTACAGCACTTACTGTGTTCACTGCCATCCCAAATTACGGTAAACTGATATGGAACACGAACAAGTCCATCAGAGCTTTTTGGCCATTTTGGTGCAAAAGCATTTCGAAACTGCAAAAATTTAATTTTTGCAATCAAAAGAAACACAGATTCCACAAAAAGTTTCTGGAGTTCATGAATAAATTTATATTTAAAGATAACAAACTTTAGCTCTGAACTAATAATTTTTATTTACACTTTTGCATTAGCAGATAGAACCAAATTTACACTGCGCATGGCCCTTGGCACTTTAGGGATTTTTGATAAACTCTCCTGCCAAATAGAGATGAAGACCAAAAAAAGGGTCTTTTTCAGAAATTCGCTACATTTTTCTGCCAAATGTACGGTTGGTAAATTTTTCTGTATGGTAAATCTAGCCTGTTTGCAGGCATTTAGTTGTGTTGATTATAAAAATTAATTTAAACATATTTTTCTAATTTAACCGCTATGTTACTAATTGAGCAGCGCTTCTACTGTAAAATGTAAAATTTCAGAATTGCCTTATTTTAATGTTTTGTGCTTACGTTGTTTAATAAAGTGCAATAGCAATATATTTCAGTACCAATACTGTTTTATTTTAATATGATGCAATACCAATTTGTTTATACTTACTGGACTCATTTTAATATCACCGTCGTACAAATTTTTCAAATTAGCGCCTGCAAAAAATTAAAATTAAATTTACCGTAACTTACAGTACTAATACTGTATTTAGAGCAGAATTATTTACGGATTTTTGATTTTCGCACTTGAAACTTGAGTGGCCAGTTTTTGCAATTGTTTTTAAGTTCAGTATGCTGTTATTCTGAGTAATTGTAAAAGCATCAACTACTGGAACTACCCAATAACAATTATTGAGTGCCCGAAATGTAGATGGTCAACTTTGCATCACACCGTAAGGATACGTTGATTATTTACGTGTTTGGATCATTCAAGTACAAAATACCAAAATTTTTTCGGAAGTTTGATCTTCATTCACACTTTCGTGCCGAGAAAAAACACTAAATTTTTAACTTAAATGCTAAATGCTCGTAAAGAGAAACATTCAAATAAAAAATTGCAAAGCGTGTTCAAATACAAAATTTGTAATAGATATAGAAGAAATCCTGTACATATTTTAAGTATATTAATTCCTAAATATTTCAAAAACTGTTAATTTGCAGTTTTGGACGTTTTTTGGCCTACAGTGTTGATTTTTCAAAAAACATTTAACTTATCAAAAAAATAAAAATTCAAAGTTTTGCAAAAAAAAACAAAAAACGTTCTAAAATGCATCTAATAGAAACTTTTCATGCCAGTGCTCTATCAATTTTTGACTTTTTTTTATACAATTTTTGAAAATTGCAGTGCATTTTTTGCTCGTAAAGCAAGCAAAAAGAAAGCAACTTAATATGCTATAAAATAACATAAATTTTGCTAATAAGTGGTTAATTTTTTTCTTAAAATACAACTACAGTGAAATGCATTAGTGCAAAATTAATAAAATGCAGGACAACACTTACGCCGGTTCATTTCAAAAATGCCAATGGTTTTGCTCTTTTGATGTTCACCGATCATGGCAGTTTGCTCAGATAAAACGATTTTCACTGAAAAAAATTTTTAAGTTACTACAAATGCTTAAAAGCAATAAAAACATAGTGCAGTGCATATTGAAATATATTGTGATAATTAATTGAGAATGTAGGTCTAGTTATACTGCTGCAATACTTTTGATTTTTTTTTTGCTCTTAATCATAATAATAATAAAAATAATGATAACAATAATAAAGCTGTCAATTGTATGTTTAATAAAAAGAAATCCACATAAATTTAACCATAGAAATTAGTTTTAAAAATCTTTTTTGAGAATGATCGCCAATATTTCAATATTTCTGTAAGTCATACATGCATATTGCACAATGCAACCCAATTCCCCCTTAAAGATATAGAAATTGCACTTTTTTGAATTTCGTTGCATTTTGCATGTTGCATTTACAAAAAGAATGTATCACTAATTTTGAAAAATTTTCTAAAAATGCGTGTCATGCCTTTGATCTTTAACAATATTATTTGCATCTTATTGTTTTGTGCACCACAATAGCACAGTATCCAGATTCATTTAGATTACAGCGCAATACAAAAAAATCTCTTAATACCTAAATATCCAATTTGGATTTGGAATATTCTACAGTCTCGTTCATTATCTCACAAAAGTTAAATTTTCCAAAGCTTAAAAAATACTACTTACATAAACAAAAAAGAATTGAAGCAAGAACAAAAACTTGTTTTTCCATATTGCTACTGAATGCACACTTAATTACCGTAACTTCAAAAAAATAAAATTTAAACCAAAAACAAATAGATATACAACCGAGTTCATTTTGAAAATCAACAAACATAAAATTGCACATGTTTTTCTCTTTCGCTGGTATTCACTACTTTGTATAACAAGTTTTGAATAACTTATTTCAATGCAATTTTTCAAAGTTTTCTGCATATTTGTTGTAAAAATTTTTTAGTTTCATTAAAAAACCAGCATATGTAAAATTAAACTTCGCCCAAAATAATATTTTTAAACTGGTTTAATTTTAATAGTAAATAATCAATACTTTTGCTACACACGATGCAAATAATTAAGCGAAGAAAAAAAATATCTAACACAATATTTTAAAACTCGATAATGGCAGTAATAGAACAATGGTTAAATCTCATCTGCTTGCTATAAATCTGGGTGTAATTTTTGTAGGAATTCGGTTATATATATACCGGGTTTCTGGAAAGAAAAGCCGCTTACGTATTCTGGTGCGATTGTAGTTGCTTTGGCTGTAGCTTAAAAGCGTGCGCACGCTACGAAACTCAGTTTTTTAATTACCTTTCACCCTCGAGTAGTAGAAAATAGTTCATTAATTTTTTTATAATAACGGTATTTCCACAACTTTTCTAACTAATTTGCGAAAATTGCTACCTATTTGCATTAAATTTCTTTTTGCTGTTTTTTTTTTACCTTTAAACTTTTGTGGAATAGCGCCATTTCAGCATTTCATTCATTTCTAATTTATTTAATTAATAAATTATAAGCATTTACGGTAAGTTGAATTATTAATAATTTAATGAATTTTAGGCATTCACGCTAGAATGCAAGCGCAAAATTTACGTAAAGACTTCATCGTACACAAAATTCAAAAAAAGAAAGACAAATGCACAAAAATATCGCGTTTCTACGTCCCGCTTATGCGTAAGCTTTATGGCGTTAATGAAAGTAAACGTTTTATTTTATTAAAATTTTGTCTCGCGTTGTAAAGCTTAACCACCAATGGGAATGCAATTGAGATGATAAAATTGGTCAAAGCTAAGACTGGGTGCATTGTAAATTTTTTTCCGTTAAGTATGTTCGTACATTTTTTTAAACCCTTTTGCTCTGAATTGTATTCACTTTTTTCAACTTTTTTGTAAATTTTTAGCAAGAAAAATATCTTTTTGCCTATTGTTTGAATTCATTTGTTCGATTTGAAATTAGTTATGTTGAACTCACTATGATTTGACGGTGATATGCGTAGTATCGGTTGCATTACCCTCTCTCTATGAGAGACTCTCCCAAAATTGACTTCAAAAAATGCAAAATTGCAAAAATGAACTATTTTCACGAGCCATGTTTGCCAAAGCCATTTTTATATTTTGAAAAAATCGAACTAAAAAAGAAACACAAGATCAATTAAATGCAATCAAAATAAAGCTTCTGGAAGTTTTCACGTTTGAAATTTACCGTATACACTTTTGAAATACTTTAACTGCTTCATTATTTTTTGAAAATGATGCAAAATTTGAGTTATATGAACTCACATAATATTTTGTTCAATTAGCACAACATACAGCATAGCATTGCACTTAATTTAAATGCAATTGCAAATAGACGCAAAACACTATCGAAAATCAAGACTTAATGCATTTATTTTAAGAATATTAAAAACATGGATTTTGAGTTTTGAAATGCATCAGTTTCTCAGCGCCAGCTTCCACACGGAAATATAAAAAGAGTGACATCCAGGGCAGAAACCAGATATTTTGATCAACTGTCAACAATCAGCAAAATCTCTACCAATAAATAAACGAGTTGTTGCAAAGTCAAACATCGACTTAATATAATACTACCAGTTGTATACGGTACAACAAAAATAATCTTGTTTCATTTAATAATATTGATGAGAAAGTAACGGTAACTGATTTTTATTTTCATTTTGTTTATAAAATTTCCTTGGCCAAAAGATAGCAAATTGTCATGATGAGTTCTTCAAGTAAACTGCCATCTACCAACTTGTTTGCCACAAACGGTGGAGAGAAAGATTTAATAGAGTTCTTTCGTTGCTGAACGATGAGCAGGGAAACTGTCAATACCAACTTTTATAATCTTGTTTGACATGACCAGAAATCATTCCAACCTTGTTTTACCATTTTAGTCGTAAAGGTTCCATCCAATCGAACACTGATTGGTTCATGAAGTACGTCGAAGGTTTGAGGCAATCAATGTACGCGTTTTTATCATTGATTTGTATTTTAAGTTAAATTCTACGTAACTTTGCTTTTGTTAATTTTTGCATCAAGTTTTTTGACTTTTTATTGCTTTGGTAAAGCAAATTCATTGAACCGCAAAATTTTAATGATCATTGATCAGCAAAAAAGCGGGGATTTTCATAACCAGACAGAAAATTGAAAGTTTTGGCCCTCGATCATTTCAAGGTTTCGATACTAAGAAAATGTCCTGATATGGTAAATAGCCGCAAAGTAATACTGAAACATTAATAAATTATGCTTTTTCCATTTTTAGCCAAATTAATATATATATTAATTAGCGTGATCATTTTAAAAGATAAATTAGATTTTTTCAAAGTTTTAACGCCTTTTGGAAAATATTTCAATAAAATGCTACTGAAAGAAAATGATGGAGAAAAAACTACGTAAAATTTACCAAAATGCAAATCGCAAATGTAATCCAAGAAAAAAAGTCCTATTTTTTATTTTTGCGGGTTAGCAGCAATATTTTTTCTCGTTTTTTTTATGACCCGTTAAACAAATTTGTAAAGCTCAAACGTGGTTAAGATAGTGAAAACCGAGCGCGTTATTATTTGTGCTTTTTAATTCAAACACCGCAAGCGGTTTTTTCAACAACACAATAAAATTAGGCTTTTTAAAAAACAACAACAGCACGACTTGTCGGTTGGTCGAGCGGTAACGCGTTTGCTTATGGAACGGGAGGTCTGAGGTTCAAATCTCGGGCCGGTCAAATCGGACGCAGCCATCCTTTTTACATGAGGCTTTGAAATGGTGTTCATGAAAAAAATCAGCACCATTTTGTCATAAAAGATATCACGGTTGTTATGAATACTTTTATAATGTAATGCTATTCGCGATACAAGCTTTTATGATAGAATAACCAATATTTATGACAAAATGTCGTTAAAAATGTTCTTCAATGCCATTGCAAAACATCATATAAAAAGGTTAAGTGTTGCCAACGGCATGCCACCGCTGCGAAATTTCTTAGAAAGAAACTATGTTGCCCGGGCGCAATGATGCGGAGATGGGCCTCGCAAACTCATTGCACGCTTCGGCGTATAATCCAGCGAGTATACTGAAAGATTTGAGTTGATTTGAAAAAAAACACGCCTGATGAACGATGATTATAAAAATTTTTGCCCGTTTAATGTGCAAGTGATTAACACGTGCAATAACGACTAATGTTTGTTATCGTCATTACAGCACTAATTATTATTTTTGCTCTCGCAAATACTGTAAATAACAGACGCCAAAACTTTTTTTTACAATGTTACGTAGGATCTTGATTTACACTCTAAAACATCTCTTTCTTTTATTATACTCGATGCATTACGCCGAAGCGTGTAACGATTATGAAGGACACAATTCCGAGTCCTCGTGCTCTGGCAACACAGTTCCTTTCAAAGAAATGTTGCAGCGGTGGCAAGTCGTTGTCAACACTGCCTCAGATTTGACCGATCCTATATTTGAATCTCAGATCTACAGTTTGGAAATGAATTCGTTACTTAACTATCTGGCGGTTAACCTAAGACGTTCATACGCTGTTTCAAAATTTAATTTGGTTTTATTCTTACCTTGTTGTTTCAAAAACAGTATGACAACTTTTGCTTTCACTTGCTGCAGTTTTTAAATTTTTGGTAATTTTTAACCAGATTATTCATTGTTGTCTTTATAAGCACAAAAATGCAAAAGTTGGAACTTATTTTTCTGCGGTTTCGAAACCGTTTATTAGATGCTTGTCTAAAGGTTTTTTACGGCGGAAATTTATGTCTATGACATTCACAAAGCAAGAATCTGTGTTCGTGATTTGAATTCGTGCATAATGATCGAGCTACGTGCAAAATCAGCCACCATCATGATATTACTTCGATTTCAGGTTCCTGTATTAATAGTAGGTATTAAATGTGGGAATTTATTCCAGTAACGCAAAAGCCTCGAGTTTGAAAATCATTGCTGTCCACTTTTCAAAACCGAAATAAATGTGTCCGGGCGCAATTACGCGGAGATGGGCCTGGCCAACTCGTTGCACGCTTCGGCGTATTACAGCGAGTATAATGAAATATTTGATTTGATTTGAAATACATTTGCAAAAAATAATTATCATAACTCAACATACGCCTCTTGAAAAAATTAAAAGTTAAAAATTTAAAATCTTACTGTCTGTTTCATTTGCAATTAAAATCATCAGAGGTGTTTTATTCAAATGTAGAATTTACTGCTATCGAGCCCTTTTTTGAATCAGTTGAATTCGAGTGCAGCTCACCGAAATACACTTATCACTATAATAGTCGGAGTTTGGTCTATACTCTATACTTTTAACTCATTTATATATAAAATTAAGCTATAAAAAGCAATGCTTCCCCACCTTTTCATCACCGTGGCCTATTTTCAATTCGAAAATTTTCCATGGCCCACATCTAAATCTCCTGCTTTGCTGCAATCTTTCAATTTTCTGGTGATCTTAAAAAAAAAAGAAAGGTCTTTACGCGCAAATCCGCCAATTTTATGCGGGTTTTCAGGTAATTTCAAAAAAAAAGGTCTTCAAGCCAAAAACCGCAAATTTTGTGTGAGCTCTCTACCGGGCACCACAACGCTAATGGTCAGTAATATTTCTTCAACCAAATATCCAATTATCCAACTAGCTCTGTGGCCGACCACAAAATGCTTCTATGGCCCACAGGTTGAAAATGACTGCTATAAAGGGAAAGGAATTGCAATGACAATTATAGGTTATTTTTCGGCCGTAGCAATTACATAGTTATAGATCTTGCAGGTGCTTTGTGAGCATTTATACTGTAAAACACCTTTGCATATGAACAATTTTGAGGTGACGCAGAATTTAAATATAACTTTCAATGAAGTCGTTTTCATTTTACCTTCCGCAATAAGCTTTTCCAACAGAACTTTAAGTTGCGATCTCTGCCTTGGTAGGTTTGTGGTAAATAGGATCTTTTATGGACCAAATGCACTAAGGAGAAATGCAATTTACAGTAAGGAGAAATTCATTCTAAGGAGATAACATAATCACTTGTAAAGAGAAATGCAATCTATATAGTGACAGCAGGCTCTGATCTTATGGAAACAATTGCGAACCGCAGCTTGTTCTCAATTTCTCTTGAGCCAGTTGGAAGCGGTTTGTATTTTAAGGAAAAAAAAAAACAGATTTGTGCAGGCAAAAGCAGTTCGTATTTATCCTTCAACTGTTTCGATAAGATCAGAGCCTGTTTTCAGTGTATAGATTGCATTTTTCCTTACCAGTAATCGTACAATCTCCTTAGAATGCATTTCTCCAACTGTGGATTGCGTTTCTTCTTAGTGCGTTTGGTCTATAAAAGATCCTGCTCACCACATACCAAACCAGACAGACATCGCATCTGAAGAGTAGTTCTGTCCGAAAAGCTTATTGCAAAAGCTATAATGAAAACGATTTTATTGAGAGTCATATTCAAAAACTTTTGCATGGCTATTTTTTAGGCTCTGTTCTCTGTATCAGTGCCTACTTATTTCTGAGTCATGCCAAAAAGAGGCCAAACTAAAAGAAAAACTGTTCCATTCAAGAAGTTCAAGTGTCTCCAAATGAACACCGCTAACACATAAAACCTTTGATCGCGACAGTTCTTTTGAATTTTGTTTTTTTTTTAACATAACTCAGCAATAAGCAGAACAGTAATCAAAAACCAGGCCAAAGAGTGGACATGCATAAACGCTTTAGTCTTATTGTCCTTCCAAAGATGCACGGACGCAGGATAGTGTTCTGCAATCGAACAGTTCGTAACCAGTGTTTGTTAAACCAATCGCATCTTAGCGCGGTCAAGCTGGAAGCTCACACCACAATTACAGTACGTAAATTAAGATTGATCACTTGAGTTGAATTTCTCAATGCATTTAGTTTTGTTTGATATTAAAAAAAATCCTAATCCAATAGCCAAAAGTGGGAGCAAAAAGAAAAAAGGAACACTCAGGGTTTACTTTTGTTGTGGCAGTCCTCTCCAAGCAAAACAAGCAAAAGAAAAAAGCAAAAGAAGCCTTGAAAACTTTCCTCCATTGAAGAAAGCATGCATGAATGAATAAAAATGAATAATGACACGGTACTCGTTTGTGCTTGTACTAATTTTTCATTGTCCTACTTTTCGAAGCATATCCGAATTACATTTACCTAATTGTCACAAAATTATAATCACGTACATTAAATAAGAAAAAAATTTACCACTCATAATTTAGCGCATTATTTTTATAGCCAAAAAAGGAAAAATACGTGCAAACGCAATCTGATGAAAAATGACCAAATAAGTTCTAATTAATCCTACAAGTTAAGTGCAAAAATTTTGACCATTAGATGTTTGGAATGCTGCAGTATCAAAATTAAATGTGTTATGTTACTGCTGCATTTAAACAACTAATTGGTCCTCACATCCGTCTGTCTGTCATAGGCTTTGTCTTTTGATATCCAATTTTAATTAACATATGCTTTTGCGTTGCCAAATAGCGATAAAAGCTTAACAAGCAAAATGAGGAAGTTCAGTAAAATATCCAAATTCGGAAATAAATAAAGTATGATTATGATTTTACGTTTTGTAAGCATAAGCAAATTAGCAGTATAAAATGCTTGTGTAATGCAGACCTCAAGGCAGTTACAAAATTCTAAGAAAATTCTGAAGATCGCATCATTTAGGGTTCGAAATTTGTTTTTTGGTTTGAGGATGATTTCTAGAACGTAAAGTAATTATTAGGCCTATATTGCTTTTCGTTTTGACATTTGGCAGCGTGATAGCCAGAAGAGTGAAAGCGGCCTTTTTTCAGACATTTTTTATCGCATGATCTGAATCTAAATTGTATTCTACGTCCGTTATTACGTAACTTTCTAAGTAAAAAATTTCGTCTCGCAAACAACTGCCGTCGTAATATGCAAAGTTTCGTGAAAGTTAGAACGTCGTAGTTTTTGATGTTTTAAAGAGTTGACAAAACCGTAATCCTTGCGACTCCTTGTACGACAAGGTTTCCAGTTCTGGGATAAGGTGCTTCACGACAGTTATTTCTGCTTATTGCCTGTAAACAGAGAGCAAATTCAACTGCGAAAAAAGTAAAGAGTAAACTTGAAACATGGCTCATTCCAAAGCGGTTTTGGTTCGTCTAACCTAACACGGAAAACAACTAGCTTTATTGTCTTTTTTGTGATACAATATCATTCGAAGGTGAATATTTTTTTAGATGTGATGCCTACATCATCCGTCGAATACGTTATTTAAGAAACCGTTTTTGTTGACATCGAAGCTGAATTATATTATAATTTTACGAAATAAGACTCAATATTGAGAACAGACAATAATGTGCAAAGCCAAACTTTTTACTCAGTAGTTTGAAGCTAAAAATATTTAGTAATTTTGCATAGAAAACTAGTCATTTATGAATTTGATATAATTGGCAAATGTTTTCATTTTTTGTGAATATTTTGAAATTCGATCAGGTGTTTAAGAATAATTCTTCCGAGCTTTTGAGATTCCAGCAATTCACCTGGCCATTTAGTCGGCTGCGGGGCCGAAACGGTAAAGGAGTCGTTTTTACTGCGACCCACATTGCATGATTTGGGTTCAACCCGGAACCTGGTCACGTAGTTGCATCGTTGCGTAAGACGCTTTAAGATGAATATCGCTGCTTGGCGGTGGCTTCGAACAAGCAATAAATTCAGTGGACAAGAATTCGAAGAAAATCCACAAGAACAATGGATCGCTGGAAACTATTAAGCAGGTGAAGATTCTTCCAAGCACGAAGTAGTTATTGTAAAGAAAAGTGTGCGGGTCGTGCAATTGTTAACCTCTGACATTGAGTGGTGACAGTAGGTAAATATGCACTACAACAACTTAAACCCACGTGCAATTGTCAAATACTATTCAGTCTAACCAATAACAGAAAGTATTCCTTTAGCGAGGCGGTTATATTACGGAAAAGTTTTTTTTTTCTGTTTCAGTATTACTATTTTGTAAGTTATTGCAATAGCTGGTCTAAACTACTGTAAAGGTAATAAAAAGAGTGTTGTCAGCAATATGTAATATTTCAAATGCATAACTCTTTTACCATTTTCTAAAACCAACAGGATGCAATTCTTTTGGAAACCATAAAACCCTGTCTGAAATGCAGTCCGTGCACCACAAAAAAAGGTTTACTTACACCACTTCTTTTGCTGAAACTTTCAAGTATATCCATTAACATTATCATTTGTTATTTGTTGATACGCTAATTTTTCGTGTTGTTTTTATACAGTATTAGGTTAGATGTTTTTGGACCACATTATTATTATTTAGTTTTAAAAGATAATTGATAATGCTAAGACGATGTGGAAGATACGTGGTGGGATCAATTCTTTTGGTGGTGCAATGTTTCGGTAAGTGATGAAGGGCGTGGTAAATAGGTTTTTTGAATAAAAATTACATAGTTTAGAACATACAGGAGACGATTTTCACGCTTGTGGTATAAGACCATGGTTTCCAACTTATCGGTCGCGATCCAAAGTTGGGTCTCGTAAAAATTCTTTTGGGTGGCTTGCTTTTTTATTGTATGCATCTACAGAGAGTGAAATTTGCAGAAAGCAACAAAAAGCAAATAATTGACCAAACCCGCGGAAATTTGTGTATTTCCGAAGAGAAGACCATTTATTTGTCTTCACCTCACATTCCGCGAATTGGTTTGAGAAAAATTCTGGTTGTCAATGGGTCTCAAAATTTCACACATTTGATTTTTTCTACTAACATAATAAATTAAAACTTTAGGTGCGTTTACACTAAACGCAAAGCAACCAAAATTTGACGTCATTGACAACCGGTCGCAAACTTCGCGAGAGGTTTCTTAACTTCAATTAGCAAAATCGTTCAAGAATGGTTAGCTTATTTTGAGCAAGACTTGATCTAAGCGACCACTCGCGAAGGTTGCCAACCTTTGCTTCGCGTTGCTTTGCGTTGCTTTGCGTCCAGAGTAATGTACCTTTAACAGTAAGCAGGCACGCGAAAATCTGTAGTACTTTAAAATTTTATAATACAATTCACCTTATTATGATCGAAGATCTTTCAAACAGTAGTATTCAAGTGGATACTTTTGTTAAATCAGCTACCGGTACCAGTAATTAGAAGTTATTGTTTCATGCATGCTGATTGGGATTTTGCGTATTTTTGGCTCAAAACAATGTACTAAAAAATTAACAAAATTGATGATAAGTTATAGACAATTCGTAAATAGAGTCTGAGAGACAATATTTTTGTATGAATGAATTATGTCAGTATAAAGTTTTGAATTAAAAAATATCGCTCAAGACAAACATTGAATTAAATGGTAAGGTGTGTTTCTTTTTTCTTCTTTTTCACAGAAAACGCAGAATACGTAGACACAACTAATAATATTTCGGTTTCAAGGAGACGAGGTCGTTTCAAATAATTGAGAGAAGCTTCTTTTTTCAAAATTTTTATGTGTTTTCAGTGAATATTGGTGACAGCGTCCCTTTAAACGATGAAAATGTCAACAGCAATCGATATTCTGCGGGTAACGATCAACTTTTGCTACCAACCGATGACATTGTGGAAATAAACAGACGTAAGTTCGTTTTTTAAACCCACATAGTGATTAGAAAATTCAATACAAAAATAATTATGTGAAAAAATGTAATCTACAACAAAACGCATAATGCTGTCACTTTGTATTGTTTTGAATTTGACATTGCTTACTAGTCTTGTTTTTTTGTTTTTGAGATGCTTGAAAATAAAATCCAAAAATATCAAAACTTTCAGTTACATCCAAATCATTATTGATTTAAAAACCCTGTTAGATCTTTCGAATCTTTCAAACAGATAAAAAGTTTCTTCAGTAGACATCTTCTTGAAAATTCGTTTTGAAAAATGAAACAACCAGCTTCAGACCGCTTTTGATTTTTCTTACTGTAGGTCAAGGTCTATGGTCTGTTGGTTGTAACGAAAAGTTTTTATTTAGTGATATATTTGCATTTTTGCATAGCACTTCTTGAAAGAATTTGTTGAAAAATTTTTTCTCGAAAATTTCATTTTATAGAAGATTATTTCCTTTAATTCTAATTTTTATTCAGTCAAATGAAACTGAAAGAAGTACAAGTAGGGATGATGGTGTCAATGCTGCTATTTCTGGTCGGCAGCGTGGCCGAGAAAGTAAAGGCGTCGTTTCTGCGGCGAATTTGATCGCATGATTTGGGTTCAACCACCACCTTGGTCACGTTGTTGCTCTTTGAATAAGACGCATTAAGATGAATATCTCTATTTAGTGGCTTCGAACAAGCAATAAATTCAGTATAGACAAGAATTCGGAAAAAGTCCTCAAGAACAGTGGATCACTGAAAACTTTAAGCAGGTACGGATTCCTCCAAGCACGAAGTAGTCATTGAAACGAAAAAGTGTGCGGATCGTCCAATAGTTAGCGTCTGATGCTGTCCAGTGACAGTTGGATGAATATGCACAACAACAACATCAACAGCAACAACAATAAAATGCTATTATGCTCATATCATGAAGAGTCGCGTAACTTTGTGTTTTCAGGTGCGCACATGTTGGAGCATTTGTACGATGGAGACATCAAACTAGATCCAGTAAGTAGAAACATGATTTTTCTAAATACAAAAAGGGTTCAGTAACTGATTGTAAACGAGAGATAAACCAAAGAGGCGCTTCATTTATTTACAATTACTAGGTTAGTGATCGACAGGTTGCTAATCCCTGGTTCAAATCTCGAACTGGCACGGATTTATTGAGTCTTTGGAAAAGACACTTTACGCTTATTTCCTAATGGGACCAAGCAGTCTAACCATTGTGGAGCCCCAGCTTGATAAAAGATTTGTAAATAGAACTAAAAATAGTGCTCTGCGTTGGTGTGGTTAGACAGACGCAGAGTGCCTGCTTCCTACAAACAAATGGTATTTACCAAGAGATATTTGTTTCGGATGAAAACATTGTGCAACGGAAAGCAAAATCATAGACTCCCAACTAATTTGCTGTTGCTGAATTCGGGGCTGGTGGCCGTTTTTACTGCGCTTTAAAAATGCCAAGAAAAGTTGCCGAAAGCAGGCTTGAATTGCAAAATGTTCTATCTTGAATATCCTATAACGTACAGTGTAGTAAGGTATAAAAGTAAAATGATATTAGTAATTGCAAGTAAAACAACAGTTGAAATGTAAAGAAAAAAAATAAGGTGTGGTATACATACCAGAGTCTTAACCAAACCAAATTATGGCTGTAATAAAATAGCGAAACATAACTATAAATAAAAGCTAAATAAACATAGATTAAGCATACTTAATAAGGCATGATATTAGCACACTACTAATAATATTGAAAACACAATCATAAGCTATCTGGTTACTGCAACTAACCATTAGTCTGTTACATTGCTATCACAGTCTGCACAACCAGTGGAAAGATTGATTAAGCAAAGTTCGTAAAACGCTCAAAGCAAAAAAAGCGGTTACGTAACTCGCAAGTAACGCTCAAAGCAAAAAAGCGGTTACGTAACTCGCAAGTAACAGGTTCGATACTCTATCAAAGCGACAAAAATACCACATAAGGTTTCAGAGGCAGAATCTTCAAAGCTGCAGAAACTGGTTTCAACGTTAAAAAGTCTCTACGGTAGCTTTGACGACATTGGGTTTAAAACTACTGAAATGTTCAGTCTTAAGTGCCATGCTTTCGAAATAAAAATTGATGCAAATGATATTTCTTGATTGTTTAAGTCATCACCCCCATTTTCGTTGATAGCTAGTGACAACCGAAAAACCGAATTCTTTAGCAAAGTATTTAGTGATTTTTGTAATAAAGATGCTTTATCTGCTACTATAACATACTAAGGCTAATATTATAAGAGGGTCAAACGAAAATTTAAAGCATGAACAAAGATCAAGAATTTTTTAGCGTAATAAAGAATCTCCAATACGGTAGGCAAAAATGTTAAATTTTCGTAGACTAGTTAACATCAGTAGCATACAGTATTATAGTCACAAACTCACTGGGATGGGCTTGGGCACGCTCTACAGTAAATCGCTCTTAACATACACGCTACTTTATTTTGTATTAATACTAATAAGTTATTGTTGTAACTTCATTTAATTTACCTAGTTGTCTCGGCCAGGAGACAACAAAGGGACCTTTCGGTCTTCGAGTCAAGCTGCCACCTGTCTACCACATATGTGGAGGCTTCACACTGTCCCTTTAATTGCTGAACGTCAAGCATAGAAGCTGAATATACCAATTTTTATGGCATTTGGTTTGACCCGCCGGGGAATCGAACCTGAGCCTACCGTTTATTTACTATAGATTTACGTTAATTTATTGCCTTATTTAATTCAGTGCACTCCTAAAAGTTTATATTTGCGTTGATTTCATTCTTATTTACCTAACTACTCCAAAGATAGCCTATTGTACTTCAAACACATTTTGTGTTCTCCGACTTTAGAACAAACTTAAAGATTTTAGAGGGCAACATTGGCGTGGTGATTACCGTGATGCCATCGTTCTGCATCGCTGATTGTGTTACATTATGGAACTGCTGGGCAGTAGTCAGGATCAGCAATGCGTTACTATGGCACAGACGGCATTTAACGTCAGTGTTTCCCACTAAAATCGTTAGTGTAGCGCATAGGCGTAGCCAGGATTTTTGATTGAGGGGGAGGCCCAAACCACAAATCACATGCAATGATGTCATTAGAAACTTTGAAAGAGGAATTTTTTTGTGGGGGCAAAGATATCGTAGAATGGAAGATCAGAAGCCGTAGCCTGGTGTTGGCACGTAACTGGAACTAGTTCAAGAAGAGGGCTTAAACCAATAGTTAAAATGCAAAAATGTCTAAATTGAGAGGCGTGTTTGAGTAAAGAAGTGTACTGTACTTTAAACGTATCACAGACGGGGGTCTGAGGGCGGAGCCCCCAGCCGCCGGAGGCTATGGGGATCTGGGGGCGAAACCTCCAGCCGCTGGGCGATTTTTCACAATTTTTTCGAAAAAAAAGCTATTTTAATGCCATATTGGATCACATTTCGCACGTATTCAGAGCATAGGTGGGCACAAGTCCGTTAATAACGAAGCTAACTTTTTCGTTATTAACTCGTTAATCCGTTAAAAAGTTTTTTCATGTTAACGGACTAAATTAACTTCCGTTAAGGTTCTTATCGTTAAATTCTTGCACCGTTCGTTCATCGTACCGGTGCAAACGAGTTTGCACCGGTAACACTTGTTGCGTATTAGTACGAGTTTATAGAAGAAAGCGAAGAAAGGAGCTCTTTTTTGTGGCAAACAATAAGCTGCAACCTCATAAGTCTATTGATTATTGCTGTTCGCAATTTCCAAAGATTTTTCGATCGCAGCTTTGTTAGTGCATTTGAATTTATTTTTATCTTGAAATTAGATTAGACTGTACAATGTAACCTGCAAAACACAAAAAGATCACCATAGCAATAAATATTTCCTTACAATCAGCTCAACATCGTCAATACGTGTTCTAAAAGCGAGTGGATAAAAATAAACGTAAATTACACGCAAAATATTAACGAATTAACGGACTTTATTAACTTCCGTTAATTAAAGCTGAAAATAACGTATTAACGTTAACGGAGGTGTGAAGTTTGTTAACGGACTAGTGGTTAACGAAGCTAACGTTTTGCATTAACTTGCCCACCTATGATTCAGAGCCATTTGCAGAGTACTAGATTTTTAGCATTTGAAAGCCAATTGAAAAAATTAAGTTGTTCAGTCCTCCTTTTGCTTGCAATTTAAGTCCAAAACACGTTTAAAATCTTGCATTTTTGAGTTAAATTTTGTAAGCGATTTGGCTTAGGTAGGGGGAAGTAAAGTACTTTGCCTTCTGCAATATTTTAGCAGCAAATAAAAATCCAGTCAAATAATTTCGGTAAAGATTATTGTTTTGTCATGAAAACAACCAGTTATAGGAGTACATATACGGCCAGAGGGCCCAGGCCCTATGAATTTAAAAAAATTTTCAATGAGCATTTTCCTTACTGTAGCTGATTTTTTTCAAAAGTATTTTGTTGCATAAAAACTGGCGAGGTGAAGGTGAATTGTTATTGAAAAATGCACAATTGATAGTTATGCCTGCAAACCATGTTATTGCCTGGGCCGGATTTACATCGAGTTGGGCCCCTGGCACTTTGGGATTTTCCCAATATTTCTGCCAAATACAGATTAAGACCAAAAAAAGTCTTACCATTTGAGCGCGGGGCTCCTGGCACTGGGCCAGATGTTAAATCCGTCCCTGGTTATTGTATTACGTTCATCAAAAGGTTAGATGAGAGCCTGAGTTAGCAACGTTTAGGATAAAAACCCTTAATTTCACTCGGGTAATACGTTTAAATTGGTTGGCAAACATTAAATTGAAGGCACCCGGGCCCCCTGGAACAATATTATTGTTGGAGGTTCATTTAAATATTATTGTAAAAGGCATTTTTAAATTGGTTGCATAAATTAAATTGAGGGGGCCCGGGCTCCCTGGATCAATATTATTGTTGGGGGGCCCATTAAAATTGGGGGCCATTAAATATTATTGTAGGGGGCCCATTTAAAGTGGTTGGTAAAAATTAAATTGAGGGGGCCCGGGCCCCCTGGATAAATATTATTGTTAATTCTTCCTGTACGCGTGTACTGTTGTACGCGAAGATGCTAAAAGAAACTGAAACTGAAGAAACATTAGTTTTTTTGTGACATTTTTATCATTGGTAGCATTTCAAAAGGGCCCGGGCCCCGTGGGTCCACCCCTGGCTACGTCTATGGTGTAGCGCATAAGTCTGAGAACACTACATTGCATTTAAAAAGTAGAGCATATCTAGAACAACTGGGCCAAGGCAGATGGTATTTTAAGGAAACCTTTAGAATTTTAGAAAATACTGTGCTATTTTAGAATTACTGCATTAATTTTACAAACTCATTGATTTTACCGGCTGGCTTTCAACAAGGCTTTTAAGCCAGAACATTGAGTTCTTGGGTTGTCTTTTAACAGAGCTTTACAATTTTATTGACCATTCCTTTTTTTTTTTTTGCATTGCAAACATCATAGATAGTCTTGTAAGGTCAGATACTAAGAAAGATATGTACATCAACGCCCAATAAGACCACAGAGGTATAAAAACTGTATATTTATTATTCTTCCTCATTGCAACTGTACCTATATATATTATACAGTATGCATTATACGGAATGACTATCGTTTGTTTTTTCAGTTTCGAAATGCCAGAGGATTAAGATGGCCTAAGAGTTCAGATGGGCTAGTATATATTCCTTATGAATTCAGCAGTCGCTCTCGATACAGTAAGCAAGGAGAACTTACAGTACAGATGCTACCATATAACTAGGAGTATCATGGAACAAGAGTTTGAGTTCTCTACAAGACTTTGGTAAACTCTTTCTCTTTTTTGTTTCTTTATTATTTTTCTTCTTTATTTCTTTATTGTTTTTGAATTTTTGCCAATGCGTGAAGGAGTAATTATGGGATTGAGTTGACTAGTGGTAATACTAATTAAGACGTTTGCTAACTTGTTTATTATTATTCTTATGTCACAGTAGGAGTTTACTAACTCTTCGTAGAGAACTCACAACAATACTCTTTCTGCAGATAAAATTCTATATTTGCTCAAGGCTGAAAATTGATTTGAGTTGTATTAATTTGCATTGCTTAAAGTTTTAGTAATATAATAACATATATATGGCAGTTGGTAAAATTATTTGGTTTTAACCAAATTAAACGAAAAAATTCAATAGGTTTTGGTGCCTCAGCCAGGGTTGCCGAAACCCGGGGGGGATAAGGGATATATGCCCCCCAATAATTTGGCTGTATCCCCCCCAGTAGTTTGAGTATGGTCTACATCTGCATTCCCCCAGTAATTTGACTTTGGTGTGCATCTGAGCGTAGGTGTCCACTTGAATTCGGGGAAAAAAGTGTTCCATTTTTGGTGAAGACCTTTTTTTTTTTGGTCTTCACCTGTATTTGGGAAAAAAAGTGTTCCACTTTTGGTCAAGACCTTTTTTTTTGGTCTTCACTTAATTTGCTCACCTGAACAAAATCGTGGTCGAGGTTCATCTCCCACAATGTTGAAAATAGGGCAAAATTCGGATGAAATTGCAAATTATTCCCCCCAATGCTCAACAAAGATTGGCACCCCTGGCCTCAGCCATTGGTGATAAATGTGTGTGATCGCTAACATACTCGTTCTAGTATTCTCATTTTTAATGATAGTAATTTTAAATTACAATAAAATGCGAGACTAATATTATAAAATATTATAATGCACATGAATGTGAATTTTATTTAGTATGAAACAACTACAAGCAAAGTGACAGCAAAATTATCATCTCAAATTTAAACCAATACAGTCTCCAAAATAATTTTGCGAAGTTTATATGTAATAACTTCCAGTTTTTTATCATCAATATGTTATACTCAAACTGCAAAAAGTATTTTTGTTTCAAACTTATAATTTTTGTTGGTGCAATGATCTCTTTCAAGGGATCTTTGTGAAATAATTTCTTCAAGGTATCCTTGAACAATTATTTCAATAAATCTCAAGGTTTCCTTGTGAAAAAATAATAAAGTGCTCGCTGGAGGGGTAGATGGTTTAAGTTATCCATTGAGCAACGGTGTCGTTGAAAGAAATAGCATTTTTAAAATGCTGTTCATCGTCATGTTTTTACATTCTATTTGAATAAGGCCATTTGTAAGTAAGGATAGACTTATTTTGACAAAATTTAATGTAAATTATTTATTCTACAAGAAGTGCTGTGATGTGCCGACAGCTGGCTGCACTGGCACTCCCAAGAAATCAAAATAAACTGACTATCTACCAGCTGTAGCCTACTGGAAATAGCCTATCATTGCAAAATAGGTAGTCTAATGGTAATAGGCCTGTAGGCTACCATGCCAATAACAACTGAAACTGAATTTTTAATGGGCTTGAAGAAAAATGCTCCAAATCATTGGCATCCTTAGTGTGGCAATTAATTGTACAACTAAAATCAACAAAAAGAAGAAAACAAAAGAGAAAACAGAGGGAGATACTGATGCCCTACAAAAGACTAGCCCTAAAATTCCATCCATTACCAGCGATCTCTCACTTTCTCAAACCAGCAAGTTCCACCTTGCTCAAAATCAAAGCACTAAATTTAAAGAAACGAATTTTTCAAGTCTGAAGACTAACTTAGTGACAGAAGCAAACGTAAGTGGTGTCTTCTTGAATTTCTGCTGTTTAAATGTTAGACCTGTCAACAATCAAACTTTGGCAATTTCAGATTTTATTCTTTTCAAAAATATTGATATTTGTACAATTACTGAAAGATGGCTTTCAGACCACACCTCATCAGCAATGCTGAACGAGCTAACCTCCAAGGGTTACAAAGTATTTCATTGACCACGTACAGGAATAAGAAGAGGTGGACTGGCTATCATTTTTAGAGATAATATTGCAGTCAAAAAACACTTTTTTAAAGAAATGAATTTTTCCAACTTTGAATCCCTCAACTGCAGTATAGCTTTAAGCAACAAGGTAACTTTTATCAGAATCATCTACCGATCACTACCTTCATAAGCAAATGGCTTTTCGAACTCTTTATTTTTTAAGGACTGGGAAGGTTATTTTTATCATTTAATGTTTCTAAAACAGGATAATTTATTAACTGGGGACATAAATTTTCACGTGGAAAGCTTTAATTCACCAGACACTAAGCACTTTATTTCAATACTGGACTCTCACAATTTTTTCAGCATGTAGACCAGGGGTGGGCAAAGTTGTTCAAAGAAAGATCTGCGACCGTAAAACCATAAATATCAGCGAGCCGCAAAATCAGCTTACACAAAATAACATAACAGCGCTAAAAACAATGATTGTTTATCCATATCAGTCTTGTACTGCTACTTCATTGGCTAATCTGTGAAAATGCTCTTCCCTATATTGACCGGCAAATTTTAAGGCTTAAGAGCTCCAACAACTTTGCAAACCTCCCCCCCCCTTATTACAAGTTCCAAGAATAACTTAAATGGAAACCGTGCCTTTTGTTCACCTCCCCCCCCCCCCCCAAGACAAAATCCTATCTAGACCTACGCCACTGCATGCGTTTATGTAAACATTCTGTTGCTTGTCAGCAACTATAGATTACAGTACCTAACAGTGCCAAAGTCTACCATAGTTATAAAACACTGCTTAAAAAAAAGTCTCACCGTCTACCAAAGTTTGTTGCTACTACTTCCGCAGGCTAAAATTGCGTATCTACATGACTTTTTATCAGTTTGTAATCTCATTCTGCAGCTAACTTCTGCGACCAAACTTTGCCGATTAAGCGTTGTTTTATTATAGTGACATAACAATAAAATTTTGTCGATCATACTTCCAAAGAAAGCGGCAGTTCAAAGGGTTAAACCTTCAAATTAAAAAAAAAAGTTCAATGGGTTAAAACTTGAATTTTATAAAAATTCAAATCAAGAGCCACAAAATTTATGTCGCCGAGCCGCATACGGCTCGCGAGCTGCAAATTGCCCACCGTTGATGTAGACACTGTAACTCATGTATGTGGCCACAGGGCCTCAGAGAGAAATTTTTCCTGGGGATACAAAGGTCGATACCGGGCCCCCAAATCTTATTGGGTCCACCAAGCCCCATGCAAAAAAAACGTCTTCACTGAAATTTAGAATCAATTGAAGAGTAAAAAAAAAGGTCTTCACTCAAATTTAGTCCGAATTTTTGCCCAAATAAGGTGAAGAGCAAAAAAAAAAAGTTCTTCACTGAAATTTAGTCCAATTTTTTGCCCAAAGAATGGTGAGCAGCAAAAACTTAACGCGGAAACCTGAACTCTTCCGGGCCCCTTGAGTTCGGGACCCCCTAGGCCCGTGCCCGGGCACGATGTACCCCCTGAACCCCCTCTCGTAGACCCTGTGTGGCCATATATTAGACTTTGAAGCAACTTTGGAAACTTCTTCTTTACTGTTTGGAAAAACTGCTGAACATGAGACTTTTATAGCTGACTCCATATCTGGAAAAACCTTGGACCATTTTGCTGTTACTTGCAAGCTTGCTCTTTCTGTTCAATCAACCAAATACAAAACCATTCGATACAGAAATTTGAAAGTCAGTGATATTGACGTACTGAACAATACGGCATCTGAGAAGCTAATATCTGTTCAACTGATTTAACATGTATACGCACAAGTAAATCTTTACAGCAATGTTATGACTGACGCTCTGGACACACTAGCTCTTATCATAGAGAAGCGTATTCGAATGTGCACTACTTCTTGGTTTAATGCTGATCTGAAAAATGTTAAAAAATTATGTCGAAAATTGGAAAGACTGTGGAAGAAATCAAAATTATTAGCTACCAAACCGGCTTTTAAAGAACAATGTGCTAAATTCAAGAAACTGCTCCGCAATTAAAAAAAAATCCTATATTCGTTCCAACATCAACACGTGTAAAAAAGACACCAAGAAATTGTATCTATTAGTTGGCAAATTTCTAAAATCGTGTTCATTAAATATACTGCTTCAGGTCTGTCCTACACTTGAGCTTCAGAATGCATTTTCTTATTTCTTTCAAAACAAAATTCTCAAATTGCATCAGTATTTAAGTGCTAATCTACCTGCTGTCTGTGCTATTGAAGAGAATGTTGTGGTTTTTGATAGGACTACTTTTGACCAGTTTAATCCTGTCACTACTGCTGATGTAAACAAAGTTCTGCACTCATTAAACTCAACAAATTGCAAATTAGATCCTCTTCCTGCTGCTTTTCTGAAAAAATGATCTTCTATTGTCGTTACAGCAATCGCTGTCATCATTAACAACTCCCTGAAATATTCACTAGTCCCCTTGGAATTTAAAAAAAGCCATCATTTCTCCCTTATTGAAAAGCCACAATTTATATCCGGACACTCTTACTAATTACAGACCAATATCTCACTTATTATTTTTGTCCAACGTATTAGAAAAAGTAGTAGCTGGGCAGTTAAATGAGCATCTAGCAATCAATAACATTCATGACATATTTCGGTCTGCATATAGGCCTGGTATTTCGACAGAAACTGCTCTCATCAGAATTACTGATGATGTATACTATGCTCTGGATAATAAATGTTTTACTGCTTTGATAATGATCGACATGTCAGCTGCTTTTGACACTATTGATAACATTATCTTATTTCACAGGTTATCTCATCATTTTGGTATTAACAATTCAGTGCTATCTTGGTTTCGTTCTTATCTGAATAACAGAAGTCATTGTGTAGATGTAAACAATGATAAGTAAATCTCGCTCGTTTCAACTGTCTTCTGGTGTACCTCAGGGCTCGGTGCTTGCTACTACACTGTTTACTCTTTACACTAAACTGCTTGCCAGTATATTCCCTAAATTTGGTTTCAGTGACCACTTTTATGCCGATGATGTGCAGTTTTATGTTACCTTTGATGCTGACAAGACCTTAGATGCTAACGTACTCGCAAATTGTTTGAAAGTAGTAGAGCAATGGTTATACTGTAAAAAATTAAAGCTAAATAATAGCAAAACTCAATGTGTTCTGCTGCAAATGCGTTTAGTGCAATTGATTTCCTCTAAATTGGTCGGTCGATTTGTGTTCAAAATCTTGGTGTTCTGCTAGACAGCAATCTGTCCATGGAGGGCCAGATCAAAAGTACCATTAAAACATGTTTTCTCACCATCTGTAATATTGGAAAGATCAATAAGTATGTCGATGAAGATAGTTGCAAAATGTTAGTTAATAATTTGAGGTTTTGCATGTAGTCGATCTATTGTGAACATTTTTTTTCTCCATTTATACTCCCTTCCTTGTTTGCTTGTTGGTGTTTTTCTGTACTTTTTTTTGTTTCTTTCTTCGTTTTTAGTTTCCAGGGTGAAAATTAATAGCTCTTTGATATTGTTTAGGGACATAAATGAGAAAATAAAACACTCTGAATAATTTATATTAGTTTTTGTTGTGCTTTTTGTGTAAACCGCTTTGACTTCGATAAACTGCTTTTTTGACTTTCTGTAAAGCGTCTTTGATGTGGTTTATTTTGGGAAAGGGCGCTAAACAAATTTCAGTTGTTATTATTATTTTTATCACATAATTTCAGTTTGTACTCATGCATGTTTCAAACTTTGAGTCTCGAAAGCTTTTACGACTGAATAAAAAATAAATAAACACCTTAATTTTTCTGACAAAAAATGCTGCTGCAAATAGAGCAATAGCATAAGTCGAAAAGAAACAGCATGATTTATAAACAACATATTACAGCGCGGTAATTGCTCAAGTTTACAGTAGAGCTCTCTCTTTAAATCAAACTGTATATATTTTAGGTGAACGCGAAAAAGACATCATGAGATCTGGTTTAGATGAAATTAACAATCATACTTGCATTCGAATTATTCCAAGAACAAACGAGATGCACTATATTTCCATAAAAAATCTATTTGGGTAAATTAACATTAATGTGTAATTTGTAGAATATGCAATATATTAAAACGATAAGTTATTTTTATGCTTTTAAGATTCTCAAGAAATTATCAATACTTTGCTTTATTATTATACATAAAAAACTGTATTGAAGCTGCTTTGGTCTCAACAAAACTAACAGAGTGCTTGATAACAACAAATTCAGAGCAGATGATAAAGTTTCGAAAGAAGAGGTTAATTATTTAGTGATTTTGTACTGTAATCTGCTCTGACTTTGTTGTTATCGAGCATTCTGTTGGCTTTGGTGAAAACAATCCAGCTTTCCGCCCAGTGTTTAGAGCACTCTACACTCAACAGCCGGCAGCAACAACTAAATGAAAAGAAATGTTTTTTAGTAATTTAATTGTGTGAAAACCTGTATGAGTAATTCTAATCGAAGTTTTGATGTATTGCAAAATCATAAATTTTAAGTAGACATTTAATATCTACTATGATGTAATATTGATACAGTTAATATATGCAGTAGCTTGTGTATAGTTGATGTAATCAGTGTAGCTCTGAAGTATCATCGAACACTTTATGAAGCACCGACCTGTAAAGTTTTGAATTCTACGACATGCGCGTTTTGCTGTATTGTAATTTTCACATAACTGCACACTTCGGAAAATTTTTAACTGGTTTGCATATTCGTTATTTATTTATTTATTCAAAATTTTCATTTCGTCGAAGTAGCTTTTCGTCTCACACTTGTCAAGAAGAATCCTCAGAATGGAGAGCGCAGGAAAAAAACAACTATATCTAGGAAAAAGCAGAGCCGAGGTTGGCAGGAAGAAGACCAATGAGAGAGCATCAAAGCGTACTTTAAATAGATACTGCTCGAAATCGGTTTGATTGAAGAAATGAGAACTATTTGAGGTAATAAAGAGGTGCCCCAAACTTTTTTTTGACAATTCCCCTTATTCGCGAAAACGCGATTTAATCCGTTTGACTGCCTCTTACCATTGGCAACCCTGCGTTTCGCAATTTTGTGACATCACGAAAAGCTGGTTTTGTAAAATTTCTTGCAGACTTTAAGCTATTGCTTACTATATGACAGGCCTAAACCGCTAAAACATCACCATCCTGGCCTACCAGTCCTATACTTGCCAACTCTTTTTCACCAAGCTAAATTGTATTGTGTAGGCTAATTTCAGATCTGTAATCAGCAACTCACGCAATGATGCAGTACAATAGGCTTATTTTACTGTAATACTTATAACTTATCAACACTGGCTGAAGTAAGCAGCCTAACCAAATCTGAAAACTTGGCTACTGTTGCTACCTGTATAGACCTATAAGTTACCAGTATTGATCTACAGTACGCCTTTTGTGATGTCACAAAATTGCGAAATGCAGGGCTGCTAATGGCACGGCGTCAAACGGATTAAAACGTATTTTCGCGAATAAGGGGAATTTTGGAAAAAGGTTTGGGGCACTTCTTCATAACCTCAAGTAATTCTCATTTCTTCAGTAAAACCGATTTCGAGAAGTACCTCTTTAAGCTATACACGAATTTGTTTCATCGGCAAAGGACGGGGTTAGAAGTTTTAAAGAAAGTTGGTATTAGGCTAATATCCAGTCTCTTGCTTCTGATTCAGCCATTGGACTTCATCTTTTATATAATTCTGCCTGTTCTTAATATTATGATGAAGTAGATTCTCTCTTCTTGCCCATGGCCGCTCAACTTTTCACCTATCTGCTCTTGAAGCTGCTTTCATCAAAACTTCTTACCCCGCCCGCGAACGACAAAGAGAATTCGTGTATAGTTTAGACAATGTACACTAATGACCCTCTTTCGCTGGTCTTCTGCCAACGTATCACGACTCGGCTTTTTCTTAGAAATAGCCGTTCTTTTTCCAGAGCTTTCCATTCAAGTGATTCTTTTTGACATATGCCAGACAAAAAGGTGCTTCGAAGAAATGAACATTTTGATTAAATCAATTCTCAAGTTTTGTACCACTAATCCTTCCAATCAACTTTTTATTATTCATTTTATTGTTTAACCAATAAGAAACGCAACAGTTCCACACTGCACATTTAAAAACATCAGTGAAAATCAAAAAACACTGAATTCTGCATGAAGAACAAATATACTTTAGCTAAGCTTATAGAATTTAGGTTTTTGGAACTTTAAGTAGTCATTTAACTTTAAACCGATCAGTTATCGAGTGGATAGAGCGTCTGCAACTGAAACGGTACAATCGGGTTCAATTCCCGGTCGGGTCAAACCAAGGAATATAAAAATTAGTATTCGCAGCTACCATGCTTGACGTTCTGCAATTAAAGGGACGAACTCTGTTAAGCTTCCACGTGTGTGGTAGACAGTTGGGCAAGTAGAAGCTTGACTCGAAGACCAAAAGGTCCCTTCGCTGTCTCGTGAACAAGGCAGCTTGGTAAAGTAATTTGCGAACGACAGTGGTTTTTGCTTAGCTAAAATGCTTAATTTGATTAGTCAGTAATATTGAGCAAACATAGTTCAACACAAAACGATACCGCTTTAACAAAATTTTTTCAAATTCAAATAATTACTGCATTTAAGATAATCAATTTCAAACAAACAACTTTGAGAACTGAAAGAACATAATTCCTAAGAAAATAAATAATACTCGCACACGAAATCATGCTGTATATCATAATTTAGGTGCTTTTCATTTGTCGGAAGAAGAGCAGAAAGAGGAGAGCAAACTGTTTCTTTGGGAAATTTCTTTTCAAATTGTGTTACAAAAGGAATAACAATTCACGAATTTATGCATGTACTGGGATTCGATCATGAGCAAAATCGAAGTGATCGAGACGAATACATCCGTGTAATCGACGAAAACACTTCCGATGGTAACGAAACTTCTATACAATAGATTGCAAGGAAAGGAAAGGAAAGGCGGGTTGCACCATGCTACCTATGTCAGTTACATGCAATCCAACATATTACTGAGAAAGATACTGTAGATTTTTGCTAACATTTCTTTTTCAATTGTGGGTATAGCTCGGTGCTCGATCACCTAATTTTGAAAGATCACAATAAATTAAAGGGTTTAGTACCTCTTAACGGTTTTGATTGTTTCAAAAATAAGCAGTTGATATCAAATGTTTTTAATTTCATTAATCGTATAGCTGCTTACCTTTTGTACTGCATTATTCGGCAAAAGTTTACTTTTGTTTGTACCTAAAATTTAGTCGCAGTTTGCTTATATTACTTTGCGTTAATTTTGATTATGGATTTTATTTTTCTATTTTCAGGTCATATTTCCACAACCGTGGAAAAAGCTGAAAATACAACAAACTTCACTCCTTACGATTACAGCAGTATTCTGCACTATGGAAAACATACGTATAGTAGGCACAACCCATTAACAGTATTTCAAGTAAGGTATTTGGACAGCATAATTATTACATTAGAACTGGTATTTAAAAGTTATTCTGATGTTTTTATTATTCAAGCTTCCATATGTCCTACATCCATTGCTTGCTTGCATCAATTTTTTCGCGATATGTAATACACAGCTAATTTTTCCAGAAAAAAAAAGGACCATTTTGTCAACTTATGGAATGGCTATTGCGTTAAAGTAACTTACTGAGCAGCAATTTGATCTCATACATAGTTAAATGGCATGTTTGCAAACACTGCTGTACTGTTAGAAAAAAATTTAAAGTTTAATTTAGAAAAAGTGAATCAATAGGCATAATAACTAAATAGCCTTGAAAGTTCAAAATATCGCAATTTAAAAGTGGTGATGGCGTTGGAAAAACTTTCAATTTTTATCCTAATTTTAATTCAGAAGTCATAATTTGTCCCCCTTTCCACTTCAGAACAGGTTTACTGCGATTGAGATATTTCTCTCAAAATTTTTCAAACAAATTAATCTAATTCTGTGGCTGCAATAATTATGTTCGCAACGATTTTGATTCAATGTATCTTCCCAAAAACCAGTTTTTACTAAACTGTAAATCTGTGATTGATCACTATTAAAATCTCCGCTTTCAAATTAACGCTTTGTATTGCATAATAAGTGTATTTAAATGATATGCTCATGCTCAATCTCGCAATTTTCTTTTGAAAGAGACTATTTCACAAATATTTTTTTCTACTTTTTTTATTAATTCTGGTTCAAATCTAACCCAAACTCACATCTTTACTCTAAAAATAATCCCAAAATTAACCCTAACCTAAGCCCAAACAAGAACCTTGATCTTAATTTTGTTTTAACTAAATAAAAATCATGGCAAACGAATATTCTTCATTTTTGTTTTTAAAGTTCAGAAATTACATAGCAGATTTGGAACATAAACTTTTTTCACAACTGCAAGGTAGCACTCACCTAACAGGAAAGCAGATGTGTAAGGTAAATGCCACCTCAGAGTTGTGAAAAAAAATTGTTTTATGTTCTAAATAAAAATTTTCGTTAAAATATTCACTCCGTAATCTTTTTTAGGTTATTCCAAGGCAACAGCCCGAACCCAGATTAGGTCAGCGTTCCCAACTGTCTCCTTATGATGTTGAAGAAATCAAATATTTCTACGATTGCGGTAAAAAGAAGTATTATATTTATTACTAAAATACCATAACATCTTTTTAATCAGTTTATTAGTTTTTTCTTATGGAGAGAGCATACAAGAAAAAAATTACTGACAAGCTTTTAGACAAAAAAACATAATTTATTATTTTACAAATCAATCCAGCATATTATGTTTCCATGAATATAACAATAACTTCCAATTTTCATTCTGAGATCTATTTGATTGCAATTAAAGTGTCCGATTTTCAGCTATTTTGTTTCTTCGTACAGAGAGTGGTTATTGACAAAGTGAAGTTCGTCTCAGAGAAGCATAATAAAATCCTGCAGTCGCAATTTAGAGGACTATACAGAGATTCTTTTTTAGTCAGGATCATCTGGGAGTAATTTATTCAACAACCTAATGGAACGTTCCACTCACGTTGTTTTGTGGAGTAGCAGCTGTCATCTCTTTTCAGTTTTTGTCTTTAATGTCATTACTGTTACAATAGATGTACTGAGCATTTGTTAACTTGGGAGATACCAATGATGATCCCGAATAAAAATAAAGACGGTGTAGATTTTCAACGTTTTTTTTTTCTTGAAATGTCACTGTTACCGAGTACATTGCACATTAATTGCTATATGCTTTGCATTATTACAGTATATTGTGCAAGAGCACTAACAGGACTCTATTGAATAGTCTGATAAGGAAACGTAACCCATTGCAAATGTACTAATTAAGCGTAATTCATTTGATTGCGTACATTGATTGCTTCTTGATTAATTTTCTCCAGGTCACAAAATAAATCAAAAATTTACAGTACAACAGCAAATACTTCTACTTTATATAATTCTGCATTAACACAAACGCACTAGCAATTTTAGGCTAAAATTCGATCAATTGTTAAACTGAGGAAAGAAAAATCTACCCTAGGATATCAACATATAAAATGCCATTACACTAAAAAAAATTGTTTAAGAATTTTTTAATGGTACAAGATGATTTTTACGAAACTGTATTGATAGTACAAAGCAAACCTAAGTTGAAATCCCATGCATCAAGCAAATTTTCAAGCTTGCAATTACCAGTTACCTGGTATACTGAGAATCATATCTCAAAATGCAAATTGAATATAGTACTATTTTCAAATAATTAACTTTGGTTTGTCTAGCTCCTGGTACTTGGGAAAGATGTGGTCGCGATTTCGTCAACGAAGAAAGTGGAACATTCCACAGTCCAAATTATCCAGATGTTTATTCAAACGAATTGCACTGCACGTGGAACATCACCGTTCAAGAAGGAATGTTTGTTGAAATAACTTTTCACAACATCGAAATTGAAGGTAAAGTTTTGAATACCAAAGCTTGATCAACAAGGCCTTACTCAAGATTTATTTGAATTTTATGATGAATTTTTTAAGTGTCACCACGAATTTAAAAACTTTGACCGAATAAGGTTTTTAGATTTTGTTTAAATTGATAAAAATTCATAATTACAAATAAGTTGTTTGCAAACAAAGAAGTACGCTGATGGTTGAACGCGGCTGATGAGCACCAACTAGTAAAACGATTATTCTTAAAAATAAAAAAAAAATAAAGACAAACAATTACATTCACTTCAGTTTAGTCATCATTTTCGAAAACAATGATATACATTGATTAAATGAAAATACGGTAGTGATAATCCACTATTCACCGCAGGTTCCATGAAAAGTCCAAATGTTGGCTTAAGATTGTAAGAATAGAGGTGATTATGAAACAAGCATAGGCGAACACATATTTTTTACAGAGCATTCTTGAATTTCGAACTGTTAGTTCTCACAAGCACTCTTCAGCAAATATAATTATAGATGTTTGACGTCTTGATCAGTGGTGAATTATTTATGAATTTAAAACTACTTTTGGTTTGTGGTATTTTAAAGTGAAAATTGAAAGTAACATTATTTATTGCTCATTTAGTATGTATTGTATTGCAGAAACACCCTTATGCGAAGCTGATAAGATTATTGTTCATGATGGGCCCAGCGCCAGTTCACCACCTTTTGGCAAATTTTGCCAGCAAGGGTCAACTGTAACAATTACCAGCACTAGTAATCATTTGTTTGTAATTTTCTGGAGCATCAATGGAACTCGTCAAAGTGAAAATATTAAAGGGTTTGAAGCAACCTTTAGAGAAGGCAAGATGTTAAAAAAATACATAAAAGTTGCAATAAACAAAGCGACATTAAATTTTTACATTGGCATACTGAATTACTCATATTACTATACAGTATGTGACATTAGGTTGTTTTGTTGTTGTCGTTTTAGTTGCATATTTATCCTCCTGTCACCGGACAGCCTCCGACGCTAACTATATTGGACAATCCGCACACTTTTTCTTGCGGTAGCTACTTCGTGTTTGGAGAAATCCGCACATGCTTACTGCTTAGGAGTTTCCAGTGATTCAATGTTCCTATGAATTTCGTCGAATTCTTGTGCACTGAATTTGCTACTTGCTCGAACCTACCAAGTAAAGATAATCATTGTGAAGCGCTTTACCCAACGACGCAACAACTTGACCAGAGTGCGTGTTTAACCGACATCATGATTCATGTAATAATGCCCAAGTTGTTGTAAAAACGACTCCTTTATTCGTTTGGCCTCTTGGCCACGCTACCGACTTTCTGATTTTCTTGGAAGTTATTTTTTAAATTATCTTTTGTTTACGTTGTATGCACCGACGTGGATTATCTTCAATCTGCAAATTCACAAAACTTTAATGGACTGGAAAATTGCTATATACTGTAACAAGTAATTCAAGAATTACTTTCCTGAACTTGCGACGTATTCTGTTTATCTTATTCTGATAAGTTCTACACCGTACAGCAGAAGTTAAAAAAAGATCATCCGCAGATCCACGTTGGTGCAGCAAATTTTCTTTCTTGTCATAAATTATAGTTTGGCTAGAGTTTTTCCAGTACCATCAACACTGATGTTTCAGTTTTGATAGCTAAACTTTTTTTGTTTTTTTCTTTATTCAATTTTCATTTCGTATCTTTTATTGTTTTGCATTTCGTTTCTTTTATTGTATTCAAAAAATTGTTCTTCAGGTAAATTAATTCATTGAAAATTCATTACCAATATTTAAAAACTATTTTCATATCACCTCATGAAAATAAAAAATAATGAGGTTTCTTCATTTGATTTTAGTTTTAAAGCATATTGCATTAATTCACTAATGATCCATTGATAAATTACATCGGATTATGGATCAGGAAATCTTGATTGATGTCTCCCACATACTAACGTGTTGTTTCTCATTAATAAAAATATATGATTTTTGTGTAGTTGCAAGCAGTGGTATTCCACCAACACCACCACCCACTGTGGAACCTGTTCCAGTTATCACTGAATTCGTGGAAGAGTTCAGCTGCAATTTTGATGCGGGGTTTTGCGGAATGACCCAGGACACAATTGATAGTGATGATTACATCTTGAACAGTGGACCCACCCCTGGCAATGACACAGGACCCTCTGAAGACCATACAACCGGTCAAGGTAAGATGGTAATAGAGAATTTTAATCAGAGTTGTTGTTAAAAAAATAAGAAATAAAGTTGACTTACCCAGTGAAGTGGGATAAAATGGTACTTGCTGTGTTAGTCTACATATTACGTAATAATTTTCGTGCTGCCGTGTCTAGAGCTACTATGATTTTATGGAAAAAATTGGGAAGTAGCAACAAACTTTTGCCCTAAAATCCTAACTCACACTTGCAATAATTTAATTCCAGTAACTGAAAAGATAAAGCGAAAACTACTATGAAAACAAATCACGGAAAAGCTTATTTACATTCACATTGTGTCATTGCAAAATCAAACCACATTGTTTGCTTTAGGAAACTACATATATTTGAAAACAGCAGAAAATGAAGACACAGACGCTATCATTCGCACACCCTGGTTTAAAGGCAACAAAACCTACTGCATATCGTTTAATTATCACTTGTTTGATCGGACTGCTTTTTTCGTTTTTGGTGGTGGTGCCTACCGCGTTTATGCTTATGAAAAAATTAGAGGTCAAGACATCGGCGTGGATACACCCATTGTTGGACAGATTCGCAATCGTGGAGATAGATGGATCACCGTTTCCATTACCTATACTGCTAATTCATCTGTCGAAGTGAGTGATTTCACATTTCACAATGGCAGGTTTAGATGAAAACATTTTTTTAAATTCTCTTTTTTCTTAAAACTGAAATGTGACTCGAGCTGAAAAAGCTTGATGTTAAACGCCAATAAAGAAATGTGGCATGGTTATCCAAAACATCACATTAAGATTATTTTCCAAAATTCCTCAAATACAGTTGGTTATTCATGATTATGTTTGTTTCACAGAAAGCAATCTTTATACTCCACTCTCTCGGTCAGGAGACAGCAAAGGTACCTTTTGGTCTTTGAGTCAAGCTGCCACCTGCATTCATGTCTATTACACAATGTGGAGTCTTAAAACTGCCCCTTTTTATTGCTGAACCTCAAGTATGGAAACTGTGAATACCAATTTTTATTATCTTTATTAGACCCGATAGGAATCGAACCTGAATTTTCCGTTTTATTAGCAGACGCCCTGTCCACTCGACCACAGATCGGTTGAATTGAATTTTTAAATTATGACTAGAAGTTTCCTTAATTTTAGGTATTATAATTATGCTAGATACGATCAACTAATTTTAATATAACTTTGTTTTTTTGCAGTACTTGCAGTTTTATTGGCAAGCATTCGCTGATACGATCAACTCTGATGTTGCTTTTGACGATATCGAGATTACCCCAAATGCTTGCAATGTTACTTATCCTATAATTTCACTTAGAGGTTGGTGCCTGCAGATTCAATATTTATAACAAAATGAAAGCGAGTTTGCAGTCAAAAAAATGCACCACAGGTAGTAGCTGACTCATACATCGGCAATTCAAAAAATTTTCTGGAGAGTGGATGAATTTTCGGGCCGCTACCGCAATTGTTAGTTGGTGTGATACGCAAAAACAAATGAGAACGTTTGCAATTGTAGATTTTTAATGATGTTTTGATTTTGAGGCCAAAAATTTAATCCTATTTTACACGGGTTATTTGGCCAACGTATTTTACGCCAGTGGAGTAGGGAGTCTAACTTCAATCCAAAAGTCATGGGAACACCAAATTGGCATACGGGTTAATTTTCACCAAAAATTTCTTAAGCAAAACTGGTTTTGAGTTGATAACGTCATCATAGCGACGTCAGAGCCATTCTTTCAAAGAAATGACGCCATTTTTCCAATGGCATTATAGGCGGTTCAAACTTTGCACATAGGTTTGTTTTTTAGTACTGAATCTCAAAATGACTCAGTTAAAATAGATACATTACAAAAACGTCTGATGACGTCATTCAAGTTAAACATGGGTCAAAAATTGCTGAAATTTTGAAAAGTGACTTCAGGAAACCTCAAAATTGGAAAACTTTTCCTTACTTTAGCAACTTCAAATCTTAAGGGATTATTTATGAATAAATTTGACTCAAAGTCAAGTTGATTGATACAAAGCTTTTTTTTGAATAGATTTATCTCGAAAAAACCTGAGCGGGAGTATTTTGACCCCTTCCTTTCTAAAAAGGATTATGTTTAATTGTTAGCGTCTTTTCTGGCCTGTAGGCCTAGGCTAACGCGCTGGTAGCCTATGGGCCAAACAGTCTTCAAAACATTAAACAAGATTTTTCGCCTTCGCTCTTCATTAAAAGTTGGAAAAATGTCAGCCACAAGCGTTTGAATATGTTTACCTGTTTATTTGTGACCAACAGCTGAAATCTTAAATTTCAGGTTTTACATGCGGATTTGGATCCGACAGTTGCACTATAGCTTTGCAACAATTGACTACTGACACGTTTAACTGGACACGAATAAACGGAACAACACCGACCATTGGAACAGGGCCGAACGAAGATCCAGCTACGGCGAGAGAAGGTATCTTATTCAAAGTAATCCTAATCATCACTGCAAAACAAAAAAAACAAAAAACGATGCAATGCGCTGAAAATAATCTTTTAGAAAGATTACTATAATAATATTGCAAAGCTTACATAAAAAGCGTTCCAGTTTATTTCCGTTCTCACAGTCAGTCTTTTTTCATAAGTAGCCTACAAATAAATTATTTCCAGAGGAGACCTTCATGGAAGCTATCGTCTTGTATTTTTGTCTGTTAGTTGGGTTGACTTCGTTGCTGCTAGCTGCAAAGATTTGACTCGCGGTATTTGATGTTAATGAAGTCTACCTGGATAGCCTTGGTGATGAGATGTGACATTCTTCGAAAAACCTGCAGCTGTACGAGCCTGCTATTAGGCTTTCGTGACAAACGTGTAGTGTAACTCATGGGGTCTTCATTTATTTTTTGAATTTTTGCATGTAATAATAATCAAATCAAATCTTTCATTATACTCCCTGTAATACGCCGAAGCGTGTAACGAATTAGCGAGGCCCATCACCGCATCAGTTGGACGCCGGCCAGCTGATCGAACGGTAACGCGTTCGTCTCTGGAGCGGGAGGTCAGAGGTTCAAATCTCGGGCCGGTCAAATTGGACACAGTGTTGCCAACGTCTCGACCCCGCTGCGACATTTCTTCGAAAGAAGCTGTGCTGCCCAGGCGCAATGACGCGGAGATATTATAATAATAATAATAATTGCAATTTATATCCCCCTTGAGATAACACCAACAAGGTTAGTGTCGCTGCATCTGACTAAGGTGCCGTAGTAGCATTTAAATTGCTTTGCAGAAATAAAGTTAGTACACAACAGAGGTACTAATTCTACAGCAATAAGCAGCAAAATCCTGGCATCAAACAGTGGTAACATTCTCAAGCACTAAATTAACATAATAAGCTTTTAAATAATTTTAAAAACATTATGAACATATCTGTTGTATATTTCATTATAATTCTCATCTGGAGGCAGATACTTGATTGTTTCTTCGATTTTTGATGTTGCTTCAAACTCGGTATTGAAGACCAAAAAAGAGGTATTCATCCCAAACGCCCCGTGGATACGAGCCGTTTGCGTCTTTTTGGGGCACAATTCTCGCTTGGAGGGGGGGGCAAGTTCATAGCCTGGTGGGGCGTGGCGGAACTTTATGGTGCGGATCTTGGTTCTTGCGCACAAATTCAGGGGTGACGACCAAAAATAAAAAATAGAAAAAAGGTCTCCCCCCGAAATCTTGGGCTTCGTTTTGGGGTTCGCTCATGTTTTTCGTCCTGGAACGAGACTTTACTCACGCTTGGGGGGCACAAGCAGTATTTTGGGGGGCAAGACTCCAAATTGCCCCCCGTGGCGCCGGACCTGTATAAACGTAGCCAAAGGGGGAGCCCAGGGGACCCGAGCCTCTTCCCTCCAAATTGGAATGGCACCAATGATAAAAATTCGTCTAAAAGCCTATTGCTTTTCAGTTTCAATGTCTTTTAGCACTTTTACCGTACAACAGTACACCAGTACAACAGTAATTACCAATAATATTGACAACCAGGGGGCCCAGGCTCTCTCAATTCAATTCTTGCCAACCAATATAATGTATTACCAGGGTGAAGTTAAGGGTTTTTGCTCTGGAAGTTGCTACCTCAGGCCCTCATCTAACGTTTTTCAGAACGTAACACAATAACCAGGGCCGGATTTACCGCGTATGGCACAGTACCAGGGGCCCCGCAATCAAATGGTAAGACTTTTTTTTGGTCTGTACCTATATTAGGTAAAACGATTTTGCAAAAATCCCCAAAGTGCCAGGAGCCCTGGGCATTAACACATTGTAAGTAGGCGTAACCATCTATTGTACCATTTTTTAATAGGAACAATTCACCTCCACCTTGCCAGGTTTACGCGACAAAATACTTGAAAAATAATTTAGCAGGGGGAAACGCTCATTGAACAAAATTTTGAATTTGAATTGAGGGGGTCTGGAACCTCCAGCCATACATGTATGTACTTCCACAACTGGTTATTTTTATGACAAGAAAAATCTGTAAGAAAAATCTTCGAGTGGATCATTATTTACTGCTAAGATATTGCTAGAGGCAATGTACCTTACTTCCCCCTACCTTGGCCAAATCACTCACAAAATTTAATCCCAAAATAAGATTTTAAACAACTTTGGGACTTAAATTGTAAGTAAAAGGAAGATTGAACAATTTATTAATATCAGTTGGCTTTCAAATGTTAAAAATCTAGAACAAGGGCGAAATGTGATCCAATGACATCAAAATAACTTTTTTTCCAAAAAATTACTAAAAATCTCGCTGCGACTGGGGGCTTCGCCCAATAACTCCATAGCCTCCGGCGGCTGGGGGCTCTGCCCCCCAGACCCCCGTATGTGATCCGTTTGAGTTACACCATTTCACTCAACACGTCTCCCAATTTAGACGTTTCCACTTTATAGAGGGATAACACTCCCCAGTTTGCTAGGAAAAGTATATGCCAAATGTCTTGAAAGGAAATGCCGACAAATAGTGGAATCAAAACTGGAAGATGGTTAGTGAGGTTTTTGTTCGGGTCGCAGTACCACGGACCAAACCTTCACTCTGAAGCAAATCTTCGAGAAATCCTTGGAGTATGGCAAAGACCTTTTTGCATGCTTTGTCAATCTTGAAAAATTTTATGACCTAGTTCCTCGGGATAAACTTTGGAAGGTTTTGCAGGAGCATGGCGTTAATGGTCAATTGTTGCGCACCATTAAGTCATTCTACTGCCCATCGGAGGTTTGTGTTTGGGTAAATGGCAAGCAATCAAAGCTGTTCCATGAGAGCGTTGGACTCCGGCAAGGGTGCGTTTTGTCACCTCTCCTTTTCATTGTTTACATGAATTGGATCGACAAATGCAGCCAAGCTGACGAGTGTGCCACGATTGGAAATTGCAAAATCAGTCGTCTGCTATTCGCTGATGATTTGGTTCTGCTTTCTTCCACAGAATCTGGCCTCCAGCGCGCATTAAATAGCTTTGCAGATACATGCAACACCGCCGGAATAAAAAAAAGCACGGCCAAAACTCAGGTACTTCATCTTTCAAGAAACCTTGATTAGTGCATGTTACAAGTGAATGGAGCAACACTGAAGCAGGAAGAGAGGTTCAAGTATCTTGGGGATTGCATTTGCGAGTGATGGAAGGCAAGACGAAGAACTGGATACGCGAATAGGCAAGGCTATGATGCGAGCTTTGCACTATTCGGTTGTTATGAAACAAGAGTTGTCAAAAAAGGCAAAGCTCTCAATTTTCGAAGCAATTTTTGTCCCCATTCTCACTTATGGTCATGAATCTTGGGTAATGGCCAAAAGATTGCGATCGCAAGTGCAAGCGTCCAAAATGAGGTTTTTACGAAGAATCGCAGGAGTTACACTGTTTAACAAGGTGCGTAGCTCTGAGATTCGAAAATCTCTTAACATCGAGCCGTTACTTCTCGTAATTGAAAGACCTCAGCTTAGATAGTTTGGCCGTGTAAGCAAAATGCCTCAGGAAAGACTCCCTAAACAAGCTTTGCTTGCCAAAGCAAATGGGAGAAGACCAGTTGGACGAGTTAGAACTAGACGGACAGATTACATTGAGGATCTTGGACGGAATCGCTTGGGACTTTACCCAAGCGAAATAATGGATGTGATGGAAGACCGTGAAGTGTGGCGGCTTAATCTCGAGCTGCTGCCCCTGCACCCCTCACGGAAAAGCGAGCAATAAAGAAAGAAGAAGAAGAAGAACTTTTAGTTTAAGCCCGCTCCCCTTAGAAAAATCCTGGTAAAGTGCCAAACCAGACCACTGCTTTTGATCTACCATTCTACGATATCTTTGACCCACAAAAAGTTTCTCTTACCAAAAGTTTTGATGACGTCATTGCACGTGATTTGAAGCTTGCCCCCCTAATTAAAAATCCTGGCTACGCCTGTGGTTAGTGGTTACTGGTTAATTGATTACATGATTAGGCAGGATATGAAAGTGACATTTTGCATACCTTTTAGTTTAGGCTAGAGCGAAAATACCTATGCACGATTTGAACAAAGTAAATCATAACCTTCATGTTTGTTACGTCTGTTTCCCATTTTCAACAACATCACTGATATATGAATTGGTGGCTATCCTACTCGACCCTATGGAGAATCAAATCCACAACCAGTGGACTGGTGCCCAAGTGCCGTGACCACTTATCCAACTTCGCAAGCAATTAACAGTGATACTGTTTATACTATTTCAGAAAACGAATCCAGACTCGATTAGGAGTTGTTGGCTTCCTGAGGCTTCCTGTTGTATTCTAACATCGTTAATTTGGTGCTCGTAAGATTGACCAAGCAGAGATAATTAATCGCCGTAAAGCATCTTATCCGAGGATGCAGCAAGTAGCAACGCTTCGGAGAGAGTAGAACCACTGGCCCTGCGATCACGGCTGGCGTTAAAGCGACGCTCCTGCCCATTGCGCCACGCAGCCGACTTACAGGCCATAATCGTTTCTCCAGCAAATTCAGCATAAACATCAACCGAAATATTCACTAAAAAAAATACAGGAAAAAAGAAACTTTTATTCAAAAATGAGTACCTATGTTTCACCATTTTAAGGACTAAATTTTAAAAAGTACCTAGACTAGTGTTGTAAAAAAAACGTTTTTTTTTTTGAAGGGCGTTTTTTACCTTGTTTTTTTTGTTTTTTTTGTCGTTTTTTTTTTTATATGTAATTGTAGTTTTTAGATGACTGAGAAGACTTAAATGGTTTTTCAAGATTTGGTTAGGTACTTTGCTTCTTTTGAGCTACATAGACCTAACAATTGCTTGCTGAGAGAATAAAATGCGGAAGTTTCGGTAGTTAAGGTGGAATGGCAACTCTGCTACTTTCTTGCTCACTGACTGGTTTATTTCACAACAATTTGCAGTGGCGACGCTAAGGATAGTGACACCCGGGATGGAATTTTGCGGTGTCACCCTTTATAATGTATAGCAAGTTGCAAAAGGTGTTATTTTAAAGATAACGGTACTACTTCATTTCCGTAGATAGCGGTTGTTATTTGGCTAGCTTAATAAATTCTCATTGTAAGATTCGATAACTTAGGAGTATGAGCAGCACCGTGGCAGCACACGTTTATATTCAGGCGTGTAACTAGAAATCTGCAATGGGGGAGAGGCTGTTTTGGGGGTCTGTAAGCTCCGCCGGAGGCCATTGGTGGTCTGGGCGTAGAGCCCCGAGCACTCGAAAAATTTAAATTTTTTTTTTGCAAAAATTTTAGGCTTATTTTGATAAAATGCTTTTAAAACGTGGCATCAGGGAGAATTCTGGTCGCATAGAAATGAGCAAAAACATGGTTGGACTCTGAACCAAAAGTCTACAATGGGGCTGTTCTGGTGGTATGGGGGCGGAGCCCAGCGCTCAAAAATTTTGTATTTTTTTGCAAAAATAACTTAATTTTAGACCTGTTTTGATAAAAATTGATGCTTTTGAAATGTGGCAAAGAAATTAGCGGTGAAAAACATCATTAAACTTGCTGCATACATGGGCAGTGGCTATATGGAAAGTGACTAAAGATAAAAACCAATGTTTAATTTGTTCAGTGGGCATATTTAAAGCATTTGATTTTAAAGTTTAAACTTTTGTAGGTAGCCGGCTTTAGTTGAAATTTACGAGGAGCAATTTAAGCAGCTTACATAACGTAACCGATCTAGAAAGTTATGCCTTTTGTGAAATCTCTTCGTCCATTGTGCCTGCTATTGTCTACTTTGCCCGGTTTTTGGCTTTGGTTCACACCGTAAATTTGGCCATATCCTAAAATACATAAAATTTTACGCCACGGCAATACCATGCGATAGATTACCGTTTAAATCAAGCACTAATTACGAATAATTGTTAGCACCACTAGTTAAAGTCGAAATAGATGCAAATTAAGGCTCGAAAAACATTACACCGAGGGCAGTTAAATCATTAGTTTAAACTTAAATGACACACCTACGAAATATAACTCAATCAAAAAAACAGTTTATGCGTTTTGACTTATATAAGCAACCGTAGCGCTAGCCCTTAATAACAACACTAAATCCAAAAAATCAACATAGATCCTGCAAAATAGACTTTTAAAATTACAAAAGTTTAAAGAAGTGCTAATTTTGTCACAAATGAAGGAGATACAACTGTTCTATTTCAGCGCCGTCAATAATAACCTCGAATTTGATCATGATTTGATAACCGAAGATAAATACCACCATCTTAATTACATAATTCTCGTGGTTACTAGACAGCAAGCCGAATTTACATCATTGAAAAAAGCAAACAAAAACCGTATTCTGACTAATTAAATTCTATTTCAGTTTTTGCAAGCTTTTATCTGCTATTCAACTTTGATGTTACAAAGAGTCAACTGATTTAAAGCCTGAAAATACGCCCTATATCTTAACTATCACTGTTTTTGCATGCATTTAGATAGGGCCGATGCGCAATTTTGACGTTCAGCGGTTTGGCTAGCAGCGTGATGACGTCACGTGCAATCCATCAATAAGGAAATATTAGTTTTGATGTCTTTTTTTCAAGCTTTTAACCTGTTAAAGATTTTCACGGCTTTCAGGACCGGCTGGCTAAAGGGTGTCACAAAACAACAATGTGATATTATTTAAAAATCACAATTAAAAACAAAAAAGACAAAATGCTTTTTTTAAACCAAAAAACACAAGCAAAAAAAACGTTTTTTTTTAATAAACAAGCTTCGTTTTTTTTATTTACATCACTAACCTAGACCAGTAACGAGTGCCTTTATTGTGGGTAATTTTTTCTAAAAGTACCAAATATCGTATCGTCGATACTTTTTTGGAAAACTATTTGTACCGTTATCGTCGGTACGTTAGAAGTACCGAGTACCCACCTTTGCATGCAGCAGATTACCGCAGTTCTAAACCAATGATAATTAAATCTTACAGTTTAATATTTCATTTTTGTTGTTTTTTACTTTTGTCTATATTTATCTTCCTGCCACCGTACAGCATCAGCGCTAACCAATGGATGATGGGCGCACTTTTCATTGCAATGACAACTTTGTGCTTGGAGGAATCCGTACCTGCTTAGGAGTTTTCAGTGATCCAATGTTTCTGTGAATTTTTTCGAATTCTTTTTCTCTGAATTCGCTGCTTGCTCGAAGTCGCAAAACAGAGATAATTATCGTAAAGCGTCTTATCCAAGGACGCAACAACGTGACCAGGGTACTGGTTGAATTCAGATCATGCGATCAGGATCGTCGTAAAAACGATCTCTTTACTGTTTCGGACACGCTGCCGACTGTAAAACTATAAGCCTAACAGTCTGTTTCATTTGCAAATGGAATCATCAGGTTATATATTGTTTGAATAAGGTATACCACTAACGATCCAATTCTATTTGGGTAAGATGACCCTACGGCGATTCCATTTAAGGTTTAAACAGAATGATGAGTTTTACAGGACTGTGGCATATTCTGTTGTGATATTTGCTTCAAATCTTCGTAGTTGAGTAATTTTGGAAACTCTAATATCAGTCACTCACTAAAGTAAGTAATACAGTATTTTTATAAACAAATTTCAGATTTTTACATGTACATTGAAGCGTCATCTCCGCGAGAGGAAGGCGATACTGCTCAATTGGAAACATTATGGCTGACGTACGAGCCACATTGTTTGAGTTTTTCGTATCACATGTCTGGGAGAAATATTGGAAATCTTACAGTGAGTACAAATGTACTGCAAAGAAAGGTGCCTTAGGTACGGTCCGCGCAACGATTCTGTGCGGCTCGCGAGTGATCTTATCAATTTAAGTTAAATTAGAACAGGCCAGATTTGAGTCAATTTAGGGCAAAAACTGCATGAAAATGCGGCAAAGACCTTGTTTTTTTTTTGGTTTTCACGTAAAATTCCGGCAAAGAAACGTTTTCTGAGGGTCGTTCCTCTACAAATTTAGGCCAATGTGGCCCGTTCTTCAAAAAGCTTGGCACCCCTGGTATAAACACTAATCCAAAAAATCATGACTATTCTGACCTTTTTTGTTATTTGATTTTCTCGAACCAAGTCAACTTGATCGCCACAAACTGAACAAAAACAATCTGACCGCAAATTGACCGCCAACATTAGGTTAGGTTAGTTGGCATTCAGTTGGTTCGCAGTCAGTTTGCAGCGGTCAGTTGTCATGGAATAAACTTTCCGCAGTAGGCCTACTTTAACATTTCAATGAAAAGTAAATTCATAAGCAGAGATTCTAATGTTAAAGTTTCAAAATTACGTTTTACGTTCCATGACTACAAAACATTTTCTTGCTTTTTACTTTAGGTTTATCAATACTACAACTTTAACGGCCGTTGGCGCCAGATAGGAGAATTGATCGGTGACCAAGGACCAGAGTGGAATAGGTTCGAAGTAAATGTATTACCAGAAGCATCCACCAACGACGATAATCACCACGCGGTAAGGATCTTTTCTGGTCAGCAAAACGGTATATGGCGGTAGCGTGGCCTAGTGGGTAAAGGTGTCGTTTTTATGACGACCCTGATCGCATGATCTGTGTTTAATCCGCACCCTGGTTACGTTTTTACGTCCTTGGGCAAGGCGTTTTACGATGATTATCTCTGTTTGGTGGCTCGAACATGCAGCAAAATGGGAAGAAGTCAAACGTCCATTGGAAAGCTTGGAATACTGCCACATCCTACGAGAGTAAGGACGAGTTGTCAAAAACAAAACCACCCTAGTCGCTTCTTCCTGAGTAGAGGATAAATAAGAATCAGTCAATCTTAAAATGTCGGAAAAAAAGAACTAATGAATAAAGGCTAAGCTATTATATTATTGTTACTTTCGAAAATTTGTTCTTTTCTAAAGATTTTAGTTATGCTGAAGCATGTAACAAGATACAAGAAGAAATTAAAGCTGAGTTTTGCTGAACTCGTGAGATCAATAATTACATAAAAATTTAATTTGTCAATTATCTAGTAAATCATACAAACAGTTTATCTTTACAAAAGAATAGTCCACTAAAAGAATGGATTCGGCCAAATCCAATTGGGGTTTGTTAATAACGTTGTTTTCGTTAAGAAAACAAAAATTTGTCAATTGTATTCAAGCCTGGCATGATGTAAAATTGGTCGGAAAGTCTGGTCAAATATTTGCTGCTTTAAGTAATGAACGTAGAATGCAAGAAAATACCAGTAGGCCTACTGTATATTTTGGAGCTGAATGCAAAATTTAGAATGCAGAATGTAATCATTGTAGCGTTAAGGTTGCAATAAGCCATGCCCCTCTCTTTGACTGTGCGGATTCCAGATTTAGTACAAATCACTAGCGGACTAGAGAAATGCCTTTTCTTCTTTTCAGCTGCCAGCAGCCAACTTCTTGTGCTCGACCTAGCAAACATCGCACTAAACACTTACTGATTAAGACGTTTATTTGGTCTTCACCAATAATTATGGCAAAAAAATCTGCTCTCCTTTTCTCAAAATCCTGTCTACACCACTGGATGCAACTCTGTATCTTTGCAGGATTATCAAGATTTACGGTTTAATCATGTAGAAGAAGATCAATATATAAAAGTTGTCATTGAAGCTACTGTTGGAGACGGAGAACTGGGAGACATAGCAATTGATAATGTCATGCTTACTTTCGCCGAATGTGGTAAGCTTTGCGAGATTTCTGATTCAACTTCGTACAATTCAATACCATGCAAATTACATCAAAAATACTTTTACTAGTTACAAAATATCACAATTGACAATTATGATTTTCCAACAAAGTTTGTTAACACACACTGGGGCTCTTTAAAGAGATTGAGCATTTATTCGGTTTGATTTGTGATTAAGCATGTTAAATTGAATAGAATATGTCTTGATCACGCACTATCGAGTGGTCGAGTGGATAGAACTTCTGCTACTGAAACGGTAGACTCGGTTTGGATTTCTAGTCTGGTCAAACCAAAAACTATAAAAATTTGAATTCAGAGCTTCCCTGCTTAACGTTCTGCAAAAAAAAGATACTGTGTCAAGCCTCCACCGTGTGTGGTATACAGATGGGCAGGTGGCAGCTTGACTCGAGGACTAAAGGTCTTTTTGCAGTCTCCTGACCAAGACAACTTGGCAAATAACTGTAACATTACAATGCATAAGTTTTCCAATCTAATCTAAGGCGTGCAGATCTAATCTTGTATTTAATACGTGTTGCAATAATTGTATTAGAATAAGGTCATTCTGATAAAAAATCTCTAATGGTCATTGCGGCAGAATTGATTGCAAATTCATTATAATTCCGCATTTTACTCTGCCATAATGCATTTTGCTCTAAATATTTTTCAGTGACCACTCTCTAAATATTAAGGTAATTTCTTTTCAAATAAGTAAAAAAATACACTGTAACTATAATTAATTTTATTGTTTTTAAGTAATTACGACAACTACTACTACAACAACTACTACCACAACAATAACAACGACAACAACTACTATCACTCCTCCTTTCGAACAGAGATATCCTGCTGGGATGCCTCGTAAGCTAAGGATGTTTTTGCATTGAACATAAACGTGGCGTTTTTTGATTTTTTTACGTAGCGTTAATAGCAGCCTCGTTGCGTTTTTTTATTGCTTTTGCTTGTTAGATTTTTGTTTTTTGATGAAATGCTATGCAAATGGTTCTGCCGCAGGAGATAGGCACAATTTTAAACTGCTGTTTTGCAACTGCATCAAATGCAATACTTAAGCAATCAAGACAAATCAAATGTTGATAAACTTTCTCATCATTGATATCCATGCGACCTGCTTTGGAGCTATACGCAAGTAACTGCACTTGCTTTTGCACTCGCCACTGTTACTTGCTTCAGCGCTTTTTCATTCAAACATCTAAGATGAACAAAGTAAAAAATACTTCGAAAAATCTGCGGTATATTGGTGCTCATTTTGGGCAAGCGTGGTAGCATACCGTAGTGTTAATAATCTTTATTAATATTTTTGTGACACAATATGATACTAATAAACCACTAGTTAATAATTCCATCGTACAATATTTTTGATGAAGTTAGGTTTGAATGAGAAAAAATACCTGACACTTTAAGTTAATTTTACTGCAATAAAAACTACACGGCTTTAGACCATTGATCGCTTTCAGTTTTTTGTACTTTCATTTCTGCAGCAAGTTTTTTGAAAAAATATAATGTTTTTGATATACTGCATTTTCCTGCTGGTTATGATAAGATTCAGAGATGGAAACCGGTCGGGTCGACCGGCCGGTCGGGTTCCGGTCTGGTCGAGATTCTTCGACCGGCCGGTCAAGCCGGTTGAAACGCCGGTCAAATTTTCCTTTCTTGCAACTAAAAGACATCTGAGCACCAACCGAAATATACTTATATATTTTATCATAAATAAAACTTTTTATAAAAAAAACAGTATTAACAAATCACACCTTTAGAAAACACTTGATGAATGGGGTGGTAATATATCAATTGATTGTTGAATAAATTTGTTGCAAGCTGTGACTAATATGCTGTAACCATTAAGATATGCACATCTAGGGGCGTATTTAGGGTAGGAGTGTTGTGCCGTGCCCCACTCCCCATTGGGCCACGGCACAAAGTAAAAAGTGCAAAATATACGTTAAAATCTCGTAATCAGATTATAATAAAGCATGCATATGGAAGAAGCTTACGCTACCTATCATTTTAGCATCATTTAAATCAACTTAAGAGTAGAAATGGCGCAGATTTCAGATTTTTAGTACATGCTAAAATTTTACTGCTTTGAAAAGCTTTTTTCAACCTAAATTTACCGTAATCTACACTGGGCAAGAAAGACATAGCTCTTTTTCTTTTTATATCTAACTAGCCATTTGAAGTAGCAACATTTCTACAAACTGCTGGGGCACATTATATTTCGAATATTTTCTAGCCAATGTCATAACAGTTTAGTGTTTGCTGCTCGGAAAATTGCAAATAATCTCTCACCAATAGCTAAAAAATTGTAACTTTATTTTTTTGGCCTTTCGCATAATATCACAAGAAAGAAGTCTAATAATTTAGCTTGTGCCCTCCAGTTCTTTAATGCTTATTTTGCGCACGTTTTGCGCTGCTCAAAACAGGTCCTTCTAATCGAAACTTAACCAAGAAAGGTCTTAAAATTGAGTCATTTTTGCAAAAAACTCAAAGATTTTTTGCGTTTTTTTCTGAGTCCCTCGTTCAAAGTCACAAATTTTAGCACCTCACTCATGCCCTCCCCCATTTTGAAAATTTTTCATGAGACACATTGAACAGTGAACAAAAACCTTCTGCAAAAAACCGGTCGACCGGGCCGGTCAAAAACCGGTCAACCGGCGATGATTTTGAAATTTACCAGTCGGGTCAAGAAAATCCTGACCGGTTCCATCTCTGATAAGATTAATTACGATTCGTAAAAATGTTAAGATGCGTTTACACTGGATGAGAAGCCCGAGGCTTTGCTAAAAATGGTGGCACCCGGGGCGGGATTTCGTGGTGGCACCCTTTTTCGTACCAAAAATAGGTGAAGACCAAAAAAAAAAAGGTTTTCGCTGCAAAATGAGTGGGTTTTCGGTCCAAAAGTATGTGAAGACCAAAAAAAAAACAGGTTTTTGCCTAAAAATCGGTGGGTTTTTAGTCCAAATGAGGATGGGGACGACCAAACAAAGTGAAGAAAAAAGGTATTTACCACAAATCGGTGGAGTTATGGTTTCACATGATAAAATGGTGTCACCCCAAAATGGTGACACCCAGTGCGAGCCGCCCCCCTTCCCCCCCCTAGCGACGCCACTGTGAGAAGCAAAAGAAAGAAATGCAAAGCAACCAAAATTTGACGTCATTGACAGCTTGCAAATAGTTTCAACGGTCGCAAACTTTGCTTACAGTTGCTTAACGCACTAAGACAAATTGTTGACGAGTGATTGGCCTATTTTGATCAAGTGACGTAAGCGAACACTCGCGAAAATCTTCGCTTTGCATTGCTTCGCGTACAATGTAAACGCACCTTCATCATCAAACTAATTTCTGCAGTTTGCACATTCGAAAGACGATCTTCATCTGACAATCAACCAAGTATAGCACGCGCAACATCGTCCTACGATATGGGTCCTTATGTCTTTCCAAGAAATATCAGAAGCAACAACTTTTGTGGTTGGAGGCAACTTACTGCAAACGATCATTTCGATTGGACACGTCGGCGTGGAGCTACACCGTCATCCCAAACTGGACCATCCGGAGACGCAACTACTGGAAACGGTAAGATGAAAATTAATATTGATTTAAAACAGCTAGCCTACAGCTTAAAGTCTGCCTCATCTTCGTAAAATGATTGATTGATGCATGTTTTTCCTTCATTTACGAAGAGAAGATTGTGACGCTTTTGGGGAATTAATTCACGTCCGTTTTTGTCATGAGTTTATAAATTCTCAATTTGTTTGGTTTGTTTTTTTCTTTTTTCGTTTTTAAATTTTATTGCTTGTTTGAAATCAGAACTGGACACAATTGCTGCAAAGCGCTTAATGTAAAGATGTAATGTGCCTGGATGAGCATTAAATCATGCGATTGTCTTTCTCGTTTGAGTGACGTTCTTTCTTTCTTGCCAAATGGTGCAACAAATGCGTATATGAGCCATTAAATCATGTTGCTGTCCAAGCTTTCAAGTCCACCACTTTAAAGCTTGTATACAGGATAAGATAGCATGATTCACGAAGTAGTTCGCGATCACCAGAATCGCCGTAAAAACAACGCTTGATTTAATTCTCTTGGTCAAACTGTCGAATGCCAGCCCATGGTAGAATAATCCTGTTTAACTACTTTTTCTTTTTTGTTCAGAAACATCAAGCTTGAAACAATTCTTTCTGTAACAAAGTTACATATTCAAAGTAGTAAATACCTCAAAAAATTACCCTTAACCAAATTTGCTGATCTTTCAGGTTTCTACTTGTATATCGAATCAAGTCAACCGAGAACACGTAACAATAGAGCATTTATGCAAACCTATCAAATGGCGCCAAGTGATTATTGCATCGATTGGAACTACCACATGTTTGGGGTAAGGCAACTTAGGCAGAGTTTTGTAAAGGGAGGTGTGGTGAAGACCGACAGAAAAAGATCCCCAGACATTATGTACAGCTGAAATAATTCTCAAATAGGGGGAGACATTGCAGAATTTTGCTAAAATTCACTGGAACTTTGTACCAAAAAATAGGGTGGAAGAGATAAAAGCTTTCCCCTTGCTAAATACGCTGTACTGATTTTTAATCTAACAAACTGCATAATGCAATAGCCTCAAACAAGCACAGCCTATATACTATACTTGGAAAACTTGTTAGTCTACAAGTCATTATGTTAATCAAATGAGTTAAAATTGAGGTTGCCTAAATTCATGCTGTCAAAAAAGATTAGTTTTTTTGTTAACCAGAACAAAAAGTTGGAGCAATTTTGTTTCGTAACTGATAAGGCGATAGCAATACAGCATTCCTCAACAAATTCCATCAGAGCGATTTTTTTTATATCCAACTTTCCGATTTCCACTTTTATTGAAGTTAAGTTCGGTGAGCGAAAATTTACAACTGCGGTAGCATTAACCAATTTCTTTTGACAATGCTCAAAATTTTGCAAGTTTTTGGAACTACCTTGAGGCTGGCCCTTACGGTTTAATTCAAATGCATGTGTTCCAACTTAACGTTTAGAATAAATCTGGTCGTTATCAAAATATCAAAATCTCTTTTTCGTTTGTTTGTTCGAGCGAACCAAATACTCTGCACCTGCCTAACACACCAAAGCAGAGCACCTTTTTTGGGGGTGCTGTTAAGCGGGTCTTTCGTCGGACTTGGCCATGACAAAAGGTAGATTTAAATTTCTTATTGGTTTTTAGTCAAGCATTGGAAGATTGAGGCTGAGATATGAAGAGTTTCTTCGACGTGGACCTAGCCGACGTCGGACTCTATTCAACCTCGCAAACAATCAAGGAAACGAATGGAAAAACGAAAGAACCGATTTCAGCCTTGGACCCGGGGCAGTTTCAGTAAGTTAACCGGATTTTTCAAATTAAAATCAACAAAACGCTTTTGATAAAGTACTGTACTGTAAAGTGTATTTACTGCATACATAAAAAAAATGTTAAGTATTAAAAATTTTCTTCTGGCAAATGATTAAGATCATTGTCATTGACGGTGCTTATATTTGGTGTAAATTAAAAAGTTACAGTTTACTCAAACGATATTGAAGAAGAACACTGAGCATGCCATGGGTGGCCAAACTTTTTTAAAAGAGGACCTAATGAGCCTTCGAAAAGGTGCCCGCTGATCAACACAATAGGCCGAGACCACTGACCGATGTGAAAATAAAAAGTGAAGACCGAAAAAGTTCTTCCGCCTAATTTCTGGTTGTAAAAATAGATGAAGACCAAAAAAGTTTTGGGGTCTTTTGATCGCGTATTTAGAGGATGATTCGGACGAAGAAAAGGTAAAGACTGGCCGGTACCGAACAAAATGTGATTGGGTGTACCAAATAGCCTTTGGGCCAGACTTTGGACAACTCTGCATGGCGTACGCTTTTTTCATTTATGGTAATTAATCGATTTAATTTTCACAAATGTGATTTCCATTTGACCTTTTTAGCTGTATCGACTGATAAAGTAACCATTCGCTGTATCGACAGATAAAGGAATATTGAGTAGCGCCAGTTGACAAAAACAGCAATACACTCTTTTTATACAAACAATTTTCTGAGAACATGAAACTCATTTTTGCTCAGAATTTAAGAACAAATTAAAAAGAATGCTAGACTTGGCAGCAAATAAACCGAAAGCAAACAACAACAAAATCCAAAGCAAAAAAAAGAAACTAAATTTTTTACTGATTAAAACGTAAAATTTTAGTGACTTTCTTCTGTTTGCAAGCAAAATTACAACTATTTCAAGAGTATACTGTTGAGCGCTGTCTGAAATTTTTTTGGGCTGCCGTTTAAAAATAGGTTGCTTAAAATCAGGAAAAAAGCCTTTACTCAGGCCGACAGAGCATTAGAAATTAACACTGTTGCAGACATGGTCGCTAAAATTGACATCGATGCTCTCAAAATTTAAGAAGAAATTAAGAACAAATGAGGCTAAAACTCTGCAAAAAATTAAAAACATCCAGTCTCAAATCTATATTTACTGGTTTTAGAAAAGAACAGTGTACCTCGGCTTAATCACTTTTGAAAAATTTTGAAACGTATTGTAGCTGTTAACATATTAGTATACCCACCAACAATCTCAAAAGCGCTTCACGTCATTTAAAAAATTGTGGTGTGGTAAAAGTTGTTTTTTTTTTACATTGATCCAAAAATATAATTAAACTCTGTCGTTCATTAACTAATTATTATCAATGGGGTATTTTGCAAGCTTAGAATATTAACACATGCCCCATAGTATCGTTTTCCATAACAATTGCAGTAGGCCTACATACCGTCATACACACCCAGTACGCTTGAACGCATCATTTTGAAGTAGATATGCATCTGACGCCACAATAAGGTATTTATTACCTGCTAACACAACATCTCGCAAAGAAATTCGAGCGAGCATTTTTAACGCATGTTTGGCGAGACAGTTGGGAAGTAGCATTTTTTCTGCCGAGCTTTTTGCTCGTTAACGCCTTTTAGCGAGCAAAAATGACCGTTACAAGCTCGCTAACATGTTCTGTCAAGTCGGCCCTGGAAACTAAATCAGGCTCCTCTGAAACTTCAACTACAGTCAAACATTGAAATGCTATGAAAATTGGAAAAACGTCACCAAATTTATTAGTTCAATACGAGTTTATAAAACCTGTCTGTGGACATGTAATCATCTTGTAAAAATGGCAAACATTGCTTATTGTCCTTTTTTCTAATATTTAGAGCGTTGCTTTTCGTTTGGATGGTATTGTTGGATCCGGGTCCAGAGGTGATATTGCCGTGGATGACATTGCTATTTTGCCTGGAAGCTGTGGTAAGTTGGGAATTCTTCGTATGAAGTAGCGCTAAATTTTATTACTGCCCCACGATTATCTTCTGCACTGAAATACGTTCGTATGTTCTTTCTTATTTATCAGGCACTGTGCGCCTGTCTAACCACACCGACGTAGTGTACCCTTTTCTTGGGTCTTGTTTCAATTGTTTGCATGTATTTCGTCAGGCTAAACTATCACAACGGGTTGCCTGCTTGGCCTCAACGGGAAATGAACGCCAAGTGACTCTCCCAAGGACATAACGACGCATTACCAGTTCGGAAATCGAGCCGGGAGTCAGTAATGTTTCGATGACTAGCCCGACGCTCTAACAACTGAGCTATAGCCGCAGCTGAAAAACGATATTGTTGTTAAAACGCTACAAATGCCTTTGTTGCATTATCAGCTCTATCTATGTCTGAGAGTTTCCAACACTTGGAAGCAAAATCAACGATTTTCACGGCGTCTTGTTTAAAAGTATATTCTGTCAATTTTTTAGATCAAGTTTTAAACCTTGAACTGTTTTGTATATTTGATATTGGTACATAGGAAAAAGCTTGTTAGATTGGCATTTGAATGATATAAATTCAGGTAATATTTTATTTTTCGTATCTCCTGCTTTGAAAAATCAACTACGGTGCAATTACAGCTACAGCAAAGTCAATGAACAATTTTTCTCAAATGTAAAGTTATTTAAATGTCAAAGAAAACTCTGTTGAATAGAATTAAACTAGATACTGTAATATGAAGGGTATTGCGTAATTATATTGTTTTAATTTTATTTTTTGCTGCAGATGCATGTGAAAATCCTACCCATCGTACTTCCAATACCTCACCAGAGCAAACATTTTTTGCTGCTTGCTTAAACCCAGGTCTTCTCTATGCAAGATGCTGCAGCATGAACACTCCTAAGGTTGTTTATCGCCTTGTTCGCGAGTGCAACAATCAAGTTATCAACTCTTTCACTGCTAGAGATTTTGCTACGTTTTGTGAAAATTAAATTTACTTGATGTACCAATTTCAGTGAGTTCAGACTTGTGATGCAACGATAAAATTTGGAATAGTTTACCCGGACATATAAGAGATAAAGTTTTAACTTCCAGTGACAAAACATCATCAAAGATACTAAAATTCTACTTTTTGAAATCCCGTAACTGTTTATAAGCGAAATCATTTTTTACTTGTGTGTATATAGAAATGAATGCCTATGTGTTTGTTTCTGGGCGTCTTATTCTTTTTTTTCCCTTTTCTTTTTTTTATCCATTTTTCTTTCTAATTACCTAAATCAAAACAAAACCTTCCTTTCAGTGTCGAAATCCTACAGCCGAATTTTGTACTATTTCTAAGAGGAGGAGCAGACTCGGCGACAGTGTCACTTAGTTAGGCGACGTTCTTATTTTGGTCTTTCGCTTCTTCTCGTCGTGCTAAATCGTGTCGTCCAATGTTTGCTGAATTAGCAATTAGTGTATTTGTTTTTGCTCGACAATAAAAGAATACTACTACAGTACTTCCTCGATTATCCGGTCTAGTCGGGACAGCATTTCTTCAAAACCTGAACGGATAAGTAAAAAAACCGCATAATTGAATTTCTTTATTTAAACCAAAACAACGCAGCAAGAAGCAGATTCGAATGCACCAAAACTTAAACGAGGTTCAACATCAAATAATGTACCGCATTGAGGGATCTCAGTACTTTTTTATTGAAAGCAATGTAAATTTGCATGATCGTTAAAATTACAGTAGGGCTATCTATTGCCCCACATTAACTGGAAAAGTGTTAGTTATATCATAAATTATTATCTGACCCAATGGACGGATAATCGAATGCCGGATAAACGAGGTACGGATAATCGAGGAAGTACTGTACTACTATAACATAGGAACACGTAACGCGATAAGTCAATTAGTTTGTAGTGGCTATAGAATTCAAAAAGCATATTGTAACCAAAACGGTTCTAGCCTTAAATTTCTTGATTCATAATTGGATCAAACCACGCATTTGAAAATTACTCTAACAGCTTTCCCGCTTTGCATTCGATCAAGTACCAAAGAGAAGTTTTTTATAGCTTTACTGTACTGTATCATTAGGATTTTCACAATTAGCGCAAAATTATGAAATAGTATTTTTGATAACTTTTTGTTCTACTTGACCCTACTGCTAAACTGTAGAGGTAACACGTCGTCGTGTTCCCCACTTCAGCTTAATATTGACGATGTTATTGGCAACACTAAAATCAATTAATGTTTGTGCCATGGTAACGCATCGCTGGTTACTAACTAGTCACAATGAAATGCTGACGGTAACTGACCGTAAATAACAGTAGGGCTGCCTAGTTTCTATTAACTTATCGTTGTTAACACCAAAGTGAACTGTAAGGACATGACGACGCGTTAGAAGTAAATTATTTTTGGAACATTTATAGGTCAAGAGGGATAAAGTCAACGCTAATTTGCAAGTATTGCACTAATTTTAGAAACCTCATTGATTTTTCTGCTGTTTTCGTTATACTGTAATAATTACAATCATTAGCAAATTAGCTTTCATACAGTATCAATGTTTTTAAGCGATTGAGTAAAAGTGCATTTGAAGTAGACACGAACCAAAGACACGTCTAAAACAACACATGCGAAAGTTGGAAATGCAACCTTGACGTCATAGAAAACTAAGGTTTAACTTACAAAATATGAGTCTAGGCAGGGCTTGAGAGTCAGGTAAAATATGGTATCAACCGCCTTTAACTCACGAATTGGCTCCAAACGTTTTTCAAAAGATCCTAATGTTTATTTCTGCGTTTGAGTGTACGGTACTTTTTACACCTCGTTTACAAATGGCTCTAATAATTCAGATTTCAATATTTTCTAGTCAGCACAAATCTAATTTTGACATCTTCTCACTTCATGATTTAGACTCAACATATACTTCCAGCCCGGAGCATAGGGAATGTAAAGCAATTTTAATTGAATTGAAGCGAAAAGAAACCGCAAGACTTGCTCTCCACAAAGCAAAGCGCCATAGTAGTGAAATTCGCTTGCTTTTCATGAACATCTTTTCGTGCCTACAAGCACCTTTTCTTTTGCTTGTAATTGGGTTAGTTGCTTTTTCAAGGCAATGCCCAATTTATAGAAAGGTTATACATTAAGAACTGCAGCCATCATCCTCTGCGAGTTCAATGCGAAAAAGCGAGATTCTTAAACGTTCTAGGTTTCGCGACATAGTCAGTTGGGGCTTAATAAATGGTGACGTCAGTATTTTTTTTACGTTAGCATTACATTAAAAGTGGCATGGCGGTGGAAAGTACCAAAAGTTTGCAGACCGAAGCTATGTTTTAGTTTAATTATCTTTTTAATGTAACTTCGTGGTACCAACTTGGAAAAACAATGACTTCATCATCCATCATCAGGTACCGAAAAGCTTTATTGTGGAAGTTAACAGGTTTTAAAAGTTCTTTTTTTTTTGGTATAACTTCAGATGATCATTTTTTGATAATTATTAGCCTCGCTGGACCGGACCTTTCCTGCCTCCTACTTTAAAGCATTCACTACAAACATTCACAAAAAAATTATGCATATCTACTAAATTAGCTGTTTTAATAACCGCTCAGATAGTAAAATATTTCATTAAGAAAAATGACCCGCCATACTAAAATTGCTGCAAAATCAAAATGGCAGTTCAATTTCAAAATGACACAATTTTTGGCAAAAATTGTTGAATTGTCTTGGAAATTACGATTCAAAAAAATTAGCAAAAATTATACATTTCCTCCTTAGCTCTAAGCTGTCTGGATAGAAAATACCTTATACAGTATAGGGATTTTTCAAATTCTACTTTCAATAAGAATAAGTTGCTGCCAAAAAGATAGTAATTGCTTTTGGCAGTTCTTTACGTCATCGTTAGTTAAGTGACACATTACAATTTGGATCATTACTAAGCTAGCCAAGAAGAAGAAAAAATGGCTTCGGCGTTGGAATCAATTTGGTCTTTTTTATTGCTTTCCACCATTTTGGTATGAATTTTTTCGAGCGTTATCAAGTTAAAACATAGCTATAAACATAAATGTATTAAAAAGCTATAAATGAAACATTGTTATAAATTTACCCTTACAGTATCGAAACTTAAATCACATTTTTGGTTTCCACTGAAAAATGACACATCAAAAAATTTGTTCTTTTTTTCTTAAAACAATTAAACAAAAGATTTTTAATTTAAAATGGAGAATGCCACTGTCAAAAATAAAACCCTACAAAAAAATGGCCGCTTTGCTAAATGATTTTAAGGAAATAAGTTATGATGTTGGCATCAAACTAATGAACCGGATATACGTAAATGAGACCAATGTTTAGTGTCTGTTTTGATGATCTTTAGCACTGCACCGTACATAGTACTCTAGATTGTTGTCTGTGCTGGCCTTAGGACATTGTATTCACTTTAATCGCTTGCGTTTTTTCTGTTCTAAAACCTTCCAATACAAAAGCTTAGGTAAGAACCATTAGATTAAAAATCCATAGCCTGCAAGTTCGAATCCTGTGGGAGGAAAACTTTTGCACATTGTTTTTAGAAGTTGCCGTTCTTGTAGTTTTTTCGTACGCTTCCGTGTTGAAAGCTTTTCGGCCTGACAGCACGCTCTGGCCTATAGGCGTAGCCAGGATTTTTGATTGGGGGGGCCCAAACCACAAATGAAATGCAATGACGTCATCAGAAATTTTCAAAAGAGAAACTTTTTATGGGTCAAAGATATCGCAGAATGGAAGATCTGAAGACGTCGGAAGTTGGCACTTAACCAGGATTTTGGTAAAGGGAAAGGGCGAAAACTAGTTGTTAGAAAGTGTAAATGTCTAACGTACGAGACGTGTTGAGTAAGCTAGTATACTCAAAGGTAGGTTTCTAACTTAGGGCGGAGCCCCCAGCCGCCGGTGGCTATGGGGGTCTGGGGCAAAGCCCCCAGCAGCTGGGCGATTTTTGTAAGTTTTTAGAAAAAAAAGCTATTTTAATCTCATTGGATCACATTTCGCACGTATTCACACCTATTTGAAAGAACTCGATTTTTGCGTTTGAAAGCCAATCAAAAAAAATTTAGTTGTTCAATCCTTTTACTTGCTATTAAAGTTCAAAGCACGTTCAAAATCTTGCATTATGGTGTAAAATTTTAATTGTAAGCGAATTAGTCTATGTGTGGAGAAGTAAGGCACATTGCCTCCTGCAATATTTTAGCAGTAAATAATAATCCACTTGAAGATTTTCCTTAGAGATTTTTTTTGTCATGAAGATAACCAATTATAGGAGTACACGTAGGCAAAGGGCCCAGGTTCCCTCAATTGAAATTCAATAATTTGTTCAATGAGCATTTTCCTAGCTATTTTTTTAAAAGTATTTTGTGCGTAAAAACTGGCGAGGTGAAGGTGAATCGTTATTGAAAAATGCTACGACAAATGGTTACGCTTACTCAACATGTTATTCCAGGGCAAATTTATATTGCGCGAGGCCCCTGGCACTTAGGGGATTTTTGCAACGAAGACCAAAAAAGCCCTACTATCAGAGCGCAGAGCCCTGGCGCAGTGCCGTATGGCAATACGGCGCTGGTTATTGCATCACGTTCATAAAAAGTTTGGATGAGGGCTTGAAGTAGCAACTTTTAGGACAAAAACCCTTGATTTCACCCTGATTATACGTTTAAATTGGTTGGAAAAAATTGAATTAAGGGGGTGCGCCGGACCCCTGGTTGTCAATATTATTTATTGTTAATTACTGTTGTACGCGTGTACTGTTGTACGCGAAGATGCTAAAAAAACTGAAAATGAAGAAACCAGGCTTTTTTGTCAAATGTTTGTCAGTGGTCGCATTTCAATTAAGGGGACTGGGTCCCCTAGGCCACCTCATCTGGCTACGCCTATGATTTTGAGATAAGATCGCGCCCTTAATTTCTTTCATAAAAAAAAAGAAGCATTTAAAGCAAAATTAAAACAACTTTTTTCCAAAACGTGGAGGACTCGAGTCAAGTCACTTGACGGTTTTTGAAACCTCCAAGAATTGCATGACGTAACTATGACATGGACACGTGGTCGTCATTATTATTATTTACTTTGGTACGCAAAAACCCTAAATTAAAGAAACTGCAATTCCGGACAAAGACAACGTACCGGCTATGCTCTCATTGTATTTATCATTGTAGTTTTTCAATTGGGGGGGGGGGTTACACTACCGCCTGTGTTATATCATTATGTTCATAATCACGTTGAACGAGGGCCTGGGGTTGCAACTTTTAGGACAAAACTCTTAGATTTTTCACAGGTTTTGTATATAAATAGTTATAAATTTGAATTAAGGGGCTCCTGGCCAAAGCCCCTTGGTCGTCAGTTAGGGGCCCCGGGGCGCCAAGGTCGTCAGTTAAGATCCCCGGAGCCCCCTGGTTGTCAGTTAGGGGCCCCCTGATTGTCTGTTAGGTGCCCTCTGGTTGTTAGTTAGGGGCCCCGGGCCTCCTGGTTGTCAGTAATGGGCGTCCTGGTTTTCAGTTAGGGGCCCCTTGGTCATCAGTTAGGGGCCCCCTGTTCATCAGTTAGGGGCTCTGGGCCCACTAGTTGTCGGTTTGGGGCCCTGGGGCTCCCTGCTTGTTAGTTAGGGGCCCTGAGGTTCCCTGGTTGTCAGTTATGAGCCCCTGGGCTCCTGAGTGTTAGTTATGGGCCCCTGGTTGGTGGTTAGGGGCCCCGGGGCCCCCTGGTCGTTAGTTAGGGGCCCCTCGTCATCATTAATATTATTGTGAATTGCAATTATGTGCGTAATTACAGAAAAAAAAAACGCAGCTAGACATCGCTAGGCTACGTTGTCATAATTTTTTTTTATTATTGGTGGTATTTTAATTGGGGGGCCCGAGCCCCCTGCCCCCCCTGGCTACATTTATGTTCTGGCCCACAAACGTCAAAAACATCACAAATAAATCATTATTGCTCGCACTTTCTAACAAAGCGACCAAAAAAGCAGAAGCATAGTTTTACAAAGAAATGAAATTCATTGATGTCAAAGTTTTGCGATTTGTAAGGTTCCTTATTTTCCATATAATGCAAAATCTATTTGAATCAGACTTTGCCCATAGCTACATAGTTTTGAGGAAAAAGCTTTTCTTTTGTTTTAGATCAGCGGTCAGCAAGCTGCGGTCAGCCCGCTGTGTAATTTCATACGGCCTGCCACAAGTTGCGGAAATAAAACCTAAACAATAACTGTTACGCAAAAAGATTGTCAAATTTTTTCTAAAACATTGACATTGTAGTTGAACCTTGTATTATCAACCAATATTGATCTCTTTAAGTGACCTCTAAAAAAAGAATAGATTCTGAGTGACGGGTGTTTAATGAAAAAATGGGAAGAGCAGTATTTTTTGCTGAAGCCAATAATGGCGTAGCTAGTTGCCTGATATCCAATAAAAGTGCTGCTGTTTTGAAAGAGCATAATCTTCGCGAAAACTATGACACCAAACATCTGCTAAAATATTCGAACTGTCTAACGTAGTGCATTAGCTGTTTCTTCGGCTTTGTTTTCTGTTTTGTGTTATAGAAATTTCCTTGTTGAAATCGTTCGTTCTTAGTTCATTGTTGACTTAATGCTTGTTAAATTTTTGCATGTTTTTAACAGGGCAACCTTACAAGTTTAAAAAAGCATCTAGGTCAACTTTTTGCTCAATTTTTTCTCAAAAAAAAAAAGACAAATCTGAAGACTAATTTTACCAAATTTTCAGTTTTCTCCGACCGTCCGCTCTTGAGATATAACAAATTAGATTTCCCTTGAAAAGGCTTTTCTCCTTAGAAAATTTTTCTAAGGTTGCCAATTAGAAGTACAATATATGAATAGTTGCTGCATGTTCATGATTTTCAATAAATGTAGGGCAGCTTTCTATCAGTTAATCTTCCTCTGTCGCACAATACTGACAAAATGGTAACACTAAAGTAAAAGGAAAATTAGCAATTTTGAACTATAATATCTTGAAAACGGCAAGGCAAATTTCATATTTGGTGTAAATGTATTTTGGACTTATCCCATCATTTTGATCAACAGTGAAAAACTTGACTTGAATGACTTTTTAATGATTGCCACATACCACGGGTAGCTTATGGAATTGTGTTTTCAAAGCATTGGGCCACTACAGATTGAGCCAAAAGGTGTAAAGTGTTTTTTCAAGAACACGTCGCTCTGTAGTGGATTACAGCCGGAGTTACTCAGCTATGCCAGCAACCTATATTGATTTCCATCACAATTTTGCTATACCACCGCTGACTTTGCTATTTACAGCGCTCAATTCAAATCAATGGAAATTCTAAGTATTATATGTATTTGTTCTCAATTCGCACCCAGTTTGCAGCCGCTAATCTCGCAGAAATCCGTCCCACTGCGAAAAAAGTTTGGTGACCCATGTTTTAGATTATGTTGTCCATATTTCTATAAAAAAATTTATCAGTTGCATTCAATATCCTACACCAGTTCAAAGTATTTATGTTCCATCACCGCGCATTACACAAAGTGCAGACTTGCAGAGGCTTACCACTGCTAATACTAGTGCTCTTTGGTTGTCTTTTGCTGCGGGGTGGCACGTTTCCATGCGTTTCTGTAGCTCGTTTGCGCTGCTTTGCGGTTCATGAGTTTTGATGTCTTGAGAAGTTTTGTGGCAGAACAAATGCGTTAATGGGCTTTTTGCATTACGATTATCACAATTTGGATCGAATTACGGTTTATGCAGATTTGCATGCCACGTTTTTTTTAATGTCAGATTGATATTTCTTGACAGCTCTTTGTTTCTTATTTGCGGTTATATTTCATACTGTACATTTCTCTAAAATCTTTCCCAAAGCAAAATAACTTGAATAGGCTACAGTTAGTAGTAGTCGTACCTATATAAAAAAACGTACAACATGTCTGATTGCCAAAACGTACAACAGTGAGCGAAAACACACATTAAAGAGGTCCTGAATAGAAAAAATACAAATTATCTATTACTAAAGAAAAGAATGATCTATTCTGAGCAAACGAAATAGTTAAATACTCCTATAATATAATCGAAAATTTGTTATTACGTTTTTCTTCATTTATGATTGCCTTTTTTTCTGTTTTTTTTTGTTTTGTCGCATTTGATGGCGAACCAAATTATGACTCAATTATAGTAACTATACACAAATTAAAATTTTTTGTGTCTCTTCCGTTTTCGATTTTATGCAGTCAATAGCGTTGTCTCTTTACCTACTGTGTCTGTTTCCCGGAAAAATTAGAGTAAGCGTTGAAACTATGAAACTGATCTCGAAATAGCCATTAAATAATTCCGTAATGGAAAAAAACGTAAAAAAATCAAATACACAGATTTGTTTAAACTGTTATGTTTAATGCTGTTAGCAGTGGCGCAACCAATAAAGGGGCTAAAAAATTATTAGTTTCCCCGTCAGCCAAGTCATATAGAAAAAATTTAACCCCAAATTTGCAAGAGTTTAAAAATGTTTTGGACTTGATCTCTAAGTAAGGTGGAGCCTGGGCTATTTAATTCTTTCAAATAAGGCTTTCAAATCTCAGCAATTTAAATTGTTCTTTGAAATGGCTTTAAAACTGTGCAAAATTTGATCCGGATGGCGTTGAAACGGCTATTTTTCCGAAAAATTACGAAAATCTTACAGCTGCTGGGGGCTCTTTTGTCGGGCCCTCTTTGTGATACGCTTGGGTTGCAACAGTTTGCTCAGCACGCAGCCTAATGGAACAGTTTTCGAACAAAAATGTTTTAACTTTCGATTCAAGCCTCCTTCCTCTTTACCTCAGCAAAATCCTGTTAGCTATAGAATAAGCCTACAAATTACAACCTACTATAGCCCAACGGTTTTTTTTCCCCAAGGACTTTTAAGAAGAGCTGTTAATTTGTAGGAAATAATCGTAATATCCAGCTAACAAATTGCCCACAGAGAAGTTAGTGTAAATGGACGAAACAATGGGCACTTGGGCAGGATAAACAATCTTATATTCTGAAACAATTTCTCTCTGATTTGTCATTTTAGAATTTTTCCTGATTTGCTTAACCCAAATGTTGAACAATTTTTATTGCTATAAAAAATCATACCTGTAATGTACTGTAGATATACAGAACAGTATTTTTTTTATATAAGTATTTACATGGATTAGAAACAGTCACGAAAATCAAAGAGCCAGTTGTATGCAAAACTTTCGCTTTTACAATGATCACTTCCATCATTTCTTTTGCTGTAGATTATACTACAGTATAAAAGTTACTTTGTTTTGGCAAGTGATTTTTTCCTGCTCTACAATATACCGTAGCTAAGCAGCACCTGTTAGCAATGGCTCAAGCCATCATCATCATCTTAGTGAAGTAGAACCAAATCGTAAATTTTGTTTATTTTTCCAAAGATCGACGTAAATTGACCTAAAACGTTAAAAAGTTTTTCTTCGCAAATTTGGCCAACTGTATTTTATTAATAATGATTTTTTGATATAACTTACAAAAAAGTGCAATAAAGTTTGCAAACTAGAGTATGATTGGGTATGAATGAGTTACAACCATGGTTGGAATCTGTGCACTTTGCGCTTCTGAATTTTGCTTCCGCAGGAAGATACCTCCTCTCTTTCCACATACTGTATCTGGGTTAGTGATGTAGTCAAGACCCTAATGGTCGAGACCGAGACCAAGACCAAGACTTAGAAAAAATTCGAGACCAAGACCCGAGACCAAGACTTGAAAAAATTTCAAAGACCGAGATCGAGACTCAGTGAGTTTGTTCGAGACCGAGACGAGACTTCGAGACCCGAGATTTTAGAAGCAAAACTTATTCGTATTGACTATTGATAACCCTTTTCATGGTTTTTCCTTAAACAAACGGCCAATCGCAATACAGTAGAACGACCACAAACCAAAAAACGAACTTGGGCCACGGGCTATTCACAAGCACATGAAGAGATGACGGCGTAGCTCAGCTGTCAAGTGCCCGTCTTTCAAGTAGAGAAATTGCAGTTTGATGCCATCGTTCGATTTATATAAAATGCATCTTAAATTTGCTTAAGTTTCATTACCAAACTGCTCGTGGACCAATCTAGAGGAATTCGATTTTGAAGCGAGTTGCTAAATAAAATTAAAATAAAAGCTTTCATAAACTCGCGACTTATGCACGGGCATTGAGCAACACTGCACCAAAGAAACATCGCAGCGGGGTGAGACGTTAGCGACACTGCGTCCGATTTCGACCGGACCAAGAATCGAAACGCTGACCTCACGCTTCGATGGCGGTGTCTTTCACTACTAACGCTGACCGGTCGTTTAAATTTAAAATAAAGCGAGCTTGCTAAAGCAGTTGCATTCAGATAGTTATGTTAATGACAAGAGGGCTGTGCCAGTGGAATGTGCGATTGAGTTTTCATAAACAAGACATCAAGATGAATGATTCAGTAACGTAGTGGTCCTAGTACACGGCAAACACCGTAATGTATAACAAATACCTGAGTTACGGTATTATTTCTTATCAAGACTTTATTTCTCCGATATCGCCCTGAAAATCTTTTGCGGTCACGCGTTTTCCCCATTTGGTGGCCCATGTTTATACCTCAGGTTTATACCTCAAGCTATTTTAATCTTCACTGGACCTAATTTTGTTACTCCCAATGTTTGATATTTACAAAAAAGCAGTGGTAAAGTAGACTTAAGTTCATCATTCTGAGTCTGCAATCTTAACTGTATCATACTACGAAAGATCTGTTCAACAGAATGAGACTGAAAACAATCACTTGGAGGTCTGAGCTGTCCTGATTAACCTTCCTTGACCAAACCTCATCGCACTGCTATGCTACCACCTCAAACTCGGTCCACGTGCAAGGAACTTGAACGAGAAAAAGGTTTAGAGCATTTACTACCAGAAAGCAAAAATGTAGACAGCGGCAATTAGCACCTTCAACAAAGATCAACATCAAACAATACCGCTTAAGCGGCTTCTTCCCCTCCAGACTGTTTTACATCACACCTTTCATAAGTAAATAACAAAAAGATAATAATGAATAACAGGTCAAGCAGTTTTCTCCCACGGCTCTACCTGAGTTTTTTCGAACCTCAAGTATCTCCCACTGAGTTGCCATTTATCAAAAATTGAGGGTTTATTGCAAAACTTTGTTTCTCACGATCTCAGTTTAAAAACATTGACGGAAATAAATGAAAATTGACCAAAATGAATAAATAAAGGAGATTGTTGGAAAGCAATTAAAAAGGTGTGAAGACCTAAAAAGTCAATCGAATCTTTGTTTGCGTTGTTTGTATTAAATAATTAAATTCAAAATTTTACTCCTACGCCTAACCAAGATTTTGAGTCTCGAGACTTCTCATATTTCGAGACCATAATTTTCGAGACCAAGACTCGAGATCGAGACTTGAAGTTTAAGTCCAAGGCGAGACCGAGACAAGACTTTCAAAAATGTGTCTCGAGACAGTCTCGAGAACCGAGACCGGTCTCGAAAACTCCATCACTAATCTGGGTAGAGCACTGTATTTCAAAACGTGCTCTGCTCAATCAGTTCATTCAGCTACTGTAGTTATGGTTCAAGCCTATATTCTAAAATCTGTTGCTTGTTTGTATTTGTTTGAGTTGTTGATTTTTTTGTGCTTTATTTCATTCATGCTTGTGCATAGTATTAAAAATAAAAAGCTAATATTATTTTACTGTTTTTTTACGTGTTTGAGAAACTGCATAAGCAATACAATAAAATCACAGGTATAGCAGAATTGCCATTTTATTTTTTTGGTGCTATTGGCAAATTGCATTGAGCCTGAAATCGAAAAAAAAAACGGTATTTGAGTCAGGCGTTAACTTCTTCAAACAAAAAGAAACTGAAAAATGTGGATCCAAAAATAGACTAAACAGAGATGTTGCAAATTTGCTAAATCATGTTAAGTTTTGAAATGTCGAAATCTTTAGACGTTGAAAACTACAGGATTGCTGAAATTTATGACGAAAACCGAAAAGGAAGGTGCATATATGGGAATGGAACAAATTTTCAACTATTTTTGTATGACTTACGTCAAATTTAAATCATACACATCTGATCTCTACAAAAATTTATTACGCGTCAATATTGCTCACAAAAAGTTTGTTGTTGCATTTAAATTAACTTTGTGGCAAAATTCAAAGCATTTCCTTTCTCGTCCCAACTCCAGCAATGTCGAAAACGATTAGGGTAAAATTTTTTTAAAGAAAAATTGTTAATAATTTACGTATTATGTCTGCGTGTAGCTTTGGGGATGTTTCGTAAAAATGATAGCGGTTATTGATATACTGCAAACAAAACAAAAACAAAAAATACAGTAACTGTAAATTGCTATGAAATTACTGTGAAACATTTGGCGTTGACTGGCGTTGTTACTGACAAATTGGCTAATTTTGGCTTTTGGGGTTCAAAATTTTAGTAGGCATTTACACAGTTAAAATATGTACGCCTGATCAAAATAAACAAGTTTGAAACATGCATATAGCCTACTTTTGTGGTAAACTGCTGATGTTATGTGATATATGGTGTCCATGCTTTGTGATGCTAGGCGATGCGGTTCAGCTAAATGCAGTGCCAGTGTGATACTGGTCGAGAATCTTCATTCTGGTGACCTTGCAGTCAGACTTTGATCAGAGTGATTTGAGAAAAGGGTACGAAGGCAAGTGCAGAAATCGCCCTAGTGTGTGGCTTGAAGGTTCGGGTGGGCTGCCGGGATAGGCTATGAGTGAATTCAGATGCTGATGAAACACTAGCCTAATGAGAAATCAGATAAGTGAGTGAAGTGTTACCACACAATTGCAAAAGATTTACAGTAGAGTTTTGTTCCTGGTTATCTATTTTAAGCGATACCGGTATGATTTTTAATTTTTTGGAAAACTATTGTTTAAAGTAATATCTGGGAATTTGCTTGTATTATGAGGTCGTTTCTTTTCCATTTTATTTTAATCGCAGAAAACGAAAACTAGCATATAGTTGGTGAAAATCTCTTGTATTTTAAAGTGCCAGTAGAGATCACTAATTAATTAATTAATTACCGAATTCTTATACTTATTATTTGTTAACTAAATTAAAGTACTTTTTTGAATTTTTAAAGTGTCTTGAATTGTTCTTTATATTTTTGTTACTTCCTTTTTTCCAACCACAATCCTAAAAAAATTGTAAACATTGGTTCAAAAAAACTGGTTCTCTACAAAAACTAATACTGTTCTGTATTGTAATGTAATGTGTAAATTTTGCTTTGGACTTGAATTAATTCGAATCAAAACAATTTTTCGGAAACTTGCAATGGCGATAATTAAGAATGACGACAATAAAATTTAAAAACTTGTAAATGGCGATAGTTTACTCACTTATTGTGTGTTTATATAATAAAAGCAAACTATCCCTCTTACTTTGCTTCTGATTTGTATCGTTCAGTTAAAAGCATTTTTTATTCGTAAACACATTTTGTCTGCAAATGAATTTTTCAGCAGCAGTGTTGGTAGCACTGTTCTTGTGATCTCTCTGCACAGTAATCGATGTCATATGACCCGATCCGTCAATCAAGGTGCTGGACTTCAACTCGGAAACTTGTAAATTTTCTTTTTACTAGTGTTTATGGCATTGACATCAATCAATTGTTTTTACGGATTTTAAACCTTTCTGTACTTTTAAAATGACATGACTTTGATAACGTTTGACAAAAAAACATGTTGAAACACCTGTTTAGGATGTGACAAATCAATGGTTAAAATCCACTGAGGGCAGAAAAAAGCGTTCGTGCTATAAAGCAAAGTAAGGCGGTTTCGATCACGCGTATTTACAAGCGTATTTACAAGCGAAAATACGCTTGATAGCTTTTTCAATGTAAATGCAAAAAAAAAAAGAAAAGAGAAAGAAAAATGCTTGCAGTCAAATGGCACGTTGCATTTCAGCGCGCAAATACATGTGATCGGTAAAAGCCGCCTAATAATGTTATTATTTTGCAAAATTAAAAAAAAATCGTAAGATATCGCATACAATGCAAATAATTATTTAAGAAAAAGCAGAAAATGACTTTAGATCTGTCATTATGCAGCACTGTAATTTGATCCCATAAGTGGTATTGAAGACATGAAGCTACACTACAGTAAAACCGCTTTTTTGGTCGAAAAATCAGGATTTCCTTTATAAGGCATATTCATGATTAAAGTTTCACCACAGATAATATGATGACCACGTGAAGTTTGAATAGTCCCCGCCAGTCGCTTACTCATTTGAGTAAAAATGCCAGTATGATTGTTAGATATTACAGCATAAGAAATTCACTGAATAATATCACGATTTATCTTCCGTTTCTTTTACATTTTTCTTTTGTACTACTATGTTTAAAACAGGTAAAAAGACCCATTTAAGGATAAGCGGTGAAAATTAGTGATGTAGTCAAGACCCTGATGGTCGAGACCGAGACCGAGACTTGGAAAAAATTCGAGTCCAAGACCCGAGACTAAGGCTTGAAAAAATTTGAAAGACCGAGATCGAGACTCGGTGAGTTTGTTCGACTTCGAGACCGAGACGAGACTTCGAGGCCCGAGATTTTAGAAGCAAAACTTATTCGTATTGACTATTGGCAACTCTTTTCATGGTTTTTCCTTAAACAAACGGCCAATCGCAATGCAGCAGAACGACCATAAACCAAAAAACGAACTTGGGCCACGGGCTATTCACAAGCACATGAAGAGATGACGGCGTAGATCTACTGTCAAGCGCCCGTCTTTAAAGTAGAGAAATTGTACCGTCTTTAAAGTAGAGAACCTCAAGATCCGATGGCCGTGTCTATAACTACCAACACTGACCGATCGTTTAAATTTAAAATAAAGCGGGCTTGCTAAAGCAGTTGCATTCAGATAGTTATGTTAATGACAAGAGGGCTGTGCCAGTGGAATGTGCGATTGAGTTTTCATAAACAAGACATCAAGATGAATGATTCAGTAACGTAGTGGTCCTAGTACACGGCAAACACCGTAACGTATAACAAATACCTGAGTTACTGTATTATTTCTTATCAAGACTTTATTTCTCCGATATCGCCCTGAAAATCTTTTGCGGTCACGCGTTTTCCCCATTTGGTGGCCCATGTTTGTACCTCAGGTTTATACCTCAAGCTATTTTAATCTTCACTGGACCTAATTTTGTTACTCCCAATGTTTGATATTTACAAAAAAGCAGTGGTAAAGTAGACTTAAGTTCATCATTCTGAGTCTGCAATCTTAACTGTATCATACTACGAAAGATCTGTTCAACAGAATGAGACTGAAAACAATCACTTGGAGGTCTGAGCTGTCCTGATTAACCTTCCTTGACCAAACCTCATCGCACTGCCATGCTACCACCTCAAACTCGGTCCACGTGCAAGGAACTTGAACGAGAAAAAGGTTTAGAGCATTTACTACCAGAAAGCAAAAATGTAGACAGCGGCAATTAGCACCTTCAACAAAGATCAACATCAAACAATACCGCTTAAGCGGCTTCTTCCCCTCCAGACTGTTTTACATCACACCTTTCATAAGTAAATAACAAAAAGATAATAATGAATAACAGGTCAAGCAGTTTTCTCCCACGGCTCTACCTGAGTTTTTTCGAACCTCAAGTATCTCCCACTGAGTTGCCATTTATCAAAAATTGAGGGTTTATTGCAAAACTTTGTTTCTCACGATCTCAGTTTAAAAACATTGACGGAAATAAATGAAAATTGACCAAAATGAATAAATAAAGGAGATTGTTGGAAAGCAATTAAAAAGGTGTGAAGACCTAAAAAGTCAATCGAATCTTTGTTTGCGTTGTTTGTATTAAATAATTAAATTCAAAATTTTACTCCTACGCCTAACCAAGATTTTGAGTCTCGAGACTTCTCATATTTCGAGACCATAATTTTCGAGACCAAGACTCGAGATCGAGACTTGAAGTTTAAGTCCAAGGCGAGACCGAGACAAGACTTTCAAAAATGTGTCTCAAGACAGTCTCAAGACCCTAGACCGGTCTCGAGAACTCCATCACTAGTGAAAATGTATTAAATAATGCACTTAATTTGAATGCTGACTATCTACTTGATTGATAATGCCATTATTAGTCTTATTGTAAATCTCTCCTTATTCAAAAATGGCATTAAATTTTAGTTAATATTAATACTAATCGTTAAAAAACTCTACTTCCCAAGGGGAAACATCCCAGACTTAAAATTTACGAAAAAAAATCTAGCATAGCTGCACAATTCATTTTTATAGGGTACTAAAAATTTTTAAGTTTTCGAACAAAAAAAATTGAAATATTTTATTTTAACTCAAAAACATAGTCATGCAGAATCATAATTAGCACTATTTTACTATTCCACTTTCTGGTACCGTTTTTTACAGTTTATGTAATTCTGTTTTTTTTTCTGTTTTTTGCCTTTTTTTTATTAGTTTGGGAAAAATTATTTCAAAATATATAAACAACAAGGATGTGTAAGAACATAATGGCTTCATTCATTGTCTATTGCAACAACACGCAATGTATGTCAAAAATGTCATTTACATTGCAAACTATAATTATTATTATTAATCTTATACATACAAAAGCAATTACAGTACCAATTAAGCATTGTTTATTACGAATACAAACAGCAATCTAAGCATCTGATAATTTTGCATCAAGTTCTATATTACATAATGTTAATTGACAATGTTACTTTGAGCCAAATTAATCAATAATATGTTATGTTATCTACTTTGTATCATTTTTAGATATAATTTTAGTATCATCAATATATCACATTAAAATTAAGTTTCAAAGTTAATAAAAACCAATAAACTTACGATACAGAGTCCGTAAAATTACACAATGATAATTTTTTGAAGCCAAATTCCAGACAAAATGACGAAAAACTTTGCTTTTGTAACGTACAAGATGTACTCATGATGTAACTTAGCGTAACTAAAGCATGTGCTAATTTGTGCTATAGTTTAGATAAATTTTGTATAATGTTGTTTTCTGCTTACAATAATATTTACTCCGTTACGATTTATTTTACGAAGTAATGCCTCCCTAATTCCATAAAGTTGCTTGAATATAGGTAATTTATAAATTTTCCCATATTAGCATAGAATGGCTGATCTAAATAAAAAAGCACCATTTCAAATTTGAACTGCTGGGCAACTTTCCAGACTAATTGTTTTCTTGTAAAATGCGTAACTAGCGGAAACTGTTTTTTGTTAAAACACAGCATTGGGCCTACAATTGTCAATTCAAAGCAAAAAAGAAATTACTGCAATATTTATTGAACTTTGAATGTTTGAACTGTCGAGTTTATTTATCCATTTTTTTATTTAACCTCGTAATTTCCCACATATCGCTCGTATTTGAATTTAAATTCTAAAACAAACAGAAAAAAAAAATTAAGCAAAATACAAGAACACAACGCAAAATAATATTTATTTTATATCCAGTTTAGTTGTCGCAAATGATTGTTTGAATTCCAACAATGATTCAAATGCAGTCTGTAGTAGCAAAACAACTCGTATAATATGCGCAATAATCGTTTCGCACATGGGCAATGATATATATCAAATTTACGGTAATAAAACTAAAAGGATAGAGTAAATAACATAACAATTTAAAATGACAGCGCGTTCCGTACACAGTTGAATTAGTAAATTATGTTTAGTAACTATGTTTTCTCATTTAAGCAAATTTTAGTATCTTTTTGCATTACACGTGCAGTTTTATTGGCGAATTTATACTGATATCAGGTCATCTGGCATTGCTACTTATTGACGACATTGAATAAGAATGCTTTTTCAATGAATAATTTTGCCACTTCAAATCCTCAACAGGGGAGTACAGATGAAGCACATTTATCAACTTGTTGATCTAATGTTAAACGAGATCAAGCGTAAAACCCAAATTTTGTACTTGATTATGTTTCTAATTTTTTTCCGAAATGGACTCAAATGAAAAATCTTCGTTTTTTGTTTCAAAAGTATTCTAATTACTGTATTATTAAGATCACAAAAGTTAATTTTTACGCCAATACAACATAATTCCAATAACAACTTGCGCAATTAAACTGTGTTTACGTAAGTTTACTAATAAATAAATAATTTTGTTGCGATTATATTGATTATCGGTAATGATGAACATAAAATGTAATGAATTTAATGCAATTCGCAAAATCATGTCAATGAATTCAAGCGAGTTAAAAACAATTAGACACGCGATAAGGTTACTGATATTGTTACAAAAAAATTTGTAAAAAAATTCGTACTGATATTGTTGCAAAATAGTGGTGAAAAATGTTTGAGTTTTCTTCATTTCTTCTCATCGCTGTCGAAGTTCAGTGAAGTCATCGCATGACAGATTGATTCCATAAACTCCTTTACGAATTCTTTTACTAAAAGGTCAACTGAAAGAACGTTACTTTCGTATGCACAGCGTACTAATTAGTTATAACCGATAGGAAACATATTAATCATTAAACCGACAGAAAAACCAAAAGAGGAAAAATTCACTTTAGATGCATTTTATTATACGAATATTTTTCGCCTTCCTTGAGCATTAGGAATAAAGTGAGCTGCAAATAATGAATTATTGCATTTCGAATTCAATTATTATGATCAGGCTGTGATCTGGATTGGTGTACAGCAAGTAATTCCTTACTGTACGGTTTTCTAAAAAATGGGGAAAAAATTCAAACAGTTTCAGCTACACAACTGTTACAGCAACGGCCTTGTTATGAGAGCCTATATTGAATGAAAACATAAAAAAACAGAAAAAACTTAAAATTGGAATAAGAACTGGCCAGTTGGTCAAGCGATACAGCTTTTGGCATTTGAAGCAGTATCTCTAGGGTTCGATTTTCGGGCCGCGAAAACGTCCACCGCTTCAATATTCCTTCCATTAGTTGCAATCACGTAATGAGGTAGATGATGACCCCGCCGACTTAATTGTATAAACACTTTGGCGTAATTCAACAAGCACAGTACTGTGAAGTCTTGTTGTTGTTGCTTTTCCTTTATTTTACAAGAGGGATTTTACAACTTCGACTATCAAATATTTGTATCAAGTAAAAATACTTTTTAACACTTATCCTTTCAAATATTCTCTCAATTTGCCTGTACGATTCTAAGCCGTTACTACCATAACCATTGGAATGCGATGTGTATTTTCGAAAGACCTGAAATCAGCAAATTAACATATACAAATACGTAATATGCAAAAAAGTGTACACTATACAATTATTCATACTTATCACTTTTGGTGCTAAATTGCTTCAAATTTGATCGACGCTATCAATTTGCCTTCATCTTTTTTCACTTTAAAGATTTTTGGTTAAAATTAAAAGTAAATAATCTCGAATAATAAAGGTATATATTAAGGAAGGCAAACTGTGCAAATAACGCAAAATAACAGCATAAAAACAACAAGCTTGGTTTCGAACTGCTCGATTGGTACGACCTGTTTGAGAAACTTTTGAAAGAGATGTTATGAATCAGATGTTGTTTTCACCATTTATGTTGAACATTTTCTGACAAATACCGGAAACTCGAAACAGAAATTGTCAAGTTTCATTGAAACGTTGACCTCGATTCGAAGTAAGAACAGAAAACAGCAAAAAATGATTGCGAAAACGCCAACAGGCGGATACTAAACAAAGTTCCTGAATTTCCTTTTATATCCATTTTTCATCTAAAAAATTTGCACTCGGCAATTCAATCCCTAACCGAAAAATGTCAATCGGTAATTTTTGAAATGCTGCGTGCAAAGGAGACATAATTGGTTTTAATAGCATAAATTGCCCTCATCATTTTCAAAAGAAACCACATCATAAGTAACTATAAACTATCAATACATTGAATCCTTGCGAAATCTTAGACCATCCAGAAATATTAGACTTTTACTTGTTTTTAAATGTGTTTGTTGATTTCCTTCGTAATATCTACCAGTACTCTACACTCAACAGTATTGAACATTTCTTTATGACATATTCAGTTGCAATTACCTAAATCAAGGAGAATGTGTTCTATTTTAACTTTTTTATGACTTTTTTACTGATTTCATTATTATTGTGCACGACATTAAATTTATATTTTTGTGAATTTTCTTATTGTTACACCAAATACTCGCGCTTATTGCTGATCTCTAAATTTTCGATAGCAAAGCTAAATTTATTGCTCAAAGCGACACTTAGAGGTGTCACGATTCCAACAAAATGGCATAGCTATTCTTCAAAATACTGTGTATAATCAACGTTTATGATCGGAAAATTTCTCCTATTATATTTGTAATATTTAAGTGACATTTAAAGACATTAGGGAAAACGAGATTGTAAGATTATGGCAAAATCTAACATTAATTAACAATTTAAGCAAAATATACAGGAAATGTTTTTGTGAGGAAGACACTCGTAATCAAAAGCTTCGAAATATCCTGTAGGCTGTTCAAAATATGCATAAATTTGAAGGATATTGCAAGTCATATTGCAATTCCAAATAAACTATATTTGTTTTCTAGAATTCGCCAACCAAAACTTTTGCTTAATGTCTTGGGCTTTGTTATGAAACTATATTGTAACAAAACATATATCTAAAGGATAGTTTGAGGCGACTGATAAAAAAAAAAACAAGACGAACAACATGCAATGTAAAAACAAGATTGTAGTAATATCATCCTTCTTTGTAAAAACGCGATATCAGCAACTGATTATTAATTTTATGTTATTCAACTTCATAAAATTTTGATAAAGGAGGTTGCCTCAAAGTTCAAAAATCACTGTGTACTGTTTTCAAATTTGTTTAGGTTTAAACCAATAAAAGCCCGAAGGGAATAAATTAATTCTTTAACATTCAGTAATGGAAATTTTATTGTTTAAGTCGGTGAATTTTTTTTATATGACTTTTTGACTGAAACTTTTTTAAAGCTTTAGTTATATTAACTTTAAACGTTGTGTATTTGACTATTGATTGAAGCATGACTCAAATAAAAATTCAACATCAGTTAAAAGTTTTCCAAAGTAAAATTTCCATGTAACGTACAAAAGTAAAATTACTTTTTATCGGCTTGCGCACATTTCGAACAAAATTTGAATACGTTTATCCTTTTGTTTTTATTCATTGGTTGAAATGTTGCTCAGTTTATTTTGAATCACTTTTTACTCAGAATAGACGTAATTTTTGACACCGGAAAAAAATACAGTGATGCTAATTTTATCATAATATTACGTAATATTTTGCGTTTCTGAAAATCATTTTGCGGCACGCTGTTTGCGTCAAAACGTAATATATTACGTTTTCTGCATAAACCACAAGCTTGGTAAATCTAAAAGAACGTATCGTATTTTAGATTGGCATTATGTTTAGTATAAACATATTTGCATGCAGCCTTTTTTTGATGGAACTCTGTCTGCCTTGTTCAACTGCTGTATAAAAGGGACAGATCCTTTGTATTTAATTCATAACCAGCCTCAAAGTTATCAAGGCAAATTTCTAAGTATAAAAACAGCAGAAAATGAAAAAATTGAAGTGAAAACAGTGTTTAAAATGTAAAAAAAGTTTGTTTTTTTCAAAAAAATAATTTTGAAAAAGAGAAGATTTTGTCCTGTGTGACTACATGCAGTTCTTGCTTGACTGAGACTGCAGTATATAAAGCTACAACAACGTTTTACGTCAGTTTTAAAAAGTGAAACGATCTAGAAAAATATGGCAAACATCTGATTATTTTGTTATTTTAGACCGGATAAGATTTTTTCGTAACTTAGGTTACTAATACTATTAGATAGAAGCAAATTGTGAACACAAAGCTAGAAATAAAACAACGAAAAACATGATGCGAAAATACGCATTTTTCGCTTTAACCATTTACTTTTTATCCTTGCATAATGGTAAGTTATGAGCAATTTTTGTGAGCTTTATTTGATACAAAAAATATAACGACAAATCCATAACTTTGCAAATGCAATACAAAATAAATAAATGCAACATGGTTTCTAAATCATGGATTATAAAACACTGTTGTTATAGATAATGGCTGAGAGAGTAAGAATACTTTCCTTAAATTTTGCAATCATTGAAATTGAATTGTTAAGGTATTTCATTTAAGATAATTTTGGTTTGAATATAAGCAGTAATAATACTAAGATAAACTTTAAAACGAATATGACGTAAACCTGAAGGGAAAAGTAAAGCAACACCAGTTTATCCATAACAAAAACTGAGCTACGAAAATTTGCCAACCTAACTGCAAAATTGGCTGCATCGAGATTTGCGTCGATTACTGCAAAAAATTCCTTTTTTTCTTCTTCCTTTGATGGTATTATTTTTTGTTGTGCGCTTTTAGTAAAAAACTCCACTATGACAAGGCATAATTTGAGCTTTTTCCTTTTCCAAATGTTAAAATTATTGGTGGAGATTGTTTAAAACATTTCAAGAAAAAATGAAAATGCTCAATTAATCGTTCACTCGTCTAGACTTGCTCAAATTTAGCCACGTTTTAAAAAAAAAACACGTAAAATCGTGCAAATTTCACAAACATAGAAGCTACCTAGGTTAAATTGCGTTACAAAGTAAATCACTACTAGTAACAGTATGACAAAAAAAATTATCTCAATGCCAAGCCAAAAATAACGTCTAAGGCTCTAAGTCTTCATGATCAGTCTAATATCATTTGTTTTGTACAAACAATGACAGTAATGCGGTACTGTTGTCATGATTTAAGTGGCAGTACAAATCACAATGCCAAGCCGGTCTGAAATGAAATGTACTTTCCGCCTGCTATTCTCTCATTTTTTCTTATCCAAACAATACAGGCACGGAACTATAGTCATCCAATTTATTCGATTATGCATGACATTTATAAAGGCCATCTCAATTTTTTTTTTTTTGTTTAGCAGCGAAATTTCACGTTACTAACTAGCATCGAAGATCAAAAATATGGGTTAAAAATCACCCGCACTAGAAATAAGCAACACCAAAAAACGTACAATCTGAATTCTAAATGCGGTACGTAATTGTAACCTGCATGACTGCATTGTTGTGGTAGTGCAGTTCCGTTGCACTTTGAATAGCATATTTATTCAATATTTTTTAACAGTAAAAGCAACGGAGGGTGAAGACCCAGTGACACTGCTCGACAATCTCGACGACTTCACACGAGAAATTATTACTTCTTTGGAAAGCGGAGACAGTGCAAATGAACTGCTAGCCGAGGGGTAAGTAAAAAATCTTATTTGAAATGGAGAGCATTGACGTTTGATCATTTCTACAAGTACAACAAAAACAACTATAATTTTATGTTTTGGTCGCATGCTCTTTACTAAAGGATATTAAGATTTTGTTTGAATAAACTGAAAATAAATGAAGTTAGTTTGGAACGTTTAAAAAGCGTTTAATTACATTTAATTTTCAATTTTAAGCCGAAGGATTTTTTACTGAATAACAATGTCATGTTTTTAAACTTGCGTAATTGGACAAACAAAAATTTACCCAAAGTCTATCAGAAGTTGAAAACTTTAGTTATTAAACCCTAGTTTCTTACAGATTTGAGGATCTTAGTGATGTTGAACCCGACGCTCCGTTACCTTTGAACCGGAGTGCTGCTATTGATGAACTTCTACAAACTCCAGACAACTTAGACCCAGATGAAGAAGAGGAAAAAGCGAGAATCAAATATTACAGAGAACACATGAATACCTTCCAACACATCTTCAACATTAATCAACGTGAGTAACCCGAACTGTTATGCTTATTTTACAAGATTTTGTTTGAGATGGGTGATGAAGTAGATCTTGGTTTGACTAAAAAAGTTGCCTAATGACTCTCTCGCTTCTGGTTTTCAATCGCAGAGTTTGGGAGTTTGGTGTTTGACGTTACAGACAGTTTCTGATTGGAATTTTTTTTTAGATTTAAACCGAACTGATCTGAAAGAAGGAGACATCAAAACACCCGTGGTACGTATCATTTATGAACACTAAAGGCGGGTAAAAAGAAAAAGCTGAAAGGCTTCTAAACTAAGAGCGTCAGATTTAAAAAAAAATCAATAGACGGCGTCTTTTTTCACATTACCGTTAGCCTATGAGATGCCGCACGTTCATCGCGACGCCACCACGACGGGAATTGAAGCAATTGCCAACGATATACTGCGGCCAATTAATGCAGTTTTAACGGTTCTGTAACCTTTTTTAGTATTTTAGTTAGTTAAAAAATCAATTATGGTTTTCATCTAATTTCCTGTGTCAAAACACCAGCTCCATTTGATAAAGTTAATCAGGTATTATAACAGTTTTGTATATCTCCAGTCGTTAACCAGGTTCATAGTTTAGAAGATATTATTGTCATTAATGTTAAAAGTCAGACTTTAATGTTTCGTGATTGTGATTTTGTTTTTTTGCAGTTCCGAAATGCTGCAGGTCGCACTTGGCCCAAAACAACAACAGGAACTCACAAGGGATTAGTTCGAGTCGCATACACTCTATCAGATCAATACAGTAAGTATATCTTCCATTCTAAATATATCATGAATAATTTAATGAACTAACTGAAGTGCTAGGATTATTTAGTTTTAGGAGTTTGTAGTAAGATAAACTTCGTCCAAATCAACAAAAATCAAGCAAACATTCTCAATTTCTACGGTTTTCTTTGCTGACTCAAGTTCAAAACATATCAGTGTTTTTAGCTTTTCAGTTTATTTGGCCGCAGCTAAAAAAAAATTTTGTCTTGCAGCTAGAGACCAAAGAAACCTCATCAGATCTGCATTGAGGGATTATGCCAAATATACATGCATCCGCTTTGTTCCTCGCACAAACGAAAGACAGTACATTCACATTCACGATAGCAGAGGGTAAGTTATTTTGTTTTAACAGAACGCAGTGCAAGTTTTGGCAAACAAAAATTACAAAAAAGGAACTATACAATTGTTGGAGATTTTCTTTGTCAGTTAACATGTTCCTTTTCATGTCATCGGCAGTTTTCTCTTTCGGCGACATGTAAAAGTTCATGCTGATAGCGGGTCGAAGTTTTAAGACCTTCAAAATGTCATAATTTACTTACACAAAGTAAAAGTTAAAAGCACCAATTGCTTCTCTGACAAAGAGGGTGGTTGCTTGACTCAATAATCGCAATGTCCTTCACAACTTTCCTGTCGCCTTTTACGAATGCTAATTAATTTCTACTTCGCGCTGGCACTGATCGATGAAATAAATTTGTCTTGTCTTTAGATGCTGGGCTTACGTGGGAAGAATTGGTGCTCCGAGGCAAACCGTATCACTTGGTGTTCCTGGATGCATGTCCAAAGGTGTCGCTCTTCATGAGCTTATGCATACTCTGGGCTTTCAGCATGAACAATCTCGGAGCGACCGTGACGATTATGTCAAGGTCATAGCCGATAATATTGAAGGAGGTAGGCCATGAATTGATTTTGCTGTTGATTTGCTTTCCATAGTACTTACTTTGTGTGATGGATTTAATCTACAGCGTTTACGGTAGTGTCTTTATCACTGTACTGCAGTGTACTGACTATACTCTATAGCATGGCAAATGAAAAGGCGGACCGCAGTGCACATCTGGACCTCTAAATTCCGACTGTGGTCCACTGTCGGACCTTCACACTTCTTCGGGTGTTACTCATTGTCTGCCTGATGTATATGAAGCACGCAAAACGCCTATTTTTCGGCTTTCAATTGAATCCGGGAACTTAAACCATCCCCAATTGCAGCGAAGACCTTTCTGTTTGGTCTTCAAATTATGGTGAAGACCTTTTCTGGACCCAAAGACTTCATCTTATATATCTGGACCTTTGCCAAAACTAGTGTAGTCCCCTGCTCTATAGCCTACATTCCGTACAGCACGTCTAGTTACTCTAGTGTGACAATTTTTTTATTCTTGGAAAAATTGTCCTTCGGATGAGAAATTGACCTATGCATATTTTAGCGTTTTATGGCTTTCTTTTGACAGGCTGGAACGCAAACTACAACAAAATCTCAACCACCAACAACCTTGTTGTTTACGATTACGGAAGTGTCATGCATTATGGAAAAGGCACTTTTGCAAAGAGACCCTTTCTTCCGGTTATGGTGGTAAGTAAAATTCACCATGTTTTGAACCACACAACGGTATGATCAGCACAACCAGAAGTCGCAGAGAAGTGAAACATGCTGTATTTTTTCAGGCTTATCCTGAACGTAATCCTGAACCTCTGTTTGGACAACGTCAAAGATTTAGCCCATATGACATTGAAGAAATCAACTACCTTTATAGCTGTGGTAAGTTATAATTGAAATGCAAAACCTAATATTGAATTCTTGCAGTATGGCACACAAAATGAAATGATTCTCAACAAAAATATTGGGTGGTCAAGATTGAAACAACTGTAGTAAAGTTAAGTTTAAATGTATTGTAAAAGAAGCAGATCCGAATTCTCCAAAGAATCCCAAAGCGAATGTGTCCTTGAATGGTTCAATGCTGCTATCAACTGCAAATATCCATTCAAAACTTGGCTATTACTGTGGGAAACCGTGGCTTTGCAGAGATCAAGAATTAACGAACTTAAAACAAAACAAGTTTTTTTTGTTTGTACCAATCATAGCAACGAACTTTTGCATTTTTTTTGTATTTGGTTTAGGTGCAAACACATTCCCACGGTGTGGAAAAGATTTCAACAACGTTCGAAGTGGAACCTTTAATAGTCCTTCTTATCCTAAAGCATATGCTAAAGGGGCTCACTGTACCTGGAAAATTACTGTCGCCAGAGGTCAATATGTCCGCGCCACTTTCTCAAATGTCGACATTGAAGGTGAGAATGCTACTGATGCAAAATAAAATAAGCAAAATCTTTAATTTCAACATGAACAACTATTACAATTTTCAGTTTGAATCGCCGGCTTTAAAATCCGTTCAAAACTATTGCAAAATTGGTACTGCAACAAATATTATGCAAAACATAATGCAATTTTGATAATGATTGACTGAAATCATTCTATATAGAACAGGAATCACCGTGTAACTCAAATTTAAATGGTTTGCAGATTCGACACTTTGCCAGCAAGATGCTATTTTGATTCACAACGGAAGGAATGCTGCGTCTCCGGTTTTGGAAAAGATTTGTGGCAACAAACACGAAGTGGTCGTTACCGGCACCACAAAAGTTATGTTCGTCATTTTTTCAAGTGATACCTCCGACAACTCTCACAAAGGTTTCACAGCCAGTTTCGAACAAGGTATGTATAATAAAGGCAAATTTTTTTTCTAATGTAAAAATCACTGTTGAGTCTTTCACCACTAACTTGTGTATTTATTGTTGCAGTTTCTCAACGAGGTAGGGTAACACCGACACTTAAACCAGCCGATCCAACCTTGGGACCAATCAACGATTTCGTCGAAAGCGTTTACTGTGACTTTGATACCGATCTTTGTGGACTGATTCAGGACAAAGATGATGATATTGATTATCAACGAAACAGAGGATCGACGCCTACAGCAAACACCGGACCCAGAGCAGATCACACCAGTGGAAGGGGCAGTTACTTGTTCGTCGAATCATCACTTCCTACCAAAGTGGGAGACAGAGCTATTCTTCGCACCCCATGGTTTAAAAGAAACGATAGATTTTGCATTCGATTGAGTTATCACATGTACGGTCAATTTATGGGAGGCATTCGAGTGTATGCTTATGAAAAACGAACAGGAACCAACGTGGGAACTCCTAACAAGATTTGGGAAAAATTTGATGACCAAGGAAATAAATGGAACAACCTACAAAGAAATTATTCACCAAGAAGAAACGTTCAAGTAAGAAAATACTTCTCTAAAGCCGCATTTATACGGGCGACTTTTTTGCAACGCGATTCGAAGATTTTTTATGCGTGAAAATCTCTCTCGCAGAGTGGTTACTTACACGAGGCGAGACTCGCTTGCCGCGATCGCGTTTGGGAAGAATCGCCGCCGTGTAAGTAACACCTGCGATTTGCGATGCCGATTATATTTCGCGCGACTCGTTGCAAGAATCCTTCTCGCTCGTGATCACTTACACGAGGTCGATTTCAACGTCTCGAGAGTCTCAGGGCAAAGTCGCGCTCGTGTAAACAGCAAATCGTATGCAATTTACGAGTCGCCCAGGCATAGCGCAATGTACAAATGCTTTGCGAGTCGCTGGCTGCGATTACCCTAAATTTGCTTCACAAAGTATTGTGTTCATAGTATAAAATAATCTGTAGTGCTTTTACCGTAATTAATTGTGATTTCGATACTAAATTTACTTCATATTAGAACCGCAGAAGCAATAATTTTCTTGTGCATGCTGGCACTGGTCTACTGCAGATACGGCAGTCATGAGCTGATTGCTAGTAACTGTGAAGCCAATCAAGCAAAACTTTAACCCTCTATAAAGTGTATAATGAATTAACCACAGGTAACCGTACCGTAATTGTATTCTGCTTTTATAATACCTTAAGCACGCTTTTGTATAAGAATCAGTAAACTTTGTGTTAAGGCTGGCTGTTTTTATCTTTTCGCCAATGTTAAGCCTCAGTTGCTCGTAATTGGTTCTTAAAGTTTGAGATCATTGATGTCAATTATGGCGACCATGTTTGTTAATTCCTAGTGCTATGTCTGCTTTTAAACGCCTTATTGGCTGCTTTTGCAGCATCGTAAAATTGCGGAAAGCGAAAAAACGAGCACTAATTTCTGTTTGAACGAGAGCCAAAAAGTGTTTTTGTTACCTGCGCTGTGTGCAAAAGCACTCTATAGTCTCAACTTTGTTGCAATTTTGCTCGCAAATACTAAAAAACCACTCAAGCTTTATTGCTTTTAATCAGAACAGAATTTAGTTTGTTTTTTGATTTGGAATTTATTCTTTTTCGGTTGTTCTTCCTAATGTGTTATTAAATTTTGAGCAAAAATGAGCCTCGTGTTTTTACGAAATTTTTTGTGTATAAAAAAATGTAATCAATTTTGTCATTGCTAATATTCTGACATAGCAAAAACATACGAGTAAGTTAAAAATCTGAAAACCCTAGAATAGCTAAGACAATGAATTCTCAATTATGGCGTTTGGACAATATATTTTGGAAATGGAGGTGCTTTACAGAAGCCCTCCGTAATACTGTTGACTGCAGGTGCTCCAGCGAAACTCTGGAGCCTTCACCCAGTAGGTCTGGGCAAACGACAATGGAAATTCTCCAACTTAAACTGTATTGTTCAGACAAAACAAATAATATGGAACAGTACGGCATGGCAAACAACAACTGAAATTTAACCTGAAAATAATGAACTAATAGAGTGCCGTACGAGCGGTCTTCAAAATAAAATACTTCTGTTTGTCAATTGCTCGAATGAAACGAAATGTCAGAACAGAGGCAACTCGACCAAAAAGCGCGTAATTTTTAAAACGTTTGCAGCCAATGACTGCTGGAAATAAGGTGACGTGCGCAAACTGAGCAAACTGAAAATAAGAAGCGGCTGAATTCCGAAACTACAGCGGGGCAACACAAAAAAAAGTCAATCGGTGCTTTGACAGTGCTAGCAGTGTAGGCTCACTACACCCTATACTCACTCGTTGGGTCCAGCATCTTGTAGACAAGTACCATCCACTGGTTTTTGTCGGCTAAAAAAGTGTTAACGTTTGCTTTCTTTTCTGACCCGAGATTGCTAGTAGCCTACCGGCATCTCTTATGGTTAAAATGACCACATTTAAGTGTAAAAACATAACACCTACTGCACCGTATATTGTAATTAAACATTAATTTCATGAAAATGCTATTTCTAAGCAAATTATGTTCTCAATTTCTAGTGGTTTTATGGCGCTTTTTCATTTGAATTACGCCAGGAACGAAGACTGACGTATTTTTGCACTGTTCATAATGATCATCCTCCGCACTATACTTATTGTAATTGCCTAGAGTTTAGCAAGTGCATGCGCGGCTTATTTTATTGTTGTGGATATTGATGCTTTGTAACAGCTGTGGTTTAGTAGCTCCATAATAACAAATTCACATGAAAACACGTATTATACAAATGCTATATGGATTTTTTGAATGTTGGTTTAAATTAAAAAAGAACCAGTGCTTCAGTAGCGACAAAAGGCGCCAGGTATCACTTCAGAAGAACTCAAAAAGTAAACTTAAAAATAAAATTTAACAATTGGTATTTCGTATGATATAACAGCACAGATCTACTATAAAATACGAAATACTTGTGCACTATTAAGGAAACAAACAATATGAATTTGTCGGTCACACATGCTTGGAGAAAAGGTAATTTCAAAAGTGTTTTTAGAATTAATTGCACAGAAATGTTGATAAATTTTATTGTTTTATTTTACCAAAGTATTATGTATAACCAAACAAGAAACACAGTCAGAGATGGGTTGCAGTTTGCAGTGGAGAAAAACCAAGACCTTAAGGGTAAATGACAGAATTTTAAAATAAATTACGAGCGTTTATGCCCGCTTGACTTTGCTCCATCCAAGCTAACTCGGAATGATGCAGGGTAAATAAGCTTTTTTGAGTAATTTCAAGCGTTTAGTGCTTCATCTTTCACCTTGCATTTTCATTGCAAGTTTTAACGAAATTAGCTGCTCAATTGTATTCCTTGTATTTCGTTTTACGCTTGCGTTGGCTTCATACAATTTCTGTTCAAAATTCCGAAGCGTGATTGTTTCAAACACAAAAGCTGAAAAGCTGCGCATTTGAAGAGCTTTTGCAGCAATTGGCTTTTGCAAATTCAAAACTAGCAAGCCGCGCTTTGAAACTATCTCGCACCGTGTAAGTGAACCAGTGCGATAGCGACTCTTCCACCGACTCGATTTGGCGCGAATCACTGGCACGCAGTCTCAACGTGTAAGTGACTTCTGCGAGTTGCAATCGTATGCGAGCATCGCGGTAAAATCTCTTCCGTGTGAGTGAATGCTGCGATTTGATTTTTTAGGGGCGTGTCTGGCGATATCGCGCAGACAAAATCTCACGTGAATCTTGCGCCGTGTAAGTGACCTACGCGATTTGAGAAAGAAAAAAGGCAAAATGTCGATTCTCGCAGCTAAAAGTCGCCCGTGTAAATGCGGCTTAACGTACATCACAGTAAATGTTTGAATATTAACACTAAAGATTAAGCTACTTGGCCCGAACCATGGAGAACGCTGTTGAATCAATACAATTGACTCAAACAGAAAGCTTAAACTAAAAGTAAAGAACAATATGCCACTAAAACGACAGCAGTACTATGCCAACAAACTTATGCCAACAAACTTATATGTCAACAATATGCAATATGCCAACAAACTTAGCTAAACATGTTTGTGTATTTTGCAGTACGTTCAATTTTATATCGAAACATTCGTGTTCTTATATCTTTCCGACGTTGCACTCGATGATTTCATAGTGACAAAGGGCTCATGTGCATCAGGTCGACCAACTCCACCTCCCACTAACGCACCAGTAGTAACAACAACAACAAGAGCTCCAATTGCAAGACCTCGTTCAAGTAAGGCATATTGCTTTTTCAATTAATTTCAGTCTCTTTGGTCTAACAGCATGTACCTTAAAGTACAAGAAAATTTCCATTAATAATAATTTAGTTGTGATGTTTTGACGTTTGCTGGCCAGAGCTTTTAATATTTAATCGTTTGCGTGCTAGCTGGCCTAAAGGCTACTAGCGTTGGTGGTCTTTAGGCTAGATAGCACGTAAACGATTGAAAAAAAAATTCATTTCCAAAATTATAGATTTTACGCTTACCTCGTGAATAGACTTCCCATGGCTTTACTTTCAGCATGATTATACAAATCGTCTCACCACCCAATTTTCAATGCGATGCACACAGTACTATTAAAAAGTTTGTTTTACAGCTTTCGAATGCGACTTTGAACGTGGACTCTGTGGCATGACCCAATTACAAAGAGATGCATTTGATTGGTCAGCTAACCGAGGTCAAACACCAACTGTATCAACTGGGCCATCTACCGATCACACAACTGGAACTGGTAAGAGAAAGATAATGTTAGAACGTAAAACTTTAAACATTTTAACTTAAAGCTAAATGAGTAATCAAAGAAAAAGGTTTGCAAAGCAGCAGTTAAAATTGTTTGGTTGCATAATTTTTATAAATTTATTTTATCCTAAAACTACAATCGCTGCAGAAAAAAATCTGTGCATTGACACTAAAAGATTTGTGTAACAAAATTTAGCTACTAAAACCGAAAAGATATTTTGCGCAATGTACAGTACTAACAGTAGTAAGCAGTTTTCTTAAATTGTTAGGGCAATATTACTTCATCGAATCATCTCGTCCACGGAGAAGGGGAGACACAGCTATCTTGGAGACTCCTACTTTGACACCAGCATCTCATTGTCTCACTCTGTGGTACAACATGAATGGAAGAAGCATTGGAAAATTGACCGTAAGTTCACGGTACTTTTCTTCAAAAAATAGTAGCGTGCAGTTTTGTTGTAATACAATAATACAGTTTGAGAGAACTATAATTTGAAGATTGTAACTGAATATTTGCAATAAATTTCTTGAAATTGACAAACATTAAATGCTTTCATTCTGTGCTTTAAAGGTTTACAAAGAAGAAAATGGGAGAAATACTGTTCTAAGGGAGATTGAAGGCCAACAAGGAGATAAATGGTTATCAATGTCGGTGAACCTAGCTGCTACTACAAGATCTGCCACCTACGTAAAAGCGCTTATTGAAGCTACAGTTGGAGGGTCACTTGGCGATGTTGCCATTGACGATATCAAAATCACCAACAGACGTTGTTGTAAGTAAAGTTTATCAACTTGATAATCTTTAGTGTTTTCCAAATGAGAAACTGGTTTAAGCATACAATGATGCATGCAGTATGTATTTTTGAGTTTATTTTTCATGAAAGCGTGTGGTCTTGATAATTGACTGATTTGTGCAAGCCTTATGACAACCTATATTCTTTCGAATATGCATGGCCACCAGTGTAGTTGTAAGGTCTACTCACTGTTCGTATATGCTGTTCTCCGGTCCAAATTCACAGTTCAACTTCTGTTAGACGGTATCAAAGTTCAAACCACGCACATAATCATTACTGCTAATATCCAAAATATCCCTGTAGAGGAAACATAACGAACACGCATTCTTTTTTATCTCCTACTGCTTAAAACTGGGGGTTTCCCTCAACCGAACTCCGTACTGTATGAAACTAGCGGAGTAATACTATTACTGTAGTGCCGGTATGGATAACCAGGCACTACAGACTTCCCCCTTCAAGGAAAATTAGTCCCAAAACAAAGGCAAAAAAAAAAAAATCAAAATCTCTCACTTTGCAAGCAACGTACACAACATTATGCAGACAAGATTACAGTATAGCAGTTGCATTTAACAAACCATTACGTTATACAGGAAAATAATCCTAAGATAAGAGGGCCATTATCTTAAGGATGGGCAAGGATATACATTATTACAATCTTGTATACAAGTAAAAATTATGATGGAAAAAAAATCCATGCTTAGGAATAGTTATGGCCATTAACTAAGCCTAATCACGAACAAGGACAACAAAAAGGGATCAAGTATCTAAGTACCGGTACTGTAAAATTACGCATGCAGTCGTTGCAATGTAAAACATTATGAGCATGTAGAAAACACACCTTCATAACAAGATGATGATATTAACAGATAGAAAAACTGAACTACTAGCAGACAACATAAGAGAGCACAAATGTGTTAATGTAATAAAAGAAAATGCAGCAAAATAACGAAGTGCCTACTTATTGTTGCTACAGCAAGACAGCAAGGTTACGGCACACATGCACTTCCACCTACGACATAACAAAATCAGGAAAGATAGTAGGCCGTGGAGCATGTCTCAAATTGTAATCATGTGTGTGATGAGTAGTCGTGTGTGATGAAGGCACATGTGAAGGAGCTGTAGGCATGAAAGGAAAATCAAATGTTGCACTCACGGGCGAAGGCAAAGAAAAGGCAGGTTTGACATTGTTGATGGCAACAGCATAAAGTGTATTGTTACGTAGAACATGGAAGGTTTTGTTGGTTCTGGAAACAACGAAAAAGGGGCCATCATAGGTGGGGGTAAGATTAGCCTTGATGGGATCATTTCTTATGTAAATGTGAGTGCAATTTTGCAATATGTGAGGCATGTGTTCAGATGTCAATGGAGCAACACGGGTATCAGTAGGCTTGCACGCATTAGCGAATTTTCTCATGGCTAGAAGCATGTCACTTGGGTAACTGACTCGAGGTTTGGGAGTATCATAGCATAAATAACCTGGAAGGCGAAGAGTCTGTCCGAAAACTAACTCAGCACTGCTGGATTTTAAATCTTCCTTGTACATATTATTGATGGACAAGATGATTAGCGGCACGTATCTTGTCCAGTGATTCCTGTCTAACTTGGCGGTAAGAGCCGTTTTGATAGTTTTAATGTATCTTTCGCAAAGACCATTAGACTGTGGGTAGCGAATATTGCTCAAGTGATGTTGAACACCCAAAAATTTGCAATACTCTTTAAAGGTCGAAGAAGTAAATTGGCATCCAGAATCTGTGTGGAGTGAAGAACATGTTCCAAAGGTTTGAAGATGCTTGCCAAAGGCTGTAATTACAGATTCAGTAGATTGATCACTTATGGGATATGCCTCGACCCAACGGGTAAAACGATCAACGCAAACCAGCAAATAACAGTTGCCTTGTGAAGGTGGAAAAGGCCCACAGATGTCGGCATGAATGGAATCAAAACGACTAGAGGGCATAGGAATGGGATGGATGGGTGATTTTACATGGCGAGTGGTTTTGGAACGCTGACAAGCAATACAACTTTTAACCAGGTCGCGTATCTGTTTGTGCATGTTATAGAAAACATAACGTTGCTGAATGCACTTTTGAGTAGCCTTGATGCCAGTGTGTGCAAGGTTGTGGTAATGCCAAATTAACTTATCTTGCATAGATGGTGGAATAATGGGCCTGGGAAAACCTTTACTCACATCAACAAACAGAGACAGATCACAGTTAGAAATGGGCTCTTCTGAGACGGAAATGGAGGAATCCGGTGGAAAGCCAAGCAATAGGGTACTTGCGTTGTTCAAGAGCAATGTCAACAGCAGAAAACGGAAGTTGATCTCGTTGCAAAACATGTTCAATTACTACCCGAGATAGGCAATCAGCAGTTACATTATCTTTACCAGGAAGATGAAGGATATCGCAATTAAACTGAGTTAAGTAGCTCAAATGTCGAACTTGACGTGGAGAATGAGTTTCAGATGGCTTATTAAAGCTGTTGACAAGGCTTTTATGGTCAGTGTAGATCACAAAATGTCGATCATACAAAAGATGCTCAAAGTATTTAACACTGAGGTAGACACTTAGTAATTCCAAATCGTACGTAGAGTAACGTGTTTGAGGACCATGTAATGCTTTTGAGAAGTAACCTAAGGTCTCCACTTTACCATCACGAGACTGCTCGAGAATTGCTCCAACTGCAACACCACTTGCATCACATTTTAATTGTAACTCGGCTTTGTCATCAGGATGAGCCAAGGTAGTGATGTTTTGCAAGGCCATTTTGGTGTCAAGAAAAGCAGCTTTAGCAGAATCAGTCCAGTTTATGAGGTCAGTGTTCCTCACTTTGCCCTGCAAAAGGTCATTGAGAGGTTGCAAAAGTCCAGCTGCATTTTTGAGAAAACGTCTTTGATAAGTGACCATTCCAAGAAATTGGCGTAAAGACTTGACTGTTGTAGGCAATGGAAATTTTTCAATGGCAGTGACTTTGTTTTGCAAAGGTAAAATACCTTTAGGAGACAACTGGTAACCAAGTACTTCTATTTCTGATTGAGCAAGAGAAGTTTTAGACATGTTTAAAGTGAGACCATAAGCATCCAATCTGTTGGCAATGTCAAGTAAATGAGCTTTGTGCTGCTTTAAGTCTTGAGAGAAGATGAAAATATCATCAATGAAAGAAAAACAGAAAGATTCAGTTCCTCGCAACACGTGGTTAATAAAATGCTGGAAAGAAGAAGATGCATAAGTTAATCCAAAAGGCATTTTGTTGAACTCAAAATTTCCACGGTGCGTAGAAAAACATGTGTATTTTCTATCACCTGCTTTAACATCCAATTGCCAAAAGGCAGATTGCAAGTCCAGACAGCTAAAAATGGTGCAGCCATGAACATTTGCTGTAAAATCCTGAATCCGAGGAAGTGGGTAGTTCATTTTCCGAGTATTTTTATTGATAGCTCTGTAGTCAATAACTAAGCGATAGGAATCATCTTTTTTTTTTGACAAGGTGAACTGGGCTGGCCCAAGGGCTAGTTGAACTTCTGATAATGTTCAGTCTCAGCATTTCGTCAAGTTGCCTGTTAAGTTCTCTTGTTTTCTCTGGGCTCAGGCGTCGAGGTCTAAAGGTGATTGGCGGTCCTTCGACATCAATAGAATGTTCAAAAGGGTGAACTTTCTTGTTCACATGAAGTTCTCCAGATATAAGATTAGGATACAAGGCTAAAATGTCCAATAAAGAGAGCTTATCAAGATCTACGTTAGGAAGAGGTGGTATCTGAGTAAAAGAAGTTGATGGTTCACCTAGGGAGACTGTGTAAGAATGTGTATCAATGATGATGTGGTTATTGTGCAAGAAATCAAGTCCCAAAATGGGATGTGAGATGTCAGCAAGAATAAATGTGTGTACAAACTTATTGTTGGGCAAAGTGTCAAATGACAGAGTGAGATCCATCTCACCAGCCTGAGTGAGTGGCTTAGCGTCGACGGCAAATAAGTCACAGGATCTAATCCCATTATGAAAATCCGGAAAAAGGTGCATGGGGATTAGTGAACGTGGGCTTGCAGTGTCTATGTGAAATGTTATGCCGTTGTGCTGATCATGTAACAATATGTATGGTGTTTTGTTAGGCGACGCATCTAGCGTATTGATCGAAAAGATGGGTGGTGAAATCTTGATACGCCGCCGTTGGAGTTTAAAGAATTGTGATGCTTACAGCCTGCAACACAAAAATGAGGGTTCTGGGGATAGTTACGATGATAATAGCACAAGCCATTAATAATTGTAGTGCGATCAACAGATCGATTGGCCGGTTGAACAGGGGCAGTAAAGCGTGGTAGAGAAATGCGATTGGGTGGAGATTGGTGAACAACAGACATAGGGAGAGAAGAATGATGGGAGGACAGCAGTGAAGAGCGAGGTGGTCTTCGTGGAGAAGCAGAATTCAACGGTGCTGGAAGAAGTGAAGGGGCCGCGGTAGGGGGGTGGAAAAGAGGTGGAGCAGCAATAGGCGGTTGGAATGAAAAACCAGGCATGTACTGCAAGGGCTGGGAAGGAGAAAGGGAAAACCGATTAAAAAATCTGTCCTGGAGTAAAGCATCAGCTTTAGATGCAATAAGATCAAGTGGCTCATCTTGAAACAAACGTAGAATATGCCGCATATCATGGGGCATTCTATTCAAAAATTCACTAAGCAGGAGCATTTTGGCAGTTTCATCTGCAGAATCATCTTTACCAAGCGTAACACGTAAATCATTAAGAAGTTCTGATGGAGCACGATCGCCCAAGCCTGGAATTTGAGAAAGATTTAACTGTCGCTGTGCAGCTGGTATGTCATAGACTTGCAGCAAAGCTTCTTTCAAAGCAAGGAAGGATGGAGGTTTATGCTTGATTAGATGAGAAATCCGATGAAGATGGGCGTCTTCCAAGCAATTCAAAAGCTCATAATAAAGCTCTTCATCAGTTAAGTGAAGTTTTCGATATCGAGCATGAAAACGTTGAAACCATAAAGGAACATCAGCAGTGCTAAACTTTAAAGGGGCGGGAGCAGGAGCTGTAAAAATGAATGCTGGAGAAGGTGCAGTAGAAGATGAAACAAAAGGTGAAGTAATGCTCGATTGAGGCATGGTAGAAACAAAAATCGGAGAAGCAACAGAAGTTGAAGGATGGGTAGCTAAAGCATTTAATGGCGATACAATGTGTGGGTAGGTACCCATAGTGCATTGAGAAAAATGCTGTGTTAAAGGTGAAGAAGCAGATGTAGCAGTGAATTGAATATCTGTAAAAGATGAGCCTAAATTAGCTTGTGTTGGATTATTATCATTGACTGCTAGTGGTGTACGTGACGATGAAGGAGTGACACATGATGTGTTTATTGCAAGTGTTACAGATGATGTACTAGCATAGGTTGCTTCTGATCTAGTGTGACTTCTAGTGTTGGGTTTAGACATACTGGTAAGGTTAAGCAGAAAATGAGGGACTACAGCACATAAATTTAAATCAATAAAAAGGTAGCAAACTCCAAACACTATGATAAAACACACCAAAATAGCAGAGAACTTAAGGTTAATATTATGAGCACTCATGCAAAGTGTAGCTGATCACAAAGTACTAGCCTACTGCTATCCAATCACAAATTATCGGTTATGAATTATGATGCTGAACTTTATTCCAACACAGAAAATTGTACCAATAGGCTAAACTGGCAAACTCAATAAGGTACAGTTAACAGTTCGGTAAGCAATTAATGTTTCAGTCTATAGGCTATCAATATCAAGCCAAATTCCAGATGAAAGTAGCCTATGCTTTGTCCCACAAGCACAGAAATGAATTGTTCTTGGGATTTGAAGGTGTAGGCTAATGAAACAACAGCCGGGTAGTTTATAGGCTAGGCTAACTTTGATAATCCAGAAGTCCAGTCGTATTAATGTTGAAATGATCCAATGATAACGAGTAGAATTGAAAATTGGAAGAAAATCAGTTAGGCTGGTAGGCAGGCTAGGCCTAGTCGGGGGTCACCACTTTGTAGTTGTAAGGTCTACTCACTGTTCGTATATGCTGTTCTCCGGTCCAAATTCACAGTTCAACTTCTGTTAGACGGTATCAAAGTTCAAACCACGCACATAATCATTACTGCTAATATCCAAAATATCCCTGTAGAGGAAACATAACGAACACGCATTCTTTTTTATCTCCTACTGCTTAAAACTGGGGGTTTCCCTCAACCGAACTCCGTACTGTATGAAACTAGCGGAGTAATACTATTACTGTAGTGCCGGTATGGATAACCAGGCACTACACCAGTTATAAATCATAGCTGTTTATAATATTTATGTTTTTAGCTCCGACTGGAACTGTTGCTCCTCCAGCCTTACCAGACAACTTTAAGTGTGATTTTGAAACCGATCTGTGTACCATGCAACAAGCTCGAGATGACGTATTTGACTGGGTTCGAAACAGAGGAGCCACTCAAAGTTCAAACACTGGGCCATCAGTTGACAACACCAAGGTTAGTATTGCAGATCAGAAATCCAATCTCATATTTAGTTATATCACGTACTAAAATAAAGCATTTATTTAAGTTTAACATTTTTGTACATTCAAATTTTTCTGGTACGAGTGACTAGCATATTTATTCCGTGCCAAAATACAAAAAAAAATCGGAAAACATTTTTAATTTTAGTGACCAATTCCATAATTAATACACAGGTCAAATTAGGATATTTCTTTTTTCATGATGCATGATTTTAAACATCGCTACAGTGATATTTGCATCATTTTATGTCTTTTCAGAAAACAAGCCAAGGTTATTACGTGTACACGGAATCATCCCGACCTAGAGAAAGGAATGACGATGCCAGGCTTCTTACTCCCAAACTGCGACCAGGAAGTTACTGCGTTCAATTTGCATACCACATGTACGGGACTAGTGTCGGAAGCATTGAAATCATGGCAATAGAAGAACCGTCCAACGTCCCTATTCGAGAATGGAGGCAAAGTGGAACTCAAGGAAATCGATGGCGTTCAGCTTACTTCGAATATTTTTCAGGAAACAATGTCCAGTCTGTTCGATTTGTGTTCCAAGGGCAAATTGGGAATGGCTTTTCAAGCGATGTTGCTCTTGATGATATCGTTATCGAATCCGGATCATGCTCAGGCGTTACTACGACTCCAAGCACAACACCTGTACCGGTCAAACCAGGATCATTCCCTTCAAGTAAGTTATTAAGTTAGATCATTCCCTTCAAGATCATTCCTTCAAGTAAGTTAATTTTCATAGTTTAGTACGTACATAAGTATATAAAGAGCAATTGTTTATACTAGTGTTCTTGTTAGTGCTTAAGCTGACTGAGTTGTTTTTTTTTGTTTCAAATAACCTGTATAATTTTCTTTCTACAGCGTTTGTTTGCAACTTTGAGCTGTCAACCTGTGGCATGATTCAATCTCAGCAAGATCAGTTTGACTGGACAAGATACCAAGGAGCCACACCAAGCGGCAACACTGGTCCAAGCGGTGATCATACTAACGGCCTTAACGGACGAGGTATGAATTTGAGCTTGAAAACTTAAAGTGGATATACTGTACTTTTGACCAAACAGTTCTTTAGAAATGTCTTCAGCAAATTTGAAACATTAGGGCAAAGCCACCATTGTGTTTTCCATATCACCTACATTTCAGAAACCATACGATTAACTCAATTCAAAAGTTTTCTTAACTTGAATTTACAGTGCGTTCTAACAATAAAGCTTGTTTTACCAAACTAATAATCGTTTTTTAAAACAGGATTCTATTTCTACACTGAAGCAAGTGGAAATTTGAGGCAGCAAGCTATCGTATCAACCCCAGAATTGTCAGCCAGTTCTAGCAAGATGTGCGTTGTTTTCTTTTACAACATGCGTGGCAGACAAACCCGTATGGGATCCCTTGATGTTTTTGTCGACTATTCAGCACCATCAGAGTAGGTTCTTCATTAACTTAAAACATGCTTAAATGGCTTCTCTTACTGCATTTCATCAATAACTGGTAACCTATTGCAAGCTGATACTTTTATGGTGTGTTAGTGTGGTTACCATATTTCTTCATAGAGTGAGTTTTTACTTAACGTTACTAATTCTTCAATGCTTGAGTGAGTAGCAAACTTTTAAGAATTTATATTTTCAACAGACCATTACGGACTCGAACTCTCTTCTCAAGAACTGACAATCAAGGAGATCAATGGCACTGGGGGCAAGTCGAAGTGAATGTGGATTCAAGATACAGCGCAGGATCGCTGAGTATCAGATTCCGAGGAAGTATTGGTGTTGGATCAGCAAGTGATATCGCACTGGATGATATTTGCGTAGCCAATGGCGAATGTGGTAAGTCATACAGCGCTCTAATCAAAATGATTTCTGTCCAATACGATGAAATTGAAAAACATAATTTTTTTCTTGCTGATCAAGTAAAAGCACGTAAAAGAAATTTGAAAGAAACGATGGAGGAAATATTAGCAACTGACCAAATTTCTACCATTTCAAAAAGGCACTGCAATTTTTCTCAGTTCGTCGTTTTACATCCATGGCGATTAATTGCAACTAATAACTGTGGCGATTTGTTTGCACCATTATGCATTGCTTTAAATTAATAGTCATTTAAAATGACCTTTTGCCTGCAGGTACTTCCAGCCAGTGTCGATCGGATGGATCATTGGTGACAACTACAGTTCCTCCTACGCGTACTACCAGACCCACCACCAGACCAACCACTAGACCAAGAACTACAACCAGGCCAAGAACTGCAACCACATCTAGAATTACAACTCCAAGCCCAAGTGGATCCTCACTGACATCAAGTAAGTTGGAGTTTTCCTACTCTGTTGAAATTGAAAATTGGCTCAGTAGGTTACTAATATTCTGTTTTATTTTTAGCATTTGCTTGCAATTTTGAATCATCTCTTTGTCGCATGACACAAGCTCAAGATGATGATTTTGATTGGACAAGACATAGACTAGCGACACCCAGTGGTAGCACGGGACCGACTGGTGATAACACTGTTAATCGCAACGGAAGAGGTGAGCCACCTAAACGTTTTAATAGTTACACAACGCAACTTTTGTGTGCATGACTAATTTATGTGAACTTTGAATTTTTTTTTGAAGGCTCAATCGCTTAATTGAATATTTTTTTAAAGAGTTTGAACATTATCTTAACTAAAAATATTGTTTTCTAGGGTATTACGTGTATATGGAAGCTAGCTCGCCTCAACGTAGCGGCCAAGCAACTGTCATTTATACTCCACCGTTGTCTGCAAGCTCTAGCAAAATGTGTTTGGTGTTCTTTTATCACATGTCAGGAAGATATATGGGAGACCTTGATGTCTTTGTGGATTATTCTGCACCCTCAAGGTAAGCAGCATTATCTGCTACAGTATGGAAGTAGTTCATCAGTAGCTTGTCGAAGATTATTGGCATTCTAAACAATGCAATGTGCCTTATCTATAAGGTTTCCATTATATCACCTCAACCACTGCAAAACTGCAGTGGTTACTCGGAAGGTTTTCTCGAAGCCGTCAATACTTCTATTGGGATTACGCTACATGAATTTAATCATGATTCTGCTATTGCAGGTCTGATTTGAGTCGCACAATTTTCTCGAGAAAAGAAGATCAAGGAAGCGATTGGAAATTGGGACAAGTTGAAATTAATGTTGATCAAAGATACAACGCAGGATCGATCAAGATTCGATTCAGAGGAAAAGTCGGAAGAAGATCAGCAAGCGATATTGGTTTGGATGATATCTGCGTTGCAAGTGGACCATGTGGTAAGTTGCCGATTATAATAGCTTAATCGTCCAATAAGCAGCCAGCATCTTAAGTTAATGCATTTATTAAGGATGTAATGGCAAAGTAATACTATTCTTTTCAATATTGCGTTTTTGTGGAAAGTGTAGCACAAAAAGTATATTTCATCTCAATTCCTACCATTTTCCATTCATAAACCAATGCTAACACGGTACGTGAGCAGTGGTAATGTCAATCAGCTCATAACAAATACTCTTTTCTTGCAGGACCATCTAGTCAATGTCGTTCCAATGGAGTCTTACGAACAACTACAGTTGCTCCTAGCACAACTGCAAGGCCACAATCAGCGCCTGGCAGCAGCAATGTTCGCCCACCACCTCCAGCAAGTCATCCTAGTTCAATGCCGGGAATGCCTCGTAAGTGAAAAGCAGAATAATTTTAGGTGCAATATACGTGTTTTTGCATCAACTACAGAAAAATCTAACCAATTACAATGCAAATGTATCCAATCATGTAAGAGTTTATGAGCATTGCCAAATACTAATTAACTTTACATCAAGCAACCACAAGGCTAAAATATACTCCAACACCACCTATGAGTTAAACTTGTTATTGATATCAGTTATCGTCAATCATTTTTAAAAAGCTATATCATATAATAGCCTTCAAATCAAAATGCAAATTGTGTACGAAAATGCAAACAATGAAGGTTTCAAACAATCTGTATTTTCAGTTTGCACATTTGAAAGCGGAGCCCAGGTACCAGGAAGAGCAAGTGGAACAATTCCAGGGGATTCTACTAACGATCTTGGACCTGTGACTCATCAAGTATTAAACGATGGTATGTGCGGCTTGCGTCAAATCACTGGATATGACGATTTCGATTGGAGTCGTGATGATAGAAGAACAAGCTCCAGCCAAACTGGACCAACGGCAGATAACACTAACGGAGAAGGTGAGACCACAGATATCAAGAGTAGGAAAATCACTTGTACTATACTTGCCTTTTTTCGCAGTCCATATCGTTTTTCCTGGGCATGTTTCGATCTTGCTTTATCGTCATTTAACTGCTGACGCTGCGACGAGTAGGCTATTGTTTTGGTGCATTTTCCGACAGTTCAGTCAAGTTTTGATTCTTTGGTTTTCTGGTTGTCGATGTCGATTCCATGACGGATTAACCTGTCCATGGGTCGAGCAGTTTTTTTGTTGAGTTGATTTAGCACAAACTAATTGATATTTTTTGTCAGGTTACTACTTGTACACTGAAGCTAGTGGGCGGAAAGAAAACGATACCGCTTTACTTCAAACGTACTGGATGCCTGCAAGTGAATATTGCGTTGATTTCTATTACCATATGCATGGGGTAAGTATTTTCGAAAGTTTGAATTGCATTTTGAATAAATTCATACCGACTCAATGTGCTATTATTTCTCTTCGAGCTCCTGTACGAGATTAATTTGATTTTTTTCATGACATTTGATTTTCAATTCCAGAAAAAGAGTAAATACTACTACAAACCATCATTTATACATCATAAAAGTTGCAGCAGTCAAGTAAATATCCTTTTTGCTCGCAGGAACATATCGGAAAACTCGCGGTCACAACCGTTCAAATAATGAGAGATGAAACTCAAACTCGTCCAACGCTTGATGAAATTGTTGGTGAAAAAGGAAACCAGTGGAGACATGCAAAGATTGACTTTGTTCCAGAAACTAGCGCAGTGGTAAATGGCAAAGATTCTTGTTGGAGTATCGTCAAAAAAAAATCATTTGTTGGAACTACAAAACTATTTACACTTTTATTGAAATAAGCTAAAATTAAACCGTCAAGAAATTTCCTTTGTCTTTCAAACAGTAACAAAAAATGTTGATGCTCTAGTAGTACATTATAATCAACTTTAGCTTTCAAATCATTTCAATTATTACTGTATATAATGCGGAAGTTGTTCACAAAAAATAACAATTATAATTGTATTTGTAGAGTAGCCTACTGTAGATAGTAAGCAGAAAGTAGAATAAAATGTAGAAATAAAGTAGGCAGTGGCGATTTTGCCTCTCGAGGCAAAATATCCCCATGTTATTTTGCCATTTGGAGGCAAAATAGTCCTAGCAGCTTTTTTGCGCAAGTGTTAAAATAGCCCTAAGCCTAATCCCAACCCTAACACTAATCCTAACCCAAATTCCAACCCTAAGCCTAACCCTAACCCAAACCACGACTTAAACAGAGGAAAAACGCTATTTTGCCTCCAGAGGCAAAATAGCAACTTCCAATAAAGTAACAGAAAATATGATACTAATTATTATTGATCTGGTTTTGTAAGGATTTATCAGTAATGATTCGATATTATTAAAATGTGTATTTTTGTTTTAGACTGTAGCTTTTCGAATGGATGGCTACATTGGGTCGGGGTTCCGTGGCGACATTGCTTTGGACGATTTGGCTATTATGTCAGGCACTTGTGGTAAGTAAGCTTGTTCTAAGCTAGAATGCTTTGGTTTAACTTTTGTGCAAAAGATAGTTCCTTATCCATATGATGGCCTTCTACTTATGTAAGACTTTGATAATTGTAATGTGCAGTCCAATTAATGACTTTATGTAACTCAAAATTATGCTGTAGTTTTTTACCCAGTTAGAGTGCACAAATTATTTCAAGCCATGAGTAATGTAGAATACTAGCAGCTGCCACTATATATTATTCTAATCACGATGGCGACGGCATATTTGGTGTCAAACAGCTGTATTTACATCGAATTGCATCGAAGTTCGTTCGTTAATGTTCGCATTTTATTTAGATGCTTGCAGCAACCCAACTCATCAATACGACTCCTCTGGAGGTATTCAGCGATTCGCCGCTGGATGTGTCAACACTGAACTCTTCTACGTGCGTTGCTGTAACTCATCCAAGTCCAAATCAATCTACCGACGAGTTAGAAATTGCAATGGCAATATGTTTGGCGCTGAGCGTTTGAATTGGTATTGTCAAAATTTGTAATCTTTCCAAGGTGCCCTACACTGTTGTTCTTTGTTTTCTTTTTTGTAAGCAAGCGCATCAAACAGGGCCACCGAGAGGGGGGCAAGGGGTACAATGACCCCGGGGCCCATGAGGGGGCCCATAGACTTCAAGAAAGGTCCATGAGCTTGAGAGAGACCCATCGAAAAGACACTGAGAAAACAGAGTGTAAGGCCTGAAGAAATTTTTTTTTTTTTTGGAGATCACCTAATTTCGACCGGAAAAAACCGTTTGAAATTTGGTGAAGACCTTTTTTTTGGGATATCACATCATCATTTGGACAAAACTGCGGCATTTTTTCCGTTTTTGGAGTTCACAAAGCCGTCAAAATTGAGCTGGCCCCGGGCCTACTTTCGGCTCTCGGCGCCCCCGACATCAAATATAGCTAAACTAGACAATCTAAACTGAAGCTGTAAGTATAATGCATTGATTAGTCAATGAAAAGTATTAGGTTTAGGCAATACCGATTATGTTATGAAATGAATTTTATATGCTCATATTGTATGCTTTGTTTCTTGCATTAGATTGATTTCTTTTTTACGATATTTTTCAAACTTTATTTTACGTATAATCTATTGTAATTGTCAAAATTTGCTATTTATTCAACTTTTGTTATTTATTGCATTTTGAAAAACTTCCAAACTGTAAGAGAACTTTAATGACCAAGAACTTCAAACCCACCTAACCAAGGATCAACTGGAGATAACTGAACTGTTCTTACAGCAGTTAATGATCTAGTTTATGCCCACCTAAACCAGTTTGAATTAGAGAAAACTGAACTACTCAAAATATTATTTGGCGTATAAACGATCCACTAATCAATTAAGAGACTTTTAGGAAATAACACATCGTTTTCGCCTATATTTTCTAATGTTTTTGTAGTCTCAATATAGTTCAATTACTATAGTTGAAATTTGGCGTAACTTTTGAATGTAATAACAATAAATAAACTTTGAAATTTAATGCGAAGTGAAAAATTAATGGTAGTAAGCGAGATAACTCGAACATGGTGCTCAAACAGCAATTAGAAATGGTAGAAAAATGACGTACAACGTGAAGGTGAAAAACGCTCAGACTCTCGAAACTTAATCAGAACCAGCAACAAAGAGGACAAATGCAGGTTAAAATCACAAATCATCAAGCCGAACAGAAACGATGAAAGAATATTGATTGTATTCACGAAAGTCGGTAGGCTATGGTTTTTAGAAAGAATAAAGTGAAGAAAATAATAGAAATCAGGAAGTCGCAACACTGTTGCGAAACTGTTCAAAAAAAGAGAAAATTGCACGATATCAAATGGGTAGACACACTCCCAAACGTTAATGACGACAAAAAATAACTAGATGGGAGTTTGTCAGCAAACCCAGTGAACGACCGACGCGTAGTTAATGCTGTGATGCTCAAAAGTACTTTTCGTCTACAGTAAAATCAGCAATTATTTAAAAATATCTGATTATGGAATCACCAGAAAAGTAGAAATCCCAAACAATGTCAAAAAATACCAACGTCATCATTTCTGATTCTAAAAAAATAACCCCTCAGATTAAGCCAGAGTTTCTCAAAGCATGGATCGCAACCCAAATGTAGGTTGAACAAATACAAAAATCTTAATAGCGCAGTAAAAATCCTATCATATCAAATTACGTGCTAAACTTACATCTTAGGTGATAAACAACAATTTGTTTGGTAAAGCTTCCGCCATCAGTTCTATAAATACATATATCGTAGCTCAAACCTAAATTCAAAATGCGTACAAAGCTATCATGTAATGTCTCGTACAGATTATTATTTATTTACATAAAACACTCTTCATTGTATGGGTCCCAGATCTATGTTTTTGCTTTGATAACAACTATTCTAAACTTCTATCTCGAACAGGGATTCCACACACGAGCCCTAAAAACACGAGACCTAAAGACACGAGTCCTAAAGGATACGAGTCCTAAAAGACACGAGTCCTAAAGGACACGAGTCCTAAAAGACACGAGTCCTGAAGTATTACTCGTAAAACATACGAGTCATTACTTACATGAGTTTTAAAAAAAAGCGATCAGTTTGGAGATGCGGCTGAGTATCAGCTTTATTTGACCAACCAATTCAACTACGTATCAAAATATTTGGATGGTTTTGGGGGTCAGAGTTCAGTATTTCCTCCGGCAAAGCGCGCTATAAGAACGTGAGAAAAAATTTTGCTATTTTTTATTGAAAGTTTTATTGTGATTGGAGAGTGTCTGCCACTACAACGTAGACTCGGGTTCGATTCCCAACAGTTGGACAAACCCAAAAACTTAAACATGGTAAACACTGTTTTCTACTTCTGACGTAAGGTCACGGTTTGTTACTAACTGTTTAGTGCAATAATCATCAATGTGGAAGTGAAAAAATTACTTAGGGCATGTTAATTATTTAGGGCAATTGTGCCCCCAATAATTGACTTTTAAATGACTTAACCAAGATAGATGTTTTTATAAGTTCAGCCACTATGAAGTTGTTAAACACATTTTAACGTTGTTTGCAATTCCAATATTAGAAATGTGTGAAAAAAATATTTTGACATAATTTGGGAATACCACCCCACCAAATTAAACCTCCCAATAGTCAATTTTTTGAATAACCTAATTGTTTTTGTAATCAGCAGGTCTTTCAAAATATTTTGACCTGGTTTGGGAATGCTACCCCCTCGGTAACCTCCTAAATAAATCCCCCAAGTCTTTTATTTTTAATTTTGAGCCAAAATAACGTTTTTTTGATATCAGTATGTACTTAAAAGTCAAAAAATTAGAAATATAATTAGACGTCTGTTCGAGATAAAAGTTTAAAATTGCTGTTATCAACGTAAAAAATAGATCCTTCGACCAACTTAGTTTCGAAATCGCCGTGCGTATGCTAAAACAATGACTTGCACTCTCACAGTATTATTATAACGCTGTACTTGCGACGATATTGTGGATGCATTTTGCGGAAAATCCACCCATCACGTCGGCTACGTTATTTTCATTCGCAATCATCATTAGGCGATTTGCTCTTGATCTGTTAATCAAACACTAACTTTTAGCTTCTTGTCGTACTGTTGATGCAAAAGTGTTTCGTCATCACATGAATTAAAATTGCGATCATTTCTCAGAGTTTTAAACCACCCATCATTGTTTTGAAACAGCGTATTTGAAAGTTTTTACTTGTTCCAATTTGAAAAATTCAACCGATCTAATGTTTTATCAGAGACAATTTATCACAATGACTTCAAACGTTTTGGCTAATAAATGAGTTTAAAAAACGCAAGAATAAAAAAATATTTGCATTTTGTTTTTTTTTCATTGTATGGCAAAAGATTTTAAATCATTCATATTCATTTTACATAAAAAAGTAAAAATTCATTCGTTTTAGGATTAATTTTTACGTTTAATTTTTGCTGAAGAACTTGCTGTTTAGCAAACCTCGAATAACAGGAATGTAAAAAATACCAATAATTTCGTCAACTTGAACTAAAAAAGTCAAACAACTTTTATGAAAACGCAGTATGGTTCATATCCCTCATTCATGGATTAGACTCTTATTCTTTCAATGTTTTCAATAGACACTATGTTTTGATTGCAAAATTATTTTTTTCATTGATCTTAATTTTTTTGCACTACCTTATTTGCGTTTAAGATACTGCAAAACATACAAAATATAATTTTTAAAAATTGCTTTATAATTAAGTCAGAGTTATATTTTTGGCAAGATAAACTAATAATTTTTGATAATGTAATTAAGTAGCGGCATGATTTTTCGAAGCACAAAAATGCTAGCACATATTGCAGGATAATGTCTCTGACCTTTTGTTTGCGCTCATGCGTCGTAGATCGTTTTCAGGTAATTTGATGATTTCAAAAATATCTATTAATCTTTGATAAAATGAAAGAAAGAACAGAATGTTCAGCATACAGTGTAAGTTACGTTAGGTTCGCATTTTTACAAATTTCTCAAGAAAAATTGTTCTGCGTTAATATTGAACTCCCTGTATTTGGTTGTTTTATTTCTTACAATTAAAAATTTTTTCTTTCTATTTCTTACAATTAAAAAATTTTTCTTTCTATTTCTTACAATTAAATGATCAAAAAATTTGATCACAATGCTGCATTGAAAATTTAAAAATGCAGTAATCTTGAGTTTACTGCGCTTCAGCAGTTTTAATTCTTCCAAACAAATTTCTTTAGTCACAATATTCTTTATTGCGTTTATTGCAAACAACGTTCCCTCTCAGAGCTTGCTTAGTGTGCGCGGAATAAAAGGCCGTGTGAGCTCCAGAAAAAAGGTCTTCGCCGCAAAGTGGTTCTGTTTCAGTCAGAAATTTCGGATTTTTGGTCCCAAATTTAGGTGAAGTTAACAAATTTTAGTCCGGAATTTCGGAATTTTGCCCCTCAAATTTAAGTGAAAACTGAAAAAAAAAGATCTTCGCCGCATTCTGGTTCCACTTTAGTCCGGAATTTCGGATGTGTTGTGTAAACCTTGCATTTGTAAAATAATTTTATGAAATCTAAATTATGGTCTTGCTTCCGATTGAAAGCACGTATTACCCTTGTCTTATCAACCCTTATGCAACGCGCGGCAGAACTGAAGCACTGCGCAGTGGTTCAAGGCTATCTGCGCGGCCCCGCAGCTTAGTGAGAACATTGACTGCAAACAAACTTTAATTTTTAGACAGTCTGTGCGCGTTCAATTTCGTCAAAAAGAACTCGGATGGTTTGTAGTTAATTCAATGATGAAATTAAAAAAGATTTATGAAAAGTTGATACAGATTGTTACAATTTCTAATATCAGGGAAACATTGTACTCTATATTTAGTGCTTTGGTGTGCAGGCCAATCGGGTTGTCCTATTTTTCCGAACTTTAGCATATTTTGGAATATTGTTTCAAATTTAAGATATTGTCCAATTTGGGATTTTAAACAGGATCTGTGTTTAACTATGTAATACCGGTATTCGTTAGCAAGTATTCTTAGGTAGAGTGTGGGAACCAGCAGCTTGATGGAGTTCGGAGCCGGTGATTTTTGATTTCATACGATCGTCTCCGTTTGCTTGCTGGCTTGCCGTGATTTATTTTAATAAGTTCCACATGTTGTTGAGCTTCATCTTTTCTGCGACAATACAAATAAAACTTAAGGTGCGAAATTAAAAAACTACCTTGTACGAAAAGCCATATCTTTTGATGTTCAAAGCCGTACAAAATCAATTCAACAATAAATTTATCGTTTTTAATGCAGAAAAAATTTTAATAGCGTAATTTGTGGTCGCAAAATTAAAATGTTTGCTTACTAAAGGCGAATTTATTAAAATCCGTTTTTGTCCGTTTTGTTTTTGGTTTTTGGTTCTTCGTGAAAAAGTATGCTCTTTTTCGTGCGCATTTTTATTAGTCCTTATATGCTTTAAGCAGAGTGTTATTACTGTACATATTGATAAGAATTTTGTTCAAAAATTTTGTGTATAAACAACATAAGCGTAGCCAGGGAGAGAAAGGGCGCCTGCCCAACCCCACCAATCGCAATGCCAGCAATGATAAATTTGCGACCAAAACGGCTATTTTTTCATCAGTTTCTTTTTCTTGGTTTGTGTTCACCTTGACACGAGACCGTGAAGACCTTTTCGTTCTATTTTTTTGGCTCTTCCCCTTTTTTCGAAAAAAAATCAGCTCTTCAGACCGTGAAACCTGTTCTTGTTGTGTTTTTGTTTTGGTCTTCACTAAATAAGTCGTGGTTTGGCTTTCCCCTTAATCCTAAATTGGTCTCCAAGAAAATTTGCCCCCCCCCCAATTAAAACTTCTGAGTCGAACTGTGAAGACTTTTTTTTCTTGTTTTCTTTTCTTTCAAAAGACTTTTCTTTCAAAAATCCTTGCTACGCCTATGATAACCAATGAGAGCGATGTTTCAAAATAGGGCTGTTTAACCCTTTGTAAAAAACATTTTTTGAAAAAAGTTCTGTTTAGTAGGTCACTGTCTGGTTAGTGTGGACAAAGACATACGTATAAAAATGCTTACCAAAAAAACATTACTTTTTCATGAAGAAGAAAAGCGTACAAAAAAACGACAATAGCGGATAAAAAACGGATACTGTATGAATCCATCTTAAATAGAATACCGGCCATGCATGCACTGACCGATACGATTTTACTTTCCAGTCAAGTTCATGTACTGTTACTAAATAAACAAATAATCAAAGAAATTCTATTTGCGATGATTACGAGTATGCTTACTATTGATAACTTTTTTGAGGGAGATCATCGAGAGTGTGAAATGACGAATTCATGACAAACTGTTCAATCATGGTGAACTGTTCGTCAGCAAATTGCAAACGGCTTTGAGTAACAAATAAGAGTTCAACAACGTTAATCAGTAATGCAGTGAAGTGGTATTGCGCAGTTAGCGAACTTTTCTGAATCTGACGTTTACTACATTATTTATCAGATAAAACTTTGAGAACACGGAACAACTAAAACAATCTCAAGGTAATTGAAATTCTTTTTTAAGAAAAGAGAAATAGCTTTGCTATGGAATTTGTAAGTCGTTAACTAGTTGTTACCTATTTTGCAAGCTATCAACATGTTAGTTAATAATCTGAGGTTTTGCATGTAGTCAATCTATTGTGAACATGTTTTTTTTCTCCATTAATACTCCCTTCCTTGTAGGTGTTTTTCTGTGGTTTTCTTTTTTTGTTTCTTTCTTCGTTTTTAGTTTCCTGGGTGAGAATTAATAGCTCTTTGATATTGTTTAGGGACATAAATGAGAAAATAAAACACTCTAAATAATTTATATTAGTTTTTGTTGTGCTTTTTGTGTAAACCGCTTTGACTTCGATAAACTGCTTTTTTGACTTTCTGTAAAGCGTCTTTGATGTGGTTTATTTTGGGAAAGGGCGCTAAACAAATTTCAGTTGTTATTATTATTTTTATCACATAATTTCAGCTTGTACTCATGCATATTTCAAACTTTGAGTCTCGAAAGCTTTTGCGACTGAATAAAAAATAAATAAACACCTTAATTTTTCTGACAAAAAATGCTGCTGCAAATAGAGCAATAGCATAATTCGAAAAGAAACAGCATGATTTATAAACAACATATTACAGCGCGGGATTTGCTCAAGTTTACAGTAGAGCTCTCTCTTTAAATCAAACTGTATGTATTTCAGGTGAACGCGAAAAAGACATCATGAGATCTGGTTTCATACTTGCATTCGAATTATTCCAAGAACAAACGAGATGCACTATATTTCCATAAAAATCTATTTGGGTAAATTAACATTAATGTGTAATTTGTAGATTATGCAATATATTAAAACGATAAGTTTTTTTTTATGCTTTTAAGATTCTCAAGAAATTATCAATACTTTGCTTTATTATTATACATAAAAAACTGTATTGAAGCTGCTTTGGTCTCAACGAAAACTAACAGAGTGCTTGATAACAACAAATTCAGAGCAGATGATGCTCTGACTTTGTTGCTATCGAGCATTCTGTTGGCTGTGGTGAAAACAATCCAGCTTTCCGCCCAGTGTTTAGAGCACTCTACACTCAACAGCCGGCAGCAGCAACTAAATGAAAAGAAATGTTTTTTAGTAATTTAATTGTGTAAAAACCTGTATGAGTAATTCTAATCGAAGTTTTGATGTATTGCAAATCATAAATTTTAAGTAGACATTTAATATCTATTAATATGATGTAATATTGATACAGTTAATATATGTACTAGTTTGTGTATAGTTGATGCAGTCAGTGTAGCTCTGAAGTATCATCGAACACTTTATGAAGCACCGACCTGTAAAGTTTTGAATTCTACGACATGCGCGATTCGCTGTATTGTAATTTTCACATAACTGCACACTTCGGAAAATTTTTAACTGGTTTGCATATTCGTTATTTATTTATTTGTTCAAAATTTTCATTTCGTCAAAGCAGCTTTTTGTCTCACACTTGTCAAGAAGAATCCTCAGAATGGAGAGCGCAGGAAAAAAACAACTATATCTAGGAAAAAGCAGAGCCGTGGTTGGCAGGAAGACGACCAATGAGAGAGCATCAAAGAGTACTTTAAATAGATACTGCTCGAAATCGGTTTGATTGAAGAAATGAGAACTATTTGAGGTAATAAAGAGGTGCCCCAAACTTTTTTTTGACAATTCCCCTTATTCGTGAAAATGCGATTTAATCCATTTGACTGTCTCTTACCATTGGCAACCCTGCGTTTCGCAATTTTGTGACATCACGAAAGGCTGGTTTTGTAAAATTTCTTGCAGACTTTAAGCTATTGCTTACTATATGACAGGCCTAAACCGCTAAAACATCACCATCCTGGCCTACCAGTCCTATTCTTGCCAACTCTTTTTCACCAAGCTAAATTGTATTGTGTAGGCTAATCTCAGATCTGTAATCAGAAACTCACGCAATGATGCAGTACAAAAGGCTTATTTTACTGTAATACTTATAACTTACCAACACTGGTTGAAGTAAGCAGCCTAACCAAATCTGAAAACTTGGCTACTGTTGCTACCTGTATAGACCTATAAGTTACCAGTATTGATCTACAGTACGCCTTTTGTGATGTCACAAAATTGCGAATAGCAGGGCTGCCAATGGCACGGAGTCAAACGGATTAAAACGTATTTTCGCGAATAAGGGAGTTTTGGAAAAAGGTTTGGGGCGCTTCTTCATAACCTCCAGTAATTCTCATTTCTTCAGTAAAACCGATTTCGAGAAGTACCTCTTTAAGCTATACACGAATTCGTTTCATCGGCAAAGGACGGGGTTAGAAGTTTTAAAGAAAGTTGGTATTAGGCTAATATCCAGTCTCTTGCTTCTGATTCAGCCATTGGACTTCATCTTTTATATAATCCTGCCTGTTTTCAAAATTATGATGAAGTAGATTCTCTCTTCTTGCCCATGGCCGCTCAACTTTTCACCTATCTGCTCTTGAAGCTGCTTTCATTAAAACTTCTTACCCCGCCCTCGAGCGACAAAGAGAATTCGTGTATAGTTTAAACAATGTACACTAATGACCCTCTTTCGTTGGTCTTCTGCCAACGTATCACGACTCGGCTTTTTCTTAGAAATAGCCGTTCTTTTTTCCAGAGCTTTCCATTCAAGTGATTCTTTTTGACATATGCCACACGAAAAGGTGCTTCGAAGAAATGAACATTTTGATTAAATCAATTCTCAAGTTTTGTACCACTAATCCTTCCAATCAACTTTTTATAATTCATTTTATTGTTTAACCAATAAAAAACGCAATTGTTCCACACTGCACATTTAAAAAATCAGTGAAAATCAAAAAACATTGAATTCTGCATGAAGAACAAATAAACTTTAGCTCAGCATACAGAATTTAGGTTTTTGGAACTTTAAGTAGTCATTTAACTTTAAACCGATCAGTTATCGAGAGGATAGAGCGTCTGCTACTGAAACGGTACAATCGGGTTCGATTCCCGGTCGGGTCAAACCAAGGAATATAAAAATTGATATTCGCAGCTACCATGCTTGACGTTCTGCAATTAAAGGGACGAACTCTGTTAAGCTTCCACGTGTGTGGTAGACAGTTGGGCAAGTGGAAGCTTGACTCAAAGACCAAAAGGTCCCTTCGCTGTCTCGTGAACAAGGCAGCTTGGTAAAGTAATTTGCGAACGACAGTGGTTTTTGCTTAGCTAAAATGCTTAATTTGATTAGTCAGTAATATTGAGCAAACATAGTTCAACACAAAACGATACCGCTTTAACAAAATTTTTTCAAGTTCAAATAATTAATGCATTTAAGATAATCAATTTCAAACAAACAACTTTGAGAACTGAAAGAACATGATTCCTAAGAAAATAAATAATACTCGCACACGAAATCATGCTGTATATCATAATTTAGGTGCTTTTCATTTGTCGGAAGAAGAGCAGAAAGAGGAGAGCAAACTGTTTCTTTGGGAAATTTCTTTTCAAATTGTGTTACAAAAGGAATAACAATTCACGAATTTATGCATGTACTGGGATTCGATCGTGAGCAAAATCGAAGTGATCGAGACGAATACATCCGTGTAATCGACGAAAACACTTCCGATGGTAACGAAACTTCTATACAATAGATTGCAAGGAAAGGAAAGGAGGGTTGCAGCATGCTATCTAAGTCAGTTACATGCAATCCAACGTATTACTGAGAAGGATACTGTAGATTTTTGCTAACATTTCTTTTTCAATTGTGGGTATAGCTCGGTGCTCGATCACCTAATTTTGAAAGATCACAATAAATTAAAGAGTTTAGTATCTCTTAACGGTTTTGATTGTTACAAAAATAAGCAGTTGATATCAAATGTTTTTAATTTCATTAATTGCATGGCTGCTTACCTTTTGTACTGCATTATTCGGCAAAAGTTTACTTTTGTTTGTACCTAAAATTTAGTCGCAGTTTGCTTATATTACTTTGCGTTAATTTTGATTACGGATTTTATTTTTCTATTTTCAGGTCATATTTCCACAACCGTGGAAAAAGCTGAAAATACAACAAACTTCACTCCTTACGATTACAGCAGTATTCTGCACTATGGAAAACATACGTATAGTAGGCACAACACATTAACAGTATTTCAAGTAAGGTATTTGGGCAGCATAATTATTACATTAGAACTGGTATTTAAAAATTGGTCTGATGTTTTTATTATTCAAGCTTCCATATGTGGTACGTCCATTGCTTGCTTGCGTCAATTTTTTCGCGATATGTAATACACAGCTAATTTTTCTAGAAAAAAAAAAAAAGGGCCATTTTGTCAACGTATGAAATGGCTATTGCATTAAAGTAACTTACTGAGCAGCAATTTGATCTCATACATAGTTAAATGGCATGTTTGCAAACACTGCTGTACTGTTAGAAAAAAATTTAAAGTTTAATTTAGAAAAAGTGAATCAATAGGCATAATAACTAAATAGCCTTGAAAGTTCAAAATATCGCAATTTAAAAGTGGTGGTGGCATTAGAAAAACTTTCCATTTTTATCCTAATTTTAATTCAAAAGTCATAATTTGTCCCTCTTTCCACTTCAGAACAGCTTTACAGCGATTGAGATATTTCTCTCTCAAAATTTTTCAAACAAATTAATCTAATTCTGTGGCTGCAATAATTATGTTCGCAACGATTTTGATTCAATGTATCTTCCCAAAAACCAGTTTTTACTAAACTGTAAATCTGTGATTGATCACTATTAAAATCTCCGCTTTCAAATTAACGCTTTGTATTGCATAATAAGTGTATTTAAATGATATGCTCATGCTCAATCTCGCAATTTTCTTTTGAAAGAGACTATTTCACAAATATTTTTTTCTACTTTTTTTATTAATTCTGGTTCAAATCTAACCCAAACTCACATCTTTACTCTAAAACTAATTCCAAAATTAACCCTAACCTAAACCCAAACAAGAACCTTGATCTTAATTTTTTTTAACTAAATATAAATCATGGCAAACGAATATTCTTCATTTTTGTTTTTAAAGTTCAGAAATTACATAGCAGATTTGGAACATAAACTTTTTTTACAACTGCAAGGTAGCACTTAACTAAAGGGAAAGCAGATGTGTAAGGTAAATGCCACCTCACAGTTGCGAAAAAAAATTGTTTTATGTTCTAATTAAAAATTTTTGTTAAAATATTCATTCCGTAATCTTTTTTAGGTTATTCCAAGGCAACAGCCCGAACCCAGATTAGGTCAGCGTTCCCAACTGTCTCCTTATGATGTTGAAGAAATCAAATATTTCTACGATTGCGGTAAAAAGAAGTATTATATTTATTACTAAAATACCATAACATCTTTTTAATCAGTTTATTAGTTTTTTCTTATGGAGAGAGCATACAAGAAAAAAATTACTGACAAGCTTTTAGACAAAAAAACATAATTTATTATTTTACAAATCAATCCAGCATATTATGTTTCCATGAATATAACAATAACTTCCAATTTTCATTCTGAGATCTATTTGATTGCAATTAAAGTGTCCGATTTTCAGCTATTTTGTTTCTTCGTACAGAGAGTGGTTATTGACAAAGTGAAGTTCGTCTCAGAGAAGCATAATAAAATCCTGCAGTCGCAATTTAGAGGACTATACAGAGATTCTTTTTTAGTCAGGATCATCTGGGAGTAATTTATTCAACAATCTAATGGAACGTTCCACTCACGTTGTTTTGTGGAGTAGCAGCTGTCATCTCTTTTCAGTTTTTGTCTTTAATGTCATTACTGTTACAATAGATGTACTGAGCATTTGTTAACTTTGGAGATACCAATGATGATCCCGAATAAAAATAAAGACCGTGTAGAGTTTCAACTTTTTTTTTTTGAAATGTCACTGTTACCGAGTGCATTGCACATTAATTGCTATATGCTTTGCATTATTACAGTATATTGTGCAAGAGCACTAAAAGGATTCTATTGAATAGTCTGATAAGGAAACGTAACCCATTGCAAATGTACTAATTAAGCGTAATTCATTTGATTGCGTACATTGATTGCCTTTTGATTAATTTTCTCCAGGTCACAAAATAAATCAAAAATTTACAGTACAACAGCAAATACTTCTACTTTATATAATTCTGCATTAACACAAACGCACTAGCAATTTTAGCCTAAAATTCGATCAATTGTTAAACTGAGGAAAGAAAAATCTACCCTTGGATATAAACATATAAAATGCCAATACACTAAAAAAAATTGTTTAAGAATTTTTTAATGGTACAAGACGATTTTTACGAAACTGTATTGATAGTACAAAGCAAACCTAAGTTGAAATCCCATGCATCAAGCAAATTTTCAAGCTTGCAATTACCAGTTACCTGGTATATTGAGAATCATATCTCAAAATGCAAATTGAATATAGTACTATTTTCAAATAATTAACTTTGGTTTGTCTAGCTTCTGGTACTTGGGAGAGATGTGGTCGCAATTTCGTCAACAAAGAAAGTGGATCATTTCACAGTCCAAATTATCCAGATGTTTATTCAAACGAATTGCACTGCACGTGGAACATCACCGTTCAAGAAGGAATGTTTGTTGAAATAACTTTTCACAACATCGAAATTGAAGGTAAAGTTTTGAATACCAAAACTTGATCAACAAGGCCTTACTCAAGATTTATTTGAATTTTATGATGAATTTTTTAAGTGTCACCACGAATTTAAAAACTTTGACCGAATAAGGTTTTTAGATTTTGCTTAAATTGATAAAAATTCATAATTACAAATAAGTTGTTTGCAAACAAACAGGTACGCTGATGGTTGAACGCGCTGATGAGCACTAATGAGTAAAACGATTATTCTTAAAAGTAAAAAGAAATAAAGACAAACAATTACATTCACTTCAGTTTAGTCATCATTTTGGAAAACAATGATATACATTGATTAAATGAAAATACGGTAGTGATAATCCACTATTCACCGCAGGTTCCATGAAATGTCCAAATGTAGGCTTAAGATTGTAAGAATAGAGGTGATTATGAAACAAGCATAGGCGAACACATATTTTTTACAGAGCATTCTTGAATTTCGAACTGTTAGTTCTCACAAGCACTCTTTAGCAATATAATTACAGATGTTTGACGTCTAGATCAGCGGTGAATTATTTATCAATTTAAAACTACTTTTGGTTTGTGGTATTTTAAAGTGAAAATTAAGAGTAACTTTATTTATTGCTCATTTAGTATGTATTGTATTGCAGAAACACCCTTATGCGAAGCTGATAAGATCATTGTTCATAATGGGCCCAGCACCAGTTCACCACCTTTTGGCAAATTTTGCCAGCAAGGGTCAACTGTAACAATTACCAGCACTAGTAATCATTTGTTTGTAATTTTCTGGAGCATCAATGGAACTCGTCAAAGTGAAAATATTAAAGGGTTTGAAGCAACCTTTAGAGAAGGCAAGATGTTAAAAAAAAATACATAAAAGTTACAATGAACAAAGCGACATTAAATTTTTACATTGGCATACTGAATTACTCATATTACTGTACACTATGTGACATTAGGTTGTTTTGTTGTTGTCGTTTTAGTTGCATATTTATCCTCCTGTCACCGGACAGCCTCCAACGCTAACTATATTGGACAATCCGCTCACTTTTTCTTGCGGTAGCTACTTCGTGTTTGGAGAAATCCGCACATGCTTAGGAGTTTCCAGTGATTCAATGTTCCTATGAATTTCGTCGAATTCTTGTGCACTGAATTTGCTACTTGCTCGAACCTACCAAGTAAAGATAATCATTGTGAAGCGCTTTACCCAACGACGCAACAACTTGACCAGAGTGCGTGTTTAACCGATATCATGATTCATGTAATAATGCCCAAGTTGTTGTAAAAGCGACTCCTTTATTGGTTTGGCCTCTTGGCCACGCTACCGACTTTCTGATTTTCTTGGAAGTTATTTTTCAAATTATCTTTTGTTTACGTTGTATGCACCGACGTGGATTATCTTCAATCTGCTAATTCACAAAACTTTAATGGACTGGAAAATTGCTATATACTGTAACAAGTAATTCAAGAATTACTTTCCTGTGCTTGCGACGTATTCTGCTAATCTTATTCTGATAAGTTCTACACCGTACAGCAGAAGTTTAAAAAAAGATAATCCGCAGATCCACGTTGGTGCAGCGAATTTTCTTTCTTGTCATAAACTATAGTTTGGCTGTAGTTTTTCCAGTACCATCAACACTGATGTTTCAGTTTTGATAGCTAAACTTTTTTTTGTTTTTTTCTTTATTCAATTTTCATTTCGTATCTTTTATTCTTTTGCATTTCATTTCTTTTATTGTATTCAAAAAATTGTTCTTTAGGTAAATAAATTCATTGAAAATTCATTACCAATATTTAAAAACTATTTTCATATCACCTCATGAAAATAAAAAATGAGGTTTCTTCATTTGATTTTAGTTTTAAAACATATTACATTAATTTACTAACGATCCATTGATAAATTACATCGGATTATGGATCAGGAAATCTTGATTGATGTCTTCCACATACTAACGTGTTGTTTCTCATTAATAAAAATATATGATTTTTGTGTAGTTGCAAGCAGTGGTATTCCACCAACACCACCACCCACAGTGGGACCTGTTCCAGTTATCACTGAATTCGTGGAAGAGTTCAGCTGCAATTTTGATGCGGGGTTTTGCAGAATGACCCAGGACACAGTTGATAGTGATGATTACATCTTGAACAGTGGACCCACTCCTGGCAATGACACAGGACCCTCTGAAGACCATACAACCGGTCAAGGTAAGATGGTAATAGAGAATTTTAATCAGAGTTGTTGTTAAAAAAATAAGAAATAAAGTTGACTTACCCAGTGCAGTGGGATAAAATGGTGCTTGCTGTGTTAGTCTACATATTACGTAATAATTTTCGCGCAGCCATGTCTAGAGCTACTATGATTTTATGGAAAAAATTGGGAAGTAGCAACAAACTTTTACCCTAAAATCCTAACTCACACTTGCAATAATTTAATTCCAGTAACTGAAAAGGTAATGCGAAAACTACTGTGAAAACTAATCATGTAAAAGCTTATTTACATTCACATTGTGTCATTGCAAAATCAAACAACATTATTTGCTTTAGGAAACTACATATATTTGAAAACGGCAGAAAATGAAGACACAGACGCTATCATTCGCACACCCTGGTTTAAAGGCAACAACACCTACTGCATATCGTTTAATTATCACTTGTTTGATCGGACTGCTTTTTTCGTTTTTTGTGGTGGTGCCTACCGCGTTTATGCTTATGAAAAAATTAGAGGTCAAGACATCGGCGTGGATACATCTATTGTTGGACAGATTCGCAATCGTGGAGATAGATGGATCACCGTTTCCATTACCTATACTGCTAATTCATCTGTCGAAGTGAGTGATTTCACGTTTCACAATGGCAGGTTTAATTGAAAACATTTTTTAAATTCTCTTTTTTCTTAAAACTGAAATGTGACTCGAGCTGAAAAAGCTTGATGTTGAACGCCAATAAAGAAATGTGGCATGGTTATCCAAAACATCACATTAAGATTATTTTCCAAAATTCCTCAAATACTGTTTTGTATTTATGATTATGTTTGTTTCACAGAATGCAGTCTTTATAATCCAAGTTACCTCGGTCATTGTTACCTTTTCACAGAATGCAGTCTTTATAATCCAAGTTACCTCGGTCATTGTTACCTTTTGGTCGGTACCTTTTGGTCTTTGAGTCAAGCTGCAACTTGCGTACATGTCTATTACACAGTGTGGAGTCTTAACACTGTCCCTTTTTATTGCTGAACCTCAAGTACGGAAACCGTGAATACCAATTTTTATTATCTTTGTTAGACCCGATAGGAATCGAACCCGAGTTTGCCGTTTATTAGCAGACGCCCTGTCCACTCGACCACAGATCGGTTGAATTGAATTTTTAAATTATGACTAGAAGTTTCCTTAATTTTAGGTATTGAAATTATGCTATGCTAGATACGATCAACTAATTTTGATATAACTTTGTTTTTTTTGCAGTACTTGCAGTTTTATTGGCAAGCATTCGCTGATACGATCAACTCTGATGTTGCTTTTGACAATATCGAGATTACCCCAAATGCTTGCAATGTGACTTATCGTAAATGAAAGCGAATTTGCAGTCACAAAAATGCACCTCAGGTAGTGGCTGACTCATTCATCAGCAATTCAAAAAATTTTCTGGAGAGTGGATGAATTTTTGGGTCGTTATCGCAATTGCTAACTGGTGTGATACGCAAAAACAAATGAGATCATTTGCAATAATGTAGATTTTAATGATGTTTTGACGTTTGTGGCTAAAAATTTAATCCTATTTTACACGGGCTATGTGCCCAACGTATTTTACGCCAGTGGAGTAGGGAGTCTAACTTCAATCCAAAAGTCATGGTAACACCAAATTGGCGTATGGGTTAATTTTCACCAAAAATTTCTTAAGCAAAACTGGCTTTGAGTTGATAACGTCATCATAGCGACGTCAGAGCCATTCTTTCAAAAAATAGATGCCATTTTTCCAATGGCATTATAGGCGGTTCAAACTTTGCACATAGGTTTGTTTTTTAGTACTGAATCAAAAATGACTCAGTTAAAATAGATACATTACAAAAACGTCTGATGACGTCATTCAAGATAAACTTAGGCCAAAAATTGCTGAAATTTTGGAAAGTGACTTCAGGAAACCTCAAAATTGGAAAACTTTTTCTTACTTTAGCAACTTCAAATTTTAAGGGATTGTATTTGAATAAATTTGACTCAAAGTCAAGTTGATTGATAGAAAGCTTTTTCTTTTAATAGATTTACCTCGAAAAAACCTGAGCGGGAGTATTTTGCCCCTCCCTTTCAAAAAAGGATTATGTTTAATTGTTAGCGTCTTTTCTGGCCTGTAGGCCTAGGCTAACGCGCTGGTAGCCTATGGGTCAAACAGTCTTCAAAACATCAAACAAAATTTTTCGCCTTCGCTCTTCATTAAAAGTTGGAAAAAATGTAAGCCACAAGCGTTTGAACATGTTTACCTGTTTATTTCTGACCAACAGCTGAAATCTTTAATTTCAGGTTTTACATGCAGATTTGGATCCGATAGTTGCACCATAGCTTTGCAACAATTGACCACTGACACGTTTAACTGGACACGAATAAACGGAACAACACCGACCATTGGAACAGGGCCGAACGAAGATCCAGCTACGGCAAGAGAAGGTATCTTATTCAAAGTAATCCAAGTCATCCTTGCAAAAAATAAACGAAAACGATGCAATGCGCTGAAAATTATCTTATTAGAAAGATTACCGCAATAAAATTGCAAAGCTTACATAAAAAGCGTTCCAGTTTATTTCCGTTCTCACAGTCAGTCTTTTTTCATAAATAGCCTACAAGTAAATTATTTCCAGAGGAGACCTTCATGGAAGCTATCGTCTTGTATTTTTGTCTGTTAGTTGGGTTGACTTCGTTGCTGCTAGCTGCAAAGATTTGACTCGGGTATTCGAGGTTGATAAAGTCTACCTGGATAGCCTTGGTGATGAGATGTGACATTCCTTGAAAAACCTGCAGCTATACGAGGCTGTTATCAGGCTTTCGTGACAAACGTGTAGTGTAACTCATGGGGTCTTCATTTATTTTTTGAATTTTTGCATGTAATAATAATCAAATCAAATCTTTCATTATACTCCCTGTAATACGCCGAAGCGTGTAACGAACTGGCGAGGCCCATCACCTCATTGGCTGGTCGCCGGCCAGTTGATCGAACGGTAACGCGTTCGTCTCTGGAGCGGGAGGTCAGAGGTTCAAATATCTGGCCGGTCAAATCGGACACAGTGTTGCCAACGTCTCGACACCGCTGCGACATTTCTTCGAAAGGAGCTGTGATGCCCAGGGGCAATGACGCGGAGATATTATAATAATAATAATAATTGCAATTTATATCCCCCTTGAGATAACACCAACAAGGTTAGTGTCGCTGCATTTGACTAAGGTGCCGTAGTAGCATTTAAATTGCTTTACAGAAATAAAGTTAGTACACAACAGAGGTACTAATTCTACAGCAATAAGCAGCAAAATCCTGGCATCAAACAGTGGTAACATTCTCAAGCACTAAATTAAAATAACAAGCTTTTAAATAATTTTAAAAATAATATGAACATATCTGTTGTAAATTTCATTATAATTCTCATCTGGAGGCAGATACTTGATTGTTTCTTCGATTTTTGATGTTGCTTCAAACTCGTTATTGAAGACCAAAAAAAAGGTATTCATCCCAAACGCCCCGTGGATACGAGCCGTTTGCATCTTTTTGGAGCGCAATTCTCGCTCGGGGGGAAGGGGGCACGTTCATAGCCTGGTTGGGCGCGACGGAACTTAAATACAAAATAGAAAAAAGGTCTCCCGCGTGAAACGTTGGGCTTCGTCTTGGGATTCCCTCATGTTTTTTGTCCTGGTACGAGACTTTGCTCACTCTTGGGGGGCAGAAGCAGTATTTTGGGGGAAACAGGCCCCGAAATGCACTCCAGTGGCAACGGGCCTGTTAATTTCTTTTGGGGAACAATCCTCGCTTTGGGGACACATTTCTCGCTTAGGAGGCACAAGCAGTGATTTGTGGTGCACGGCTCCAAAATACCCCCCGTGGCGCCGGGCCTGTATAAGCGTAGCCAAGGGGGTAGCCCAGGGGACCCGAGCCTCTACCCCCAAATTGGAATGGCACCAGTGATAAAAATGTGTCAAAAAGCGTATTGTTTTTGAGTTTCAATGTCTTTTAGCAGTTTTACCCTACAACAGTACACCAGTACAACAGTAATTACCAATAATATTGACAACCAGGGGGCCCAGGCTCCCTCAAGTCAATTCTTGCCTACCAATTTAATGTATTACCAGAGTGAAGTTAAGGGTTTTTGCCCTAAAAGTTGCTAACTGAGGCCCTCATCTAACGTTTTTTAGAACGTACTACAATCACCAGTCCCGGGTTTACCATGTATGGCGCAGTGCCAAGGGCCCCGCAATCAAATGGTAAGACTTTTTTTGGTCTGTACTATATTAGGTAAAACGATTTTGCAAAAATCCCCAAAGTGCTAGGAGCCCAGGGCATTACCACATTGTAAGTAGGCGTAACCATCTATTGTACCATTTTTTAATAGGAACAATTCACCTCCACCTTGCCAGGTTTACGCGACAAAATACTAGAAAAATAGATTAGCAGGGGGAAACGCTCATTGAACAAAATTTTGAATTTGCTATTGAGGGGGCCTGGAACCTCCGGCCATACATGTACTCCCAGAACTGGTTATTTTTATGACAAGAAAAGTCTTTAAGAAAAATTTTCGAGTCGATCATCATTTATTTTTAAAATATTGCTGGAGGCAATGTACCTTACTTCCCCCTACCTTGGCCAAATCACACACAAAATTTAATACCAAAATAAGATTTTAAACAACTTTTGGACTTAAATTGTAAGTAGAAGGAAGATTGAACAATTTATTAATATCAATTGACTTTCAAATGTTAAAAATCGAGAACAAGTGCGAAATGTGATCCAATGGCATTAAAATAACTTTTTTTCCCAAAAATTACTAAAAATCTCGCAGCGACTGTGGGCTTCGCCCCATCACTCCATAGCCTCTGGCGGCTGGGGGCTCCGCCTCCCAGACCCCCTTATGTGATCCGTTTGAGTTACAGTATTTCACTCAACACGTCTCCCAATTTAGACGTTTCCACTTTATAGAGGGATAACACTCCCAAGTTTGCTAGGAAAAGTATATGCTAAATGCCTTGAAAGAAAATGCAGAGAAAGAGTAGAATCAAAACTGGAAGATGGTCAGTGAGGTTTTTGTTTGGGTCACAGTACCATGGACCAAACCTTCTCTCTGAAGAAAATCTTAGAGATATCTTTGGAGTATGGCAAAGATCTCTTTTTGCATCCTTTGTCAATTTTGAAAAATTATATGACCGAATTCCTGGGGTAAACTTTGGAAGGTGTCGCGATCGTTGATACTTGGCTAGAGTACAACCTTTAAGTTCTAGAATTGTCCTCGTCGACTAAAACTACAGAACGACTGAGATGTTAATTGACGAATCAAAAATGGCAGTTGATAGTTCCTTTAGCTTCTTGAATCTCAAAAAGTAGCACCCCCCCAGCTTAAATTAAAACTTATATTTAAGATTGAAACACAAACACTCTCACTGAGCAAAATCGCTCCATTAAACTTCTTACGATCGACCAATGCAGATCGTATAGACCTAACCGTGACCCAGGGGCGTATTCTCCATGCATGCAAGGCATGCATTGCATGCCTAGTCATTTAGCCAAAAAAGAAAATTATAATTTGAACAAGTACATGTAAAAATTTAAAACAAAATCAAACTAAGTTACCACAGTTACAGGAATTCACTTTCAAGTCGAAGTAGCAATAAATAGTCTTGCTTAATTCTGGTCGATGGAAAATGACGGTACTGAAAATGCCGGTACTGGAAAATGCCGGTACTGGAAAATGCCAGTACTGGAAAATGCTGGTACTGGAAAATGTCGGTACTGGAAAATGCCGGTACTGGAAAATGCCGGGTAAGGTTAGAATGAATATTATCAACCTTTCCAGTCACATCACGTGACCAAGTCAATTTTGGTAAATGCCCCATTTCTTATTTATTTTGGGTTTGGGGGGATGAAATAGAGTTGGGGGGATTAAATACACTCTATTTGATTCCTTCAACCCCAATTTAGACGAAAAAGGGTGTTTTTATGAAAATTGGCTTGGTCGCGTGATGTGACTGGAAAGGTTGATAATATTCATTTTAACCTTACCCGAAAATGCCAGTACCGGAATGTTGCCATTCAATATTTTGGTAGGCTGTGAATTGGTGTATTATGGAAATAAGCTATAAAAATTCTTGCTGTGAAAAAATCAGCCTGTGTTGGAAATGGACTGAGAGAAATTTGAAATCTGGAGGTAGGCTGAAAGGTACACTGAGTAGGAGGCCCGGAATGTTTTGACAGGCTAAGAGTAAGCAAAATTACAATAGGCCTACTGTAGTTCAGTAGAGGTTAGGACCACAATATACAGTCACGGTTGCCTACAAATGTGGTTAGGAACAGCAAAGATACCCAGCCATGCCGGTACAGCATAAATTTCTGCCTGGTTGAGTAGCATGCAGTCAGGCAGTAATCAGTATCTACTTTTACTGTTTTGCTTTTTCTATCAGATAGGCCTACTTTTAAACTACTACATACTAGAAACTATTATAACTTTTTAACTCAACACCATGTTTCGACATTTTTTGTGAGTGTGGGCTACTGCAATATTTTGTATACAGTATTGATAACATGTATGTATCAGGCTATTTTTTGGTCTTCTGTTCTTTCCCAGTATGCTATCATGTCTTTTTAGTTTCAAATGTTAACTGTATTTGTGGTGTATCGTATCTTATAAAATTTACTGCTACTATTGGTATTGTTTCATGTTTGTGATATTTAAATTTGCTACTGGTACTTAAATTTGGTAACATTTTTCTCATTGAAGTTTTTATCATCATAAATTGCATGTTTCAATGCCTTGCTGATAGACTTAGATGAAGTTGCAGTTTTTTCTTGTGATATGACGTCACTTGGTAAATAAATAAATATGACGATGATGATGAGATTAGGGTAGCATACAGGCCTATGTTGATTTGGATAAAAATTTTATTAGTTGGTGTCTTAGTTTCTTTGTCATAACGAAATGCATGGGCATGACAGTTATATGCCGGCACCACTATCAGCAACATGAACTTATGTCTGATGTACTACTGACAAGTAACCTACCACACCAGATTATAAGCCATCTGCATAGCAAATTTCATTTTAAACAGTAAATATGCAGTTTGCAGTATATTCGAGATCTACATATTTAAAGCAATCTATCAAAAAACTTGATTTACTGTAGTTTATACAAGAAGGAAATCGAACTTTTTTGGAAAAATTTTGAGTAATTTACAGTTTAGGTTTGCCTTATAGCCTAGTCTGAAAAATAGTAAACTATTAGAACTGCTGTAAATAACATATGGTAGTCTGCCATGCTGACAACAAAAAGTTGTAGTCTGTAGCTGACAATAGCTGATATGGTGCTCTGAAATATTTGCAGTAGGCTATCAATAATGGCTTGATTTTCATAGGCTAGTAGAAATCATGCTTATTTCAACAGACTACATAAAGCACACTTACCGTACCAAACAAACAAAATACATAAAAATTCAACAAAGCTGCAATAATTCCAAATTAAATGGTAAAAAAAGAGAGTAGGTCATAACCTTATCCATGCATAAGGCACATCCGAGTATAGGGCTCAATAATGTTCAATTTTTTAGAAATTTTTAGTATGTAGATGTCCTATATTAGCCTACTACCAGGTACCACAATCTGAACAATGAAAATTTTTGCATTGGCAACACTGCAGTACTGGCATTTTCCAGTACTGTCATTTTCCAGTACCGGCATTTTCCAGTACTGTCATTTTCTTGCACCGGCAATTTCCAGTACCGGCATTTTCCAGTACCGGCATTTTCAGTACTGGCATTTTCCAGTATCGGCATTTTCCAGTACTGGCATTTTCTAGTACCGACAATTTCCAGTACCGGCATTTTCCAGTACCAGCATTTTCCAGTACCGGCATTTTCCAGTACTGTCATTTTCCAGTGCCAGCATTTTCCAGTACCAGCATTTTCCAGTATTGTCATTTTCCAGTACCGGCAATTTCCAGTACCGTCAATTTCCAGTACCGTCAATTTCCAGTACCAGCATTTTCCAGTACCAGCATTTTCCAGTACCAGCAATTTCCAGTACTGGCATTTTCCAGTACCAGCATTTTCCAGTACCGGCATTTTCCAGTACCGGCATTTTCCAGTACTGTCATTTTCCAGTACCGGCATTTTCAGTACCGGCATTTTCCAGTACTGTCATTTTCCAGTGCCAGCATTTTCCAGTACCAGCATTTTCCAGTATTGTCATTTTCCAGTACCGGCAATTTCCAGTACCGTCAATTTCCAGTACCGTCAATTTCCAGTACCAGCATTTTCCAGTACCAGCATTTTCCAGTACCAGCAATATCCAGTACTGGCATTTTCCAGTACCAGCATTTTCCAGTACCAGCATTTTCCAGTACCGGCATTTTCCAGTACTGTCATTTTCCAGTACCGGCATTTTCAGTATCGGCATTTTCCAGTACTGTCATTTTCCAGTGCCAGCATTTTCCAGTACCAGCATTTTCCAGTATTGTCATTTTCCAGTACCGGCAATTTCCAGTACCGTCAATTTCCAGTACCGTCAATTTCCAGTACCAGCATTTTCCAGTACCAGCATTTTCCAGTACCAGCATTTTCCAGTACCAGCAATTTCCAGTACTGGCATTTTCCAGTACCAGCATTTTCCAGTACCGGCATTTTCCAGTACCGGCATTTTCCAGTACTGTCATTTTCCAGTACCGGCATTTTCAGTACCGGCATTTTCCAGTACTGTCATTTTCCAGTGCCAGCATTTTCCAGTACCAGCATTTTCCAGTATTGTCATTTTCCAGTACCGGCAATTTCCAGTACCGTCAATTTCCAGTACCGTCAATTTCCAGTACCAGCATTTTCCAGTACCAGCATTTTCCAGTACCAGCAATTTCCAGTACCAGCATTTTCCAGTACCAGCATTTTCCAGTACCAGCATTTTCCAGTACCGGCATTTTCCAGTACTGTCATTTTCCAGTACCGGCATTTTCAGTATCGGCATTTTCCAGTACTGTCATTTTCCAGTGCCAGCATTTTCCAGTACCAGCATTTTCCAGTATTGTCATTTTCCAGTACCGGCAATTTCCAGTACCGTCAATTTCCAGTACCGTCAATTTCCAGTACCAGCATTTTCCAGTACCAGCATTTTCCAGTACCAGCATTTTCCAGTACCGGCATTTTCCAGTACCAGCATTTTCCAGTACCGGCATTTTCCAGTACCGGCATTTTCCAGTACTGTCATTTTCCAGTACCGGCATTTTCAGTATCGGCATTTTCCAGTACTGGCATTTTCCAGTATCGGCATTTTCCAGTACTGGCATTTTCTAGTACCGACAATTTCCAGTACCGGCATTTTCCAGTACCAGCATTTTCCAGTATCGGCAATTTCCAGTACCGGCATTTTCCAGGACACCGCTTAATTCATTGATTTCAGTTTTAGCCTGTTTTCAGCATATTGCTAAATTACAAAAAATAATGGCAACACGCATGCAATTTTTAAATTGCATTCAACGGCTCAAAAGATCGCTGTGTTTGGATACGATTACGAACAAAATTAAATAGGTTTGAAAACTTTGATGGCGCATTGTTTGCTGCAAAAGTTCTTTTGTCCGTCTAGTTTCTTGTTTTCGTAAAATATAGTCTCTATTTTGATTTTACATTTGTTGCAGTAAATTAGCTTAAGACAGGCCTCAAACAATGCGCCAAATAGAGATGGCGCGGATAACAAAAAATGCATCCGCATGCTGCGCTGCGTCCGCAAACTTTGTCCGCATGCTGCACTGCACCGCATCCAAACACAACTAAGTTCACGTTGCACCGCGCCGCACCACAAGTTAAGTATCTTTTAAATTTCCACTAACATCAGAAAAAAATTAGCTCTCTAGCTTATGACATATAAAAAAATTGATTTTTAGGGTATTATTTTGGAGAGTTTTCAAAAGAGTCGCTTTCTCAAACCATGTCAAAATATTTGTTTTTTAAACATCTGCCGGTATAAAAAAAAGTAATGCCCTAGCTTGAGTCGTTCAAAAAACTAATTTCTGGGGAGTCCATTTGGGGGCCCCTGGGGGGGGGGGTTGGTACCTCCATACTATGTCAAACTATTTGTTGCTTAAATATCTACCAATAAAAACAAAAAACTATCACCCTAGCTTGAGCAATTTAAAAAATAGTTTTTTAGGGGCCCATTTTGGGGGGGTTCTGGGGAGAAGACTCAAAAAAATTCAGGAGACAAAATTGCATTTGCAGCCCAACAAATTTACACAAAAATTAGATATTAATGTTGTGTGGTTTAGGAGAAGAAGAGTGCACAAAATTTAGAAAGCAAAAAATGAAAAAAGAAAATAATATTAATGCGGCTAAAAGTGTAGGTAGAGATGAAAGAGTATCTTACAACATATAACCATGTGAAATATTTTTTGCCGTACTTAAGCCGTTTTTGAATAAGACCGCTTTTTATACCAAACTTTTGAAGTAGTTTTCGGGTCCTAAACCTGAAGTTACGGGACTCATTGCCTTGAAATTTGGCACACACAAATAACTTATGAATCTCAAACTGCTGTCAAAATTTCATGAAGCTAGTAAGCTAGACCAAACTATTATTGAGTTATAAGTAAAAGTCTGAAACTTTGCACTCGTTAACTTTGAAAACGGCCGAGTAAAAACTAAAAAACATGCGATGTGAGATTAGTCGTTTCAATTATAGGCCTTCAGGTTTAATTTGCCTTGTGTGTGCTTGCTATCAGTTTTTCTGCACCATGTTTTGGCAATCAAAAACAATCTACCCAGTTCCAGTGTACCTGATAGTTTCATGCAACTACTGTACTAATCCTGAACCAGTGGCTCAATTAATGAAATATAAGGTATCACGTGCCCTGCATGCTGTCAAAACCTATACTACACTTGTATGAAACTACCCTATGTATTAATACCTTTGCCGTTAACATGTGTGTTGGATTGTAGAATAAATTTTGCTACTACGTACCGGTAGGCTATTTTGCCATTGGAAATAAGTGTAGCCTAGTCTTCGTACTCTACTACATACAGACATAGGTCTACCAGATCTGAGATAGGCTCCAGACATAGGACCAAAAGCCTAATTCTTGATGCCATGACCTGTTGACAAATAGGCTATACTGAACTAACTCTTTCACTCTGAAATACAAGCGCATGTGTCGTAGAAACTGTTGTCTAGCCTTTGGCTTGTACCAATACCCTAGGCATAAGCCTACTGCGTACAGGGAGGGTGTGTCGCTAGGCTTTGTTTTGTGCCTCTACTCTGATGATTGTTTCCAACAAATCTGTTTCTTCTACTTTTGTTTGCCTTTGTTTCATCTTCTCACCGACAGGGGTGCCGAAACCCGGGGGGGGGATGGGGAGATATATCTTCTCAATAATTTGACTGTATCAACCCCAATAATTTGAGTATAGTCTGCATCTGCATCCCCCCAATAATTTGACTTTGGTGTGCATTTGAGCGCAGGTCTCCACTAGAATTTGGGGAACAAAGTTTTCTTTCTTTAGGTGAAGATCATTTTTTTTGGTCTTCACTTTATTTGCTCTCCTGAAAAAAATCGTGGTCGAGGTTCATTCCCCCAAAGTTGAAAATAGGGCAAAACTGGGGTAAAATTGCAAGTTATTCCCCGAATGCTCAACGAAGATCGGTACCCCTGCTCACCCAACGTCCTAAACCTTTTCTAGTCTAACCTACCAAAACCAAAATCTTTTTGTTGGTGTCAAAAAATAAACACGTTCAGCCGATCAAAACTAAGTTTCTTGTTGCCAAAATAGCCAATTCTAGGATGCTCCGAATTCTGAAAAAATAAACTTGATCTGAAGGCACCTTTTTCTGTTGCATGCATTGTCTTCAATTCATACGGTATAATAATTACATCCAGACTAACCATTGTTGTTCATGAAGAGAAAATCACCAACAATAATTGTAAAAAAAATGTAAAAAAATTTTAGTACGCGGCGCTGCGCTGATGCTGTGACGTAATGCAGATTTTAGTTGCCACGCTGCGCGGCGCGGTGCACCAACAACAGCGCGCGGCCGCGTACGCTGCGCTGTTGCCATCTCTAGCGCCAAAGCAATTTTAAATATTGCATGCGTGTTGCCATTTATTTTATGTGATTTAGCATTTAATTTATGTGATTTAGCCATTTTTCCCAAAACTTGTTGAATTTATGTTGTCTGGGCCAGTTGTGGCAATGGTTTGGGAAGGAAAAAGAGCAGTTAAAACTGATCGTAAAATGCTTGGAGAGGCTAACCCTGTTGATTCTCTTCCTGGAACAATTCGTGGAGATTATTGTATTGACATTGGGAGAAACATATATCATGGATCTGACTCTGTGGAAACAGCAAAGAAAGAAATAGCTTTATGGTTTAAAGAAGGTGAACTTAACAATTATTGCTGTGCTAACAACTCTTGGGTGTATGAATAAGAAGGCTACTTCAACCTGACACTCAGCACTCTTTTAGTGTTTTGTGACTACATAGCAGGATCTGACATTAGTAGTTTTTGTATTTTTGTGTGCATAGTTGGATCTGACTTTTTTTTTTTTTTTCTGTAGGCCTACCTTTTTGTCTAAATTTATAATTACCAGTATATTGAAAGATACTTTTCACCTGTTTTCATTTTAAATTCAAAACAACTTTTTCTACATATTTTGTGGCTGATTTTAAATTTGCTATTTTGTCTAACTAGTGTAGAATCTTTCATTGGTTTGACTGCTTGATAATGCCAGTTAAATGTCCATGTGAAATATGTTTAAGACCTTGTAAAAGGAACCAGTGTGCTAATCAGTGTGATATGTGTGGTGGATGGATTCATCTCAAATGCACAGTCATTAGTCCCCTTAAATTTCACACTCTTTGTTCTTCTACTGAACCATAACTCTGCCAAAATTGTTACAGTGAATTGTTTCCTTTTCAAACCCTAGATGATAAGCAATTGTTAAATGAAATGAGAAATGATGACAAACTAAACTTTGATATTAATCACACAAATAATTCGTTTTTCCCAGCTAAATGCTTACAGGCAGACAACAAGATAAAAAGCTTACTAAATGATTTAAATTCTAGTTTGGTTGACTCAAAATACTGCTCACAGGCCGAAGCCAATATTATTAACAAAAAGTGTAAATTTTCTTTGCTTTGCGTGAATATAAGAAGCTTAAATGCAAATTTTGATAAATTGAATGAACTTTTAACAAATTATGATATCTTACGTGATATCATTGCTATAAGTGAAACCAAACTTAAATTGTTACAGGTATACAATGCAAAGTTAAGTGGGTACCATTTTTACCACAAAGGCACTACTACAAGATGGGGAGGAGTAGGATTGTTTATTAAGGAGTCTTTATCAATTTCAATTTGCAAGGAGTTTGATTTAAACATTCCTAACTGTGAAGATATGTGGATTCAACTAGATTTAGGGAATAACAAAAAATGTATTGTGGAGGTAATTTACAGACACCCTAAACAGAAATTATCAGAGTTTTGCAAGAGTTTTGAATCAACCATTGAAAAATTGAATTGTAGAAAATTGATGTATTATATCGGAGGAGACTTCAACGCAGATTTGATGAAAAGTAACTCTGATATCAATATTAAAGATTTTATGAATTTAACATATAGCTTAGGCTGCATTCTCTTAATTACACTCCCGACAAGAATAACCACTACAAGCTCAACTCTTTTAGATCATGTTTATACAAACAATGTAGTGGGTGAACACAAAAGTTTTATTCTGGTGGAAGATGTAAGTGATCACCTGCCAGTAATGGTGTGTTCTAATTTAAGCCTGCCCAAGAGTGAAAAATCAACTGCACCCTAATTCATGATACAAAAAATTTTGAAGTAGAAAAATTTCTAGACGAATTAACTGAAGGAATGGAGCTATTAGGTGATATCAAAGAGGAATGCATTAACAACTACACTGAAAAGTTTATTGACATTTTTCATAAGACTTTAAACATACATGCACCATTACGAAAACAAAGCAGAAAGGAAACAAAACTAAAAAACAAACCATGGTTATCCAAAGGAATCCTTATATCAATCCAGAAAAAAAATTTATTGTACAAAAGAGCCCTTAAATTAAATGACAGTAATACATGGGCACAATACAAAGTCTATAGAAATAAACTGACTCATATTAAGGAATATGCAAAACGACTTTACATTAAAAATTTAGTGAATGATAATAAGCATGACACCTCGTCGCTTTGGAAAATTATAAATAAAATTATTCACTTGAAAAATGTGAAGAAAAATAACATTCCTAATAAAATGTATGCTTCCAAAAGTGAAAGTGCACAAGGTCCACAGGCCATCAGTAACTTGTTCAATAAATATTTCATAGAGATAGGAGTTAACCTTGCGTCTACAATCGAAACACCAGCTATAATTGATGGCAAATTTAATGCCACATCTTTGATTCAGAGTTGTTGCAATTCGTTTTTTCTAGAACCAATAGTTGAAGAAGAAGTAGTAAATTACATCAGAGCTATGAATCCATCAAAAAGTACAGGAAGAAATGGAATTCCTGCAAAGTATATAAAAATGTCAGCCTCTGTTATAGCTCCAGTTCTAACTAACATTTTTAATGCATGCATATCAACAGGATATTTTCCAAAAGTGTTAAAAACCGCTGAAGTTGTTCCAATTTTCAAAAAAGGCGAAAAAGAGTTATGCAGTAATTATCGCCCTATTTCTATTTTAAATCCTTTTGCCAAACTTTTTGAAAAGTGTCTGCTTGATCAACTAAACAATTATTTTGTGAGCAATAATTTGATTAGTCCAAATCAGTATGGTTTTAAGAAAAATTGCTCAACAAATGAAGCTGTTTTAGATATTTACAATAAGCTACTTGACAATATGGATAAAAAGCTCATTACATGTTCTATTTTCTTAGATTTAAGAAAAGCATATGATACCATCAATCACACAATACTGATCAAGAAACTAGAAAAGTATGGAATTAGAGGATTACCATTACAGTTACTAGCAAGTTACCTGACTGACCGTCAACAGTATACAATTGTAAATCAATATAAATCTAAGTCAAGAGATGTTATTTGCGGTATTCCTCCGGGATCAACTCTAGGTCCGTTGTTATTTAATATTTACATCAATGATCTACCACTTGCCTCAAATTCCACAATTCATCTTTTTGCTGATGATACAAACCTTACTCTCTCCCATTCTAATGTTTCAACACTGCAACAAAATATTAATGATGAATTAGTCAATGTAAGCAATTGGTTCAAGGTGAATAAATTATCAATTAACTTTAATAAAACTGAGTTTATGGTAGTGACAACAAAACAAAATAAACCTGAACTCAAAGTATCAATAGATAATAATCCAATCAAGCAATCACATCACATAAAGTATCTAGGTGTTCTCATAGACGACAATCTAAACTGGAAACAACAAATCAAGGAACAATGTTCAAAGGTAGCAAGGAGATCTTGGGCCCTTAATCAATTAAAACACTTTGTAGATGAGCAAACCTTAAGATCTGTTTACCACTGCCTCATATACTCTCATCTACAATACTGCATAAGTAGTTGGGGGACTGCTTCAAAATCAACATTAGCACCTCTCTTTATTCTGCAAAAAAGAAGCATCAGATTGTTAACTGGAAGTGGATATCGTGAGCATACTAATCCTTTGTTCTATCGAGCTAAATGCTTAAAACTCAAGGATATTTACTCTCTGGAAACTGCAAAGCTAATGTACAAAATTCACAATAATGTATTATCTTTTGCAAATTCAGATAAGTTTAACCTAATTAAAAACTGCTATACACATAAGACAAGATTGAGCCACAAAAACAACTTCTTTCTTCCAAGAACTAGAACAAGATTAGGGCAAAAGTCTCTATCATTCGCAGGAATTAAAGTTTGGAATGAAATTCCAAGCAGTATGAAAAAAGTTTCATTCTACAGATTTAAAAAAGCTGTTAAAGCTCATTTTTTATCAAACTATGAAACCGATAAAAGCTAGAATAACAGCTTTCTATCAGCAATGCAGTAGTAATTACAGGAATCATAGTTGCATATTTATGCTTTAGTTCAACAATAACCTATTCTTTGCTTGAATAGCATGAATTTGGTGCATTCATCTATCACACATTTATTACAATACGTCATCTATCATTTTGATGTGCCCATGAATTATTAGTAATTTTGCAATAACTGACTGAGGTTGATATATACTGGTATTGGAAATTGTACCAGTACTAATGACATATTGGCAAACAATACAAAACAAAGCAAGGAGGTTTTTTTTCACTCCAATTGCCCACTTTCAATTCTATCAAACATAAATAAGCATTATGAACTTTATTAATTTTATTTCCATCCAATCTGTAGTTACAGCATTTTTATTTTTTTATTTTTTAGTAAGCTTAGAGTCAGAACAATTCTAATGTTGTCTTGCATTTTCTTTACATGGTGACTGTGAGTTTTGTGTATACACTGTACAAAATGTACATATCTTTGCAACACTTTGTTTTAATTTTGCGTAAAATTTTTTATCATAGAAAGTAGCAGACTGAGAAAATCTAGAAGCTGTTTTTTCTAACCTTAACTTGGTGAGGTGGCAGTAGACTTAGATGACCTTTCGGTCCTTCGCTGTCTCCTCACCAAGTGACTAAATATCGCTTTGACTCTGCAAGTTTGTGTGTTTGGTTTTAAAGAAATTTCATATTTCGATGCTTTGGTGATAGACCTAGAGGAAGTTGCAGTTTTTTTTCTTGTGATATGACGTCACTTGGTAAATAAATAAATATGATGATGATGATATCAAAAAGGCGAATAACTAAGCGGCAAAACCAAGCCGTGATAGCCGGTTGGTATTGGCTTTAAGTAATGTAAGTCAGAGTGAGTTTTTGATACGGTACTGTTCGCCCTAGTTAGGCTAAATGTTGAGCTATAAAAGTGAAAGCAAGATGTGAAATCAATTTAAACAAAGGGTTACCGATAATTGGTTCAGTTAGTATTGTGTTAGCCTAAGCTAAAACTAGTCGTAGAATTTGCACTTGGTTTGCAAAAAAGTTTTTAGGACTATCAATAAATTACCATTTGGTAGTTTTGCTACTCTGCTTGTGCTTTACTTGTTCTTAAATAAACTAAACAAGGCCAGGCCTAACGGTATATCCTTTGGACTAGCCTTGAGCGTTCTAGTCTGCTTAATAATTGGTATTGTATAACATCTCTGGCTGTTGCCAGCAGGCTACGATATATTGTAATGACATGAGGAAGAGGCTTTGAAAGTAGGCTATGTATTTGCTATTCAGCAAGTTGGCTTAGCTTAGTTCTGCAATTAATGTTTTTGCTTCAATGTTATTAAGCCTACTTTACTGTTAGTGTTAGCCTAGTGTGGTACCGGCTACTGGCACATATGAAACTGCTAGACCTGTCACTGTTTGTAGTAACACAAGGCAGACTTGTACTGGGACAGTAAATGTACAGTACACACCAATGTGTACTGGAGAGCAGGGCCACCGAGAGAGGGGGGGCAGGGGGTATAATGACCCCAGGGCCCATGGACTTTTGGGGGCCCATGGGCTTCAGGAAGGCTCGAAAGGGGCCCATCAAATGACATTTAGAAATGAGCATGTGAGACCTTCTTTTTGGAGATCACCTGATTTTGACCAAAAAAAACGTTAGAATTCCGGTGAAGAACTTTTTTTTTTTTGGAGATCACATCATAATTTGGACAAAACTGCGGCATTGTCTCTGTCTGTTTTGGAGTTCATAAAACCTGAATTCCGTCATATTTCAGCTGGCCCCGGGCCTATGTTCGGCTCTCGGCGCCCCTGCTGGAGAGAGGAGGCCTAGTTGCAATACCAGACATTTATTAGTGGTAAGTTGGTTTTTTAGTTTACTGCCTGATAATTAATGACGTCATCAAAACTGATGATGTCATCATAACTGCATGCCTTATCTGAAATGTCACGCTACGCCACTGCCGTGACCGCCATTACACACTATTGCAATCAACCAATTCAGATCGCCCACTAGGTGGCTACACAAGCCAACCACAGATACACGAACTCGGCAAAACTGCCTACGAAACTAATATCTAAAATCACCCACTCTTAGAAAATTAGAATGAAAAACGACCCGCCTATTTATACTACAAGAAAAGCTATTGAACAGAGGTGGAGTCCTCGAGAACTTCCTTGGCCTCGAGGGCATCTTCGAGGACACATTTTGTGGTCCTTGGTCTTGGCCTCGAAGCCTCAAGTCCTCAAAAATTGCCCTGTCCTCGGCTTGAGGACAGCACTATTTTTAAATCGTTGAAATTTCGTTGGAAAACGCCAGAAACCTTGCGGAAAATCTGCAAAGATCTTTTTTTTTGGTTTTCTCAAGTAGAGATCGCCTGAAAACAAATTTTTGATAACCTTTTTCGCCTGAAAAAAATTTTTGAAGACCCTAATTTTGTTTGTTGTTTTTTTTGGAGAACACTTGCGTCTGTGTCCTTGGTCCTTGGCCTTAGCCTTGAGAGGGTCTGTTCTTGGCCTTGGCCTCAAAATTTTTTTGTGTCCTTGGCCTTGGCCTCGAGCCTTGTGTCCTCGACTCCACCTCTGCTGTTGAATATCCCAGAAAAATCCATGATACGTCGCAATAGGAAAAAATACACAAGCTTACGATAACAAAATTATGACGTCACAAACTTCAAGTCTAAATACAGCAATTAAGAATGGTAAACAAGCAAACAATCGAAAGCTGCAGAAGATAGTAGAATATACTAAAAAGGAATCATCTCAAATATTCCAAATCAAAAAGGTGGCAAAACTAATGAAGCAGTCACGTACACATTAAAACACAGCAAATAATCATAACTTAGGCATTCAAAATTATTATACGTGACAGAAGGTCTTGCAGGAGCATGGCGTTAATGGTCAATTGTTGCGCACCATTAAGTCATTCTACTGCCCATCGGAGGTTTGTGTTCGGGTAAATGGCAAGCAATCAAAGCCGTTCCGTAAGGGCGTAGGACTCCGGCAAGGGTGCGTTTTGTCACCTCTCCTTTTCATTGTTTACATGAATTGGATCGACAAATGCAGCCAAGCTGACGAGTGTGCCACAATTGGAAATTGCAAAATCAGTCGTTTGCTCTTCGCTGATGATTTGGTTCTGCTTTCTTCCACTGAATCTGGCCTCCAGCGCGCATTAAATAGCTTTGCTGATGCATGCAACACCGCCGGAATAAAAACAAGCACGGCCAAAACTCAGGTACATCATCTTTCAAGAAACCCTGATCAGTGCATGTTACAAGTGAATGGAGCAACACTGAAGCAGGTAGAGAGGTTCAAGTATTTTTTATGACGTCATTGCACGTGATTTGTAGCTTGCCCCCAAATTAAAAACCCTGGCTACGCCTGTGGTTAGTGGTTACTGGTTAATTGGTTACATGACTAGGCAGGATATGAAAGAGACATTTTGCATACCTTTTAGGTTAGGCTAGAGCGAAAATACCTATACACGACTTGAACAAAGTAAATCATAACCTTCATGTTTGTTGCGTCTGTTTCCCATTTTCAACAACATCACTGATGTATGAATTGGTGGCTATCCTACTCGACCCTATGGAGAATCAAATCCTCAACCATTGGACAGGAGTTGAAGTGCCGTGACCACTTAGCCAACTTCGCAAGCAACTAACCGTGATACTGCTTATACTATTTCAGAAAACGAATCCGGACTCGATTAGAAGTTGTCGGCTTCCTGAGGCTTCCTGTTGTATTCTTACGTCGTTAATTTGCTGCTCGTAAGATTGACCAAGCAGAGATAATTAATCGCCCTAAAGCATCTTACCCGAGGATGCAGCAAGTAGCAACGCTTCGGAGAGAGTAGAACCACTGGCCCTGCGATCACGGCCGGCGTTAAGACAACGCTCCTGCCCATTGCGCCACGCAGCCGACTTACAGGTCATAATAGCATCAACACATTCTGCGTTTCTCCAGCAAATTCAGCATAAACATCAACCGAAATATTTACTAAAAAAAAATACAGGAAAAAAGAAATTTTTATTCAAAAATAAGTACCTATGTTTCACCATTTTAAGGACCAAATTTTAAAAAGTACCAAGACCGGTAACCAGTGCCGTTATCGTGGGTAATTTTTTCTAAAAGTATCAAATATCGTACCGACGATACTTTTTTGGAAAAATATTTGTACCGTTATCGTCAGTACGTTAAAAGTACCGAGTGCCCACCTCTGCATACAGCAGATTACCGCAGTTTTAAACCAATAATAATTAAATCTTACAGTTTAATGTTTCATTTTTGTTGTTTTTTTATTTTTGTCCATATTTATCTTCCTGCCACTGTACTGTACAGCAGCATCAGCGCTAACCATTGGATGATCTATGCACTTTTCCTTGCAATGGCAGCTTTATGCATATAGGAATCCGTACCTGCTCAGGAGTTTTCAGTGATCCAATGTTTCTGTGGATTTCTTCAAAATCTTTTTCTCTGAATTCGCTGCTTGCTCGAAGTCGCCAAGCAGAGATAATTATCGTAAAGCGTCTTATCCAAGGACGCAACAACGTGACCAGGGTACTGGTTGAATTCAGATCATGCGATCAGGATCGCAGTAAAAACGATCTCTTTTCTGTTTCGGACACGCTGCCGACGGTAAAACTATAAGCCTAACTGTCTGTTTCATCTGCAAATGGAATCATCAGGTTATATATTGTTTGAATAAGGTATACCCCTGACGATCTAATTTAGGTAATGATTCTATTTGGGTAAGATGTCCCTACGGCGATTCCATTTAAGTGTGAAACAGAATGATGAGTTTTACAGGACTGTGGCATATTCTGTTGTGATATTTGTTTCAAATCTTCGTAGTTGAGTACTTTTGGAAACTCTAATATCAATCACTCACTAACAGTAAGTAATACAGTATTTTTATAAACAAATTTCAGATTTTTACATGTACATCGAAGCGTCACCTCCGCGAGAGGAAGGCGATACTGCTCAATTGGAAACATTATGGCTAACGTACGAGCCACATTGTTTGAGTTTTTCGTATCACATGTCTGGGAGAAATATTGGAAATCTTACGGTGAGTACAAATGTACTGTAAAGAAGGGTGCCTTAGGTACGGTCCGCGCAACGATTCTGTGCGGCTCGCAAGTGATCTTATCAATTTAAGTTAAATTAGAACAGGCCAGATTTGAGTCAATTTAGGGCAAAAACTGCATGAAAATGTGGCAAAGATCTTGTTTTTTTTTGGTTTTCACGTAAAATTCCGGCAAAGAAACGTTTACTGCGGGCCGTTTCTCTACAAATTAGGCCAATGTGGCCCGCTCTTCAAAAAGCTTGGCACCCCTGGTGTATACACTAATCCAAAAAATCACGACACTTGCTGACCTTTTTTGTTATTTGATTTTCTCGAACCAAGTCAACTTGATCGCCACAAACTGAACAAAAACAATCTGACCGCAAATTGACCGCCAACATTAGGTTAGGGTAGTTGGCGTTTAGTTGGTTCGCGGTCAGTTTGCAGCGGTCAGTTGTTGTGGAATCGATTTTCCACAGTAGGCCTCCTTTAACATTTCAATGAAAAGTAAATTCATAAGCAGAGATTCTAATGCTAAAGTTTCAAAGTTACGTTTTACGTTCGATGATTACAAAATATTTTCTTACTTTTCACTTTAGGTTTATCAATACTACAACTTTAACGGCCGTTGGCGCCAGATAGGAGAATTGATCGGCGACCAAGGACCAGAGTGGAATAGGTTCGAAGTAAATGTATTACCAGAAGCATCCACCAACGACGATGATCACCACGCGATAAGGATCTTCTCTGGTTAGCAAAGCGGTATATGTCGGTAGCGTGGCCTAGTGGGTAAAGGTGTCGTTTTTACGAAGACAGTGATCGCATGATCTGTGTTTAGTCCACACCCTGGTTACGTTTTTACGTCCTTGGGTAAGACTCTTTACGATGATTATCTCTGCTTGGTGGCTTGAACATGCAGTAAATTTACACGGGAAGAAGTCAAACGTCCATTGGAAAGTTGGAATACTGCCAAATCCTGCAAGGGTACGGACAAGTCATCTAGAATAAAACCACCCCAGTCGCTTCCTCCTGAATAGAGGATAAATAAGGATCAGTCAATCTTAAATTGTCGGAAAAAAAGAACTAATGAATAAAAGCAAAGCTATTACATTATTGTTACTTTCAAAAATTTGTTCTTCTCTAAAGATTTAAGTTATGCTGAAGCATGTAACAAGATACAAGAAGAAATTAAAGCTGAGTTTTGCTGAACTTGTAAGATCAATAATCACGTAAGAATTTACTTGGTCAATTATCAAGTAAATTATACAAACAGTTTATCTTTACGAAAGAATATTCCGCTGAAAGAATGGACTGGCCAAATCCAAATGTAAAGCTGCAGTAGATTAAGCATAGACAAGAATATACCCAAAACCTTCAAAATTGTACTTGCTCATAGAAAACTACTAACATGGGATTTGTTAATAACGTTGTTTTCGTTAAGCAAACAAAAATTTATCAACCATATTCAAGCCTGACATGATGTAAAATTGGTCGGAAAGTCTGGTCAAATATTTGCTGCTTTACGTAATGAACGTAGAATGCAAGAAAATACCAGTTGGCCTACTGTATATTTTGGAGCTGAATGCAAAATTTAGAATGCAAAATGCAATTAGTATAGCGTTAGGGTTGCAGTATGCCATGCCCTCTCTTTGACTGTGCGCATTCCAAATTTAGTGCAAATTATTAGCGGAATAGAGAAATGCCTTTTCTTCTTTTCAGCTGCCAGCAGCCAACTTCGTTTGCTCGACCTAGCAAACATCGCACGAAACACTTACTGATTAAAACGTTTATTTGGTCTTCACCAATAGTTATGCCGAAAAAGCCTGCTCTCCTTTTCTCAAAATCCTGCACACCACTGAATGCAACTTTGAATCTTGGCAGGATTATCAAGATTTACGGTTTAATCATGTAGAAGAAGATCAATACATAAAAGTTGTCATTGAAGCTACTGTTGGAGACGGAGAACTGGGAGACATAGCAATTGATAATGTCATGCTTACTTTCGCCGAATGTGGTAAGCTTGGCGAGATTTCTGATTCAGCTTCGTACAATTCAATCTCATGCAAATTACATCAAAAATACTTTTTATTCCGCACAAAATATCACAATCGACAATTATGATTTTCCAGCAAAGTTTGTTTAACCCATTTGGGCTCTTTAAAGAGATTGAGCATTTATTCGGTCTGATTTGTGATTAAGCATGTTAAATTGAATGGAATATGTTTTGATCACGCACTATCGAGTGGTCGAGTGGATAGAATTTCTGCTACTGAAACGGTAGACTCGGTTTTGATTTCTAGTCGGGTCAAACCAAAGACTAGAAAAATTGGAATTCACAGCTTCCCTGCTTAACGTTCTGCAAAAAAAAAAACAGGTACAGTATGAAGCCTCCACCGTGAGTGATTATACAGATGGGCAGGTGGAAGCTTGACTCGAGGACTAAAGTTCCTTTCGCAGTCCCCTGACCAAGACAACTTGGCCAATAACTGTAATATTACAATTCAAGCTTTCCAATCTAATGTAAGGAGAGCAGATCAATCTAAGGCGTGCAGATCTAACCTTAGTATTAAATACGTGGTGCAATAATTGTATTTGAATAAGGTTATTCTGATAATAATCTCTAATAGTCATTGCGGCAAAATGGATAGCAAATTCATTATAATTCCGCATTTTACTCTACCATAATGCATTTTGCTCTAAATATTTTTCATTGACCACTTTCTAAATATTAAGGTAATTTCTTTACAAACAAGAAAAAAAATACGCTGTAACTATTATTAAGTTTATTATTTTTAAGTAATTACGACAACTACTACAACAACAACAACTACGACAACAACTACTATCACTTCTCCTTTCGAACAGAGATATCCTGCTGGGATGCCTCGTAAGCTAAGGATGTTTTTGCATTGAATACATACGTAGCGTTTTTTGTTTTTTTTTTTACGTAGTTTTACTGCAGCCCGTTACGTTTTGTTTTTGCTTTTGTTCGTTAGATTTTTGTTTTTTGATGAAATGCTATGCAAATGGTTCTGCCGCAGGAGATAGGTACAATTTTAAACTGCAGTGCTTTGCAACTGCATCAAATGCAATACTTAAGCAATTAAGGCAAATCAAATGCTGATAAACTTTCTCATCATTGATATCCATGCGACCTTCTTTGGGGCTATACGCTACTGCACTTGCTCTTGCGCTTGCTACTGTTATTTGCTCGAGCGCTTTTCCATTCAAACACCTAAGATGAACAAAGTAAAAAATACTTTGAAAACTCTACAGTGTAATAGTGCTCTTTTGGGTGAGCGCGATAGTATACTGTAGACAGTACTTAAATAGTAAAATTTTGCATTGGGGACGTTTTTTTACAGCCTTGACTGAACCTTAGTGAAGATTACATAATTTCGTCGACGAAATTGAATGAAAACCAAAAAAGATAAAAGTCTTCGCCGAGAGTCCAAAAACTGAAGTGTTGATGTGTTTTTTTGGCCGGAAATTAAGTGAAGACTGAAGTGTTTTTTCTTCTAAATCACTATTTCCGCGGAGTTTAATGCTATATTCAACCGGACTTTTTAAGTCTTTTTCCTCTCATCAACCATCGCTCAAATCTCGATGGGAGGGACGCCTAAATATCAATGGGGGGACGCTCAATCTCGATAGGGGTACGCGACGTCCCCCCCCCCCGTCCCCCCTACGATTTAAATAGTGACTGTAGTGTTACTAATCTTTATAAATATTTTTGTGACACAATATGATACCAATAAACCAGTAGTTAATAATTCCATCGTAGAATATTTTCAATGGAGTTAGGTTTGAATGAAAAAAATTGCTTGACATTTCAAGTTAATTTTACTTCAATAAAAACTATACGGTTTTAGACCATTGACCACTTTCAGTTTTTTGTACTTTTGGTTCTACAGCAATTTTTTTGAAAAAATAATATGTTTTTGATATACTGCATTTTCCTGCTGGTTATGATAAGATTAATTACAATTCGTAAAAATGTTAAGGTGCGTTTACATTGGATGAGAAGCAAAAGGAAGCGATGCAAAGCAACCAAAATTTGACGTCACTGACAACTTGCGAATGGTTTCAACAGTCGCAAACTTCGCTTACGGTTGCTTAAAGATCAAGCGACAAGAAAAATGCTCCACAAATTTTCTGGTTGTTGTTACATAGCGTACACGTAAACTAAGAAGTTTTGAAAATTTCGCAAAAATTTATAGAAGATTGGCGGAGTTATTAAGCTTTGAAAAACGCAATGCGCAAAACTTGTCTAGCCGTCGAATGACGTCATCCTCGAACAAAGGGTGCGTTTAGACTGGACGCGAAGCAACGCGAAGCGAAGGTTGGCGACCTTCGCGAGTGGTCGATTACGTCACTCGAGTCTTCGCGAGTGGTTGCTAATCTTCGCGACTGGTCGCTTCATAGGCTAATTTTAACAACTTACTTTTAAAATGTATTCAATGAGCAGAAAGCTTTGTGCAGTTTATTATTGAAGCGCTATTATAGTAATCACAGGTTCTGTTTCGTCATAGCGCGCTGGAATTACCGTTAAAAGGAAGATTGAGTTTATATTATGTTATCACGCAATAACCGTGAAGAAGAGTCTAGAGTAATAGCTCAGGTAACAAAACAATCTTGAGCAAAAAATTTGTAAAGTTTAAGTGAAAAACGAAGTACAGTAAATCGAATTTGGAAATGAAAAGACAAGTCATTTCTTCAAAAACGTAGTAGTAGGCTACTTGGCCTATTTACTAGCTATCAATGATTTGTTTAGATCCTTCCATTGAAAACTTGCCCTAATCTGTTTTGACGATGACAGTTCTGGGTTTTAATGCAGAAACGCAAAAAGCTGAAAGCAGATGTCAAAAGTTCTCTTTAGGTGTTTACTCAATTAACAAATCCTTAAACGCTTTCACCATCCATGTCTCATTATGGTAGTGGTAGATCTACCGGTATCTTCTAGAGTGTAAACCAATAGGCTAGTCTACAGGTTCATTTAAATCATTAACTATGTTGTTTTTTTGATGTGATGTTTCTTTTTCAGGTAAGCATGTTATGATACCTGTAGTAAGCTTAAACAGTTGTTTGTATGTGTTATTTAGTGCTGTTTATGAAGACTCTCTATGTTAACTCTATGAGTGAAACTGAAAGCTGGATTTGTCATCAGTTATGTAGTGGATTTTTTGCTTATTGTGCAATGGATTGCTGTGTTGATTTGCTGGAGAAAGCAAAAAAACATAGCAGTTTTTGCATGATTTGACACTATCATCGAAGGACAAGAATTTAGCACAGTGATACCTGATACCAGCAGTTGCTTTGAGGAAAAGTCAGCCTCTAAAACTAAGTTTGGTGTTCTATTCGCTAGCGGAGCGCTTATCGATGTTTAGTGCGAAGTTAAATGCTATCGAGAGCATTTTATTAGTTTGCATTTTCTTGCGGTACCAGTAGCTACGTTGCGACGGTCGCGTTTACCTCAAAGAGCTTCGCTTTAAACCACCGTTTGTAAGATACAGACAAATTTATGGCAGTAAGGTCAAGCCCCCTCTAAGCATGTTTTTGGTTATGACCCTGATAAAAAAAAACATTTAGATTTTTTCATTTGAAAATTGTTACTCAAGCATCTGAATAAAAGGGTTGTTAGTTCTCACATTTTTGTGTAACTGACGCTTCCTTCCCCAGTCCAATTATTTTTATTATAAATGCTGTATCAAGTTTTTTGTTTAGTTTAGAGAATGGAACAATAGTAATGAACTTGCTTGGCGGGTACTTCTCTACCAATAATAGTAACCTCAGCAAAAAAACAGAACTCACTTTCTACTGGTTAGATATATATTGGCTTTCTAGTTCATCTAAATACACTGACTGCAATTGCAATGATTGAACTTCAGACTTAAAATTGTTTACTTTGTCACTTTATTCACCATGTAAAGCAGTAAAAATTTTAAGAGACAGTAAAAATGTTTTGAAATTCACTAACAACTAAATTCAGATATTACACAAAGACACAGTAAATGAACATTTAACACACTTGACATTTCTATTTTCATCAATTAGGACTGGAGTGAAAAATCACTACCAGACTACAATATTCATAATTATAAAACTTGGGGTAGTCCAAAACCATTGCTTCCAGTTCAACTTGATCACGGTCACAAAGCTTCAGAAACAAGAAGACTTTTAAGAGGACATTCAGAAGAAAAAATTCCATGTTTGTAGCTATTCAAAGAAGTGACTACTAATTAGGCCAATCCAAAAGTTCATAGGAATTTTTCGATTTTTTTTGTCTATCTAGCTCTTGTATGTAGCAGTGTAGCTTGAAACCATTTCTAAATACAGTTCTTTTCACCAAGTTGGCTTGGTCAAAAAGGCAGTGAAAAAAGTTTTGCGAGTTTTCCAGTATTCAAGGAATTGTTCAATTGTGGTTACTTTTAAAACAACAAGCTAACAAACAATGGGTAAAAACACTATCAACACACTCAAAACTAGCCTGTTGAAAAATTTTATATTTTGAAAAAAAAATATCATGTTAGTTTAAGTTTGCTTTAAGACAAAAAAGCAAAAGCTGCTCAGCCAAAAGAACTACTGGACTGGTCTTCTGCTATGCTGTACAGAATAAAAAGTTTTGGTTTAAAAGCTAGACGTCGTGGGGCTAGACCTACTGCTTTGCTGCATTCATTATAATGAAGCTTTGAGATCCAGCATAGCTATGAAAAATCACTCTAGGATTTACAGCCTTAGCTGTCTAGATCCAAATTAACTTGGCTAGCCTAGGGCTATCGCGAATCTAACTTTGCCAACAACCTAGGCCTACTCTTTGGACTGATAAATAGGCGCTTAACCATACAAATGAACTATTTATATTATTTTCTAGCTAACTGCGATCGTAAAAATCAAATCAGTGAATTAGTTGGTTATCTTACTACAGCCTGCAAGCAAGCGCTGTTGCGCAACTGCTCGCGAAGGTTGCGAGCGGTCGCAACCTTTCGCGAGCTGTCGATGACGTCAAATTTTGGTTGCTTTGCGTCGCTTCGCGTTGCTTCGCGTCCAGTCTAAACGCACCCTAACTGTCAAAACTACATTCTGTGTAAACAGCGGGAGTGTGTTTCCGCGCTATAGAAATTACCTATTCACTACCCAGGTAATAAGCTTAGTAGCAGTAGTTATTCGAGAAAACAAATTCCTTGCCAAATTTATTAATCAGAACTGTTGGTTGTGTGAGTCCATACAGTAAATTTATGGTAGCAGTTGTCTATGAATTAATACGCTTAGTTAGTAGCAGTGATATACAAGAGATCGTATTTCTTGCTCAGTTTTATTGATCAAAACTGTTTGTTGTGCGAGTTCATACAGTAAATTTAAGGTAGCGGTTACTGCATCTGCTATTTCTGCCGAGTAGGTTCGTGGATTACCTGAACTGGTTGCGGTTACTGATTAGGGACCAACTTGAATATTTGGCCAGCTCTGTCAGGTACTAATACTGGTCACTAGGTCAGTGGTCAGCTTTGAGCCTAGGATACTAAATGTTTTGTAAACCATGATGAACTCTGAACAAATAGGACTAAGGCAAAGAAATACAATGTAATCTTCATTATCCTAGTCTGTGCTTTAAAAGTTTTTTACTGTTGCTCCCTTTGAACTGAACTGCAATAGTACTAATAATAATAATTGCATTTTATATCCCCCTTGAGATAACACCAACCAGTGTCAACGCGTTTGACTAAGAGGCCATAGTAACATTCAAATAGCTTTACAGAAATAAAATTAATGCACCACATACGTACTCATTCTACAGCAATAAGCAGCAAAATACTGGCATGAAACCAGTAGCGTAGCCAGTGGGGGCGGGGTTAGCCCCTCTAATTGGCCTGTCGACCAAAATGCAGAATAAGGAAAATATCACGTTTTTAGCTCTTCTGAGACTGTTTTTTGGACTGGAATGGACTAAAAAGTGATTTACAGCCAGGGGTGGCGATCTTTGTTGAGCATCGGGGGGGGGGGGATAATTTGCAATTTTACCCCAATTTTGCCTTGTTTTCAACATTGGAAAGATGAATCTCAACCACAATTTTTTTCAGGTAAGCAAATTAAGTGAAGACCAAAAAAAAAGGTCTTCACCAAAATTGGAGGACTTTTTCTTCTTGAATTCAAGTGAAGACCAGCGATCAGATGCAGGACAAAGTCAAATTATTGGGGGGGATACGGTTGTAGACCATACTCAAATTATTGGGAGGATACAGTCAAATTATTGGGGGGATACATCCCCCCAAGTTTCGGCACCCCTGTTTACAGCATCTTTTAAAGCATAAATTTAGGGGGAGGGGGCTAATTTTTCAAAAATAAAACTCACAAATCAATAAAAGCTTTGAAAAATGGCCAAAAATAAGCAATGAGATTTTATTGCTATTGTAAAAATGTTAAACATAGGTTTCATCAAGAAACATATTCCAAACTTAGGAATAGGGGGGCTATTCAGATTTACTTAATTACCAATCACTTACCTAAAAATTTTTTTCGATAGTCCCTCCCCTTCCCAATTATTTTTCTCTATAAAATACAAACGAAATAAGTTACTTCGTGTGAGTTTTCTTGAACTATAAGATTTTATGATTTACCTGCATGTGAACAAAAGAGCTAAAATTTTACCATTAAAGCACCTCCCACATAGCCCATTTACGTAAACAGTTTAATCAGGTTTGCACTGCCAATTTCTATGCCACGTTTTAAAAGCATCATTTTATATCAAAATATCCCTAAAATTAAGTTATTTTTGCAAAAAAATTCAAAATTTTCAAGCGCTGGGAGGTTTGCCCCCAGACTCCCAAAACAGCTCCCCATTGCAAATTTCTGGCTACGCGCCTGCATTACACACAGTGGTAATATCTTCAAAGGTTAAATTCCAATAATATGCTTTTAGACGTTGCTTGAAAAGATACAAAGTTTCAATTTCACTCAAAGATAGTGGCAACGAAATCCATACCTTGGGTGATGCATACAAAAACATAGACTGGGATCTAACAAAGTTTAAGTTAGTTATCGTTTGAAGCAGCCAATTATCATCATTAACACGCAAGGTATATCTTGCCGAAACAGAATGAGAGTTGAATAGTTTTTTCAAATGTGTACGAACATAGCCATGCAGGCACACTTGTGTGCTTGAATTTTGTTTTTAATCATGTCTACAGAAAAATCTCTATCAAAAGAAAAATAACACTGCACATCATCAGCATATGAACGCACACAAAGACATTTCCTTACATCTATCACAGTTAACACCTAAAAAGCGAATAGCTGACTACTGAGGAATACAAAAGCCCACTCATGTTGATGATGGTAAACCTATGAGAAGGCTATAGTTCGCATATGACGTCATTCACTTTATAGATCCAAATTGCTGTTTTGAGCTTTTTCTACATCAAAACAACTTTTTAACAACTACAAAACTCGAAATATTGTTGCTGAAGAACTTTTTTTGACGTAGCAATTAAAAACAAAATAGCAAATTTTTCTTCACGCTTAATCTTTAATGCACCAAGACAAATTGCTGACGAGTGATTGGCCTATTTTGAGCAAGTGACGTAAGCGAACACTCGCGAAAATTGTCAGTCTTCGCTTTGCATTGCTTCGCGTAAAGTGTAAACGCATCTTAATCATCAAACTAATTTCTACAGTTTGCACGTTCGAAAGAAGGTCTTCATCTGACAATCAACCAAGTATAGCACGCGCAACATCGTCCTACGATATGGGTCCCTATGTCTTTCCAAGAAATATCAGAAGCAACAACTTTTGTGGTTGGAGGCAACTTACTGCAAACGACCATTTCGATTGGACACGTCGGCGTGGAGCTACTCCGTCATCCCAAACTGGACCATCCGTAGACGCAACCACTGCAAACGGTAAGATGAAAATTAATATTGATTTAAAACAGCTAGCCTATGCTTAAAAGTCTGCGTCATCTTCGTAAAATGATTGATTGATGCATGTTTTTCCTTCGTTTACGAAGACTGTGACGCTTTTGGGGAATTAATTCGCGTTCGTTTTTCTCATAAATTGATAGATTCTCAATTTTTTTGGTTTGTTTTTGACTTTTTCATGTTTACGTTTTATTGCTTGTTTCAAATCAGAACTGGACACAATTGTTACAAAGCACTTAGGGCAAAGATGCAATGTGCCTGGATGAGCATTAAATCATGCGATTATCTTCTTCGTTTGAGTGTAGTTCTTTCTTTGTTGTCAAATAGTGCAACAAATGCGTATATGAGCCATTAAATCATGTCGCCGTTCAAGCTTTCTAGTCCACCACATGGAAGCTTGTATACAGGACAAGATAACATGAAGTAATTCGAGTTCACCTGAATCGCCGTAAAAACAACTCTTGATTTATTTCTCTTGGTCAAACTGTAGAATGCCAGCCCATTGCAGAATAATCCCGTTTAAACTCCTTTTTTTTGTTTTGTTTAGAAATATCACGCTTGAAACAATTTTTTACTGCAACAAAGTTACACATTGAAAGTAGTAAATGCCTCAAAAAATCATTTCAAAATTAAATTTGCTGATCTTTCAGGTTTCTACTTGTATATCGAATCAAGTCAACCGAGAACACGTAACAATAGAGCATTTATGCAAACCTATCAAATGGCGCCAAGTGATTATTGCATCGATTGGAACTACCACATGTTTGGGGTAAGGCCGCTTAGGCAGACTTTTGGAAAGGGAGTTAGGGCGAAGACCGACGGAAAAACATCCACAGAAATTTTGTATAGCTGAAATAAATCTCAAATAGGCATTACAGAATTTTGCTAAAATTTACTAGAACTTTGTACCCAAAAATAGGGTGAAAAGAGACAAAAGCTTTTCCCTTGCTGAATACGCTGTACTGATTTTTAATCTCAAGAACTGCATATTGCAATAGCCTCAAACAAGCACAGCCTATGACTATACTTGGACAACTTGTTAGTGTACAAGCCATTATGTTGATCAAATGAGTTAAAATTAAGGTTGCCTAAATTCATGCTGTCAAAAAAGGTTAGTTATTTTGTTAACCAGAACAAAACGTTGGAGCAATTTTGTTTTGTAACTGCTAAGGCCATTACATTACAGTATACGTAAACACATTCCGTGTGTCCAAAAATTTTTATAGCCAATTTTCCGATTTCCAATTTTAGTAAAGTTGAGTTTGGTGAGCGAAAATTTTTAACTGCAGCAGCATTAACCAATTTCTTTTGACGATGCACAAGTTATTGCAAGTTTTCGGTACTGCCTTGAGGTCGGGCCTTACGGTTTAATTCAAATGTACGTGTCCCAACTTAAACGTTTAGAATAAATCTAATCGTTATCAAAATACCAAAATCTTTTTTTCGTTCGTTTGTTCATGCGAACCAAATACCCTGCACCTGCCTAACACACCAAAGCAGAGCACCTTGTTGGGGTTCTGTTAAGCTGGTCTTTTCTCCGGCTCGGCGATCACGAAGGATAGATTGTAAATTTCTTATTGGATTTTAGTCAAGCATTGGAAGATTGTGGCTGAGATATGAAGAGTTTCTTCGAAGTGGATCTAGCCGACGTCGGACTCTATTCAACCTCGCAAACAATCAAGAAAACGAATGGAAAAACGAAAGAACCGATTTCAGTCTTGGATCCGGGGCTGTTTCAGTAAGTTAACTGGATTTTTCAAGTTAAACAAAACGCTTTTGATGAAGTACTGTATACAATAAAGTGCATTTACTGCATACATAAAAAAAAGTGAAGTATTAAAAATCTTCTGCTGGCAAACTATTAAGATCATGTCATTGAAGGTGCTTTCATTTGGAGTAAATTAAAAAGTTACATCGGAGCATAATGATTGGAACGTTTAAGTAATCTTAATATAAAGCAAAGAGCCAAAACGTGAGCGAACATTTTTTACTGAACGTTTCAAGACATTACTAGTCTCATCATCAGCAGATAAATGATATAGGCAACAGCAACTTGTCACGAGCAAAGCACAGGAAAAAAAAAGCAAAGCAATGACGCATAAAATGGAAAAAATAAAAAATAAAAAAAAAGGAAGCGAGCGTAAAATTAAAAGCAATTATTGTTTTCACACGTTAAATAAATATAATGGAATGGAAGCTTTGTCGGAGTTTAGATCTGGATTTCTTTGTTGAATCATTAAGGTTTCTTTGATTAATAATTTTCGCCAATGGTCAGATCTAGCCAGGATGATGGGGTTATTAAAACAAACTGCGTGATTAGGGTTATCAGTCAAATGCCGAGTGACGTCCGTATCCTGTGGTGTTTTAGAAGAAGGATCGTGGTTATTGATACGGGTAATTAGATTCATTGACGTTTGGCCAATATACGAACTGCCACAGTTACAACTTATTTCGTACACAACGCCATATTGATGGAGAATTTGTTGTTGCTCTTTATGTTTGAACACATTTTTTAAACTATACGTATCGTTAATTAATAAAAATTTGGTTTCAAAATCAAGCTTGGCAAAAAAAGAATTAATTTCTTTTTCTATTTGCGGTGAAATTTCGCGAATAAATGGTAACCGCATAAAAAGCTTTTTAACTCGAGGGTCCTTGAAAATATTTTCTTTGGAGATGTCTTTTCCGTAGTGTTTTTCCATAAAACGGTTAATGTGCTTGTTTAGAAAGTTTTTGGGGTAGCCATTTTTTTCCAAAACTAAAGAAATTTGATTAAGTTCTTTATGAAGCAATGTGAAAGAACTGCAGATTTGATGAGCACGATGCAATAAATTGTTAATTAGATTGCGTTTGTATTTGGTTGGAGTATAGCTGTCCCATTTGGTATATAATCCTGAAAATGTTGGCTTTTTATATACTGTCGTTTCGATTCCGTTTGATGTTTTGGTAATTAAAACATCCAAAAAAGGCAGTTTTCTTTCATTTTCTTCTTCTTTGGTGAATTTCAAATTTGGATGAATGGAGTTGAATATTTGATATACGTATTCCACGTCATTTGGATTGTCGAATGCCAAAAAGAGATCATCAACGTAGCGCATGATAACGGGTGGATTTTTTATTTTTGCCAAGACTTTGTTTGTTAGCCAATTCATGCAGATGTCTGCCATTGCTGGGCTCACCCTTGGCTCCAGCAATGGCAGACATCTGCATGAATTGGCTAACAAACAAAGTCTTGGCAAAAATAAAAAATCCACCCGTTATCATGCGCTACGTTGATGATCTCTTTTTGGCATTCGACAATCCAAATGACGTGGAATACGTATATCAAATATTCAACTCCATTCATCCAAATTTGAAATTCACCAAAGAAGAAGAAAATGAAAGAAAACTGCCTTTTTTGGATGTTTTAATTACCAAAACATCAAACGGAATCGAAACGACAGTATATAAAAAGCCAACATTTTCAGGATTATATACCAAATGGGACAGCTATACTCCAACCAAATACAAACGCAATCTAATTAACAATTTATTGCATCGTGCTCATCAAATCTGCAGTTCTTTCACATTGCTTCATAAAGAACTTAATCAAATTTCTTTAGTTTTGGAAAAAAATGGCTACCCCAAAAACTTTCTAAACAAGCACATTAACCGTTTTATGGAAAAACACTACGGAAAAGACATCTCCAAAGAAAATATTTTCAAGGACCCTCGAGTTAAAAAGTTTTTTATGCGGTTACCATTTATTCGCGAAATTTCACCGCAAATAGAAAAAGAAATTAATTCTTTTTTTGCCAAGCTTGATTTTGAAACCAAATTTTTATTAATTAACGATACGTATAGTTTAAAAAATGTGTTCAAACATAAAGAGCAACAACAAATTCTCCATCAATATGGCGTTGTGTACGAAATAAGTTGTAACTGTGGCAGTTCGTATATTGGCCAAACGTCAATGAATCTAATTACCCGTATCAATAACCACGATCCTTCTTCTAAAACACCACAGGATACGGACGTCACTCGGCATTTGACTGATAACCCTAATCACGCAGTTTGTTTTAATAACCCCATCATCCTGGCTAGATCTGACCATTGGCGAAAATTATTAATCAAAGAAACCTTAATGATTCAACAAAGAAATCCAGATCTAAACTCCGACAAAGCTTCCATTCCATTATATTTATTTAACGTGTGAAAACAATAATTGCTTTTAATTTTACGCTCGCTTCCTTTTTTTTTATTTTTTATTTTTTCCATTTTATGCGTCATTGCTTTGCTTTTTTTTTCCTGTGCTTTGCTCGTGACAAGTTGCTGTTGCCTATATCATTTATCTGCTGATGATGAGACTAGTAATGTCTTGAAACGTTCAGTAAAAAATGTTCGCTCACGTTTTGGCTCTTTGCTTTATATTAAAAAGTTACAGTTTACTCAAACGATATTGAAGAAGAACACTGAGTATGCCTTGGGTGGCCAAACTTTTTTAAAAGAGGGCCTAATGAGACTTAGAAAAGGTGCCCGCTGATCAACACATTAGGCCGAGACCACTGATCGATGTGTAAATAAAAAGTGAAGACTGAAAAAGTTCTTCCGCCTAATTTCTAGTTGTAAAAACAAACAAGACCAAAAAAAGTTTTGGGCTCTTTTGATCGCGTATATAAAGGATGATTCGGACGGAGAAAAGGTAAAGACTGGCCGGTACCAAATAAAATGTGATTGGGTGTCCCAAATAGCCTTTGGGCCAGACTTTGGACAACTCTGCATGGCGTACGCTTTTTTCATTTATGGTAATAAATCGATTTAACTTTCACCAACGTAGTTTCCATTTGGCCTTTTTAGCCCGTCGGCATGTTCGCAGTCACAGAAGTCTTTCAATAGAAATGGAAATATGACTATTAATATAATTGGCAATTAATTACTTTCTGAAAAAAAAAAATTATTTAATTGCTAATTTATTGAATTTGAAACCAATATGGGCCAGTTAATTCTGCAAAATAAGGAAAGGTCGAAAAGCGAAATTTTCAGCTGACTTTGCTGTAATGCAGTATGCATACAGTAGCAATACCGTGCTATATATGCTGATATGTTTATTTCGCTTTGAATTAGATTCTAACTGCACTATCTACAAGTTATAACTTCTTACAGGGTTTAAAATGATAGCAAATTAGCAATACCTGGGCCCACACGACAGAAATTTCCTCGCTCGTATTAGTAAAAAGAATTTTTATGACGCGTTAACGAACGAAATACTCGCTGAAGGCAAGAGGTTATTTTTGCTCGAGCATCTGAAGCTCTGATTGCTGGATAATGCCATTTTCGCTCGCTAAATTGCTCGCAACGATTGCGAGATATAACTGGAGTAAAAAAGGTCACATTTTCCTCGCCAACTTAACGAAGATTTTGAAGTACTCTTTAAGCGTACGAGAAGTTTTGTTTTTTTTGGTCAGAAATTTAATGGCAAAATGTTGAAAAACTTCTAACTAAAGCAAATTTTTGTTGAAAATTACTTAAAATAGTCTCCATGTTTGCTATTATACAGCTAAGAAGAAAGTGAATTGCATAGAGAACCGTTCGCTGTATCGCAGATAAAGAAATACTGAGTAGCGCCAGATGACAAAAATAGCAATGCACTCTTTTTATAAGAACAATTTTCCAAGAACATGGAACTCGTGTTTGCTCAAATTTAAGAACAAATTAAAGACAATGCTAGCCTCGGCAGCAAAAATAAACCAAAAGCAAACAGAAAAAAAATTCAAATCAAAACAAAGAAACTAAATTTTTACTGATTCTGAACGTAAAATTTTAGCGATTTTTTCTCTTTGCAAGCAAAATCACACCATTCCAAGAGTATACTGCTGAGCGCTGGTTGAATTTTTTTTGGCAGTCGTTTGAAAAAGCTTGCTTATAAGCAGGAAAAAGCCTTTAAACGCTGTTGCGTTTAATTTCTAATGTTAATTAATTTAATTTGCAAACATGGTCGCTAATATTGACATCGATGCTCTAAAAATTTTTTTTTAAATTAAGAACAAATGAGGCTGAAAATCGGCAAAAAATTAAAAACAGCCAGTCTCAACTCAAGATTTACTGGTTTTAAAAAAGAACAGTGTGCTTCGACTTCTTCATTTTTGAAAATTTTTGAAACCTATTGTTGCTGTTGACATAAAAGTATACCCATCAACAACCTCAAGAGCGCTTCACGTAATTAAAAAAATTATGATGTAAAAGTATGGTGCGGTAAAAGTTATTCTTTTTTTTTTTTTACATTGATCCAAAAATATAATTAAACTCTGTCGTTCATTAACTAATTATTATCACTGGAGGATTTTGCAAGCTTAGAATATTAACGCTTGGCTCATAGTATCTTTTTCGCGTGGCAATTTTAGTGAACCGTTGTACAAACACAACGCGCTTAAAGGCATTATTTTGAAGTAGAAATGCATCTGACGTCACAATGAGGTATTTATTACCTGCAACACAACATCTCGCAAAGAAATTCGAGCGAGCATTTTTAACGCATGTTTGGCGAAACGGTTGGAAAATAGCATTTTTTATACGTAGTTTTTTGCTCGTTAACGCCTTTTAGCGAGCGAAAATGGCCTTTACAAGCTCGCCAACTTGTTCTGTCATGTGGGCCTTGGAAACTGGATCAGCCTTCTCCAAAACTTTAACTACAATCAAACATTGAAATGCTATGAAAATTGGAAAAACGTCACCAAATCTATTAGTTCTAAACGAGTTTATAAAACCTGTCTTTGGACATGTAATCATCTTGCACATATTGCAAACATTGCTTATAGTTCTTTTTTCAAATATTTAGAGCGTTGCTTTTCGTTTGGATGGTATTGTTGGATCCGGGTCCAGAGGTGATATTGCCGTGGATGACATTGCTATTTTGCCTGGAAGCTGTGGTAAGTTGGAAATTCTCCGTATGAAGTAGCGCTAAATTTTATTACTGCCCCACGATTATCTTCACTGAAATACGTTCGTACATTTGTTCTTATTTATCAGGCACTCAGCGCCTGTCTTACAACACCGACGTACAGTAGTTTACCCTTTTCTTGGGTTTTGTTTCAATTGTTTGCATGTATTTCGTCAGGCTAAACTATCACAACGAGTTGCCTGCTTGGCACCAACGAGAAATTAGCGCCAAGTGTCTCTCCCAAGGACGTAAAGGCGCATTACCAGTTCGGGAAGCGAGCCGGGAGTCAGAAACGTTTCGATCGAATAGTCCGACGCTTTAACAACTGAGCTATAGCCACAGCTGAAAAACGATATTGTTGTTAAAACGCTCCAAATGTCTTTATTCCATTATCAGTTCTATCTATATCTAAGAATTTCCAAAACTTAGAAGTAAAATTAACGGTTTTCACTGCGTCTTGTTTAAAAGTATATTCTGTCAATTTTTTAGATCAAGTTTTAAACCTTGATCTGTTTTGTATATTTGGTATTGGTACATAGGGAAAAGCTTGTTAGATTGGCATTTGAATAATACAAATTCAGGCAATATTTTATTTTTCGTATCTCCTGCTTTGAAAAATCAACTACGGTGCAATTATAGCTTCAGCAAAGTCAATGAACAATTTTTCTCTAAAGTAAAGTTATTTAAACGTCAAAGAAAAGTCTGTTGGATAGCATTAACCTAGATAATATGAAGGGTATTGCGTAATTACATTTCTTTTATTGTACTTTTTGCTGCAGATGCATGTGAAAATCCTACCCATCGTACTTCCAATACCTCACCAGAACAAACATTTTTTGCTGCTTGCTTAAATCCAGGTCTTCTCTACGCAAGATGCTGCAGCGTGAATACTCCTAAGGTTGTTTATCGCCTTGTTAGCGAGTGCAGCAATCAAGTTATCAATTCTTTCACTGCTAGTGATTTTGCTACGTTTTGTGAAAATTAAATTTACTTGATGTACCAATTTGAGTGATTGTAGACTTGTGATGTAACGATAACATTGGAACACGTAACGCAATAAGTCGATCAGTTTGTAATGGCTATTGAATCCAAAAAGCTTATTGTGACCAAAACGGTTCTAGCCTCAAACTTCTTGGTTCATATTTGGATCAAACCAAGCAATTGAAAATTGCTATAGCAGCTTTCCCGCTTTGCGTTCGATCGAGTAACAAAGAGAAGTTTTTTATAGCTTTACTGTATTATTAGGATTTTCACAATTAGCGCAAAATTATGAAATAGTACTTTTGATAACTTTTTATTCTACTTGACTCTACTGCTATACTGTAGAGGTAACACGTCGTCGTGTTCCCCACTTCAGCTTAATATTGACGATGTTATTGGCAACACTAAAATCAATTAATGTTTGTGCCATGGTAACGCATCGCTGGTTACTTACTAGTCACAATGAAATGCTAACGGTAACTGACCGTAAATAACAGTAGGGCTGCCTAGTTTCTACTAACTTATCGTTGTTAACACCAAAGCGAACTGTAAGGACATGACGACGCGTTAGAAGTAAATTATTTTTGGAACATTTATAGGTCAAGAGGGATAAAGTCAACGCTAATTTGCAAGTATTGCACTAATTTTAGAAACCTCATTGATTTTTCTGCTGTTTTCGTTATACTGTAATAATTACAATCATTAGCAAATTAGCTTTCATACAGTATCAATGTTTTTAAGCGATTGAGTAAAAGTGCATTTGAAGTAGACACGAACCAAAGAGACGCCTGAAACAACACATGCGTAAGTTGCAAATGCAACCTTGACGTTGTCGAAAACTGAGGTTTAACTTACAAATTATGAGTCTAAGCAGGGCTTGAGAGTCAGGCAAAAAATGGCATCAACCGCCTTTAACTCACGAATTGGCTCCAAATGTTTTTCAAAAGATCATAATGTTTATTTCTGCGTTTGAGTGTACGGTACTTTTTACACCTCGTTAACAAATGGCTCTAATAATTCAGACTTCAATATTTTCTAGTCAGCACAAATCTAATTTCGACGTCTTCTCACTTCATGATTTAGACTCAACATATTTCCAGCCCGGAGTATAGGGAATATAAAACAATTTTAATTCAATTGAAACGAAAAGAAACCGAAAGACTTGCTCTCCACAAAGCAAAGCGCCGTAGTAGTGAAATTCGCTCGCTTTTCATGAACATCTTTTTGTGCTCACAAGCACCTTTTCTTTTGCTTGTAATACATTGGGTTTGTTGCTTTTTCAAGGCAAAGTCCAATTTATAGAAAGGTTATACATTAAGAACTGCAGCCATCTTCATCTGTGAGTTCAATGCGAAAAAGCGAGATTCTTAAACGTTCTAGGTTTCGCGACATAGTCAGTTGAGGCTTGATAAATGGGACGTCACTATTTTTGTACGTTAGCATTACTGTACTTCAAAAGTGGTATGGCGATGGAAAGTACCAAAAGTTTGCAGACCGAAGCTATGTTTTAGTTTAATTATCTTTTTAATGTAACTTCGTGGTGCCAACTTGGAAAGATAATGACTTCATTATCCATTATCAGATATCGAAAAGCTTTATTGTGGAAGTTAACAGGTTTTAAAAGTTCGTTTTTGTTTTTTTTGCTCTAACTTTAGATAATGATTTTTTGATAACTATTAGCTTCGCTGGACCGTACCCTTCCCGCTTCCAACCTTAATGCATTCACTAAAAATATCTACGAAAAAATTATGCATATCTACTAAATTAGCTGTTTTGAAACGCTGAGATGGTAAAATATTTCATGAAGAAGAATAACCGCCATATTAAAAATTACTCCAAAATCAAAATGGCGGTTCAATTTAAAAATAGCGCAATTTTTGGCAAAAATTGTTGAATTGTCTTGGAAATTACAATTCACAAAAATTTGCAAAAATTATACATTTCCTCTTTTGCTCTAACCTGTCTGGATAGAAAATACCTTATATAGGGATTTTTCGAATTCTACTTCCAATAAAAATATGTTGCTGCCAAAAAATAGTAATTGCTTTAGGCAGTTCTCCACGTCGTGGTTAGCTAAGTGACACATCAAACTTTGGATCATTACCAAATTAGCCAAAGAGATGAAAAAATGACTTCGGCGTTGGAATCAATTTGGTCTTTTTTATTGTTTTCCTCCATTTTGCTTTCAATTTTTTTAAGCTTTATCAAGTTAAACAATCATAAATCTATTAAAAAGCTATAAATGAAATATTGTTATAAATTTACTGTTACAGTATGGAAACGTAGATCACATTTTTGGTTTCCACTAAAAAATAACACATCGAAAGATTTGTCCTTTTTTTCTGACAACAATTAAAAAAATATTTTTAATTTAAAATGGAGAAAGCCACAGTCAGAAAGAAAACCCATTAAAAAAATGGCTGCTTTGGTAAACGATTTTAAGGAAATAAGTTATGATGTTGGCATCAAACTAATGAACCGGATATACGTAAATGAGATCAATATTTTGCGTCTGTTTTAATGATCGTTAGCACTGTACAGTATATAGTACTTTAGTTTGTTGTCTGTGGCCTTGATGCATCGTATTGACTTTAATCGCGTGTGTGCTTTCTTTCCTAAAACCTGCCGACACAAAAGCTTAGGTAAGAACCGTCAAATTGGTATTCCATAGATTGAAGGTTCGAATCCTGTCGGAGGAAAACTTTTGCACAGTGTTTTTGTTGGTATTCCATAGAGACAGCACGCTCTGACCCACAAACGTCAAAAACATCACAAATAAATCATTATTGCACGCAATTTCCAACAAAGCGACCAAAAAGCAGGAACATAGTTTTCCAAGGAAATGAAATTTATTGATGTCAAATTTTTGCGATTTGTCAGGTTCTGTATTTTCCATGTGATGCAAAATCTATTTGAATCAGACTTTGACCATTTAAAGAACTACATAGTTTTGAGGAAAAAGTTTTTCTTTTTTTTAGATCAGCGGTCAGAAAACTACGGCCTGCGGGGCGAATCCGACCAGCGAAGTGATTTCATAGGAAATATCATTTCACAAGTTGCGGAAATAAAATCTAAACTACAACTGTTACGCAAAAAGGTTATCAAATTTTTTTATAAAAGATTGGCGTTGTTGTTGAACCCTGTATTACCAACCAATATTGTACTCTTTAAGTGACCACAAAAAAAGGATAGATTCTGAGTGACGGGTGTTTAATGAAAAAACGGGAAGATCAGTATTTTTTGAGGAAGCCAATAATGGCATAGCTAGTTGCCTGATATCCTAAAAAAGTGATGCTGTTTTGAAAGAGTTTAATCTTTGTGGGCACAATGGCATCAAGCATTTGCTAAAATATTCAAATTGTCTAACGTGGTGTATTAGCTGTTTCTTAGGCTTTGTTTTCTGTTTTGTATTATAGAAATTTCCTTGTTGAAATGGTTCGTTCTTAGTTAATTGTTGACTTATTGCTTGTTGAATTTTTACATTTTTTCGATAGGGCAAGATTACAAGTTTAAAAAAGCATTCAGGTCAATTTTTTTGCACAATTTTCTCTCAAAGACAAAATTGACTAATCTGAAAATTAATTTCACCAAATTAGAGTTTTCTACGACCGTCCGCTTCTGAGATATAACAGATGAGATTTCCCCTTGGAAAGGCTTTTTCTCCTTAGAAAATTTTTCTAAGGTTGCCAATTAGAAACACAATTTTTGAATAGTTACTCCATGTTCATGATTTTCAGTAAATGTAGGCCAGCTTTCTAAAAGTTAATCTTCCTCTGTTGCAATACTGGAGAAATGGTACCACTGAAGTAAAAGGAAAATTAGCAATTTCGAATTAAAATATCTTGAAAACGGTAATGCAAATTTTAAATTTGGTGTAAATGCATTTAGGGCTTATCCCATCATTTTGGTCAACAGTGCAAAACTTGACTTGAATGCCCTTTTAATGTTTGCCACCTACCACAGGTAGCTTTTGAAGTTGTGTTTTCAAACCATTCGGCCATTACTGATTGTGCCAAAAGGTGTAAAGCAGAGATGAAACCCGTCAGGATCTCCTCGACCCGACCGGTATATTTCAAAATTTACGCCGGTTGATCGGCCGGTTGACTGGTTTCTGACCAGCCCGGTCAACCGGTTTTTTTACAGAAGGTTTTTGTTCACTGTTCAATGCATCTGATCAAAAATTTTCCAAGGGGGAGAGGGGGGATGGGTGGGTGTTAAAATTTGTAACTCTGGACGGGGGTTTCAAAAAAAACACAAAATAATTTTTGCGTTTTTTGCAAAAATAACTCAATTTTAAGACCTTTCTAGGTTAAATTTTAGTTTGAAAGACCTGGTTTGAGCAGCGAAAAACGTGCACAAAATAAGCATAAAAAGAACTGGAGGGCACAAGCTAAATTATTAGACGTTCTTTCTAATGATATTATGCGCAAGGCGCAGAAAAGAAGTTACAACTTTTTAGCTATTGGTGACAGATTATTTGCAACTTGCCGAGCAGCAAACACTAAACTCTTATGACATTGGCTAGAAAATATTCGAAATATAATGTGCCCCAGCAGTTTGTAGAAATGCTGCTACTTCAGAACAAGCCATGGCTAGTTAGTAGGGTGTTGCAGTTGCCCCGACCTCTTCGGATTTTTTTCTATCTTCTTCAAATTTGGAGGTTGGCTAAGTAAATCAAGATTACAAAGTTTGAGAAAAAATATTGAAATTTAGGGGTCGCACAGAGACCTTTTTTACCCAGGATTTGGTATTTGTTTTATTTTGTGCCGCTCAGAGGTGGTCAGTAACGAAGTAGTTCTACTTAAGTAGACTACTTAAGTAGTATTTTCGGTAACGAGCGACTTACTTAAGTATTTTTCATTTCTGATACTTCTACTTTTACTTCAAGTAAAATCCTCTCGAAGTAACGCTACTTGAGTAGTAATGACTTTTATGTAAAGTAGAAGTAAACACCTAGCCATTATTCCACCTCACAACGTGTACAATAACGAAGTAAACATTATTCCACCTCACAACGTGTACAATAAGTACGTATCGAATTTGTTTTACTGTACAGTACTACGAAACTTATTGAATAGTTACGCCGATTCATTTACAGGTCATCTAGGGTAGTGTGTTTTTGCGTTGCATCAAATACCAGGTGTTGACTCAGTCTCATTAAAAAAAAAAAACATACCGAACCCTGATTAGCATGGTACAGTAGACAAACTAGACATGCGCATTACTCCTGGTTCATACGAAAAAGATTAGCGGTTAACGGCGTTGCGTTTGCTGCGGCCCGTCTGGGGTTCAATTCCCTTGCCGGTTAACGAACAGTGTTGCTAACGACTCGCCATCGCTGCAACATTTCTTCTCAAGCTGTGTTGTCCAGGCGCGGAGATGAGCCCAGAGTCCCTACTAAATCGTATTCGTAACACGCTTCGGTGTAATTTCAAGAGAATAATAAAACTTTGATTTTTTGATATGCTACCGTAAGTATGGCTTTGCTTGAACACTGATCGTAAGCGTCACAACAGCAAACCTTCGAAGAATAAACAAACACGTGAAATTCGAAATTACTTTCTACTTTCATTACTTAAATAGAATTAATTTTGACTACTTTCCTACTTTTACTTAAGTGGAAATGCTTCGCCATACTTCTACTTTTACTTGAAAGGCATTTTTGAGTAAGTAACAATACTTCTACTTAAGTAGATTTTTCGACTACTTTGTCCACCTCTGGTGCCGCTAGATGGTGCTATGTGAAATCTTTCTTACTAATGAGTCATTAAAAAGATAACTTTTGGTGTTATACATTCAAAAAAACTTCAGCAGAACTTCTAAAACTGTTTTCATTTACGTTTTTTGTTAGTTTTTTTCAGAATTAATGGTGGTCAAAATTGATCACGTTTCCGTGCAAGGAAACTACAACAGAAACTCTATTTGAGTTAGACCTGCAGTATCTATTTTGGATGACTGTGTAAAACAGAGTGAAACATAGCCTACTAAGTTACTTTCTTAAAGAATGACGGTGCAGACCATGCTTTAGGCCTAGTTATTGAAATCTATCAAACATCTTTTCCAACCTAGATATAGTTACAGCAGCAGCTTACTAAAACCGTATTTGTTATGTTTTGCTGTGTAACATACGGAGTTTAGTGCAATCTGCTTGATATAAGCTTTATAAAATATGAGCATTAGTAAATCTACTAGCAATATACTGTTACTAGATCTGTAGATTGTCGCAGTTGGCTGCCAGGAACTATTTCCAAATCTGATGACAATACTATCAAAAACACATGCTTTTCCACCACGAAGCTGGAATTCCTACAGTTCGTCAATTAAAAATAATTGAGGAAGTAAAGAAGTTGGTAGTTGAAATGAAAAATTTGTACAAATGCAACTTTAACAGAAGAAACAGTAGAAAAGCAAACCAAATTATCGAAAACTTTAAGGAAAATTTTCTCTCTCTTCATTTTCTCTTTACCGTGAGGGTTGCGGGGGCAGCACCTCGAGATTAAGCTACCACACTTCACAGTCTTCCATCACACTCATCATTTCGCTCAGGTGAAGTCCCAAGCAATTTCATTCAAGATCCTCAATGTTACATTGATTCATCTACAGTAGTTCTAGGTCGTCCTACTATTTTTTTTCCATATGCTTTGGCAAGTAAAGCTTGTTTGGAAGTTTTTCCAGAGGCATTCTGCTTACGTGGCCAAACTATCTAAGCTGAGATCTTTTAATTTGAAGAAATAACGGTTCTAGAGATTTTCGAATCGTAGGAGATGTGCACCTTGTCAATAATGTAACTACTTTGATTTTTTGGAGAAACCTCATTTTGCACGCTTGCACTTGCGATCGCACCCTTTTAATCATTACCGAAGTTTCATGACCGCACAGAGATAGAGTGGGTGAGAACGGACAAAGACTGTTTCGAAAATTGAGAGCTTCGCTTTTTCTCGACAATTCTGGTCTCACAACTACTGAATAGTGTAAAGCTCTCATTATTGCAATTGCCTTGCCAATAGGGATATCCAGTTCTTCGTTTTGCCTTCCGTCACTCGTGAATGCAACCCCAAGATACTTCAACTTGTATACGTGTCTTTGTGTTGCTCCATTCAGTTGCAACAATCACTAGTTCGTGTTTCTTGAAACATGAAGTACATATGTTTTGACCGTGCTTATATGTATTCCTGCAGTGCCATAAGCAGCTGCAAACCTATGTAACGTGCACTGAAGGCCAGATTCCGTAGAAGCAGAATCAAATCATTAGCACATAGCAGGCAACTAATTTTTCAATTTTCTATCGGGGCAAACTTATCATCTTGGTTGCATTTGTCGATCCAATTCATGTAAACAATGAAGAAGAGAAGAAACAAAACGCACTCTTGCCGGAGTTCAACGCCTATATTTAAAGCTTTGATTGCCGGCCATTTACTCAACCACGAAACTCCAGTCGGCACCACGTAATGCCTTAATGGCATGTAACAACTGACCATCAGCGCCATTCTCCTGCACAACTCTCCAAAGACAGAAAGGCAGTCATATTATACTTTTTTGAGATCGACAACGCATGCAAAAAGATCTTTGCCATATTTCCAAGATTTCTCAAGCATTGAAAAAAAATTGTACACAACAATGAAATCTTGGTCATCAAACCAACGCCTTTACATGATTGAAAAATGATAAAAAAACATTTTTGCATAGCATGATGTCTGATTAAAAAACCAGTATCTAGAATTTGGGAAAAACTTTGGCTGTCAAAGAAAAGAAACAAACATTATAACACCTTATTAATAAGTTGCGTTTTGTTAACACAGCTGTCTAGAATAAAAATAAATAAAGACTGACATTTGGTAAATAACAATAATGAGCACTTTTCCGTTAAAAATCAGAGCCAGATGTGAAATTAATTATTAAATTAGAAAAATATGTAATAATTCGGTATTAATTATGCTTGTGGCAGTAGGTCTATAATGCAACTTTTGATAACTTTGATTTAAAAAGTTCTGTTGTTGGCTATATACTAAACTGCAACTCCAGAACAGTGTATGATCAAAAGTGATCCTAGGTTAGACTTATAGTCAAAAAACATTCAAAATGAAAACAGCGCTTTTTTTTGGAATTGCCAAAATTTTGTTGTCACTGTGCGACCCCTAAACATTGACAAATTTTTACAAAACTTGATCAAAAGGGTTTTTGTGCGACGCCTTTAACTTGAGCCAAAGTAGAAGTTGCCACGATAAAATTTTGAAATTTATGGGGCGGCTGCAACACCCTACTAGCAATGGTGGCCTTAGCAAAGAGGTAAATGTGCAAATTAAATGGGGGACCCTTTTCTTTACACACTACTTTACCATGATTTATCTGCACTTGCAATTTAGCGCAACAATGCATTTCATAAATAACAAGACCAGAAGACCAATGCTATTGCAGCCCTAATTAAATCAAATGTTTGTTTGTAAGTTCCTCTCATCTAGATTATCAACTCAATTAATTGCAGTAAATTAACGTAAACTTTCAGCAATTGCTTTCAGTATGCTAGTGTTATTACAGGATATGTCTGAGTACTTAGCAATAATGTTTGAATGCTTTATACTGCTTAGCATATGATATACTGCATACGTTAGTCAAAAACCTATTACTGCCAGTTGCTGAAAGCAGTTGAAAAAAAAACAAGTGGAAAAACAACTACCTGAGTCATAGGCGTAGCTAGGATTTTTGATTGGGGGGGGGGAACCAAACCACAAATCACATGCAACAACGTCATCAGAAACTTCAAAAGAGGAATTTTTGGTGGGGCAAAGATATTGTAGAATGGAAGACCAGAAGTCGTGGCCTGGTGTTGGCATGTAACTAGGAACTCGTTCAAGGAGAGAGCTGAAACCAATAGCCTAGTTAAAATGCGAAAATGTGTAAATTGGGAGACGTGTTTAAGTAAAGAGGTGTACTGTAATTCAAACTTATCACAGACGGGGGTCTTGGGGCGAAGCCCCCAGCCGCTGGACGATTTCTCGTTATTTTTTGGAAAAAAAAGTAGTTTTAATACCATTGGATCACATTTTGCACATTTTCAGAGCCTTTTGAAAGTACTAGATTTTTAACATTTGAAAGTCAATTGAAAATATTAGGTTTTTCAGTCCTCCTTTTGCTTGCAATTTAAGTCCAAAACACGTTTAAAATCTTGCATTTTGTTGTTAAATTTTATTATTGATTTCGCCCAGGTAGGGGGAAGTAAAGTACAATCCCTCCAGCAATATTTTATCAGTAAATAACAATTCAGTCGATTATTTTCTTTTTAGATTATTGTTTTGTCTTCAAAACAATCAGTTATAGGAGTACATATACGGTCAGGGGCCCAGGCTCTCTCAATTCAAAAATTTGTTTAATGAGCATTCCCCTTACTGTAGCTAATTTTTTTCAAAAGTATTTTGTGGCATAAAAACTGGCGAGGTGGAGGTGAAATGTAATTGAAAAATGTACCATAGATAGTTATGCCTACAAACCATGTTATTTCCCGAATCGGATTTACATTGAGCTGGGCCCCTGGCACCTTGAGATTTTTGCAATATTTTTGTGCCAAATACAGGTGAAGACCAAAAAAAGTCTTATCTGAGCGCGGGGCCCCTGGCGCTGTACCATGTGTTAAATCCGTCCATGGTTATTGCATTACATTCATCAAAAGGTTAGATGACAACCTCAGTTAGCAATTTGTAGGATAGAAACGCTTAATTTCACTCGGGTTATACATTTAAATTGGTTGGCATCATTAAATTGAAGGTGCCCTGGCCCCCTGAAGCAGTACTATTGTTGGGGGCCCATTTAAATTAGAGGGATATATAAATATTCTTGTAGGGGGCCCATTTAAATTGGTTGGCAAAATTTAAATTAAGGGGCCCTGGCCCCCTGGATCAATATTGTTGTTGGGGGCCCATTTAAATTGGTTGGTAAAAATTAAATTGAGAGGGCCCGGGCCCCCTGGCTCAATGCAATTGTTAATTACTGCTGTACGAGTGTACTCTTGTATGCGAAGATGCTAAAAGAAATTGAAGCTGAAGAAACAACAGTCTTTTTGTGACATTTTTATCATGGGTAGCATTTTAATTGGGGGGGGGGGCCCTGGGCCCCCCTGGTTACGCATATGACCTGAGTAGCCTAACAGTAGCAAGCAAAAAAAAAAGAGTAGTAAGTCGACTTACCAGTGAATTTTTATTATCTGTTTACTAAATCTGTTTTAAAAGTTAAAAGTAATATTGTCTTGGAAAGGGGGATATGTGTAATAACGTATGAAACAAATGTATCTTGAGGGAGGGGGTATATATGTAATGACTCTTAAAAAAATTGTATAAACTTTTTATCATAATTTCTATAGTTTTTCACAATCAAATTTTTTCTGCGTGCGATAGGTCAAATGGGGGGGGCCAGAAGTGGGGGGGCCCTGCGCATTTGCACTCTTTGCACATTCTTAAGGCCACTACTGCCTACTAGTTAGATATTAAAAAATAAGAGCTATGTATTTCTGGCCCAGTGTAGAGTGTGTTAAATTTAGGTTGAAAAAAGCTTTTCAAAGCGGCAAGATTCTAGCATGTACTAAAAGATCTGAAATCTGCGCCACTTCTACTCTCAAGTCGATTAAAATGATGTTAAAATGCCAGGTAGCGTAAGCCTCTTCCACATGCATGCTTTATTATAATTTGATTACGCGATTGTAACGTATTTTTTTTCACTTTTTTACTTTGTGCCGTGGCCCAAAGAGGGGGCATGCAAAATTCCCCCCCTAAATACGCCCCTGGATGTGCACGTCTTAACGGTCGCACCATATCAGTCACAGCTAGAAACCATTCAACAAGTGTTTTCAAAAGACGTGGATTGTTAATACTGTTTTTTTATAAGTTTTATTCATAATAAAATATATATGTATATTTTGGTTGGTGCTTAGCTGTCTTTTACATGCAAGAAAAGAGAATTTGACCGGTGTTTCAACCAGCTTGACCGGCCGATCGAAGAATCTCGACCCAACGGGAAACCCGACCGGCTGGTCGACTCGACCGGTTTCCATCTCTGGTGTAAAGTGTTTTTACAAGAACACGATGTTCTGTAGTGCATCACAGCTGGAGTTACTCAGCTATTCTAGCAACCTATACTGATTTCCATTACAATTTTGCTATACCACTGCTGACTTTGCTATTTATAGCTCTCAATTTGAATCAATGGAAATTCTAAAGATTATATATCTGTTCTTAATTCGTACCCGGTTTGCAGCCGCTAATCTTGCAGTAATCCGTCCCTCTGCGAAAAAAAATTTGGTGACCCATGTTTTAGATCAGGGGTCGGCAACCTTTTGATGCTGCCGGGCCAAAATCAAGCTCAATAATTGGCTGCGGGCCATAAACAAGGTTCCACTAAATCTGGACGAAAAAATGCACAAAACTGTTTTCTAGCTATTAACTAAAAACAAAACAGAAATTCAGTTATTATTAAAGCAAACTGCTCTGTGACAAACAAATACGACATTGAAAACGGTGGCGTCGCTAAGAATGGTGACACCCGGGGCGGAGTTTCGTGGTGTCACGCTTCATCAGGGGCGTATTTAGGGGGGCCATTGGGCCATGCCCCCCCCCTTTGGGTCGCCAGGATTGCAAAATTGCATAGAAAAGTGAGCCAAATTGAGGCATGGCCCCCTCTTTGCAAGTTGGGCATCAGGCATTGGGATTGAAATCACCTGATTTTGGGCGAAAAATGGGACGAAATTTGAGTGAAGACCTTTTTTTTTTCTTTTTCTTTGCTTTGCACCTGATTTTGGGCGAAAAATGGGACGAAATTTGAGTGTGACAATTTCAAAATCTGATCTATGTTCCTCTCAAATTTTCTGAAGTTTCTGGCCCTCCCCCCCCTTTTCAAAATCCTGCGTACACTGCTGCCCTTCATAATATATAGTAGGCGGCAAAAGGTTATATTTGAAAGATAGCGGTACTACTTCAATGCTGTAGATAGCGGTTGTTATTTGGCTAGCTCAATACCATCTCATTTTAAGATTCCAAAACTCGGAAGTATGAGCAGCACACGTCTTGTATCAGCTGCATAACCAGAAATCTGCAGTGGGGAGAGGGCTGTGTTTGGGGGTCTGAGGGCAGAGCCCCAAGCACTCAAAAAAATTTTTTTCTTTCAAAATTAACTTACTCTTAGACTTATTTCGATAAAAATTAATGCTCTTTAAACTGGCATCAGGGAGAACTCTGGCTGCATAGAAATTAGCAGTGCAAAAACATGATTAGATTCGGGCTGTTAGCCAACAATCTGCAATGAGGTGGCTATTTCGGGGTACTGGGGGCAGAGGCTTCTGCCCTAAAAAATTTTGTATTTTTTTTTTGCAAAAATAGCTTAATTTTAGCCCTATTTTAATAAAAATTAATGCTTATTAGCATTATATTAGCAGGGTAAAAGCATGATTAAACAGGTTGCAAAAATTGGCAATGGCTATCCGGAAGGTAGCTAATGGTAAAGTTTCAGTTCTCTTATTTACAAGGTGGTACCGAAACCACAAAATCTTATTGTTCAATCAAGCTCACAAGGAGTAAACCATTTTGTTTATACTTAATAGAGAGAACAATTGGTGGGAGGAAAAGCGAATGAAGCGATACTTGAGGCGAAGTGATTGCTAAGTAACTAATACTTAATAGCCACTCCCTCCCCACCCCCCTTTTCCTGAGCTTTTTTATAAAACCTATATTCAGCGTGTTTCAACAAGCGATCAAATTTGATTGCTTTGTGTTAGCGATTTTTTAAAGTTTTACTGATTTGCAATTTATCTTTTTGACAAATTAGCACCCCATTCTAAATAAGCGTTTCAAAAGTTGCTTTTAATTTTTTTTAGTTTATTCCAGTGTGCTAAACATTTCCAATGATGTAAAACATATTCTTGTTTTCTTTTTTGTTCGATTGTTATCATAAAATGGTGTCACTCCAAAATGGTGACACCCGGGGCGAGCCAACCCCCCCATTAGCGACGCCACTGATTAGAAAGCACGTAATTGCAATTCCTGCAAAAACACTCGCTCTCCGTATTTTCATAGGTCAAGATGCGAACTGCTAAGTGCTTGATGGGCGACTAAAATCATCTTTGTTTTTCCGGCGGTCTTTAACAGAATAAAACACGGAAAATGCTTACAGTCAAATCTATTGCCTCATGCAAATTCTTTAGAAGCGTGGTTTTGGCTCAATTAAATAGTGATCGCTAAATGTCTGTTTGCTACGCTAATTGTCATGATTATGTAAAGAGGTCGCGGGCCGGATAAATACACAACTTCGAAAAGAGGCGGCGGGCCGGATAAAATGGGTCGGCGGGCCGGATTTGGCCTGCGGGCCGCAGGTTACCGACCCCTGTTTTAGATTATGTAATCCATATTTCTATAGTCCTGACTAGGCTGGTCGAGCGATAATGCGTTCGTCTCTGGAGCGGTAGGTCTGAGGTTCAAATCTCGGGCTGGCCAAATCGAACGTAGAGTTGCCAACGGCTCGCCACCGCTGCAACGCTTCTTCGAGTGAAGCTGTGTTACCCGGGCGCAATGATGCGGAGATGGGCCCCGCAAACTCGTTACACGCTTCGGCGTAATACAGCGAATATAATGAAAGATTTGATTTTTGATTTGTAATAGTAATTGTAATTACATTTTTATTCACCAAGTTGCCTTGGCCAGGAGACAGCGAAGGGACCTTTCGGTCTTCGAGTCAAGCTGCCGCCTGCCCACCTGTCTACCACACACGGCGGAGGCTTCACACTCTTCCTTTAATTGCTGAACGTCAAGCAGAAAAGCTGTGAATACCAATTTTTATAGTGTTTGGTTTGACCCGACCGGGAATCAAACCCGAGTCTGCCGTTTCAGTAGCAGACGCTCTATCCACTCGACCACTGATCGGTTAAAATTTAATTGAAGGTATTCCCCAGCTGGACAAGACTCTTGGCCGAACTGAACAAACCTTTCTATAGAAAAATTTATCAGTTGTATTCAATATGCTTCACCAGTTCAGAGTATTTATTTTCCATCACCGCGCATTGCACAAAGTGCAGACTTGCAGAGTCTTACCACTGCTAATGCTAGTGCCCTTTGCTTGTCTTTTGCTGTGGCGTGGCACATTTCCATACTTTTCTGTAGCTCGTTTGCGCTGCTTTGCGGTTCATGAGTTTTGATGTCTTGAGAAGTACAGTTTTGTGGCAGAACAAACTGCGTTAATGAGCTTTTTGCATTACTATTATCCCGATTTGGATCGAATCACGGTTTATGCAGATTCGTATGCCACGTTTTTTTTAGGTAGTGACTATTTCACCGAAAATTTTCAACTTAGAGAGAATAAAACGAGAATGAGAAATATTCATCCGCGCTTTTTTCATTTGCTTTTTTAAGGGTTAAGATTAGGGTTTAGGTTAGGGTTTGGGTTAGGGTTCGATTTGGGAATAGTTTTAGAGTAAGCATTTGAGTTTGTGTTATTTTTGAGTCAGAATTAATAAAAAAGTAGATCAAAATTTCCGGTGAAATAAAGCCTTCCTTTTTTTTAATGTCAGATTGATATTTCTTGATAGCTCTTTGTTTCTACCTTGCGGTTATATTTCATATATTTCTCTAAAATCTTTCCCATAGCAAAGTAACTTGAATAGGCTACAGTTAGTAGTAGCCGTACCTATATAAAAAGAAAAAACATTTTCCTAATCGACTACTATTAACTAAAAACTTCAATGTAAAGCCTTTACCGTGTGTGGTAGATAGGTAGGCAGGTGGCAGCTTGACTCGAAGACTTAAAAATCCCGTCGCTGTCTTCTGCCCGAGGCAATTTGGTGGATAAAAATGTAATTGGTGAAGATACAACAAAGTTGTAGCATTAGGATGAAACTGGTAATTTTTTTTGTCTGCTTTTTTGTTATGCTTGTGTGATTTTTGATGTTTGTTCGATTGATTTCGAATTATTCCTTTTAAATGGTGTTCTCTTTTCAATTATTGTTTTAAAAAATGTAATTGTAATTACAACAACAATTAAGCGGCTTTTACCGAACACGCGTATTTACGAATAAGCGTAAAACACAATACGCGTTCGCGTATAAAATTTTTAATGTGCTAGCTTGTTTTATACTATTACCATTTACTGAACACGTTTATTTCAACATGCGTATTTCAGCGTGCGTAATTTTACGATAGACATATTTTAACATACGTCCTGGGTATGAGTATTTTTCAGGTATCTAAAAAAATTGTACTTTGCAGTGCAACGTCACATGGTTGCTTGTTGTAGTGGTTATGCTACTTGACTTTGAAACTTTTAATCTGGGTTTGGTTCTCACCAAAATACAAATTTAAATTTTTACACAAAAGTAGTAAACTTTTTTAGAATTACTTTTTACAATGGACCTTTTGTTTGGAATTTTTTACAAATTAAATTTCTAAAAGTAGGCTCAACTACCTTGATTAAGTGACGTTTTTATTTTGGTCTTTCGCTCCTTATCAAATCAATTCTTTTATTATACTCGCTGTATTACGCTGAAGCGTGTAAAGAGTTGGCGGAACCATCTCCGCATCATTGCACCCGGGCAACACAGCTTCTTTGGAATTATCCCTGCGGTGGCGAGCCGTTAGCAACGCTGTGTCGATTTGATAGACCCAAAATTTCAACGTCAGACTTCTTCAGAGACGAACACTTTACCACTTTACCAGCCTGGACGGTCGCTTCTCGTCCTGCTAAGTATTGTTTTTTTTTAACTTTTGCTGAATTTGTGATGTATTTATTTATGCTCCGTAATAAAAGGTTAGTTGAACTATCACCGTATTTTAGCGCGCAAATCAAACTTTAGGATACGGAAGCAACTCAGCCCATTTGGTCAATCGTTTGATTTTTTTCATAAGTAACCCGGTAACTACACAAGATCGTGAAAGATGGCCGAGTAGGCTGCAAAAACCAGCTTACTGATGCGTGCGGGGAAAATCAGTGGGCTCCAGGAATAGGATACACACTGGGTTGTTCAAAAATAAATTCGATAAGTGTGCTTTGCAATAAATTGTAACTCAGTCAAAGTATTTTGACCGAGATGGAAGTATAGACCTTGTATTTGGACTGTTAGTTCGGAATGCTAATGAACACGAACAGAATGCTTTATTATTTGGCATGCGAATTAAACAACTTTTTGAGATAAGGTAGTTGCTTTTACCTGAAAATTTGCAAACGATGTATTTCCGAGTTTTCGTTGTCTAGCGAACCACAAATAAATCTACCACAAGTCATAGCAAAATGCAGTCATTGCTTTTGTAAATACCCTTTGCTGTAGCAAACATTAAAAATATGCAATTGTGCAAGGAGTTGGATGTGCTTTGCATGAACGTTAGGTTAAATTAAGCTGATTTAAAGTTGCTTTTGTTCTGGCTTGTGTCTTTAAGATAGAATATCGTTGAGACCAACAGCTTTTTTTAAAATTAGTTAAAGAACTTTTGAAAACAAAAGAATGTTTTTTAAAACAATGTATGAAATTAGGATGAACCAACTTCAGGGAGAATTAATCAAGAAAAGTACAAACAAATATACCATCTCTCGTTTCAGGTTTTGTCAGAGCAAGTTCAATGCCTAGGCCATAAAAAGTTAGGCCAACGGCCTAAGTGTGAGCCTAGCATAACCTCAAAAAATAAACGCTAAAACCAGTAGCGTAGCCAGGGGGAGGCTCGAACCCCCCATTGGCCTGAAAAGTACGCAAAATACCACGTTTTCAGTGCTTTCGCTCCGATTTTTGCTCCAAAAATTAAAATACCTTCCCACCCTGGGATTGGCAATCAGAAGTTGTGAAGGATTTGCTGTGATTTGAACCAGAAAACTGGAGTTGTTTTTTTGGACACCACCTAAAGTTGGTCAAAAAAACTGACTGAATTTGGGTGAAGACTTTTTTTTCTTTGGAGATCACCTCATTTTGGACAAAAAAAAACAACTCAGTCTCATCAAAGATCGTTTAAAATCTGAAACAAGGTCGTTTGATGTTTTTTCTAGTATCCAAAACAGCCCCCCCCCAATGCAAATTTCTGGCTACGCGCCTGGCTAAAACTGAAAGCAACAATACACCTAGGCATTACTGTAGAGAGGTTCAGATCGTGAATTTGATTAAAATTCATGCTAGGCTTTTATAACATGTAACAATACGCTACGACTTTGAAGGTCCCGTTAAGCTCAAGTGATCAACGAAGTTATTAACCTTATCTTGGGCGGGCTATTTTTGCACCCTATTTTGGGCGGGGGTGGGCAAATTTGCCCCCCTACCTAAAACCTTACTGGAAGGTCGTAGAAAGCTAAAACTTTGCAGGTTGGGACTACTCGTTGAAAATTTTTCAAAAATATATAATTTGACTTAATGACGTCATCAGAAGGTTAATGACGTCATGAAAAGTAGGATTTTTAGCGTAGTTTAGGCATACAAGTATAATAAATGCTGCTTTAAACTTATGCTTTTTAATTTTATTCCTCTTAGTTTAACACTTCCAAGGGCGCAGGAAATGATGACGTAATACAATTTATGACGTCATAATCTGGGTATTTTATGCAATATTTTTACAAGCAAAATGACACTTTCAGTAACACCTGTGTACTTTTTTGCAAAGACTGAAAGGCGCTATAAATCGAATTTTTTGTACAGGAAAAGTGTATTTCAACTATTTTTGAAATTTCATAAAGTCGCACCAATGACAATATTACGACGGAGATGACGTCATTGCGATTGTTTTTACAGCTGAAATTTTTATTGGCTTGTTTTTTTAGTGTGTTTGAGAGTATATGTATATATTTTTGAGTTACCAGCTTGCTATTCTTTTGTAGGAAGTGATGATGTCAAATCTTGCTACATTATCTATGCTGAGGTCTCTTTACGAAAATTTTAAGCGTCCCATATCACCCGACTTTCCCCTACTGTATATCTTTTCTTTTGCATTGTATGCTGACTAGAACCTATTCGTAATTGAAACTTCAAAACTTTTTTTCAAGTTTTATTCTGAAAAATAAAGAATGAAAAGATAAGAAAAACAAGAAAGAAGTAAAACGTAATACACAGTTTGCGCTGCCGGCTATAAAATTGTTCATAAAATTATTTTGAATTGTCAAATGTCCATAGGTTTAGAGCAGTCAATTTGTACACCCAAATCAATTTTTTCTCTTTCGAGAGGACAATTCCTTCTGTTTACTCTGAACACTGATGGCACAGTTGGTGGCAATGCTTCAGGCAAACGTTCTGGTTGCATTTGTAGCAAATATACTTGACTTTTGCCAATTTATCTTTGAGACCTTTGTAGCCAAGAACTCCGCGAATCAATAAGAGACACAAGTGACAGCGTTTCTTATCGACATTAGGATCAGGAATTGAGAATGAAGCATTAGAAGTTCCTTCGTTTGCGCCCAGGACATACTTTATGGCAGCCAGTGAAGGTTGTTGCAAGCAAAGAGGATTCTGCTGTCGGGTAACGACATGCGATTTGATGAGGGATTGCGCCAAATCCCAAACAAACTCGAAACTGCTCATGCGAGTGTTAGGGTAGAGATCTCGGAAAATGGTCAAAGAATTCGTTTTAGCAGTGTCCAATGTGTAAGCCAGAGTGTTCATTGTCCATCGTCTTGTTTTGAACTTGGTAGTGTAATTTCCAGCTATCATGTCCATTACGTCTACTCCTCCTTTGGTATGATCATAGAAAGCAATTACATGAGGCTTGAGTCGAGCATCTTTTGTCACTTTGACATCTTTGTGCATGGTACTGAGTACAAGAACATTTCTTTTTCCAGACTTCTTCTTCACAACATACGATACAAGCAGAAGTTTGTTGTTTTCTGTAAAAGCGTACATTGTGGAGAGATCTTCCCTTTGTTTTATCTCCTTCATCTCGTTCGGTATGCCAACTCTACCACATCTCATCGTGCCGACAAGAGTAATCTTATTGGCCAAAAGATATTTTGCAATTGAAACACTTGTAAAATATCTGTCCATTCTAATATTTCTTCCTGATATGTCCACCTGCTTTTTCAAGCTTTCAACCAAATATTTTGTATACTTGTCAGTGCCAGTAACGTAATACTGATTTGGTGCTTCGGGTTTGCCAGCATAAGGAAGGGTAAAGTACGTGAATGGGATAGTGCTGTCCGATATGCTTCGATAAAGTAATCCATATTTGGCAGGTTTGTTGGGGTTGTATTGTCTCAGTTTTATGCTCCCTCGATATGGATACAAAGTTTCGTCGATGGCCAGATATTCAGAAGGCACCCGAGCTTTAGCACAATTATGGTTGAACTCTTCAAATATGTCACGTATAGCAGTGAATCGATCTTCTTTCCAACGTTCTTGTCTTGAAGAAGCATCATCAAATTGGAAGGCAACACAAAGAAAAGAAAATCGTTTTCTGGACATAGTAGCACGGAAAGAATCATTTGAAGACTTGTGATAAAAGACATCGTGAATATTTCGTAGATTCAACTTCATTGCTCCACGCATATACATGAGTCCCAGAAATGCCCTATTTTCATTTGGTGTAGTTGGCTTTATGTGAGTAATTTTGTCATCAGCTTCTAATTTTTCACCGTATTTATCCCGAAATACATCAATCTTCTTATTGGTGCACTCAGTAATGTTTGTGATCATGTTGTCGGTAAAGAATAGTTCAAAAGCCTCAAGTGGAGTGATATCTTCGTGGTCACGTGCTACTGATCTTTCAGGACCAGGTTTATTGCGAATAACGTTTTCACTGCCACGTCTGCCAACAACAGACTTTTCGGTTGTCCAGGAGTAGGTTATTTGCTTATCCCTACTCGTATAACGATAGGTTTGTGGGGTTTGCAACGGCAATGGATCGTAGTTTTCTTCATTGATTGTGTCACTCAGAGAAGGAAGAACATTTTTCCTTATTGAATGAGGATTTACTACCGTAACGTCTTCGTCATCAGAGGTTATATTTTCTTCAAAATCGTCAACATTGGTTGGTTGCACTTCAATATCATCGTCGGAGTCGTCATTCGGATAATCCGGTTCAGTATCACTGAGAGCAAGGTCTTCGTTCTCTAAAATTTGTCGAATATCTTCTTCACTAAGATAGCTTGTCCTGCGCCGCTTTGAAGAAGCCATTCTCTTTCCCAAAAACAACAACAAACCTATCTTGAAAGCACTAATATGAAAAGTGTAATAGGTGTAAAACTACCCTCAAAAAAGTGCGGTATACAAATATGCTGTAAAACCTGCTTTTCACTTAGAACGAATCTTTAGCACTAAATAAAGCGAATTTTATGTCGCCGTTCGATCGCCCTATTACGCCACATGCCATTGCATTTTGCGTTTTGATGTTACTCGAGTAAAGGTCCAAAGTTCGAGACATTTATTACACCGCAATCGTGCCAGCGACGTGCGATGTAATGAATTTGCTCTACTTTCAAATATGAAATAAAAGCAGTCCAAAATGATCTTCTGACATAAACAATTTCGTTGAAAACAAGCTATAGTTCTGCTGAAAGTTGTAATTGTTATTGATAATTCCATTTTTATCCTTCAACCAACAGAAAGTGTCTTGATACATTGTACTTAGGATCGAATTCCAGACCGGCTTGGGAATAGCCTTTGTTTCAATGTTCTTGTTGAGTTTTAGATTTCTTCCCATTTGAATTTGCTGCTTGTTCGAAGCCACCAGACAGGGAATCATCATAAAGTGAATTATCCAAAGGCACAGCAATGCGACATGGGTGAGCGTTGAATCGCTAACCGATTGATAATATACCAATTATTGGGAACGCTATCGCTGTAAAAACGACGTGCTAATTAGCCAATAATAGTGTATCCAAGGATGTTTGTGTGTTTGTCGTTTCTGAATAACTTGGTGAACATAAAAATTCCCTAAGTGCTTTTGACAGATCAAGTAATTATACCTCTTTCCTTTCACCAAATTAATTGAAATTTACAAAGGTTACACCGAAATAAACCATAACACAAATCCGAAAGTATGAAGGTGAAAGCACTTACACCTTAGAGATATTCAGAAGCAAAAAAAGGAGCAAAAACAAAAAATAGCAAAAATGACGTCATTAGTGACGTAATTATGAGGTCAGAACTTTTAAAAGTTGACTCAACATTACAATGCAACACAAAATTAAAATTTATGACATCCATCAAAATTAAGTGCTACTGACATGGCATAATGATCAAAATTACAAAAAATCGGCCGAGGTACCTCTGATGAAACCGAAAATGACGTCATTTCCCGTCATCTGAGGGACCCCAAAATTTCTGAAAATGTGCGCTATAAAATTTTATTCAAAGTCAGGAGATTCCAAATCCAAACCTTTAGTCGTTTGGCATTTATTTTAAAAAAACCGGTAGGGGGGGCAAATTTGCCCCTCCCCGCCCAAAATAGGGTTAAGAGAAGAGGGAGCCATGGGCGTCGGAAAGGGGGGTAAGGGAGGCCATGGCCCCCACTGGATTTTCACACACGCTCTATCAAACATCCCAAATTTCAAAAAATTTCTGTTTGGAGTTATAAATACTGTCTATATTCTTATTGGTGACCCCCTTCTGAAATTTTTGTGCCGACGCCCTCGGAGGAAGTTTGAACCCAAAGCTAAATCTTTTTTTGTATGAAAACTGTCTCATTTGAGCAAGATGTTGAGCAAACTGACGCAACTCAAGTTTGTTTACCAACAAGAACTATTGGTTTAAAGGTTGAACAATCCATCTTCTACGGGCGCGTAGTCTTCTTGTGACGGTAAAGGCTCCCAAAGTAATAATCGCCCTATCAGCGGTTTCCGATTAAGTTGTTATCAGCGACATTTTTTAACAACGAAATACTGTAAATTTTATTTTTGATGTTTTGACGTTTGCATGCCAAAGTTTTAATGTTTGATCGTTTTGCGTGCATCTGGCGTAAAGCCAACCTGCGCGGAAGCAAAAGGAAGAGCCACCAGAATGGCGACTACTTAAACAAGAAAAGTGAAAAGTTATATCTTCCCACAGGATTCCAACCTGCAGCCTTTGGATTACCGGTCCACTGTTGTAGCTATGAAGCGGTAAAGCAGTGGAACAGTAATCCAAAGGCTGCAGAAACGGTAATCCAAATCCAAAGAAATCCTGTGTGGTGATAGCACTTTTTCGCTTTGCTTGTTTTAAGTAGACGCCATTCTGGTGGTTCTTTACTTGGCTTCCGAGCTGGTAGCCTTTAGGCCAGAAGCACGCAAAACGATCAAACAATAGTTATTATCAAACTCACAAGTCATGTATTTCAAGCTTTTGAGAACACTTACGCGTGTAAATGCGTTGACTGAAATACGCATTTTCGCCCAACGATAACTTACTCCACGTAAATACGCGCGCTATTTTATACGCGTACACGTATTTCATGCGCTTATGCGTAAATACACGTGTTCGGTAAAAGCCGCTTTTACCGTAAAGTTACTTTATCTTTGTTTTACTGCTTGATGCCAAAACAAGCTCTATTCTGCTCTATCTCGCAAATACACATAGAAAAAATATCAGATGTTTATATATTACTCCGCTGTGACTTATAATTATTACCGAGTCTCGCAATATTTGCGAACATGATTTATTTTTTAGCTCTTGGTCATCATCTAACTGGTAATTGCTTACTAAGCACGCTAGATTTAGACTATGCTAAGACATTGTTTTAATGTAACTTTTGATGCAAACTATTATTCCATCAGTATAAACAGGTCTTTTTAAATTTGCTGCTTTAATATTATCACCATTATGCGGTATAAAACTTGAGAAATCATTCAAGATAAGTCAGACTGACATATGGAAGCTGAGATATCTTCATTGTAGCCTTTGTCTGCTAGCTTGAGTTGTACCGATGAGTGTTCGAGTATATACTAGTGTCTGCTATTGAAATGGTAGACTCGGATTCGGTTCCCGATCGGGTCAAACCAAAGACTATAAAAATTGGTATTTACCGCTTCCTTGCTTGACGTTCAATAATTAAAAAGACGGTGTGAAGCCTTCATCGCGTGTGGTAGACAGGTTGGCAGGTGGCATCTTGACTCGAAGACCGAAAAGTCTCTTCGCTGTCTTCTGGCCAAGGCAATTTGAATCTACAGTCATAGTCGTTTGAAAGTTTGCAGATGTTAGTCAACATGACGCGGTGGCTGTGAACAGTTTAACCTTAGTCACCAAATATTACATTTAGCAATAGATTTAGTAATATTTTATGACTATGGTTTAACATTTCTTGTATATTAGCATGCTCGTTTCAACTTTCAGCTACGGTGACAGAGTGGCTGAATGCCTTTTCTGTGTTGATAGACTACCGGAACTTCAAATACAGTTTATATTTCTGAATGTTGCGGGATGAGGTTTAAATCCAATTTGTAATCAACTTTTCTGATTACCAGAGGCTGATCCATCTTGTATCTTTATTTTATGTCTTCTGCTTTCTCTCAGTAAAACGATTTGGTCCAATTTAAACAAGTAAAAAAGTTTTTATTCTGGAATCAAACTGGCATACAGAAAACCTGCATTTCCAAAAAGAATTCAAACCAGGATCCATATCAGAAAAGTGTTTCTTTAGTTTATCTCATGTTTTATCGTTTGCGTGCTATCTGGCCTAAATGCTACCAGCGTTGAAGCCTTGGGAAGAGTCACCAGAACGGCGACTACTTAAAAACAAGCAATGCGAAATAGTTGTCTTCCCGCAAAAATCGAACTTACAGCGTTTGGATTGCCGGTCCACTGCTCTACCACTTGAGCTACAGAAGACGTTTCACATGATTAATTTTGGCTATTTAAACCCAGCAACTTATGTCAAAAGATCACAACAAAATTATTGTTATCTCATGTTGTCACAAAAGCTAAAGTTACATTTTATTTAATTTGTTCATTAATGCACAAATTAAGCATTCTAGCCATCCTATCTCGCAACTACATAAGCAAAAAGCTATTGAATAGTCTTGTAATACTCCACTGTGTATTCAATTACTACCGAGTCTCACAACATTAATCAAAAATATTCATTTTTCGGCTCCTGGTTATCATCTTGGGGATAATTGCAATTAAGCGCGTTAGAATTTATATCCGCAACTTGGCGCTAAGACCTTTGTTTTGATGCAAATCTTACTGCCAACATTCATTTGTTCTCCACTCTAAACCGACAGTATCACAGGAAAAAGTTCTGTAAATTCTTTTACTTCATTCATTGTCATTGCGCAGTATAGAACTTTAAAAAGTGTTGCGTACAACAAAAATAAAACTTACATAGCTTAAACATGTTGCTTTCAATACCCATAGAATCAAAGTGATGAAAAATGGATATTAACTAGGAGTGCATGAAAACTAATCATTATGTTGGACCAACCAGGGTCGAGAGTATAAAGCGTCTGCTACTATAATGGTAAAGTCGGTTCAATTCCCGATCCGGTCAAACCAAAGACTACAAAAATCGGTATTTACAGCTTTCTTGCTTGATGTTCAGCAGTTAAAGAGGCACTGTGAAGCCTTTACCGCGTGTGGTAGCCAGGTGGGCAGGAGGTAGGTTGACTACAAAACCGAAAAGTCCTTTGCTTTCTCTTGGGAACTTGGTGAATAAAGTTTAATTACAATTACAAGAGCAATAAATTACAATATTAATCAAAGTAACATAATCAAAATTTATACAGCAGCCAGACGACGCTAAGGAGCAGTTTCTTTTAGCTGTTGACTATCTTTTTCAGCAACAGAATATTACATTTATAAGCGTTGTGGGTATTAATAACTTTATGCAGAGGCATAACACTTTTCTCACTTGATGTGAACAAAAAATACACCAAGTATTCAATTTAAATACAAAATTGTTATTTTAGAGATCGATTATTTTAGTGAGATAGTTTCAAAATAGTAGCTACTAAATTCATTTTTGTTTTTATTACTTTTTGGTGTGTGTAACAAGGCTTTATATAAGCCAAATGCCGATAATCTTGGTATTGGCTTACGGTTATCTCGGTTTTGTTCTAGATGTTAAAGTAACCTTATGTATAATCAATTCAATTAGTGGTGACGCTTGAATCATATTTATCAAAGCATAGTAATATTTTTATGGCGAAAACGACTAACGCTATGCAAAAAACAGGGAATCAAAATGGCTGAAAGCTTAAATGTTGGTGAGATCGTTTTTTCTTGTAATAATGGTACGTGACTGGTCTTGCGGACGTACTACTTTATTTAATAAACAAGTAACGGAACCCTCAAAAATAAGACAAAACAGCTTTAAGGAATAAATAAAACGAATTTGTTTTGCTCAACTCATTATCAGTTAAATAAAAAACTTCCATCTGACAAATCTTTTTCAGCAATTCCACTTGATTCTTGTTTGATTAAATATTAGCAGAAAAAGTTTCAAAAAATGGGATAATAATATTGCTAAATTTTTGACTATTTGGTCGATCAAAAATTCGTTCATGACGACATATGTATTTTTCTCAAATAAGTTTTAGGAAAAAAATAAATAACTGCCTTTCCTTTTTGACGAATCTTTTTAGCAATTCCAGTTGGTTCCTGTCTGACTAAATAAAAGTAGAAAAATTTTTCGACAGACGGGGTAATTAGAATTTCTAAATTCTTGACAATTACTCAATCGATCGAAAATTCAACTTGAAAGCCAAGTTATGAATTGCCACTTTACCCTGCGATTCAATTTTAAGTTACAAAATTAAGCTCCACTGAGACGTGGTATTGTGAAGTCTAACATGCTGTGGCAATGCAAATGCGAATAAGTTGCAATTACTGAACAAACGTAAAACCACTAGTTTAAAATTAATTTGCTTTGCAGTTACAATAATTCATAACCACAATCGCGCAAGGGCATTGATGGTTTGTGATTTCACATTGGAGTCGAACATAGTGGCAATCGAATTCGCGTACGTTATTATTAAATGTTTTAACTTAGACACCTCTTGATTTCTCTTTCATCTTAAAATGGATCAATCAACAAAAGGAATTTTTCATCCAACTTTTCTGTGAGTCTAAATTTGACTGAAAACAAATCAGTTTTTTCTTGTAATCGGTTGTACTTTGACAAACAATAAACCGTCAAAATTCCTTATTGTTTTATTTATTTAAGTAGGAAGATCTCCGCATTTCTATTTTAAGCAATTTGTAATTGCTGCAAGATTACAGGTTACTTTAAATAAGGCAATGACGTTTAAAATAATTTTCATCAACCTTTCATCGGTAGTTACATCTGATTGCAAAACGTGCTCGAATTCTCAATGGTGCTAAGCTCTGCAGGGTTTGCAGTTTGCACAAAATGTACTCGTTTGTTCCACGTAAATAGAGCGAATATGCTTTTTCGGTTACGCTAGAAAATAAATCCAAAAGTAGTGAAAATAATAATTCGAGTCCTTAGAACATTGACCTTTTTGATATGCTTTTACTATCCTTAGTTTAATAATCAGACCTAATTTGATCAATTGAAACATGCGCTTACAATAATTGGATTAGTAAGCAGAACTAGATTTCCTGGGCCGGTTTAATGCACAAAGTAGTAAAAATGGTTTGGATTTAACTGCAATTAATTTGTAAAAATCCCAATAGATAGGTTCAATAAAGTCACAGACCATTTCGCGCAATTGCAATTTGATAAGGATTTAGCTGCGTGGCCAAGAGGGTAAAGACGCCATTTTTACGACAACCCTGATCGCATGATCTGGGTTCAACCTGCACGCTGAAGGTCACGTTTTCTGTCCTTGGATAACACCCTATACGATGATCATCAATTTCTGCTTGGTGACTTCCAACAAACAGCAGATTTGGTGAACAAGAATTCGAAGAAATCCACTTAACATTGGATCGCTGACGGAAACTCCTAAACAGGTGTGGATTTCTCTAAGCACACTCGTCGCAATGAAACGTACAACAATCATCCCTGAATAGAGTCTGATGCTGTACAGTGGCAATTAGCAAGCGGATAAATATGCAACTACAACATCAGCAACATCAAAAAAACTTAAAACATAAATACAGCACACTCAACTTTTAATGCGGTTTTAAATTAGTAATTTGTTAAATCACAATTCACGCAATTTAGCTAAGAATTCATTTGCTGTATGGCTTTTAGTTGACTTTACTTTAAGTTTTTGAAATGAAACAATCTAGCAAACTGATATAATGGTAAATATGGTCTTTTGACCAAACATGGTTATGGTTTTGTAGTGAAACAAAATTCCAGACAGAAATTAGATCGCGTGTAGCACTGAACTTTAACTTAGCATTTTATAAAATGTCACCACACGTACAATAACAGAACGTAAATGCTCATGCAGTTCATGAATTTTCATAATCTAAAACACTCATCTGACGGCCACCATGTACAACAGCCGTGGCGTCGCTAAAAATGGTGACTCCCGGGGCGGAATTTCGTGGTGCACCCTTCATAATGTATACCAGCCTGTAAAACGTTGTATTTTAAAGATAGCAGTAGTGCTTCATTATTGTAAGCGGTTGTTATTTGGCTAGCTCAATGATTTCTTATTGTAAGATTCTAAATCTTGGAAGTAATGAGCAACTCACGTCTAGTATCAGGCGCGTAACCAGAAATCTGCAATAGGTGAAGGGCTGATTCGGAGTTCTGGAAGCTCCGAAACCCCTGGGGGTCTCCGCCACCAGCACTTGAAAAGTTTTTATTTTTTTGCAAAAATAACTTAATTTTTGGCTTATTTTGATAAAAATTAATGCTTTAAAACGTGGCATCAGGTAGAACGCTGGTTGCATAGAAATTAGCGGTGCAAAAACATGATTAGACCCAGGCGCGAAGCCAGAAATCTGCAATGGGGGTCTGATTCGGGGGCTGGGGGCGGAGCTCCCAGCGCTCAAATATTTTGTATTTTTTGTGCAAAAACAACTAAATTTTAGGCTTATTTTGATAAAAATTAATGCTTTTGAAATGTGGCGTAGAAATTAGCAGTGCAAAACATGATTAAACTGGTTTCATAAATGGTTAATGGCTATGTGATTGGTGGCTAGTGGTAAAATTACAGTTCTCTTATTAACAAGCTGGTACCACAAATTCTAAAATCTTCTAGTTCAACAAACCTTTCAAGGAGTAATTCATATCGTCTATATTTTAACTGAGAAAAATGATTGGGGAGGGGGCTAATGGAACGATTTTGAGTCTAAGTGATTGGTAATTAACTAATACTGAATAACTGCTCCTCCTCCTATACTCCTAAGCTTATATATTTGTTCACGAAACCTATATTCAGCATGTTTCAACAAGCGATCAAATTTGATTGCTTAAGTTTGGCGGTTTTTAAAGCTTTTTATATTTGTGACAAACCAGCGGCCCCCTCCAAATAAATGTTTCAAAAGATGCTTTAAATCATTTTTTAGTCCATTCAGTGTGCTAAACATTTCCAATGATATTAAACAAGTTGTTGATGTCTTGTTTTGTTCGATTGGTATCACAAAATGGTGTCACCCCAAAATGGTGACTCCTGAGGCGGGCTGCCCCCCCTAGCGACGCCACTGCACAATAGAGCGCTAAAACATACATTAAAAAGGTTCTGAATTGGAAAAATACAAATTATAACTATCACTAAACAAAAACAATAAGCTATCTTTAGCAAACGAAATAGTTGAGTACTCATTCAGTATAATTGCAAATTTGTTATTACGTTTTTCTTCAGTAATAAATGGTCTTACCTTTCTTTGTTTATTTTTTATTTTTTTGTCACATGTGATGATACAGTTTGTGTGACCCGCGAACCAAATTATGATTAATTTATTGGAACTATACAAAAGTTAAAAACTTTTGTGTCTCTTCCGTTTTCGATTTTATGCAGTCAATAGTCTTGTCTCTTTATCTATAGTGACTATTTCCCGGAAATATTAGAGTAAGCGTAGAAAATACGAAATTGATCTCAAAATAGCCATGAATAATTCCATAATGGAAAAAAACGTAAAAAATCAAATATACAAATTTGTTGAAAATTCTTTGTTTAATGCTGGTAGACAGTGGCGCAACCAAGACAGGGGTTAAAGGACCTTTTGTAGGGCTGTTCAAACAAAACTATTTTTTTCAAATTTAACCCATCACCCCCAAAAATTGTTAGGTTGATGATAAAGACCCCACACACCAAATTTCAGCTCATTCGGTCCACAGGCAGAGGAGGGCATGCAATTTGAAATTTTGAATTTTCGTCAAAAAATATGGATTTTTGCCCACTTTGGCATTGAATTTTTCAGTCAAAATACCTGGTATCGTAGCTTTTTTTGATTTAATATTGCTCAAATTACATGTTAGACCTAGTCTAAACCAGTTTTAGTGTTTGTTTTGTAAATTTATTTACAATAAAATTTCTTGTTTTTTTCGCTATTTTGACTAAAACATGTTTAGGTGCTTATGCCATCTTGACTGCTTTCTAACACCAATACTGCCCTACAAACCACTGCATAAAATGAGAAAAAGACTGATTTCTACCTGGAAACTCATCTAACCTCCCTCTTCAAGTCCAGGCGATGATATACACCAAGTTATAGAAACTATGTTTGGCAAGTTTTTACCTGTGGGAAATATGATTTATCATTACAACAACAATTGGCTATAATGTTAGTCAACAACCAGCAGTTGATGAAATTTCAACCATTATTGTCTCGCGGTCCAGCATTTCTGTATTGGTTGTTCTAGTTCTTAGCAAGAACAGTTTCATGATCGTCCGATTTTTTGACCCTGGGTTTTCAAGGTACTGTAAAATAGTAAAGAGTTGGAATGATTCATTGCGAAATGTTACAAAGTCTCACAACCAAACACTAAATCATCTATCTACCAATCTAACCAATCATAAATTGTAATTTAGTTCAGCAAAAATTCAGACAACATTAGTTTTGCGTCGTTTTAGTGCTACTGGTTTTGCGATATAATAGCAATTGAGCAACCAACCTCTTGTTTTCTTCTGCTTCGAACTAACGCTTTATAAGTGCGTGGTAACAATGCTTTTCGACAGAAATGAAACTGTTGTTTCATTGGATGGTAACACCAACTATACTCGCACGATCTTGAAACAATTCTACGACCTTGTAGTGTACCCATTTCGAAAAAGCAAATGCAACATTTGTTGCTGAGCATAATATTATTAGTGCGATTGTATTGGGCATCCAAAAAGCAGACTCTGAAGCCAACAGAGCCTACATATTTGTGACTTGAATGCTAGCAGCCAAAACACTATAAACCGTTGGGCATAATTTTACGCAAGATTGTTCTGTATATTATCCTTGCTAGCCACACATCTGAGAAGCGCTACTAACACTTTGTTTCGGGCATTGTTTGAACCAGAAGATCACGAGAGGTTGGTTAATGGGCTGATTAAATGACTCGTGAAAACGTATGTTTAGTATACCACAGATAAAACATTGAAAACCCTTCAGTCTGTTTTACCCTAAGCTGTAGTTTAGGGTGGTCCTTATTTCAAAATTTTGGAAAACTATACGGGAACCGGGTTATATTTGTTTGTTTTCAATAAAAACTGTTTATGCAAAATATCTCGAAGAAAAATTAAAGTTTACAGGTTGTACATGAACAGCGAAAATTTGAGGTTATTTATATGTTTCAGGATATACAATTATACATTACGAGACGAGCACGGCCAAATCACAGCGGTTCTAACAGATGGAACCTTTGTTTTAAAAAAAAATTGCGATTCTACAACGAAATCCGGTTAACACTCAAGCCAGGTAAACTAGGAAATCATCAAACTAACGAAACCACATTAAACGCAAATCGGTTGATCACTGTGACGTAAAATGTTGCTTTGTATCTAGAACAGTGTTTAAAATTTTAACAGTGTTTTTTACAACGTATGACAGACGCGCATCAACGCATCAGCAGTGTTTGGTTACAATGCTCAGCCTCCACAGTTGATGCTTACAGTGTTTTGTACCAGCTGCGGCTCCGCACCACCGACCCTGGTTGCGGCCCCTGGCTAGTGCGTACAGCAGTTAACCCTAGTGCGATAGCTTGGGCTCACGCCCGCCACAGGGTTTCCGGTACAAGGAGGGGGAGACGTGGGTGGTTTACTGAGGTCTTTTACTGTTTTGTTTAGTTTCCACCCCACCTGATAAACACATTAGGTACAAACAGCCTGTAGTAAGGTTTTTCAATTTCTAATTTTTAACTGAACTTCCTGTACCGTTAACTGAGGCCCATGCCCATTGAGCAGTTTAGAAACTGTGAAGACAGTGTACAAGTCAATTATACATCATATATTTTTGTATGTCTTCTCTTGTAGTCGGAAGTTGGTTGCCTCGATAAGTTTGACTGGAATCATGTAAGTTGCCAAGTATTAATTTCTGGATAAATTTCAAACGTCAAACACTACTAAACAATATGGTGGTACTCGGATTCTTGGATGGTTATTAAACTTGTTAAAATACTTAGCGAATCTTAAAGGCTACCACAAGTAACAAAAAAGATGACCTGAAAGAGTTCTTTGGTGTGGACAGTACAAATGCTCTGATCGAACTTCATGACAAAGGGACCAAAATTTTCTTCTGGCTCAAAAGAGAATGTTAGAGAATAGAATCAATGGGAACAGTGGATACAAGAGTGGCAACTGGCAAGTCCAAAATAATAAACTGAGCAAAGAACTTAAAAGATCATTTTAAGAACTCAAAAAAATAATAGCCCGTAATATTCTGAGCACACTCTACTTTTATAAAAAAAAGTTTCAAATAATAACTTGAACCACTTTCAATTTTATTCAAATTTATTCTCACAACTTGACCTCTGGCATGTGCATAAAACATCTGCTCAAGATTGCCTTAGTTCCTAACGGGACCAGTTAGTCCCGAGCAAATGGCTTCGTTTGAGCATTAGAAAAATGGGGATAGGCTGAAAAAGTTTTTGCTACAGGGTAAAGCGGCTTTTACCGAAAGTCCGTATTTACGCATATGCGCAAAAAATACGGATATGCGTACAAAAAATACGCATATACGTATAAAATTCTTACTCTCGTTGGTTTGTTTTATATTACCTTTTACCGAACGTGCGTATATACGCATGCTTATTTCCGCATGCGTTTTTTTTTACGCTTGACAGAGAATAAAATACGGACACGTATAAATACGGACAAATTTTGACATGAATGTCTCAAAAACTAAAAATAAGAATCTGGTGCTTGCATCTCCATTAAAGTAAAAATTGAACAAAATCAGAAATTGATTAGGGGTGCCAGAACTTACGCTCACTATAATCAGTTTACTATACGCCAGAACTGCATGGTAAACTGATTATGAACTGAAAACATCATTCCTAAATTGTATCTGCACTAAACTTGCCAAAATGTAGAAAAAATCGTGGACTGGCAAAAAACGTGGCAAAATCTCATTGACAAGAGAATTGGGGCAACCGTAATGAAAAAAATTCTCTGGTCGGCTTTGGTACACGTCTAAGAAATTAATATCTTAGATTTTTTTGAACCTGAGGTGCATGATGACAAATGCTTGCAGCACTTTGCGGAGACGAAAACTTTGCCAAGCGTGCCATTAAGAAACAACAATTGGAAAAAGTGGTTGGCTGATTGGGTTTTTCAGAAACATGAAAATGGATCAAAAATATCTATCAATTGACTTTGATTCTTGAAATGAATCATCAAGCTCATTGATGGCAGACAGAAAGTTGGTTAAAAAAATTGTAGTACTGTATGCAACTGCAGAGCGTGGTCTGGCAGTGGTACTTAAAGAGGAATAAGTCTGACTAATTGAAAAATGTGAAGATCAGAATCAGTTGCATATGCATTTCGCCTCAAAGCGTACAATTGGCATGATTTTTGCTAAGTGAGAATAACAACAATACATTAATTACTTGGCAACATACAATAACTTGGGTTACAGCCGCAATATTACTGCTTTTGAACAGCTAACACTCTGCAATTAGCGAAACCCTTGTCTTTGTAAAATTGGGTATTTATGAAAAACTTTACCGCCTTTGTGCAACCTCTAAATGTTTTCCTATCTCGGAGTTTTTTCACACAGGTTGGTTTTAGCCTAAAAGGAGCACATTTACTTCGGTTCCCACGATAAATTTTAATGTTTAATTTTTGCTATGTGTTTAAGGACCACCATACTGTACTTGTTTTAGGAGTTAAACTCTAAAGATCTCGCTAAGTTATAAGAGAGAAACAGTAGGGTTTTTAATGCTTTTATCTATGCATAGATAAATAGTATTTAGCACATCATGATGTGCTAAATACAGGGTGAGCCATAACTCGTCATCAAAGTATTTAAAACAGTTTTGATTAACTAATTTAACTGATACATACATGCAATGCTTCACTGCTCTAAAAAAGAACATGTATTTTATACCCTAAGAAAGTGCACAAAATACATTTCTTTTCTAGATTTGACATTGTTTTACATCATACTCCACGTGATTCGTTGTTGTACGCCTTATGGCCAACCCTGTATACAAACAAGCTCCAACAACTACAGTTTTTGAGCTCGTCTCAAGCTTGAGTGTTTGAGGAGGATGAATGCCCTAAACCAATACAACACGTATCGTGCATACCAGATGGTTGTTCGATTCATCAAACACATAGACAAGATGTATCTGGTAGCTCTACTGGTGGGAACAACCTAGTTTTTAAGCATTGTTACCTAAAGACTGGTCAGCCTAGAGACGAAACTTTGTAACATTTCGCAATGAATCATTCCAACTCTTTACTATTTTACAGTACCTTGAAAACCCAGGGTCAAAAAATCGGACGATCATGAAACTGTTCTTGCTAAGAACTAGAACAACCAATACAGAAATGCTGGACCGCGAGACAATAATGGTTGAAATTTCATCAACTGCTGGTTGTTGACTAACATTATAGCCAATTGTTGTTGTAATGATAAATCATATTTCCCACAGGTAAAAACTTGCCAAACATAGTTTCTATAACTTGGTGTATATCATCGCCTGGACTTGAAGAGGGAGGTTAGATGAGTTTCCAGGTAGAAATCAGTCTTTTTCTCATTTTATGCAGTGGTTTGTAGGGCAGTATTGGTGTTAGAAAGCAGTCAAGATGGCATAAGCACCTAAACATGTTTTAGTCAAAATAGCGAAAAAAACAAGAAATTTTATTGTAAATAAATTTACAAAACAAACACTAAAACTGGTTTAGACTAGGTCTAACATGTAATTTGAGCAATATTAAATCAAAAAAAGCTACGATACCAGGTATTTTGACTGAAAAATTCAATGCCAAAGTGGGCAAAAATCCATATTTTTTGACGAAAATTCAAAATTTCAAATTGCATGCCCTCCTCTGCCTGTGGACCGAATGAGCTGAAATTTGGTGTGTGGGGTCTTTATCATCAACCTAACAATTTTTGGGGGTGATGGGTTAAATTTGAAAAAAATAGTTTTGTTTGAACATTTTTAATCTTTAGCCTAACCCTTAGCCAAGTCATATCGAAAAATTTTAACCCAAAAATTGCAAGAGTTAAAAGATGTTTTGGACTTGATATGTATGTAAGTAAGGGGTAGGGGTTGGGTAATTTAATTCTTTCAAAAATGGCTTTCAAATCTTAGCAATTTAATTAGTTCTCTAAAATGGCTTTAAAACCATGCAAATTTTGATCCGAAAGGCATTAAAATGGATATTTTTTCCAAAAAATCAAAAATATCACCCAACTACTGGGGACTCTTTTGCCGGCCCCCGCCTGTGATACGCTTAGATTGCAGTAGTTTGCTCAGCACGCAGCCTAATGGAACATTTTTTGAGCAAAAATGTCTTAACTTTCGATTCAAGCCTAGCTTCCTTCCCTTTACCTTAGCAAAACCTTGGTTGCGCGACTGCTATTAGCTATAAAATAAGCCTAAAAACCACAACCTATTGCAGCTCAAAGGAATTTTTGCCCGCAAGTGCTTTAAGGAGTGCTGTATATTTGTACGCCTACAATCTTAATGCCTAGCTAGAAAATTGGCTCCGAAGAAGTTAATGCAAATGGACGAAATAATGGGCACTTAGGCAGGATGAATAATGTTACATTTTAAAACAATTTTTCTCAGACTTCTCATTTTTAGTACTTTTCTTGATTTAATTTAGCCAAAGAGGTGGATTTGCAATACCAAATTAAACCAATAAGCAGCAACTTTACAGGATTCAGCATCTTATTAAAAACAAAATTTTTGAACCTACGTTTGTACGTGTTGCAAAACAATTTTTAGGTGTTGCATTTAGGCGCGTTGCATTTATACATGTTACAAGCCGAAAACGTTCGATATATGTTTTGTTTTTAATAAAATGTTGAATCCAGCAAAGTTGCTGCTTATTGCTTTGATATGGTTTTCCTGATTTGCTTAACCCAAATATTGAACAATTTTTATAGCCATAAAAAATCATATCTGCAAGTAATGTACGGTAGGTATTCAGTATTCTCTTACATAAGTTGCTGAAAAGATGATTTCGGAACAGCCACAAAAATGAAAGAGCCAATTTAAACAAAACTTTCACTTTTATCGCGATCATTTTCACCATTTTTTGCTGTAGGTTATTCTACAGTACAAAAGTTACTTTTTATTGGCATGTGACTTTTTCCTGCTCTGCAACATGCAGTCACTAAGCAGCACCTGTCAGCAATGTCTAGAATCATCATCATCATCTTAGAGAAAGAGACAAATCGAAAACGTTTTTTGTCATTTCAAAAATTTACGTAAGTTGATCTAAAACGCTTAAAAGTTGTTTTTTTGGCAAATTTAGCCGATACCATGTTTCTATTAATAATGATTTTTTAACATAAAACTTTGCAAAAAAATGAAAGTCAATATAGTTTTCAAACTTGGGTATGAATGAATTACAAACTTGGGTGGAATCGGTTCACTTTGCACTTCTGGATTTTGCTTCCACAGGAAAATACCTCTTCTCCTTCCACTTACTGTATCGAGGTAGAGCACTGTATTTCAAAACGTGCTTTGCCCAATCAGTACATTCAACAACTGTAGTAATGGTTCCAACCTATATTCCAAATTTTTTTGCTTTTTGTTTGAGTAATTGATTTTTTGTGGTTTATTTTATTCCTGCTAATGCATAGCAATAAAAATAAAAAGCTAATAGCATTTTACTGTTTTGTTACGTGTTTGAAATATTCCATACGCAATGCAATAAAATCACAGGTAGCAGAGTAGCCTTTATATTTTTTGCGGCTATTGGCAAATTGCATTGAGCCCGAAATCAAAAAAAAACGGTATTTGAGTCAGTTGTTAACTTCTTCAAACGAAAGGAAACTTTAAAATGTGTATCCAAAATTGGACTTAAGAGAGACGTCGCACTTTTGCTAAATCATGACAAGTTTTGAAATATCGAAATCTTTAGATGTTGAAAACTACAGGATTGCTGAAGGTTATGACGAAAACCGAAAAGACAGGTACATACATGGAAATGGAACAGTTTTTTTAATTTTTTTTTTTTTTGCATGACTTTCTGCAATTAATATCATCCACGGCTGATGTCTACAAAAAGTTATTACGCGTTAATATTGCTCACAAAAAGTTGTTGTTTCGTTTGAAATAACGTTGTGGCAATATCCAAAGTAGTTCCTTTCCAGTCCCAACTCCAATCTCGAAAATGAGTAGTGTAAATTTTTTTGAAGAAAAACTGTTAAGAATTTACGTAAACTGTCTGCGTCTAAATTTGGGGACGTTTCATAAAAATGATAGCAGTTATTGATACGCTGCAATCAAAAAAAAACTACAGTAACTGTAAATTGCTATGAAACTACAGTAAATTATTGTTCCTGGTCATTTATTTTATAAGATACTGGTGAGATTTTTAATTTTTTGGAAAATAATTGCTTAAAGTAATTTCTAGGACTTTGCTTGTATTATGTGTCGTTCCTATCCGATTGTATTTTAATCGCACAAAAAAAAAGAACTGGCACATATTTGGTGGAAATCGTTAGAGAAATCTCATGTTTTTTGAAGTGCTAAAAAGAGATCACTGATTACCGAACTAATACTCATTAATTGTAAACTAAATTCCGTACGTTTTTTAATTTTCAGAGTGCCATGAATTGTTCTTTATGTTTTTGTTCGTTCTTTTTCCCAATTATATTCCTGAAAAAATTGTAAACATTGATTAAAAAAAACTGGTTCTCTGCTATAACTCGTATTGTTCTATATCGTAATGCAATGCGCAAGCTTTGCTTTGGACTTGAATTAATTGGAATCAAAACAATTTTTCGGAAACTTGCAAAGTAGTAAATTACGGTAGCTCACTCGCTTACTGTGTGTTTATGCAATAAAAGCAAAGTATGCCGCTTACTTTTCTTCTTCTTCTTCTTCTTTCTTCATTGCCCGATATTCCGTGAGGGTTGCGGGGGCAGTAGCTCAAGATTAAGCCGCCACATCTCACGGTTTTCCATTACCTCCATCATTTCGCTTGGGCGAAGTCCCAAGCGATTCCATCCAAAATCCTCCATGTAATCGGTCCATCTAGTTCTAGGTCGTCCGACTGGTCTTCTCCCATTTGCTTTGGCAAGTAAAGCTTGTTTGGGGAGTCTTACCTGAGGTATTCTGCTTACATGGCCAAACCATACTATTTATTAATAAAGAGTGACTATCCAATAAAGAGTGACTATTTAACCCTAGAACGCATACATGAAAAAACTTACGTTAATGCATAACAGGGTTCATTTTGACCCCTATTGCTTTTACATGTAATTTTTGCTCTAAAGACAATTTCTTTGCATATTTTTCTTTTTCTTTCCTTGTTATTTGATAGTTGCTTTATGGTTGCATGTCTAAATTGCTTTCAACATTTTATTCGCAAGAATTTGTACGAAACAAACGAACAGAATAGTAGATAAAACGGAAAAAAGTTCTTGAAAGGTAGCTGCAAAATTTGCTGTTTTAAATTCTCCTTTCATTCATAGCATTCATTGTATGTGATGGTGGTGATTACGTGATGCTGTGCTCTGGGCACACAGGTCTGGAACATCGCGATCAACATTTTGCCACCTTCCTATCCTTTGTGTGCAGACATAACCAACACCGTTTCCTCTTCTGCGATATGTTCTTAGGCCGAGATGTATTGGAGAAAGATAAGCCACATCTCATTATGGCTTCTTTTGTGGCTTTCTGGAGATGCAGAATTTTCTGTCTTGTCTTCATGCGGGGAAAAATGAGGCTGTCAGCAAGATCTGTGAGAAAACGGCGTCTTGAACCGCCAGTACTCTGCTGATCAGGATGCACTTGCATTTAGCATTTAGCGCTGCAACATCCACCAGGTTGAAGAAAGGTTTCAGCGACTATCGTCGAGTTTGTCTTCTGCAAGTACACGTTCCAACCATTTGATCAACTAGGTCAACACCGATCTTCGTCTTGTAGTAAAACTTGATGATCTCTGGTCTCTTTTTGTGGTCTTTTTCGTCAATGCTTATTTTGTGGTGCATCGTACCTAATAGTATCACAGCTTTGTTTTTTGGGGGGACGTAACTGACCATTGTAAGTACTGTAGGTCGTTGAAACCAAAGATCGATGCCTTCGTTTCTCCAGACTTTGCAGGTTTCATTCACTCTGGAATTTCTCTTTTACACTTCTTCATGGTTCCAACGATTGTCAACTTACGTTGGAGCATTGTTTTTGCCAGCGGAACACCACTAAAAAAGTTATTCATTGTCACATTCCGTCCAGAGCCTTGCAGTGAGGATGTTAGTTGAATAACTACATTTTGACCAAGATTTTTCTCAGGTTCTGATCCTGGTTGTCTCCCACGGAAATCCTTAGATTAGAGGCATAAGAAGCATCACACAGCCAGAAGATTTTGATGCCGTACTTGGCAGGTTTGCTTGGCATGTATTGCAGAAAGAGATAACGCCCTCTGAATTGCTCGAGTTGCTCGTCGATTGTAGAATAAGCACCGAGAAAAAATTGGGTCTTACAATTTTTGATGAATGAGTCCCAAATAAAACTGAATGCAGCCATTTATCCTGCTTTAGTCTTTCGACCAGTGTTCTTTTATTATCAAATCGCAGGTTGCGTCGTATGTTTTCAAACCTGTTGACGCCGAAGCTTGCTTTGTAGGTGGGATTTAAGTTATGGTCTAATAACAGTTGTCGTATGTCTACATCCCAGCTTTTTTTTTTGCTCCTGCCAGGAGCAGAACACCAATAAAAGCTAACAGTTCGTCTTTTTGTACAGCATTTTGTACTGCGACCCGTCGACCCTGAAAGTTTGTACGCAACGTAATTTCTTCAACAATGTTTTCACTGAAAAAGCATCTTTTGTAGTGTAAATGTCTGATGCACGAACTCCGTGTAACCTTTTGTTGATGATGTTGTGCGATCTAATTTTACCCTGCAGAGATGAAAACGAACTCCAGACAGTTCCATTTTTTCCTATTCGAGTATTTAAGTTAGAAGGTGTTGACGAAAAAACCAGATGTTGCAGATGAATCTGTGGAAGTTGTCGATAATGCGTTGAAAAAATCCTCATTTTCATCCTCACTCTCTGATTCAGAATCGGGCTATATGGGAAAATAAACTTTAGCTTTATTATATGTATCATTCAGTATGCTTCACTTCTAGCAATAAAGACACATTGCAACACACTTTTTATTATACCCTTCTGGTGCATTGAAAAAGTTAAAGGTTTTATCGAGTTTTACATAAACTAGAAATGTAACTGATTCGTTGCGTTTTTACTGGCTCATAGCCACTAAGAGATAATCGTTGAGATAATGCGATAGTGCTAAGCAAGACACTTTGTGAAGTGCGAAAATTGCTGAAACGGCTATGTCCAAGATGAAGGTCTATTTTTTATAGCTGCGTTGGGATACTATCATTACCTTGCTGAATGTACAAAAACTTGTTACCAAAGCACGGAAATTTATTGTTTTATTGCTTCAGACAGATTGTCTAACAAACTATTCGCCAGTCAGGTAAAGTCACGTCGGCTTGCAGGCCGATTTGAAACCCATGCTCTTGCATTAAAGGACCCAAATCAAAGCATTTCTATGTAAAATTGCTACGGGTCAAAATGACCCCTGTTATGCGTTCTCGGGGTATTTCCTGAAAATTGGATTTTACTTGGCGAAAGTAAAAATTATCGAAAAAGCTATACCACCATCATGTGTAGGCATAAATTGCTGACAAAGTCAAGGAAAACCAGGAAGATATCTCCACTGTGCTTTGAGAAATCCATCAGATAACCACCTTCCGGGTCATTTTGACCCCTGTTATGCGTTCTAGTGTTAATAAATAGTGAGTATTTATTTATAAACATGCAAGAAAAAGTACCGCAATTGTAAATATACACTTGGCGCCCCATAACAAGCGAAAATACCCGGGATAGCTTTTTCAATAAATGCAAAAAATAAAAGATAAATGCAAAAAATCTATGCAGTCAAATGACGGACGTATTTCTGCTCGCAAATACACGTGATCGGTAAAAGCCGCGTAATAACGTTATTATTTTGCAAACTTAAAAAAATTGTAAGATATCAACTAAAATGCAAATTATAAAGCGAAAGCAGAAAATAATTTTAGGTCTGCCAATATGCAGCACTGTAATTTGATCCCATGAATAATATTGAAAACTTGAAGCCAAAACTACAGTAAAAAGCGCTTTATTTGGTCGAAAAATTAGGATATTCTTCGTATGGCATATTCATGATTAAAATTTAACCATATTAATATGATGACTACTTAATGTTTGAATAGTCCCCTCTAGTCGGTTACTCATTTGAGTAAAAATGCCAATACGATTGTTAGGATATTACAGCATAAGAAATTCACTGAATAATATCACGATCTACGATTTATCTTCCGTTTCTTTTACACTTTTCTTTTGTACTATATTTACAACAAGTAAAAAGACCCATTTAAAGAAATTTTTTAAGGATAAGCGGTGAAAATGTATTGAAAAATGCACTTAATTTAAATGCTGATTATCTACTCGATTAATAATTCCATTATTAGTCATACTGTAGATCTCCTTATTCAAAAATGGTATTAAATTTTAGTTAATACTATTACTGATTGTTGAAAAAATTCTACTTGCAGAGGGGAAACATCATAGACTTAAACTTTACGAAAAAAATCGAGCATTACAGCGCCACTCATTTTTATAGATAAATAAAAGTTTCTGAAATTTCGAATAAAAAAAAATTGAAAAATTTTATTTTAACACAAAAACACTGTCATGCAAAATCATAATTACCACTCTTTTACAATTCCACTTTCTGGTAACGTTTTTTGCAGTTTGTAGTTTTGTTTTGTTTTTTTTTTTTTCTCTGTTTTTTTGTCTTTTTTATTTTTATTTTTATTTTGGAAAAAGAGATTCTAAAATACGTCAACAACAAAGATGTGTTAGAGCATAAAGGCTGCATTTATTGTCTATTGCAACAACATGCAACGTATGCTGAAAATGTCATTTACATTGCAAACTACAATTATTATCATTAATCCTATACGTACAAAAGCAATTACAGTACCAATTAAGCATTGTTTATTTCCAATACACACAGCAATCCAAACATCTGATTATTTTGCATCAAGTTCTATTACATAATATTAATTGAAAATGTTATTTCGAGCCAAATTAATCAAAAATATGTTATGTTATCTACTTTAGTATTTTTTTGAGATATAATTTTAGTAGCATCAATATGACATACTAATAAAGTTTCAAACTTAGCAACAAACAATATAAATTTATTTTACAAAGTCCATAAAATCACGCAATGATAATTTTTTCGCACCAAATTCCAGACAAAATGACGAAAAACTTTGCTTTTGTAACGTACAAGATGTATCCATGATGTAACTTTGCTTGACTAAAGCATGTGCTAATTTGTGCTATAGTTTAAATAAATTTTGAATAATGATGTTTTTTGCTTACAATAATATTTACTCCGTTACGACTTATTTTACAAAGTAATGCCACCCTAATTTCATAAAGTTGCTTTAATAAAGGTAATTTATAAATTTTACCATATTAGCATAGAATTGCTGATTTGAATAAAAAAGCACCATTTCAAACTTGCATTAAACTACTGGGCAACTTTCCAGACTGGTAAGTTTTCTTGTGAAATGCGTGACTAGCGGAAACTGTTTTTGTTAAGACACAGCAATGAGCCCAAAATTGTCAATTCAAAACAAACAAAAAAATTACTGCTATATTTATTGAACTTTGAATGCTTGAACTGTCGCGTTTATTTATCCATTTTTTTTATTTAACAACGTAATTTCCCACATATCGCTCGTATTTGAATTTACGTTCTAAAACAAACAGAAAAAAAAATGAAGCAAAATACAAGAACACGACGCAACATAAAGTCCGTGTGCACTTTAAAAAAATTATAACTTTAATTGTATTTGCAATAGAAATAATTTGTAAAAAGGATTTGAAAGAAGAAAATCGATATTTTTTAAGGTTTTATTGAAATTTTATTTAAGTTTCCACATGTCCTCCATCATTTCCAATACAAAGAGTAACATGATTTTGCAGTTCACTAAAAACATTTCCCAACTGATTTATAGTAATGCCTGAAATCACATTAGTTATTTTAGCTGTCAAATAACTAGGTTTGGTTGCATACACAATTGTTTTCACATGTCCCCATAAAAAAAACCCTTATGGAGTCAAATCTGGCGAACGTGGAGGCTAACAAAATGGTCCTCTCCTTCCAGTACATCTGTTTGGAAATTCCTGATTTAGAAACTGTCTAACACGCAAAATTTGCTTATCTAAGAATTGTTACAAATTTTGTAGTGAAGAATTATTCAATAGCTGTACTTAAAACTAGATACATAAAACTTTCTAAACATTTTTACAGATTATTTCTATCACAAATAAATATAAAGTTATAAAGTTTTTAAAGTGCACACGGACTTTATGGACACCCTGTATTTTATATCCAGTTTAGTTGTCGCGAACGATTGTTTGAATTCCATTCAATGATTCAAACGCAGTCTGTAGTAGCAAAACAACTCGTATAATATGCGCAATAACCGTTTTGCACATGGACAATGATATACATCTAATTTACTGTAACAAAACTGAAAGGATAGAGTAAATAACATAACAACTTAAAATGATAGCGAGTTCCGTAGGCTACACAGTTAAATTAGTAAATTATGGTTTGTAACCATGTTTTCTCATTTAAGCAAATTTTAGTATCTTTTTGCTTTACATATGCAGTTTCATTGGCGAACTTATACTGATATCAAGTCATCTGGCATTGCTACTTATTGACGACATTGAATAAGAATGCTTTTTCATTAAATGATTTTGCCGCTTCAAATCCTCAACAGGCGAATACAAATGAAACACACTCTTCAACTAGTTGATCTAATGCTAAATGACTATCAAGCGTAAAACCCAAATTTTGTACTTTATTATGTTTTTAATTTTTTTCCGAAATTGACTCAAATGAAAAATCTTCGTTTTTTGTTTCAAAAGTATCCTAATTACTGTATTATTAAGATTACAAAAGTAAGTTTTTACGCAAATACAATATAATTGCAATGAAAAGTTGCGCAATTAAACCGTGTTTACGTAAGTTTACTAATAAATAAATAATTTTGCTGCGATTATATTAATTACCTCTAGTGATGAACATAAAATGTGATGGATTTAATGCAATGTGTAAAATCGTGTAGATGAATTCAAGGGAGCTATAAACGACTAAACACGCAATAAGATTACTTAGTAAAATTTTGAAAAAAAATAATTACTAACGCAATTTCAATTATTTTTGATGTATTCAATTAAAGAAATTATACTGTAAATTCGTACTGATATTGTCGCAAAATAGCGGTAAAAAATGTTTGAGTTTTTTTCATTTTTTCTCATCGCTGTTGAAGTTCGGTGACGTCATCACATCACAGATTGATTCCATAAATTCCTATACGAATTCTTTTACTAAAAGGTCAACTAAAAGAACGTTACTTTCGTATGCACAGCGTACTAATATGTTATAACCGGTAGGAAATATATTACTCATAAAACCGACAGAAAAACCAAAATTGGAAAAATTCACTTAAGATGTATTTTATTACGAATGTTTTTCGCCTTCCTTGAGCATCAGGAATAAAGTGAGTTGCAAATAATGAATTATTGCATTTCGAATTCAATTATTATGATCAGGCTGTGATCTTGAATGATGTACAGCAAGAAGTCCCGTACTGCACGGTTTTCTAAAAAATGGGGAAAAAAAGATCAAACATCTTCAGCAACACAACTGTTACAGCAACGGCCTTGTTATGATAGCTTATATTGAATGAAAATATAAAAAAACAAAAAAAAACAACTTCAAATTGGAATAAGAACTGGCCAGTTGGTAGAACGAGACAGCTTTTGGCATTTGAAGAAGTAACTTTCGGGCTCGACTTTCGGGCAGCGAAAACGTCCACCGCTTCAGTATTTCTTTAATTGCTGCAATCACGTAAAGAGGTAGATGATGACCCCGCCGACTTAATTGTACACATGCTTTGGCGTGATTCAATAAGTACAGTACTGTGAAGTCTTGCTGTTGTTGCTGCTTTTTTTTCATTTTACAAGAGGGATTTTACCAGTTCGACTAACAATTATTTGTATCAAAGTAAAAATACTTTTTAACACTTATCCTTTCAAATATTCTCTTAATTTGCCTATACGATTCTAAGCCGTTACTATCACAACCATTTGAATGCGATGTGTGTTTTAGAAAGACCTGAAATCAGCAAAATAACATATACAAATACGTAATATGCAAAAAAGTGTACACTATACAATTATACACACTTATTGGCTTATTGCTTTTTGTGCTAAATTGCTTCAAATTTGATCGACGTTATAAACTTGCCTTCATCTTTTTCCCCTTTAAAGATTTTCGGTTAAAATTAAAAATAAATAACCTCGAAAAATAAAGGTTTATTAAGGAAAGCAAATAGGAAATTTATGTGTAAATTATGCAAAATAACAGCATAAAAATAACAAGCTTGGTTTCAAACCGCTTAATTGGTACGACTTATTTGAGAAACTTTTGAAAGAGATGTTATGAATCAGATGTTGTTTTCACCATTTATGTTGAACATTTTCTGACAAATGCAGGAAACTCGGAACAGAAATCGTCAAGTTTCACTGAAACGTTGACCTCGATTCGAAGTAAGAAGAGAAAACAGAAAAAAATTTTGAAAACGCCAACAAGCGGATACTAAACAAAGTTCCTGAATTTCCTTTTATCTCCATTTTTCATCTAAAAAATTTGCACTCAGCAGTTCAATCCCTTACCGAAAAATGTCAATTGGTAATTTTTGAAATGCTGCGTACAAAAGAGACATAATTGGTTTTAATAGCATAAATTGCCCTCATCATTTTCAAAAGAAACCACATCATAAGTAACTATAAACTATCAATACATTGAATCCTTGCGAAATCTTAGATCATCCAGAAATATTAGACTTTTACTTGTTTTTAAATGTGTTTGTTGATTTCCTTCGTAATATCTACCAGTACTCTACACTCAACAGTATTGAACATTTCTTTATGACATATTCAGTTGCAATTACCTAAATCAAGAAGAATGTGTTCTATTTTAACTTTCTTATGACTTTTTTACTGATTTCCATTATTATTGTGCACTACATTGAATTCGAATTTTTGTGAATTTTTTTATTGATACACCAAATACTCGCGCTTATACAAACAAGCAAACTTAGAAAGCCATTGGTTTAGTGAACTCTGCGTTAAATTGCTCATCTCTAAATTTTCGATACCAAAACTAAATTGATTGCTCAAAGCGACACCTAGAGGTTTAAGGATTCCAACAAAATAGCATAGCTATTCTTGAAAATACTGTGCTGCATATATAATCAACGTTTATGATCGAAAAATCTCCCTTATTCAATTTGTAATATTTAAGTGACAATTAAAGACATTAGGGAAAATGAGAATGTAAAATTATGACAAAATCTAATATTAATTAACAATTTAAGCAAAATATACTGGAAATGTTTTTGTGAAAAAGACAATCGTAATCAAAAGCTTTGAAATATCCTGTAGGCTGTTCAAAACATGCATCAGTTTGAAGGATATTGCAAGTCATATTGCAATTCCAAATAAACTATATTTATTTTTTAGAATTAGCCAACCAAAACTTTTGCTTAATGTCTTGGGCTTTGTTATGAAACTACCTTGTAACAAAGCATATTTCTAAAGGATAGTTTGAGGCGACTGATAAAAAAAAACAAAACAAGACAAACAACATGCAATGTAAAAACAAGATTGTAGTAATATCATCCTGCTTTGTAAAAACGCGATATCAGCAACTGATAATTAATTTTACGTTATCCAACTTCATAAAATTTTGATAAAGGATGTTGCCTCAAAGTTCAAAAATCACTGCGTACTGTTTTCAAATTCGTTTTGGTTTAAACCAATAAAAGCCCAAAGGGGATAAATTAATTCTTTAACATTCAGTAATGGAAATTTTATTGTTTAAGTCGGTGAATTTTTTTTTATGACTTTTTCGCTGGAACTTTTTTAAAACTTTAGTTATATTAACTTTAAACGTTGTGTATTTGACTATTGATTATAGAAGCATGACTCAAATAAAAATTCAACATAAGTTAAAAGTTTACCAAAGTAGAATTTCCGTGTAAAGTACAAAAGTAAAGTAACTTTTTATCGGCTTGCGCATATTTCGAACAAAATTTGAATACGTTTATCCTTTTGTTTTTATTCATTTTACTCAGAATAAACGTAATTTGTGATACCGGAAAAAAATACAGTGGTGCTAATTTAGTCATAATATTACGTAATATTTTGCGTTTCTGAAAATTATTTTGCGGCACGCTGTTTGCGTCAAAACGTAATATATTACGTTTTCTGCATCAACCACAAGCTTGGTAAATCTAAAATAACCTAACGCGTTTTGCACGCAGCCTTTTTTTCGATGGAACTCGGTCTGCCTTGTTCAACTGCTGTATAAAAGGGACAGAACCTTCGTATCTAGTTCATAACCAGCCTCAAAGATAACCAGGCAAATTTCCAAGTATAAAAACAGCAGAAAATGAAAAAATTGAATTGAAAACAGTGTTTAAAATGTAAAACAAAGTTCGTTTTTTTTCATGAAATTAATTTTGAAGAAGCAAAGATTTTGTCCTGTTTCATTACATGCAGGTCTTGCTTGACCGAAACTGCAGTATATAAAGCTGGAGCAACGTTTTACGTCAGTTTTCAAAAGTGAAGCGATCTAGAAAAATATGACAGACATTTGATTATCTTATTATTTTAGACCGAATAGGATTTTTTTGTAACTTGAAATACTAATACAATCAGATAGAAGCAAATTGTGAACACAAAGCTTGATATAAAACAACAGAAAATATGATGCGAAAATACGCATTTTTTGCTTTGACTATTTACTTTTTATCCTTGCATAATGGTAAGTTATGAGCAATTTTTGTGAGCTTTATTTGATACAAAAAATAGAATGACAAATCCATAACTTAGTAAATGTAATACAAAATAAATAAATGCAACATGGTTTCTAAATCACGAAATAAAAAACACTGTTGTTACAAATAGTGGCTGAGAGAGTAAGAATACTTTCCTTAAATTTTGCAATCATTGAATGTTAAGGTATTTCATTTAAGATAATTTTGGTTTGAATATAAGCAATAATAATACTAAGATAAACTTTAAAACAAATGTGAGGTAGCCTAAAGGGAAATATAAAGTAAACACAAGCGTATCCATAGCAAAAACTGAGCTAAGAAAATTTGCCAACCTAACTGCAAAATTGACTGCATCGAGATTTGCGTCGATTACTGCAAAAAATTCCACTTTTTTCTTCTTCCTTAAATGGTATCATTTTTTGTAATGCGCTTTTAGTAAAACACTCCTCTATGACAAGGCATAATTTGAGCTTTTTCGTTTTCTAAATGTTAAAATTAATGGTGGAGATCGTTTAAAACATTTTAAGAAAAATTGAAAAGGTTCAATTAATTATTCACTCGTCTAGACTTGCTCAAATTTAGCCACGTTTCAAGAAAAAACACGTAAAATTGTGCAAATTTCACGAACATAGTAGCTACCTACGTTAAATTGCCTTACAAAGTAAATCGCTATTAGTAACAGTATCACCGAAAAATTATCTCAATACCAAGCCAAAAATAACGTCTGAGGCTCTAAGTCTTCATGATCAGTCTAATATCATTTGTTTTGTGCAAACAATGGCAGTGATGCGTAACTATTGTCATGATTTAAGTGGCAGTATAAATCACAATGAAAAGCCGGTCTGAGATGAAATGATACTTTCCGCCTGCTATTCTCTTATTTTTTCTTATCCAAACAATACAGGCACGAAACAATAGTAATCCAATTTATTCGATTATGCATGACATTTATAAAGGCCATCCCAATTTTTTTTGGTTTAGCAGCGAAATTTGACGTTAATAACTAGCATCGAAGATCAAAAATATGGATTAAAAATCACCCGTACAAGAAACAAACAACACCAAAAAACTTACAATCTGAATCCTAAATGCGGTATGTAACTGTAACCTGCATTAATGCATTGTTGTGGCAGTGCAGTTCCGTTGCATTTTGAATAGCATATTTATTCAATCTTTTTCAGCAGTAAAAGCTACGGAGGGTGAAGACCCAGTGACACTGCTCGACAACCTCGACGACTTCACACGAGAGATTATTACGTCATTAGAAAGCGGAGACAGTGCAAATGAACTGCTAGCAGAGGGGTAAGTAAAACATCTTATTTGAAATGGAGAGCATTGGCATTTGATCATTTCTACAAGTACAACAAAAACAACTAAAATTTTATGTTTTGGTCGAATGCTCTTAACTAAAGGATACTAAGATTTTGTTTGAATAAAATTTTACTGAAAATGAATGAAGTTAGTTTGGAACGTTTAAAATGGTTTTAATTACATTTAATTTTCAATTTTAAGCCGAAGGATTTTTTATTGAATCACAATGTCATGTTTTTAAACTTGCGTTATTGGACAAGCAAAAATTACCAAAAGTCTATCAGACATTGAAATTTTTAGTTATTAAGCCCTAGTTTCTTACAGATTTGAGGACCTCAGTGATGTTGAACCCGACGCTCCGTTACCTTCGAACCGGAGTGCTGCTATTGACGAACTTCTACAAACTCCAGACAACTTAGACCCAGAAGAAGAAGAGGAAAAAGCGAGAATCAAATATTACAGAGAACATATGAATACCTACCAACACATCTTCGACATTAATCAACGTGAGTAACCCAAACTGTTGCGCTTATTTTACAAGATTTTGTTCGAAATGGGTGATGACGTGGATCTTGGTTTGACTAAAAGAGTTGCCTCATGACTCTCTCGCTTTTGGTTTTCAATCACAGAGTTTGGTGTTTGACGTAACCGACAGTTTATAATTTGAACTTTCTTTTTTTAGATTTAAACCGAACCGATCTGATAGAAGGAGACATCAAAACACCCGTGGTACGTATCATTTACGAACACCAAACGCGGTTAAAAAGAAAAAGCTGAAAGGCTTCTAAACTAAGAGTGTCAGATTTTAAAAAATTAATAGACGGCGTCTTTTTTCACGTTACCGTTAGCCAATGAGATGTCGCACGTTCATCGCAACGCGACCACGACTGAAACTGAATCAATTAGAAACAATGTACTGCGGCCAATTAATGCAGCTTTAACAGTTCTGTAACCTTTTTCAGTATTTTAGTTAGTTAAAAAATCAATTATGGTTTTCATCTAATTTCCTGTGTCAAAACACTAGCTCCATTTCGTAAAGGGAATCATGTATTATAACAGTTTTGTTCATCTCCAGTCGTATACCAAGTTCATAGTTTAGAAGACATTATTGTCATTAATGTTGATAGTCAGACTTTAATGTTTCGTGATTGTGATTTTGTTTTTTTGTAGTTCCGAAATGCTGCAGGTCGCACTTGGCCCAAAACAACAACAGGAACTCACAAGGGATTAGTTCGAGTCGCATACACTCTATCAAATCAATACAGTAAGTATATCTTCTATTCTAAAAATATTATAAACAATATAATGAACTAAATGAAGTGCTAGGATTATTCAGTTTTAGGAGTTTGTAGTGAGATAAATTTCGTCCAAATCAACAAAGATCAAGCAAACATTCTCAATTTCTCCGCTTTTTGTTGCTGACTCAAATTCAAAAAAACATTACAGTGTTTTTAGCTTTTTCAGTTATTTAGCCACAGCTAAAAAACAATTTTGCCTTGCAGCCAGAGATCAAAGAAACCTCATCAGATCTGCATTGAGCGATTATGCCAAATATACATGCATCCGCTTTGTTCCTCGCACAAACGAAAGACAGTACATTCACATTGAGGATAGCAGTGGGTAAGTTATTTTGCTTTAACAGAACGCACTGCAAAGTTTTGGCAAACAAAAATTACAAAAAAGGAACTATATCATTGTTGGAGATTCTCTTTGTCAGTTTACATGTTCATTTTCTTGTCATCGGCAGTTTTCTCCTTCGGTGACATGTAAAAGTACATGCTAATAGCGGGTCGAAGTTTTAAGACCTTCAAAATGTCATAATTTACTTACACAAAGTAATAATTAAAAGCACCAATTGCCTCTCTGACAAAGAGGGTGGTTGCTTGACTCAATAATCGCAAGGTCCTTCACATCTTCCCTGTCGCCTTTTTTACAAATTCTAATTAATTTCTACTTCGAGCTGGCACTGATCGATGAAATAAATTTGTCTTGTCTTTAGATGCTGGGCTTTCGTGGGAAGAATAGGTGCTCCGAAGCAAACCGTATCACTTGGTGTTCCTGGATGCATGTCCAAAGGTGTCGCGCTTCATGAGCTTATGCATACTCTGGGCTTTCAGCATGAACAATCTCGGAGCGACCGTGACGATTATGTCAAGGTCATAGCCGATAATATTGAAGGAGGTAGGCCATGAATTGATTTTGCTGTTGAATTGCTTTCCAAAGTTCTTTCTTTGTATGATGGATTTAATCTACAGCGTTTACGTTAGTGTCTTTATCACTGTAACGTAGTGTACTGACTATAATTTATGGCATGGCTACTCAACAGGCGGACCGCGGTGCACATCCAAACCTCTAAATTCAGACTACGATCCACTGTCGGACCTTCACACTTCTTTGGGTGTAACTCATTTTCTGCCTGATGCATATGAAGCACGCAAAACGCCTATTTTTTGGCCTTCAATCGAATCCGGGAACTTAAACCATCCCCAATTGCGGCGAAGACCTTTTTATTTGGTCTTCAAATTATGGTGAAGACCTTTTCTGGACCCGAAGACTTTCCATCTTATGTATCTGGACTTTTGCCAAAACTAGTTGAGTACCTCTGCTCTATAGCCTACATTCCGTATAGAGCACGTCTAGTTACTCTAGAGTGACAATTGTTTTATTTTTGGAAAAATTGTCCTTCGGATAGGAAATTGACCTATGCATATTTTAGCGTTTTATGACTTGTTTTTCGATAGGCTGGAACTCAAACTACAACAAAATCTCAACCACCAACAACCTTGTTGTTTACGATTACGGAAGTGTCATGCATTATGGAAAAGGCGCTTTTGCGAAGAGACCCTTTCTTCCGGCTATGGTGGTAAGTAAAATTCATCATGTTTTGAGCCATATAACGGCGTGATCAGTACAACCAGAAGTCGCAGAGAAGTGAAACATGCTATATTTTTTCAGGCTTATCCTGAACGTAATCCTAAACCTCTTTTTGGACAACGTCAAAGATTCAGTCCATATGACATTGAAGAAATCAACTACCTTTACAGCTGTGGTAAGTTATATATGAAATGCAAAACTTAATATTGAATTCTTGCAGTATGGCACACAAAATAGAATGATTCTCAACAAAAATATTGGGTAGTCAAGATGGAAACAACTGTATTTAAGTTAAGTTTAAATGTGTTGTAAAAGAAGCAGATCCAAATTCTCCGAAGAACCCCAAAGCGAATGCGTCCTTGAATGGTTCAATGCTGATAGCAAGAGCAAATCTCCAATCGAAACTTGGCTATTACTATGGTAAACCGTGGCTTTGCAGGGATCAAGAATAAACGAACTTAAAGCAAAAACAAGTTTCTTTTGTTTGTACCAATCATAGTAACGAACTTTTGCATTCTTTTTTGATTTTGGTTTAGGTGCTAACACATTCCCACGATGTGGAAAAGATTTCAACAACGTTCGAAGTGGAACCTTTAATAGTCCTTCTTATCCTAAAGCATATGCTAAAGGGGCTCACTGCACTTGGAAAATTACTGTCGCCAGAGGTCAATATGTCCGCGCTACTTTCTCAAATGTCGATATTGAAGGTGAGAATGCTACTGATGCGAAATAAAATACGCAAAATCTTCAATTTTAACATGAATAACTATTACAATTTTCAGTTTGAATCGCCGGCTTTTAAATCCGTTCAAACCTATTTCAAAATTGGTACTGCAATAAATATTATGCAAAACATATTGCAATTTTGATCATGATTGACTGAAATCATTCTATATAGAACAGGAATCAGCGTAGAACTCAAATTTGAATGGTTTGCAGATTCGACACTTTGCCAACAAGATGCTATTTTGATTCACAACGGAAGGAATGCTGCATCTCCGGTTTTGGAAAAGATCTGTGGCAACAAACGCGAAGTGGTCGTTACCGGCACCACCAACGTTATGTTCGTCATTTTTTCAAGTGATACCTCCGACAACTCTCACAAAGGTTTCACAGCCAGTTTCGAACAAGGTATGTATAATAAAGGCAATTTTTTTTTCTAATGTAAAAATCACTGTTGAGTCTTTTACCACTAACTTGTGTATTTATTGTTGCAGTTTCTCAACGAGGTAAAGTAACACCGACCCTTAAACCAGCCGAACCTACCTTGGGACCAATCAACGATTTCGTCGAAAGCGTTTACTGTGACTTTGATACCGATCTTTGTGGACTGATTCAGGACAAAGATGATGATATTGATTATCAACGAAACAGAGGATCAACGCCTACATCAAACACCGGACCCAGATCTGATCACACCAGTGGAAGGGGCAGTTACTTGTTCGTCGAATCATCACTCCCTTCGAAAGTGGGAGACAGAGCTATTCTTCGTACCCCATGGTTTAAAAGAAACGATAGATTTTGCATTCGATTTAGTTATCACATGTACGGTCAATTTATGGGAGGCATTCGAGTGTATGCTTATGAAAAACGAACAGGAACCAACGTGGGAACTCCTAACAAGATTTGGGAAAAATTTGATGACCAAGGAAATAAATGGAACAACCTACAAAGAAATTATTCACCAAGAAGCAACGTTCAAGTAAGTAAATATTTCTCTAACGTACATCACAGTAAATGTTTGAATATTAACACTAAAAATTAAGCTACTTGGCCCGAACTTTGGAGAACGCTGTTGAATCAATACAATTGACTCAAACAGAAAGCTTTAACCATACGTAAAGAACAATATGCCACTAAAACGACAACAGTACTGTGCAATATGCCAACAAACTTAACTTAACATGTTTGTGTATTTTGCAGTACGTTCAATTCTACATCGAGACGTTCGTGTACTTTTATCTTTCCGACGTTGCACTCGATGATTTCATAGTGACAAAGGGCTCATGTTCATCAGGTCGACCAACTCCCCCTTCCACTAAAGCACCAGTAGTAACAACAACAACAAGAGCTCCAATTGCAAGACCTCGTTCAAGTAAGGCACATTGTTTTTACAATTAATTTCGGTCTCTTTGATCTAGCAGCATGTATACCTTGAAGTAAAAGAAAACTTTCATTTCCAAAATTGTAGATTTTACGCTTACCTCGTGAATCGACTTCCCACGGCTTTACTTTTAACATGATTATACAATTCGTCTCACAACCCAATTTGCAATGCGATGCACACAGTACTATTAAAAAGTCTGTTTTACAGCTTTCGACTGCGACTTTGAACGTGGACTTTGTGACATGACCCAATCACGAAGAGATGCATTTGATTGGTCAGCTAACCGAGGACAAACACCAACAGTATCAACTGGGCCATCTACCGATCACACAACTGGAACTGGTAAGAGAAAGATAGTGTTAAAACGTAAAAATTTAAAATATTTTAACTTAAAGCTAAATCAGTAATCAAAGAAAAAGGTTTGCAAAGCAGCAGTTAAATTTGTTTGGTTGCAATATTTTTTTAAATTTATTTTATCCTAAAACTACAATCACTGCAGAAAAAAAGTCTGTGCATTGACACCGCAAGATTTGTGCAACAAAGTTTAGCTACTAAAACCGAAAAGATACTTTGCGCAATGTACAGTATTAACAGTAGTAAGCAGTTTTCTTAACTTGTTAGGGCAATATTATTTCATCGAATCATCTCGTCCACGGAGAAGGGGAGACACAGCTATCTTGGAGACTCCTACTTTGACACCTGCATCTCATTGTCTCACTCTGTGGTACAACATGAACGGAAGAAGCATTGGAAAATTGACCGTAAGTTCACAGTACTTTTCTTCAAAAAATAGTAGCGTGCATTTATTGTTGAGATACTATAATTTGAAGATTGTACATGAACATTTGCAATAAATTTCTTGAAATGGGCAAACATTAAATGCTTTTATTCTGCGCTTTAAAGGTTTACAAAGAAGAAAATGGGAGAAATACTGTTCTAAAAGAGATTGAAGGCCAACAAGGAGATAAATGGTTATCAATGTCGGTGAACCTAGCTGCTACTACAAGATCTGCCACCTACGTAAAAGCGCTTATTGAAGCTACAGTTGGAGGATCACTTGGTGATGTTGCCATTGACGATATCAAAATCACCAACAGACGTTGTTGTAAGTAGAGTTTATCAACTTAATAATGTTTAGTGTTTTCCAAATGAGAAACTGGTTTAAGCATACAATCATGCATGCAGTATGTATTTTTGAGTTTATTTTTCATGAAAGCGTGTGGTCTTGATAATTGACCGATTTGTGGAAGCCTTATGACAACCTATATTCTTTCAAATATGCATGGCCACCAGTTATAAATCATACATGTTTATAATATTTATGTTTTTAGCTCCGACTGGAACTGTTGCTCCTCCAGCCTTACCAGACAACTTTAAGTGTGATTTTGAAACCGATCTGTGTAACATGCAACAAGCTCAAGACGACGTATTTGACTGGGTTCGAAACAAAGGAGCCACTCAAAGTTCAAACACTGGGCCATCAGTTGACAACACCAAGGTAAGTACTGCAGATCAGAAATCCAATCTTATATTTAGTTATATCATGTACTAAAATAAAGCATTTATTTATGTTTAACATTTTTGTACATTTAGAATTTTCTGGTACGAGTGACTAGCATATTTATTCCGTGCCAAAACACACACAAAAAAAAACAGAAAACATTTAAAATTTTAGTGACCAATTCCATAATCAAAACATAAGTCAAATCAGGATATTTCTTTTTTTATCATGCATGATTTTAAACATTGTTAGATTAATATTCGCATCATTTTATGTCTTTGCAGAAAACAAGCCAAGGTTATTACGTGTACACGGAATCATCCCGACCTAGAAAAAGAAATGACGATGCCAGACTTCTTACTCCCAAACTGCGACCAGGAAGTTACTGCGTTCAATTTGCATACCACATGTACGGGACAAGTGTCGGAAGCATTGAAATCATGGCAATGGAAGAACCGTCCAACGTCCCTATTCGAGAATGGAGACAAAGTGGAACTCAAGGAAATCGATGGCGTGCAGCATATTTCGAATATTCGTCTGGAAACAATGTCCAGTCTGTTCGATTTGTATTCCAAGGGCTAATTGGCAATGGTGTTTCAAGCGATGTTGCTCTTGATGATATCGTTATCGAATCCGGATCATGCTCAGGCGTTACTACGACTCCAAGCACAACTCCAAGCACAACACCTGTACCAGTCAGACCAGGATCATTCCCTTCAAGTAAGTTAATTTTTATAGTTTAGTACGTACCTAAATACATAGAGTGCAATCTCTATACTAGTGTTGCTGTTGTTGCTCATACTGACTGAGTTGATTTTTCTGATTCAAACAACCTGATAATTTTTCTTTCTACAGCGTTTGCTTGCAACTTTGAGCTGTCAACCTGTGGCATGATTCAATCGCAGCAAGATCAGTTCGACTGGACAAGATACCGTGGAGCCACACCAAGCGGCAACACCGGTCCAAGCGGTGATCATACTACCGGCCTTAACGGACGAGGTATGAATTTGAGCTCGAAAACTTAAAGTGGATATACTGTACTTTTAACTAAACAGTTCTTTAAAAATGTCTTCAGCAAATTTGAAACATAAGGGCAAAGTCACAATTGTGTTTCACATATCACCTACATTTCAGAAACCATATGATTAACTCAATTCAGAAGTTTACTTAACTTGAATTTACCTTGCGTTTTAACAATAAAGCTTGTTTTATCAAACTAATAATCGTTTTTTAAAACAGGATTCTATTTCTACACTGAAGCAAGTGGAAATTTGAGGCAGCAAGCTATCGTATCAACCCCAGAATTGTCAGCCAGTTCTAGCAAGATGTGCGTTGTTTTCTTTTACAACATGCGTGGCAGACAAACCCGTATGGGATCCCTTGATGTTTTTGTCGACTATTCAGCACCATCAGAGTAAGTTCTTCATTGACGCCAAACATGCAATGTCTTCTCTTACAGCATTTCATCAATAACTGGTAACCTATTGCAAGCTGATATTCTGATGGTTTGTTAGTATGGTTACCATATTTCGTCATAGAGTGAGTTTTTAATTAACGTTACTAAATCTTCAATACTTGAGTGAGTAGCAAACTATTAAGAATTTATATTGTCAACAGACCATTACGGACTCGAACTCTCTTCTCGAGAACTGACAATCAAGGAGATCAATGGCACCGCGGGCAAGTCGAAGTGAATGTGGATTCAAGATACAGCGCAGGATCGCTGAGTATCAGATTCCGAGGAAGTATTGGTGTTGGATCAGCAAGTGATATCGCACTGGATGATATTTGCGTAGCCAATGGCGAATGTGGTGAGTCAAACAGCTCTCTAATCAAAATGATTTCTCTCAAATACGATTAAACTGAAGAACAATTTCTTCTTGCTGATCAAGTAAAAGCACGTAAAAGAATTTTGAAAGAAACGATGGAGGAAATATTAGCAACTGACCAAATTTCTTCCACTTCAAAAAGGCACTGCAATTTTTTTCAGTTCGTTGTTTTACATCCATGGCGATTGATTGCAACTGATAACTGTTGCAATTTATTGGCACCATTATGCATTGGTTTAAATATAAAGACATTTAAAATGACCTTTTGCTTGCAGGTACTTCCAGCCAGTGTCAATCGGATGGATCATTGGTGACAACTACAGTTCCTCCTACGCGTACTACCAGATCCACCACCAGACCAACTACTCGACCAACCACTAGACCAAGAACTACAACCAGACCAAGAACTACGACCACATCAAGAACTACAACTCCAAGCCCAAGTGGATCCTCACTGTCATCAAGTAAGTTGGAGTTTTCCTACTCTGTTGAAATTGAAAATTGGCTCGTTAGGTTACTAAAGTTCTGTTTTGTTTTTAGCATTCGCTTGCAATTTTGAATCATCTCTTTGTCGCATGACACAAGCGCAAGATGATGATTTTGATTGGACAAGACATAGACTAGCGACACCCAGTGGTAGCACGGGACCGACTGGTGATAACACTGTTAATCGCAACGGAAGAGGTAAGCTATCTAAACGTTTCAATAGCTACACGAGACAACTTTTGAGTGTATTACTAATTTATATGAACTTTGAATTTTTTTGAGGGCTTAATAGCTTGTTTGAACATTTTTTTAAAGATTTTGTACATTCTTTTGAAACAAAAATATTGTTTTTTAGGGTATTATGTGTATATGGAAGCAAGCGCACCTCAACGTAGCGGCCAAACAACTGCCATTTATACTCCACCGTTGTCTGCAAGCTCTAGCAAAATGTGTTTAGTGTTCTTTTATCATATGTCAGGAAGATACATCGGAGACCTTGATGTTTTTGTGGATTATTCTGCACCCTCAAGGTAAGCAGCAATATCTGCTACAGCATGTAAGTAGTTTATAAGTAGCTGGTCGAAGATTATCAGCATGCTAAACGCTGCAAAATGCCTTGTCTCTAGGGTTTCCGTTATTGCGCCTCAACCAGAGCAAAACTGCAATGGTTACTTGGAAGGTTTTCTCAAAGCCGTCAATACTTCTGTAGGGATTACGCTACATGAATTTAATCTTGAATCTGCTATTGCAGGTCTGATTTGAGTCGCACAATTTTCTCGAGAAAAGAAGATCAAGGAAACGATTGGAAATTGGGACAAGTTGAAATTAATGTTGATCGAAGATACAACGCAGGATCGATGAGGATTCGATTCAGAGGAAAAGTCGGAAGAAGATCAGCAAGCGATATTGGTTTGGATGATATCTGCGTTGCAAGTGGACCATGTGGTAAGTTGCCGATGATAATAGTTTAATCGTCCAATAAGCAGCCTGCATTTCAAGTTAATGCATTTATTAAGGATGTAATGGCGAAGTACCGGTAATATTATTCTTTTTAATATTCGTTTTTGTGAAAAGTGTACCGCAAAAAGTATATTTGATCGCAATTCCTACCATTTTCCATTCATAAACCAATGCTAACGCGGTACGTGAGCATTAGCAATGTCAAGCAGCTCATTTCACGAAATATTAAATACTCTTTTCTTGCAGGATCATCAAGTCAATGTCGTTCCAATGGAGTCTTAAGAACAACTACAGTTGCTCCTAGCACAACTGCAAGGCCACAACCAGCGCCTGGCAGCAGCAATGTTCGCCCACCACCTCCAGCTAGTCATCCTAGTTCAGTGCCGGGAATGCCTCGTAAGTGAAAAGCAGAATAATTTAGGTGCAATATACGTGTTGTTGTATCAACTACAGAAAAATCTAACCAATTTCAATGCAAATGCATCCAATCAAGTAAGAGTTCATGAGCGTTGCCAGATACTAATTAATGTTACATCAAGCAACCATCCTCCAACACCACCTATGAGTCAAACTTGTAATTGATATCAGTTATCGCCAATCATTTTTTAAATGACTATATCATATATTACCCTTCAAATCAAAATGCAAATTGTGTATGAAAATGTAAACAATAAAGGTTTTATCCAATCTGTATTTTCAGTTTGCACATTTGAAAGTGGAGTCCAGGTATCAAGAAGAGCAACTGGAACAATTCCAGGGGATTCTACTAACGATCTTGGACCTGTGACTCATCAAGTATTAAACGATGGTATGTGCGGCTTGCGTCAAATCACTGGATATGACGATTTTGATTGGAGTCGTGTTGATAGAAGAACAAGCTCCAGCCAAACTGGACCAACGGCGGATAACACTAACGGAGAAGGTGAGACCACAGATATCAAGAGTAGCGAAATCACTTGTACTATACTTGCCTTTTTTCGCAGTCCATATCGTTTTTCCTGGGCATGTTTCGATCTTGCTTTATCGTCATGTAACTGCTGACGCTGCGACGAGAAGACTATTGTTTTACCGACTGTTCAGTCAAGTTTTGATTCTTTGGTTTTCTGGTTGTCGTAGTCAATTCCATGACGGATTAACCAGTCCATAGGTCGAGTAGTTTTGTTTGGTGAGTTGATTTAGCACAAACTAATTGACATTTTTTGTCAGGTTACTACTTGTACACTGAAGCTAGTGGGCGGAAAGAAAACGATGCCGCTTTACTTCAAACGTACTGGATGCCTGCAAGTGAATACTGCGTCGATTTCTACTACCATATGTATGGGGTAAGTATTTTCGAATGTTTGAATTGCATTTTGAATAAATTCATTCCGACTCGATGTGTTATTATTTCTCTTCGAGCTCGTGTACGAGATTAATTTGATTTTTTTAATGACATTTTATTTTCAATTCCAGAAAAAGAGTAAATACTTCTACAAAAAATCATTTGTACATCATAAAAGTTACAGCAGTCAAGTAAATATCCTTTTTGCTTGCAGGAACATATTGGAAAACTCGCGATCACGACGGTTCAAATAATGAGAGATGAAACTCGAACTCGTCCAATTCTTGATGAAATTGTTGGTGAAAAAGGAAACCAGTGGAGACATGCAAAGATTGACTTTGTTCCAGAAGCTAGCGCAGCGGTAAGTGGCAAAGATTCTCGTTGTAGTATCGTCGAAAAAAAAAAGCATTTGTTGGAACAATACACTTTTATTGCAATAAGCTAAAATTAAACCGCCAAGAAATTTCCTTTGTAGTTCAAACAGTAACAAAAAATGTTGATGCTCTAGTAGTAGTACGTTATAACCAACTTCAGCTTTCAAAACATTTCAATTATTACCGTATATAATGCGGAAGTTTTTCACAAAAAATAACAATTATAATTGTAGTTGTAAAGTAGCCTACTATAGATAGTAAGCAGAATGTAGAATAAAATGTAGAAATAAAGTAACAGAAAATACAATAATAATTATTATTGTAGTGGTTTAGTAAGGATTTATCAGTAATGGTTCGATATTTTTTAAATGTGTATTTTTATTTTAGACTGTGGCTTTTCGAGTGGATGGCTACATTGGGTCGGGATTCCGTGGCGACATTGCTTTGGACGATTTGGCTATTATGCCAGGCACTTGTGGTAAGTAAGCTTGTTCTAAGCTGGAATGCTTGCGTTTGACTTTTATGCAAAAGATAGTTCCTTATCCATAAAATTGCCTTCTACTTGTGTAAGACTTTGATAATAGTAATGTGCAGTCTAATTAAAGACTTAGTGTAACTCAAAATTATGCTGTAGTTTTTTACCCAGTTAGAGTACACAAATTATTTCATGCCATGAGTAATGTAGAATACAAGCAGCTGCCACTATATGCTATTCTAATCACGATGGCGACGGCATATTTGGTGTCAAACAGCTGTATTTACGTCGCATTGCATCGAAGTTCGTTCGTTAATGTTCGCATTTTATTTAGATGCTTGCAGCAACCCAACTCATCAATACGACTCCTCTGGAGGTATTCAGCGATTCGCCGCTGGATGTGTCAACACTGAACTCTTCTACGTGCGTTGCTGTAACTCATCCAAGCCCAAATCAATCTACCGACGAGTTAGAAATTGCAATGGCAATATGTTTGGCGCTGAGCGTTTGAATTGGTATTGTCAAAATTTGTAATCTTTCCAAGGTGCCCTACACTGTTGTTCTTTTCTTTTTTGTAAGCAAGCATATCAAATATAGCTAAACTAGTCAATCTAAACTGAAGCTGAATTGTGTTTGCCTATACTTAATAAGTAAAATGCATTGATTAGTCAATGAAAAGTATTACGTTTTGACAATACCGATTATGTTATGAAATGAATTTTATATGCTGATGTTGTATGCTTTATTTCTTGTATTAGATTGATTTCTTTTTTACGATATTTTTCAAACTTTATTTTACGTATAATCTATTGTAATTGTTAAAACTTGCTATTTATTCAACTTTTGTTATTTATTGCATTTTGAAAAACTTCCTAACTGTGAAAAAACTTTAATGATCTAGAACTTCAAACCCACCTAAACCTGAATCAACTAAAGATAACTGAACAGTTCTAACAGCACTTAATGACCTAGTTCATGCCCACCTAAACCAGTTTGAATAAGAGAAAACTGAATTACACAAAATTTTACTTGGCGAATAAAGGATCCACTAATCAATTTAGAGACTTTTAGGAAATAACACATCGTTTTCGCCTATATTTTCTAATGTTTTTGTACTCTCACTAATATAGTTCAATTACTATAGTGAAATTTGGCGTAACTTTTGAATGCAATAACAATAAATAAACTTTAAAATTTAATGCGAAGTGAAAAATCAATGGTAGGAAGCGAGATAACTCGAACATGGAGCTCAAACAGCAATTAGAAATGGTAGAAAAATGACGTACAACTTGAAGGTGAAAAACGCAGAGACTCTCGAAACTTAATCAAAACTAGCAACAAAGAGGACAAATGCAATGTCAAAATCACAATTCTGCTCATCACGCCGAACAGAAACGATAAAAAAATAGTGATTGCTTTCACGAAAATCGGTAGGCTATGGTTTTTAGAGAGAATAACGTGAAGAAAATGATAGAAATAAGGAAGTCGAAAACACTGTTGCGAAACTGTTCAAAAAAAGAGAAAATCGCACGATATTAAATGGGCAGACAGATTCCCAACCGTTAATGACGACAAAGAATAATTTCCAGAATGGGTTCAACCTAAATTGCTACACATGGCAACAGAAAGCTCTTTACATACAGCACAGCTTTGAATAGGAAAACTTGCATGTATACAAATATCAGTAATGGGCAATTTTTAATTACTATAAGATTGAATCATCCATCAAAAAACAGAAAGTCTTACGCTAAACGGAAGTGGTAATAATGATGACTTCATAAAAAAAAATAATAACAAATCATTGCAAAAAGTAATCTGAAAAAGGGGAAGAATAAGGAATGTGACTAAATTCATATTCATGACTCTACATTTTAGGCGAAGAAACTCTTGTAGCCTTGCGCTGACTGGTGGAGCGTTTGAGTGAAAAAGTGTGGTCATTCAATGAGACATTATCAATTAACGGTTCAACAAATACGCAGTTTGACGCTTCAATTTAAAACAGTTTCAATCTTTCTAAACGTACAAAATAAGTTATTTTCCGGTAGCCATGACGAAGTTGACCATTAAACCTCAAACTTTGAAATTAGCAATTTAAAGAAAGCAATTTACAATTTCCGGTTAACTCTCTTTGATGCGATTCCACTAACTCGTTCGTATTTGCGATAAAAAATCATTGCTACTGCAGGCGACCATAATACAAATACCTTAATTCGGCTTTGGTTTATTCGTATGTAGTCTCTCAACAGAATAATTACAAACTTTTTCATCAACAGCTTTTTGAAATGCCGAGACTTCCTAAATATCTCGCGCAAGAGCCTTTCCAGTTTTCACCACACGGATGTTTGCTGTCCAAAACAAAATTATCATAATGGTTTCTTACCTAATATTCCTCTCCCGGGTCAATTTAGTGACCCAATCGTAATTCGTAACAACTATGCTTTCAAATGCTAGTAATAATATTATAAACAAAGAGACTGCGAATGTCTCTCGTCGAGAATGCTAATGATATGTATTCTTGTGTTTTGCTGTTTTTTCTTTTGTCTAGAAAAATAAATTTTTGTTGTGTTGTTGTATGTTGGTTCTTTGAAAATGCAGTTTTTTCCTTTTAACATTAACTTGCTGGTGATATTCGACTGCCTTGTTAGCCATTTATCATCACTCGAGAAACAATCCTGAAGAGTATATACTGAAGAGGAAAAATAGCTGCTTGCTGATTAAAACTTCTCAGCTATCAACAACTCTCCAAACAGAGCTTAAAAAACACGCAGCAGATTAATTTGCACACGTACAATATATTTTACTCGCAACACGATCAAGGGGCTTTGATGTAAAAGCAGAAGAAACAAAAAAATTCCGTAAGCTATATAGTATACACTACAATAAATAAGGTAATGACCAAAAATTGACACAAAAATCACTCGAAGACTAACAAAAACATCACCGAAATTGCACAAAGGAAAATAATTACAAGATTCGTCACGAAAACACTGCTAGATAAACGAACAGGCCGCCGTGTGCTGTATGTACAGTACATATACCCTCTAATGATCAAACGTAATTTCTACAATATTGAAAATGGTTAAATATGGATATTTCGCTCCACACAGCATTTTGAAATAGAGGCAAATTTGTACTAGGCATATTTGGACCTAAAGTAGAAATTAAATGTGAACGGATTTAAATGCAGTTAAAAAACTGGAGGTCTTGAAGTCTTGAAGTAGGTCTTGAAGTAGTACGTTGAATCGTCTCAAAGTAAACGTGTATCAGCTATCGAGCTTTATTTTTGTCGCAATTTCTACTGAAGATATTTTTCTTGCTTAACTTAACGCTCATTAATTAATCTTCAAAAATTCCTAGGCTCGCAGATCGAAAATATACAAAAATAATTCAGCAGTAAAATGCTTCACTAACGCGTGAGTTCGCTCATCAAAGTTTGGGACAAAGCAGAAAAACCAATTAACGCATGGAAGGTATAAAAGAGAATTCTTCAGATTTCAAAATACCAATATGATGGAAAAATAGCGTTTACCATATGTTGGTTTTTTACTTTTTTGTTTCAAAATTATGACAAACAAATCTACCAAAATCCCATTGCCTTTTAGCGCATATTACAAGAGTTTCAATCGTTTACAGTGTATATGAGATGCCCTGTAAAATAGATTTGCCAAACACTTTTGCTCAATACTTTTAATTGTTTGGTAAAGCGATTTGGTAAGGGTTTGCGCGCTCCACATGCAGTAGACGATGAGTTCCCTCCCAAAAAAGTGTGAAGATCCGAATTTAGGTCCAATAGTGCTTGGGTCGGCAACCTTTTTCATGCTGCGGACCGGTTAAAAGCAGAAAATTTGTCGCGGACTGGCTTTTAAACACAATCATCATTTTGGAAACACACATGATCTCGAAAAAAAAGGACTTCAGTTCGTGAAATAGCGAACTCTTTGGAAACACACATGATCTCAAAAAAAAAAGGACTTCGGTTCGTGAAATAGCGAACTCCCCAGGTTTCTAGGTGAACTCTCAAAAAAGGTCCTCGGTTCGAGTCACGTTAAATTTTCCGTATCTTGAGTTATCTCCAACATTACAAAAAGACATTGGTGGGTTTTTGAGGTTTTGCACAAAGCTGCATTATCTGAATACTTCCTGTGAGCTGGAATTATTTATCACAATATGTTACAAATATATTCCAAAGTATTTAACCTGGAAAAGTACACGGATCGGTAATGAACTCTCCACGGACAAGCACCGGTCCGCGGACCGGTGGTTGCCGATTACTGCAATAGTGGACCACGGTCCGAATTTAGCGCTCCGGAGGTCCGGATGTGGACAGCAGTCCGCCAGTTCAGTAGCTATACTCTACAGTATTGAACACTCCTTTATGACATGTACAGTTTCAATCATCTAAATCAAGGAGAATGTGTTTTTATTTAACTTTTTTGTGACTTTTTTTACTGATTTTATGATTTTTGTGGACTACATTAAACTCGAATTTTTGTAAACAAGCAAACATAAAAATTCATTAGTTTAGTGAACTCTACGTTAATACGAAAATTACACGTTTATGCGTAAAACTACTATGTCATGCGCAAAGTACACAAACTAACAGCATAAAAACAACATTCAAACCGTGTAATTGATTAGACTTGTTTGAAAAATTTTTGAAAAAGATGTTTTGAATCAAATGTTGTTTTTACCATTTATGTTGAACATTTTCAGACAAATAATGAAAACTCGGAACTGAAATTATCAAGTTTCACTAAAGTTGACCTCGATTCGAAATAAGGACAGAAAACACATAAAAATGATCGTGAAAATACCAATAAGCGGACACTAAACAAGTGTCTGAATTTCCTAATATCTTCAATTTTCATCTAAAAAATTTGCACTCGGCAGTTCAATCCTTTACCGAAAAATGTCAAGAAAAATGATTGAAATTCTGCGTAGAAAAGAGACATAATTGGTCTTAGTAACATAATTTGCAATCATCATTCCAAAGGAAACCATATCATAAGTAACTATAAGCTTTCAATACATGGAATCCTTTCGAAATCTTAGAACATGCAGAAATATCAGACTTTTAATTGTTTTTAAAAGTGTTTGTTGATTTCTTTTATAAAATCTACCTGTACTTTACACTCCACAGTATTGAACATTTTTTTTATGACATGTACCGTTGCAATTACCTAAATCAAGAAGAATGTGGTTTATTTTAATTTTTTTATGACTTTTTTCTGATTTCATTATAATTGTGCACTACATTTAATTTGAATTTTTGTGAATTTTTTTATTGATACACCAAACACTCGCGCTTACAAACAAGCAAACTTAAAAAAACATTTAGTGAATTCTGCGTTAAATTGCTCATCTCTAAATTTTCGATGCCAAAACTAAATTGATTGCTCAAAGCGACACCTAGAGGTTTCACGATTCCAACAAAATAGCTTAGCTGTTCTTGAAAATACTGTATATAATCAACGTTTATGATCGGAAAACTTCTCTTGTCATATTTGTAATAATTAAGTGACATATAAAGACATTAGGGAAAATGAGATTGTAAAATTATGACAAAATCTAATATTAATTAGCGATTTAAGCAAAACATACTGGAAAAATGCATAAATTTGAAAAATATTGCAAGTCATATTGCAATTCCAAATAAACTATATTTATTTACTAAAATTAACCAACTAAAATTTTTGCTTAATGTCTTTGACTCTGTTATAAAACTATCTTGTAGCAAAACATATATCTAAAGGAAAGTTTGAGGCGACTGATAAAAAAACAACACAAACAGCATGCAATGTAAACTCAAGATGGTAGTGATATTATCCAGCTTTGTAAAATCCCGCTATCAGTAACCGATTATTAGTTTCACTGTTAAAAATTTTCGTAATATTTACTTCAACAGAAAGGGTAACTAAATTTACGGTTTGTTAATCACATGTGTTTTGGTACATTTTACAGTGAAAATTTTTGTAAAATTTGAATACAGCTTAATTAGTAACTTTTTTTACGGTTTTGTTAGTTGCTTTAACTTAATTATTTTGTAAAATTAACATATTTTTACCGTAAAGTTTCATAACTTTATGTAGAGTATCTCGTTTTACTATAAGGTTTATAGCATTTTTTTTTACATTTTTGCTGTAAGCAAAATTACTAAAATAATGGTATTTTTTTGTGCCAAAATTTTGCTGTAATTTCGAAGTACAATTTAATTTGTAAGTACTTTTACGGTTATAATCATTATTTTAATTAGCTAATTTGTTAAATTAACATACGTTTACGGTAACTTTTCGAACGGGTTATTACCGATAAAAAGTTTTACTGTTATGCTTGCCTTAACTGCTTTAACATTTTAATTGTCAGCAAAATTACAAAATTTTGGTACATTTTTGTACAGTCACTTTTGCAGTAACTTTAAACTACAAGTTAATACGTAATTATTTTTAAGGATATAGTTTTTGTTTTAATTAGCTAATTTGTAAAATTAGCATGCATTAATCGTGAGTTTTTGAACAATGTATTTACGATAAACGATTTTACGATTAGTTTTGCATTAATTGTTACTACTTTTTAACTGCAAGAAAAATTACATAATTTTAGTAAATGCTTTTACAGTGACTTCTGCAACAACTTTATACTATAAGTTAACATGTAGTTGTTTTTACGGTTTTGATGTTTCTTTTAATCAGCTAATTTGTAAAATTAACATTCGTTTACCAGATAATTTTTACGGTTTGTTGCGAATAAAAAATACTACTATTATTGGTTTAAATTTTTTACATTTTAATTGCAAGTAAAATTACAGAACATGACTATTTTATGTAGTTTATATCGTAAGTTTGTATGTTAAACTATGGCTATGAAACAATAGCTACAGCGTAATGTGCAGCCTAAATATAACTACAAAACTAAATAAAAGCTTGATGCGGTATTTATCGGAGCATTTAAAATAGTTTAACAAAAATTTTCCCTTTTTTTGTAGGTGCTGCATTTAAAAAAAAATGCAAATACAGAATTAAAAATAATTGATCTGCCTCCAAACCCAATGTGAAAAAAACAACCAAATTATCCAGGTGTTAAAATCCTGACCTGCATCCAAGTTAAACATTACACAGCTCAGATCGCAATCAGAGGTGTCCGAATTAAACTATTAAAAATCTAGAACATAAAATCCACAAATTCATCGAAGAAAAATCCCACTGCTATGTCATCCAGAACTGTTTAAAAATATTGCTGTTTGTGTATTTTGTTCTTCTTATCATTCCATGACGGAAGAGGTAAAATAAATTTGTTTAAAAGTAGTTGTTTAATCAGAGTTTAATGGAATCGCTACATTCAGCCAGTAACAACTGGCCTAAAAACCAAAATCCAAATGAGGAAAGCTTCAAAATACAACTTTGTGGAGATGAAATTTAGCAAATGCCTTTTTGCGCCCTTATTGTTTAGAAACGGCAAAAATGTGGTAAACTTTACCAACTCACCATTTTTCGAATGTCACGTGATATGCCAAAGTCCAATAAGGTGAAAGCAAAGTTTCAAGAGTTAGCACTTTGATCAGTTATCGGTTGAAGCTTGGTTGGAGTGGGGGGCGAAGGATTGTGGAGTTTCAGTGTAGTTGGTTAAGGCTCAGTATTCGGGTTTATTACTCGACGTTGTATTTACTTGATGTAGGTTACAATTAGTAGATTAGGGTAGAATATCAACAGATGCCAGATCAGTAGCCTAGACTTAAGCTAGTGGTGCAATTCATCCGGTTCATGCGAAGACGCTCGTAGAATTTCATTACCAGATTCTGGATTACAGGTTCAAAGAACCGGTTGAAAATAGCTAGCAGCAATTAAAAAATGAAACTGCTTATTCTGCTATTCGGTAGCCTACAGTGGTACCGGTAGTTGAATAGTTTTAGTCTGTTCGATATGATAGCCTACAGTCAAACTGTATGGTTGCCACTTAACAACAAGAGTAAAAAGTAGTATGGTTGCCAGGTTTCCATAGGGCTACCAGTAAAACCGTACTTGTAATTTTCTCGAGTGGGGAAGGCAAATGTTTTGCGGGCTGCATTGATTTAAGTTGCAATTAATTACAGTAACCGGTACGTCATAGCAGATAGTGTTATGTTACAGGGTATTGGTAACAATTAAGGTTGAGGTTAGGGTAGCCTGCTAATTAGGATTTGGCAAATTTTTATACGCGTGTTTAAGACCATAAGGTAAATACTAAATAGTAAAACTAAAATACTCAAATTTTTCAGAAGCTGAAGTTGTGCTACCTAGATCAGGTTACACTCTTTTTAGTCTTTCTCGCTACAATTTAATTTAGAGTTATTTTGAGCTTTGTAGCAGTTTTTTGAGCTTTGTAAGTTGAAAATCATTTAAAGCGTCCTATATAAGGAAATAGAAGCAATAAAGGTCATTTATCAATACTGCGGCTTATGAACTGGTGCACCTTAGAGTCCGAAAAATGTGGTAGCCAATGAGAAATTAGGATATGCGTGTAGCACTAAATTATATTTGTGTCGGGTGGAGATGAGTATGGCATAATTCAATAGAGCTGCAGATTTTTTAAAAAAAGTCTAACTACTCTAGAAACCACTCTGGTTTTTGACAGTTTGACTTGCTCTGGGCTATTCCAAAAATACCAACTTTTTGGACCATAGATAAGGCGCACCTAAAATACCCAAAATTTCAAAGAAACTGAAGTTGTGCCTGATATATTAATCATGCTATACTCGCTTTCTCGTCATGATTTACGTAATTCAGAGTTATTTAGAGCTTTTACCGTTGTGGAGTTTATATAGCTTTGTAAACTGCATTTTATTTAAAGCGCTTTATATAAAGAAATAATGGAAATAAAAAGCCCATTTATTGATACTGTGCCTTATACATCGGTGTGTCTTATAGTCTGAAAAATACGATACAAAAACCTAGTGATAATACTTTATTTTTAGTTTGTGATTGATTTGTCATAATATAAGTGAAATTTGCTATCAATGAATTTTGATTGAAACCTTTGGCATTGCAGTGTAAAGTTTTGCTCATCACGGCGACTTATCTCGCATTTGAACAGCACATCAAAAAAGGATTCAACGTAAGATGTCCTTACATTGGCTTTGACTCTTATAAAGTGATTTCAACTTTTGCTGCTTATTTGTCACTGAAACATACTGCTCAACATTTTTGTGATGACAAAAGTTGGCCGAAGCTGGCTGCAACATGTTTTGAAGAAGAGAGCCTAGTGATATATCAAGCATATAAAGTGAGTCAAAATAAGTGATTAACTTCTGTCAGTATTATCGACAGCATCGGTCGGTCCATGCATGTATGTGTGGACAGTGACTTTTAGGCATGGACGTTTGGATGCAGGACGTTTGGATGCAGGACGTTTATTCTCCGCCGATTAGTCGCGAGGACTTTTAGGCGCAGAGATAAAAAAATTGAAAACAATTTTTTCAAAAAAAAAATTTTTTTAATCGTTTTGCGGGCTTTATGCCTAAAGGCTACCAGCGTCGAAGCCTTGGGAAGACTACCAGAACGGCAAATTCTTTAAAAAAGCAATACGAAAAAGTTACCCTTTCACAGAATTCGAACCTGCAATGGTAATCCAAAGGCTATCTATTCAAACGCTGCAGGTTCAAATCTTGTTGGAGGTTAACTTTTTCACTTTGCTTATTTTGAGTAGTCGCTGTTTTGGTGGTTCTTCCCTAGGCTTCGGCGCTGGTAGCCTTTAGGCCAGAAGCACGCAAGCGAATAAACATTAAAACTCTGGCGTGCAAACGTCACAATATCCCAATTAAATTATTATCAAGATTTTTGTTTCAAAAAACTTCTTTATCAAAGAAAATGTTTTTCAAAAAAATTTTTTTTTAATTTTTTGAAAAAATTTTTAAAAAATAACTCAAAATCCCAGTCGCGTGTCTGGGTTGCAACTAAAACTATCTAACTGAAGGGGGAATCGAACAAAAACGTTTGCACAAAAGTTATACCTGGAGCGGATCCCCCTCCAAAAATTTCCTGATCCGTCTATGTACAAGAGAGATTATTTTTGTCATTATGTTTTTGCAGCAATTCGCAGGCAAATACACCTTGTGTGCGAAACAATCTATAGTTCGCTGCAAATGGTTTGCAATGCTCAAAGAACTGCTTGCAACCAGAATAGTGTTGATATAATTCATAAACTAATTATCGAAAGGTGAAAGAGGACTTGAGTTGGCTTTTGTTATCTGTTCATTGCATTACTTTTTTGGCAATTTATGCTGGTTAAGTAAGCTTGCTTTAAATGTTGTTTCTACATTGCTAAAGATTTGCCGTATTTTTGATCCTTTTCAAGGTTTGCTGTGTCTGCACGTGAATGCACAACATGAAACAAAACATTTCTTTCTTAATGGCCATACCAGGAGCTAAATGCTTGTGTCCCAGTTACGAATTAAAAATTCTACCTAAACCAAAATTTCCCCTAGTTAGGACACCAATAGATTTGGCTTGGGTTGTATTAGCACTGAAAAAACTTATCCGTATTTATTTTTAGATGACACTCTGTCATTATTGAAAAATGTGTATGTTGCAATTGAAAATCAAGTTGTTTTGAAGATGGACAATTTTCTCCACGTTTTTGTTCATCAGTTTTGGGCTTACTATGTAATTAATATGGAATATCTTGCGGCTGTTGCTCTGACACAGAAATTTTTCAGAGGTAATTTTATATGAAGGTATCTCTTAGTCTGTGTCATAGGTATAGTTTTTTTCTTGTTTTTTTTTTTGACTAATATATTTCTTTCAATTCAGCGTAGGTATAATGTGCATAATATTTGCCTAGTTAATTCGGTGGTTAGATGACAAAGTGACCTCTACGATTTTAATAATAAGTCAATTATGATGTTTTTGACGTTTGCAGGCCAGAGTTTTAATGTTTAATTGTTTTGCGTGCTTCTGGCCTAAAGGCTACCAGCGCGAAAGCCTAGGAAGAGCCACCAGAACGGCAATTACTTAGAACAAGCAATGCGAAAAAATTGTCTTCCCACGAGATTCGAACTTGCAGCCTTTGGATTACCGGTCCACTGCTCTACCACTTGAGCTAGAGAAGACATCTTCTTGCATGCTTAATTTAAAAGCACACGGAACATTAAAAAACTCTGGCCTGCAAACTTCAAAAACATCATAATTGACTTATTATTAAAATTATAGATCTAGCAAGTTGCTTGATTTAAATGGCCTAAATTAAGCATGTAAGGAGACGTCTTCTCTAGCTCAGATGGTAGAGCAGGGAACCGGTAATCCAAAGGCTGCAGGTTCGAATCCTGTGGGAAAACAATTATTTCGCATTGCTTGTTTTAAGTAGTTGCCGTTCTGGTGGCTCTTCCTAGGCTTCCGAGCTGGTAGCCTTTAGGCCAGAAGCACGCAAAACAATTAAAGTAACCTCATTGTCATCGATCAGGCCGTTATCTGTCTATAATTCAAAGATGGGGAATCTCATTAAGCACTTTTCTCAAAGCATAACAAATCAGCATGTTATACTACACAGTAAAATTGCCAATTTAAAATTTTTGTATTCAGGTATTTCGCGTGGATCAAAGACAAGAAAAGTCGTTCAAAAAAGTCAGAATGAATCCCAAGTATACAATCTTATTCCTTATTCGAAAAAACAGGGCTTCAACTGAAGCAACCTCAGCGAAAGCATAAGAAATAATTATGAACTTGGCCGCAGTCAACAAGTATTATATTTGTTCAAAAAATCCTTAATTAAAAAAAATTTCATCATAGGGTCACAAACGTGACTTCGTATGCTTCATCTCTGCTGTTGAGCTTAGGAGTGGGAATGGGATCATATGGCGATAATTCATTTTTGATTTTAAGATTTTTTAGATCAACCTCAACACTTGCTGACTTTAGAGTTTAGATCCTTTTAAAACTTCAGGTTTCCTTTCGTTTATATTATTTTTGTGTATTTTAATGCTTTATGTTGAGGCACAATACATAAAAACAGTTGCTTTCTGTGTAGAAAACTGTGTATATAAAAAAAAAAAAGTTAAAAGGCCAATCTAGTCGAAAAATTGTTTGCTCCGTTTTCTCTAAATATTTTGGCTATCTGAAAACTAACTTCACCCAATTTGAGCGTTCTATACCCTTCCGTTCTTGAGCTATAACAGTGTAGATTTCCACTTTAAAAGGCTTTTTCTTAAAAATTTTGCAAGGGTTGCCATTGCAATGCTATAAACAAAATTTCAAAAAGTTTCTGCATGTTCGTAACTCTCAATAGGTGCTTTCGGCTGTGTTGTTGTCAAAACAATGTAAACTGTTAGAATTGTAAATTAGCTGCTTTTCAAGTAAACTCAAGCGAACTTTCCAAAAGTTAATCTTCTGTCTCAATACTGACAAAATGGCAGCACTGAAGTTAGCGAAAAGTTGCTAATTTTGAACAGTAATATCTCGAAAACGGCAAGATGTAGAAAGTTCAAATTTGGTAGGAATGCGTTTTAAGTTTTTTCAACATTTTGATCAAAAGTGAACAACTTGACTTAAATATCCTTTTCTTGCAGTCATCGCTGACTTTCTTAAGGGGTTCATTTTTATTGAACTTTTTTATGCTTTATTTATCACTGTGCAATGTGCATGTTGTTGTGTTTCACCATTTATTTAACCCCTTACAGTCGTAAGAAAATATTGGCATATTGTACTTTATAGTTCATCTGTTTGTTTTTTGTTGAATCTGTTCTTTTCACTTTGGATTTGATCAGTTCATCTCAGTGATAAATTTCTTTCAGCACAAGTTTTCACAGAGTCCAGTAGGTTGTAGTCGACTTTCTGAGCGATATTACAGTTGCTTCTTCGGTTTGCCATAAAAAATTGAACCAAATAGAACCAACTGTAACTTCACTTAGGAAGTGTACTACAACCTGCGGGACTCCGCGATAGCTTGTGCCAATAGAAAGTTATCACTGTGTTGAATTGATCGAGTCCAAAGTGAAAGTATAATAGTTCAAACTGTATTTTCATATTTCTTCAAGTTGGTAGTAAACATTAATTTGGAGATACTGTAAATGCAACTGCTTAATTGTTACCGGTATGTGAAAACTACTAATAAATTATAGTATTTTGTAATACATGTGTACCTTTAAGTTACTGACAAGCGATATAGTAAATTAAACTGAGCATTTTTAGGTAAAATAGTTACTGATAAAACCCTGCTTTTTAAAATACGGGTGTCCCTTCAAATTGCTGCCAAGCCTTCAAGTAAATTTAACTAAACATTTTTAGGTTACAAAGTTACTGATAAAACCCCGTTTTTTAAAATACGGGTGTCCCTTCAAATTGCTGCCAAGCAGCACAGTAAATTTAACTCAACATTTTTATGTTAAAAAGTTACTAGTAAAACCCCGTTTTTTGAAATACTGGTGAACCTTCAAATTGCTGCCAAGCCATATAGTAAATTTTACTAGCTATTGTTAGGTTGAAAAGTTACTGGTAAAAATCCGTTTTCTTGCGTACGGGTGGACCTTCAAATTGCTGCCAGGATTTTTGTAATATTTACGGGAAAAATTTTTAACAGTGTTCATGTTGTTCAACTTCATAAAATTTTGATGAAGATGTTTGCCTTAGTATTCAAAAATCACTGTGTATTGTTTTCAAATTTGTTTAAAGTTTAAACCAACGAAAACCCACACTGTCAAAAAAATTTACTGTATTTTTACTGGCAGCAAAAGTACAGAGCGCACCGTAATTTTTTTACCTCTACAAATTGTAAATTTTTTTACAGCGATTTTTAGTAAAAGTGTTTACGGTTGTTAAACGTAAAAAAATTTTACTGGTTTGCGTGGTAACAAAAGTACTACCTATTCTGTAAAACTTTTTACATGCTTACAATGTAGATTTACTGTGATTATTCTGGCAGCAATAGTACTGACAAAACCGTAAAAAAAAATACGCCTTAATGTTGCAGTTTTACGTACAATACTTGTCAACTTTTCTACGCGCATGTTTGTACATTTATTTACTATAAATCTTCAAGAAAAATATACAACTTTCTTGCCAGCGTTACAACAACCAACTAATCCTACATTTTACTTTTTTGATATTATTACGTTTCGTTTTATGAATGATTATTCAACGAAATGTAGACCTTATCTAACCCAATTACTTGTCGAAAATTTGTGCATGCACAAACGCTGTGTAACAGTATGTGCGATGATTAGAAGCGTAACTATACAGGTTATGCTTTTTGTTATTGCAGTGATGGCTAACACATATACGATGTAATATTGTTTTGGTTTAGAATTGACAAAAAACAAACCCTGTAAGTTGCAATTCTAATCAATGTCCATTTTGTTACATAGCGTTTTGTATGCACAAATTTTCGACAGGTAAATTAGTTTAGATATAGGAAGTCTACATTATGTTCAATATTCGTTCATACAACAAAACACGACAATATCAAAAAAATGTAAAATGTTCTGCGATTAGTTGGGTGTTGTAACGCTGGCAAGAAAGTTGTATTTTTTAAAAACATTTATTGTAAATGAATTTACAAAAATAGTGCGGAAAATAATTGACAACTTCTGTACGTTAAACTATAGCAACACAGTAAATGTTCGAAATGTAAGAATTCGAAATGTTCCTCTAGTAATTTCTACCACCAAGCGAGCAAAAAAATAAAAAATGCTCTTCCAAAATAACAAAATGTAGTACTGCAATATCGCATTTATTCCACCTTTAAGAGAAACAACATGGAATGAAACGAAAGCAACTTTTAAAAAAGCTTCCAGATCAGAATGTTTTATTTTATCACCATTAAAAAAAATTTTTTTTGTTGCCATTGGAGAGTAGAAACCACTTAAGTGCCTATAAAAAATTATATCTTTCGGTGATTTTGAAACCAGTTTTGTTAATTTACGCTAAGTATTTCAGAGTTTCGTCACATTTACGAAATTTCGGCCACTCGAAACTTCAATTGACGCGAGCAACCTCAAAATGACGTCATTATCCAAAACAATTTTGGCCCCAACTTTTTTCCGAAAACCCCACTCTGGGCATTTTTAGTTTCAAAAATGGTGAAAAAATGAAACATCCTATAGTCTAGCTATAACATAGAATCACATGCAAATTCACTGGTCAACAACAAAACGTTACGTCGCAGAAAAAAAATTGTTTCGCAGTGCTTCAGGTGTGCCGAGCCCAAACCTGCAGTCAGATTTTGTCTATTACGTCTAGTAATAGAGATATCTGCATTTTATTCCACTTTCTTACATTCCAATTCGGGACAATTTTTAAATCTTGCCGCAACAATCAGGTTTATTACTGATAAACAAATGAAATGTATTACGTCAGATTACGCTCTTTCTGATACAATCGATGTGGCTATGCTTCATAACAAGAAGCCTAAAATAGTTTAATTACTCTCTGTTGTTTTTTACTTTTTAGCTTACCAAGATAACTTTAGCTGCCTGGTTTAGCAAAAATCGTGGCAGTCAAAAATTCAATTTTAGTTTCTATTTTAACAGCATGTTTATACATTTGTTTTCAAGGCCTGGTTCTTGGTTCCTGTGCCTGCTTATCGCTAAGTTATGTCAAAAAAGTGCCAAATTTAGGAAATAACTGTACCAGTTTTGGAAACCGCTAGAATAGGTTGTCCTTTTTCGTTTATTATTTCTCTTTGCTTTTGGTAAGTTTGTTTCATCTTTAAATATATACAGGATTCGTCAGTGTTACTTAAGAAATATTGTTCCTTCATCCAAGCTTGAATTGACAATAAATTTTCTTTGGATCCATTACTTGCTTCGTCTATTGCTGGGTTCCAGTCTACGCAACCATATGGTGTCACAGATGACATCTTTAAGCTGTTGATTGAGACTGTAGCAGATTTTCTGTTCTTTTTACGCGACAAGTTTTCCCACCTACAATAACGTTTTATTTTTATGCGAATATCACAATAATTACATACATATGCTATTGTTTAAATCGTCATTACGCCAGACATTAAAAGAAGTGCAAAGAGTGCACACGACTGACACTAGAGCTATTTCGATTTCTCTGCTAACAGCGGTGATGAAAAATAATACTTCTTGACCGTACTATTTATCGCACAATAAAAAACTAGTTACCTGTTGAAAAGCTGATGTGCAGGTAAATCATAGCCAGTCCCAACAATATCACCCTCCACTTCATCTCTGAAAGAATCAGGATAAGCTGTATATGCCATGTATGCTATATTGCTTAAGTTTTTGCGTCCGGGTTTGCTTGTAACCTGCAAAAGCAACATTATTAGGTTGAATTTTCAGTTCATACAATGACGATACCCAAAGCAGTTTTTAAATATCAAATCTGGTCAACATCTATACTCGCTTTGCATTGCAGTAATGATGAGTCATTAGCAACACTCTGTCCAATTTGAGCGTTATGTAAATCTAATCCTAGACTTTCAGCATTAGAAGTAATGTCGTTCTTGTTACCATTACTATCATGCATGAAGGCAAAAGAAACAATAAACAGATGCAAGAAGCCGTTTCAAACTTCTAACTCAAGTTTTTATGACCTCCAGGATATTGAGGAAAATAAAAGAAACTCTTTTTTATTCACTTTGGCAGTCTCATTTTAAAAGTAATTATACACTTTTACCTCAATCCAAAAATTTACCTTTCGTCAGTTACAAGTTTAAATATAGATGAGTGGTATGTGGAAAATGTGTAAGCAAAGCAGTAATGCATCATATCACAAGTCACTTTACATTACATTTAGGCACACCTTAAAAACTTCATCCACAGCAATATGAACAAATTCTCGCCAGCAATATGCCGGTGGAACTTTGCCTTTCTTGAGTGCATCAAATAAAACTGTAGAGCATTTTTGCCAAGAAATACTGAAATTCATAATCCAATTGGGTTGGGATTCACCTTTGGATGAAGAACAAATATCTATACTGCTACTGCTTGATGCAGTGCTGAAGTTGAACGCATCTAAACAAACAATTAAACAATTTAAAGTTTTGATTAGTTGCTTGCTAGGCTGCCTTAGACAAGAAAACCGCAAAATGACTACACAATTGTTGAAAAAACAACTTCTCTACCACTGTTAAGATAGAAGATGTCATACATATGACACCCTTAACACAGATTAATGTGTTTTAAAATTTAAGCCCTGCATAAAGATTGCATAGAGGATTCGAAAATATTGTAGATTTGTAGCGCAAAACATAAAGATTGGGCAATCTTGTCGGTTCATTTGCAAAATTAAAGTCATTGCCACATTGGAAGCTACTGCAAAACACAATTAACAAAAAACGATCAGCTGCAACCTGAACAACAAAATGAAAAGCAGCTGTTTACTTTACTTCGGCTACTATTTTTCAATAGATGAAGGTAATTTTTCTGTTGTTTTTTTTTTCAGCCAAAATTAGGAAAGACCATTTAAACCATGGAAGATGCAAGAGATACCATGTGCTGCTGATTAGGGTGTACCAAAAAAACCCGACCTGTTCCGATTTCGCTATGACTTGGCAGAATGGTGCATTTGGGTGAGAAAACACGTGTGTTAAAATTTTTTAAAATCCAGCGTCGTTTGACGCCCTAAAAGTGACGTCATAGTTTTGGTGGGGAGCCGCGCCCCCAAAATCTACTAAAATTGCCATATCTTGGAAACGACTTAAGCTAGAAACGTGATTAATAGCTCATTGGATGCAGAGTAGACGATTTTATATCACACTTTAATACAACATATTGAGCTAAGATGAGTGGTTTAGATGTAATTTCAAAAAAACTAATATTTTGCGTTAAGCCTACTTCTAGATATGATTATACCATGCCTGTTGTTTCATTAAGCTACAGTAGGTGTTCATTACCTTGTATTTATGTCAATTTGCTGTGCCAAAAAACAAAAGTTTGAGTACACCATTGTATTAGCCTCTATTAAGTATCTATAAGTTGTAGGTGACCTGCTTGATTCTAATTTTCAGCTGTCAGCAGGAATTAGTACAGTACTTTATTTGTAGGCAACCCATATGTTAGTAGTTAGTTTGCATAATGGCCAGCTGGCTACTAGTTATATAGTTTGTGCAAAGACATTAATACAAACTATTAGCAATTAACCTATGTATGTTACAGTAATCAAGCCGAGTTTATTCATAATTTGCAAATCAGTTTTTAGCATAGACTTAGGAAGAATATGATTGGCATAGCCTATCTAAACGCTTACTTTGTTTTATGTCACACTGACAAGTTAATTTACACCAAGACCACTAGTCTGGTGCATGCTGTAATTAAATGGTGCAGCATTTCCACTAAATGTTTATATGTTTTAGGTTGTTTATGCTAATATAATTCAAAGTCTAGACTAATTGTCAGTAACTGAACATGATTAATGCTAGAAAACAAACAAAATTTTGGCCTTTTAAAAGATCGGTTTTGGAAAATTTGATTAGTTTTACTAGCAAACCTAATGCTACTGAAAACTGCTCTGTAACGATTTTATACCATTCAAAAGGATATGCAAGAAAAAACAAGCAGGCAGTCTAGTCAAAGGGAAGCAGCCACGCAAACTGTTACAGAAATTGAAGCACGGTGGATTAAAGCTGGGTTTCTTTGCCAATCCAGCAATGGACTTACTGCAAAGTTGCTTAAACTGTTAAATGAACAAAAGCAATTGTCACAAGATCACTTAAAATTTCAAAAAAAAAATTACACCAACAATTCAATAAAAGCAAAGATTAATTATGCAAAAATCGAAAGAAACGTTTTGGGCTGTTAGTAAGGAATGTGAAAAACATTAATTTGAGAACTGCTGCTCAAGAATCCACTCATTTGAAAAGAAAAGCTTCAGGAAGACTGGCAATTTTTGTAAAATATGAAACGCTAGGTAGGCCTGGATCAGTTGGGCCGTGGACGTTGAGTTAAAAAGATATGGAACTCAGCTGGTAAAAATGGGATTTGTAACTCAAAATACAAAGGACACTGGCATCTTTTCTTTCACTATTTTACGTAAAAAATTGGTGCACTACATCAGTTATAGCAGATGCACCAATTCATAACTTGGAACTGTGGAATCAATTCGAATCCATGAAAAGCACAGAAACAAGAACTCTAAAATTGTTTCCACCGTTGTACCTGAAATTTGCAAACTCAGCACAAGAAAATTTGGAGCGTTTCCTTTGGTATGTTTCGGAAAGGCATGTAGTTTTTTCACTATTTAGCGAAAAGCTTTCACTGATGGAGAAAACAGAAATGTGGTGAAAACTAAAATCTTGTAGACACAAAGATAACGAAGAGGCAATTGCTGAGGGCATTGAAAAAATGCCAAATTTAACCTCTACCACGCATTTAAAAGATTTGATTGTTGCAGACTCTCACACACTTTTAAAGCTTCTTTCGACTACTTTCAACTTTATTGATTTGCCTCCTAAAACCTGGTCGCAAAATGCTGATTTTGTAGCAGTCAAAGCAAAGATCGAAAACCTACCTGCCATAAATGATGCAGCAGAGAGAGCATAGGCTCTTGTCACGAACATTTGTTTTTCTCCTACAGCTCCAAAACTGCATCGTACTAAGAAAAGATCGGACAACTGTGCGCCACTCATGTCGCCAGAAGTTAAAGAAGCACGTGCAACAGCAGCAACATGAGCATGAACAAAGGTTTAATTCATGTCACGAACAGATCTTGAAAAATTTTGACCCTTTGCAATAGAACTTGATAAGAAAATCGTTATATTATTTGGTGTAATGGACTACTAAGTGATAAGACCACCCATAACAAACTCTTCAATCTCCGAAAGAAAAAAACTGAAACCTATTGATACTGCATTTTATACCATGGTTGTGCAGAATTACGTGTAAGTTGAGCGTCAAGTGAACTTCATGTAGGTAATGAAACGCTATTATTTAATGTTCATGTTTCATGTTTCCATTTGTACACGTTATACAAAATATTAGTTTTTCTGAAATTACATCTAAACCACTCATCTTAGCTCAATATGTTGTATTAAAGTGTGATATAAAATCGCATATTCTGCATCCAATGAGCTATTAATCACGTTTCTAGCTTAAGTCGTTTCCAAGATATGGCAATTTTAGTAGATTTTGGGGGCGCGGCTCCCCACCAAAACTATGACGTCACTTCTAGGGCGTCAAACGACGCTGGATTAAAAAAAAAAATTAACACACATGTTTTCTCACCCAAATGCACCATTCTGCCAAGTTATAGCAAAATCGGAACAGGTCGGGTTTTTTGGTACACCCTACTGCTGATATGCTTTAGGTTGTTGCGTTAGCTCTTGTTCTTGTGAACAGGTTCTACACAGACTAAATGAATCTTTGTACAAAAACTAATACTTGCCCTTTTGCCATCCTTCGATTATCAATTGTGCATTTGGAGGGGGGATCTTGTCATCTGCTGTAAATGTTCCTCTTTTATTCTAATCAAAGGGAAATCCGGCAGATAAAGTTCATCTTCCAAATATCTTACAAAAGACTTGACCTTATCTTGATTCTTCCTGGCCCAAGCTGGTAAATGTTTTGATATTTGATAGTCATTCATCACAATAAGAATTAATTATATATGATTCGATAAGCCACAAACAGAATCCAGTATACTTAAAAATTAAACACGGTGTAAGAGCAAAAACTAACACCTAAAAGAAAATATTGCAAACACATATTTGATGCAGATTAGTCTTCAAAGATTTCGTAAGCGTTACAATTTTTTCCATGAATATTTTGCAAATTTTAGAAAAAGCCTTCCGCATATTTTTTCACAATTATCAGTGACTTGTTTCATGCAATAGTTATTACAAATTACAGCATACTTAAATACACGCAAAGTTCACCAAAGATTATACATTTCAAGTCAAGACTTGATCCGTCTCAATTTCTACCATTTACTAAATCACAATATTCAACACTTTTTTTTTTATAAACCAGAATTATCATTATATCAAATTTAATTCCTAGTTTACAGTAACAAACAGCTTCCGATATCCACTTTGAAGCAATATTCAAGTGAACTCCATCAAAGCAAAGTACCGGTATGCAAAACCATATTTAAAAAGCATCCTCACTAATCAACCATTACCCATGAAACTTATACAGGATGATGCAAAAAAATGTTAATATGCTATCCTTCTATCAAAATTAGTAACCTAGACAGCGTGTTCAAGACACAAAAGCTGACTTTGATTAACAAAGTATGCATGAACAGGTTCCAATGAAAAAGATAGCTTCGTTATTAACGAATTAATGATTAACGGACTTGTGTCCACCTATGCTAAAAAGTGCAAATCAAATCATATACATACTAATTAGAGGTAGGCTAGACTACAATTAATCACCATCCAAAGCATGCAGGTAAAACAAAAAAAATGGTACCAAATAATGTAAAAACATGCTGTGCGATGTAAGCATATCAACAAAATTTAATACAATGTTCAAACCAGTTACACACATCTAGATTAAAGAATAATTATAAAAACAACCTTTAAATATTTCAATTATATAAAGCAGTGTGGGTATCATCAGACAAAGAAAGTTTGCAACAGTTGTTAAACCATGAAATGATATTTCAGAAACAGCGTAACGGTTGAGATAAAAAAATTGCCAAAGTGCATCTTTAAGCCTTTCTGTAGGCTAGGCTAAGTACCATAGCTATAAATGAAAGTTATTGTCAAACCAAAAACCAGTCAATAACAAGATCAGAAATAGGGTAAACTAAACACAAAATCGGTTTCAGCAGACTGAAGAACCATTCTCATCTTAAACAAAAATTTAACAATTAATTCAATATTTAGGCCCACTTAGTTTTTAGTTTTGGTTTGACAAAAAAATCTGTTTATAACAAGAACCACTGACCAAAAAATCGTAATCCTCTACCAGTATCACTACAGCTTAAGCTGAATTTGTATACACTTCCTTTTTATTGGAATCAGTAAATTTTGAGTTGGGGCCGACAGTTCTTAATTTTTGGTCCTTTTTAAGCCTCATTTGTCATTAATTTGTTGTTATATTTTGAGAGTGTTGAGTCAATTTCCGTGACCATGTTGGTAAATTGTTTAATTCCCACTGCTTTGTCTCTTGAGTAACAACTTTTTAGTTGCTTTTGCAGCAAAGTGTAAAAGCAAGTTTTATCAAAAATTGAACAGCTGTTAACAGTTTTTTCATTTGCCTGTGCAATGCGCAACAGACAACTTTAAATACTTTTCTCAGAAAATAATTAGAAAGGGATTTAATTGTAATTACATTTTATTCATTACGTTGCCTTGGCCAGGAGACACCAAAGGGACCTTTCGGTCTTCGAGCCAAACTGCCACCTGCCCACCTATCTGCCACGCACGGCGGAGGCTTCATACTGTCCCTTAAATTGCTGAACGTCAAGCAGGTAAGCTGTGAGTACCAATTTTTAGAGTCTTTGGTTCGACCAAACCGGGAATCGAACCCGACTCTACCGCTTCAGCAGCTGCCGCTCTATCCACTCAACCACTGATCCAAAGTAGATTAACAGCAACCTTCATTACAGATCAACAACAAAAATAACTGGTAATAGGTCGGCTACATCCTGGTAGTTGCTTTTTGTAACTTCTTGCTGAGAATAAACCTACCGGTACCTGTATAAGCCTACACATGCCAGAGGCTAAATTACACTACAGTACTGACATCTGCGCTTGAATTTACTGTTGTGATCCTATGCTATACAAAAGGCCAGTTTGATTAACTAACGGCAATTAAAACAACATTAGATGTGAGCACTGACAGACTGCACTGTGTGGGGAAGACTAGTCCGATACCATGCCACTCATAATCTGAATCTAACTACACTGCACATATTATAATCAACCGCAGAAAACGACTTCAGTCAGTCAGATGAAAGTTAACAAGCTACGCTACGCTTTTACCTAATGCCACAGTCTCACTCTTGCTGAAGGCTACGCTTAACACCAAACTAGTTCTGCAAATACCTATTTGAAAACTTCCCGGATGTGATTGGCGTCAGCCGTTAGCACATTGGCTTTACGGACATCACGTAAAGTATTGGAATGGAGCACAACGGACATCAATGGCTTTACGCATATCACGTGAAGTAATAGAGTTAGTTTATTGTCGGAATCATACTTTTTATAAACTACATTATGGCGCTGACCGTTTGTGTGTTTTTGCCTGCACATGTTAAACCCCTGAAACAAATTGAAATTGATTTCACCTCTTTCATCTGTAAAATCAACGACATAAAACAAGATAACATTAAGTGCTGGATCACAAACAAACAAGATAATGAGTACAGCAAGATAAAATAATGATATAAGAAACAAAAAACAAAAACAAAAAAAAACAACAAGATAATAGTGGCCAGTACATTTTAACCTATAGTCCTTGAAAAACATTAAAAAGATTAATCAGTTTTGTTTTTTAGCGTGTTGTTTAGTTTGTTGACAGTTTTTAAGTTTTCTTGAGTTGTTTCTTGCGTTGACAGTTAGAAGTTTTTTGTTTGCTTGTTTTTTTTTCCAGTTTTATTATGAATTTAGACCTTGATGACTTCACTTAGTCTTTTTGCATGCCTAAATAAATTGAAATTAGGTTTTCCAAGTTGGATTTTCCCCTCCATAAAATTTTCTGCCAACATCCTTACTGCAGGGGAACCCAAAAATCAACAGCCCAGGATTCCATTTAGTACTAATCCATACTTGACAAGATATGATGAGTAAATTTTTACAGCACGAGACAGTTAATTCCAAACCATTCACAAAATGTTAACTGGTGCAAGGATGAAGTTTTAGGTACCGGTATCTGTTATGGATGCATCAATGACTTTATGTGTGCCTTAGGTGGCTTGATGTGGCTTATTGTCTTTTGCCGTACGGAAATTTGTAAATAATTTTACTGCGTTGTTTTGTAAAAAAAATCTCAAGTCAACTCGTAAAATATTTTACAAATATATGCTCATAAAATATTTTACAAACATTAGGGTAACATCAATTTACCTATATTTGAGTAAAATTTACCGTCATTTTTACGTTAAAGTTACGTTATGACACGTAACAATTGTTTACATAAGTTTGTAAAAATATATACGTAATTTTTTTGGTAAAATTTACGGATTTTTTTAACAGTGCACAGGGGATAAATTATTTAAAATTCGGTAATGGAAATTTTATTGTTTAAGTCAGTGATTTTTTTTATATGACTTTTTACTGAAATAATTTTAAACGTTAATAATATTAACTTTAAACGTTGTGTTTTTGACTATTGGTTACAGTAGCATGACTCAAATAAAAATTCAATACAAAATGTTGCTTAGTTTATTTTGAATCACTTTTTACTCAGAACAAACGTAATTTGTAATACCGGAAAAAAATACAGCGATGCTAATTTAATCACAATATTACGTAATATTTTGCGTTTCTGAAGATTATTTTGCGGCACGCTGTTTGCGTCATCTGCATCAACCACAGCTTTGTGGATCTAAAATAACGTAACGCGTTTTGCACGCAGCCTTTTTTCGATGGAACTCGGTTTGCCTTGTTCAACTACTGTATTAAAGGGACAGAACCTTTGTATCTAATTCATAACCAGCTTCAAAGATAACAAGGCAAATTTCCAATTATAAAAACAGCAGAAAATGAAAAAATTGAAGTGAAAACAGTGGTTAAAATGTAAAGAAGAGTTCGTTTTTTTTTCATGAAATCGATTTTGAAGAAGAGAAGATTTTGTCCTGTTTGATTACATGCAGCTTTTGCTTGTCTGAGACTGCAATATCATAAAGCTGGAGCAACGTTTTACGTCAGTTTTTAAAAGTGGAGCGATCTAGAAAAAAATGGCAAATATTTTGAATATTTCATTACTTTAGACCGTATAGGATTTTTTTGTAACTTGAATTACAATACTATTAGACAGAAGCAAATTGTGAACACAAAGCTAGACATAAAACAACGAAAAACGTTATGCGAAAATACGCATTTTTTGCTTTGACTATTTACTTTTTATCCTTGCATGATGGTAAGTTATGAGCAATTTTTGTGAGCTTTGTTTGATAAAAAAAAATACAACTACAAATCCATAATTTTATAAATGTAATACAAAATAAATAAATGCAATATGGTTTCTAAATCACGAAATAAAAAACACTGTTGTATAAAATCAAAAATCAATTTAGCACGGTGTAGCATACACATAATGAGACCAGATTTCCACTTTAAAGGACAATAGCATCAAAATGCAAAAATAGGCCAGTGCTAGTTGGCTTTCGCCATAACCAAGTATCTACGTCCTGCTCATTAACTTCAATATCCTCATCCAAAATTGCAACACACCTTTCAATTTTTGGATGAGGATATTGAAGTTAATGAGCAGGACGTAGATACTTGGTTATGGCGAAAGCCAACTAGCACTGGCCTATTTTTGCATTTTGATGCTATTGTCCTTTAAAGTGGAAATCTGGTCTCATTATGTGTATGCTACACCGTGCTAAATTGATTTGCTCTAACGATGATTTATTTTTTGCGGAAGTAAATAAATTACGATCACTATTTCTTGCTAACAATTTCTTTAACAAAATACTAAAGCAGTTTCTTGATTCACTTTCATGTGTTACTACCAAGTGTGATGATGATAGTGATAAACATTTTGTTAAGGTCCCTTACGTTGGTGCAGCTTCTAAGCGATTCGTTAAACAACTTTCTGAGCTGGTTAAATGCAAATTTGGCGTTGAGATTTGTGCAATATATACAACATACAAAGTTGGCCGTTATATTCGGCTGAAGTCAGCTACTCCCATTACTCTGAGCTCCAATGTCGTATATCAATTTTTATGTTCGTGTGATACGAATTTGTCCTATGTGGGCATGAGTTCGCGACACCTTGGAACTCGAGCACGGAAGCATCTAAATCTAGCTGATATTAATACAAAAAGTGCTATCAAAGACCATTTATTCGATTGTGACAAATGCTCTTCCATAAAACATTCAGTGGAATCTTTCAAAATTCTTAAAAAGTGTGTCACTGAGTATGATACTAAAATTCAAGAAGCTTTATTAATTAAAAAGCTGAATCCAAAGTTAAACAAACAGTTATATGCTAAAGGGGCCTCATTTTTACTTAGTATTTTTTAGTGTTATTCTGGTACGCATTATTGTTCAGTTCTTACCTTAAACTTGTTTGTCTTGCCATTTTTCGCTTCATTTTTCTTGATTGTCTGACTTTTAACTAGCCACAAAAATACCCCTGCTTACTGCTGCATGGCTAAATTGTTATGAATTAACTCACTAAAAATTTTAGTGAGTTTTTGGTAGTATTACATCATAAACTGATTTTAATTGTAATAAATGCTTTGTAATTACCTATAACCATATGTAAAATTATTTTTATTCAGATATGTTATCCTAAAGAGGGCTTAACTGCTTTAGGTGGAAAACGTTCGATTTTTATTACAGTATGTTTTACTGTCAAATAAAAAACTTTAAATATGTCAATTGATGCTGCGAAGTTGCTGATACTTTCAATCCTCTGGTATTCAAAATCAACCTCTTTGCCAAAACTGTACAATAAAGTTCTAAGATAAACTTCTAAACAAATGTGAGGTAGCCTGAAGGGAAATATAAAGCAAAACCAGCGTATCCATAACAAAAACTGAGCTAAGAAAATTTGCCAATCTAACTGCAAAATAGGCTACATCGAGATTTGCATTAATATTGCACCAAAGTGTTTATGCTGTTTTGTGTTACTTTCTTTTCTAAATAATGCCTTACAGGTATAAAAATTCTTATAGCTGCATGTTTCGAAATCTGATTTTTTGGACAATTTTTAAAATGTATTCTACGGTATATAGTCTCTATTCACAAATTCTTTTGTACAAACGTATTTAGTTCTTCGATCAACAAAAACTAGAAGAATTATTGTTTTGTTATTACTAGTCAGCTAAGTGCGCTAAAAACACTGTCTTAATTTCAGTATTGTTGTTAAAATAATAAAAATCTTACTTTTGTAATTTCAAACTTCTTTGAAAATGGTGTTGCTGTAATCTAAAATAAAAACAAAAAAAAATTTGAATACAGTCGTATTATATTGTTTCATCAACAGAAATTAGCAAAAGCAGAAACTGCTCTGAAGTTGAGGATTTTGATTTTGCGTTCAGAACTTCACCATTATTGCCTTCACTAGTCCAATAGTGATCGCAAAGTAATGTTCTTAGTTAAATTTTTGAACTTATCGAAAAATAACAAATATAAAAAACTAGCAGCATTTTGTCTAATTCTTATGTAAAAGTAGTGTATATTCTTTAACTCAAGCTAAAAAATTAATCAATCGTTATGTCAATTAAAAAAATCAAAGATTAATATTAATAATGTAATCTAAAGCGTATTGATCAAAACTGGTACCAAACTAATAATAAAGATTTTTTGATTAATTTTTTTCATTTGGATGTTTTGCTGGTTAGTTTTTTTTTGATTTTAATATATTTTGAATTGAACTAAAATATTGTATGAGTACCATAGGCATAGTCAGGGGGGGCAGGGACCCCGGGTCCCCCATCTAAAATACCACCAATGATAAAAAATTATGACAACATAGCCTATCAATGTTTAGTTGCGATTTTTTTCTGTAATTACGCACATAACAGTATTAACAGTAATATTAATGACGACGAGGTAGCCACGGGAACTCTAACTACCAACCAGGGGGCCCCGCAGCCCCAAACCTACAACCAGGGACCCTTAACTGACAACCAGGAGCCCCCAAGGCCCTTAACTAACAATCAGAGGGCCCCAGGGCCCCAAACCGACAACCAGGGTTCTCCGGAGCCCCTAACTGACAACCAGGAGGTCCCCATGTCCCTGACCGACAACCAGAAAGCCCCGGGGCCTCTAACTGACAACCAGGGATCCCTGGTAACCCAAACCGACAACCAGGGGGCCCCTAACTGACAACCAAGGAGCCCCTTACTTCAAACTTTTACAATTTATATGCAAAACCTGTGAGAAACCTAAAGGTTTTGTCCTAAAAGTTGCAATCCCAGGCCCTCGTTTAACGTGATAATGAACTTAACGCTATAATACAGGCGGTAATGCAAACCCCCTAATGGAAATACTACTAGTCATAAATATAATGAGAGCATAGCCAGTATGTTGTCCTTGTTCGGAATTGCAAATTCTTTGATTTAGGATTTACGCGTACAAAAGCAAGTAATAATAATGACGACCACGTGACCGCGTCATAATAATGTCATGCAATTCTTGGAGGTTTTAAAAAAACTGTCAAGTGACTTTGACTCAAGTCCTTCACGTTTTGGAAAAGAAGTTATCTTAATTTTGCTTTAAATGTTTTTTTTTTTATGAAAGAACTTAAGGGCGCGATCTTATCTCAAAATCATAGGCGTAGCCAGGGTGAGTGGCTCAGGGGTCGCGGGCCCTCTCAATCGAAATGACACCAATGACAAAAATTTGACAAAAAAGCCTTGTTTCTTCATTTCCAGTTTCTTTCAGCATCTTTGCGTACAACAGTCCACGCGTACAACAGCAATTAACAATGAATAATATTGACAACCAGGGGGCCCGGCGCCCTTAATTCAATTTTTTCCAACCATTTTAAACGTATAACCAAGGTGAAATCAAGGGTTTTTGTTCTAAAAGTTGGTACCTCAGGCCCTCATCTAAACTTGTTATGAACGTAATGCAATAACCAGCGCCGTATTTGCCATTTGGCGCAGTGCCAGGGCCATGCGCTCAGATAGAAGAACTTTTCTGGGTCTTCACCTACTGTATACTTGGTAGGAAGATGTTGCAAAAATTCGATGAGTGCCAGGGGTCCCGCGCAATGTAAATCCAGCCTGGAAATAACATGTTTAGTAAGCGTAACCATCTATTGTACCATTTTTCAATAACGATTCATCTTCACCTTGCCAGTTTTTACGCACAAAATACTTTAAAAAAACAGCTAGGGAAAATGCTCATTGATCAAATTTTTGAATTTCAATTAAGGGGGCCTGGGCCTCCTAGCCGTACATGTACTCCTATAAGTGGTTAATTTAAAAATCTCTAAGGAAAATCTTCGGCTGGATTACTATTTACTGTTAAAATATTGCAGGAGGCAATATGACTTACTTGCCCCTATATGGACCAAATCACTTACAATTAAAATTTTACGCCTTAATGCAAGATTTTAAACGTGTTTTGAACTTTAATTGCAAGTGAAAGGAGAATTGAACAATTAAATTTCTTCGATTGGCTTTCAAATGTTAAAAATCTAGTTCTTTCAAATGGCTGTGAACACGAGCAAAATGCGATCCAATGGGATTAAAATCGCTTTTTTTTCCAAAAACTTACAAAAATCGCCCAACGGCTGGCGGCAAAGCCCCAGACCTCCATAGCCACCGGCGGCTGGGGGCTCTGCCCCAGACCTCCGTCTGTGATACGTTTAAGTACACTAGTTTACTCAACACGTCTGTCTCCCAAGCTAGACATTCGTACTTTCCAACTATTAGTTTTCGCCCTCTCCTTTCACCAAAATCCTGGTTCGGTGCCAACAGGCTACGGCTTCAGATCTTTCATTTTACAATATCTTTGCCCCACAAAAAGTTCCGTTCTTGAAAAACTCTGATGACGTCGTTGCATGTAATTTGTGGTTTGGACCCGCCCCCCCAATCAAAAATCCTGGCTACGCCTATGATGAGTAATGATATAAAAAAATTGTTTTAAGTACTAAACTAACGCACCTACAGCTATCTACGTCCTATTGAACGTCGATAAACCAATTATATTATTTTCATTGAAAATTGCCAGCAGTCACTATGATGATTATTGTCAATGCTAGAAAAATTTGGCGAATTTCAAAAGTGTTAAGGTGCATTTACATAGAACTTGAAGCAACGCGTTGGCATCCTCCGCGAGTAGTCGTTTACGTCACTGGCATAAAATAGGCCAGCCATTCAGAAATAACTTTGTCTGAGTAAATTTAAACAACCGGCAGTGTAAAGTTAGCGTACCTGTTGAAATCTTTCGCAAGTTGTCGATTACATCAAATTTTGGTTGTTTCGCGTTCAGTGTAAAGTCACCTTTATTGTTATTTCACTAATTCCTAGCAAAATACAGTGATACTTAAAGTACTTTAATTGTAGAGGGGACGCAGGGGGACGTGCGTCCCCCCATCGAGAGTAAGCGTCCCCTCATTGAGGTTTAGCGTCCCCCATCGAGATTTAGGTGTCCCCCCATCGAGATTTGAGCGCTGGATGATTAGAAAAAAAAGACCTACAAATTCCGGCCGAATGTAGTACCAAATTGCGGGGAAAAATTGATTTCGAAGGAGAAGCACTTCAACTGTCGGTGAACACCGTTTTTTTTTTTTTTTTTTTGGTCTTCGCCTAATGGTCTTCACCAAATTTTGGCCAAAAAACTCTTCAAGTTTCGGCGAAGACCTTTTTTTTTTGGTCTTCATACAATTTCGGGGCGACGGAATTACGTAATCTTCGCAAAAGTACTTTCGCATACCAAATGCGTTTGGTCAAGGCTGCAAAAGCGTCCCCCATGCAAAATTTTACAATTGAAGTACTGGTGATACTCATCCAGGGGTGCCGGAAGGTCAGAAGAGCACGGGAAGGCAGCTTTTTCAAAGGGCACTTTTAATATTGTACGTACAATCATTGCCATTAACATTGCAGACATACGGTCAAACAAATAAACACGTCGCCAAAGCCAGAGTACTGAGTACGTTGCATAAACACTAGAAACTAACAACAAACAAATTATTAATTAAATAAGGGCAGAATCTGCCGCAGGATACCTTTGGGAGTTTGAAAGCAATGCCCCGAACATCCGGAGGCAAGGGGGTCTGGGGGCGGAGCCCCCAGCACTCGGAGATATTTGCAATTTTTGGGTAAAAATAATTTAATTTTGGGCCTATTGTAGCAAAAATTAATGCTTTTGAATTGTGGCATAAAAAAATTAGCAAGGCAAATACATGATTAAACTGGCTGCCTAAATGAGCAGATTGGCTACCGTATGTGAGCGATGGCTATTGGTAAAATCTCAAGCCTTTTTATAAGAAGTTGCTAAACCTTAAAACAAAAAAATCACAAATTTTAAGCTAATTCGTCTGCATTTACGAAACAAGATAATTTTGGAGAAGATGTTTATTTCCAACACATCCCGGCATTCCCATCCCCACCGAGTATTTTACTGTTAGGTCTGGACAAGAAATGGATCTTGCTCCAGTTATTGCAATAAATTTTATGTGTTGGAAGTTTTTCTTGTATTTCTCCGGCAGGGCCGCACCTAGGGGGGTAAAAGGGGGCGGTGCCCCCCAAACTGCCCTTTCCCTTGCGGCAGCTTCAAGATGGTAGTTTTTGTTTTCTTGGGACCAACAGAGAACTCGCAGTAGACCAATTAGGCGCGATGACCTTTTGTTTTGAGATCAGCAGAGAACTTGAGTTAAGCACACCAGACCAATTTGGCGCGATAACCTTTTTTCTTTTTTGGAGATCAACAGAGAACTTGGAGTTATGTAGAGCTTGGAGTTTGTTTTTTTTTGTTTTCAGGGATCACCGCCAACTTGCTCAATTTTGCGGCCCCACCTGCAAAAAAATTTGTCCCGTTTCTAGGACAACGTTTTAGTTGCGGCACTGTTTTCCGGTTTGAGCAGGGAGGTCCGGACCACCTGAATTCGCCACTGGTAACGTCAGCGTTGATCGTTCCTACTATAGGGCTACAAACAAAGTTAGAAGCTTGAACGTCTTGCGATAGAATAATGCTGAGGCCTACAGACATAGTATCCTTGAGTTCTTAATTTGAAATTTGTAGCACCTTATATTTTCGTAGCGTCAGTTTAAACTAACGGAACTAAATCGGGTGTCACAGCTCACTGACTAACCAAATGCATTCCACAAGGTTGCTCACTTATTTTACCGGTACGTTATTTAGAAATCATTTAACACACGCAATTTGATATAGTTAATTTCAACGAACTTTTTAACGCCAATTAATGGAGAGGATTTTGCTTATAATAAAAGATATTTTTTCAGAAAATAAAAATTGTAATGTGTTTTGTATCGACAAAAAAATTTTTATATATGAGTTGAGTTTCATCCAATTGATCAGCTTTCACGAGCTAGCTAAAAAACGTACAGTTTAGTATAGCCTACTGCAAGTTGCTACTAACTTTCTACTTTGTTAATTGCTATTGTGCACAATTGGGTCATTTCAGTAGCATACGCAGAATTTTCGAAGGGGGGGGGGGGGGGGCAGGAAATTCAGAAAATTTGAAAATTAATGAAGACCAGAATGAAAATTTTCCAGCCCAAAACCAAGTTCGTTTACCTGCCCAAAATTAGGTGAAGACCAAAAAAAAAAGGTTTTCACTCAAATTCAGTCCGGTTTTGGGCCCAAAATTAGGTGTAGACCAAAAAAAAAGTTTTCATTCAAATTCAGTCAAAGCTTTGGCCAATAAAAAGGTCTTCGCCCACCGTTTCTGTGCTTAAACCTTCTGCCCAAGTTACAAGGGGGGGGGGGAGGGGCGTGCCACAATTTTGCATACTATTCTATTCTAATTGTACTATCCTGGCGACCCAAAGGGTGGGCCATGGCCCAATGGCCCCCCTCCTAAATACGCCCCTGGGTCATTTGTCAGGTCTATTGTTCACAAACGATTAAATTATCTGTTAGATCTTTTCCAGAGGTGGCAACGGATCCGGATCGGATTCAGATCTTGCTGTTTTCTTCGGGGATCCGGATCGGATCCGAATCCAGTTTTATTAGAAGATGCGGATCAGGATCTGAATTTGGCTTTGCCCTTCCAAATAAGTTAGGGACAAAATCAGCACTACATTCCGCAAACACCTTTCTTTCTTTTAATCTCCACCTAAATTTTGGCAGAGAAAATGCCCCAATTTTTAGTAAAGACTTTTTTATTTTTATTTTTTTGGTCTTCACCTGAAGTCGAGCAGAAAAAACGCCCCCATTTTTAGTAAAGACCTTTTTTTTTGCTTTTTCGTCTTCACCTGAATATCAGTATAAAAAACGCCCCAGTTTTTAAAAGAACCTTTTATTTTGGATCTTCGCATAAATTCGGGCAAAAAAAAACCTCCAATTTTGAGTGAGGACCTTTTTTGCTTTTCTTTGGTCTACTTTTGGTTTTCGTTGATATGAACAGAGTGTAGTGGTACTGTATACTGGCGGATCCGGATCGGAACCGGATCTTAAAATTTAAAAGGTGGCGGATCCGGATCTCTTCTTGTTGGATCCGGATCGGTTCGGGATCTTTGAATGTGCGGATCCGACCAACTTCGATCTATTGTTGTAAACAATTGAATTTATTCTGCATTGAATAAGCGAGCTTTGAGATTAGCAAGCGTTTGCTTTCTTACTACCGCAATGAAATGGAAAGGGCAGTACTGCCCCCCTTGCCCCTCCTGACAAAACGGCAGGGGGGCAGCTGCCCCCCCTGCCCCCTCGTTCCGGCACCACTACTTTTGCTTAACAAAAAAAAATTGGAAAAATGAAAAAATTGTTTTGGCATTATTTTATTTTTTTATTCTTATAGATGAATTTTTAAGACTTTTAAGAACATATCGTAGACGTTTTCAACGCTGCAGCTTACGTGGCATTCCTGGAAAAACTATTTCTTCATTGGACGTAGTTCTTGTGGTCGCAGTTAAAACGTCTGAAAAAAGATTGTGTTGGATAAAGATTAGTACAGCATCTCTTGTCAAAATCAACACTGTTATTGTGTTTGCTGCAGCATTTACATCTAAAACATTTCCATAGAAGGTGTTTTACAGTATAAATAACAAATTTTCGCCAAAGTTTGGTAATGCTAACAACAAAAGATTATTAAAATATGATTGAAAAAAAGGTTTATGTGAAGCACGTTTTGGCAAAAGTTGCTAAGTCGCATTTCACCGTTTCGAGAAAATCGTGTTTAAAGTTTTAGACTTTTATTCAGCTCTTTTGTCAAATGCAGCATAATAAGCTATTTATTGCCGAAAAATAATTGAAAATAAACATAAGTGTCTTCTCAGGTAAAACATTTTCTGTAAATAACTTGAAAAACACGAAAAACTCATTTTTTGAAAAATGTCACCTATCAACTTTTGCCAAAATATGCTTCATGTATTGTTTGTCAGAAACTGAATGTAAAAATATAAGCTAAACAGTCTACAGCAATACTATGTAAACCATTGAATTTAGCATTTAAAAATAACTTTCGGGGCAGCCAGATACTTAAACCTATTTTAGATGTTCTATTTAAACGACGCATTTTACCCGGATGGAGGAAATGCACTATGTAACTCCTATGTAACTCCTAAAATGAAATAAAAATAAAACAAAAAAAAAACCTATGTAACTACTAAACCAAAGATCATGGTAACAACAAGTTTGGCAGATGGGTTGATGTTAATTAAAATATATTGGAAAAGTTAATTTAAAATTGATGACGACTTCATATTGACCCCATGACTAATTTTCGCAAAAATGTCATTTTTTTGCGATGCCGTCATATGCGTTTCAAATTTTGCACATAGGTTTGTTTTGTGATACTTGAATCATAAAATATCTAAATCAAGGTAGTTACGTTACAAAATGTATTATGACGTCGTTTTGGATATTTATGAACCAAAAAATGCTCAGGTTTCGGAGAGTGATTGTGGCTAAACTCAAAATTGGAAAACTTGCCATTACCTTAACAACTTCAAATTTTCAGGCGATTTAAAAAAAAATTGATGCAAAGTCAAGTCAGTTTGAACAATAAAGCTGTTTTTCAAAGGAATTTATCACGAAAAAGCAGAGAAGAGAAGCAAAAATCCTCCCTCCAAAATATATTTTGTCATAAATTTTGCAAATGAGTGTTGCATTGGTTTTACGAAACGAAATTTTTAGATTTGACCAATCCAACATACTCCATGTGACTAGTATCAGAATTTATCACACCAAAGAGTTTATAAAGTACATTGTACTAAATCACTAGTTTGTTGCAGATAACAAACAGGTGTCGATTACAAACATTGTATACTGATAAGTCATATTTTACTCCATATAGTTTAAATGCCAAATTATTTCCTAGGAAAGAAAGCGAAACAAGAAGGCTAACTGCTCAGTAGCTGCTTACCATTTCCACATTCACGATCGTGCAGTTGAACATCATCAATAGCTGTGTCGCCGCTGGGTTCATTTCCAATACTTCCCTCAATCACATCTTTTATGTACTTTTCAGAATCATCAAAATTATTCTGAAAATAATTAAAGCAATTTAGTCATTGCTTACTTATAGCGAAAGAATGAAAAATCTGGATTTTTTGCAGGCTTTATAGTTTAATTTTTACAAATACCGCAATCCTATTACAAATATTTTAGTAACGACACTCTAATAAATTTTAACATTTTCATCATAAAAATGTTGAAAACAATTGCGAGAAAATAATCAAATTAATTGGCTGATGATCCGAGAATAAAATGGAAAAAAGCATCTTACAAAATGCAGTGATTCGAAAAAAAATCACATGAATTGAAACCATTAATTGATCCAGATAAGACAAATTCTAGCTCAAAGTATTGTAGCAGCTCCTTCACGATAATAAAAATAATGATCTATTCTACTTTATAACCAAAGAGATAAAAAATAACTTCGGTGTTGGAATCAATTTGGTCTTTTTTATTGTTTTCCTCCATTTTACTTTCAATTTTTTTGAGCTTTATCAAGTTAAAACAACAATAAATCTTAAACATCTGAATTGTTGTCACCAGGAATATAAGTTAAATCAAGCTCATTAGTTCAACTGGAGGGACAGAAAACTTTTTCGCTAACGCTTCGATAGACTATGCTCATGGCATGTACCACCTATCTTCGTCAGGGCTAGAATGAAAGCTTAAAAACAAGCATACGATAGATGCGAAAATTACGTCACAAATGAATCATAAGTTAACACAAAAATTATAACAAATTGGAAGCGAAAAACTGACAAACTGGCGGAGTGACAAAACTGACAAACTGGCAGAGGCGGAAAACAATAATATTACGTCATGTGGTTTGAAGTAGCGTAGCCGAATAAATGCTAGGGAATTTATCATTTTGCTTATCATTCATAGTGTTAGGGATTTGGTTAATAAAATACTACTCGATAAACCGGCGTTTTGCAAAGTCAAGTTCGAAATCTAGAAGTTTAGCGTTGGCCCAATCCATGGAATGTTCGTTGTCACAAATATGCTTAGAGTGCTGACTTGTCGAATCGTAGATGCCGAATGTCTGCTAAGTGTTCTTTTTTGCGGATGGAAAAACTGCGTTTTGTTTCGCCAATGTATGAGAAGTCACAGTCATGGCAAGGAAGGAATTTGATATACTGCTCCTTGTCGCATATTAGTTAAATTAAGCACCAACCTACCCCATAAGTTATTGGACAATGTAATCGATCACCTTTCGGCAATTCAGAACAAACTGAAGGTAAACAAACGCAAGCATGACGTTCAAGTAAACTCACTGACCAATGCCATGAAACCAGCCCTGCCGCAGACAAGATTACCCCACAGTGACATTAAAAAGAAATGGGTTGTAAATTTATCCACAACAAAATTGAGTGAAGCCCAAACACATGTGCTCCAACTTGGATTAAACTTTGCCGCAGCCCCTACACGGATTCCTACACACCGCATCCTGCGGCCGTAGAAAAGAGCGTAACAAAATTTACTGTTGGAGAAGCCAACCATGTAAGGAGCAAGGTAATTGACGTTATTAAGAACCACAGGCCCCCCAAACCCACTTTAAACTCAAAAGAAACCAAAGCATTTAAAGAACTACGCAGTGATCAAAATTTAGTGATTTCAAAAGCCGATAAAGGTAACACAACAGCAGTGGCGTAGCTAGAACGTGCAGGGCCCCCCGCGAGTTTAATCGGGGGCCCTAAATCTTTATTAAGTTTGTCAACGTCTGGGGGGCGAAGCCCCCCCTTTGAGTTTGTTACTTTAGAATTACCTCAATATGAATAGTGTATAGTAGACGATGCCCAGGTATTGCATGCAATAAAGTAACATGCGCAGTGCAGATTCCTGTAGTCTTGCATGTGATAATATTTAAAAGAGAACAAAAATAGTGTATACTTTCAGTTTACAGCTAGCTTACTTTACTAATGAAATGAAATTAAAGGGGTCATACAGTGCAACATTGCAAAAAAACATATCATTAGTTCACAGTAAACCTGCAAATTTCAAAAATATATTTTTTACGGAAAACGACTATCGTGTAATGTGCACTGGTGTATTGTGGTTCAACTCAGTGACACCCCAGCAAAGTATAAGTAATCAATTAACAACAGCAATTTTAACTTACTCATTATGAAAAATACATCTGATAATTTACAATAGTTCTAAACAGCTGCACAGTTGTAAACAATGCAATCGGGATAGCTGCAGAGCAAGTATGTGTGGGCACTTCTCAACGTGTATTTCCCAGAACGCACGCACAAGCATTAGAATAAGAGCATTCAGATGCGGGAGTATCACAACATAAGCACGCTAAGCAATCAGGAATATGTAAATAATTTATAGCATCCTCAGTTACACATGCTGCATGGCCGGGTTGAATCTTGCAAGGGTAAATCAACCACACCAACGAAAAAATTAAAAACGAAAAAAAAGAACAATATCGTCGGGCTGTAGGGCAAGATAACTATTCGGTTTAGATGTCCAAAATTTCCGAGGCTTTTAGGCTATAAGATTTGTCCAACGCATCATTATTGCAAGTTTCATTTCAGTAAAATCGAGAATTTCGAGATTTCTGTTTAAGATACAGAAAAATGTATCGAACTTGACCCGGAAAAATTTCGGAAATGTATTTCAAACTCGATAATTTGAAATTTGATTTTTGATAAATACTAAAGTATATCAAAATATTTATAGACTTGTCAAATCCAGCTAAAGTCGGACGTGAACATAAGTTCACTTTTAATATCGCTTCATATAGTTCTAATACGAATTGCAAAACATGATCAGGCATGCACTACAATCATGACTTTTCAGAGCAGCGAATACTGACAAAATGTTAGCAAAAATACAGTAGATCTACTCATCATTTTTCATCTAAGCATGGTACAACTCTGAAGTCGAAAGGTATGCTTTTTTGGCTTGCGTTCAAGTACATTTTTGTATTGGAAGGTGCTATTTCACCGGAAAAGCGGAACTATTTGTAATAAAAAATGTAAACTATTAAACGTAACTGAAATTAACTTAAATCTTATTCTCTTTCCAATCCTAACCCCAACCTAAACCGTAACTTTTATTCAGTATAAAATAATTTGATAAGTGCTCAGGAATACTCTCAATTTCTCTTTTACTATCTTTTAAGTTGAAAATTTTCGGTGAAATTGATACTTCGTTTTGCACTACACAAACATTAGCACTTTTTGAACTTTTTGCCCTGGCAAAAGTTAGAGCAACTTTGCTTTGGTCAATCTGATTGGCTTTTTCGGCTTCAATGCTTAACATAGAAAGCCCATCCAGTCTATCTTGAGACATCTGACTTCGTAAGAAATTCTTGATTAGCTTTAGCTTGCTAAAGGATCGTTCTGCAGTAGCTGTTGTAACTGGCAATGACAAAAAAATAAACATCGCTGCGAGAACATTAGGAAACGACGATGCTACTGAATTGTATGTTATGTACAATAAATTGACAAAATCTCGAATAGTGATTGCAGGCTTATCTTTAAAATCTTTTTCAAATGATACTTTTAATTAAAGCATTTCAAAATATAAACTCGGTTGAAGTTCAGAATAAATTTGAATTAAATTTTGACAGGCACTTTCCAATTCTTTTTCACTCATTGCCAATAATTTGTGGGGGTCAAGCAAATCGAACTTCTTCACAACTCGAGAAAAGCTTTCAAAACGATTTGAGATTTGAGACGTGGTAATGTCTATCACCGTGTAATATACACGAATTCGAAAACGATCTTCAGGAACTTGAAATAAACATGATTCATGAGTTCGTTTTTGCGAAAAGCAAGCAGCTACACCCCATCGTTAGCAAATGTCTGCAGCTTCTTTCATAAGAGCAGGAAAATTATTTCTAACTGCATAGCTACAATTTTGCTTGGGATAACACATGAATTGCTTTTAATATATCCATCTCTTTATCCTGCAGCAGCTTTGAGGGCATGTCGATGATATTTAATACGTGACTCATCATCACTAAGATGACTACAAACTTAAATGATTCAAGCTCTTTCTTGAGAGCTGTTGCTTGCGCTATTTCATCGCGATTCTTTGACTGTAAAACAATATTAACACAAGCTTTCAAAACGTCCGTGTAGCGGTGTTTTAATGCCAATAAATAAAGATCGGGCTCTGCTTGACCACCTGGTAGGATTCAATTTTTTTAGTGTGATGGGAGATTCGCTCGAGATATCTGCAAGTAAGTTCCAACGTTTGATACTATAGCCAAAAAAAGTGTAAATGCTTTGAACGGTATTGAAAAATTGAAATATTTCTTCCACTCCACGAACAGCATCATTAACAATCAAATTCAGATTGTGAGCGGCACAATGAACATAAAAAGCATTGGGTTGTTGATCTAAAATTCTTTTTTGAACTCCCGTATACGCTCCACTCATTGTAGCAGCTCCATCGTAACACTGTCCACGACATTTGCTCATTGGTAAATCATATTGCAAGAGAAATGCGTTCAGCTGGGTTTCGATTCCTTTGGCAGTTTGATCTTTCAACTCAACAAATCCTAAAAATCATTCATTGATCTTACATACCGGCACTGATGCTCCATCTTGGTTGTCTTCCATTAGAGTTAAATATCTAATTACAATGCTTAATTGGTCAACTTTGCTGATACAGTATCTTGTGTTGTGTCCAGCATTATAGAGAAATATGGGGCGTCTCGGATGTCAGATGCAATTGCGGATCTCACATTTTGAGCCAGCAATGAAATCAATTCATTCTGTATTTGGGGACTCAAGTATGTGATCCTGCTGGACTGTGACTTATTGACGAGTTTCTTTAAAACATCATCATAAGAAGCCAGAAATTCAACAATCTGTAAAAAATTTCCATTGCCATTTTCGCCAAATTTTTCTCGATGGCCTCGAAATTCTAAAGTGTTTCTGGCCTGTAATAGAATGATTTTAATAATTCGTTCAAGCACTGACATCCAAAAATTTATTCGCGTTTGTTTGGCAGCTTCAGCACTCTTATCGATAGTCTTGTCATGCATCCAATCAGATGCTGTAATACTTGCTGTTAAATGGCAAGGGGAAGATTCATGTTTCTTAATTTTTTTTGACAATTGCTGCCAATCTGTTACTCCAGTTACCCAAGAAGATTGATAAGTCGGGTCATCAACATTTCCAAAACGCCAACAATAACGACAGTACACAAAATTATTTTTCGAAGAATAGCAAAGCCATTGCCGTTGAATACGTACATTCGCACTTAAAAAGTGGTAATGATAACTCGAAAAAGAACGACCTTTTTAATCTTTTGGGAAAGGTCCTGGTGGTTGGCAAGGTGGTTGGGATATAATATAACGTTTTCGATCAGAATTAACTAAATCGGGAGGAGTAAAGCATTCTATTGCGAGTTCAGTTTGGTTTGCAAATGCTGCTTCCAAACTAGTAGAACAGCTAGTACTTGCAGATATAGTAGAGACAGACGACTGTGTTTCAGTTTCGGCTATACTTTTTTCTTGAATCCTCTCACTCTCAGATTGACTTGCTTCTGAAACAACTACATCTTCTGCATTGTTTACCGATTCAATGTCCTTTTTTTCAGTAACACTAGCTTCAACAATTGTTGAAGAACATATCACTGTTACAATTTCTTTTTCAGTTTCTGAATTGCAATTCTCATTTACATTTGTTTCACTACATTCTGCAATATTATTAACCGCTGCTTCTGAACCTTGGTGCTGAACAGTATTAAAAAAATCATACATTGACTTAGTTTTTTCCAGCACTTGTTTCAATTGACTGTCTTTTCTTCGATTCTCTATTCGTTTCTTACTGCCTGATGAATAATTTCGTTTCATTTTTCAAAAGTTTTGCACTGTTCTTTATTTATATGTCAACTTAAGGTAGGCTATGCCCACATTAGCAATTAACACAACTGGAGCAATCTGTAGAATAAGTAAAACGGATACCGGTATATCTGTAGTCTGCATGTACCCTATAGCCCGTACGTTAGTCGTTATTGTTATACTTTAGCAAGACTACGGTAGGCTATATCTCTTGGTGACACTTTATATTAAAAGAGTTTCGCGTTTGCAGTTTGTGTCTTGCCTTGGCTAGGCTATAACAGCAACTAAAACTTCTGTTTCTGTAACAAACTTAGACTATAAGTTAAAAATCTACCGGAAGCTGCATTGCTTATAATTAGGGCAACTTTTTGCAACTTTTGCAACTTTTTTTTACAGCTTCGGACAGCTTCCTGAGTGGCACAAAACTTCAATATAGCGTATAAGGATATTTTTGTCCAAATTTTATTTTGCAACTTTTTGCAACTTTTTCGGTTTTTAAGCGTAACTTTTTGTCAATATTGCAAAAAGAAAAAGAGAAAAATTATGAACTATCCAAGTGTAATTTTTGTTAATAATTGAAATCCCAAGTGTAGGCATTAGGCAAGCCTGCTTCACTTCTTTGTTTTAACGTATTTGGTACATAACATAGCGAGTGCGTATAAAACAGTTTTGGTTCAGGCTATATTGTCAACCTTTGTTGCATAATAGTAGTGGGTTTGGTCAACATCGCCAGTTTGCCCAAGACAATGTGTGGAAGTATTTGGCTTTGTATGTTAATAAAACAAGCGCAGAGTAAACGCAAACCTTCTCGGTGTTGATTTCGCTATTCTTTTTATTCGTTTTATGCAACTTTGCAACTTTCTTTAAAATAAATGCAACTTTCGCAACTTTCGCAACTTTCTTCAAAAATAAATGCAACTTTTTAATTTTTTTAGTGCAACAAAAAGTTGCCCTACTTATGATATAACGGTCGGTAAGCAGTATTTATAGGCAATTATTTTAAACTCACTTTGCTGGTGCTCGGATTGTAAAAGAATTTAAGAATGAAAGAAATCAAAAAACATGAGTGCGAACTGTACAAACGCAAAACGAACTTGAGCGTGAACAATTTTATTCTTTTCGTCTGTTACATTTCGTAACACTATTTTCGATTACTGGATTAATAACCTTTCTGCTTGTAACTGGATTTCAAATGAAACCTTCAACGCATCTCGTGTTTATCTATGACGTCACAAAGACTCGCAATTAATCGCTCGAGTATGCAAGACGTAAACTGTACTGTGTGTGCTCGGTCTCGATGTACCTTAGTTTGTAAAAAGTCTACAGCTAGGCGACCGGCTATGCGGGGCCTCTCGACTGGACTAGACGGAAAGAACTCTTTGCCTACGTAAAGGAAGGCTGCGCCAGCTATGCTTGGATAAACCTAAAATGTCTTTATATGTCACAGCGGCATAGCAGCAACGCTGGAATACTGGAACCCTGAGCATGGGGCCCTTGTAGTGCGGAGCCCCCCCGCGGCTGCGGATATTACGGGGGGGTCCTACGCCACTGCACAACAGTTGTTATGAACAAAATCGACAATGACAAGCGGCTGCTTAATATGTTAGAAGATAATACCACATGCGAACAACTACAAAAAGATTCCACCACCAGCACTGAAAAAACTGTCAACGAGTTCGTCTCCCAGTTGGTTGCCGACAATACAATAACGAAAATCCAAAGCTATCGACTTAAAAGTTCCAACGGACGAGCACCTGTGTTATATGGCCTCCCAAAACCGCACAAAGAAAATACCCCGCTGCGACCCATCATATCTTTCACTGGCTCTCCGACTAAGAATTTATCAAAAGACCTGGCACGAATTCTAAGTGAGTTGACAGGAAAAAGCGACCACCATGTTCGAAATTCGAAAGACTTCGCAAAATTTAGCACATCTATTACCATTAACGATGATGAACAAATGGTGTCTTTTGATGTTGTCTCCCTTTTCACAAAAATACCCACAGGATTGGCCGACGAAATCGCAAAAAGCCGGTTAGAAGCTTTGGTCAATTTGGAAGAAATCACTTTTTGGTCAGTGGAGGATATTTGCAAAGGCCTTCAAATTTGCTTAAATGCTACCAACTTAAGCTTTCGAGGAAAACACTACAAAAAAATGTTTGGCAAGGCAATGGGCTCACCCGTTTCCACAGTGGTCGCCAACCTCGTTATGGAAGATGTTGAAAAAACAGCCCTGTCGACATTCCACTCGCCACCAAAAATCTGGAAAAGCTATGTATATGACACCTTCGTCATAATCCACAAAAACTCGGTTGAAGATTTTTTGGATCATTTGAACACGATTGAAAACTCAATTAAATTTACCATCGAAAAAGAAGCCGATCACACACTTCCTTTTTCAGACACATTGGTCCGACGAAATAAACATGGCGATTTCTCCGCATCAGTCTACCGAAAACCAACCAACAGCAACCGATATTTAAACTTTCGATCTGACCATTCTTTGGAACACAAATATTCCGTTGTAAAATCACTAATTGACCGGGCCAATGCTCTTTGCTCTACCACGAAAAGCCGTCAAGATGAAATCAAGCACGTAAAAGACAATTTAAAATTGAACTTGTACCCGAACATGACCCTCAACAAGAAACCTTCAAACCGCACTGAACAACAATTCAAAGGCTTTGACATAATACTATACTACCCCGGACTGACAGAAAAAATACGGCGTTGTTTGTCTAAACATAATGTAAAAAAAAAACGTATTAAAACCGTGCAACTCCATTGGCAAGAAACTCGCTAATTTCAAAGACTCAGTGGACCCTAATATGCGACAAGGAGCAGTATATCAAATTCCTTGCCATGACTGTGACTTCTCATACATTGGCGAAACAAAACGCAGTTTTTCCATCCGCAAAAAAGAACACTTAGCAGACATTCGGCATCTACGATTCGACAAGTCAGCACTCTAAGCATATTTGTGACAACGAACATTCCATGGATTGGGCCTACGCTAAAATTCTAGATTTCGAACTTGACTTTGCAAAACGCCGGTTTATCGAGTAGTATTTTATTAACCAAATCCCTAACACTATGAATGATAAGCAAAATGATAAAGGTAGTGCCTATTTCACCGAAAATTTTCAACTTAGAGAGAATAAAACGAGAATGAGAAATATTCATCCGCGCTTTTTTCATTTGCTTTTTTAGAGATTAAGATTAGGGTTTAGGTTAGGGTTTGGGTTAGGGTTCGATTTGGGAATAGTTTTAGAGTAAGCATTTGAGTTTGTGTCAGATTTGAGTCAGAATTAATAAAAAACTAGATAAAAATTTCCGGTGAAATAAAGCCTTCCAATGACAAATTCCCTAGCATTTATTCGGCTACGCTACTTCAAACCACATGATGTATAATATTATTGTTTTCACGCTCTGCCAGTTTGTCAGTTTTTCGCTTCCAATTTGTTATAATTTTTGTGTTAACTTATGATTCATATGTGACGTAATTTTCGCATCTATCGTATGCTTGTTTTTAAGCTTTCATTCTAGCCCTGACGAAGATAGGTGGTACATGCCTTGAGCATAGCCTATCGAAACGTTGGCAAAAAGTTTTCTGCCCCACCAGTTGAACTAATGAACTTGATTTAACCATAAATCTATTAAAAAGCTATAAATGAAACATTGCTATAAATTTACTCTTACAGTATTGAAACTTAGATCACATTTTTGGTTTCCACTGAAAAATAACACATTGAAAGATTTGTTCTTTTTTTCTTTAAACAATTAAAAAAAATATTTTTAATTTAAAATGGAGAAAGCCACAGTCAAAAAGAAAACCCATCAAAAAAAATGGCCGCTTTGCTAAATGATTTTAAGGAAATAAGTTATGATGTTGGCATCAAACTATTGAACCGGATATACGTAAATGAGATCGATGTTTTGTGTTTGTTTTAATGATCTTTAGCACTGTACAGTATATAATACTCTAGGTTGTTGTCTGTGGCCTTAGTACATTGCATTCGCTTTAATCGCTTGCGTGCTTTCTTTTCTAAAACCTGCCAACACAAAAGCTTAGGTAAGAACCATTAGAATGGAAATCCATAGGCTGCAGGTTCGAATCCTTTGGGAGGAAAACTTTTGCACATTGTTTTTAGTAGTCGCCGTTCTGGTGGTTTTTCCGTACGGTTCCGTGTTGAAAGCCTTTAGGCCAGACTGCACGCTCTAGCCCACAAACGTCAAAAACATCACAAACAAACCATTATTGCACGCACTTTACGACAAAGCGACCAAAAAGCAGGAACATAGTTTTACAAGAAAATGAAATTCATGGATGTCAAAGTTTTGCGATTTGTCAGGTTCTGTATTTTCCATGTGATGCAAAATCTATTTGAATCAGACTTTGACCATTTAAAGAACTACATACTGTAGTTTTGAGGAAAAAGTTTTTCTTATTTTTTAGATCAGCGGTCAGCAAACTACGGCCCGCGGGGCGAATCCGGCCCGCGGAGTGATTTCATATGGCCTGCCACAAGTTGCGAAAATAAAAGCTAAACTACAACTGTTATGCAAAAAGGTTTTCAAATATTTTCTAAAACATTGACGTTGTTGTTGAACCTTGTATTACCAACCAACCTTGTACTCTTTAAGTGACCACAAAAAAAGGGATAGATTCTGAGTGACGGGTGTTTAATGAAAAAATGGGAAGAGCAGTACTTTTTGCTGAAGCCAATAATGGCATAGCTAGTTGCCTGATATCCTAGAAAAGTGATGCTGTTTTGAAAGAGTTTAATCTTCGTGGGCACAATGGCACCAAGCATTTGCTAAAATATTCGAGTTGTCTAACATGGTGCATAACTGTAGCTGTTTCTTTGGTTTAGTTTTCTGCTTGGTGTTATTGAAATTTCCTTTTTGAAATCGTTCGTTGTTAGTTCATTATTGACTTATTGCTTGTTGAAGTTTTATTTCAACAGGGCAACCTTTCAAGTTTAAAAAAGCATTCAGGTCAATTTTTTTGCTCAATTTTCTCTCAAAAACAAAATTGATAAATCTGAAGACTAATTTCACCAAATTAGAGTTTTCTACGACTGTCCGTTCCGGAGATATAACAGATGAGATTTCCCCTTGGAAAAGATTTTTCTCCTTAGAAAATTTTGCTAAGGTAACCCAATTAGAAACACAATTTTTGAATAGTTACTGCATGTTCATGATTTTCAGTATTAATGTAGTCCAGCTTTTTCTAAAAGTTAATCTTTCTCTGTCGCAATACTGACAAAATGGTAACACTGAAGTGAAAGGAAAATTAGCAATTTTGAACTATAATATCTTGAAAACGACAATGCGAATTTCAAATTTGGTGTAAATAAATTTTGGATTTATTCCATCATTTTGGTCAACAGTGAAAAACTTGACTTGAATGCCCTTTTAATATTTGCCACCTACCACGGGTAGCTTTTGAAGTTGTGTTTTCAAACCATTCGGCCACTACTGATTGGGCCAAAAGGTGTAAAGTGTTTTTTCAAGAACACGTCGCTCTTTAGTACATCACAGCCGGAGTTACTCAGCTATTCCAGCAACCTACATTGATTTCCATCACAGTTTTGCTATATCACCGCTGACTTTGCTATTTATAGCGCTCAATTCCAAATCTTTCATTTATACTCGCTGTAGTACGCCGAAGCGTGTAACGAGTTTGTGGGGCCCATCTCCGCGTCATTGCGCCCAGGCAACACAGCTCATTTCCAAGAAATGTTGCAGCGGTGGCGAGCCGTTGGCAACACTGTGTCCGATTTGACCGGCCCGAGATTTGAACCTCTGACCTCCCGCTCGAGAGACGAACGCGTTACCGCTCGACCAACTGGCCGGTTGCGCTCAATTCCAATCAATGGAAATTCTAAATATTATGTATCTGTTCTCAATTCGCACCCCGCCCGCAGCCGCTAATCTCGTTGTAATCCGTCCCTATGCGAAAAAAGTTTGGTGACCCATGTTTTACATTATGTAATCCATATTTCTACAGAAAAATTTATCAGTTGTATTTAATATCCTACACCAATTTAAAGTATTTATGTTCCTTCACCGCGCATTGCACAAAGTGCAGACTTGCAGAGTCCTACCACTGCTAATGCTAGGTCCTTTGGTTGTCTTTCGCTGTGGCGTGGCACATTTCCATGTTTTTCTGTTGCTCGTTTGCGCTGCTTTGCGGTTCATGAGTTGTGATGTCTTGGAAAATACAGTTTAGTGGCAAACAAACAGCGTTAATGGGCTTTTTGCATTACGATTATCACGATTTGGATCAAATCACGGTTTATGCAGATTCGCATGTCACGTTTTTTTAATATCAGGTTGATATTTCTTGATAGCTCTTTGTTTGTCTCTTGCGCTTATATTTCACATATTTCTCTAAAATCTTTCCCAAAGCATAAAACCATGAATAGCCTACAGTTAGTAGTCGCCGTACCTTTTTTAAAAAAAGCATTAAAAACATTTTCCTAATCGACTACTATTAACTAAAAATTTCAATGTAAAGCCTTTTCCGTGTGTGGTATATTGGTAGGCAGGTGGCAATATGACTCGAAGACCTAAAGATCCCGTCGCTGTCTTCTGCCCGAGGCAATTTGCTGAACAAAAATGTAATAGGGGAAGGGACAACAAAGTTGTAGCATTAGGATGCAATTGGTAATTTTTTTGTCTGCTTTTAGTAATGCTTGTGTGATTTTTGATGTTTGTTCGATTGATTTCGTATTGCACCTTTTAAATGGTGTTCTCTTTTCAATTATTGTTTTAAAAAATGTAATTGGAATTACAATAACAATTAAGCGGCTTTTACCAAACACGCGTATTTTCGAATAAGCGTAAAACAATACGCGTACGCGTATAAAATTTTTTAATGAGCTGGCTTGTTTTATATTATCATTCACTGAACACGTGTATTTCAACATGCGTATTTCAGCGTGCATAATTTTTACGCGAGACATATTTTAACATACGCCCTGGGTATGAGTATTTTTCAGGCATCTAAAAAATTGTACTTTGCAGTGTAACATCACAAGGTTGCTTGTTGGAGTGGTTATGCTACTTGCCTTTGAAACTTTTAGTTTGGGTTCTGTTCTCACCAAAATACAAATTTTAAATTTTTACACAAAAGTAGTGAACTTTGTTAGAATTAATTTTTACAATGGACCTTTTGTTTGGAATGTTTTACGAAATAAATTTCTAAAAGTAGACTCAACTACCTTGATTAAGTGCCGTTTTTATTTTGGTCTTTCGATCCTTATCAAATCAAATCTTTCATGATACTCGCTGTATTACGCCGAAGAGTGTGGGGTGTTGGCGGGCCCATTTCCGTGTCATTGCGAACGGGCAGCACAGCTTCTTCGGAAGAATTGTCCAAGCGGTGGCGAGCCGTTAGCAACGCGGTGTCAATTTGATCGGCCCGGGATTTCAACGTCAGACTTCCTCCTCCAGAGACGAACACTTTACCACTTTACCAGCCTGGACGGTCGCTTCTTCCCGTCGAGCTAAGTATTATTTTTTTTTAACTTTTGCTAAATTTTTGATGTATTTATTTATGCTCCGCAATAAAAGGTTAGTAGTACAGTAAACTATCACCGTATTTTAGCGTGCAAATCAAACTTTAGGATACGGAAGCAACTCAGCCCATCCTGTCAATCGTTTGATTTTTTTTCGTAAGTAATTCGGTAACTAAATTCAATAAGTATGCTTTGCAATAAATTGTAACTCAGTCAAAGTATTTTGACAGAGATGGAAGTATAGACCTTGTACTTGGACTGTTATTTCGGGATGCTAATGAACATGAACAGTGTGCTTTATTATTTGACATGCGAATCAAACAACTTTTTGAGATAAGGTAGTTGCTTTACCTAAAAATTTGCAAACGATGTATTTCCGAGTTTTCGTTGTCTAGCGAACCACAAATAAATCTACCACAAGTCATAGCAAAATGCAATCATTGCTTTTGTAAGTACTCTTTGCTGTAGCAAACATTAAAAATACTCAATTGTGCAAGGAGTTGGATGTGGTTTGCATCAACGTAAGGTTAAATTAAGTTGATTCAAAGCTGCTTTTGTTCTGGCTTGTATCTTTAGGCTAGAATATTATTGAGACCAACAGCTTTTTTTTCAATTAGTTACAGAACTTTTGAAAACAAAAGAATGTTTTTTAAAACAATGTATGAAATTAGGATGAACCAACTTCAGAGAGAATTAATCAAGAAAAGTATATATAAACAACTATACTATCTCCCGTTTCAGGTCTTGTCAGAGCAAGTTTGATGCCTAGGTCATAAAAAGTTAGGCCAACGGCCTAACTCTGGGCCTAGCATAACCTCAAAAAATAAACGCTAAAACCAATAGCGTAGCCAGGGTAGGCTCGAGCCCTTCCCCCCATTGGCCTGAAAAGATGCAACTACCAGGTTTTTAGTGCTTTTGCTTTTGCTCCAAAAATGAAAATACCTCCCCCCCCATTGGGGTTGGCGATCAAAAGTTGTGAAGGATTTGCTTTGATTTGATTCAGAAAACTGGAGTTGTTTTTTTGGACATCACCTAAAGTTGGTCAGAAAAACTGACTGAATTTGGGTGAAGACTTTTTTTTCTTCGGAAATCACCTCATTTTAGACGGAAAAACCAACTTAATTTTGGAGATGATTTTTTTTTGAAGATCACCTCAGTTTGGACGCAAAAACCGTTTTAATTTTGGTGAAGACCTTTTTTTTGTTTTGTTTTTTGAAGATCACCTCATTTTCGACAAAAAAAAACAACTCAGGATCATCAAAAATCGTTTAAAATCTGGGACATATCTAAAACTCCTCTCCCCCAATGCAAATTCCTGGCTATGCGCCTGGCTAAAACTCAAAGTAACAATATACCTATAGGCATTACTGTAAGGAGCCTCAGATCGCGAATTTGATTAAAATTCATGCTAGGCTATTATAAAATGTAACAATACGCCACGACTTTGAAGGTCCCGTTAAGCTCAGGTATGCAACGAAGTTATTAAGAGAGGAGGGAGCCTTGGGCGTCGGCAAGGAGGGGAGGCCATGACCCCCACTGGATTTTCACACACGCTCTATCAAACCTCCCAAATTTCAAAAAATTGTCTGTTTGATGTAATAAATACTGTCTATATTCTTATTGGTGCCCCTCCTGAAAATTTTTGTGCCGACGCCCTTGGAGGAAGTTTGAACCAAAAGCTAAAATTTTTTTGTATGAAAACTGTCTCATTTGAGCAAGCTGTTGAGCAAACTGATGCAACTCAAGTTTGTTTACTAACAAGAACTATTGGTTTAAAGGTTGAAAAACCCATTTTCTACGGGGGCGTAGTCTTCTTGTGACGGTAAAGGCTACCAAAGTAATAATCGCCCTATCAGCGGTTTCCAATTAAATTGTTATCAGCGACATTTTTTAACAACGAAATACTGTAAAATTTAATTGTGATGTTTTTTCGTTTGCATGCCAGAGATTTTAATGTTTGATCGTTTTGCGTGCATCTGGCGTAAAGGCTACCAGCGCGGAAGCCAAAGGAAGAGCCATTAGAACGGCCACTACTTAAAACAAGCAAAGAGAAAAAGTTATCTTCCCATAGGATTTGAACCTGCAGCCTTTGGATTACCGGTCCACTGTTCTAGCTGAAGCGGTTGAGCAGTGGAACAGTAATCCAAAGGCTGCAGAAACGGTAATCCAAATCCAAAGAAATTCTGTGTGGTGATAGCACTTTTTCGCTTTCCTTGTTTTTAATAGTCACCATTCTGATAATTCTTTGCTTGGCTTCCGAGCTGGTAGCCTTTAGGACAGAAGCACGCAAAACGATCAAACAATAGTTATTATCAAACTCACAAGTCATTTATTTCAAGCTTTTGAGAACACTTACGCGTGAAAATGCGCTGACTGAAATACGCATTTCCGCCAATCGATAACTTACTCCACGTAAATACGCGCGCTATTTTATACGCGTACACGTATTTCATACGCTTATACGTAAATACGCGTGTTCGGTAAAAGCCGCTTTATACCGTAAATTTACTTAATCTTTGTTTTATTGCTTGATGCCAAAACAAGCCCTATTTTCTTTTATCTCGGAAATACACATGGAAAAAATATAAGATGTTTTTGTATTACTCCGCTGTGACTTATTTATTACCGAGTCTCGCAATATTTGAGAAAATAATTTATTTTTTAGCTCTTGGTCATCATCTAACTGATAATTGCTATTAAGCACGCTAGATTTGTTATCGACAAAGTAGCGCTAAGACATTGTTTTAATGCAAACTATTATTCCATTAAAATAAACAAGTCTTTTAAAATCTTTAGCTTTAATATATCACCATTATACGGTATAAAACTTGAGAAATCATTCAAGATAAATCAGACTGATATATGGAAGCTGAGATATGTTCATTGTAGCCTTTGTCTGCTAGCTTGAGTTGTACCGATTAGTGTTTGAATGTATAAAGTGTCTGCTATTGAAATGGTAGACTCGGATTCGGTTCCCGATCGGGTCAAACCAAAGACTATAAAAATTGGTATTTACCGCTTCCTTGCTTGACGTTCAATAGTTAAAAGTACGGTGTGAAGCCTTCATCGTGTGAGGTAGACAGGTTGGCAGGTGGCATCTTGACTCGAAGACCGAAAAATCTCTTCGCTGTCTTCTGGCCAAGGTAATTTGAATCTACGGTCATAGTCGTTTGAAAGTTTGCAGATGTTAGTGAACATGACGCGGTGGCTGTGAACAGTTTAACCATAGTCACTAAATATTACATTTAGTAAAACATTTGGTAGTATTTTTGACTATGGTTTAGCATTTCCTGTATATTAGCATGCTCGTTTCAACTTTCAGCTACGGTGACTGAATGGCTGAATGCCTTTTCGGTATTGATGGACTGCCGGAACTTCAAATACAGCTTATGTTCTTGGTTGTTGCGGGAAGAGATTTGAATCCAAATTTGTAACCAACTTTTGTGATTACCAGAGGCTGATCCACCTTGTACATTTATTTTATATCTTCTGTTTTCTCTCAGTAAAACAATTGGTCCAATTTAAACAAGCAAAAAAGTTTTTGTTCTGGAATCAAACTGGCATACAGAAAACCTACATTTCCAACAAGAATTCAAACCAACATCCAAATCAGAAAAGCGTTTGTTTAGTTTATCTCTGACTGTCACAAGAGCTAAGTTACATTTTATTTAATTTGTTCATTGATTCACAAAAGAAGCATCCTAGCCATCCTATCTCGCAAATACATCAGCAAAAAGCAATTGAATATTTTTGTAATACTCCACTGTGCATTCATTTACTACCGAGTCTCACAACATTAATGAAAAATATTCATTTTTCAGCTCTTGGTTATCATCTTGGGGATAATTGCAATTAAGCGCGTTAGAATTTATATCCGCAACGTGACGCTAAAATCTTTGTTTTGATGCAAATTTTACTGCCAACATATATTTATTCTCCACTCTACACCGACAGTTTCATAGGAAAAAATCCTGTGAATTCTTTTGCTTCATTCATCGTGTAGAACTTTGTTGCTATGTTGCTTACAACAAAATGTGTTGCTTACAACAAAAATAAAACTTACATAACTTAAAGATGTTGGTTTCAATATCCACAGAATCAAAGTAATGAAAAACGGCTATTACTAGGAGTGCATTAAAACTAATCATTATGTTGGACGAACCGGGGTCGAGTGGATAGAGCGTCTGCTACTGTAATGGTAGAGTCGGTTCAATTCCCGATCGGGTCAAACCAAAGACTATAAAAATGGGTATTTACAGCTTTCTTGCTTGACGTTCAACAATTAAAGGGCACTGTGAAGCCTTTACCGCGTGTGGTAGACAGGTGGGTAGGTGGTAGGTTGACTACAAAACCGAAAAGTCCCTTTGCCTTCTCCAGGAAACTTGCTGAATAAAATTTAATTACAATTACAAGTGCAATTACAATATTAATCAAAGTAACATAATCAAAATTTATACAGCAGCCAGACGACGCTAAGGAGCAGTTTCTTTTAGCAGTTGACTATGCTTTTTAATAAAAAAATATTACAGTTATAAGCGTTATGGGTATTAATAACTTTATGCAGAGACATAACCTTTTTGTCACTTGATGTGAACAAAAAGTACACCAAGTATTTAACTAAAATACATAATTGTGATTTTAGAGATCGATTATTTTTGTGAGATAGTTTTAAGATGGTTGCCACTAAATTTCATTCATTTTTATCCCTTTTTGATGTGTGTAACAAGGCTTTATATAAGCCAAATGCTGATAATCGCGGTACTGGCTTACGGTTATCTCGGTTTTTGTTCTAGATGTCAAAGAGACCTTGTGTATAACCACTTCCACTAGTGGTGACACTTGAATCATATTTACCAAGGCATAGTAATATTTGTATGGCGAAAACGACTAGCGCAGTACAAAAAACACGGAATCAAAACCGCTGAAAGCAATGTTTGCGAGATCGTTTTTTCTTGTACTAATGGTACATGACTGGTCTTGAGAACGTCTTTTATTTAAAAAACAAGTAACAGAACCCTCAAAAATAAGACAAAACAGCTTTAAGGAATAAACAATGAATCAATCAAAACGATTTTTTTTGTTCAACTCATTATCATTTAAAAGAAAAACCTTCCGTTTCTCAAATCTTTTCTAACAATTCCATTCGGTTCCTGTTTGATTAAATACTAGCAGAAAAAGTTTCAAAAAACGGGGTAACAATATTGCTAAATTTTTTACTTTTCGATCGATCAAAAATTTCTTTATGTCGACACAAGTATTTTTCTCAAATAAGTTTCAGAAAAAATGAATAAATAACTGTCTTTCCTTTTTTGACGAATCTTTTTAGCAATTCCAGTTGGTTCCTGTCTGACTAAATAAAAGTAGAAAAATTTTCCAATAGACGGAACAATTAGAATTTCTAAATTCTTGGCGATTACTCAATCGATCGAAAATTCAACTTGAAAGCCAAGTTATGAATTGCCACTTTACCATGCGATTCAATTTTAAATTACAAAATTAGGCTCCACTGAGACGTGGAATTGTGGAGTCTAACATGCTGTGGCAATGCAATTGCAAATAAGTTTCAATTACTGAACAATTGTAAAACCACTAGTTTAAAATTAATTTGCTTTGCAGTCATAACTCAAACCACACTCGCGCAAGGGCATTGATGCTTTGTGGCTTCACATTGGAGTCGAATAGAAAGGCAATCAAAATTCGTGCACCTTCTTACTTACTGCCTTAACTTAGACACCTCTCGATTTTTGTTTCATCTTAAAATGGATCAGTCAACAAAGGGAGTTTTTTATTTTATCCTTTCTGAGAAGAAGGTGTCTAAATTTGACCGAAAACAAATTAGCTTTTTCTTGTAATCGGTTGTACTTTGACAAACAATAAACCGTCAAAATTCCCTGTTGTTTTATTTATTTAAGTAGGAAGATCACCGCATTTCTATTTTAAGCAATTTGTAATTGCTGCAAGATTACAGGTTACTTTAAATAAGGCAACGACGTTTAAAACAATTTTCATTGGCCTTTCATTAGTAATTGCAGCTGAATGCAAAACGTGCTCGAATTCTCAATTGTGCTGAGCTTCTGCAGGTTTTGCAGTTTGCACAAAATGTACTCGTACGTTCCACGTAAATTGAGCTTTTTCGTTACGGCAGAAAGCAAATCCGAAAAAAGTGGAAATAATAGTACGAGTCCTTAGAATATTGACCTTTTTGAAATACTTTTACTGTCCTTATTTTAATAATCAGACCAAATTTGGTCAAATGGAAAACACGCTTACAATAATTGGATTAATAAGCAGAACTAGATTTCCTGGGCAGGTTAAGTGCACCAAGTAGCGAAAATGGTTCGGATTTAATTGCAATTAATTTGTAAAAATTCTAATTGATAGGTTCAATAAAGTCGCCGACCATTCAGCGCAATTGCAGTGTGATAAGGATTTAGCAGCGTGGCAAAAAGGGTAAAGACTTCGTTTTACGACTAATCTGATCTCAAGATCTGGGTTCAACCCTCACCCTGATAGTCACCTGTTGTGCTGTCCTTGAATAACACCCTATACAATGATCATTAATTTCTTCTTGGTGACTTCCAACAAACAGCAAATTTAGTGCAAAAGAATTCGAAGAATTCCACAAAAACATTGGAATGCTGGCGGAAACTTTTGAGCAGGTGTGGATTTCTCTAAGCAAACTTATCGCAATAAAACAAATCTACGCCGATCATTCGTGAATAGAATCTGACGCTGTCCAGTGACAGGAAGATAAACACGCAACTACAACTACATCAGCAGCATCAAAAATTTCAATCAAAATAACTTGAATTATAAATACTGTACAGACAACTTTTAATACGCTTTTAAATATTAGTAATTAGTTCAATCGCAATTCAGGCCAATTTCGTAAAAATTCACTTGTATTGCAGCTTTTAGTTGACTGTATTTTAAGTTTCTGGAATAGAAGATTCTGGCAAACTGCTGTAATGGTCTTTTGACCAAACATGGTTATTTAGTTTCATAGTAAAACAAAATTCCAGACAGAAACCCAATCGCGTGTAGCGTTGAACTTTAAGTTAGCATTTTATAAAATGTCACTGCGCGTACAATAACAGTATGTAAACGCTTATACAGTTGATAAATTTTTAAAATCTAAAGCTTGTTTCTGATTGCCAACGCGGACAGCAGTGCGGTAAAATACACATTAAAGAGGGTCTGAATTGAAAAAATACAAATTATCTATTACTAAAGAAAACAATGAGGCTATCTTGCGCAGACGAAATAGTTGAGTACTCCTTTAATATAATTACAAATTCATTACTACGTCTTTCTTCAATTATAATTGTCTTTCTTTTCTGTTTTTTTTTTTTTTGGTCGCATTTGGTGATACAGTCTGTGTGACCCGGGAACCAAATTTAGACTGATTTATTGTAACTATACGCAAGTTAAAATTTTTGTGTCTCTTCCGTTTTTGATTTTATGCAGTCAATAGCATTGTATCTTTATCTATTGTGAGTATTTCCCGGAAAAATTAAAGCGAGCTTTAAAAATATGAATTTAATCTCAAAATAGCCATTGAATAATTCCATAATGGAAAAAAACGTGAAAAAATCAAAGATGCAAATTTGTTGAAAATGCTTTGTTTGATATTGTTTAGCCGGTGGCGCAATCAAAAAACGGGCTAAACGATCTTTAGCCTCCCCCTCAGCGAAGTCATATAGAAAAATTTTAACCCCAAAATTGCAAGAGTTTAAAGATGCTGTGGACTTGATTTGTAAGTAATGGGGGGAGGGGATGGACAGTTTAATTCTTTCATAGATGACTTTCAAATCTTAGCAATTTAATTAGTTCTTTGAAATGGCAATAAAGCTGTGCAAAATTTGATCCAAATGGCGTTAAATGGTTATTTTTTACAAAAAATTACAAAAATCGCCCAGCTGCTGAGGCTCTTTTGTCAGACCCCCATCTGTGATACGCTTGGGTTGCAAAAGTTTGCTCAGCATGCAGCTTCATGGAACATTTTTCGAACAAAAGTTTTAACTTTCGATTCAAGCCTCCCTCCTCTTTACCTTAGCATAATCCTATTTGCTATAGAATAACCCTACTAACCACAACCTACGATAGCTTAAAGTTTTTTTGCCTGCAAGGGCTTTTAAGAAATGCAATGTATTTGTAAGCCTGCAATCTTAATATCCAGCAAACAAATTGACCCCGGAAAAATTAGAGCAAATGGGCGAAACAAATGGCACTTGGGCAGAATAAATAATCTTATATTCTGAAACAATTCCTCTCTAATTTGTCATTTTTAGTACTTTTCTGATTTGCTTAATCCAAATGTTGAACAATTTTTACTGCTCTAAAAAATCATATTTGTAATGTACTGTAGGTATGCAGTATTTTGTTATATAAGTGGCTAAATGGATTAGGAACAGCCACGAAAATTAAAGAGCCAGTTTTACACAAAACTTTCGCTTTTACCCTGATCACTTCCAGAATTTTTTTTACTGTAGATTATACCGTAGTATAAAAGTTACTTTGTTTTGGCAAGTGATTTTTTCCTGCTCTACAATATGTTGTAGCTTAACAGCACCTATTAGCAATGGCTCAAGTCATCATCATCATCATCATCATCTTAGAGAAATGGAGCCAAATCGAAAATTTTGTTTGTTTTCTCAATATCTACGTAAATTGACCGAAAACTCTAAAAACTTGTTTTTTCGTAAATTTAGCCAACTGTATTTCTATTATTACTGATTTTTTAACCTAAAAGTTTTCAAAAAAATGAATTTCAATAAAGTTTACCAACTTGAGTATGAATGGGTATGAACGAACTAAAAACTTGGTGGAATCGGTTCACATTGCACTTCTAGATTTTGCTTCCACAGGAAAATATGTCCTCGATCTCCTTCCACCTACTGTATCTGGGTAGAGCACTGTATTTCAAAACTTGCTTTCACAGTCAGTACATTTAACTACTGTAGTAATGCTTCCAACCTATATATTCCAAAATTTTTTGCTTTTTTTGTATTTGTTTGTGTTATTGATTTTTTGTGGTCTATTTTATTCATGCTGATGCAAAGCAATAAAAATAAAAAGCAAATATATTTTTTTCACGGTTGTGAGGTAGCACTTACCTCGCATATCTGCTTTTCCATTAGGCTAGTGTTTCATCAGCATCTGAATTCACACATAGCCTATCCTGGCATCCCACCCGAACCTTCAAACCACACACGAGGGCAATTTCTACACTTGCCATCGTACCCTCTTCTCATATTACTCTGATCTAAGTCTGACAACAAGGTCACCAGAAAGAGGATTCTCGACCAGTATCACACTGGCACTTCACTTAGCTCAACCGCATTGCGCTAATATCACTTAGCATGGACACCATATATGACATCACATTAGCAATTTACCACAATAGTACGCTATATGCATATTTCAAACTTGTTTGTTATCATCAGGCGTACATAACTGTGTAAATGCCTATTACAAATTTTGAACCCCAAAAGCCAAAATTAACCTACTTGTCGGTAATCGGTAAAGCAAATTGCTATATACAATGCCAGTCAACGCCCATACGAATAAATTTTCATTTACTTGTATGTGCTTTGAAAATTCAGAAGTTACATAGCAGACTTGAAACATAAAGTTGTTGTTTTTTTTCACGGTTGTGAGGTAGCACTTACCTCGCATATCTGCTTTCCCATTAGGCTAGTGTTTCATCAGCATCTGAATTCACACATAGCCTATGTGTGAATTCAGTTGCTGATGAAACACTAGCCTAATGGGAAAGCAGATATGCGAGGTAAGTGCTACCTCTCAACCGTGAAAAAAAAAAACTTTATGTTTCAAGTCTGCTATGTAACTTCTAAATATTATTTTACTGTTTTATTACGTGTTTGAGAAACTGCATAACCAATGCAATAAAATCATAGGTTTAGCAGAGTTGCTATGTTATTTTTTTCTGCTATTGGCAATTGCATTGAGCCCGAAATCGAAAAAAAACGGTACTTGAGTCTTCAAACGAAAGGAAACTTTAAAATATGCGTCTTAAAACGGACCAACAGAGACGTCGCATTTTTGCTAAATCATGTTAAGTCTTCAAATGTCGAAATCTTTAGATGGTGAAAAACTACAGGATTGCTGAAAGTTATGACGAAACCGAAAAGACAGGTACCTACATGGAAGTGGAACAATTTTTTTTCATCTTTTTTTTCTTGCATGACTTACTGCAATCAGTGTTTTACAGCGCTGATGTCTACAAAAATTTATTACGCGTTAGTTTGCTCACAAAAAGTTTTTTGTAACGTTTGAATTAACGTTGTGGCAATATCCAAAATAATTCCTTTCAAATCCCAACTCCAACCTCGAAAATGATCAGTGTAAATTTTTTTTTTGAAGAAAAACTGTTAACAATTTACGTATTTTGTCTGCTTCTGGATTTGAGGATGTTTCATAAAAATGATAACAGTTATTGATATGCTGCAAAAAAAAAAAAAAAAACTACAGTAATAGTAATTTGCTATGAAAATACAGTAAGTTATTGTTCCTGGTTATCTATTTTATGAGATACCGGTGAGATTTTTAATTTTTAGGAAAATAATTGTTTAGAGTAATTTCTTGGAATTTGCTTGCATTACGTGATCGTTCCTTTCCCATTTTATTTTAATTGCACAAAAAAAAGAATTGGCATATAGTTGGTGAAAATCGTAAGAGAGATCTCATGTTTTTTGAAGTGCAAAAAAGAGACCACTAATTACCGAACTAATGCTCATTAATTGTAGACTAAATTTAGAACGTTTTTAATTGTCAAATTGCAATGAGTTGTTCTTTATATTTTTGTTAGTTCCTTTTTTCCAATCTTATTCCTGAAAAAATTGTAAACATTGATTAAAAAAAAAACTGGTTCTCTGCTATAACTTATACTGTTCTGTACTGTAATGCAACGCGTAAACTTTGCTTTGGACTTGAATTAATTCGAATCAAAACAATTTTTCGGAAACTTGTAAATCACGATAGCTCATTCGCTTATTCTGTGTTTATGCAATAAAAGCAAAGTATGCCTCTTACTTTTCTTATGATTACATTGTTCACTTAAAACATTTTTCATTTGAAAACACATCTTGTCTTCAAATAAATTTCGACCCAGGCGCATTGCCATCGCGGGGGCGGGGGGCATTGCCCCCCCGATTTTTGTTTTTGCCCCCCCGATTTATTTTTTGCCCCCACTATATTTTTTCTTTAAAGTGAGTATCGCCCTCACCAGTTCGAGATTTAGGCGTCCCCCCATCGAGATTTGAGTGCTGGTGTTTGGGAGGAAAAAGTTGCTGTTTTTGGCCGGAAAAATCGTTTAAATTTCTGATTTCGGCCATAAAAAGCCTTCGAATTTCGGCGAAAACCTTTTTTTTTGGAGATCACCTGATTTTCATTGAAAATTCGCCTAAATCCAATTCAGGAATAATGAAAATTTGGGTCAAGTTTAACGCTGGTTTTCAGCTTTGCCCCCCCAATCTCGCAAAGCTGGCTACGCCCCTGTTTCGACCGCATCTGTAATTCTATATAGCAGCAGTCATGGACTTCTAACATGCAGCAGTGTTAGTAACTGTTCTTGTTATCTCGTTGCACGGTAGTCGATGTCATGCGACTTGACCCGTTAACCAAGAAGCTGGACTTCAATTCGGAAACTTGTAAATTCTTTTGTTACTTGTATTTGTGATATTGACATCAATCAGTTATTTTTACGGATTTTAAAACTTTCTGTACTTTTAAAATGAAAAGATTTTGTATGAGGCGCCAAGTGTATACCTACATTCGCGGTACTTTTCCTTGCATGTTTATAAATAAATAGTCACTATTTATTAAATAGCCACTCTTTATTTAATATTCACTCTTTATTAATAAATAGTCACGATTTATTAAATAGACACTGTTTAAAAAACAGTGGCAAAAAAAGTACCGCAAATATAGGTGTGCACATAGCGCAGCAGCTTTTGTATATTTGTTAGTGGAACGAGACGGAGCGCTTTCGGCAGCTCTTTGATGCGCTCCAAGTTTGCAACTACTAAAGCATCAACTGTTAAAAAAACTCGTCGCCTTGAACTTTTAACACATTGCGCTCTGTGAGTTACACGTTATGACAAATCGAACGTGAACAGCGCGATCGGCTAAGTTTTTCGCTAACCGTGTCACTGAAGAATGAATGACAAATTCAGCACAAGGCAGCAAAAACGCAAGCCAGCAAATAGACACGAGGTTCAACGAAAATGACTAGTAGGGGTTCCAAAATTGTGGCAAGGATAGAGATATTTCGATACGTATTTACTACAAAAATTCTGTCATATTCACCTTCGATTTGTCATTATGTGTCTCTCACAGCGCGCAATGAGTTAAAAGTTCAAGGCGACGAGTGCTTTAACAGTTGATAGCTAAGAATGCTTTAGCACTTGGAAACTTGGAGCGCGTCAAGGAGCAGCGGAGAGCGCTCCGTCACGCTCTACTAACAAATATACAAAAACTGCAAAGTGACTATTTAATAAAGAGTGATTATTTAATAAATAGTGACTATTTATTCATAAACATGTTAGAAAAAGTATCGCAAATGAAGGCGCTTGGCGCCCCATAACAAGAAAAGATACACGAGCCTTCTCTGTGTAAATGCAAAAAAAAGAAAAGAAGAAAAATCCATGCAGTCAAATGACACACCTATTTCAGTGTGCAAATGCACGTGATTGGTAAAAGCTGCCTAATAATATTATTTTTTTTGCAAAATTAGAAAAATTGTAAGATATCGACTAAAATGCAAGTTATAAAGCGAAAGCAAAAAACGGTGTTAGGTCTGCCATTATGCACACTATAATTTGATCCCATGAATAGTATTAAAAACTTGAAACCATAGCTACAGTAAAAAGCGCTTTATTTGGTCGAAAAATCAGGATTTTCTTCATATGGCATATTCATGAATAAAGTTTAACCATATGAATATGATGACCACTTGAAGTTTGAATAGTCCCCTCTAGTCGGTTACTCATTCGAGTAAAAATGCCAGTATGAGTGTTAGGATATTACAGCATAAGAAATTCACTGAATACTATCACGATTTACGATTTATCTTCCGTTTCTTTTACACTTTTCTTTTGTACTATATATTTACAACAACTCAAAAGACCCATTTAAAGAAATTTTTTAAGGATAAGCGGTGAAAATGTATTAAATAATGCACTTAATTCAAATGCTGACAATCTACTTGATTAATAATTCTATTATTAGTCATATCGTAGATCTCCTTATTCAAAAATTATATTAAATTTTAGTTAATAGTAAGACTAATTGTTAAAAAAGTTCTACTTCCCGAGGGGAAACAACATAGACTTAAAATTTTCGAAAAAAAATCTAGCATTACAACGCAATTCATTTTTATTGGTTAATAAAAGTTTCTAAAATTTCGAAAAAAAAAATTGAAATACCTCATTTTAACACAAAAACACAGTCATGCAGAATCATAATTACCACGCTTTTACATTCCACTTTATTGTACCGTTTTTTTTTGTTTTTTTTTTGTTGGTTTGTGAAGAATTATTCCACAATACATCAACATTAAGGATGTGTAAGAACATATTGGTTTCATTTATAGTCTATTGCAACAACGCGCAATGCATATCGAAGATGCCATTTACATCGCTAACTATAATCATTATTATTAATCCTATACGTACAAAAGCAATTACAGTACCAATTAAGCATTGTTTATTACCAATACAAACGGCAATCCAAGCATCTGATATTAATTGGTAATCAAGTTCTATTACATAATATTAATTGGCAATGTTACTTCGAGCTAAATTAATGAATAAAATGTTATGTTATCTACTTTGTATCAGTTTTAAAATATAATTTTAGTACCATCACCATGACATACTAATAAAGTTTCAAAGATTACAAAAACCAATAAATTTACAATAAAGAGTCCACAAAATTATTACGCAATGATAATTTTTTCGCACCAAATTCGAGACAAAATGACGAAAAACTTTGCTTTTGTAACGTATAAGACGAACCCTTGATGCAACTTTGCATGATTAAAGCATGTGCTAATTTGGGCTATGGTTTAGATAAATTTTGTATAATGATGTTTTTGCTTACAATAACATTTACTCTGTTGCGATTTATTTTACAAGGTAATGCCACCCTTATTTCATAAAGCTGCTCTAATAAACATAATTTATAAATTTTTCCACATTAGCAAAGAATTGCTGATCTGAATAAAAAAGCACCACTTCAAATTCGCTTTGAACTACTGGGCAACTTTCCAGACTGATTGTTTTCTTGTGAAATGCATAACTAGCGGAAGCTGATTTTTTGTTAAGACACAGCATTGGGCCTACAATTGTCAATTCAAAACAAACAAGAAATTACTGAAATATTTATTGACCTTTGAATGCTTGAACTGTCGCTTTTTTTATCCATTTTTTATTTAACACAGTAATTTCCCACATATCGCTCGTATTTGAATTTATGTTCTAAAACAAACAGAAAAAAAATGAAGCAAAATACAAGAACACAACGCAACATAATATTTATTTTATAGCCAGTTTAGTTGTCGCAAATTATTGTTTGAATTCCATTCTATGATTCAAATGCAGTCAGTAGTAGCAAAACAACTCGTACAATATGCGCAATAACCGTTTAGCACATGGACAATGATATACATCAAATTTACGGTAACAAAGCTGAAAGGATAGAGTAAATAACATAACAACTTAAAATGACAGCGCGTTCCGTACACAGTAAAATTAGTAAATTATGGTTTGTAACTACAGTATGTTTTCTCATTTAAGCAAATCTTAGTATCTTTTTGCTTTACATATGCAGTTTTATCGGCGAACTTATACTAATATCAAGTCATCTGGCATTGCTACTTATCAACGACATTGAATAAGCATGCGTTTTCATTGAAAAATTTTGTTGCTTCAAATCCTCAACAGGAAAATACAGATGAAACATATTCTTTAACTTGTTGATCTAACCGTAAATGAGTATCGAGCGTAAAACCCAAATTTTATACGTCATTATGTTTCTAATTTTTTTCCGAATTGACTCAAATGAAAAATCTTCGTTTTTTGTTTCAAAAGAATACTAATTACTGTATTATTGAGATTACAAAAGCAAGTTTTTACGCAAATACAATATAATTCCAATGAAAAGTTGCGCAATTAAACTGTGTTTACGTAAGTTTACTAATAAATAAATAATTTTGTTGCGATTATATTGATTACCGGTAATGATAAACATAAAATATGATGAATGCAATGCAATCCGTAAAATCGTGTAAATGAATTCAAGGGAGCTATAAACGATTACACACGCAATAAGATTACTTAGTAAAATTTTGAAAAAATGCTTGAAAATAACTATTGCAATTTTAATTATTTTTGATGTATTCAATTAAAGAAATTATACTGTAAATTTGTACTGAAATTGTCGCAAAATAGCGGTAAAAAATGTTTGAGTTTTTTTTATTTTTTCTCATCGCTGTCGAAGTTCATTGACGTTATCTCATCACAGATTAATTTCATGAATTCTTTTACGAATTCTTTTACAAAAAGGTTAACTGAAAGGACGTTAACTTTCGCATGCACAACATACTAATTAGTTATAATCAATAGGAAACATATTACTCATTAAACCGACAGAAAAACCAAAATAGGAAAGATTCACTTAGATGCATTTTATTACGAATATTTTTCGCCTTCCTTGAACATTAGGAATAAAGTGAGCAACAAATAATGTATTATTGCATTTCGAATTCAATTATTATGACCAGGCTCTGATCTTGATTGATATACAGCAAGTAATCCCGTACCGCATGGTTTTCTAAAAAACGGGAAAAAAAATCGAACAGCTTCACAGCAACACAACTGTTACAGCAACGGCCTTGTCATGAGAGCTTATATTGAATAAAAATATAAAAAAGCACAAAAAAAACTTAAAATTGGAGTGAGAACTGACCAGTTGGTCGAACGAGAGTGCTTTTGGCATTTGAAACAGAAACTCTGGGGCTCCATTTCCGGGCAGCAAAACGGCCACCGCTTTAATATTTCTTCTATCAGTTGTAATCACGTAATAACGGAGATGAGGACCCCGTTGAAATAATTGTATACTTACTTGCTTTGGTGTGTTTCAACAAGTACGGTACAATGAAATCTTGTTGTTGTTGTTGTTGTTTTGTTTTTTGTTTTACAAGCGGGATTTTACAAGTTCAACTATTAAATCTTCATATCAAAGTAAAAATACTTTTTAACACTTATCCTTTTAAATATTCTCTCAATTTGCTGTACGATTCTAGGCCGTTACTATCATAATCATTGGAATGCGACGTGTATTTCAGCAAGACCTGAAATCAGCAAAATTACATATACAAATACGTGTATGCAAAAAAGTATACACTATACATACGTATTACTTTTTGTGCTAAATTGCTTCAAATTTGATTAACGTTATAAATTTGCCTACATTTTTTTTTACTTTTAAAGATTTTTGGGTAAAATTAAAAATATATAACCTCGAAACAACAATTTTTTTAAGGAAAGCAAAATGGAACTTTATGCCTAAATTACGCAAAATAACAGCATAAAAACAAGAAGCATGGTTTCGAACCGCGAAATTGATTCCGACTTATTTGAGAAATTTTTGGAAGAGATGTTTTGAATCAGATGTTGAACATTTTCAGACAATTGATTAAAACTCGGAACTGAAATAATTGTCAAGTTTTACTATTACGTTGAGCTCAACTCAAAAAAAGAGCAGAAAACAAACTTTAAACAAAGTTCGTAAAATTCTTAGTATCTTCTATTTTCATCTAAAACATTTACAGTCGGCAGTTCGATCCGTTACCGAAAAACATCAAAGGTTAGTTTTTGAAATGGTGCGTCCGAGGGAGACATAATTGGTCTTATAACATACCTTGCAATCATCATTTTCAAAAGAAACCACATCATAAATAACTATAAGCAATCAATACATTGCATCCTTGCGAAATCTTAGACCATACAGATATATTAAACTTTTACTTGTTCTTAAATGCGTGTTTGTTGATTTCCTTCGTGATATCTACCATCACTCTACAGCAAGAGTACTCAACTAGTTTTAGCAAAGGTCCAAGTGCAGGAGATGAGAAAAGTCGTTGGGCCCGGAAAAGGTCTTCACCGCAGTTTGAACACCAAAACCAAAACAAAAAAGTTCTTCGCCGCATTTTGGGACGGGTTTATTTCCCGGATTCAATTGAAGAACGAAAAAAGGCCTTCACCGCAAGTTGGTGAGGGTTTTATGCGCTCCACATGCATCAGATGATGAGTTCCCTCCCAAAAAAGTGTGAAGACCCGAATTTAGGTCCGATAGTGGACCACGGTCTGAATTTAGCCCTCCAGAGGTCCGGATGTGGACCGCAGTCCGCCAGTTGAGTAGTTATACTCTACAGTCTTGAACATTTCCTTATGACATGTACAGTTGCAATCACCTACATAAGAGAATATGTTTTATTTTAACATTTTGATGACTTTTGTTACTGATTTTATTATTAGTGTGGACTACATTAACATCAAATTTTTGTGAATTTTTTTATTGATACACCAAACATTCGCGTTTACAAACAAGCAAACATAAAAATCCATTAGTTTAGTGAACTCTACGTTTATACGAAAATTACACGTTTATGCGTAAAACTAGAAATTTATGCGCAAAGTACACAAAATGACAGCGGAAAAACAACAAGCTTGGTTTCAAACCACGTAATTGATTAGACTTGTTTGAAAAAAATTTGAAAGAGATGTTTTGAATCAGATGTTGTTTTTACCATTTATGTTGAACATTTTCAGACAAATAATGAAAACTCGGAACTGAAATTGTCAAGTTTCACTAAAGTTGACCTCGATTCGAAATAAGGACAGAAAACACATAAAAATGATCGTGAAAATACCAATAAGCGGACACGAAACAAGTGTCTGAATTTCCTAATATCTTCAATTTTCATCTAAAAAATTTGCATCGGCAGTTCAATCCCTTACCGAAAAATGTTAAGGGAAATACTTGAAATGCCGCGTACAAAAGAGGCATAATAGGTCTTACTAACATAATTTGCAATCGTCATTTTTAAAAAAAAACACATCATAAGTAACTATAAGCTATCAATACAGTGAATCCTTTCAAAATCTTAGAACATACAGGAATATTAGACTTTAACTTGTTTTTAAATGAGTTTGTAGATTTCCTTTGCAAAATCTACCTAAACTTTACACTCCACAGTATTTAACATTTCTTTATTGCATGTACAGTTGAAATCATCTAAATCAAGGAAAATGTCTTTTATTTATTTTTTTTTATGACTTTTTTACTGAATTCATTATTATTGTGCACTACTACAAATTCGAATTTTTGTGAATTTATTTATTTATTGATACACCAAACACTCGCGCTTACAAACAAGCAAACTTAAAAAATTATATAAGTATAGTGAACTCTGCGTTAAATCGCTCATCTCTAAATTTTCGATACCAAAACTTAAGTGATTGCTCAAAGCGACACCTAGAGGTTTCACGATTGCAACAAAATAGCATAGAGATTCTTGAAAATACTGTATATAATCGACGTTTATGATCAGAAAATTTCTCTTATTCAATTTGTAATATTTAAGTGACATCAGAGACATTAGCAAAAATGAGAATGTAAAATTATGACAAAATCTAATATTAATTGACAATTTAAGCAAAATATACTGGAAATGTTTTTGTCAAGAAGACACTAGTAATCAAAAGCTTTGAAATGCACTGTAGGCTGTTCAAAATATGCATAAATTTGAAGGATATTGCAAGTCGTATTGAAATTCCAAAAAAATTGTGTTTATTTACTAGAATTAGCTAACCAAAATTTTTGTTTAATGTCTTTGGCTTTGTTATGACACTATCTCGTAGCAAAGCATATATCTAAACGATATTTTGAGACGACCGGTAAAAAAACAACACGAACAACATGCAATGTAAACTCAAGATTGTAGTAATATCATCCAGCTTTGTTTAAGCCCGATATCAGCAACCGATTATTAATTTTATGTTATTCAACTTGATAAAATTCTGATAAAGGAGTTAGCCTTAGTGTTCAAAAACCATTGTGTATTGTTTTCAAATTTGTTTAAAGTTTAAACCAATGAAAGCCCAAAGGGGACAATTTATTTAAATTCCGTGTTAGAAATTTTATTGCTTAACTCAGTAAATTTTTTTTATATTATTTTTTTACTGAAACTTTTTAAAACTTTAGTTATATTAACTTTAAACGATGTGTATTTGACTGTTGGTTACAGTAGCATGACTCATATAAAATTTCAACACAAGTTAAGAGTTTACCAAAGTAGAATTTCCATTTAAAGAACAAAAGTAAAATAGCTTTTTATCAGCTTGCGCATATTTTGAACAAAATTTTGTTACGTTTTTCCATTTATTTTTATTCATTGGTGGTTAAAATGTTGTTTAATTTATTTTGAATCACTTTTTACTCAGAATAAACGTAATTTGTAATACCGGAAAAAAATACAATGATGCTAATTTAGTCATAATATTACGTAATACTTTGCGTTTCTGAAAATTATTTTGCGGCACGCTGTTTGCGTCAAAACGTAATACATTACGTTTTCTGCATGAACCACAGCTTGGTGGATCTTAAATATCGTAACGCGTTTTGCACTCAGCCTTTTTTGATGGAACTCTGTCTGCTTTGTTCAGCTGCTATAAAAAGGGCAGAAATGTTGTATCTAATTCATAACCAGCCTCAAAGATACCAAGGCAAATTTCCAATTATAAAAACAGCAGAAAATGAAAAAATTGAATTGAAAACAGTGTTTAATATGTAAAGAAGAGTTCGTTTTTTTTTTTCATGAAATCGATTTTGAAGAAGAGAAGATTTTGTCCTGTTTGATTACATGCAGGTTTTGCTTGATTGAGACTGAAATATTATAAAGCTGGAGCAACGTTTTACGTCAGTTTTTAAAAGTGAAGCGATCTAGAAAAACGGCAAATAATCTGAATATTTTATTATTTTAGACTGAGTAGGATTTTTTTGTAACTTGAATTACAAATACCATTAGATAGAAGCAAATTGTGAACACAAAGCTAGACATAAAACAACGGAAAATATGATGCGAAAATACGTATTTTTCGCTCTGACTATTTACTTTTTATCCTTGCATAATGGTAAGTTATGAGCAATTTTTGTGAGCTTTGTTTGATAAAAAAAAATACAACTACAAATCCATAAATTTATAAATGTAATTCAAAATCAATAAATGCGATATAGTTTCTAAATCACAAATTAAAAAATACTGTCCTTATAGATAATAGCTGTGAGAGTAGGATTATTTTACATTTAATTTTGCAATCATTGAATTATAAAGTTAAATCACTTGAGAAAATGTTGATTTTAATATAAACAATAATAATACTAAGATAAACTTTTAAACAAATGTGAGGTAGCCTGAAGGGAAATATAAAGCAAACACCAGTTTATCCATAACAAAAACAGAGCTAAGAAAATTTGCCAACCTAACAGCAAAATTGGCTACATCGAGATTTGCGTTAATTACCGCAAAAAATCTTTTTTTTTTCTTCTTTTAACGGTATTATTTTTTTTATGCGCTTTCTCTAAAACACTCCTCTATGACAAGGCATAATTTGAGCTTTTTCCTTTTCCAAATGTTAAAATTAATGGTTGGGATTGTTTAAAACATTTTAAGAAAAAATGAAAATGGTTCAATTAATCATTCACTTGTCTAGACTTGCTCAAATTTAGCCACGTTTTAAGAAAAAAACACGTAAAATCGTGCAAATTTCACGAACATACTGTGGTAGCTACCAAAATTAAATTACCCTACAAAGTAAATCACTATTGGTAACAGTATCACAAGTAAAATTATCTCAATACTAAGCCTAAAATAACGTCTAAGGCTCTAAGTCTTCATGATCAGTCTAATATCATTTGTTTCATATAAACAATGATGCGTCACTGTTGTCATGAATAAAGTGGCAGTACAAATCACAATGCTAAGCCGGTCTGAATCGAAATGTACTTCCGGCTAGCTAATATCTTGTTTTCTTCTTATCCAAACAATACAGGCCCGGAGCTATAGTCAGCCAATTTATTCGATTATGCCACGACATTTATAAAGGCAATTCCAATTTTTTTGCTTTGCAGCGAAATTGCGCGTTAATAACTAGCATTGAAGATCAAAAAAATGAGTTGAAAATCACGCGCACAAGAAATAAACAACACCAAAAAACTTACATTCTGAATTCTAAATGCAGTATGTAATTGTAACCTGCATTAATGCATTGTTGTGGCAGTGCAGTTCCGTTGCATTTTAAAAAGAATATTTATTCAATCTCTTTCAACAGTAAAAGCTATGGATGGTGAAGACCCACAGACATTGCTCGACAACCTCGACGACTTCACACGAGAAATTATTACGTCATTAGAGAGCGGAGACAGTGCAAATGAACTGCTAGCCGAGGGGTAAGTGAAAAATGTTATCTGAAATGGAGAGAATTGACATTTGATCATTTCTGTAAGTACAACAAAAACAACTAAAATATTATGTTTTGGTTGAATGCTCTTAACTACAGAATACTAAGATTTTGTTTGAATAAGATTTTACTGAAAATGAATGAAGTTAGTTTGGAACGTTTAAAATGGTTTTAATCACATTTAATTTTGAATTAAGACGTAGGGTTTTTTACTGAATAGCAATGTCATGTTTTTAAACTTGCGTTATTGGACAAGCAAAAATTTACCAAAAGTCTATCAGACATTGAAAATATTTGTTGTTAAACCCTAGTTTCTAACAGATTTGAGGACCTCAGTGACGTTGAACCCGACGCTCCGTTACCTTCGAACCGGAGTGCTGCTATTGACGAACTTCTACAAACTCCAGACAACTTAGACCCAGAAGAAGAAGAGGAAAAAGCGAGAATCAAATATTACAGAGAACACATGAATACCTACCAACACATCTTCGACATTAATCAACGTGAGTAACCCGAACTGTTATGCTTTTTAATGTTTATACAAGATTTTGTTCGAGATGACGTAGATCTTGGTTTGACTGAAAGAGTTGCCTCATGACTCTCTCGCTTCTGGTTTTCTCTCGCAGAGTTTGGTGTTTGACGTAACCGACAGTTTATAATTTGAACTTTCTTTTTTTAGATTTAAACCGAACCGATTTGAAAGAAGGAGACATCAAAACACCCGTGGTACGTATCATTTACGAACACCAATGGTAGCTAAAAAGAAAATGCTGAAAGGCTTCTAAACTAAGAGTGTCAGATTTAAAAAAAATTAATAGACGGCGTCTTTTTTCACGTTACCGTTAGCCAATGAGATGCCGCACGTTCATCGCGACGCGACCACGACGGAAATTGAATCAATTAGCAACGATATACTGCGGCCAATTAATGCAGTTTTAATGGTTCTGTAACCTTTTTCAGTATTTTAGTTAGTTTAAAAATCAATTATGGTTTTCATTTAATTTTCTTTGTCAATGGACAAGCTCCATTTTGTAAAGTTAATCACGTATTATTACAGTTCTGTATATCTCTAGTCGTATACCGAGTTCATAGTTTAGAAGACATTATTGTATTAATGTTGAAAGTCAGACTTTAATATTTCGTGATTGTGATTTTGTTTTTTTGTAGTTCCGAAATGCTGCAGGTCGCACTTGGCCCAAAACAACAACAGGAACTCATAGGGGATTAGTTCGAGTCGCATACACTCTATCAAATCAATACAGTAAGTATATCTTCCATTCTAAATATATCATGAATAATGTAATGAACTAAATGAAGTGATAGGATTATTCAGTTTAAGGAGTTTGTAGTGAGACAAACTTCTCCAAATCAACAAAAATCAAGCAAACATTCTCAATTTCTTCAATTTCTAAGGTTTTGTGGCTGACTCAAGTTCAAAAAAACATAACAGTGTTTTTAGCTTTTTCAATTTATTTGGCTGCAGCTAAAAAAAAATTTTGCCTTGCAGCCAGAGACCAAAGAAACCTCATCAGATCTGCATTGAGCGATTATGCCAAATATACATGCATCCGCTTTGTTCCTCGCACAAACGAAAGACAGTACATTCACATTCACGATAGCAGAGGGTAAGTTATTTTGCTTTAACAGAACGCACTGCAAAGTTTTGAAACAAAAATTACAAAAAAGGAACTATATCATTGTTGGAGATTCTCTTTGTCAGTTTACATGTTCATTTTCTTGTCATCGGCAGTTTTCTCCTTTGGCGATATGTAAAAGTACATGCTAATAGCGGGTCGAAGTTTTAAGACCTTCAAAATGTCATAATTTACTTACACAAAGTAATAATTAAAAGCACCAATTGCTTCTCTTACAAAGAGGATGGTTGCTTGACTCAATTATCGCAAGGTCCTTCACAACTTTTCTATCGCCTTTTTACGAATGCTAATTAATTTCTACTTCGCGCTGGCACTGATCGATGAAATAAATTTGTCTTGCCTTTAGATGCTGGGCTTACGTGGGAAGAATTGGTGCTCCGAAGCAAACCGTATCACTTGGTGTTCCTGGATGCATGTCCAAAGGTGTCGCCCTTCATGAGCTTATGCATACCCTGGGCTTTCAGCATGAACAATCTCGGAGCGACCGTGACGATTATGTCAAGGTCATAGCTGATAATATTGAAGGAGGTAGGTCATGAATTGATTTTGCTGTTAATTTGCTTTCCAAAATACTTTCTTTGTATGATAGATTTAATCTACGGCTTTTACGTTAGCGTCTTTATCACTGTACTGTAGTGTACTGACTCTACTCTATAGCATAGCTACTCAACAGGCGGACCGCGGTGCACATCCGAACCTCTAAATTCGGACTACGGTCCACTGTCGGACCTTCACACTTCTTTGGATGTTATTCATTGTCTGCCTGACACATATGAAGCACGCAAAACGCCTATTTTTTGGCCTTCAATCGAATCCGGGAACTTAATCCATCCTCAATTGCGGCGAAGACCTTTTTATTTGGTCTTCAAATTATGGTGAAGACCTTTTCTGGACCCGAAGACTTTCCATCTTATGTATCTGGTCTTTTGCTAAAACTAGTTGAGTACCGCTGCTCTATAGCTTTCATTCCGTACAGCACGTCTAGTTACTCTAGAGTGACAATTGTTTTATTTTTGGAAAAATTGTCCTTCGGATAGGAAATTGACCTATGCATATTTTAGCGTTTTATGACTTGTTTTTCGATAGGCTGGAACTCAAACTACAACAAAATCTCAACCACCAACAACCTTGTTGTTTACGATTACGGAAGTGTCATGCATTATGGAAAAGGCGCTTTTGCGAAGAGACCCTTTCTTCCGGCTATGGTGGTAAGTAAAATTCACCCTGTTTTGAGCCATACAACGGCATGATCAGTACAACCAGAAGTCGCAGAGAGTTGAAACATGTTATATTTTTTCAGGCTTATCCTGAACGTAATCCTGAACCTCTGTTTGGACAACGTCAAAGATTCAGTCCATATGACATTGAAGAAATCAACTACCTTTACAGCTGTGGTAAGTTATAATTGAAATGCAAAACTTACTATTGAATTCTTGCAGAATGGCACACAAAATAGAATGATTCTCAACAAAAATATTGGGTGGTCAAGATTGAAACAACTGTATTTAAGTTAAGTTTAAATGTATTGTAAAAGAAGCAGATCCGAATTCTCCAAATAATCCCAAAGCGAATGTGTCCTTGAATGGTTCAGTGCTGCTATCAACAGCAAATCTCCAATCGAAACTTGGCTATTAGTATGGGAAACCGTGGCTTTGCCGAGATCAAGAATAAACGAACTTAAAGCAAAACCAGTTTTTTTGTTTATACCAATCATAGCAACGAACTTTTGCATTCTTTTTTGTATTTGGTTTAGGTGCAAACACATTCCCACGGTGTGGAAAAGATTTCAACAACGTTCGAAGTGGAACCTTTAATAGTCCTTCTTATCCTAAAGCATATGCTAAAGGGGCTCACTGCACTTGGAAAATTACTGTCGCCAGAGGTCAATATGTCCGCGCTACTTTCTCAAATGTCGACATTGAAGGTGAGAATGCTACTGATGCGAAATAAAATACGTAAAATCTTCAATTTTAACATGAATAACTATTACAATTTTCAGTTTGAATCGCCGGCTTTTAGATCCGTTCAAAACTATTTCAAAATTGGTATTGCGATAAATATTATGCAAAACATAATGCAATTTTGATCATGATTGACTGAAATCATTCTATATAGAACAGGAATCAGTGTAGAACTCAAATTTGAATGGTTTGCAGATTCGACACTTTGTCAACAAGATGCTATTTTGATTCACAACGGAAGGAATGCTGCATCTCCGGTTTTGGAAAAGATCTGTGGCAACAAACGCGAAGTGGTCGTTACCGGCACCACCAACGTTATGTTCGTCATTTTTTCAAGTGATACCTCCGACAACTCTCACAAAGGTTTCACAGCCAGTTTCGAACAAGGTATGTATAATAAAGGCATTTTTTTTTTCTAATGTAAAAATCACTGTTGAGTCTTTCACCACAAACTTGTGTATTTATTGTTGCAGTTTCTCAACGAGGTAAAGTAACACCGACCCTTAAACCAGCCGAACCAACCTTGGGACCAATCAACGATTTCGTCGAAAGCGTTTACTGTGACTTTGATACCGATCTTTGTGGACTGATTCAGGACAAAGATGATGATATTGATTATCAACGAAACAGAGGATCAACGCCTACATCAAACACCGGACCCAGAGCAGATCACACCAGTGGAAGGGGCAGTTACTTGTTCGTCGAATCTTCACTTCCTTCCAAAGTGGGAGACAGAGCTATTCTTCGCACCCCATGGTTTAAAAGAAACGATAGATTTTGCATTCGATTGAGTTATCACATGTACGGTCAATTCATGGGAGGCATTCGAGTGTATGCTTATGAAAAACGAACAGGAACCAACGTGGGAACTCCTAACAAGATTTGGGAAAAATTTGATGACCAAGGAAATAAATGGAACAACCTACAAAGAAATTATTCACCAAGAAGCAACGTTCAAGTAAGAAAATACTTCTCTAACGTGCATCACAGTAAATGTTTGAATATTAACACTAAAAATTAAGCTACTTGGCCCGAACTTTGGAAAGCGCTGTTGAATCCATACAATTGACTCAAACAGAAAGCTTTAACCAAAAGTAAAGAACAATATGCCACTAAAACGACACCAGTACTGTGCAATATGCCAACAAACTTAACTAAACATGTTTGTGTATTTTGCAGTACGTTCAATTCTACATCGAGACGTTCGTGTACTTTTATCTTTCCGACGTTGCACTCGATGATTTCATAGTGACAAAGGGCTCATGTTCATCAGGTCGACCAACTCCCCCTCCCACTAAAGCACCAGTAGTAACAACAACAACAAGAGCTCCAATTGCAAGACCTCGTTCAAGTAAGGCATATAGTTTTTACAATTAATTTCGGTCTCTTTGGTCTAGCAGCATGTACCTTGAAGTAAAAGAAAACTTTCATGTCCAAAATTGAAGATTTTACGCTTACCTCGTGAATAGACTTCCCATAGTTTTATTTTTAACATGATTATACAATTCGTCTGACCGCCCAATTTGCAATGCGATGCACACAGTACTATTAAAAAGTTTGTTTTACAGCTTTCGATTGCGACTTTGAACGCGGACTCTGTGGCATGACCCAATCACAAAGAGATGCATTTGATTGGTCAGCTAACCGAGGACAAACACCAACAGTATCAACTGGGCCATCTACCGATCATACAACTGGAACTGGTAAGAGAAAGATACTGTTAAAAAAAAAAAACGTAAAAATTTAAGACATTTTAACGTAATGCTAAATCAGTAATCAAAGAAAAAGGTAAGCAAAACAACAGTTAAAATTGTTTGGGTACAATATTTTTATAAATTTATTTTATCCTAAAACCACAATCGCTGCAGAAAAAAAGTCTGTGCATTGACTCTACAAGATTTGTGTAACGAAGTTTAGCTACTAAAACCGAAAAGATATTTTGTGCAATGTACAGTACTAACAGCACTAAGCAGTTTTCTTAAATTGTTAGGGCAATATTATTTCATCGAATCATCTCGTCCACGGAGAAGGGGAGACACAGCTATCTTGGAGACTCCTACTTTGACACCAGCATCTCATTGTCTCACTCTGTGGTACAACATGAACGGAAGAAGCATTGGAAAATTGACCGTAAGTTCACAGTACTTTTCTTCAAAAAATAGTAGCGTGCATATATTGTTGAGAAAACTATAATTTGAAGATTGTAACTGAACATTTGCAATAAATTTCTTGAAATGGGCAAACATTAAATGCTTTCATTCTGCGCTTTAAAGGTTTACAAAGAAGAAAATGGGAGAAATACTGTTCTAAGGGAGATTGAAGGCCAACAAGGAGATAAATGGTTGTCAATGTCGGTGAACCTAGCTGCTACTACAAGATCTGCCACCTACGTAAAAGCGCTTATTGAAGCTACAGTTGGAGGGTCACTTGGTGATGTTGCCATTGACGATATTAAAATCACCAACAGACGTTGTTGTAAGTAGAGTTTATCAACTTGATAGTTGTTAGTGCTTTCCAAATGAGAAACTGATTTCAGCATACAATGAAACACGCAGCATGTATTTTTGAGTTTATTTTTCGTGAAAGCGTGTGGTCTTGATAATTGACTGCTTAGTGCAAGCCTTATGACAACCAATATTCTTTCGAATATGTATGGCCACTAATTAAAAATCATGCGAGTTTATAATATTTATGTTTTTAGCTCCGACTGGAACTGTTGCTCCTCCAGCCTTACCAAACAGCTTTAAGTGTGATTTTGAAACCGATCTGTGTAACATGCTACAAGCTCGAAACGACGTATTTGACTGGGTTCGAAACAAAGGAGCCACTCAAAGTTCAAACACTGGGCCATCAGTTGACAACACCAAGGTAAGTACTGTAGATCAGAAATACAATCTCATATTTAGTTATACCACGTACTGAAATAAAGAATTTGTTTAGGTTTAACATTTTTGTACATTTAGAATTTTCTGGTACGAGTGACTACCATATTTATTCCGTGCCAAAACACACACACAAAAAAAAACAGAAAACATTTAAAATTTTAGTGACCAATTCCACAAGCAATACAAAAGTCAAGTTACGATATTTCTTTTTTCATGATGCATGATTTTAAACATTGTCAGAGTGATATTTGCATCATAATGTGTCTTTGCAGAAAACAAGCCAAGGTTATTACGTGTACACGGAATCATCCCGACCTAGACAAAGGAATGACGATGCCAGACTTCTTACTCCCAAACTGCGACCAGGAAGTTACTGCATTCAATTTGCATACCACATGTACGGGACAAGTGTCGGAACCATTGAAATCATGGCAATAGAAGAACCGTCCAACGTCCCTATTCGAGAATGGAGACAAAGTGGAACTCAAGGAAATCGATGGCGTTCAGCTAATTTTGAATATTCGTCTGGAAACAATGTCCAGTCTGTTCGATTCGTGTTCCAAGGGCTAATTGGCAATGGCGCTTCAAGCGATGTTGCTCTTGATGATATCGTTATCGAATCCGGATCATGCTCAGGTGTTACTACGACTCCAAGCACAACTCCAAGCACAACACCTGTACCTGTCAGACCAGGATCACTCCCTTCAAGTAAGTTAATTTTTATAGTTTAGTACGTACGTAAATATACAGAGTGCAATCTCTATACTAGTGTTGCTGTTATTGCTTATACTGACTGAGTTGCTTTTCTTGTTTCAAATAACCTGAATATTTTTCTTTCTACAGCGTTTGCTTGCAACTTTGAGTTGTCAACCTGTGGTATGATTCAATCTCGACAAGATCAGTTCGACTGGACAAGATACCAAGGAGCCACACCAAGCGGCAACACTGGTCCAAGCGGTGATCATACTACAGGCCTTAACGGACGAGGTATGAATTTGAGCTGGAAAACTTAAAGTGGATATACTGTACTTTTAACTAAACAGTTTCATAAAAATATCTTCAGCAAACTTGAACCATTTGGGCAAAGTCACAATTGTGTTTCACATATCACCTACATTTCAGAAACCATATAATTAATTCAATTCAGAAGTTTACTTAACTCGAATTTACAGTGTGTTCTGACAATAAAGCTTGTTTTATCAAACTAATAATCGTTTTTTGAAACAGGATTCTATTTCTACACTGAAGCAAGTGGAAATTTGAGGCAGCAAGCTATCGTATCAACCCCAGAATTGTCAGCCAGTTCTAGCAAGATGTGCGTTGTTTTCTTTTACAACATGCGTGGCAGACAAACCCGTATGGGATCTCTTGATGTTTTTGTCGACTATTCAGCACCATCAGAGTAAGTTCTTCATTAACTCTAAACATATTTAAGTGTCTTCTCTTACAGTATTTCATCAATAACTGGTAACCTATTGCAAGCTGATATTCTGATGGTTTGTTAGTATGGTTACCATATTTCGTCATAGAGTGAGTTTTTAATTAACGTTACTAAATCTTCAATACTTGAGTGAGTAGCAAACTTTTAAGAATTTATATTGTTAACAGACCATTACGAACTCGAACTCTCTTCTCGAGAACTGACAATCAAGGAGATCAATGGCACCGGGGGCAAGTCGAAGTGAATGTGGATTCAAGATACAGCGCAGGATCGCTGAGCATCAGATTTCGAGGAAGTATTGGTGTTGGATCAGCAAGTGATATCGCACTGGATGATATTTGCGTAGCCAATGGCGAATGTGGTAAGTCAAACAGCTCTCTAATGAGAATCATTCCTCTCCAATAGGATTAAACTGAAAAACATTTTTTCTTGCTGATCAAGTAAAAGCATGTTAAAGAAATTTGAAAGAAACGATGGAAGAAATATTAGCAACTAACCAAATTTCTACCATTTCAAAAAGGCACTGCAATTTTTTTCAGTTCGTCGTTTTACATCCATGGCGATTGATTACAACTGATTACTGTGGCGATTTGTTGGCACCATTATGCATTGGTTTAAATATAAAGTCATTTAAAATGATCTTTTGCTTGCAGGTACTTCCAGCCAGTGTCGATCGGATGGATCATTGGTGACAACTACAGTTCCTCCTACGCGTACTACCAGACCCACCACCAGACCAACCACTAGACCAAGAACTACAACCAGACCAAGAACTACAACCACATCAAGAACTACAACTCCAAGCCCAAGTGGATCCTCACTGCCATCAAGTAAGTTGGAGTTTTCCTACTCTGTTGAAATTGAAAATTGGCTCGATAGGTTACTAAAGTTCTGTTTTATTTTTAGCATTCGCTTGCAATTTTGAATCATCTCTTTGTCGCATGACACAAGCTCAAGATGATGATTTTGATTGGACAAGACATAGACTAGCGACACCCAGTGGTAGCACGGGACCGACTGGTGATAACACTGTTAATCGCAACGGAAGAGGTGAGCTGCCTAAACGTTTCAACAGCTACACGAGGCAACTTTTGTGAGCATTACTAATTTATATGAACTTTGAATTTTTTTGAGGGCTTAATCGCTTGATTGAATATTTTTTATAGAGTTTGTACATTTTCTTAACTAAAAATATTGTTTTCTAGGGTATTACGTGTATATGGAAGCAAGCTCGCCTCAACGTAGCGGCCAAACAACTGCCATTTATACTCCACTGTTGTCTGCAAGCTCTAGTAAAATGTGTTTGGTGTTCTTTTATCATATGTCAGGAAGATCCATGGGAGACCTTGATGTCTTTGTGGATTATTCTGCACCCTCAAGGTAAGCAGCAATATCTGCTACAGTATGGAAGTAGTTTATAAGTAGCTTGTCAAAGATTATCGGCATGCTAAACACTGCAATGTGCCTAGTCTATAAGGTTTCCATTATATCACCTCAACCACCGCAAAACTGCAGTGGTTACTAGGAAGGTTTTCTCAAAGCCGTCAGTACTTCTGTTAGGATTTCGCTGCATGAATTTAATCTTGAATCTGCTATTGCAGGTCTGATTTGAGTCGCACAATTTTCTCGAGAAAAGAAGATCAAGGAAACGATTGGAAATTGGGACAAGTTGAAATTAATGTTGATCAAAGATACAACGCAGGATCGATGAGGATTCGATTCAGAGGAAAAGTCGGAACAAGATCAGCAAGCGATATTGGTTTGGATGATATCTGCGTTGCAAGTGGACCATGTGGTAAGTTGCCGATGATAGTAATTTAATCGTCCAATAAGCAGCCAGCATCTTAAGTTAATGCATTTATTAAGAATGTAATGGCGAAGTAATATTATTCTTTTCAAAATTGCTTTTTTGTGGAAAGTGTACAGCAAAAGGTATATTTCATCTCAATTCCTACCATTTTCCATTCATAAACCAATGCTAACACGGTACGTGAGCAGTGGCAATGCCAAGCAGCTCATTTCACGAAATATTAAATACTCTTTTCTTGCAGGATCATCTAGTCAATGTCGTTCCAATGGAGTCTTAAGAACAACTACAGTTGCTCCTAGCACAACTGCAAGGCCACAACCAGCGCCTGGCAGCAGCAATGTTCGCCCACCACCTCCAGCAAGTCATCCTAGTTCAATGCCGGGAATGCCTCGTAAGTGAAAAGCAGAATAATTTTAGGTGCAATATATGTGTAGCTGTATCAACTACAGAAAAATCTAACCAATTACAATGCAAATGTATCCAATCAAGTTAGAGTTCATGAGCGTTGCCAGACACTAATTAACTTTACATCAAGCATCCATAAGGCTAAAATATACTCCAACACCACCTATGAGTTAAACTTGTAATTGATATGAGTTATCGTCAATCATTTGTAAATGGCTATATCATATAATAGCCTTCAAATCAAAATGCAAATTGTGTACGAAAATGCAAACAATAAAGGTTTTAAACAATCTGTATTTTCAGTTTGCACATTTGAAAGCGGAGTCCAGGTACCAAGAAGAGCAACTGGAACAATTCCAGGGGATTCTACTAACGATCTTGGACCTGTGACTCATCAAGTATCAAACGATGGTATGTGCGGCTTGCGTCAAATCACTGGATATGACGATTTCGATTGGAGTCGTGTTAATACAAGAACAAGCTCCAGCCGAACTGGACCAACGGCGGATAACACTAACGGAGAAGGTGAGACCACAGATATGAAGAGTAGGGAAATCACTTGCACAATACCTGCCTTTTTTCACTGTCCATATCGTTTTTCCTGGGCATGTTTCGATCTGGCTTTATCGTCATTTAACTGCGGACGCTGCGACGAGTAGGCTCTTGTTTTGGGGCACTTACCGACTGTTCAGTCAAGCTTTGATTCTTTGGTTTTCTGGTTGTCGCTGTCGATTTCATGACGGATTAACCAATCCATGGGTCGAATAGTTTTCTTTGTTGAGTTGATTCAGCACAAACTAATTGATGTTTTTTGTCAGGTCACTACTTGTACACTGAAGCTAGTGGGCGGAAAGAAAACGATACCGCTTTACTTCAAACGCACTGGATGCCTGCAAGTGAATACTGCGTTGATTTCTACTACCATATGTATGGGGTAAGTATTTTTGAATGTTTGAATTGCAATTTGAATAAATTCACACCGACTCAATGTGCTATTATTTCTCTTCGAGCTCCAGTACGAGATTAATTTGATTTTTTTAATGACATTAATTTTCAATTCCAGAAAAAGAGTAAATACTACTACAAAAAATCACTTGTACATCATAAAAGTCACAGCAGTCAAGTAAATATCCTTTTTGCTTGCAGGAACATATCGGAAAACTCGCGGTCACAACCGTTCAAATAATGAGAGATGAAACTCGAACTCGTCCAATGCTTGATGAAATTGTTGGTGATAAAGGAAACCAGTGGAGACATGCAAAGATTGACTTTGTTCCAGAAGCTAGCGCAGCGGTAAGTGGAAAAGATTCTCGTTGTAGTATCGTCAAAAAAAAGCATTTGTTGGAACTACGACATCATTTACACTTTTATTGAAATAAGCTAAAATTAAACCGTCAAAAAATTTTAAAAACGTTAATGCTCTAGTAGTACGTTATAATCAACTTCAGCTTTCAAATCATTTCAATCATTACTGTATATAATGCGGAAGTTTTTCACAAAAAATAACAACTATAATTGTAATTTTAAAGTAGCCTATTGTAGATAGTAAGCAGAATGTAGAATAAAATGTAGAAATAAACTAACAGAAAATATGACAATAATTATTAATGTAGTCGTTTCGTAAGGATTTATCAGTAATGATTCGATATTTTTAAAATGTGTATTTTTGTGTTAGACTGTAGCTTTTCGAATGGATGGCTACATTGGGTCGGGATTCCGTGGCGACATTGCTTTCGACGATTTGGCTTTCATGCCAGGCACTTGCGGTAAGTAAGCTTGTTCTAAGCTAGAACGCTTGTGTTTGACTTTTGTGCAAAAGATAGTTCCTTATCCATTGGATGGCCTTCTACTTGTGTAAGACTTTGATAATTGTGATGTTCACTCTAATTAATGACTTTATGTAACTCAAAATTATGCTGTAGTTTTTTACCCAGTTAGAGTGCACAAATTATTTCAAGCCATGAGTAATGTAGAATACAAGCAGCTGCCGCTATATATTATTCTAATCACGATGGCGACGGCATATTTGCTGTAAAAAAGCTGTATTTACGTCGAATTGCATCGAAGTTCGTTCGTTAATGTTCGCATTTTATTTAGATGCTTGCAGCAACCCAACTCATCAATACGACTCCTCTGGAGGTATTCAGCGATTCGCCGCTGGATGTGTCAACACTGAACTCTTCTACGTGCGTTGCTGTAACTCATCCAAGCCCAAATCAATCTACCGACGAGTTAGAAATTGCAATGGCAATATGTTTGGCGCTGCGCGTTTGAATTGGTATTGTCAAAATTTGTAATCTTTCCAAGGTGCCCTACACTGTTGTTCTTTTCTTTTTTGTAAGCAAGCATATCAAATATAGCTAAACTAGTCAATTTAAACTGAAGCTGAATTGTGTTTGCCTATACTTAAAAAATAAAATGCATTGATTAGTCAATGAAAAGTATTAGGTTTTGACAATACCGATTATGTTATGAAATGAATTTTATGTGCTGATGTTGTATGCTTTGTTTCTTGTATTAGATTGATTTCTTTTTTACGATATTTTTCCAACTTTATTTTACGTATAATCTATTGTAATTGTCAAAACTTGCTATTTATTCAACTTTTGTTATTTATTGCATTTTGAAAAACTTCCTAACTGTGAGAGAACTTTAATGACTTAGAACTTCAAACCCACCTACACCTGAATCAACTGAAGATAACTGAACTGTTCTTACAGCTCTTAATGACCTAGTTCATGCCCACCTAAACCAGTTTGAATTAGAGAAAACTAAATTACTCAAAATATTACTTGGCGAATAAACGATCCACTAATCAATTAAGAGACTTTTAGGAAATAACACATCGTTTTCACCAATATTTTCTATTGTTTTTGTAGTCTCATTAAAATATAGTTCAATTACTATAGTGAAATTTGGCGTAACTTTTGAATGCAATAACAATAAATAAACTTTAAAATTTAATGCGAAGTGAAAAATCAATGGCAGTAAGCGAGAAAACTCGAACATGGAGCTCAAACAGCAATTAGAAATGGCAGAAAAATGACGTTCAACTTGAAGGTGAAAAACGCTCAGATTCTCGAAACTTAATCAGAACCAGCAACAAAGAGGACAAATGCAATGTCAAAATCACAATTCTGTTCATCACGCCGAACAGAAACGATGAAAGAATAGTGATTGCTTTCACGAAAATCGGTAGGCTATGGTTTTTAGAAAGAATAACGTGAAGAAAATGATAGAAATCACGGAGTCGGAAACACTGTTGCGAAATTGTTCAAAAAAAGAGAAAGTTGCACGATATCAAATGAGCAGACAGATTCCCAACCGTTAATGACGACGAAGAATAATTACCAGAATGGGTTCAACCTAAATCGCTACACATGGCAACAGAAAGCTCTTAACATACAACACAGCTTTGAATAGGAAAATTTGCATGTACCAATATCAGTAATGGGCAATTTTTAATTACTATAAGATTGAATCATCCATCAAAAAACAGAAAGTCTTACGCTAAACGGAAGTGGTAATAATGATGACTTCATAAAAAAAAGATAAATTATTGCAAAAAGTGATTTGAAAAAGCGGAAGAATAAGGAATGTGACTAAATTCATATTCATGACTCTACATTTTAGGCGAAGAAACTCTTGTAGCTTTGCGCTGACTGGTGGAGCGTTTGAGTGAAAAAGTTTGGTCATTCAATGAGACATTATCAATTAACGGTTCAACAAATACGCAATTTGGCGCTTCAATTTAAAACAGTTTCAATCTTTCTAAACGTACAAAATAAGTCATTTTCCGGTAGCCATGACGAAGTTGACCATTAAACCTCAAACTTTGAAATTAGCAATTTAAAGAAAGCAATTTACAATTTCCGTTTAACTCTCTTCGATGCGATTCCACTAACTCGTTCGTATTTGCGATAAAAAATCATTGCTACAGCGGCGACCATAATACAAATACCTTAATTCGGCTTTGGTTTATTCATATGTAGTCTCTCAACAGAATAATTACAAACTTTTTCAACAACAGCTTTTTGAAATGCTGAGATGTCCTAAATAACTCGCGCAAGAGCCTTTCCAGTTTTCACCACACGGATGTTTGCGGTCCAAAACAAAATTATCTTAATGGTTTCTTACCTAATATTCCTCTACCGGGTCAATTTAGTGACCCAATCGTAATTCGTAACAACTATGCTTTCAAATGCTAGTAATAATATTATAAACAAAGAGACTGCGAATGTCTCTCGTCGAGAATGCTAATGATATGTATTCTTGTGTTTTGCTGTTTTTTCTTTTGTCTAGAAAAATAAATTTTTGTTGTGTTGTTGTATGTTGGTTCTTTGAAAATGCAGTTTTTTCCTTTTAACATTAACTTGCTGGTGATATTCGACTGCCTTGTTAGCCATTTATCATCACTCGAGAAACAATCCTAAAGAGTATATACTGAACAGGAAAAATAGCTGCTTGCTGATTAAAACTTCTCAGCTATCAACAACTCTGCTAACATAGCTTTTAAAAAACACGCAGCAGATTAATTTGCACACGTCGTACAATATATTTTACTCGCAACACGATCAAAGGGCTTTGATGTAAAAGCAGAAGAAACAAAAAAAATTCTGTAAGCTATAAAGTATACACTACAATAAATAAGGTAATGACAAAAAATTGACACAAAAATCACTCGAAGACTAACAAAAACATCACCGAAATTGCACAAAGGAAAATAGTTACAAGTTTTCGTCACGAAAACACTGCTGGATAAACGAACAGGCTGCCGTGTGTTGTATGTACAGTACATATACCCTCTAATGATCAAACGTGATTTCCACTACATTGAAAATGGTTAAATACGGATATTTCGCTCCACACAGCATTTTGAAATAGAGGCAAATTTGCACTAGGCATATTTGGACCGAAAGTAGAAATTAAATGTGAACGGATTTAAATGCAGTTAAAAAACTGGAGGTCTTGGACAAAAGCACATACGAACGCTACTAAAATCAAAAATTTGATTTTTATTGCGGTGTTACGGTAATTTATTGGTTTTATTTTTTAAATAACAACACTAGAAAATCAAGTTAGAGCAAGAAGGTCTGAAGGATTCCATATTTACGTAATGCGCTGTTGAACTTCCCTACTTGTGTTGTTGCTAGTTAGTGGCCCAAGGTGAATAAGAGCAAAATATCGTTAATAAAAGTTCAATACGCAAATAAATAATCATCCTTCTCGCATTAGCGCCGTTTGTTAAATTACATCTTGCAATTACGCAAATTCTGTGAAAATCACGTCATTTGATTATCCAAGTCGCATAACATTTACGTTTTAACAGTCTTTTTTTCGCTGAAATCTACTTATGCCATTTAACCAGCTTGGCAGCACAAAATTAGGACGCCCACTTTATAGAAAATTAGTCACAAAAACGTGAAAATATAAGAGCACCAAAAAGTTTACTTTGGACAAAATATCGAAAGTTTTCAAAAAAAAAATACACACTAATGAGTATCTAATTGAACAATACACAAGCAGTTGTTCAGTATTCAGAAACTAATTACGAACAACTATGCTGAAAAAATTGCAAATGATACCACGAAGCGGATAATTAACTTGCTTTCTTTTGCGCACATCTAAAATTGCGTAGGAAGCTTTTAAGTTTAAATCGTTCTAACTTACGGCAAGCAATTTAAGTTAAAACATAAAAATTGGACTTAAGGAAAAGCATTGCTAAGAAAAACAGAGCAAAGATGGTGGTAAATAATATTTTGAGACGTTTCGCCTTACTCTTCAAGTCATTGTAAGTATGTTTGCTACTACTAAAAGTCACTCCTATTCAAGAGATTGATGATGACTGAAGTAGTACGTTGAATCGTCTCAAAATAAACGTGTATCAGCGATCGAGCTCTATTTTCGAAGCAATTTCAACTGACGATATTTTTCTCGCTTAACTTAGCGCTCATTAATTAATCTTCAAAAATTCCTGGGCTCGCAGATCGACAATACGCAAAAATAATTTAGCAGTAAAATGCTTCACTAACGTGTAAGTTCGCTCATCAAAATTTGCGGCAAAGCAGAAAAACCTATTAACACATGGGAGGTATGAAAGAGAATTCTTCAGATTTCAAAATACCAGTACAATGGAAAAACAGCGTTTACCACATGTTGGTTTTTTACTTTTTTGTTTCAAAATCATGACAAACAAATCTACCGAAATCCCATTACCATTTAGCGCATATTACAAGAGTTTCAATCGTTTACAGTGTACATGAGATGCCCGGTAAAATAGATTTGCCAAACTCTTTCGCTCAATATTTTTGATTTTTTGGTAAAGCGGTCTAGAAAAGCTTTGGAAAGATTTTATTTTTTTCTCTTGAAATGAGCAAAATATCGCCAAACTTTCAAAAAATTACCAAGAGCTGTAATTGCTACAAAGATGAAAAGTGATGATTTTTATGTGAACCCAGTTGAAATGACATAAGCCATGAATCTTTGCACGCTTCGCATTTCTTAACCTTGTTTGCCATTTATCATCACTCGAGAAACAAATGCTGCAAAAAAAAAAACTCAAAAACAAAACACATATAAGAATGTAAGACAGCTATATAGATAACCTATACGCTAATTTTAAGCAGAAATCAGAAAAATAGAAGTTAGTAACGCAGTTGAAACTTAAATACCGATATCACCGACATCCTAATGAAACCATTTATAAATTTCACTGATGACGGTCTTGCACTACAGAACGACACTACCTTGCTTGCTCATTAAAAGTACTATGCATCTAACCCTGCAAGTGCAATAACTACATAATTAAAAATCTAAGTCCTCCAGGTAGTTTCGCCGCTACGCTCATCAGTAACACTTATGATATATTCATATGGCTTCCTGATGAGACCGGCGCAAAGCAATCTTTTGTGATGTAAATTAGTGTGAATTTTTATACTCTTACTTATTCGTTTTCTCTGTTCGCGAGCGTTCAGCTACAATTGCCAATCTCTACGTTTATGCAAATAAATCTGCGATAACAGTAAATATCAAAAAAATTATGAAATACACGTTTAGACGGTACTTGTTTTCATCGCCTTTGCAAAAAAGGTGAAAGCAAAAACTCATCGAAAATGTACGCTACGATTCCTTTTTTGGCAAAACAGTCAGAAACTCACACATTGTTCAAAAATAAGTTACATATGGCTGCATTGGACAACTTTGCATATGTCAGGGGTTGTGTTGGAGTAAAAAGCGCTGCAATTGTTAACTTGTTATTCTAGAGATGATTAAGGCAGGAAATTTCAAGCCAATAAGAGAAAAAACAGTATTTTTAGACAATATGAGGAAAAAAAGTGGTCTTGGCCTTCCCAAAAACTTTAGTTTGCCTGTGATTTTGTAAAAAAACAAAACAAAACAGGTTAACATTATAAAATGAACTCCTCAAGGTTAATTTTTGAAAAGTAGGTACACAAAAATTTTCGCGAGGGCGCTGAAGTTCATAAGAGAAATAATGCAACCTCTACGTTTCCCCTATAAGTCTACAACTGCAGTGCAGATCGGTGAAATAGATGCTACGAGATAGTGCATGCGGAATCGTCTTCGGCGCTACCAGTACTTGAGGTGTACTCATCGGAGGAAACTGAAGATTTGGAAGGAGTACGATCAGACGGAGGAGCATCATTCGCTAGTGAGGGTTCTCTTTTTTCTTTTAAAGAAACTTTCTCCTCCATCTCAGCAGTCTTTGAATCAGAGTTTTTTTCGGAACTTGATGCTTGGTTTAAAATGTTTATCTTAGCTGGGGACGAGGGAGTGCGGGAATGGATAGTTTCGGAGTCGTAACTAATCGACTCAGGAGAGCATGGAACACTGTTGTGTCGGGTACGAAGGGTTTTGGGTCTCTTACGACTTTCTAGCGACCCTTGTCTTCTCATGAGTTCAGCGCCTTCGCTTCCAGCATCGGAAGAGCAGTTGATTTCACCGTTGAAAGTATTTTCACAATACTGTGACTTAGCCACTGCTGTACCAGGACCAAAAAGTTTCTTCTGAAATAGAAATTTATTACTCTAGCTTAAATTTGTATTAACAAAAAATGCGGTTTAGTGGCTTCCATCCTAATACAATACTCTCTTGCCCAGTTGAAAAAAGTTAGTTTGAAAAGTACAAAAAGGTAAATAGTACAATGTATTACGATGAAACTCCTATTAATGAACCGGTTCAAAATTATATTATTGCATTACCATTTAACTTGCTATTACTGAAGATGACACTCATCGATTTCGAAAAGTTCAACCCGGTAGTTACAATTTAAAAGTGTTCGACTGCTCGTGGTTGTGGATATTTTAATAACGCTCGGACAACAGACCCAAAAATATGTTCTTGAAATTTTTATTTCGTATTAATTTTGCGCAAACGTTGAAAGCTAAGTTTGTATCTTCTGCTGAAGTAACTTTTAGAAAATTTTCAGTTGTTTTGCAAATCTGCTAAAAAGCACATCCGAAATTCGCGTTCAAATGGCCATTAGTACGTTTTTCGAACCGACATTTAACTATTATATACAGCCAAGTTTCATCTTGCACTAAATATATTAACTCAAAGTTAATGGACCGAAAAACGTAATTTAACGTAAGAAAAATTCCAATTCACGCTCCGAAAGCTGCAATCAAAAATTAATCAAAGCACACGTTAAACAAATGCCATGTCATAATTTTCAAGCTTTTAAAAGAGTTGCATAAGTAATTTTGCATTGAAATATTCCACATCAAGTGGTGTAGGGGGAAATACCGTATGTCCAATTAACAACAACTTTATACACTTTTCCAAATTAGGAAGCGAAGAGGAGTGTAAACTTAAACGATTTGTGAATAGGCAATTAATACTTGGCATAAAACAACCCATTAGAGCAAATACTATCTCAAATAACAACAAGCTGCGAAGCACCAATTTAGGAAACGTTTTGCTAATGAATATACTCACACATGAGACAAGGATTAGTGATCAATCGAATTAATTATATTAAAGGTGTATGAAAAGAATGACTTGATTATTTCATTTTTCTAGGAATAAAAACGAAAGCAAGTATATTCTTGAAGTTCTAGGCATCTTGCAAATCACTTTTGCACGATACCGTAATTAACAACTAATGCTAGAAGTTCAAAGACACAGAAAAATATTCACTAAAAGTTTTCAGGCAAACAAAGAAGGCAGACAATGAGCACAATACCAAAACTGGATTTACGTAATTAATTTGCAACGTCACTTACTTTAGCGGCCACTGCCTGATTTGGTAATAAGCTTGGCTTTACTTTTTTGTGAATATCTTCATAGTTTCCAAGTGAGCCGTGTGAATGGAGAGTCACCGAAGACGACCCAATACGCTGTAGCATAAAAATATCTTAACGTGAAAAGACTTCATAACAATGTTCTTAGCACACGTTTCGGATATACAGAAAATTCACACAAAGCATTATAAACACTAAAAATAAACACAGTGCAACGCTTGCAAAACAAGTTTTACTTAAGGTTTATTCATGAAAACGACCCTGACGTCAAACTGCTTATATTAGGGTTTGAGCACAAGCATTACCATCGTCAACAGTCGATTTCGCAGTTTCTTTTAAATACCGGTATGTGCGAGGAAAACGGGCAGAAAAAGTGGGAATTATAAATCCACCAGCTTTTTAAACATAAAAGAAAACTAATCATTGCGGCAAGAAGAAACTGCATGTTCGGTTACAAATTGTAGGAAACTGACTCAACAGCCGTTCATATGCAAAGCAGCAAGGAGGAATAACTGTAATGTCATCTTATATGCATTCTAAAGGTGATAAGTCATTTCCCGAAAACTACACAGCATGAAATAATTAGAAGACTGCATTAGTGCATTTTGCTTTTTTCAACATGATTTTAAAGAACATGTAATGCTGACTAATATCAAACTCAACTCTAAATCAGTGAAATTTTTGAATTGCAAGAGGTGATTAGTTCATTGCCACCGCTGCAGTTTCCAAAATCCGGTTTCTAATCCGGATCAAAAGATCGTTTAATTCAAAAAATGACAGCATTGCAAGATCAGAATGCAGCACACAAGAGGGTGCAAAACAATTACTAATTTGAACAACGTGAATCATCTTTTCCTATTTCTAGTACTAAAAGAGCAAAGACCGCAATAATAACTTTATGAGAAGCACATTTTTACACTTTAGAAAAGTAAATTTGTTCCTCGTGGGACCCACTTTCCAAAACTTTCAATTCACAGGCAATATCATGTCTTGCTTCGCTAACAAGTACTCAAATCCTCTTAGCTTGACAATCCGATTAAAAAGAGCAGTAAGAATTGTGGACGTTCAACCTTGATCATGTAGATTGTGGGAGATAATTCAAGAAGCAACGTGCCTTCGCTGACCTCGTCAAAGCAACCCAACAAAAAATTAGGAAGGCTTTGTTATACAGAAATTCCTTTTTTATTCATTTTGACAAAATCTCACCCAAACTTAAACCCTTACTTTAAAATTAAACCCAAATCGAACCCTAACCCAAACCCAAACTCAAGCGTTAATCTTGACCTTGGAAAAGCATATGAAAAATGCGCGGATGAATATTTCTCAGTTTCGTTTTACTCTCTTTAACTTAAATTCTATGCGGTGAAAAAGTAACTCCTAAAAAATTATTCATCACCTGGTGTTCTTTCGCTCTGAGAGCTTGTTGTTCAGCATGCGACACTTCGCGAGCATTTGTGAGGTCGTAAAGAGCTTGCACGTGATCTCGGCAGCCGACTAGAACAGCTTTGTAGCCAGAACTGAAATAAACAAGGAAGTTCCGTAAATTTTAATATTTTCACACAACTTTCAACCAAATATAAACATACACAAAATCAGAGAAGCATGTGTTACAAGATTGTCTGGTATGAGCACATTGACAATGAACTGGCAGGCGGAAAAACACACGGAAGCAAAAGTACTTACTTCAAATTTCTCAAATCACGCAAGGTACGTGCTGTTATGCTTAAATGTATGAAACACAAAAGCTTTGCAGTGTTGCAGCAAAGATACCAATATTTAGCTTAAGAATTTATACTTTTTCTAAAATCTGTTTTACATCCGCGATCTGTCACATCAATCTGTGGTTGATACCAGGGTTTCAAGAAGTGCTCGGTAAGAGTCAAAGCAAATCTCACAATGTGTGATCGAGTGGTTAGTTTTCTCAATTTAACTATCGCATGTTGCACTATCAGTCACATTATGTTCATTTCAATTCAACACGATTTTCCATAGGGAAGTTTCAAACCGCGATTCAATGTGGCTAGCAGCACCGCCAGGAACCACTCAAACGGACAACGCAATTAGCTTCTTACAGAGCATTGTAGGACTTGAATTAAATACTTGATAATACTCTTGAGAAATTACATTTATGTACTAGGTATTTTCCAGCCTTTCGTAGGTCTAGTGATCTCAAATTTTCGGTGAAGGACCAAAAACAAATTCGCCAATCAGGTCAAAATGAACGAAAAAATTAGCAACATTTTGCATTTAAGACCTTAAACATGCTTGTAATAAGGAGTATGACCAAACTGAAGTCAAGAAATGACCCAAAAGTTTGGTCCTGTTACGAGCATTTGAGAGAAAATTCAAAGTGAAAAATAAACCTAGCTTATATATCAGCATAGAACGGCCAATTCTTTGGCTTCAAATGAAATTAAGATCACTGTTGTGTTTACTTTTTTTAGATTTATTCCAAGGAATATTCACGATAAAACCTAAAAATTCAAAATTATACTAAGTTTATATTTTGTGATGCTGTTTCCAAACGGAAACAAAACGCTCATGAATAATTAATTGTTCAAACAAAGCAGCCATAATTAAAACTCGTACCAAAGGGATCATGCTTGAGTCAATTATGTTTTTTGCAAACGCAATTCCGGCTCTGACTCTCCGTAATAAACAAAAAATGCAGACGAATACACATTTCATATCATAACAACATGCGACAAAGTATTTAAAGCATGCAAAAAAAAACAGGCATACTAATTGCAAACGTCAGTTTCTCTGTGACTCGAATTATTCAGGGTTTTTGATATTTTTAAAAAATCAAGCTATTTTAGTCGACGAGACGCATTAGTAAGTTTTTCTTGACACATTATGTTGTCCGGTTTTACTCATACATGACAACAAAACAAACAATTTTGTGATGTTCATATATCATCTACCAGGCCAGCTTACAAACGTTTAAACACACTGCGTTTGGAATTTAAATATAAGCATGCCTCTTCCCTTATTAGGTTTCAAAATGACACTATCTGCTGGAAACAAGCTACAATAGGCACTTGTACCAGTTCTGTTCCGATTGCTCATGCAGCCGGAATTCGTGAGGGATTTTTTTTGCAGAACGCATTCGAAACAAGCATTGAGTGAACAAATTAAGTAATGGGAAATGCCGCAACGTTAAATCGCACATTCGATCGCCATTGGCTAATGGTAATGCATATGCTTCAATGCTCACACTAATTGTAATTACATTTTATTTAACAAGTTGCCTTGGCTAGGAGACAGCGAACAAACTTTTCGGTCTTCGAGTCAAGCTGCCACCTGCCCATCTGTCTACCACCTACGACGGAGACTTCACACTGTCCCTTTAATTGCAGAATGTCAAGCAGGAAAACTGCGAATACTAATTTTTATAGTCTTCGGTTTGATCCGACCGGGAATCGAGCCCGAGTCAACCGCTTCAGTAGCAGACGCTCTATCCACTCGACCGCTGAGCGGCTAATTGCATCTTTTTCCAATGCGATATCCAAGGAAACCGGTATTGCTGTTACACCAAACAATAGACCAGTATAAATTGCAAATAAGGTTTTTTTGAGAGAAACTGGTATGACGTTACGGCTAGTTGTAAAAAGGTTAGGCTGGGAAAACTGATGGTTGCAGTACAGTTTCAAAGGAGTTTCTAGCAAATCATGTGCTTGTCTCTCCGATTAACACATGCGACTGAGAAAGATTTCTGCCTCCCTGATCTTTTTCGACGGAATTGATGTTTGTGATCCCCTATTTTGTGGCTAATCCCATCTATTCTTGATGAACTTTAGACCTTCACACTAGTTGTAATGTTCAGGGTTAACTTTAACTAGAGGCACGATTAGGCATAGGTCACAACCCTTCTCCAGAAATGCAATTCCTGATTCGTTACTTTGGCATTTGAAACTAGCAAAATCGCATCGAAAACTCATCCTTCAAAAATGAGTGTTAAGTAATGGTTGTCTACGCAGGAAGTCAAAGACGTCGATCCCGTTACAGTTGCAAATTTTAACCTCATTTGGAAATTTTGTACAACCAAAAAGAAAATGGAATTTGGCAGAATACAAAACTTCTACTGATTGATAATAATTGATTATCGTTTTCGGTGATGTAATTTATTGGCCTTTGTAGCTAAAGCAAGACGTTTTTTGAGGTTGGGATTGAAATTTGATTTCTTACCATTCTGTGACTGCCCATTGATCAATTTGAACTAAGCAGTCTCGAGTGCGTTGAAGCGTGTCGAGTGGGATAAACTCCTCTTCTTCGTTCCGCTCTGATGACGATCGACAGGTCCGTAATAGCCGGGCCATGTAGGAAGAGTCCTTGAGCATTATGCATATTAATAAAGACCACTCGATGCAAAGCGCCTCCAAAAAGAGTTCAAGAAGATACCTAAAAATTTGGAGGAACTGATCGTATCAAAGGCCTTTTCAAAATCCACCAATAATCTAATATGAATTCTTCAAATGCAGCATGAGTAGTATTTCTTTTAAAGAAACGATTAAAGATACCACGATTAGTTAATAGTTCAATGGTCATTATAAGCCTTTGCTGCTGCAAATTCTCAAGATGCAGCACAAATACAACAATTTCTTTCAAAGATGTGATTGAAGATACCAAAACTAGTTACCAGTTTAATGGTCATTATAGGCCTTTGCTGATGCAATTCGCGTTAATGCTGCAATTCTAGCTGACAGGCAAGACGAGTTTAGACTCAACGCTGTGAGTGCATTTGAAGTGAGAGCTTTAAATAAAAGCAAATTACTATCCTTTTGACAGTTAAAAAATAAACAGAGTAGTTCAGACATAATTTTGGTATGTATATATCAAAAACCACGTGATAAGTCGTTTCTCACGTGACTCTTGGATAAAGTCCAAGATTTACAGTCGATCGGAAAACACCAATCACTTATTCTACGAACAAATTTTCCTCGAAATCGTAAACTGCTTTCACATCGGCACCAAAAAATGCGTGAGGTTGAAATATGAACATATACGCAGATTCAACAGCATTCGCTTTGCGCCTAATTATTTTGCAGCGATTAGCAATTTTGCGGAGACAATTATTAAAGATTTATTAATTTATTCAACGAAACGACAAAAGCCAGCCTAGATTTGTGACTACGTTATGTTCGTTGTAATTTAAAAATTGGTGCTTATCGTAGTGGTTCATCATTTCCGGTAGTGAAAAAATGCTTTAGGTAATAAGGCTCGTTTTTCTTTTTAAGCGTGAAATATTTTTGATTGATGGCTGGAATCTTTTGTATCAGTACTATAAATGCTTTAGGTAATAAGGCTCGTTTTTCTTTTTAAGCGTGAAATATTTTTGATTGATGGCTGGAATCTTTTGTATCAGTACGTTTTGTGTAGCAGCTTTGTACGAATGACGGTGATTTTGAAAAAACCCAACATCGTTAAAATACAAATTTTTCAGAGCTAAATCATATCAAAGTAAAAGCTGAAATTTTAAAACACCAATATGGAAGATAATGACGATTTTTGAAAATATTTTCAGTTACCGAAAACTTACATTATTTCGTTTTGATGCAGGCGGAAGCGCATTAACGATATATTTTAGCAGAATGTTTCGATTTTAAAAAAACTTCAATTTTTTGTTGTGGTGCACATTTATTGTCCTGTCACCGGACAGCGTCAGACCCTAACCGTTCGACAATCCGCGCACTTTTTATTGCGACTACACTACTTCGTGTTTGGAGAAATCCGCACTGCTTGCGAGTTTGCAGTGATCTAATGTTTCAGTGGATTTTTTCGAATTCTTATCTACTGAATTTACTGTTTGTTTAAACCCACCAAGCAGAGATAATTATCGTAGAGCGTCTTTTTTCAAGAACACAACAACGTGACCAGGGTGCCTGTTGAACCAAGATCATACGATCAGTGTCATCGTACAAACGACGCCTTTACCCTGTCGGCCACGCTGCCGACTTATTTCTATAAAACTCAGATTCAGCCAACGTTTCGAATTAAAATACTTCTGCAACGTGAATATAGCAAAAGCAAAGACTGGCATCAAACCAACAATTTTGGAAATAAGAATCCAAACTCTCTCTATCACTATCCAAAAGTCCTTCAACTGCAATTTAAAAGATGAAGTTGGGATAAATTATTGAAGCACTTAGAAAAACTTATGCATACCAAGTCAACTAATTCATTGTTGCGTAATAAAAAATCGTGACTTTTGATGGACATGCAACTCGTTATACAGAAACTGATTATATATTAGGTTATGGACATCAATTTGAACCCGCAGCTACTTGGTGACAAACCAGAATCTCAACAGAGAGACATAAATCTTCAAATTCTTGGCAATTTTAGTTAAACGGCTTTGCCAAAGTCATTCACTTTTCAATGCAGGGCTCATTTTAATCCAAGGTCTTACTTAGCCTGCCTCATCAGACAACTTGAAAAGTGTGAATAGGGTATTTCCGAAACTAATTATAATGACGTCGCTCTAAAGAAGTAGGTAGATCAAGCCAGCAACATACTTAAACAAACGTACGATTTACGTAATTTATGCTTTCCGCACTATAAACTAAGGGGTTGTTTAATTCAAATAATATCAGATATTTCCGGTCTATATTAACCACAATGAATTGCCGGCCATTTATCATTTGTTGTAATTTTTGGAGTTTTAAAAGCTTTTTAAAAAAAATCTGTATTATATTATATTTCTGTTAATTATCACGAGTGGTCTGTGCTCATGACGGCAAAAAAAAAAAAAAAAAAACAATAAAAGTTTCCACAAAGCCTACTTCCTCTCCGCTAAAAATCAATAAAACAGGAAAATAAAATTATAAGCTAAAATGGCTGCTTGACTCGAAAATAAAAAAGGTTCCTTCGCAGCCTCCCAGCAGCCCCCATTCGTGTTCATAATCTGCATGGCAAATCCTTTTGATTCTTGTTTTTTTTTCTCCTTTTCTGTATTTTTTAACTCGAGTGGAAACGAATAAGCTTCCGTTAGTTCTGTTGATAAAATACCGCTGCCAATATTCAAAGATTTGGATGAAGGACAATAACTAAGAAATAAAGTTACTGGAACTTCCAGTTGTAATAGCTTCCTTTCTATTATTTTGTTGTCATTTAGTAGAAAACGTCACTCACAACATAACCTAAAAAGTATGTAAAGAGTGTGGAAGACTGGAGTGGGGAGTCCAAATATCAATTTTGTCGATTACGGAACAAATTATGTACGTTACGAAATTTATTTCTGAGTAGTTTTTAAAACATCATGAATTGACAATTTTGCAAGAGTTTGAAAACTCGTGATTCTGATATAGCGATTTAAGAAAATAGCGAACTACAACCATGTGACAAATTAGTAAGTTTGGAAGTTGGTTAACGCAAGCAATCATGAAAAATTAGGTTAGTTAATCTAAAATTGTTTAATTGGCATTGTGACTCATTCATTGAAAATTCGATTGCAAATTACAGTACGTTTATAGCACAATTAATATTCTTTTACACTCTCGTTGTTTTAATAAGAACCAGTACAATTTGAGTTAGTCAAAGCTAGCTGCTTTTAAATTTGATTAAATCAAGCAACAAAAATTGACTTTTGCTTGCTCTTTTGAAATTGACCATGATAATTCAAACATTGTTTACAGACAAATCAAAAATGGCAATACAGATGAGCACCTACAAAGCGCTGCTGACACCAAAAAATGATAGTGCCGTAATACATATTTGGTCGGCAGTCTTTTTCTAAGCTGAGACTGGCATTGTTCTTTGTTCTTAAATTTGGAGCAAAAATGAGCTTCGCGTTCAAGCAATATTGTTTTTATAAAAAAATTTATTGAGTTATAGACCGGATACTAATATAACGAGCCGGGTTTATATTTTTAGACAATTTATGAAGAGGGATCAAGAGCTGGAAAGCTAGAGTACGTTACCGGTATAAAAAATTATAAGAGATACTGTGTTTCAAAACAAATATTACATAAATTAACAAATTTAGCTAATATTAATATCACATAAATATTACATATATACAATTATAAAAACAATATTATACAAAAATAAACATACAAAAATTATAAAAATATACAAAAAATAAATATTACATAAATTAATTAAAAAAATTCATAAATAAAAATAGCTGATTTGGAATATAAAAATAAAGAATCTGAATGATAATACTCACTGGAGTTGCATTTCTGATCTAGGTGGTCCTCTGCGGTCGTCTATTTCAACACTAGCCGCGAGAAACCCGTGAATATCTTCTGCACTTGCGCTAGCAAACGACTCATCAAACGTGTAACTGGTTTCAGACATCACTTCAGACATTTCTGATGCGGCCGTAGTGGCCAGAGTTAGATTCGAACCCCGGTCCTTTGCAGGTAAAACAGTCAAAATTCCAGATCCAGGCTCGTCATCAGTGCTAAACCCGCTCTCGTGCTCGCCCATGGTCAGTACCCGCTTGGGTGAAAGGTGGTTGGAAACGGATTTTAAGCCTGGAACACATAGGTTTGAATAGAAACCTGTTTCTTCTTTTGTTTTCATTCCATAAAAATAGGTTCGACATGTGCTTTTGCAAGGGTGTTTAGTGAATGAACAAAACAAAAAAAATCAACACGCTTTCGATATAAACGTGATTACGATTGTCACGAAAACTTTTGCAAGGTAAATTTTCGTGATACAGAAGCTACTGTAAGACGATAACCAAGCATATAACGAAAGGGTGTTGGACTTCTTTCATCAACACCATTGCAAAACCTTGCGTGAAACCGCTCACAGTTTCGCACAACCTCCTCAATTTTACTTGAATCACATTCAAGAGCGATTTCATAGTACCGATTCCCTAGATATTAAGCAATCGTGCGAAGGACTTTATTAGTTTGTTTTATGTGGTAGTGGTGCTACCCAACCCTTTCCGAGGGATGCCGGCGAAGGGGGGCAATTTTGTTTTAGAGTGCATAAAATAAAAAAATGTCTATGAACTCTGTGGAGATCCATTTGATGCATTAAGCTACTAAGTCAAAATCAAAAAAAAAGCCCACATCAGTTTATGCTAATTTATGATGTTGTATAAATGCAGAGCAAGCATCTTTGCACAAATAAAGGGCGTTTGTACAAAGGGTTAACACTTATATAATTAATGGGGCATTTCGTTAAAGGTTGTAAGACCACTGGGGAAAAATTGTGCCAATTTTAAATGCTGAAAATGTTGTCATGAATATTTACCATTTACCACATTAACTCATTAGAATAATTGTCAAATCACTAACATTCAAAAGTATTTAACAACAGTTTAACACAATCAAATTTTCTAGGGTCTACAAAGGGGCTGCCAAAAGCGTTTACTGAGTTCACCAGCTGCTATCCTAAGTTGGTTTAATTATTTTTTGAAAAGAAAATGGGACTAAAACCACAACCTTAAAGAATTTAGAAATTTTAAGCAATTGTAAAAGACTTTACATTCAATTTTTGGCAGTTGCAGCAAATGATTGACCTTTCACTGGGCCAGAAGTCGGCAAGAAATTTGCCCCACTAAAAGTCTTGAGGCATACAGAAAGCTATCCGACCCGGCCAAAAGCTAAACAGTGTTTGGGCAAAAAGACTGGTAAGAAATAATCCAACTTTTAATTGAAAGCAGTAAAACAAACCACAAGAAAAGCAGTAAGCCACATATAGAGTATTCAGCTAAGCTCCGCAAACACAAATTACATTGCAGCAAGAAGTTTGCAAGAGTTCAAAGCAAACTCTAGCCATTAAACCAAAAATTCACCAAAATCTACGCTGGATCAAGCTACTAAAATAAACTTTGAACTAGAAAAATAACTCGTAAAAAAAATACAACAAATATTCAGCCAAAAAATGTAAAAGTTGCAACTAAAATGTTCCTTTTATGTAGCTCTCCAACAATTTTTCGTGATAAAGCTAAAAAGAGAGCTTGGGGGTTTGTCAGTAGCTGCGTTTTGTTTTCCAATCATTTTTTTTTCAACATAGCAGTGCTTGATTTCTGGATCTTCTTTCCCACGAATAGCTATACCGTGTTCGACTGGAAGTGAACGCTTCAGTGGATAAAACTGTATCTTCTGCAGTGTTCAGTAATATGTACCATTTTGCGAAGAAGTATTGAGTAGCATAAAGACAAATCTTGGAAATTCAATTGAACAAGATTTGGTAATGATCTATTATTCCTAACACATTGAATGAATCACTCTACTGAAATCCATTCAAATTTGAGTAAAAAGGCACAACATACACCATCTTCATTGCCGAGGAGACGTTTTAATCGCTATCGTGCTGCGACTGAAGAAGGAATTTCAAGCTTTCTGTATTAACTACAGCCACGGCTGAAAAGAACAACTTTTTTCAGTTTCGAAATTGCTGTTGTAAAAAAACAAATCGATAATACAAAATTCTACAGCCATTTCCGTTGCCAAACTAACATATCTCACCTAACGCTGTTCGTGTTGATGGAGACAAAGTGAGATTGGTAGAGCGCGGTATTGTCATCGAATTAAAGTTTTTTTGCAACGATTGAAGGTCGCTGAACGATTGAGAATGATGGCCAAAATCACCTGCAAAAAAAAACAAGAACTAATTATACAGATGAAAAAATGAAAAAATTGATTTCTCAATTGTCCCTTTTTTCATGCCTTTGCTGTTGTTGTCATCTACGAGATATCTTTTGTTTGGAACTTTGCGGTTTTTTCCGGTAGATAAAAGCATGCTGCAACGAAAAAGCCCCAGCCGGATTGGAGAACCTGGGAGAAAACGTAACCATTTCCCAACACTTACAGAGTCGACAATCCATCACTACACAAGCGACCAGCCTTAATCGCCGTCAAACCAACTACTACTTAGTCACCTCCTACGTGTCCGTTAGACGGACAACTTCACTGTCCTACTCTGAACGCAGCACAAAAAAACATGTCTTTCGTTCAAAATATAATATCGGGAACTTTAATTTTCATAACATTCCCACTTTTTTGAACCGTTTCTATGGTTCCACTTCGTGATTTCTATTCTTTTTCGTTCGCTCTTTTTGAGAGCGAAACATAAAAATGGTATTAGGAAAAAGGTACTACGAGAAACCAAAACCTACTTAAAGACAACCACCAACTAGAAAACGAAAAAATCTTGGAAAAATTTTACAGCTTCCAAATACCGAATTTATTTTACTCCAGCGATAATACAGTACACGAACTATACAGTGAGATACTTCCGTACTTTGGCACAGTCTAGAAGTTGGTTTTCTAAAATCAGTCCGGCAGTTTGTATAAGTTTCCATTCAATCAAGAAATACGGAAAATGCACTCGAAGATATAGAAACAACGTCTATTTTCGATTATGAATTGGCAGAGATATTCAATTTTAGAAACGAATTTACATTTTTAAATGAAAAGGAATTAGAACAATATGCTTAATCACTGGATATAAGTTATATCAATAGCGGTTTCTGCTACAGATACGCAAACATCGGCATTTAAAACAAGTGATTTTGTGCATGCTTTTTTTTTTAGGTAACGCAAAACAAAATCAATTTAGTTTTCTTCTTAAAATCGAAACAAGCCAGAATCCGCAAAAATAAATTTGAGAAGTCGTAGCCTTAACGCACATTGCAGTGCAGAAGAGCGAACTCATGAAATGAAACTGGACATCTTTTAACTACATTAAACCGGAAAAAAGCACGGAGAATAATACCGAGTGCAATGTAAAACCGCTATAATGATGGACCAACCAAACCATCCAAGCAGTTGAAACTAAAGACGCGAAGTAATTAAGTAAGATCTCGGTGCCAACCACTATTCCACTAGATTACTACCACAAAAAAAACGCTCGGTTTTTTCACTCAACTCACCCCCACCGCTGCTTGCAGATGACCTGTTTGACTTGGGTGCGAGAAGGGTGGGATACGGCCAATCAAAATCGGAATGCAACGCTTTGAGGCAGGAAATTGGATCATCAACCCTAAATAATCGTATTTCTTTTTTAATCAAGTTTGCGAAATGTATGAACGATCGAGGAAAAGCACAGTTTCGTTTTGATGGGCAACTTGACTTAAAAAATGATGACTCGACACATGACAACTCGAGAAAATGACGACTCGACACATAATGAATGATTCCACACTTAAATTCTGACCATATGTTGGTGTGCGCTACAACTCTCTCATAAGCTGCTTTTACACGGGCGACTTTTTGATGAAACTGGATGTGGCAAAGTTGAACTCAATTATGGTTCTCATTGTGGTAAAAGTTACCTTACTGCTGAAAATCACTGTCTTAAGTTGTTTCCATTCCGATAGTGATATTCTAAACCTTTTTAACGCAAAATCGGAGCTGATATCCCTGCGATTTTTTATCGCAGCACCGATTCTCGTCTAAAGCTTTCAATTATAACAATATTGGTATGAAAACAACTTAAGACAATTATTTCCATCAGTAAGGTCCCAAGTATCATGATCAAAACCGCCGTTGAGTAAACGCAACCTTGCCAAATCCATTTTTATCAAAAAATCGCACGCAAAAAAGTCGCCCGTTTAAACGCAGCTATATGGTGATTTAATATTCGGTCACTTCAAATTCTATTTAATAAAGTTGATAATATAATGTTTGGTAAGATGGCATGATGATTTTAAAACTTCTTTTTACGTGGCCTTTTCAAAAAACTTGGATCGTTAAAACCAAATTCAAACCGATGTTTTCTACGTAACTTGATCAATTGATTTTTGCATGCAAGAACAATGCCCACGTCAAAAAACTGAAGCGCAGTTCACACACAATACGAAAAATTAAAAAAAGACTACGAAAAATTGGAAAGGTTCAACCAATTCAAGAAAGTACTCCACGTACGACTAAAACTTGGGGAGTATTATGCAACGTTTTTTAAATATGATGGTTGATTGGTGCTTAGCTACCCATCTCCTTTCGAAAAATAGGGGAGAGTGGAAATTACGTGCATACAAAACAAACGGGCCACACCCCAAACTATGATTTAAACATGGAAAGGGAGGAGCCTTTGAACCAGGGCACTCAAGAATGGAGTGATTGGAGTTCTGCGGTGAGCGACCACCGACGTTACAAGAATATTCTCTTTTCGTCGATCGGGCAAAAATAAGAGAACAAGAGGATAAGGCCATAGTGGAGCGGAAGAATCATGGCCAATTTCCCAAGACACTGAGTGCAAAATATTGCCGGGAACGCTTGATAACATCTAAACACTTCCAAAGTTGGAAAACGGCATTCCAAAACATGTAGATATACTTTTGTGCGTATATGGCAAAGCAAAGTTCGAGGAAGTGACTGTAGATATCTATTTTCGGGTTGTAAACAGAATAGTTGAAAACGCAAACAAGCGTGCTCAACTGCTCACACGCAAGTTTCGAAATTACCTCGCTGCCCTACTTCTTTCTTTTTTTAGCCATGGAACCAGCTGGAAATCGACATAAGCGGCAAACGTTCCCAGTTTGTGCATTTGTTTATTCGCAAGCATTTTCCTGGCCTGTTAAAAAAGTTCGTGTGAAAGAGATTACATGAACACTCTGTAGACGTGCACAATATCATATTTAAAAAATTTGGTGCTTTTCCCCTGCATATTGTGTTTTGGAAGGATAAAAATAACTGTTTAAATGTGCCGGAAAGCACGATGGTTTGTTTTAATTAGTTCTGCACTTTATGTAAGCCAAATCGTTTGAATGTATTTCATTTTTACGAATGATGTAATAATAATTTTTGGTGCCACTTTGCACATTACAAAAACCAAATTAAATAATACTAATTGTTTTATTTCCATTAGCGAAAAATCATTCGAAGATAAAATCCTCAATAATAAAATTCTTGAAAAACCGAATGCCAATTTTTAGTTAACTGGAAGTGATCTCGAGTGACCTTCATCACCTGATGACCTCGAGTTACCTGTCGAGCCAAGATGACATCAATGAAATAGTGTTCGGCACACTCTGACGCGGCGTGCTCTTTGCTTTGCGAAGTTGCCGTCTTGTCACTTGATAGCCTAAGGAAGAAAAAGACACGTATTGTAAAGCCTGGCAAGAGAAATCTGGTTCTTTGAGTTGTTGTCACATTTTCAAAAATTCCAGCCGTTAAAGGCCTAAGAAAGGAAGAGAAAAAAACATGATCTAAATCACATAGAAAAAGTAAAACATTCACGTATTAGTAAGAAGCTGATAGTTAGTGCGTTATACAAGCATGCGGTTATGCATGTCAAACAAAAAGCAAAGCATTTTAACTGGACAAATTTCCTGAAACACAACAAAACGTTTGGTTTGTAACAACTTTACACAATTTTCCCTGAATCTCGTAAGTTTATAAGATGATAACCTTTCTTGATATTCGTCATCTCGTTTTATAGATCTCAGCTGCTCAAGCACAGTTTCCCATAGCTGAGTTTTGAACTGAGATGAGAAGTGGATAGTAACAGTTCTACTTCCGGAAGCCCTTCTATTCTTTTCTCAGTAACAAAAACCTTCATCTGCAGACATGTGTTTCATGATATTATCCACTCTTTAGTGTAGCTGGGATTATTAACCCAGCATTTAATGGCTCAGCCATTTCACACTGAAAATGACTAGCTGTCATGGTATAATACTATCGGCAGACGACAACTGATCACTGTAAACCGACCGCGAACCAGCCCACCGCCAACAAACTGAACCCTAATGCTGGCAGTCAACTTAGTTCGCAGTCAGTTGACGTGGCTTGGATAATACCAAGGCATTCCACGTCTCTTAACCGCAAAATAACTTAACAATCATTCTTCTGCGAAGTCATTTCCCAGGCTAGTTAGCGCCCCAACGCAGACATGATTTTTCCCCACAAGTCTCCCAATTAGTGTTCATGGTTGAACGAATAGGTCATTATAACAACGACGAATATGACGACCCAGTACTTCAGTCGAGGTGGACTTCAATTTGGAAACTTGTTGATAACATCGATAGTTCAAATTCTAGTTGTTGCGGGTCTACACGATTAAGAATGCTTTCGATGAGAATCAAACGAGAGGTCGTATTATGCAACGTTTCGTTAGAGTTTCAACATCGTAAGTTTGTTTTAAAGAGTTTTTGTTTTTGTTTGTTTTAAAGAGCTTAAGGCGTCGCAATGTTGCGATGAGTTGCACAATATCCCCAAAGGTCTCACAACCACTAAAAATTCAAGTCCAACCACTGAACGAGGCACTTCAGTACACACGGCATTTTTTTTAATCACATCAGTATTGCGAATTAATTGCTTTAAAATAAATAGTTACAAGCTTAGATGGTGGATTTTTCATTGAAACATTTTTCAGCTGTTGGTAAATGAAACAATTTTCGCTTTGAAAATTATCTTGAGCATAATGCGTGTTTTTGATCAATTTTACACAAACCAGTCTACACAGTATCTATTATTATGGCTGGCAAAGTTTGGAACCCTCAACGCGATAATGTTTGTTGAAAGCGTAGCAAGAACTAACACGATAAATGTTTGAAATAATTTGGTATATGCACCGTCACTGTCATCAATCTGGCATTGAAATTTAGTTATTTTTAATTCTCTAGCTCCTACAAGCGAGTACTTTTTAATACTAATACACAATATCTCTCTCTCTCTCTCTATATATATATATATATATACAGTATATACAACGGCAGCCCAAGAAAGAAAAAACTTTTTTGTATAGGCACACTTTGTTAAAAAAAATACACAAAAAAAAAGAAAACAAATAGGCCGAAATTCAAGTTTGGTGTAATAATTTGGATTTCTCTTTTTTCTTTTTTGCGTGCACCAGAGAACTTGAGCCAGAGTCTCACCCAAATGCAGAGTAATGTTGAACGAAACAAAAATGAAAAACAGCTAGTGAAACTAGCTTTGGTACAGCAATAGCAAATTTGTTTTGGAGATGATGGCTTACCTTTTTAAACGTGAATGGCTACCGCCACCTAGTGGATGACTGAGCGAGTGCTGAAGGGGCCGATGAACGGGGTTTTCCTGAAAAACATTGCCATTAGCACTTCTAAGAGTATTATATTGCACCTCAGCAAAAAATAATTTCAGCTTTTCGGCAAAACTTTTCGTGCAAATCAAAGATAAATAGCAACACACAACACAATATACCGACATGCAGTTGCAATGGAATCATATACCAAACATCAGTCATTTTAACCAAACCCCAACATTAAACTTCAGTTTTTTACTCCTTTTTCCAAGTTAGACTTTTATTTTCCAAATTTAAGCTGAGTCAATGAATCGAGCCTTTAAAATTTAACAAATTTTTTATTATTGTCACGCCTCTAACAAATTGCCAAATCTCTCTCTCTATCAATCGACAGAAATTGAGAAAATTAGTTATAACTACAATTTCTTAACTGTTACAACATGATATCGTTTCAAAACCTCAAATGAGCTTCAAAAGCTTAAAATTAGCGATGCGACACCGTTAAAGACAAATTTAGTGGTTTATTAAAAGTTTTAATATTTCAATATTATTTTTTCAGTACTTTTAAACGGTTGACAAGAGTACAAAACCTATCATGCAAAATCTTTGTAAGGTTATCAAGATAACAATTTATGCGTGTTGCAGTACAATGCAAACTATCTCCTTAACATCACATTAAAAAGGATAAGGAAAAGCGCATACTACAGTATAATATCAAAAAGTGTCGTTAAAGAATTCAGAAACTTAAAATTCTGATAGTTTTCGATACTAAATGATTATTTCCACCGTTATCTTGGATGTAAACACAGTAATGAATTTGTTATAAATTAAATCCCCTCAGACAAATAAAAAAACTAGCACAAAGAGAAAAGCCATTTTACAAAGCTAGAGTACACTACAACCTGTTTTGGATTTAAAAACTATGCATAGAAATACAAGCCAATTGTTCGCTAAATTCCAGCAACTGGGCATATTCAAAAAATTTAATCTTCGTCATACTAGTTGTATTACACTGAAGCGTGTAACGAGTTAGCGGGGCCTATCTTCGCGTCAATGTGCTTTCGCGTAACCAAGTTCCTTTCAAAATGTCGCCAAGGTGGAGAGCCGTTGGCAATACTGTGTCCGATTTGATCGGTCCGAAATTTAAACCACAGACCTCCCGCTTCAGAGACGAACGCGTTAACGTTTAACCAAGCAGCCGGTTATTCGGCATATTAACAGTACCGGGTAAATGCAGAATTTTGGGTTCGATTCTCGCATTAAGCATATAATCAAATCTTTTTTCGAACCACTCTTTGCCAGATCATTATTCAGCAAAACACAGGAGAGTAATTCATTTACCTGGTGATAATGACGCACCGAATACCTCGTCACAAAAGTGTTCGATATTGATGACGTCACTGACGTCGAAGTTGGAATGGAGCTGGAAGACACCGACGTGGAAGAAGTCTTGGTCGGAAGAATATAGGACTCCGTGAAACTCCGGCTTGAAATCCTCCTTGACGATGCTCCGGACATGGAGGGAGGATAATCGGATGTGGGAGATGAACAGCTTCCTTGGCTCTTGCTTGAACTGCGGTTAGTAAAAAAGCAATGCAGAGAATAGAATAGCAAACAATCTGCAGCAATGCGAAGGAAGACACACCGCAATAGCATAAAAAAGCATCCATTTGAAAAGTCAAGCAGATAAAAGTAAGTTACGTGCACCACAAAAGAGTATGAAAAGCATGATGGTCGGATGCGAACAAGTTTTAGTCCTAGAGTTAAGGAGCAGTGACGTCGCAGTCGCTTTTATTTTACCTTGGAATTATTTTAAGCTGTTTTAGGTGTTTTCATCTAGATAATCAAAGTTGATATGACGGCACAGAGCAGCGCCAAGTCGTCAGAGAGAAACGTAAAAAATATTGAAGAGTCAGTTCAAAGATTAAACAAAGTTGCACACGGAATGTTGCAGTAGTAAAACATCTCAATCGCTCAATGTTCATTAAAATCAACTCAAGGTTAGGCGCCAGGCGGGATGTTGCGGTTCTAACCGGTTAAAATTGGTTGCAGCAAGTTCATAAAAGGCAGCATGCCGGCACCTTTTGACCAACCTAGCCTTGTAGCCGGAAAAAGAAATCACAGCTGGGGGAGAAGCGGGGCAACTTCGGCTGGCAGTCAGCTTGCGGGCAGTCGAAAATGGGGCGGATGATGCATCCTTGGCCAGGTTGGGGGATGAAAGGGGGAGTGCCATCTCATGGTAGCTTGGAGCCATACTGTATTGTCTCATCAAGACCGATTTCTTTCGTTCTTTTTCGCTGCTCGAAAAGACGTCAAAGTCAGTGACGCAGTATCAAAAACGCACAGAAAATGTGGTTCTGAACAGCGCCGAATACCGGAGAAAATCAACCAAAAAATAAGCAAATCATCCACACCATGCCTTGTATTTACCTGAATTTAAAGCCGCCGTCTGGTTCAGTGAGATTGGAGTGATGGGGGGCAGGAGCGACAGCAGGGTATATGTTCGTATTTAACAATGTTGGATGTCGCGGAGCAGCAGAAGCATCGCCATCACCTAAACCAACCATTATTGGGTAAAGTTTGTCTTACTTTTTTTTCAATTTTGTGTTTACATATTTTTTCCTTATTATTTTTTCTTACCTATAGTATTCTACGTTTACAGAAGTACAGATTATTCTGCAGCTCTCCACTACGGTCAATACCTCAATTCTTGGAAAAATGCTAATAAATTGCAAAAATCTATCAACTTGGCATGTATTTCACTGCATTTAGTGGTCGCTATCAAAACGGGTCTACTATTCCGCTAAAATAAATTCCAACGTCAGACAACCAAAGCCGCTAGAAATTAAATATGTCTTCACTTCTTTACTTGGTCCTACGTGAATTGTCGGTGGGAGGTGCCAATTTGCTTCTTCTGATAAAGCATGGTGCAGCGGAAATGCTACGTCAAAGAACCCCTGTTGAGTTGGAGATCCAAGGATAGCAAAGTGGCTATTTCCACATCTTTTAACGAGCGGGTTAGGGCAGTGGGCAACCTATTGACACAGAGGCGGTCACAGTTGAGCGGTACAAATTTGCGGGCTTCTACGACCGCTCGGTAGGAAGCTTCACTATTCTACTTCGGATGAAGCATGTGAATAGACTGTCAAATCAGATTGAACATAACAATTATGTAAACAGATTTTGTGGTCAATCGCCATGGTGAATGGTGATACCCAACCATTTGCTTTGCAATACATTCACTACTCACTGCAACCAACCAAAACACCAAACTTAAAAAATAAACCACAACCATATCTACTTTTAATGTAAGATATTCACATACGTGATAACGTCTTTTTATACCTCGTCCGAATGGCCTCACCACATTAGACTAGATTTTTAACTACGGCATAATTCAGTCAGTATGTAAGAGCAAACTTGAGAATGGGTCCGACTTAGATAAAAATGTAGATAACTGGAAAAAATTTGTTAGAATGATTCGTCTTACAGCCTGCATGGCAACTTAGCACTCAACTCATTTAATTTTCAAATCAAACTTTGTCCATCTTTCGTCGCTACTGCGACTTTAATTTAATTTTCAGTTTTTTCTCAAGTGCGCAATTAAATACGGACTTAAATTTTAACTGAAACATTTCGTTTTCAGTCCAAGCGTGTCTAAGACCAAGCTAGATTTTCTACCTACCAGGTCCAAACCACGTCTCGTATATTTCGTCCTGAACTATTTTGAAAAATTAAACATCGTTAACAATACGTTTAACAGTAAGGATTGAAGCAACCTGTGTTAGTGTCACGCGTAACAAAAACATGCGTAAACACTTTGCAAAGTGTACCCTTATATTTACAATCTGTGACTTTTTTCTTTTTTTCTCGACTAAATACGATACTTTGACAATTCGACAGTGTTGTTTCTAAGGTGTGATGGTTAAAAGCACCCGTCTGACAAGTCTCGCGCTAAGTTCTGATGCGCTACGTTTTTTTATTTTTTTCTTCAAAACGTTGGATCAGGGTAAGGGTTCGGGCAGCGTTAGCAACCGATGTGCCAAAGAGAAATAGCAAATAGATGTGCCAAAAGAAAAGATACTTCGGAAATATGCTATCCGTAATAGCATACGCCTATTGCTTTAACCAATGGCGACAAGTTCGTTTAAATAAAAAATTGGCTCGAACGCTTACGACTGTAGGCCAAAAGTAAGTCAGCCCTTCCACAGTTCGTTTAAATAAAAAATTGGCTCGAACGCTTACGACTGTAGGCCAAAAGTAAGTCAGCCCTTCCACAGTTGACGGACTAATAAACAATCATTAAAATTCATATTGGTTAGAAATCGAAAATGATCGACTCTTGTTGGCTTCATGCCAGTACCGTAGCTTTTTATTCACTCAAAAAACCTTCTTGAAATAGCCTGGTCTTAGTTTGAAACTCTAAAATCACTAATACTCCAAATAATACTGACCTATGGCTCTTAAAAACCGAGCAATGTCATTGGCGAGTTCCCACATATGGCTTTGCAGTGCTTGGTCGAATAGTTTGGTAGCATCTTGCCGGGCAACAGAAAGCTGTTCGAGGTTTTGTAAGATTATGAGGTAGGAGGCTGCAGTTTGTAGTTGATTTGTTTTGAAACATTCCTAAAAATCTTCAGTTAAAAATCGTAGAATGAGAATTTATGTCTATTTTTAAATTTGATAAAGGGATGGAAAAAATATCGTTTGAACTGAAATAGTATCGTTGCTTTTATTAATAATATCAAAAATCAAAAATTGTCAAAATATGTATAGCACGATCAAATTCGTTCAATTCTATCAAAAACTAGTACACTTCCAGTTTGAAATTGTTAAACGTTTTCTATCATAACTTGTAGTAGGTCTTTAAATATTGAAAATTGTTAATAAACTTTGTAGATTCTTCGTAAAAGAATCCCAATTTATTGTTCTGTGATCAAGTTTTAACGTTTAACTTTATTTCGCGGGGTTATTTTCAAATTCTGTAATTCCTACCTCAAACAAGTCCCGAGGACTGCCAACAGAGTTGAATAGATATTCCCACAGTGCTATCTCTGTTTTCCTGGCACAGTGCACCACTGTCTGCAAGTATTCAGGAAACTCTTCCAGGAACTTAATGACAGTGGGAAGCAGAGGATCTGGAATCGGTTCTGAGGCAGTGGCTTCTTCCTCAAGAACCTACAAAGAATGAAACTTAGAAAAGATAGTTTGATAAATTCTAGTTTGAAATATGATGGGTATGGAACAGTGTTGAGTAGGGAGAGAGCCAATTCTTGAAATCGTGAGTTTTGGGCAGTGAACAAAAATAAAACATTAATGGAACAGAAAGCAGCAAAACATTACGGCAAAAGGGGCATCGGAGTAACTGAAAATTAGATGAAGGTAATAACAGATTGGTGCTAACAGATAGATGTTTTCGGACTTACCATAAACTAAATAAATTCTAGTGCAGATACAGCTGAGGGAAAAGCAAAGCAAAATAATTTGTGGAACAGGATGAAAAATAAGCATTTAAACATCCCGTCAAATTTGCAGCTGAAATGTCTCTTAAAACTAAAATCACTGTTTTACTGTACTATCATATATCTACATATTATCGGTACCTGTATTTCGCCCAATTAAGTGAAACTTTTATGTAAGCAAATTACAAAACGAGTAACGAGCATATTATTCTCACCTCGTGTAGCATCAGCTCTAAGACGTGAGGAAAGCAAGACAAATTTTTACAAGTTCCAGCTATTTGCAAAGCATGGTAACCCAAATTGCGCCGCAAAAGTTGACGAAGTATCTAAACAGAACGTTTTAGCAAAACTAATAAAAATTTACTCAAAATTAAGATGTCTTTAATACTGCCATATTGTTAATTTTTCTTTGAAAAGTCAAAAAATAAACGATCAATGAGTTACACCACATCTGACATGCTACAAAGAACACCACCTCTCATCAGCTAGGCTAACTAGATACGTCTGTCAACCTTCAAATAATTGCTGTGCTACTTTTCAGTAACTTGTAACAATCACTGGAGTTGAGGAAACCTGATTATAGCCCGAAAAAAAACAAAAAAACATCACATCTAACTTAATGCTCAAACCAAAAATCCACAACACAGTCAAAACGAAGGTAGTTGGCTAATACCTTAACCAAAGATCAGTTTTAGCAAAAATTAAGCTGGTAATCAGATAATGACTCTACTTCAGAGAATGAATATAAAAAGATAATCATTTTAAAGCGGTATAAAACATACTTGGTGCAAATATATTTCACTGGTTCTTTCAATAGTGGAATAAGGAAAGGAATTTTGAAGTTTGCCGTTTGGTCTACTTTTTATTTGTTGGTCCATGGCTTGATAAAGAAGCTAAATAAAATAAAATAGTAAAGGGAGTTAACTTTCAATTTTTAAGTTTTTAAGAAATAAATAACCATTACAAAAATCCACAAAATGCTTCTACTAACAGTAGAATAGCCACAATATATCGCAGGCGGTAACAATAGATTTTTAATAAGTACAGAAACTTAGAAAACGGCTCTCGTGACTTTAGTTTCCACTTTAGCAAAGTTGAAGCTTGGGTCAAGGAGAACTGCTTTCGCGCTGTTGTGAACAAAATCAGAAACAGGTGTTTAAATACTTACGAATATTTTGAAGTATGGAGGTACCGAAATCTACTGTATGCTACGTATTTCATAAAAATTCGGAAAAGCAAAAAAAGCATTGAAAATGGGTACTGGCGAGTTGGTCGAACGGTAATGCGTTCGTCTCTGAAGCGGGAGGTCCAAGGTTCAAATCTCGGGTAGGTCAAATCCGATACAGAGTTGCCAATGGCTCACCACCGCTGCGACATTTCTTTGAAAGCAACTAAGTTGCTTGCAGGGGCAATGACGCGAAGATGGTTCTCTCAAACTCGTTACACGCTTCGGCGTAATACAGTGAATATAATTAAAGCAAGTGTTCTAGGCCAGCCTAGAGCCTCTTTTCCAATGCAAAGCACTTAGAAGTTTTGTTTCATGCATTTCTATTTAAAGGGGCATCGTCGTCTAATTTGATACATTGCCACAAAAAACATAATTGCTTTTTTTTTAAGTTTTAAGGTTGATTTCAGAACTTTGTTACTTCCACATCAAAAAACATTCGCATTTCTCTTTTCCGTTATTTGTAGCCATCCTGCCATTTTTTAAATCATTTTTGAATTAACCATTAGGCATCGCTCGTGAGGACGCTCCGATAATGTTAGGATAGCACAATTACTATGGCTACAAGAACGCATAAACTATTCTAAACCTAACCCTAACCTAAACCCTAAAAAAAGTTTATAATGAAAAATGTGCGAACAAAAGATATAGTTTATTTTCGATTTATCATCTCTAACTTAGATAGGCTTGTCACTACCAACCCACAAAACGCCTGCCACAAAGCCTAGCACCTAGGCCTACTAGCATACCATTAGATAGAAATAAGCCAACAAGTTGATTCTAAAAAGCTGTCAAGTCTAATCTAGCCTCTGCGTTTTCATACAGGGCTTTACTCTATGTAATTACAAACAACCACCAGTATGTAGGCTTATATATGTCATATCAGTAGGTCAAAATTATCAGTGTTATTCGATTGGCCTAGGTCTATTTTTCAAGTTTTTTTCTAAAAGCACCAGGTAGAATATGTTTGTGCTAAAAAAAAATTCAAACCAATGAGCCTAATTTTACTTTTAAAAACACATCTTTTTCGAAAAAGTCATAGCAGAAACCTTGCAAAAATAAATCCTTACTCCGTGATTTACCAAATTACCAAGTTGGTTTGAACCACGTAAGCAAATCTGATGCTGCCATGTTGTCACGGCCAATTTTTTCCCGTAAAGTCAAAATCTTTTCCGTTAAAGCTATCTAACGTCAAACTATGAAAAAACAGAACCAAAAACGTAGGTAATCAAATACTTTTTACATATTTAGTGTTAAAATTCAAAAATTACGGTGCAATGCCCCTTTAAGGTATTTTACCCCACACAAGAATTTCAACTAATTTGGGGCTAAAATCAATTCCAGTCTGCTAGAGATCTCATAACGATGCTTTTATTACTAACCGTTTCAGAAGTAACACCCAAAATAACAGCCTCATTAAATAAGACAGCTAGAGGGAAGCAGTTATCGAGAGAAAACGCCAGTGTGATACGTCTTGCTGTAAGGAGTTGCAATTCCAAACCTCTTGGGTTGTTGCCTTCGCTACTGCTGTGCCTGCTCTGGCGAGGAGGGAATAAGGGGAGCCAAACTCGGACCCCAGCACCCCCACAACCAAGCCATAATGCATCGGTCAAATGGACTTTCAACCTAAAAATACAAAGCCGAATGAAAATTAGTTATATCGTTCGAGTCTTCATAGGCACGGTTCAAACTAGGCGTAACATCGTTACAAGCGAACGAGCATTTTTTTAGCTAATTTTAAACAGACATTCGATACGCCCGGCAACCGCTTTACCAGCGCACAAGCTGTCAATTGGTTAAAATAAACTAAAGATAGCGAGTACGCTCATTATTGTAAGCCCGATGTAGACCGTTCCAAGACCATTCAATTTCATACAGCTGCTTCGTTAAATAACGTTTATATTTTATAAGATTGATCTGCAAAATACAAATTTTAATTACAGTAAAAGGCTTTGAAATTTGAAGTGCGGAGTAACGGAGAAAGAAGACGGCCGAAACGAACGTGGAAAAAACAAGTAGAGAATGAAATGATGCATGTGACAATGGACTGGTGGAAGACGACGCATGTGATCGAACAAAATGGCGATGCTTAGTAAAGTCAATGACCGTACGAAATCCGGCCAACTCCGCCGACGGGGAGCGACCCGGATCAAAACTAAATTGATGATGGTGAAGAAACGGATGATGATGATTAATTGGTGGCCGAGCAAGCGACACGCAAAAAGACAATGAAAACAAATTGTTTAACCCATTTATAAAAGTCAATTAATATTGTAGAAGCAAAATCCGCTGTCGTAAGAGAAATCAAAAACATAAACGTTTTTGGTTCAAGAATACACTATTACTATTTTAGAATTCCATTATTTTTAGGAAAGTTGTTGTTCTTGAAGTTTCTTTTACAATTTTTGAGAAAAAAATTTCTTAGACACCTTATAGAAGGCTTCATCAAACTCAATAAATCAGCATCTTTTTGATTACAGCCTGATCGTCTCAAAAAAACAAAATCTAAACAACTTTCGATCCATTCCAATAAATTCAATTGCGTATTCGTGGCCAAGAATTAGAAAGATACAAAAACTCAAAGAATTTCCGACCTCTTTTAAGGCTTCTCACCGATTTTTATGGCCGGTCGTCCAAATATTTTCAACGCAAGAAGCTAAAACAACGGGAGAGGTGAATTTCATTGGTTTCTGTTCTTCGTCCAAATTCGAGATTGGGAGTTCCGCATCATCGAGTCCAAAACCATCATCCTCATCCAAAGAACGCTGGAGGAGTAATAATCGGCCTACAGAGAAATAACAGTCCAATGAACATTATGCAGCTATGCGTGCTTGGGTGTGATTATGCTGCCAAGCTCCTCCAAAACTAGTCCCACCATTTCAACCCAACTTAAGTAAGTTTATGGAGGGGACCATACCACCACGTTAGGAGAAGGGACATTAGTGTAGCACCCTTCCCTCTCAAAATTTTACCTCTGGTCAAGACCTTGGGGTGTGCCCAATTCTTGGATCTCCGTGGAGTTGTTTGTAAACCACTCCTTAGAGCGAATAGGGTAGTATTAACACTACCACTATGCTCGCTGACCAAACATGATGTAACAGCAATTACCCATCAGCTTGCAACACAAGTTTACACTCTACATCTCGTACATATTCCGGCAGTGCAGAGCATTTACTTTGGATGCACTCATACTACTACGTAACTCTAAAACGTCTATGACATATTAAAACCGAACCACGTCAACTATTCCCCGCAAGTTGTCCGCAAAACAACTGAATGCCAACATTAAGGTAAGAATTAGTTGGCGGTCAGTTGGTTAGCGGTCCCGTTCAAACATCTTCGATAACCACCTGCGACATTGACAATGATAACTTCCGTCTCTCTCGCTGGTCTTGAGGAATAGGTCGAAGTTGATCTACGAGTGGCGCTCTCCATATGGAGAGCCGACATGGTAACGGACACCACCAGGGTTGGGTAAGGAACAAACCGTGCCATTGATATTTCTTGTAATGAACGTAATACAGCCATAGGTCTTTGACTAAACAATAACGAAAATAATACAAGGAAAGCAAGCCAACGATTTGGAGCAAAAAGCGTTCGTAGCAACATTGCTGGCAAAATAAAACATTGGATCAACGTGAAAAAACAAAATCGATACGTTCTCAAGTGAAAAAGAAACCTCGACTTTGCTGATCATTCATTTGAAATATTTACAGCAGATTATCTTTCCGTGCATTTTAACTCTTGATATTTCCACTACCTCTTCGTTATCAAGCACGTTTTGAAATCCTGATATCAACCACATATCATTGAAAATACTTATTTTAAATATACACAAAAAGACTTAGATTTTTTCATTTATTTACTTTATTTTTGCTAAATAGAACTCATGATTAAGGTACCAGGCACTTTAAAGATTTAAAACATTTTTTTTTGTAAAGTTCGATTATGTAGACTGTGAAGAGAGACTTGGGTATTAAAAAACAAGTTAGAAAGGTAGTTATTTCGTGTGATAAGCATCAGCCTTAGAAATTCAACGCATTTCTTCTGTCGTTTTTTAACTGGCTCAGGTCACAGACCTAAATGCATTATTTCTTTTCGGGACGCAGCTTAGCTTGAGGCTATTTATCAACCATTTTACAGCCAGCATGATCAATGTCCAACGACTAATACTACTGCAAATTCACATCACATTAAACTAACGTTTTCTCAAATTTGCAAACTTACATTTTGGGATCTCTTGAAATAACGAAAATGCTGATTCTACAATCGTAAGTAAAAAGAATAAGGAGATTTCGAAATACATTGACCAACAATATCTAAAACAAAAGATCGTATAAGCATATTTGTAATAGTAACTACATCTTTTTTAACGACCAGTTGGTTGAGCGGTAACGCGTTCGCCTCTGGAGCGGGAGGTCTGAGGTTCAAATCTCGATCCGGTGAAATCAGATACAGCATTGCCAACGGTTCGCCACCCCCGCAATATCTCTTCGAAAGGAGCTGTGTTGCCCGGGCACAATGTCACGGAAACAGACCCAGTCAACTCGTTACACGCTTCGGCGTATTACAGCGAGTATAATAGAATATTTGATTTGAAATTACATCTTTCCTGACCAAGTTACCTTGGCCAGGACAGCAACGGAAGCTGTGCGGTCTTCAAGCCAACATGCCAAGTGCCAACATCAAGCAGAAAAGATGTAAATCTGTACGATCTTTGGTTTGGCGGACTGAAAGTCGGAATGGAACCCAAGTCTACCGCTTCAGTACCAGACGCTCTATCCTTTAAATCAGAGTGAAAATTCTTGAATTGGAGACTGTTGAGCAACACATAAACCTAAATTTACCCTATTTTACACAGAGGATGCATACTGAAAGCGAAAATTTCATTCATATTTTATTGTTTTCATTTTTCTTTTCTTTGCACCATTTTAATTTTATTCAGCTAGGTGTTATTGCATTTACCTGTGATCGCACTTTTCTTCTGCAAGCAAACGCATTATCGAGATTTGTCAGTCGAGGATAAACTCGAACTTCATCCTTGGCTTCCGATAAATCGTAACAAGCAACGACGACGAAGTCCTCCCACCATGTAAGACCACCTACAATTCACGGACCGGTATTTTAAATTTAAAAGAAAAGGAAATGTCACACAGGGATTCTCTTTATTTTTTAAAGAGTTTGTTGTTATTTTCCCACACATACTAAAAATGATGATTAGACTAAATTTATCGCTAATTCGTTGAAACGTATTTTACATTTAGTTTTTGTTTTTTTTTAATTTAACGGTCTGTGACAAATTTTTTGGTAAATGCCAAAAAAAAATTTCGGAATTTTGGTAAAAAAAATCAAAATGACAAAAAAAATTTAAAAAGAGGATATTTTTGCATACTAGTAAAGCCGTTTTCAGACCAAAAATAGAACTGCTACCTCCGAAAAACCGATAACCTAAAAGCGCTTTTTAAACGTAAATACGCTATTGTTCTTCACAGCTGAGCATAACGCAATAATTAATTCCAAAACCTTTGCTTCCGAGCTTTTTTTTCAGCACATTACAAAAAAAACAAGTTTCACCAATAAATTACAAAGAAGCTTGACATTCTTCGCCACATTAGATAGACCTCAAGCAGAAACATAAACCAAACTGAAAACTAGTTTAGTTAGACTCCTATTTTCCATTTTTCAAGTTCAAAATCGTGCTCGTTTGTCCCAACAATACTGAATAAAAGCAGGAAATTACTAACTTAATCTTACCAGTAACAACCAGGTCTTTTTCTTGCGTCACATTTCCAAAAACTTTCCACTTCCTGGTCAGCACAGTGTAGTGAGCAAGGCCGAAGTTGCCAGCAATTGCCAGGAAGGAACACGTTTCATCAACCGCTGCAAACTAAAATCAAAACTTGTTTGGTGGCTGGATAATTTCGCACCCTACATTTTCTTTCGCATCACGTTACGCGTATGAACTACGCTCTCCGCGTCCGTCTAACTCTAACAACAGTAGTAAACATCCCTTTTGGGTTTTGTGTATAGATTTTGTCCAACAGGGTTATTGTGACTAGTTGACTGTTTAATCCGCAATTGAAAATAGGCGTCAAGGGTCTTTCACAAGGACAAGTCGACGCATGACCAGTTCGGGAATTGAACCCACTGCCAGCAATCTTTTGATCACTAAACGAACGCACAAGCTACAGTGGCGCTCACTTTTAAATGTGATCAAGCTAAATAATTATAAGAAAAGAATTGCACATGATTTACACTTTCGCTGAAGAACTCTGCACTGGATGTTAGAACAAACTGCAATTATATTTTACCCTGATCGGCCAGTTGCTCGGTAGGTAGTTAAGGGGAAAAGGTATCACTGTCCACTGCTTGTTTCCAACAGCAGTGCCACCATTCACTTCGTTAGGAATATCCTCCTCCTCTTGTGCATGAGATGATTCGTTTTCACTTATCGAAGAAAGCCGATCGTAGTTTGGCCTTCCAATACCAAGAGGTGCTGAAGAGGAAACTGGAACTGATCTAAAAGTGAAAAATCTACATTTGTACGTAAGATCATTTTTGACTCTCTAGTCAATTTCGTAGAGCTTTTTATAGCATGGTTTTTGATTATAATAATACTCAATTTACATGATTAGTTAATTTTTTGGTTACTGAGATTAATTTTCGTCCGAAGTTTTTAACTACATAGTTTTTACCTATATAGTTTTTACTTTTGGAAATAGTCATTGACAAGTTTTAAATCAAAAAAATAAACAAAGCCTTAATCCCTAAAGACAACGCGCACGTGCTTGGAAAATTTCCAAAGTTTAAAGTCTGTTATTCGTAGTCTTGAAAGAAAAACATGCAAAACTTTTGTGAAGGAGTCAACTGTCGAAGTGTCAAGTCATGAAGATTTTTATGGTTGATAAACCTTAAACTCGTTTCAAAAAACAAAAAGGAACTGAGTTTTGTTAAGATACTATTTGATACTTAGCAGGAGACTAGAAGCTGTAGTTGTTGATGTTGAAAAAAGTTCACAAATAAAAACCACTGAGCCACGCACTACAACTTGACGGAAAGGATTACACATGAAACTTATCGGTATAAGAAAATTTATTTGCCGAAAGCTTCTTTACCAAAATCGAGCTCGATCACAACACCACCTACTTGTCAACTTGGTTCATGACAAGTATAACGGCTCAGCCTAGAAAGTCAACAATCAACTGGAAAATTTGAACTGTTCCACTGCCAAGCCGGTGTGGATTCGTCCAACCGAGTGCACCACCGAGTCCACCGACGCTTTTTCGTGAGAGGATGAATAGGCAATTAATTAATCAATCAGTTACCTTCTTCTGGGCGATGTTTTGAAATTGGAATTAGACAGAGCACGATTGTGTCGAGTCAAGTCTTTGTTCGGAGTAGTGATCGCTTTCTTTATGCTGTTTAAGGTTTCGGAAGTCGTAAGCAGCGAGTCTTTTATTTGTTTTTCGCCGCAACTGAGGAAAATTTTGTCTTCACTGTGTAATAAGACATGAAAATGATTGCTCTGAAACAAAAATTATTGTAACAAGAAAGAAAGCAAGGTAACTGGATATCAGATCTATTTGCTTGATTCTGTGCCATTTATGACACTTCCATTAAGACATACAGATAATACTGCGTTATGATTATAAAGAGCTTGTGTAATTGTAATTGCATGTCTTTATTCACCGAGTTGCTTTGGCCAGAAGACAGTGAAGGCACTTTACGGTCTTCGAGTCAAGCTGCCACCTGTCAACCAAACTGACCCCTTGTATTGCTTAACGTCAAGCGGGAAGCTGTGAATACCAGTTTTTACAGTTTTTGGTTTGACCTGATCGGGAAACGAACCCGTGTCGACCATTTGAGTAGCAGACGCTTTATCCACTAGATCGCTGATCGGTTCAAGTTATAAATCAAAAATGTACTTGCAACTTGACACATGTAATGCAGCTTTTTTGGAACAAAAATCTGAGCAAGTTAAAACCCGAAACCCTCAGTTAGTCAGTTTCACACGTAGTATTTCGTTTATGATCGCTACGTACCATGCATGGATTCATTGCAAGAGCACTTTTGGCAAAGTGGAGGAGCAAAAGCTGGCCTTGATCCAATGTAGAACTATCAGTGGAAGAGCCACTTGACTTGCTACTCGACGAGTTCTTTTTTCGCAGTCTTTTTGAACGACTTTTACTTTTGTAAACGATCGATTTTGCGTCGCCTCCGATCTGATCTCCTAAACTTCCCTCATCTTCATCTGGTTCAGCCATGTCACTGGAGGTGGGTGATGAAGGCAGCATCTCACTGATCATCCATAAATGATAACCTTCAACTCCCCAACACTGAAAAAACATGAGCAAATCACCAGTTTAAGGAAACATTTCTTTCTACAGAATTTGTTGTAAGGTTACAATAAGTGGATCAGTTGATAGAATGTCGATTAAAGATCGAACTAAAGTTAGGCTGCAGGTTCGATTTCCCAAATAAATTTGTAATTACCAGTTCATCTTAATTTACTAAGTTGCCTTGGCCAGGAGGCAGCAAAGGGATCTTTCATTCTTCGAGTCAAGCTGCCGCTTACCCAACTCTCTATTACACTTCGAAACCGTGTCTACCGTTTCAGTAGCAGACGCTCTATTCACTTGACCACTGGTCGGTTATAAATGGCAATCTTAGTATTCGCAGCTAAAACTGTAAAGGTCTGGTCTCCACTCGGCATGAAATCCTTGAATCCTTGGTTTATTTCGACTAAAAATTCGGCTTGCCTTCTTCCAGGGCACCACCATACCATCATAAAAATATTTGTTAAAATAAACAAGAAGTACGCTTGTCCCCGTATGACTGTACGTCAAGCGTAAACAGCGCTAACGATTATTTGCATTTTAAGCCAAGCATTTTACTCAACATGGTAACCCAGTCGAATGAGACTTGCCAAAAAAAAATTTAGTGGTTGTGTTGTCAGAGAGTGGCAAAGCGTTAGTGCAGACAGACGAACAAATCTTTAAAATGTATTTCAAAGAAACACTTTCGCTTTGAATCGTGTCTATCCGCAGTGCGCAACTGCGCATTAAGTTGTTAACATTGTGCCATTATTCGCCCATTGAGTGGCAGAATGCAAGAACTACTTCGGCTGGATTATCATGCATGTAGTTGTTTCGCTACTAACTACTTAACTTTGGTAACGAAAGAAAGTAAACGCTTTGGGGCACTTTCTAATTTACAAGCGAGCTAATAATTTATATTTTGCTGGATCAAGATATTGCATAAAGTCAAATCATAATAATGATAATAAAAAAGCTCATCTCACAGCACGGTTTAAGTAAATACTTAGGACAGAGGTAACTTCAACACAATGGATTGCATATTTCTAGGTCACCACTTCTAAGCATTTGTTTTTATAGCTAAAATACAATAAAATAAATTATTTTGTAGAACTATGCAATACTCGAAAAACGACCTAAATTTCAAGTTCGAGCAAAAATAAGAATTATTGGAAACTTTTAATTATCACAAATGATACACACAAAAATGTATTTTTAAATCAAAAGTTACATTCATGTTGTGGAGAAAATACGAAACAATGAGACCAAAGTGGTAAATTTCAACCATCTATTTTCAATAATTATTCGAGATGTGCGTCCATATACTGCTTCAAGCCTGCAAATATTCGAGATTAAGCACTTCCGCAGTTCTAGAAGTTCAAAAACAAAACTACTCAACTTTCTCAATAAAAGTTAGGCGGAAAACTCTCAGTATAGTTTTATCTTACTTTGCAATCTTGACTTACCATAGACTTGAATATTCCCTGAACAACAGGCGAACCATCGTAGGTATAAGCGCGGTCTGAAGCCAACGTACATACCAAACACGCACCGAATACACTCCAAATAGAGAGGCCACCACCAGCCCAGGATAGAGCGAGTACACGACCGTCTGGTGACCAGTCAATCTTCATAACCGAGCCTGGAAACAGAGGAATACTCGACTTTTTGAAGAGAAAAATTTTTTTCAGTTTTAAAAGAACGTAAGCATCAAACAAAGAGACCAAGAACATCGAAACATACAGTTCAGCAAGCACTACTTTCGAGCTATTGACGATATTTTGAGCTCGCTTCTTATTCTTATTATGACGTCACTAAATCTGATAGTCTAAGACCTCTTCTAGATTGCGGGTTGGAGAATCAAAGAACCAAGCGCTTTGCAGCAACAAAACCTTGAGATTGCGATAAAACTTCCACAAAAAATTTAAAAAAATACACAATATTGCGACAAAAATTGGCTGGTATGGGCAAAAAAGAAACGAAACAAAAACCCAGCGCAATTGAGGCTTGTGATTGTGACATCACTATTTCACTATGACAAAACAACCAGAAACTCTTACGTAGGAAAACAGGTGATCGTTTCGACGACGATTTTAGTTTGTAACAGAGCATTCCACAATCACTTGAAAAGAGTCTATTTTAAATATAGCTATCTGAAATAATACAACATACACTTCCAAACCCCTACTTCACGATTGAAATTAAACAGAGTCAAGCTGGTGGCGAGAGCGTACAAATTCTATAAAATCTATTTTTAGAAGGACTGTTTTCATGCAGAAACCATAATTAAAAATCGAAATAACTGTGGTTTTATTAAACGATATGCTGCTTTATGAATTACTATTGCTCCTTAGCTTATAACTTGTACGGTATTGAACAATGATATGCAACCAAGTAGTCGATGCTGGTAAAACAGTTTCATGATGAAAATGCTTAATACCTCACCCAGGAATAAGGAAGCGAAAGTGGAAACGGCAAATTTTGGTGAAAGCGGAAGAAGCTGGAAGCGGTAAAAGAGTACCGCTTCCAGCTTCTTCCGCCTCCGCTTCCACCGCTTCCACTTTCACCATTCATATCGAACGTCAAAAACTTCAATGTGGTGCGATTTTTTGTAAGATATATGACGAAAAGTTATTGTTCGATAAACAAGCATTTGCAAAGACATCTTTAAGATTTATGGCTCACTAAACCCAGTGCTAGTCCCTCACCTCCATCATTTTAAAGATAAGCAATGTAGCCTAACAATTCATTTTTAAATCTAAAAGTGTTCAAAACTTCACTGCTATAAGTGTAAGATTTTCTTAAAAATGTGGGGGCTTTACCCTTTTTTAAAAAAACCTATAGGAGCATTTTATATTAATATAACAAAGCATTTACTAAATAAACAAAGTTTCCAGTTCCTGCATTTAATTTTTCTCACTGTGAAAAATTTTGAAAAAGTAAACAGGATAGAACATCATAGCTTCTCTCAAACAACGCACAAAATTATAGAACTTTTAAACATGATGCTACACCCAGTACTTAAATTGTAGGGGTGACGGGGGGGGGGAGGGCGCGTCCCCCCATCGAGAGTTAGCGTCCCCCCATCGAGATTTAGGTGTCCCCACATCGAGATTTGAGCGCTGGATAATCAGAGGAAAAAGACCTACAAAATCCAGTCGAATATAGCACCAAATTCAGCGGGAAAAGTGATTCAGAAGGAAAAACACTTCAACCGTCGGCGAAGACCTTTTTTTTTTGGTCTTCACCTAATCTTGGCGAAAAAGCACTTAGACTCTCGACGAAGATCTTTTTCTTTTTTGGTCTTTATTCGATTTCGTCGGCGGAATTACGTAATCTTTACTAAGGTTTGGTCAAGGCTGCAAAAGCGTCCCCCATGCAAAATTTTACAATTTAAGAACTGACTACACCGTATTGTTTGTTTTATTGCCGAGTAGTGTTGCTACTGTATTTTAAATAAGAATTATTCTAATATGGTATCCATAACAACAAAATTTTTGCAGTGTCTGTTGCTTTGCAGTAATGGTTAGAAAAATCAGTATCGGCTAAAACATATGATTATGTGATTGAAGTTGAACGTTTCGCTTATGGACCGCTACCAATCCGAATTTCTGGCTACGCCTATACTCAGATCCTTGCAATGACAAATCAATTACCTATTTTGGTTGCGTATTATGTTTCTACAATAATGATAACATAAACCATTTAATTTTGACAGTTACGGAAAAAAAATTGCCAAAAATTTTTCAGAAAAAAAATTTTAAGCAAAAATTACGTCATCAAGTGGTAGAAGCAAAAGCGATGAGGTGGAAGCAGAAGCGATTCACAAACTGGCGCTTCCACATCCCTGGCCTCAACTTCTCATCAACATGATTGTTGTTGAAGTGCATATTGCTAAGCATCATTTTTCAAACAAAAACATGGAAACTGATGCTTTAGCTAGTATCGCCTGTCGATCTCTTCCTATGTGATTTTGATTATGGACAAAGCAGAGCACTGGAATATTATGAATCCAAAACCGGATAACTTTATCACATAATGTGAGTACTACTAGTCACAATGGAAGCATAATTAATTCCAGCTGAAAAAAAAGTAAGCATGTCTGCCACTAGTAAGCTCTATTAGCAACGGAGTTTGCTATTTGACTGCACATGGCTCAAATGCCTAGCTTTTCACAATGAAGTGTTATTAACTAATGGACAAATATGAAGTTAAATAGCCATCAAGGGTACTTGAATCCCATTCAGCAGTAGGTAGTGCCAGGACACATTTGGCGTTTAAAATCAAAGTCAAGCGTTGTTTGTTCTTCTCAAAGCTTATCAAAGCACAGCTCTAGAAGCCTGGACCACAAAGTCTAAATTTCTAATTCAAGGTTTGTTTCAAAATGCAACAAAAAAGCACAATATTATGTTTAAAAATTTGCACATCGTCAAGCCATAGATGAAAGACAGCCTTTGTAATATAATGCATAATCTTAAAAAAAGCTTAAAAAATAGTTTATAAATCGCTTTAACAAAATTATTCAAAGATTTCATTTCACATTTTTTTCTTTGAACTCTGAAAAACAGCCTATGTCCCACTGCAAAACGTCCAAAATTCTTCAAAAGTATAATTTATAAATTGCATTGTTAGAGATACTTGCAAAAATTGGAGACATGTTAAAGACTTCTACCAATACATTTCCTAAAAAAATCAATGAACCTACTGGTAAAGTATATAAACCATAAGTTCTGGTAAAATAAACTTCAAAAGTATCTACTTAGTTCCCATTGCATAACAGCAAACTTACCAACAGAGTTGCATATGTTTGGGTAATGGGTCGGAGACAGGGCAATTGTATGAGATAGCACCAAGCTCCTTGTAACGTCGTCAATAGCATAAACGCAGCACTCTCCTCTGCAATTTTTACACCAATTAAGAGCAGGTAGGTTTTAGGCCATACTAATGCACCGAATAAAGCAATTAAAATGTGTCATCAAAGAAATTTAAGATCACTATGCGCAAAAATTTTGATTGAAGTTTCCAGATTCAACATAGGTTAAGCCTTAACAGGGCTGCTTTCTTATAGCGAGCTTTAACGTGTACCGAGCAAAGTAAATAAACAGGTGAAAATTTTCAATAACTGTTTTAAAAGCGTAAATTCAGTGTTTAAAGTCAAAAAACTTGTATTAGCGAGCAAATTTTGCTCAATTTTAGCTGGAATTAAAATTCCCTTTGCTGTGCTGTCTACATCACTTTTAAAATCATATTCCGCATAAGGAATGCTCATGCAACGCTCTCGTCAAGAGTGACAACAGGTGGGATTGCGCCAAGCCAAATATTTTGAGTATATTGATAAAATTGCCACCAGTTTTTATGAAACTACGTTGTTATAATGTCATAGAGCTACAATCTTCAATTTTAACCTTTTAGTTCCAAAGCCAAGAAGACGATAATTGTTGTTTATCGCTACACAAGTTGCATGGTGAAGTCCAGGAGCCCAGATTCCTTTGGCGATCCAGGCAACAGATTCTTCAGAGTAAGAGTCATCGAAATCAACATCATCTTCATCATTTGGATGAACTTCTAATTCCGAACTACTCAATGCAACAAGAGCTGCACGGCCATCACTCAGAACAAGTGCAAAGCCCTCCAGAAAGGAACTGTATACGGCTTGGATTGGATAAATATTCTTTGCAGCTCTGAGATGAGAACCTAGCAAAATTTAAATTAGGGTTGCAGTTTTACAATATACTATCATCGTTCTACAGTACTTTCTACTTAAGAATTTCAAATTATGTGAATTAAATAAAAACTAACGTATTTTTCAGACCAAAAAGAGCACCTTAAATACACAAAATTTCTAAACAATTGAAGGTGTGCCTTATAAATGAATGAGATTACAATCTCTTCTATGATTTTATTTAGAGATTTATTAAAGTTTTTAAGAGCTTTTCAAGCTTAATGTAATTTAGTCCACCTTAAATAATTTTCAAAAAATTTAGAAGCCATTTATTGATAACAAAATACAGTATGGTAAATGTTAAAAAAAGAATGAATTGTAATTGTTTCTGTAGCAAAAAAACATATTTAACTGGCCAGTTGGTAACGCAATAACGCATTCATCTCTGAAGCTGGAGGTCTGAGGTTTATATTTCAGGCAGGTCAAATCGGACGCAGTATTTTCAACAGCTTGCCACCTCTGCAACATTTCTTCAAAAGGAGCTGTGTTTCCCAGGCATAATGACGTGGAAATGGGCTCTGCAAACTCATTAAACACTTCAGCATATTACAGCAAGTATAAGATTTTGATTTGATTTTAAGACTATATTCCACATCAAATCAGCTAAAATTAAAATTATTGTTGTTTCTGCACAAAGCTAGAATTTACAAATACATATTTAACAAGTTTTATTTGACAGCAACTTAGTTTCTAATGGTTGATAATTCACAAGATGTTTGTTCGCCTATTAAATTTTATTAAACCGAACAAAGTTTAATATGACGCACTGGACTCAAAATTGATTAAGTCAGTCAACCATTTAAAACGCAAAAAATTAACTGTACCAATTACAGACTTGAAAACCAAAATACCTGCAACTTGCATATCTACTGAAAACATAATATCACTAATATGGATCGACTTCTGCTTGTTTATCGGGCTTTCCCAAAAAAGTAACTCTAATTTTCCATCCTTGAGTGTTACCAGCAAATCATCACGCACACAGGATAAGCTACAAAATATTGACCATCAAATAACTATTTCATAGCTTATATACTTTAGCTATTAGCAATAATCTGTAACAAAATCTAAGATTTTTGTTTTGAAGCGCAATAGATCACTTTCATGCATTGGAAAATTGGGTCATTTTAGGGTGTTATTCGGAAATCTACTCATACCTCATGCTACAAAACCCTTAAACAACAGCAGATGTGCTGTAAACACAAATCAGAAGTCTGCAAAATTTGATATGACTGTAACTTCAACCATTAAATCCAGGGAGCCCACTGCCAAGCTCTGGCCAAGTTCCAGTAATCAAATCATGTTCACAATTAACCTATTAACAGTTATGAGCTGGTTGGGCATATCCTAAGCAGGAAAACCACTAACTACAGATAACAAACAAAAAATCGATGATAAGTCAAACTATTGACCTTGTATATTAGATTGAGTTCCTTTTTCAATTAGCATTGCCAAAGCGTAATGGCAAAATAAAATTAACACACACAGTCAAATGCTGAGTACAAATTTATCATCAATATGTTAAAATCATTGCACACAATTATACTCTTATTATGTATACCTACGTAAAAATATTGTAATTATCATCTTACTTGAACAAAAAACACTATATAATTCATTAAAACAACTTGCCAAAAAAATCGTAAAAAAAACAATAAATTAATTACCTGGTAATTTGGACTTTGTAATTTACATTTGCAGTGAGAGTTAAGCGCAAAGCAGGAATTGCGTCATTTGCATCACTTTGGTTTGTTTTTGTCTGATGATATTCATAAAGATTCAAGCCTTTATCACCTTTTACGTCTTGCTCCAACTGGTAAATCAGTATATACCCTTCTGTCGTCTGAAATACACATCTTATGACAAAGAAGGAACTATGTACATTGCATAATAGTACAATGTACATCACACAGCATGTCACTATACACTATCCAAATGAATTATAATTTGCAGAGATGTTGCAATAAAATTTTATGGCAAATTTATTTTTGAAACTATAAATCAAATTGTGATTTTACAAAAAGCATGAAATTCTGAAAATTCAAGTTATGTTTAAGACTGAAATTGGTTGCTTTGTTTATAAATTTTTCAATAACAAACTTCTAAACTGTTTCAAAGGTTCCTTTAGATTAAACTCCTCAGTGCACTGTAATCTCTGAGATGAGCTGACGACATTCGTCACCCTTCATAGTTAAATAATCAATTTGCTGCAAATCTATTTTATTTTCTGGGTCTAAACATTTACATAAAATTCCACCACAAATTAAAAACTGCCGAAGCTTATACAGCTTCAACATCATATTGAAAAAATATTTTACTGAACAATATTACGCATATTAGTTTGGATCTTATGCACAGTGAGGGATACTCTTATTGATAGGCTTCTTGTTAGTTTCCTTGCCACTTTCACGATTGGCTGACCGATTCGAATTTTTCAAATTGGTAAACTTTCTGTGACTTTCTTTTTTTTTTTGTGCATGTGTATGTGTGTTTGTCTTTGCAGGTTTCATGAATCCCCTATATCCTTAAAGGTGATCGTAAGTCATCACTTGGACTTCTCATGAAGCCTACAGCAAAGAGTAAATTAACATTTTCTTGTAATCATTATTTTGTATCTTTGTTTGCCAAAAACTAAAACTGAACTGATTTTTATTGCCAAAAAAATAATAATAATAATTACACAACCACTCATACTTTAGTTCGCATTCAAATCTGATGGAAATCTTAAGGTGATTTGAAAGTATTACTGGTACCAAAGCTAGTAAAAAAAAAGTCAATTTGAGTGGAGTATTCACGAAATGACACAACAATGGCAAATTTACAGCAAATTAGTTCAAAATCCAGAAATGTCAAATTTCAAATAATCAATCGATCCTGCAGTTCATATTGATATTGCTGTTCAGTGCCAATAAGTTCAAAACATGGCAATTTGTGATCATGATTCTACAAAAAGTTGCTTGTACAACCGGAACAATTAAAAAAACAAATTATTTTATAAACTGGACAAAATCCAAATAGAATGCTATGGTATAGAAACAAGATAACATACCGATACGGCTAGCATACTGCTATCTTGGCGCCATTCAGCCATATCATTGTTTCCAACTGCAGCAACAGAAGAATGGCATCTTTGATAGCACACAATTTCCACACATGGCTGCAAAAGCGAAAACGATAATGAACACTAAGAATTAGAAAATTGGATAAAAATATCTTAAATAGGAGAGCAAGTTAGAAAATTGTTGAGAGTCAATCTTGAGAGTAAAAAAAAATTGTTGAGAGTCAATCTTGAGAGTAAAAAAAAAAAATTGTTGAGAGTCAATCAGGGGAGCAAGTTAAATAGATACAGTCAAACAAATACAAAGACTGAAAGGTGTTGAAATGTTCTACACAACTATGATTGCAAAAGCCACAAACCAGACTTGAAAATTGGTGCTGGTATTCACACACTGTTTCCTTTTTGATATCTTTAATATTTTTTGGCAAAGGGGTACAGCACTTGGGTAAATAAAAAATATGATCGCAAATCCATTAAACTAACTCATATAGCCTATAGAAATTAACTACTGGTAATAATCAGTGATCGAGTGAAAAGAGCATCTGCTTCCAAAATGAAGAAATGAGTTCAATTTTCATAAGTGGCTGAGCCAAAATATACCAAAAGTGATATAAATTATTGGTTTATCAGCAATTAAACAGACAAAGGATATAAAGGCTTTACTGTGTATGATAAACAGGGGGGCCAGTGGCAAAAGTGCAGAGGTTCTTTTACTGCTGAGTGTCTCTTGTACAGGGTCCAGCAGAAAAACCTACCACATTTGAAACTGTCAATGAGAACCGTGCTGCAGTTAGACTAAGGGTTAAAGTGAAATATTAACAAAATACATTGTTTATTTTGTCACGACTACAACACAGTTTCAATTGATATCAAAAGCAGATCTGGGGTTTCTTGAAGGCTGAGGTCAACAAGCATCGACCAACAACTATTGATGAAGTAAAAACAACTATTCAACAAAATTTGAAGAAATACCACAAGAAATGACTAGTCGAATAATGGAAAACTTTAGAAATCGCCTACAACAATGCGTCACATCCTGAGGACACCATCTAAAGGATGTGATTTTTAAGACATAACAAAAACTAAATGGCAGCCTTTTGTCTTTGAGATTTTAAAATAAATGTTTTGATCGGAGATATTTTTGATTTGTTTTTTAGTGTTCCAAATGTGGCAGGTATTTTTGCCAGACCCTGTATACAGCAATTAAGAAAATAAACAAGCAATTATGTGGTTATTGATACAATTAAGGTTTAAAAACAAAATCGCAATTTTTAAACATTATATACAGCTAAAAAGAACCAACTAATAAAATAGAACTAAGGAGTTGATTTGAATTTAGCTGATTTACAAAAGTGCTTGAAGTAATGACCACAGCATAATTAAACTTAGTTTTAATTTGGCAGAACCCTGATGATCCAAGTAAAACAGAACACAGGTTTTTTTTTATATCATCAAGGTACCTTGTCATATTGAAGGGGCAGCAAGGTCTAATTTTTGAATTTTAACACTAGATATGAGAACAATAATTGAACACCAACGTTTCTGTTCCGTAGTTTTATTGTCTGACGTTAAATAGCATTAATGGGAATGAATTTGACTTTATGGAAAGAAAATTCTGCTGTGGTAACATTACAACATCAAATTCGCATAGGCAATTTCAACCTGACTTACTATCTGGTAGGTCGCAGGGGTTAGGGTGTGTTTTTGCCAGGTTTCTGCTCAGTTAACACAGATAATTTAGGCCTATTCCATACAGGCTACCTAGTTGTTCTTTGCAATTAATGTGTCATATAGGACTACCTAATTTTTTTATTTTTTTGTTTAATTATTCAGAGTAAATTAAGCCCGGTATGAAAACGCAATAAGCTAGACTAGACTTAACAGCTTTTAAAAAAATCTACTGGTAGGCTACATAACTAATGGTAGGCTAGTAGGCCTAGAAACTAGGCTTTGCGGCAGGCCTATTGCAGATTGGTAATGAATAGTGATTCGACTATTTCAACAAAAACTTTGGGTTAGAAAAAATAAAACAAAGATAAAAAATATTCATTTACAAATTTGTAGCGTAGTCTGCTACAATCCATCAAGAAAAGTACAAATAAAAAAATATCGAAAATCTATGGAATTATACGTCTAGAAGTTGCAAGCGAATTAGTTTTGCTTTTCTAACATTATTGCTGCATCCACACAAGCGACACACCTAGTGGTTGATTAAAATTTAAATTATTCAAAAAAAAAATTGGCAAGATGGCTACAAATAGCGAAAATAAGATTTAGAAATATCTCTTGATGTAGAAGTCGAAGAATTTAGAAATTAGTCTCAAAAAATTTTTTTAATACAAGTTTGTTTTTTTATGGCAATAAACGAGTTAAAATTAGACCTAATTGCCCCTTTAAAAAAAGATGTCAGTAACTAAACCACTAAAATACGATATATTGCATATCAGATACATACCACATAATTATTTGTATTGATTTTGCACATTATCGCAGATAAAAAGCCAACTATTATTAGGTCTATCATTTCAGCTTGCACTGGCCAGTTGTTCAAGTGGCAATGCGTTTGTCTTTTGAGCAGAAGGTCAGATGTTCAAATCTCAGGCCGGTCAAATTGGACACCGTGTTACCAATAGTTCGCCACCTTTGCAACAATTTTTCAAGCAGAGCAGAGATGCAGAGATGGGCCATGTAAACTTGTTACATGCATCAGGGTAATCTGTATTACAGCAAATATATACAATACTGTATAACAAAAGATTTGATTTTACCTTGCAATGCCAGATACTGATTGTTGTTTCGGTCAAAACAGCAAATAACATTCGATAACGATTGCAAGCAACATGCTTTAATTTTGATTTTCTTCCTTGGCCAACAGATAAATATTTTGGCCACCCAATAGGAAAATACATTTTGTTAAATCTACACTTTGGTGTTAGGCTTAAAGAGTTAAGTTAGATACAGTTGAAATTAAGCGAAAGAATGCGGTGACCTAAACTGACTCTATGCACCGCACAGTGTACATAAGACATACTGTAGGTAAAAAACTGGTAAAAGTTGAGCAACACTCGAGACATTTGCATCAAAGATTCAAGTATAAATAAAGGTCTACAGCAGTGGTTCTCAACCTTTTTCAGATCCAGAGCCAAATTTCAAGCCTCAAAGATGTAAGAAGCCACATACAAATATCACCAGTTAAAATTAATATGTAGCAGCAAAACTCAAGCATTGTACTTGTAAAATACCAATCAGAGCAAAACTAACAAATAGCATGTGCAACAATTCAATGCGAAACTTGTGATTGTTTTTTTCCAATAAGTTTGTAAAAACGAGGTGTAACCATGGAGGATGCAGAGCACAGATTCTGCTTGAGATGATCAATGGTCAGGTAATTGCGGTAGTGGTCAGGTAATGGTCAGGTAATTGGTCAGGTAATGGTCAGGTAATCAATGGTCAGGTAATTGCGGTCAGGTAATTGCGGTCAGTAGATCAATGGTCAGGTAATTGCGGTAGTGGTTTTTGATTCTGACCATTTGAGAACTGCTCAAAAAGTGGAAAATTGAAAGATTTGAAATCATTTTGTGCGTGAGGTTTTTACATTAAATCAACTTAAAAATTGGGTTTCATTTAACCTTTCATAAAAGTTCATTGAATTATGATACAGAGTTATAATGTTCCAAAACAGTTGTACCTCTAGTGATCATATCTGGACTGAGACTTTTAGGTTTGAAACGTTTAGGTGCAGGATGTTTATGCGCTGCCGATTAGGTGTTGGGACTTTTATGTGCCTGGACATTTATGCATAAGACTTTTAGGCACCAGAAGTGAAAATTTTATTTTCCAAATTCTTTTTAATTTTTGTTTTTTTAAAAAAAAATTTTTTGCTTCAGGAAAGTTTTTTTTTTTAAATAAATTTTTTGCTTCAAAAAACAGTTTATAAAAAATTTTTTTTTTCAAAAACATATTTTTTTTCAAATAAAAGCTTTATGTTAATATTTTTGAAGCTTTTCATCTGACACTTGTCAAGAAAAATCTTAATACACTGTGTGCAGTATCGACAGCACTGTAAGCAGTATTGAGAGCGCTCTTCCTAATTCGTCTTTCGCCTCTCTTTTTATTTATATTGAAGGGAATGCAGTGAGTGTGAAAAATTTAAACTATATAGCACTAGTACGAAAATTTTACATGAAAAATTGTCAAAAATGGTTGTCGAGTTTGCAGCAACTTCTAATTCAACTCACACTACAAAAATAATTTGAAAGTAAGGCAATAATTTGAAGCTGCATACAATTCTGTTAACTTCAAAAGTTTTTGAATTCAGAAGAAGCAAGCTGCTAGAATTTAACATTGTTTTTACTGATATAAGTATATTTGCAACAAAATGTACAATAAAGATTAAACTAAAAAATATCCATTTAAACATTGTTTTTACTATATTTACATCAAGGTGTAACAGGAATCTGCAGAGAAATGAATCCTTAGCTCCTGAAAAACTTTGTACATTATTCTTTGGTAGAGGTAGACTCAAAAAACCACAACAAATCAGGTGGCTTGCTGTGTGTGCCAATATTAAGCAAGCAACCCATGCCTGTACACCGCAAAATTTGAGACCACGTGCTGGAGATTGCATGCATTTGGATTAGGTAAGCAAACTTTGCAAACATGTAGTGGAAAACATTTTTAATTAATGAAAAAAAATAAGAAATCAATTTTTTTGTAAAACTTTTTTTGATCTTTTATCGATCAGCATTTGAAGTCACTTTTATCAAAACTTCTCACCCCACCTTCTGCCAACAAAAAAGAATTCGTCTACAGTTGAAAGATTGTACACAAATAATGCTCTTTCATTGATCTTTTTCCTGCCAATTACTTCTCGACTTTTTTCTATAGCCGCTCCTTTTCCTACACTCTCTCTATTTTGATGATTCTTCTTGACAAATATCAGATGAAAAGTTTTGAAGATATTAACATTTAAACCAAAATAAAACTTTTTAGCTTGAAAAACGTCTTTTTTTGGGGGGGAGCTTGTGTGAAAAAAAAAACGTTTTTGAAAAAAAATTTTAAAAACTGTTGTTTTGAAAAAAAAAACTGTTATTTGAAGCAAAAAATGTTTTTTAGAAAAAAAACTTTTAAAAAAATGATTTTTTTCACCTCTGGTGCCTAAAATTCCCTGTGCCTGCCTAAAAGTCCAGGTGCATAAGTGGCCACTCATAAACGTCCCTCACCTAAACGTCCATGCTTAAAAGTTGTAGACCAGGTCATATCAACTATGAACGCTAAATCAGCAACTCATTGTTCATTGCCAACCCAAAACTATCCTCTTTCCTTTGACGAATGCTTTCATCTCCAGAATAAGATCATAGAACTTTTTGAGGCAGGTAGCTCGGCTTAACCACCTTACTGCAGTAAACATGACCAGTAGAGTGGTCCATATTTTGATTGAATTTTGAAAGTTTTAATTCTAGACTCCTTCAAGTTGTGTCATTTCAAGAAAAAATAATTTGTGTAAATTTTTTTTAATTTTTATGTTTAAGGGTGCCCCACGCTCCTCGAAATTCGTAAATTTTGTCAAATTTTGGTATTCTTGGCATATTTAATGTATTTTTTTTATCAAAAACTGTAATAACTGTAATAATTGTTGTTTAGAATGATGTGTCACCTCATATTTGTCAAAACTTGACACTCATATGTTGTAAATGCAATATTGTGGTCATTTTTGATTTCTACCACTAAGTGGCGCTATAGTTTTGATCATGACTATTGGTAAAATTCTGTAGTTTCTCAATCCAGAACAATGGTATTGATTTCTGGAAACCCATTATCAGCATTGGGTGTTCGAAAACTTCTATATAACGTCATTTTTATATGGTGTCAGAACATCAGATCTTAGCCATACTTTCTTTAGATATTTCAAAAGTTTGCACTTGAAAATCTACAGTAACGTTTTTTTGTTTAAAAACTTTAAGCTTAGTACTTTTTTGATTTGAAACTATTGAGTTACAATTTAAGTAAACTGAAGTAGACTGAAATATAAATACACGCCACATTGACTAACAACGTAATTGAAAGATTAAATTTTAAGTATAAATAATCAAAAGTTTAAAACCATTCTAAACAAAAAGGTTTTTCATTTAGAGCACAATCTTGTAAGAATTTGGGCTACACTTGCTTTATAGAATATTGCAGCTCTTATTGTTTTGTGAATAAACAGTACAGCATAACAATTTTGAAAAATTGGCAATCTTAGGTTTTTTGACTATACTCAATAAACATTCACAATCAACAAAACTAGTAAAAATTCAAGAAAAGTATACAAAAGAAAAAATTAGGTGTATATAACTATGACCAATACTAACATTTTTGTTTCAACTGTGATTAAGCTAACCACAAAAAAACTTTATGGTGCAGTCTCAATCGCAATAATTTGCAGTTAAGTAATGACAAGGATCGACAAAACTAAACTTTGGCTGTAAAAACAACTAATCAGACAACCACAGCTATAATTTTATATTTCAAAACAGCATTAAAATGAAAAAGTCATAAACACCAACAAATTTTTGCAAGTTGGACAACAGCATTAAAATCAAAAGTTAATGATGAATGTCTTCGCTTTAAGCTTTTTTTTCAAACTTGGAAGACTACAGTAAGTAGATGCAAATATTTTAAATTTGTTAAAACAATTATTGTGAAACATATTTGCCTGCTGTGGTGATGAAGCAAACAGTATTACAATCGTAGTGTCTATTGCATATTGTACAACCAGCAAAACCAAACACTCCAAAATAGTAAATCATACATGCACTATGAAGATGTGTAGTGTTGCTCCAGCTTTTATTATTTTTTACTGGAACTCTAAAAACAGCACTTAGATTTTGTTTGGAAAAAAACAAATATATACCTTCTAAAGCAGAAAGCAGAACATGCAACAAAAAAGGTCAGCCTTTCGGTGAAGACTGTGTTGAGCTCACCCTTAAACTTTTGACATATAGTGTCATATTTTGACAAACATGAGGTGACACATCACTCTAAATACCAATCATTCCAATTTTCCATCAAAAAATACATTAAACATGCCAAAATTCCAAAATTTGACAAAATTTCAGAATTTTGAGGGGCCTGGGGCACCCCTAAACATAAAAATTTTCAAAAAAATTTTACACAAGTTATTTTTTCATTCACAGTTTACAGCTCCAACTGCAACCTTTGCCACGTTAGACATGTCCGAAGACTTAGCAACAAGACTTTCTAGGTGCAAAATGCAGTGATGCCAGATCACAGCTGCAAGATCATTTTCTTCATGCCACTTGTTATCAAAAAACAAAATCCCGAACGGACAAAATCCCAAAAAACAAAATCCCGAACGAACATAACCCCAAATTGGACAAAATCCCGAATGGACAAAATCCCAAATTGGACAAAATCCCGAATTGGACAAAATCCCGAATTGGACAAAATCCCGAACGAACAAAATCTAGAACTGGACAAAATCCCGAATGGACAAAATCCCGAATTGGACAAAATCCAGAAAGACAAAATCCCGAATTGGACAAAATCCCAAATGGACAAAATCCCGAATTGGACAAAATCCCGAATGGACAAAATCCCGAATGGGACCAAATCCCGAATTGGACAAAATCTCGAATTGGACAAAATCCCGAATTGGACAAAATCTCGAATGGACAAAATCCCAAACTGGACAAAATCCCGAATTGGACAAAATCTCGAATTGGACAAAATCCCGAATGGGCAAAATCCCGAATGGACAAAATCCACTAAGACAAAATCCCGAATTGGACAAAATCCCAAATTCGACAAAATCCCGAATTGGACAAAATCCTGAATGGACCCGAATTGGACAAAATCCCGAATTGGACAAAATCCCGAATTGGACAAAATCCCAAACGGACAAAATCCCAAATGGACAAAATCCAGAATGGAAAAAATCCCGAATGGACAAAATCCAGAATCTAATCAATTTTAAAGATAGAGAAAGTCAGGATTAATAGCGTACTCACTGCTGGCTTACAAGCACTATTAAATATAAATAATTAATTTGCTGACAAAACTGCATGTCTTTTATTTGCTTTTATCGTGGTGACTTAGAAAAACAGTGCATATACAAAAATAGAGTGATCAAGTCAAAAAAACTTTGCGGTTTTGTCGAGTTAATTAGGTGCAAAGCAGTTTATACTGGAGCAAAAGCCCTGCACTTTTCACGTTTGATGACAACTCTTTCAGTTTGTTGGAAAAGAAACTACAGTAGGCAGTATTTAAAATAAATTAGCGAGTTTTGTTCTTGGCAAAAATGTAAGCAGTTAAAAGATGAAGAGGAAGTTGGCCCACAAACAAACTCCCTGAAAATAAAATTTTCTGTTTTTAATGTGCTTTCTTTTTTCTCAAGAACAAAATTTAGTATGAAAGTTTACAAAATCACATAGTAAATGTTTTTTGCCATGACTAAAAGGATTTCCATTGAATTATACCAAAACTGGCAAAAGAGGAACAAAATTTCGAAAATTATACTTTAATTCAATGATTATGTGTTATGGTAATTACCGTACATACTCGCGTATAGGTCGCAACTTTTTTCTTATATATTTTTTTTTAAAATATAGGTGCGACCTATTCGCTCGACATAAGTGCAAATCTCCACCAAGTCGGAACAAAATTGAAAGTTTTCGACTATTGCAATATATTCAAAAGACAGTTTCATGCACGCACACGCACATGCGACCGCTCAGCGTGCGATGGATTTTCCCGCTTTGTTGAGAAAAAATGGTTTTGAGATTTTAATGTTCGATTTCAAAGTTGTTTGTTTTTAATTTATTTTAATTTTCGAAGTTTATTTTAATTTTCGCACAGATAACTTCAAAAATCTATTTGAAGTTTCGAAGTTATCTGTGCAAAAAAGCTAGGGAAAGGGATTTTTGAATCCCTAGATTTTTAGTGCGACTTATGTGCGAGTCAACTCTAAATTAAGCTTTTTTAACACAAAACTAATAGTGCGACCTATACGGTGGCGCGACCTATACGGTGGCGCGACCTATACGGTGGCGCGACCTATAAGCGAGTATATACGGTATATGTTTTAATGCTGATTTTTCTTTCTAAAACATCAGCAAAAACACTTGACAAACATGAATTCAAGAGGAGTGCAAAACAGTTTGATTACAAAACTCACAATTTTAATTTTTCTTTATTTTAATTTTTTCTATATTATATTATTTAACAAAAATTACACAGAAGGTTTTCGGCAAAAACATTATACCCTTGTCAAAACATCTAAATAATATAACAAATCACTGGTTTCCACCCAGAATAAAATTAATTAACTCAAACTTTTGCTTACTTTTGCAGTCGTTCAAATTACAACCACCTAATTACGTCAACGCATACGATTTAATAAATTAAATAGTCCAGTTAAATGTTGGATAAACGAGCAAAAAAGTTTACTAATGCTGTCACTATCAATGTATTTGAAATCTAAAGAGAAGCAGTAGCTGTCGTGGCAATCAAACACTATTGAAGCAATCAAAAATCAAAAACTTTGCTCCTGTAAAAAATTTATTGATTGTTTAGGCAGTGTTTGAACTTTCGATCACTTATTATATTGTCTTGACAGTAATTTGAAATCAAACATAACTTGTTTTCCTAAAACTTAAAATCATTATATTGACAACTTTAGTAAACTGGTTTGCCTGCTTATCCAACATTTAACTGCACAGTTGAAGTTGTTTGATCGCACGTGTTGATGTAATTTTGTTTAAACGTACAGCATACTGTAATCAAATCAAATGTTCCATTATACTAGCTGCATTACGCCGAAGCGTGAAACAAGGACAGACCCTCTCATGGCCAAGAACAGAAATGGTCAAGGCCAAGGACCGAGGACACAAATTTTTTAATTGATGTTGGGTAAATTTTCCGTAATTGTTGAGCGCGAAAGTGCTTAAGTAATGCATTTCGTTAAGTTTTAGATGATAATTCGAAAATAATAGTTTTTTAAAATAATAACGAATGCCATTTTGAAGTTTGACACGTTAGCAGCTGATGTTGATTTAGCACTGTAGCGGTATCATATAAGCAAATGGCATTACCTGTGAATGGCATTACGAAGCAATGGCATTACCTGTGAATGGAAATATAGCCAGTACTTAAACAAGATGAGAGACGCGTCCTCCCCAACAGTAGTTAGCATCCCCCCCATTGAGATTTGGCTTCCCCTAATGGAAAATTCAGCATCCCCCCATACAGGAATAGCTGGAAACATCTTTTTTTTCTAATTTGCTCGGTCTTTATTCGAATTTGGTGGTCAAATATCGCGCAAAAAAACATATATCGCACAATAAAACAAACGTCGCCTTATAAAATCACAAACAAAAAAATTGTCAAATAAAACCTTTTTGCATTGGTCTTCATTTCAATTATGCGAATAAAAATTGCACAAACTGAGGTGAAGACGTTGTTTTGTTTTTTTGGTCTTCATTCGAATTAGGCTTCAAAAAAATTGCAACAAAAGTGATTGTTTTTTATTTTTCTTCTGATTTCGCGGCAAAATTCAAACCAAGTTGCTACGGCATTGCGAATGCATCTGGTCAGGCTGCTTAAGCGACCCCTTCTGCGATAATTTAGTTTAAATGCTGATTATAGCTAAATTATAAACCTAGAAATTGTCAATTTTAAGGCCATAATTTCATCAGTTAGAGCCTCGATGCAAATGCCCACTGATCACGGATCCCCAGATTTTTAGGAATTTCCTAAAAACAAACCCCATTGCTTGGTTAAACCATTTCTTTTCACAAATTTTTCAAAAAGTATTTTCTAAAAATATTGCAAAATACTGTGAATTTATGTTTTTCAAATAATTGAAGTACAGTAACTAAAAGGTAAATTTGTAAGCTCAAAAGTTTTTGGCATTGAAAAAAGGGGGTTTGGGGAAGGGCAATATCCCCATGCCCCCCCATTAAACAATTTTAGTGATTTTTTAGAAAAAAAATAGCAATTTTTGTGACTTAAGAAGATTACACATTTAAACCTTTGAAATGATTTGAAAAAAAAATACCATAAATGCTAAATTAGAAAAAATTTAGTTTTCTCACGATTTCCCAACTCTGATTTTGAGCCACTCTTTTCTTTACATTTCAGAGCATTATGTCTTTCTCATATCTAAAATGCCTGCCAATGAATGAGCGCGAAGGTTTCGGCCACCAAAAGACACTTAATTTACATACAGTATTTAATTACAAAAACTCTGAGGATCCCAGCAGGTTCGTATTAAGAAGGAAGGCATTGGAGGCATTTGGCTGTGCCCCCTTGAAGAGGTCTAAAATATAGTCGAAACGAAAAAATTAATAAACCATTAATTTTTTTTTAAAACGCCCAATTTTTTGTGGAAGCTTGTAAAAAAATTTATTTAGTGCTTCCAGCATTTGAACAATTCTATTTATATTTAATTTCACACATACCGTGATTTAATAATCCTTTATGCAGTGTTTTTTTGTGATCCAATACTTTATTATTTGGGATTCGTAGCAGTTATTTCCAACACACAAATTGTTCAGCAGACGTGGCTTTGCCCCCCAGACCGCTTGCCAGTGATTAGAGTTGATATTCTTTCTCATCTCAAAGTCGCGTGTTTTCGGAACAGGTTGGCGTTCTCAACGAGATATACTAACAAAATTACGGTAATATGTCACAATGCCTTCCCTGGTAATACTGTATTACATTTCATTATCACACACATACTTTCTTTTAAATTCACGCACAGAATAGGCTCGGTCATGTTTTAGCAATTAGCAACTCAAAATGGTTTCTCCTGACACTTGGATTCCTTATTATGGCTCTGGATGGCTTTATTGTAGTGCTTTGCAGTTTTACCGCCTGCACCAAAAGTATTAGCCGAAATAAAAACAACTATTTTTGACAAGGTGTTTTGTGTGCTTATTCTCCGATTAGAGCTTTCACACAATGCCATTTAAAGTAAGTTTTAGTATGGCTTGGCTTAGCTGGCTGTCACATTGTATTATTTTTCAAGCAAGGAAAAGAAACAACGAATTGACAGACTATCAGATATGTTGTCTTTTGTTTGGTTTTTTCTTTTTAATCAATCAAAAAAGAATACTGTCCTCGAACCTAGAATAGGACATTATCAAGGACTTGTAGGCTTCGAGGCGAAGGCCAAAACCAAGGACTTGAAAATGTGTCCTTGGGCCAAGGATGTCCTTGAGGAATCCGCCTCTGGATTTGACTGTCCTGAGATTTGAACCTAAAACCTCCCGCTCCAGAGACCAACACGTTTTTGCTCGACCGACTCGACGTCCAAAAGAAAAACATATTAAAACATATAACGACCATAACACATAATCATTGAACTAAAGTATAATTTTCGAAATTTTGTTCCTCTTTTGCCAGTTTTGGTATAATTCAATGGAAATCCTTTTAGTCATGGCAAAAAACATTTACTATGTGATTTTGTAAACTTTCATACTAAATTTTGTTCTTGAGAAAAAAGAAAGCACATCAAAAACATAGCAAATTTTATTTTCAGGGAGTTTGTTTGAGGGCCAACTTCCTCTTCATCTTTTAACTGCTTACATTTTTGCCAAGAACAAAACTCGCTAATTTATTTTAAATACTGCCTACTGTAGTTTCTTTTCCAACAAACTGAAAGAGTTGTCATCAAACGTGAAAAGTGCAAGGCTTTTGCTCCAGTATAAACTGCTTTGCACCTAATTAACTCGATAAAACCGCAAAGTTTTTTTGACTTGATCACTCTATTTTTGTATATGCACTGTTTTTCTAAGTCACCACGATAAAAGCAAATAAAAGACATGCAGTTTTGTCAGCAAATTAATTATTTATATTTAATAGTGCTTATAAGCCAGCAGTGAATATTAGGGCAAGTTTTTGTTGCACTAAAAAAATTGAAAAAAATGCATATATTTATAACAAAAGTTGCATTTATTCACAAACATTAAAAACGACAGTGATTTACTCCAGCAATTTATTTACATATAATGCCAAATATTTGCCAACATTTCTTGGGGAGAAATGGCGATCTTTTGCCAACAGTTTGCGAAGCATGCAAAAACTTTGCTCCACAGTGCACAAAGTTATAAGCCAACCGTTGCATCATAAATAACATTGAGATGCAGGTATCTGTCACATAGCTCTTTGTTATGCAAATCAAAGACAATAGAACAGTACTAAAATAGTTTTATAGCTTGATTTTTAAATCACACTAATATTTTGCGCCATACTTAGTAAAAACTGCAGTAAAAAGTTGCATGTAAAACAGAAAAAAAATTGCAAAAAGTTGCAATATGAAATTCCTAAAAACAGCTCAGAACATTTTGCTACATAAATTCTTATTATTTAAAAAGCTGTCAGAAGCTGTAAAAAAAAGTTACAAAACTTGCCTTTGTGAGCACACTATTAATCCTGACTTTCTCTATCTTTGAAATTGGTTAGATTCTGTATTTTATCCATTCGGAATTTTGTCCAATTAGGGATTTGTCAGTTCGGGATTTTGTCCAATTCGGGATTTTGTCCAACTTGGGATTTTGTCCAATTTGGGATTTTGTCCGTTCGGGATTTTGTTCAATTCGAGATTTTGTCCAATTTGGATTTTGTCTAATTTGGGATTTTGTCCATTTGGGATTTTGTCCATTCGGGATTTTGTCCAATTTGGGATTTTGTTTTTTGGGATTTTGTCCGTAAACGCACTTGCTAATAAGTCCTATACGTCCTTGATTTGTACTAAGCATCAAAGGACACCCATTGGTTGCTCTATTGTCCTGCAATCAATTTTGATTGGTCCAATCATGTTTCCAATAAAGTAATCTGGAATTCATGAATTAAACCTGTTCCTTTTGTTGAGCCATGAATGGATGGCAAAGTGAGGTATATATTCCTCGTAAATTTTAAAGTCTGGCATGGCTCCCCGAATCAATACAGCCAAGTGCTCTGCATCGGTGATATCTTTTCAGGGATCAAGTGCGACCGCGTAGTAAACAAATGTTTTTAATATATGAAGAAGCTGGTCACATTGGTCATTGGATATGCATTCAATGCACCGCGTTACCATACCATTACTAAGCTGTAACTTTTAAGCTTTATAATATCTGCTATGTTGAATGTTTGCATAACAATATTCTTCAAAAAATATAACAATAGCCTGCCTGCTTCATAATCTTGCCATTTAAATACAATTTTACATTGCGGGCAAGTACATGGCTCACCTTGTAAAATGTTTTAGTAACTTCTTTAGATTCATTACACTTAAGCATAACTTCTTTAGATTCATTACACTTAAGCATGGTCGTTTGCTGCTGGCGTTCTGACTTAAGTGACTCTAGCTTTCTCTTTCTTGAGTCTCCTACATACCAATCATACTTTGCTGCATGAGTTTTGTATGCCTCTCTATATACATTAAATGATTTAAGATCACTTATTACCACACATCACAAAAGGCAATGTGCTTTGTTATCAACATCAATTTGAAAATATTTTTCTTCCCAATCACAGCGAAAAGACAGATTTTCTTGCTGAAGAGTACGAGCTTTGTTTGAAGGTTCTTCTGACATTTTTTTTTTTTTTTTTTTGACTAATTAACTCAGTTATTTTTTTTAACGAAACTACCCAAACTGTACGCTAGGGTGTTGCAGCCGCCCCATAAATTTGAAAATTTTATGGTGGCAAGTTTTAATTTAGCTCAAGTTGGAGGCTCCGCACAAGAACCCTTTTGGTCAAGTTTTGTAAAAATTTGTCAATGCTTAGGGATAGCACAGTGACATCAAAGTTTTGACAATTAAAAAAAAAAGTTGTTTTTTTCATTTTTTGTAAGTCAAACTTCTGATCATTTTTGATCATTTCTACTGTTTTTGGAGTTGTTGTTTAGTACATAGCTTACAAGAAAACTTCTTAAATCAAAGTTATTAAAAAGTTGCATTATAGACCTTCTGGCACAAGCATACCAGTAACTGATACCAATTACAGCATATTTTTCGAATTTAATGATTAATTTCATATCTGGCTGTAATTTTAAACTGAAAAGCACTCATTATTGTTTTTTACCCAATGTCAGTCTTTTTTTTTATTCTAGACAGCTGTGTTAACAAAAAGCATTTTATTGATGAGCTGTCATAATTTCTGTTTTTTTTCTTTGATAGCCAAAGTTTTTCCTTATTCTTGATACTGGTTTTCCAATCAGACATCATGCTATGCAAATATCTTTTTTCTTCTTCATTTTTCAATTATGTTAAGGCATTGGTTTGATGACCAAGATTTTATTGTTGTGTTCAATTTTTTTTCAATTTTTGAGAAATCTGGGAAATAAGGCAAAGATCTTTTTAGATGCTTTGTTGATCTTGAAAAAGTATACGATGATTGCCTTTCTAACTTTGGAGGGTTTTGCAGGAGAATGGCATTGATGGTCAGTTGTTACATGAAATTAAGGCATTCTACGGCGCTGACTGAATAATCGTCGTTTGGGTAAATGGCAAGAAATCAAAGCTTTCCAGTTAGGCGTTGAACTCTGGCAAGGGTGCTTTTTGTTTTTTCTCTTCTTTATTGTTTACATCAGGGGTGGGAAACCTGCGGCCCGCTTTCTATTTTAATGTGGCCCGCGTCACAAATTTGATACAGCATACAACATACCGGTAGGGTAGTATCAAAACATTAAATGTTTACATACGTTTTGTAGAAGAATTCTCTAGAGATAACTTCACCATTAATACGTTTTATTACCATGCATTCAACCATTTGCTATAGGCTACTTGTGACGTAACAGCCATTTGCTTTAGGCCAGGGCTTCCCAAATTAAGGGTCGTGTAAAGACCTTCAGGGGTCGCAAAGAATATACTAGTTTTTACAAGGAAGTGTAAAATTAGTGTATTCTCAGCGACCTAGCGACCCCAGACTGTCATTAAACCTTGTGCAATTCAGCAAAACGTCATTCTTAACTTAGCCCAATAGCCGTAGATTATTCTTAAATGGGCGCTATGAAATAGTGAGACTATGTTGAACAATTTATTATATGGAAAGACAGAAGATAAACTTTTCCCCACTCGAATGATGTAGCACAGCTGGATGCCTAACTTGTTTTGTCACTTTAGTATATGACATAAATAGAACTATGCAGACCAAATTCAATACTTGTGTAGTGCTGTGGTCAGTAGCATAGCCAGAGGGGGGCGGGGGGCAATAACTTCTCCATTGGCCTGGCGAACAAAATGCAGAATAAGGAAAATACCATGCTTTAGCTCTTCTGATACAGTCTTTTGCACTGAAATAGACTAAAAAATGATTTAAAGCATATTTTGAAATGTCTGTTTTTGGGGAGGGGGGCTAATTTGTCGAAACTAAAACTAATATATTAGAAAAAAACTTTAAAACATACCCAGAAATTAGTATTCAAATTTGATCGCATTATGAAAAATGCTTAACATAGGTTTCATCAAATAATATATCAGCTAAAGAATATCAATAAGGGAGGGGGCTATTCAGTATTAGTTAATTACCAATCACTTCTCTCAAACTTCCTTCCATTAGCCCCCATAAATAAATCTTTTTCTATAAAACATAGGTGAAATAGATCACTCCTTGAGAGTTTTATTGAAGTAACAGTATAATAAAATTTATCAGCTTGTAAAAAGAGAACTAAAAGTCAAGCAATAAATTCTAGCAATCCCACATAGCCCATTTATGCAACTAGTATAATCATGTTTTTGCACTGCTAGCTTCTGTGCTACGTTTTAATTGCATTAATTTTGATCAAACTAGACCTAAAATTAGGTTATTTTTGCAGAAATAAAATATAAAATTTTTGAGCGCTGCGGACTCTGCCCCCAGACCCTAATAACAGCCCCCCGTTGCAGAATTCTGGCTACGCACAGACTGTAATACCTGCAGTTTAGTTGAGGAGTAAGAGCGTAACATATATAGTTGAGTGGAGGTATAACTACCATACAACTACTACTACTACTGGTCAGATTTTAATCAATGGATAGCTGGTTACAAAAGTTGCATGATAATGGTAATAACTAAATAAGCCTACTGCAGACAATGTAGCATAATAAGCCTACTGTATATAGATGATGCAGGTAATAAGCCTATTGTTTGGGAAGCCCTGCTGTAGGCTACTTGTGACAAAACTAGACTGAATATTGCAAAAAGCTGGCTTTGCTCCAGGCTAGCTGACGAAAATGATCAAATCTGAAATGGAAATGCGAGTAGCAATGAACATCTTCGACTTCAGCACACATTGCACGTCTTGCCGAAGAGATAAACTTTCAGCTATTTTACTAAGAGTATTTCTGCTCGTTAAATAAAAAACGCTTTGCGTACTTTGGGTAATTTATGTGGAATTAGAGATGAGATTTTTTGCGGCCCGCCTGCAAAGTTGTGCAATTGATGCAACCTGTAGTACTAAGAAGGTTCCCGACCCCTGGTTTACATGAATTGAACCGACAAATGCCACCAAGCTGATGAGTTTGCCACAATAGGAAATTGAAAAATCAGTTGCCTGCTATGAAGTTGTACTGATAATTTGATTCTGCTTCAACAGAATCTGGCCTTTCTTTAGCTGTTTAGTGCACATTAGATATGCCCATGTTATGTTTACATTGCTGATTGATAGACTGAAGGCAAAACAGACTTCCGGACGTTGTTAAAGTACGGTATGAGCCAACCGCTGTTTTTCAGAATCTCAGTCAGCTGTGACTCATGTATGAGCGTGCACATGCTCTCGCTCCTCTCATGCGTGCACTTATTTTATTGGGTTGGGGCTAGATTTGGGGAATAGCTTAGATCGTAGAGGAGAAAGCGCAAGCATGCTCATACTGTCATACACAAGTGCAGAGCTTCGAAAAAAAAGCGACAGCTCGTACTTAATGATATTTAAATAGTCTAAATGTTACTATTTTGCCCCAGTGCCAAATACCCAAAATCTAACCCAAACCCTTACTCCAACTTTAACCCTAAAGGTGAATTTACACAGTATCCGTTTTTCGTACGTTTTTTTACGTTTTTGCTTCTCCTTGACAAAGTATGCACTTTTTCATCCGCATTTTCATGTGTCCATATCCGCACTAACCAGACAGTCACATACTGGACAAAAGTTTTCTGAAAAAAATTTTTTGTAAAGGAGTACAGTTTTATTTCGAAATATCGCTCTTATCGTTCATACACAAAATTTTTGAACAAAATTTTTATCTATATATAACAGTCTACTTAGTGCGTATATGGACTTACAAAAATGCGGATGAAAAACCGCATACTTTTTCAAGGAGAAGTAAAAACGAAAAAAAGTACGAAAACGTACGAAAAACGGATACTGTGTAAATTCACCTTAACTCTATCAGTATATACCTAACCCTAACCCAAAAAGAGGAAAAAGACTATTTTGCTTCTCGAGGCAAAATCAGAAATAGCCCTAACCAGCTAACCCTAACCCTTACTCCTACTAACTGCTAAGTACTAAAACCCCAACCCAACCCTAACGCTTCCTACCAGTACCCAAAACGAGAGAATATATTATTTTGCCTCTCCTAAAGGCAAAATAGCCACTTCCTTTTCATTGATGATTAACTTTGACTCAAATTAAACCAACTCCAAATCTAACCCTAGCAGCTGTAATGTGAACATTGTAACACAAACCCTAGAAATCTTGACCCTTCTGCCCTTAATAAGGCAAATGAAAAATATGCAGATTTATCTTTTTTTCTCTCCTGATATTCAGTACATAAGGTACCCTAGAATGCTTCAGTAGGACAGTAGGCCTATTTCTGATTTAACGTGTCTCTACCTATTCTCTTGCTGTTAATGTAAAATTAATTAAGATTTGTTCCAAGTTGCACAATTTGATGTACAGCAGACAGTGCATATTCTAGGCTATAAAGTCTATTTGCTACAAGGTAGGCTAGTGCATGTCATGTTGATGCGATGCCAAGACTCAGCAGTGGCGTAGCCAGAAATCTGCAATGTGAGGGGAGTCTGTTGCATGGGTAGCTACTGATAATGGGCAAAAAAAAAGGTCTTTACCCAAAATTGGAACGATTTTTGCATCAAAATTCTAGTGGAGACCAACTAAAAAACAATAAGTTCTTCACCTTGTTTTGGGTTTTTTGCATACGAATTCTACAAAAGACAGTGCAAAAATTAGTCTAAGTGCTTTTTCACAACCTGCATTTTGTTTGCCAAGCTGCAAGCCAATCAAGGGGGCTATACAGTGTAGCCCCCTGTCCTCTACCTGGCTACACTACTGCAAGTCAGCCAGTAGCATAGACTATGCATAATGGTGGGATATCATGTCAGATGTTACCAGTTAACAAGTAGGCTACAGCAGTGTAGCCCAAAACAACATTAGGCTACCTACATACCAGAGGTGGAGTCGAGGACACAAGGCTCGAGGCCAAGGCCAAGGCCAAGGACACAAAAAAAATCCGAGGCCAAGGCCAAGGCCAAGGACAGCCTTTCCGAGGACAGACACTCTCGAGGCCAAGGACAGGAATGCTCGAGGCCAAGGCCAAGGACCAAGGACACAAAGCGTAAGTGCTCTCCAAAAAAAAAAAAAAAAAGTCTTCACAAAAATTTTTCAGGCGATCTCCAAAAAAAAAAAAAAAAAAAAAAAAAAAAAGGTCTTCACAAAAATTTTTCAAGCGATCTCCACGAAAAAACGCTTTCCAAAAAATTTTTCAACCGCTCCACAAAATTTTAACTTTCCGAAAAATAGTGCTGTCCTCGAGCCGAGGACAGGCCAATTTTCGAGGACTTGAGGCCTCGAGGCCAAGGCCAAGGACTTGACCTTCGAGGCCAAGGCCAAGGCCAAGGACTTCAAAATCTGTCCTCGAGGACGTCCTCGAGGCCAAGGACGTCCTCGAGGACTCCACCTCTGCTACATACACTGTACAAACTAGGCTATCTATCATAATCTACGCAAGTTATACAGCTGATGCCGGACAGTAACACTGAAGGGTGTCCTTAAGGCCCTGTCACACTAGTGCGTATGAATAAGCGTGTGCTTGCGTATGACCAAATTTTTGGGATACGTTGATATACGCTGAAACACGCTAAGGGTACGTTACAAGCACGCTCGCATACGTCGGAATACGTTGACATACGCAGCCATACGCAGAAGTTGAAAAAAAGTTACGTGCATGCACGTAACTTTTCAGCGTATGCCGACGTATGAATTATACGTTGCAGACACGTTTGGCGTACGTTGAATACGTTACAAGTACGTTTCAGGTACGCAGAAGTTCGCTACCGGTACGATACTCATAGGTCGAGTACGCTTCTCGTACGCTGACCAGTCAAGCTAGCGTATGAAGAGCGAATCGTAACGTTCTTGCAACGAGTGTCTAACGAATGCATAACGTATTGAACGTACGAGTAACGTATCTCAAACGTTTGAACTTCTCATAATTTTAGTGAATATAACGGTACTGTACAATTGTTTCCGTTTCGTTTTAAAAATGGATATTACTGTGCTTCAACACCAGCTAGATCTACTTCAATTGGCCATTTACTATCTTAAGAAAAAAAGGAAGAGGAAACAGAGAAAGAGACGTGTTCGTTGGGTTAAATCATGGATTGGTAGGCGACGCCAGTTTGGGCTCTATGACCAGCTTATGGTAGAACTGCGAAATGAGGACCAGAGAGCCTTCAAAAACTTTTTACGTATGCCTCCAGAGATGTATGATAAGCTGCTTAAGAGAGTGGGTCCCAGGATCGCCAAACGACATACTAGCTGCAGGGCCCCGCTGGAACCTGGCCTAAAACTTGCATTGACTTTGCGACACCTTGCCTCTGGCAGCAGTTATATGTCAATGCGATATGGGTGGCGGGTACCCCATAACACGCAATCTGTCATAGTGCAAGAAGTGTGTCAAGCCATAGTAGATGAGTACTTGCCAGAGGTGATGAACTGCCCCACCACTCCACAGGAATGGCTCCGAGTTTCAGAGAAATTTCTTCAAAAATGGAATTTTCCCCATACGTGTGGTGCTCTAGACGGAAAACATATTGCATGCCAGTGCCCATTCAAAAGCGGATCCCAGTATTACAACTACAAGCATTTCTATTCAATTGTGCTATTCGCTCTAGTCGACGCAGATTACAAATTTATCTGGGCAGACCTTGGCGGTACAGGCGCTGCATCTGATGCGCAGATATACAATGGTTCTGAGCTGAAAGAATTGGCAGAAAGCGGATCCCTTGGATTGCCTTTTCCAATCCTCTACTGCATGATTACCAGGATGTACCATATTTTTTCGTCGGTGATGATGCATTTGCTCTCCGAGAGACAATGATAAAGCCATACAGCAAACGAAATTTGAACGATGATGAGACTGTTACGTGCCAGACGAGTAGTGCAGAATGCCTTTGGCATATTGGCAAACCGCTTTCAGGTTCTACTTACTACCATGCGACATAAACTATCCACAGTTAAAGTCATCGTGAAAGCCTGCATTGTTCTGCATAATCTGATGAGGATACGGGGCCCCTCTATTCAAAATGAGATGATAGACCGTCCAGAAGACATCAACACTGATTTCATCCCTGGGGCATGGAGGCAGGACAAAAACTTAGAAGACACACACATAGTTCCTGGAAGCAACACATCACGAAACAAGGAAGGAAATAAGATAAGAAACTTGCTTAAGCACTGGGTGAATTCGGAAGCAGGTGCAGTACCATGGCAAGACCAGATGATTTAGATTGTAAACAAACAGACTGTATTTTGTAAAAATTTGTAAAATGTCATGTCCTACACCACGTTAATGTGATATGCATCACGTTTGTATGCTATCAAAGTTTGAAATATAACTAAATCTTCTTCAATGCTGCAACAATGTTATTTAATGCGGTTGCAATACATGAAACCACGCCGATAACAATCATCTGCCTAGAATAAAGGCCTTACAGGTAGTCGTGCCTCTCTTGAATGCCGAATTTTGCGCGGGAGACCGGGTTCAATTCCCAAGACGATCAAATCTGACACAAGTTGCAAACGATCCGCCGTCGCTGAGACATTCCACTTGGCCGCTTTGCCATCTTACAATACCCGAATCGGTATTTATCGAAGTGCGAATATAGTAAAGATTTCACTTGATTTTTTTCAGTTCGAGTCTTGCAGTGTGCTTTAGTTTCGAATGCTTTGACGCAGTATTGTGGTATGAAACGTATCATAGTGGGCTGTACTTAACATTGCCTAGAAATCATCGCGCTCAACTCTGTTCACACATGCGGCAAGCCGTAAAACTTAAGTTTAAAAAGAAAAGTTTCGTAATAATCCATTCCTCTCTTTCGATAAATTGTGGCACACCACTACCGCTCTTCGTCTTGTGCAAACGTGTGTGGGTGTCTCTCAGAGACCTAAACCAACCCTTCAAATTTTCTACAGACCTTCCCATTAACTCAGCCTGATCGACCCATAATTTAGCTTTTTTATCTTTTCGCCGATAATCAGTCATTTTCAGATTCCATAGCACGGGATTGTCTCTAATAAAATCAAGCATTTTGTCTTCATCTTCGGGATTTAGATTAAAGTCCTTCTTCTTGGCCCTGCTTTTCTTTTCACTCTTTGTAGGGTTTTGCAATGAAGGAGAAGACTCTTGCTCCGAAACTGGAGAATTAGGCCCAGAAGTAGCACCAAGAATCTCCTCTGGACGATCGTCATTCAAAGCAGGTGAATCGATAGATTCGATATTAGCAAAGGTAAGAGCCGTTTTTGATCTTTGTGTCTTCCGCTTCGGCATTTTGGCAGAATAATTTCAACTGAAAGAATGAGTCAAATGATTTGAAAAACTGTGGTGCGAATACGCCGCTCATATGCTACACTGACGTTAAGCATACGCTCTACATACGTTTCGCATTCGTTTGCAAACGCTACTCATACGTTCGACGTACGCAGAACATACGCTCACATACACTACTCGTACGTTCCCTGTCGTTCAACCATCGCTTGGTATACGCTACTCATTCGTTAGCAGTGTGACACCAAAAAAAAATTTTGTTATACGCACAACAATGCGCTGAAAACTTGTGCGTATCACACGCTCTTCATACGCTCATTCATACGCTTTAGTGTGACAGGGCCTTTAAGCAGTTAAGGATAGGCAAGCCGTCCGCTTTTTTTCGGAAACTCAGAAACCAGTGCATGGTATGAGCGCGCGCACGTCGCACGCTCTCTCCCCTCGTTCGTGCACTCATTAAGGCTGGGGTTAGATTTTCGGGAACAGGTTAAGGTTAGATTTTGGGAAATAGCTTAGATTGGAGCTTTCATTAGAGTTAGATTTGGGGAATAGCTTAGAGAATAGTCAGTGACGGGCACAGCGGCTCTGTTTACCAGAGGTGGAGTCGAGGACACAAGGCTCGAGGCCAAGGCCAAGGACACAAAAAAAATCCGAGGCCAAGGCCACAGTATAAATATCATACAGTAGGTTCACTCCAAGCAAAAACCATTGTGACGTGTGTCCGCATTTTTTGAGAGCCAAGCAAACCTTTGGTGTCAAATTGACGTCATAATAGTGACATCGTGAGCGGATTCGAATTATGCCAAATGATAGCAATTGCTCTGAAATTTTATGAATTTTGTCTCCACCTTACGAAATCAAGTCCTTCCCCTTTTTTTATGCCTCTAAATGTTGAAGGGCACCATTTTTCACAGCTGTCATACTCCTGACGTAACTTGGCGTAGCTTTTGTTGTGCTTTTCGGATCGAAATAAATTTGGTACCAATAAATCCGTGTAAGCTCGGGCTTTGAGTGGCTCCATTTGTTACGTCACTTGTGTATGACGTCACAAAGTTACAAGCGTAAGTATAACCTGAAATTGGAACTTTTCGTTCTTTCGGTAACTTTAGTTATGGGGGGTTTTGTTCGCGTTTGACACCCAACAGTTTTGTTTTGCCCGAAACTTGCTCTGTATCGTCAACTAGCTTTCCTGCAATTTTCGTTTTAATTGCTGAAGGATTTACGAAAATATCGTTGGTTGTTTACATCACATGGTCAAGCTATAACGATAAATGCAGCATTTAAATAGCCTTTGTGCTTTAAGTGATACCACGTAATTGTTACGTGAATGCTTTTAAGTTGAAGCAGGCTATTCCTAAATTTTCACCAATTTTCAGCCTCATTTGTTCTCAATTTTGTTGGCGAATAAAGTGACATAGATTTATTCTTGCTTAGTTAAAAATTAGGCTATATTATCTTTTGGTATTGAAAATTAGCGACTTCATGTTCGACTAATTAAAAATAGCAGTATAGAAAAAGTTTTAAAAAAGTCTGCTTATAGTTTACAAATCCGTTGTACCAGCCTGTGTTCTTCATTTTTTTTTTTTATGCTGAAGCTGAAATGTTCGTAATTTTTTTCTTTTTAATTTTGAGCAAAATAAGCTTCCTTTGGCAAAAATGAGCTTCGTGTCACCACCAGTACCAGTAGCGTAGCCAGGAGGGGGGGCGGGGGGGGCTCGAGCCCCCCCCATTGGCTTGTGAAGTATGCAAAAACGCATGTTTTTTGTGCTTTTGAGGCCGATTTTCTGTGAAAAATGGAAAATAGCCCCCCCCATTTGAAAATAGCCCCCCCTCAAACGTTTGAAGTTGCGAAATTGGGAGAAAAATCGCCGTGAATTTTGGCGAAGACCTTTTTTTTTTTTTTTTTTTTTTTTTGGAGATCACCTGATTTTGGGTGGAAAAAACCTTTGAATTTCGGATTTCGGCCGAAAAATCACTCTGAATTTCGGCGAAGACCTTTTTTTTTTTTTTTTTTGGAGATCACCTGATTTTGGGCGGAAAAAACTTTTGAATTTCGGATTTCGGCCGAAAAATCACTCTGAATTTTGGCGAAGACCTTTTTTTTTTTTTTTTTTTTGGATATCACCTGATTTTGGGCGGAAAAAACCTTTGAATTTCCGATCTTTCCGAGACATTTCGTCTCAAATTTCGGACAAACCATCTGAAACTGATTCAAGGCCAATGAAAATTCGAGTCAACGTCGTTTGCACACTTCTCACTCTTTCAAAATAGCCCCCCCCTTTTCCAAATCCTGGCTACGCGCCTGACCAGTACCACTTTCGCACAGTTTTTTCGAGCCATTTGCAAGAACAAAATTGCCAAATGTCGGAAGTCATTTAAAAGAATTAAATTAAATTATTACGAAGCACTGCTGCTATATCGCTACAGTGTGTGTAAACAGGTTTTAGTAAATTTGGTACAGCCAGGTTGAAATTATATTCTTCGAGAAAGAGATGCATTTTTGACTCCAAAGTTGGTTTTAATAATATTCTTTCAATTTAACAGAACATGAGAACAACAACAACTGGTACACGCAACAACGAAATACAAGCGGTGGAATCTTCAAACTTGAGAAATAGTTAAAATTATAGAGTTATTTCTACGCAGCTGAGATTCTATTTTGAACCAAAAAATGCTGTTTCGCACCAAAAAACATCAATCAACTCGCTAACTAATGACAATGACGTAACAATTAAGTGGTATCAGCAGAGTTTTCTATTAGTTAAAACCATAGATGGGCAAGTTAATGCAAAACGTTAGCTTCGTTAACCACTAGTCCGTTAACAAACTTCACACCTCCGTTAACGTTAATCCGTTATTTTCAGCTTTAATTAACGGAAGTTAATAAAGTCCGTTAATCCGTTAACATTTTGCGTGTAATTTACATTTCGTTTTATTCACTCGCTTCTAGAACACGTATTGACGCTGTTGAGCTGATTGTAGGGTTGTAAATTTGGGACCAGTTTATACAATCCCGGGATCGGGATTTCCCGGTATTTTAGACTTATAATCCCGGGATTATTCGGGATTGAGCAAATAATTAAAAAAAGTAGTATGGAAAGAACAAAAACCTTTTTATTTCTTGTAATATTGACGCTGAAATATAAGAGCATCTATGCTGCCACACCTCTGACTTTCTTTTAGCACCGACTTCTTCAAAGTTCGACATTGGGATTGTAAAATTGTAAAAATTGCGACAAGATAAGTAATGATTCGTAGCACTGAAGCGTAGTAAATAAAGTCTGTAAAGTTATTATACAAACTGAACTAAATAAAAAAATAAATAAAAAAAGGAAGTCACGATTTTAGGTTAACTTGAAAGCTAGAGAAAACTTAGGAACAGTTGTAATACACTATTATCAATCTACTGGTCGCTGAATGAAAAAGGCAATAAATTGAATACATTGCAGATTTGCAGTACGCTTTTTCCTTAGGTTTCCTATCATAGTTTCCATCCTAATACGTTACACAACACTTTCTTTTCTACCCATTTGCTTAAATGAATCTTTAGATGTGCTTTCTTAACAAATATGCTACTATTGCTTGTTTTTTCTTTGCGGTTACTTCATTCATATACCTGAAAGCACATAATTCTTAATTTGCTAGTGACCAACTAAACTACTGTAACTGTAAGTAAGTGTCTATGCTTTCCTATGCTCAATTCCGCAAAGCATTGCGCAAGGGAACACAATTGTTCCAATTTCATTAAAAATGTGGGCCACAAACAATGCTGTATGACATCACAATTTATAGTGCTAGTTAACTACACAGTACAGACTTCTTTACACTGTGTGCGCTCGTGTCTTGCACTCATTCTCTGGGCAGAAGCTGAGCTATCAGTTAGCTGCATAGATGGGCAAGTTAATGCAAAACGTTAGCTTCGTTAACCACTAGTCCGTTAACAAACTTCACACCTCCGTTAACGTTAATCCGTTATTTTCAGATTTAATTAACGGAAGTTAATAAAGTCCGTTAATCCGTTAACATTTTGCGTGTAATTTACATTTCGTTTTATTCACTCGCTTCTAGAACACGTATTGACGCTATTGAGCTGATTGTAAGGAAATATTTATCGCTATGGTGGTCTTTTTGTGTTTTGAAAGTTACATTTTACAGTCTAACCTAATTTCAAGATAAAAACAAGTTCAAATGCACAACGAAGCTGCAAGATATTAACGATAAAAACCTTAACGGAAGTTAAGAGAACTTAACGGAAGTTACTTTAGTCCGTTAACAGCACTTAACGGAAGTTAATTTAGTCCGTTAACATGAAAAAACTTTTTAACGGATTAACGAGTTAATGAAAAAGTTAGCTTCGTTATTAACGGATTAACGATTAACGGACTTGTGCCCATCTATGGTTAGCTGCTATAAGTATTAGAGCACATTATACTGTTTCCATCAGCAACTTTATCGAGTGTAGAAAATAGTAACTTCATTTAGTCTCTGAGACTCTGACTCCACTCATGTAGAGCAAAACGCATGCAACTCCACTCATGTAGAGCAAAGGGTACGCAAAACTTAATTCTGTACTTTAGAATTGTAACATTACATGATGCTCACTTCCGTAGGCTGACATTAAACGGTCAATCAGGGGTATACTAAATTTAATAAGTCCCGGGATTTCTAGACATATAATCCCGGGATTGGGATTGGAAAAAATACCCCAAATCCCGGGAATTCGGGATCGGGATTTCCCGGGATTACAACCCTAGCTGATTGTAAGGAAATATTTATTGCTATGGTGGTCTTTTTGTGTTGTGAAAGATACATTTTACAGTCTAATCTAATTTCAAGATAAAAACAAGTTCAAATGCAAAACGAAGCTGCAAGATATTAACGACAAAACCTTAACGGAAGTTAACAGAACTTAACGAAAGTTACTTTAGTCCGTTAACAGCACTTAACGGAAGTTAATTTAGTCCGTTAACATGAAAAAAACTTTTTAACGGATTAACGAGTTAATGAAAAAGTTAGCTTCGTTATTAACGGATTAACGATTAACGGACTTGTGCCCACCTATGGTTAAAACACAAAGGCTATTAATGCTGCAATTATCGTTATAGCTTAACCATGTGATGTAAACAACCAACGATATTTTCGTAAATCCTTCAGCAATTAAAACGAAAATTGCAGGAAAGCTAGTTGACGATACAGAGCAAGTTTCGGGCAAAACAAAACTGTTGGGTGTCAAACGCGAACAAAACCCCCCATAACTAAAGTTACCGAAAGAACGAAAAGTTCCAATTTCAGGTTATACTTACGCTTGTAACTTTGTGACGTCATACACAAGTGACGTAACAAATGGAGCCACTCAAAGCCCGAGCTTACACGGATTTATTGGTACCAAATTTATTTCGATCCGAAAAGCACAACAAAAGCTACGCCAAGTTACGTCAGGAGTATGACAGCTGTGAAAAATGGTGCCCTTCAACATTTAGAGGCATAAAAAAAGGGGAAGGACTTGATTTCGTAAGGTGGAGACAAAATTCATAAAATTTCAGAGCAATTGCTATCATTTGGCATAATTCGAATCCGCTCACGATGTCACTATTATGACGTCAATTTGACACCAAAGGTTTGCTTGGCTCTCAAAAAATGCGGACATGCGTCACAATTGAGTGAACCTACTGTATGATATTTATACTGTGCCAAGGCCAAGGACAGCCTTTCCGAGGACAGACCCTCTCGAGGGGCGAGGCCAAGAACAGGAATGCTCGAGGCCAAGGCCAAGGACCAAGGACACAGCCGCAAGTGTTCTCCAAAAAAAAAGGTCTTCAGAAAAGTTTTCCAGGCAATCTCCAATTTAAAGGCGTAGCCAGAATTTTTGATTGGGGAGGCCTAAACCACAAATCACATGCAATGACGTCATCAAAAATTTGCCTGCTTTTCACTTAAACAGGATTTTGCAAAGGGAGAGAGCCTCAACTAATATAGCTGAAAAGTTCAAATACGTAACTTTGGAGACGTTTTGAGAAAGCCAGTGTAACTCAAACGTATCACAGACGGGGGTCTGGGGGCGAAGCCCCCAGCTGTTGGGCGATTTTTTGTAATTTTTTGGTAAAAAAAGCTATTTTAATGCCATTGAATCACACTTTGCACATGTTTAGAACCATTTGAAAGCACTAGATTTTTGACATTTGAAAGCCAATTAGAAAAAATCAAATTGTTTAATCCTTCTTCTAGTTGCAATTTAAGTTCAAAACACGTTTAACATCTTGCATTTTGGAGTTAAAGTTTAATTGTACGTGATTTGCTCCAGGTAGGGGGAAGTAAGGTGCATTGACTCGTGCAACATTTTAGCAGTAAATGAAAACCCACTTGAAGATTTTCCTTAGAGATTTTGTTTTGTCATGAAAATAGCCAGTTATAGAAGTGCATGTTAGGCCAGGAGGCCCACGCTCCCTTTACTGAAGTTCAACGATTTGTTCAATCAGCATTTTCCATGGCTAATTTTTTTTAAAAGTATTTTGTGCGTAAAAACTGGCGAGGTGAAGGTGAATTTATGAATTGGTATTGAAAAATAGCGCAATAGTTGGGTAGTATCGCTTACTAACCATGTGTCAGGCGCGCAGCCAGAAATTCGCAATGGGGGGGCTGTTTTTGGGGTCTGGGAGCAAAGCCCCCATCCGCCGGAGGCACGGGGGTTTGGGGGCGGAGCCCCCAGCGCTCGCAAATTTTGCATATTTTTGCAAATATAACTTAATTTTGGAGCTATTTTAATAAAAAATAATGCTTTTAAAACGTAGCATAGAAATTATCAGCGCAACATGATTCAACTGGTTGCATTATCGGGCTATGTGGGAAGTGGCTAATGATAACATTGCAGTTCTCTTGTTTACATGCAGGTAAATCATAAAATCCTATTATTAAACAAAACTCACGCGGAGTAATCTATTTCGTCTATATTTTATAAAGAAAAATAATCGGGGGGGGGGGGGGGGGGGGGGCTAATGGAAAGATATTTGAGAGAAGTGATTGGCAATTAACTAACACTGAGTAGCCACCACCCCCCCTTTATTCCTGTTCTAATATATATAATATATAAGAGTTTATAATATATTTGTTGATAAAACCTATGTTGGACGTTTTTACACTAGCGATCAAATTTGATTCCTTATTTATGGGTATTTTTTAAAGTTTTCATTGATTGGTGACTTTAATTTTTGACAAATTAGCCCCCCCCCCCCCTCTGAATGTATGTTTCAAAAAATGCCTTAAATCACTTTTTAGTCAATTCCAGCGCAAAAGACAGTCTCAGAAGAGCTAAAAACGTGGTGTTTTTCTTATTCTGCATTTTGGTTGACAGGCCAATGGGGGGGATATAGCCCCCCTCCCGCCCACGGCTACGCTACTGGCGATGTTATTGCCGATCCGGATTTCCATCGCGTTCCCCCTGGCACTTTGGAGATTTTCGCTACATCTTTCTGCCAAATGTAGGTGAAGACCATAAAAAGTCTTAAGATTTGATCGCAGAGTCTTTAGCTGGTACTGCGCCGTAATGTGGTAAATCCGGCCTTGGTTAATGCATTACGTTCATAAAAAGGCTAGATGTGATCCTGAGATAGCAACTTTTAGGATGAAAACTATCCATTTCTTCCAGATTTACGTTTAAATTGGTTCGCAAAAATTGCTTTTAGGGGGTCCCGGGGCCCTTGGTCTTCAGTATTGTTGTTTGCTACTGGTGTAAACGAAAAACGCTAAAAAGAAACTGAAACTGAAGAAACAATAGGCTTTTTTGTCACATTTTTGTCATTGATGAAATTTCAATTGGGGGGAGGCCCGCTTGGCTAAGCCTACGCTCCAATTGCGCAAAATAAAAAAGGTATTTACAAATTTTTTGCGAGGTTTCTGGCGTTTTCAACAAAATTTCAATGGTTCAAAAATAGTGCTGTCCTCGAGCCAAAGACAGGGCAATTTTCGAGGACCGAAGGCTTCGAGGCCAAGGCCAAGGACTTGAGGCTTCGAGGCCAAGGCCAAGGACTTCAAAATGTGTCCTCGAGGACGTCCTCGAGGACGTCCTCGAGGCCAAGGACGTCCTCGAGGACTCCACCTCTGCTGTTCACCAGCGGCGCTGTTCACCAGCGGCGCTACCCAGCTACTTAGCGCCGCTACTTTTTCAATAGGGGTAGCGGCTAGAGATGGCAACAGCGCAGCGTACGCGGCCGCGCGCTGTTGTTGGTGCACCGCGCCGCGCAGCGTGGCAACTAAAATCTGCATTACGTCACAGCATCAGCGCAGCGCCGCGTACTAAAATTTTTTTACATTTTTTTTACAATTATTGTGGGTGATTTTCTCTTTATGAACAACAATGGTTAGTCTGGATGTGACTATTATACCGTATGAATTGAAGACAATGCATGCTACTAAAACAGAAAAAGGTGCCTTCAGATCAAGTTTATTTTTTCAGAATTCGGAGCATCCTAGAATCGGCTATTTTGGCAACAAGAAACTTAGTTTTCATCGGCTGAACGTGTTTATTTTTTGACACCAACAAAAAGATTTTGGTTTTGGTAGGTTAGACTAGAAAAGGTTTAGGACGTTGGGTGAGCAAGGGTGCCGATCTTCGTTGAGCATTGGGGGGAATAACTTGCAATTTTACCCCAGTTTTGCCCTATTTTCAACTTTGGGGGGATGAACCTCGACCACAATTTTTTTCAGGTGAGCAAATAAAGTGAAGACCGAAAAAAATGGTCTTCACCTAAAGAAAGAAAACTTTGTTCCCCAAATTCTAGTGGAGACCTGCGCTCAAATGTACACCAAAGTCAAATTATTGGGGGGATGCAGGTGCAGACTATACTCAAATTATTGGGGGGGATACAGTCAAATTATTGGGAGGATATATCTCCCCATCCCCCCCGGGTTTCGGCACCCCTGTCGGTGAGAAGATGAAACAAAGGCAAACAAAAGTAGAAGAAACAGATTTGTTGGAAACAATCATCAGAGTAGAGGCACAAAACAAAGCCTAGCGACACACCCTCCCTGTACGCAGTAGGCTTATACAAGCCCAAGGCTAGACAACAGTTTCTACTACACATGCGCTTGTATTTCAGAGTGAAAGAGTTAGTTCAGTATAGCCTATTCGTCAACAGGTCATGGCATCAAGAATTAGGCTTTTGGTCCTATGTGTGGAGCCTATCTCAGATCTGGTAGACCTATGTCTGTATGTAGTAGAGTACGAAGACTAGGCTACACTTATTTCCAATGGCAAAATAGCCTACCGATACGTAATAGCAAAATTTATTCCACAATCCAACACACTTGTAAACGGCAAAGGTATTAATACATAGGGTAGTTTCATACAAGTGTAGTAGCTTTTGACAGCATGCAGACCACGTGATACCTTATATTTCATTAACTGAGCTACTGGTTCAGGATTAGTACAGTTAAGTTGCATGAAATTATCAGGTAGACTGGAACTGGGTAGATTGTTTTTGATTACCAAAATATGGTGCAGAAAAACTGATAGCAAGCACACACAAGGCAAATTAAACCTGAAAGCCTATAATTGAAACGACTGATCTCACATCGTATGTTTTTTAGTTTTTACTCGGCCGTTTTCAAAGTTATCGAGTGCAAAGTTTCAGACTTTTACTTATAACTCGATAATAGTTTGGTCTAGCTACATGAAATTTCGACAGCAGTTTGAGATTCATAAGTTATTTGTGTGTGCCAAATTTTAAAGCAATAAGTCCCGTAACTTCAGGTTTAGGACCTGAAAACTACTTCAAAAGTTTGGAATAAAAAACGGTCTTATTCAAAAACGGCTTAAGTACGGCAAAAAATATTTCACATGGTTATATGTTGTAAGATACTCTTTCATCTCTACCTACACTTTTAGCCGCATTAATTTTTTTTTTTTTTCATTTTTTGCCTTCTAAATTTTGTGCACTCTTCTTCTCCTAAACCACACAACATCGGTATCTAATTTTTGTGTAAATTTGTTGGGCTGCAAACGCTATTTTGTCTCCTGAATTTTTTTGAGGCTTCTCCCCAGAACCCCCCCAAAATGGGGCCCTAAAAAACTATTTTTTTTAATTGCTCAAGCTAGGGTGATAGTTTTTTGTTTTTATTGGTAGATATTTAAGCAACAAATAGTTTGACATAGTATGGAGGTACCACCCATCCCCCAGTGGCCCTCAAATGGACTCCCCAGAAATTAGTTTTTTGAACGACTCAAGCTAGGGCATTACTTTTTTTTATATTGGCAGATGTTTAAAAAACAAATATTTTGACATGGTTTGAGAAAGCGACTCTTTTGAAAACTCTCCAAAATAATACCCCCAAAATCAATTTTTTTATATGTTATAAGCTAGAGAGCTAATTTTTTTCTGATGTTAGTGGAAATTTAAAAGATACTTAACTTGCGGTGCGGCGCGGTGCAGCGTGAACTTAGTTGTGTTTGAATGCGGTGCGGTGCAGCATGCGAACAAAGTTTGCGGATGCAGCGCAGCATGCGGATGCATTTTTTGTTATCCGCGCCATCTCTAGAAGCGGCAGCGCCACAGTATATTAACTATACAGTATGTTCACTCCATTGTCAAAAATGTCCAGCATTTTTTTGCCTGTGTTGCGTCATAAGGACTTTTTTGGGTGGGTCACGTCACTACATGGTCAAAAAAATGTTTCCAATTTTTTTCAATTTTTGTAATATTGTATATTTTTTAAAAAAACTTTGGGGTTTTTTGTTTGAATTAATAGACTTTGTGCTTGAGGAAAGCGCAGTGGGCGAGCGAACTGCTACATTTGTGCTTTTTCAATTCTTAGAAATCGGCACGAAGCATGCTCGAAGATGTCGGGAGCCCACTATGACGTCATAGTACTTGGTAGAAATACACTAATTTCAAGTGTTTTAGTGCAATCGTTGATCTTAAATCAAAGCAAGGTCTTCTTCTTGGCTGCTCAAGATTTTCTATCGAAGTAGACGGTGGACGAGATGCATTTGTGACATCATAATGCATATACATATTGTTTAATTTTGTATTCATGCTTGCTATTGGACAGCCTGATTTAGCCAAATGCCAATATTAAATAAATGAAAAATAGCTAAAAGAAATAAATCGGATCGAGTGAAAGATGAAACCGGGATACCACTATGACATCACAAAGCTGTTACAAATTTGCCAATGTCAATTGATTTGACTGCAACATAATCCATCATACACTACAAGGATGTGGTTGCAGCTAAGTTTTATAGGGAGCAAAAAGAGTCGTGATCAACGCTTTCGTGTGTGACGTCATAATCCATTTAGGTTTTGTTTCAATTTCCTGTTCAAGCTTGCTGTAGAGCAGTCGCACTACAACCTAATATAAGCATTGAATAAATTCAAGATAGTGATCGAAGTATGTAGTCGGGAGACCACGATGACGTCATAAAGCTGTAACAAATTTGCCAGTTTCGACTGATTTGACTGCAATTATTATCCATCATAAATCATAACAAGGTCTTGCTTGCAGGTTGAAGCTCATTTTGTATCGAGTAGAAGGAGTCTAGATCAACGCGTTCGTGTGTGATGTCATAATGCATTTACGTTTGATCATAATAATTTGTTTACTGCTTGATCATAATTCATAACTTATCGTTATTTTAATTAGTATACAACAGTAATAAATACATAACCAGGGATGCCGAAGCCCGGGGAGATATATCCCCCAAAAAATTTGACTGTATCCCTCCTAATAGTTTGAGTATGGTTTACGTATTCATCCCCCCCAATAATTTGACTCTGGTGTGCATCTGAGTGTGGGTGTCCACTTGAATTTGGGGAAAAAAGTGTTCCATTTTTTGAAAGACCTTTTTTTGGTCTTCACTTAATTTGCTCACCTGAACAAAATTGTGGTTGAGGTTCATCCCCCCCAATCTTGAAAATAGAGCAAAATTGGGATAAAATTGCAAATTATTTCCCCCAATGCTCAGCAAAGATCGGCACTCCTGTACATAACGTCATCTATCGGTAAGCAGAATCTATAAATAAAGCTATCTATCACTGATCAGGAGGCTACAAAGTATATGTCGTATCAGTAGGCCATGCTAGTTTTATTCACTATCACTAAGCTAAGTATAACCGTATTTAGCTATAAACTAAAAAGTTTCGAACTCTTCCTGTAACTTATCGTACTTATGCTGTATTTATTATATGCTTTCTCACACGAAAAAGCATGACAAAGCTGTTGAACTAAAAGCATGGCAAAAGCTGTTGAACAAAACGATTGACCATAATAGCCGAATAGAGCGGCATAGACCTACTTGTCTGATCATACACTCTTTATCAATGAACTGAAAACTAATGGTTTTGTATTTTTCCTTCTTGCTTAATTTGTTTTAAAATATGCCGACTCGTCCAATCAGCGTGACTGTTTTCTTCACGGTTTATTTATTCTACAAATACGTCTAATCAAATCAGCCGAAAACGCGTGGCCTCAAAAAAACCTTTACAATAGAAGTATGCTTTTTTTTAATGCTTTTCTCTATTTTTCTGCGCGTCTGTCCCTATTCTACTAAATAAAGAGTCTCTGGCCTGACGGTACACCTAGCAAAGAAACTTGTGTTGTGTTTACTTGTTTATTGTAGCAATTACGAACTAAGATAGTAATCAAAGAGCATTTCTTTTTGAAGAATTTTGGGGTTATCAATGTAGCTAGATAGCCTACTTCAAATACTGTAGAAATCAATGGCATATCACTGCGAAGAACTCACCCTTAAAACTCTTTTTAATCAATTAAAACCAAATTATAACTAGATGGGAGTTTGCCAGCAAACCCAGTGAACGACCGACGCACAGCTAATGCTGTGACGCTCAAAAGTACTTTTTGTCTACCGTAAAATCAGCAATTATTCAAAAATATCTGATTATGGAACCTCCAGAAAAGTTGAGTCAAAAGATTTGTCAGTTAAATATCTCCTGAAATCATAAAACACTGTCACCCTAGCTTGAGCCGTTCAAAAATTGATTTTTGGGGGTCCATTTGGGGGGTCCCTGGGGGGGGGGTGGCACCCCCAAACTATGTCAAAATATTTGTCTGTTGAATATCTGCTGATATCAAAACAGACTGGCACCCAAGTTGAGCTTTTCAAACAATTCATTTTTGGGGGTCCATTTGGGGGGTCCCCAGGGGGGTGGCACCCCCAAACTATGTCAAAATATTTGTCTGTTGAATATCTGCTAATATCATAAAACACTGGCACTCTAAGTTGAGCCGTTCAAAAAATTGATTTTTGGGGGGTCCTCGGGGGGGTGGCACCCCCAAATTATGTCAAAATATTTGTCTGTTAAATATCTACTGATATCATAAAACACTAGCTGGCACTCTAAGTTGAGCCGTTCAAACAATTGATTTTTGGGGCCCCATTTTGGGGGGTTCCCGAGGGGGTGGTACCCCAAACATGTCAAAATATTTATCTCTTAAATATCTACTGATATCAAAAAAAAACTGGCGCCCTAGGTTAAATCGTTAAAAAAATTTATTTTTGGGGGGTCCCCGAAGGGGTGGTACCCCCAAATTATGTTAAAATATTTGTCTCTTAAATATCTACTGATATCAAAGAAAAATGGCACCCTAGCTTGAGCCGTTCAAAAATTTGATTTTTTGGGGCCCCATTTTGGGGGGTCCCCGGGGGGGTGATACCCCCAAATCATGTCAAAATATTTTTCTCTTAAATATCTACTGATATCAAAAAAAAATGGCACCCTAGGTTAAATGGTTAAAAAACTTGCTTTTGGGGGGTCCCCGGGGGGGTGGTACCCCCAAATTATGTCAAAATATTTGTCTCTGAAATATCTACTGATATCAAAGAAAAATGGCACCCTAGGTTAAATCGTTAAAAAATTTATTTTTGGGGGGTCCATTTGGGGGGGTCCCCGAAGGGGTGGTACCCCCAAATTATGTCAAAATATTTGTCTCTCAAATATCTACAGATAACAAAAAAAACTGGCACCCTAGGTTGAGCCGTTCAAAAATTTGATTTTTTGGGGGGGTTCCCGGGGGGGTGGTACCCCCAAACCATGTCAAAATATTTCTCTCTTAAATATCTACTGATATCAAAAAAAAACGGCACCCTAGGTTAAATGGTTAAAAAATTTGTTTTTGGGGGGTCCATTTGGGGGGTCCCCGGGGGAGTGGTACCCCCAAATTATGTCAAAATATTTGTCTCTCAAATATCTACTGATATCAAAAAAAACTGGCACCCTAGCTTGAGCCGTTCAAAAATTTGATTTTTTGGGGCCCCAGTTTGGGGGGGTTTCCGGGGGGGTGGTACCCCCAAATCATGTCTAAATATTTCTCTCTCAAATATCTACTGATATCAAAAAAAAATGGCACCCTAGGTTAAATCGTTAAAAAAATTTGTTTTTGGGGGGGTCCATTTGGGGGGGTCCCCGGGGGAGTGGTACCCCCAAATTATGTCAAAATATTTGTCTCTCAAATATCTACTGATATCAAAAAAAACTGGCACCCTAGCTTGAGCCGTTCAAAAAATTGATTTTTTGGGGCCCCATTTTGGGGGGGTTCCCGGGGGAGTTGCCCCAAAAAAATTTCAGGAGACACAATTGCGTATGTACCTCAACAACTTCACACAAAAATTAGATTTCTATGTTTTGTGGTTTAGGAGAACTCGAGCGTACAAGATTTAGGAAGAAAAAAAAGGAAAAAAAAGGAAAAAAAAGGAAAAAAATAAGAAAAAAACCTCATCGCGGCCGAAAGTGGGTTGGTAGGGATGAAAGGATATCTTAAGACATATAACCTTGAGAAATATTTTTTGCCGTACTTAAGCCGTTTTTGACTTAGACCGCTTTTTACGCCAAACTTTCGGGGCGGTTTTCGGGTCATAAACCCGAAGTCACGTGACCGATTGCCTCGAAATTTGATACAAACATAAAACTCATTAATCTCAAACTGCTGTCAAAATTTCATGTAGTTAGACCAAACGGTTCTCGAGTTATAAGCAAAAGTCTGAAATCTCGCACTCATTAGTTAGAAAATGGCCGAGTAAAAACAAAGGAACACGCGACGCGAGCGTCGGTCGTTCCAATGAATGAAAGAAAAGAAAACGTAAATGCATTATGACATCACACACGAACGCGTTGATCTAGACTCCTTCTACTCGATACAAAATGAGCTTCAACCTGCAAGCAAGACCTTGTTATGATTTATGATGGATAATAATTGCAGTCAAATCAGTCGAAACTGGCAAATTTGTTACAGCTTTATGACGTCATCGTGGTCTCCCGACTACATACTTCGATCACTATCTTGAATTTATTCAATGCTTATATTAGGTTGTAGTGCGACTGCTCTACAGCAAGCTTGAACAGGAAATTGAAACAAAACCTAAATGGATTATGACGTCACACACGAAAGCGTTGATCACGACTCTTTTTGCTCCCTATAAAACTTAGCTGCAACCACATCCTTGTAGTGTATGATGGATTATGTTGCAGTCAAATCAATTGACATTGGCAAATTTGTAACAGCTTTGTGATGTCATAGTGGTATCCCGGTTTCATCTTTCACTCGATCCGATTTATTTCTTTTAGCTATTTTTCATTTATTTAATATTGGCATTTGGCTAAATCAGGCTGTCCAATAGCAAGCATGAATACAAAATTAAACAATATGTATATGCATTATGATGTCACAAATGCATCTCGTCCACCGTCTACTTCGATAGAAAATCTTGAGCAGCCAAGAAGAAGACCTTGCTTTGATTTAAGATCAACGATTGCACTAAAACACTTGAAATTAGTGTATTTCTACCAAGTACTATGACGTCATAGTGGGCTCCCGACATCTTCGAGCATGCTTCGTGCCGATTTCTAAGAATTGAAAAAGCACAAATGTAGCAGTTCGCTCGCCCACTGCGCTTTCCTCAAGCACAAAGTCTATTAATTCAAATAAAAAACCCCAAAGTTTTTTTAAAAAATATACAATATTACAAAAATTGAAAAAAATTGGAAACATTTTTTTGACCATGTAGTGACGTGACCCACCCAAAAAAGTCCTTATGACGCAACACAGGCAAAAAAAATGCTGGACATTTTAACAATGCATTTTGCTTGAAGTGAACCTACTGTATATATTAGTATACTGTGGCAGCGCCGCTGCTTTCTTTGTCACCAGCGACAAGGGGCAGCGCCGCTGTTTTTATAACTGAAAAAGCGGCAGCGCTTCAGCGCTGTTTTTTAAGCAAATATTTTGCCGCTGCCGCTACTGCTAATAAACTCCTTCCAAGACTTTTTTGATTCACATTTTCACACGTTACCGTTTGGAGTCTTTACTCTCCATTTGTTTTCACTCTGCTCTTGTTACCACGTTATTTTAGTTTAGTAGAACATTCAAGACCTTTGTGACGTTTTGACGTTGCTCGCATACGTGTAGGCGAGTTTTATCGTACGTGGTCCTATTTTTTCTGAACCAAAATTGAACAAATAATGTGGCTAGTAGCAGGCCAATTTGAACTGATAAAACCGATTTCAATAAAGCTGATTTCGAGCACTATCTCTTTAACGAAAATGCGATAATTACACTTCGATAAATTGCTAAAAACTTGCAGATCGCAAAGACGGTTTTCCGCGATATTTCCTCAAAATGCTAGCATTTAGTAAAACAAATGAAAATGATTTGTTGGCTATGTAGTCGCAGACCACAATACATTTCGCGCACTACAAATAGAACAGTTCAGTAACAGGCTTGGAGCCAGATAAGTAGGTTTCGGGGAGGGGGGTACAAAAACTTCTGGGGGTAGGCTACGCTTACGCCCCCCAGACCAGACGCCTTTGGGATGTTTGCAGTAATCTGGTGAATATTTTGCTCCAAATTCTATGTTATCCTCCTGTGGTATGAATTTTGCCCTCAAATTTGGAGGTGAAGACCAAAAAAATAAAAAAAGGTCTTCATCGCAAAATCTTAGGCTACTTGATCACGTTCACTCGATCTGTCTTTCTGTTTCATAGAAAACAGCGTTTGTGGTGACCTGTTTTTGAGCAAAAGTTTTCTGGTCCTCTTGTGCTAGTACAAAAGGTTACTCTTGCTTGGGAGGCACAAGCAGTGGTTTGGGGGGAGGGCCAAACCAAAAATGACTTGCAATGACGTCATCAGAAATTTTCGAAAGAGGAACTTTTTGTGGGACAAAGATATCGTAGAATGTATGATCAGAAGCCGTGGCCTGGTTTGGCACTTAACGAAGAGTTTTCAAAAGGGAGAAGCTTAAACTAAAAGTTAAAAATGAAAATATCTAAATTGGGAGACGTGTGTAAGCAAACTAGTTTAACGTAAATGTATCACAGATGGAGGTCTGTGGCCGAAAGCCCAGCTGCTTGGCAATTTTTTTGTAATTTTTTGGAAAAAAAGCTATTTTAATGCCATTGGATCACATTTCGCGTGAGTTCAGAACCAAGGATGGCAGTACGGTACGGTAAGGTACGTAGGTATGGTATGCTTCCATTTTTGCCAAGAAGTACGGTACGTTGGTACGGAACGCTTTTTTGTAAAGGTACGGGTACGGTACTTTGGTACGCTCTGTGAATTAAAAATTCCAGACTTTTGCACATTGTGCCGGCTTTTTGTATGCAGAGGAAAAAGACAGCTGAAACTGACGCAAAATATATGAATTGAGATTGCTGATTTATAGGCTAATGATTTCCAATACAGTCAAAGTTGCGAGTAGCTATAAGCAAGGATGGCTGTACGCCTGTAGGGTATAGTACGTCTCAATTTTTGCTAAGAAGCACGTTACGCTGGTACGGTACGCCTTTTTTGTAATGGTACGGGTACTGTACGTTGATATGGTACGCTTCAAAAATTGAACTGATTATGGTACGTCTACGGTACGGTTCAAGGTGCGATCATGAGGTACGTAGTACGCAAATTCTGAACGTACCGTACCGTACGGCCATCCTTGTTCAGAACCATTCGAAAAAACTAGATTTTTAACATTTGAAAGCCAATTGAAAAAAAATTAAATTGTTTCAATCCTCCTTTTACTTATAATTTGGTCGAAAATACGTTTATGATTTTGCATTTGGGGTTAAATTTTGTAAGTATTTTAGTAGTAAATAATAATCCACTCAAAGATTTTTTTTAGAGGTTTTTGTTTTGACGTGAAAATAACTAGTTGTAAGAGTACATGTAGGGTCAAGAGGCCCAAGGATTCTCCATTGAAATTTATTTATTCGTTCAATGAGCATTTCTCCCAGCTTTTTTTTCGAAAGTATTTTTTGGCGTAAAAACTAGCAAGGTGCAGGTGAATTGTTATTAAACCGTATAGTAGATGGTTACGCTTAATTGCCATGTTATTGCCCGTGCCGGATTTACATTGCACGGGGCCCCTGGCTCGTTGGAGATTTTCGCAGAATAAGTGTAGACCAAAAATAAAGTCTTACCATCTGAGCGCTGGGCCTTAAAACTGTGCCATATGATAAATCACCCCCTGGTTATTGCATTACGTTCATAAAAAGGTTAGATGAGTCAAGTCAAGTTTATTTCACCATACGCTTAAAAGTACACAGGCAGGAAACAGCGAAAAGATCATGCGGTCATCTACAGTAGGTCAAATTGCACCTTTCAGCAATACTTAACAGTTACAGGCATTAAATTAAGCTCGTCATTGACTAACAAGAAAGAACTCTAAATAACATTAACAAAATACCACGAACAGTGTTGCCAGCTTTGCACTAAATATTTGGGAAAAAAGAAACTGATTTGTGCTTGATCAAAAAAAAAAAAATTTTTTTTTTGAATTATATAGACATTGGATACGGTTGAAAGCCCAACTTGCTTAGTGTTAAGGAAAGTGAGTTTGTTTTGGATTGACAACAATAAAAACCAAGTAATAATCACTTTCAAAAGAACAACACGTCTATTAATTTTGTTAAGTCTTAGAATGTTGTTTGCAAAAGCGTTTCAAGATTTTAATTTACTTCTTAAAATCCCTGCTAAAAGGAGAAAAGAAAAAAGCGCACTAAAAGGAAAAAGCGAAAAAAGAAAGACACAACACTACAAGACAGAACTGCCCAAATCTGGGATAGAAAAAGTAATGATAATAATTAAGTGAAGCATGTGCTTCTATACGTCTCCGATTAGCCATAAATAAAAAAAATATATATGTATATATATATATTTACTCGTTCGTCATTAAGAAAGATTATTATTGTATTTAATCAGACACGAGGCACCTATACAACATTCATATATTGCACTGTAGTACTCCAAATTTATAGTAAAAGGGCAGCACTGTCTCTAAGCCAGCAATATTTACAAAAGTATTTACAAACTTATTCCGATAACACTTTAGTCGGTTCCCTTGCAATCTTGTGAAATTTATGGAAACTATAGTTTCTTATCAAATAGACAGTATAACATATAATTCACTTCCATAATTCAGCTAACACATTTCTAAGGTAAAAGTAAGTTGAGATAAATGATTGAATTTAAACAACGTTTTTGGAGTAATGATGAGAGCCGGAGGTAGCAACTTTAAGATAAAAACCCTTAGCTTCAGCCAGATTAATTATTTTAATTGATTGGCAAAAATTAAATTGAGGGGGCCCGACCCTGGTCGTCGATATTATTGTTACGCTGTACGCATGTACCGTTGTACGCAAAAAATGCAAAAAAATATCAAAACTGACGAAACAATAGGCTTTTTTGTCACATTTTTATCATTGTTCGCATTTCAATTGGAGGGGCCCGGGCTCCCTAACCCCCCCCCCCCCTGAGTAGTTACATCAAGGCGTAGTAAAAAAAATAAAATATAACAGTTAAACTAAAAATTGAATTTTTAAAGTGCGCTGAGAATAAAACAAACAAAATAGAACCAGGTAATAAATAAGCTTCAAAGACAACTTAGTTATGGAGTTATATTCGTAGAAAAAATATTTAGTATAACATGTATCGCATTGAGCATCATTTGCTTAACATGTACGTCATTACTAAGTATCTCCTTCGACTTCGTAAACACCAATATCTTAAAACGCTCAATCTACTTTTGCGTCAAACTTTTGCTTACTTGTCTACCATTTAAGCCAGCTATTAATGCCGATTTTAACCTGTACCGGTATTTTAAAAGCTTGAATAATTTTCGTTCGTAAATAAAGTTGAAATTTCACCATTAGATATCGTATTTGAATGCCATCGTTTTATTACTCTTTATTTTTTTAAAGTAGCGACCAGCGGCAGCGGCCGCTGTTTTACATGCAAGTAGCGGCAGCGGCGCCACTTTTTCATTTGAGTAGCAATAAGCGGCAGAGCCGCTGCTTTTTTTGCCTAACAGCGGCAGCAGCAGCGCCGCTACTTTTCAAGTAGCGGGTGCCCAGCTCTGGGAATAGTTTAGTTTGGAGAGAGTGTTAAATTTTTGAATTGAATTTCATTCTTGTCTTTCTAGATCATTTTGGAAAGTCCAAATGCGCTACGCCTGGTTTTTGCGCCAACCAATGAAAGCTTTGGAGCAAAATGATGGAATTGGCAAACAATTCTTAGCAAAAAACACAGAGCCAATACAACTGAAAACATTCTTCTATAGCTAACGTTTCGAGATAGTTCTCATATTATATTCAAAGCTAGGGGTACATGACAGACATTTCCGCGTTCGCTTTAATAACGAGTTTTTTTTTAAGAGGCGCCAACGAACGAAATACTCTCTAAACGTAAGAGGTCATTTTTGCACGTGTATGTAAAGCCTTGCAAAATCCGTTACGTCATTCTTTCTCGCTAAATTTCTTCGAGCGATTGCGGAAAGCAGTTCGAGTAAAAAAACGTCACATTTTCCTCACCAACTTAAAGAAGATCTTGAAGCACTCTTTAAGTGTGCGAGAAATCTTTTTGGTTTAGAAATTTTATGGCGAAATGTTGAAAACTTCTAACTCATGCGAATTTTTGCTGAAAATTAATTCAAATCGTCGCCATGTTTGCTATTAGACTGCTAAAAAAAGCGACTTGCATTGAGAACCATTTGCTGTTTCGATTGATAAAAAATGCTAAGTAGTGCAAGTAATAGTAACACACTCCTTTTATAAAAACGATTTTCTAGAACACGAGGCTCATTTTTGCTCAAAATTTAAGAAAAAATTAAAAACACTTCCAGCCTCGGCAGCAAAACAAACCAAAAAAAAATTTAAACTAATCAAAGAAACTAAAATTCGTGCTGATTCAAAACGATAAAATGTCAGTGATTTTCTTGTGTTTGCAAGCAAAATTGCAACTATTCAAGGTTTGCTGCTCTGCGCAAGCAATTGAGAAATTTTTTGGCAGTTGTTCAACTTGAAAAAAGCTTGCTTTTTTGCTTTGGCAATTTTACGATGCTGCAAAAGCAAGAAAAATGCCTTCACGTAAGTCTTAAGCAGACTGAGCTATAGGAATTAAACAGTGTTTCAAACATGCCCGCTGAAATTGACGTCAATGCTCTCAAAATTTTTACAAAATCAAGAACAAATGAGACTGAATATTGGCAAAAAATTAAAAACAGCCAGTCTAAACTCAAGATTTACTGGTTCTAAAACGGAAGTGTACTTCGACTTGCTCACTTTTGAAAAATTTTGAAACCTTAAGACCATAGGTGGGCACAAGTCCGTTAATCCGTTAATAACGAAGCTAACTTTTTCATCAACTCGTTAATCCGTTAAAAAGTTTTTTTATGTTAACGGACTAAATTAACTTCCGTTAAAATGCCCGTTAACTTAACGACAATGGTTCATTAACTTACGTTAAGTTGCGTTAACATAAGGTTTTCATCGTTAATTTCTTGTACCACCCATTCATCGTACCGGTACAAACCAATTTGCGCTGTTAACACTTGTTGCGTAATTAGCACGAGTTTTATAGAAGAAAAAGCGAAGGAGCTGCGAGATAAACAAGCAAGCGCGGGATCAAATGAGCAAGCGCAAAAAGAAATGCTGCAAATATAATTTTAATCATGCAAGTATAAAGTAGGTTAGATCTTAGATGAGTTGAACTGCGATACTGCGATAGACCCATGATGCACCCATGAATAATCTGTTATTGATGGTAAGACGGAAGTGACTAGCATGGCAGCGTTAGCAAGGAAAGTGGACATGGATAGTTAGTTAGCAGAGGTGGAGTCCTCGAGGACGTCCTTGGCCTTGAGGACGTCCTCGAGGACAGATTTTAAAGTCCTTGGCCTTGGCCTCGAGGCCTCAGGTCCTCGAAAATTGGCCTGTCCTCGGCTCGAGGACAGCAGTGTTTTTTGAATTGTTAAAATTTTGTGGAGCGGTTGAAAAATTTTTTGGAAAACGTTTTTTTGGGGAGATCGCTTGAAAAATTTTTGTGAAGACCTTTTTTTTTTTTTTGGAGAGCACTTGCGCTTGTGTCCTTGGTCCTTGGCCTTGGCCTCGAGCATTTCTGTCCTTGGCCTCGAGAGTGTCTGTCCTTAGAAAGGCTGTCCTTGGCCTTGACTTCGGATTTTTTTTGTGTCCTTGGCCTTGGCCTCGAGCCTTGTGTCCTCGACTCCACCTCTGTTAGTTAGCCTAACCTATAGCAGAAATGATCTCGATTATAATCGTAGTCTACAATCACTAATTTGTAATCGATTACGCAATTTTCAAATTATCGTACTCTGAAATCAATTACAAAGGATCGTAATCTTGAATTGCAAATAATCGAGCCATGGCTGGCTACTACTAATAGGCTAGGCTTCCAGTACCAAGCAAAAGCGTGAATGATGATATAAGCATAGGTGGGCACAAGTCCGTTAATCGTTAATCCGTTAATAACGAAGCTAACTCTTTCTTCTGCTTGTTAATTCGTTAAAAAGTTTTTTCATGTTAACGGACTAAATTAACTTCCGTTAAGTTCTGTTAACGGACTAAAGTAACTTCCGTTAAGTTCTGTGAACTTCCGTTAAGGTTTTTATGGTTAATATCTTGAACTGTGGCGTGAAGGAACTGATTATGTTTATAGCGCGTGCAAATGCTGCAATCACGCAGACCATGTACCAGATGATTTATCCGAGTGAATCAAATTCCGAACGCTTCAACTTGTTTCTGAGTCATATTTCTGCTATGTATCAGCGTTGCTCCATATCTGCCTCGTTTGAGTGATTCAGATTCCCAAACGAATGGTTTTCTATCTTTTTTTTATCTGTGGGCGCTCGAGCTCAAGTTAGTTTCTTTTTTGCCAAAGTTCGACGTCATTAGGACAAAAGAGGCAGAGATGGAACCTGTATATAAAACTTGTTTCTGGCGTGGCAACAGATAGTCACATAATCATATAGTCACATAGTCATATAGACACATAGTCATGTAGACACATAGAAACATAGTCATGTAGTCATATAGTCGTATAGTTATATAGCCTACTTGCTATAGTTCACATAGTTATCGTTCACATAATTGATGTAGTTGATATCGTCCAGAGCTTACGGAGTTTTAGAGCGTGGAGTTTTAGAATTTTACAGTGGGTTTACCGACTTATGGCTTTAACAACTTTAACAAGAATAATTAAGAAAAACATCATTGGTGTGCAATGTGCAATTAATTTAACATGAAGTGCTAGGAGTCAGATAGCGCCACATTTAAGTCATTCTTCCTCCATCCTCAATCATTCACTTCAACTTCCATCATCATCTCCCCCACAATACCTCCTAAAGCTCCATAGAACCACTCACTCATCGTACCGGTACAAACCAGTTTGCACTGGTAGCACTTATTGTTGCGTATCAGCACGAGTTTTATAGAAGAAAGCGAAGAAAGGAGCTCTTTTATGTCAAACAAACAATAAGCCGTAGCCTCAAAAGTCTATTAATTATCGCTGTTTGCAATTTCCAAAGATTTTCCGATCGCAGCTTCGTTAGTGTATTTGAACTTATTTCTGTCTTGGAATTAGATTAGACTTTAAAATGTAACTTGCAAACCACGAAAAGACCACCATAGCAATAAATATTTCCTTACAATCTGCTCAACAGCGTCAATACGTATTATAGAAGCGAGTGAATAAAACGAAATGTAAATTACACGCAAAATGTTAACGAATTAACGAACTTTATTAACTTCCGTTAATTAAAGCTGAAAATAACGGATTAACGTTAACGGAGGTGTGAAGTTCATTAACGGACTAGTGGTTAACGAAGCTATCGTTTTGCATTAACTTGCCCACCTATGGATATAAGTGTATAAACTCTATCATGGGAGGGGTACCGTGGACCAACTACAGAACAGAATGCAAGTGAAGACATGCATGATTGCAAGTTTAATAACAGCTTAATAATATTGATAATGCAAAACAGAATTGCAGGGTAGATTGTTTTTAATTTTTGGCAAAGCGATATAATCGTAATAGCGATGATTAAAGGTGAAATAATCGCAATGGAAAATCGATTGCATGGGTGCGTAGTTGTAATCGTAATTGGCGGAATCGATATAATCAAACCATACGTGGGCACAAGTCCGTTAATCGTTAATCCGTTAATAACGAAGCTAACTTTTTCATTAACTCGGTAATCCGTTAAAAAGTTTTTTTATGTTAACGGACTAAATTAACTTCCGTTAAGTGCTGTTAACGGACTAAAGTAACTTCCGTTAAGTTCTGTTAACTTCCGTTAAAGTTTTTATCGTTAATATCTTGCAGCTTCGTAGTGCATTTGAACTTGTTTTTATCTTGAAATTGGATTAGCCTGTAAAATGTATCTTTCACAACACAAAAAGATCACCATTGCAATAAATATTTCCTTACAATCAGCTCAACAGCGTCGATACGTGTTCTAGAAGCGAGTGAATAAAACGAAATGTAAATTACACGCAAAATGTTAACGGATTAACCGACTTTATTAACTTCCGTTAATTAAAGCTGAAAATAACGGATTAACGTTGACGGAGGTGTGAAGTTTATTAACAGACTAGTGATTAACGAAGCTAACGTTTTGCATTAACTTGCCCACCTATGAATCAAACCAAAGACCATTGAAAGAACAGAATGTAGGTACCGGTACTAAAACACAGCTGTAAAAACAGTGTTTATTTTGAGCTAAATGTTAATGTCATCCAAAAACTTGGAAGTGTTTGCATCCACGGATCGCGGATGGTTTCAAAACGTGAAATCTACGTAGGCCTACACTGTACAGTGGTTGGTGATAGGACTAAAACGAGAATGAATGACGAATATTCATTCGCAATGTTTTTAGTTACTTTTTTAAGAGTCAAAATTAAGCTTTGGGTTAGGTTGGATCTCGACATTGTCTAGAAATTGTTTTGCAAGCCATAGCTTAAATAGTTAATTTTAGATGCTGTTGTAGCGTGAAAGCAAAGAGACTTAGAGAAATAGTGTCGTGGCACTGAGTAAGCAACCGTCTCTATCTAACAGTTTCCATGATGTTTAATCGTTTACGTACCATCTTGCCTAAAAGCTACCAGCAAGGAAGCCCAGGGAAGAGGCACCAGAAGGGCGACTGCTTAAAAACAAGCAATGCGAAAAAATGGCTCTTCTTGGGCTTCTGCGCTGGTAGCCTTTAGGCAGGGCCACCGAGAGGGGGGAAGCGAGGTGAGACAATGACCCCGGTGCCCATGGAGTTAGGGAGGCCCATCAGGTGCCCATGGGCTTCAAGGGGCCCTTGGACTTCAGGGGGCGTATGGAAATGACACTGACAAATCAGTTTGTGGAATATCGAGAACCTTTTTTCAAAATCTGAAGAAAATTGTGGCATTTTCCTCTTCTTTTTTGAAGTTCACAAAGCTGGAGATGCCCAATATTTGAGCTGACCCCGAGCCTACGTTTGGCTCTCGGCGCCCCTACAAACAATTAACGATATATCTATTGCTATTTGTGGCAAATAAAAAGCTGCAGGCTCATAAGTCTATTAATTATCGCTGTTCGCAACCTCAAAAGATTTTCTGGTCGCTGCTTTGTTACTGCATATGAGCTTATTATTATCTTGAACGTACATTAAACTGTAAAATGTAACATCCAAAACACAAAAGACCACCATAGCAATAAATTTTTCCTTACAGTCAGCTCAACAGGTGATTACGCGTGGTCTAAAAGTCAATGAATAAAATGAAATGTAAATTATTCTCAAAATGTTAACGGATTAACGGACTTTTTTAACTTTCGTTAATTTCAGCTGAAAATAACGAATTAACTTTAACGGAGGTATGAAGTTTGCTAACGGACTAGTGGTTAACGAAGCTAACGTTTTGCATTAACTTGCCCATCTATGGTTAAGACCTAAAGTTATCGTAAACATATGAGTTTACCCATAGGCGTAACTAGGAGGGGGCCCGGGTCCCCCCCCCCCAATTAAAATACCACCAATGATAAAAATTACAACAACGAAGGCTAGCGCTGTTTAGTTGCAGTTTTTTTTTCAGCAATTGCGCACATAACAGTAATTAACAATAACATTAATGATGATGAGGGAGCCTTGGGGCCCCTAACTAACAACCAGGGGGCCCCAAACTAACAACAATGGGGCCCAAACCAACAACTAGGGGGGCCCAGGACCCCTAACTAATAACCAGGGGGCCCCTAACTGACGACCAGGGGCCCCAGGGCTCCTAACTGACAACCAGGGGGTCCCGGGACCCCTAACTAACGACCAGGGGGCCCCAGGTCTCCTAACTGACAACCAGGGGGGCCGGGGCCCCTAATCGACAAACATGGACCCTCAGGGCCCTTAACTGATAATCAGGGGCCTCGGGGACCCTAACTAACAACCAGGGGCCCCGGGGACCCTAACAGACAACCAGGGGGCCCTTGGGCCTCAAACTGACAACTAGGGGACTATTAGCTAACAATCAGGGGGCTTCGGGGCCCGTACCTGATAACCAGGGGCCCCGAGAACCCTAACCGACAAGGGGGCCCCAGAGCCCCTGACTGACGACTAAGGGTCCCGGGCCAGTAACCCCAATTAATTCAAATTTTTTATAATTTAAATGCAAAACCCGTTAGAAATTTAGGAGTTTTTTCCTAAAAGTTGCAACCCCAGGCGTTCGTTTAACGTTATTATGAACTTAATGCTATAACACTGGCGGTAAAGCAAACCCCCCAATTGAAATACTGCCAATGATAAATATAATGAGAGCATAGCCTTGTCCGGAATTGCAGTTTCTTTAATTTAGGATTCACGCGTATGAAAGTAAGTAATAATGATGACGACCACGTGTCCACGTCATAATAATGTCATGCAATTTTTGTACGTTTCAAAAAACTGTCGAGTGACTTGACTCAAGTCCAATACGTTTTGGAAAAAAAGTTATTTTAATTTTGCTTTGAATTTTTTTTTATGAAAGAACTTAAGGGCGCGATCTTATCTCAAAATCATAGGCGAAGCCAAGTGGGTGGCCCAGGATGCCCGGGCTCCTCAATCGAAATGCCATCAATGACACAAATTTGACAAAAAAGGTCTTGTTTCTTCATCTTCAGTTTCTTTTGGCATCTTTGCGTACAACAGTACACGCGTACCCTAGGAATTAACAATAAATAATATTGACGACCAGGGTGCCCGGCGCACCTTTTTATTTCAATTTTTTCCAACCACTTTAAACGTATAACCAGGGTGAAATCAAATTTTTTGTCCTAATAGTTGCTACCTCAGGCACTCATTTAAACTTTTTATGGACGTACTAAAATAACCAGTGCCGGATTTGCCATATGGCTGAGTACCAAGGCTCCACGCTCAGATAGTAGGACTTTTTTGGTCTTCACTTATATTTGGCAGGAAGATGTTGCAAAAATGCCCTAAGTGCCAGAGGCACCGCGCAATGTAAATCCGGCCCGGAAATAACATGTTTAGTTAGCGTAACCATCTATTGTACCATTTTTCAATAACGATTCACCTCCACCTCGCCAGTTTTTACGCACAAAATACTTTAAAAAAATAGCTAGGAAAATGCTCATTGATCAAATTATTGAATTTGAATTGAGGGGTCCTGGGTCCCCTGGCCGTACATGTACTCCTACAACTAGTTAAATTCATGAACGGAAATTCTTTGAGTGGATTACTATTTACTGCTAAAATATTGCAGAAGGCAATGTGCTTTACTTCCCCCTATATGGACCAAATCACTTACAATTAAAATTTTACACCATAATACAAGATTTTAAACGTGTTTTGAAATTTAATTGCAAGTAGAAGAAGGATTGAACAATCAAAATTTTTCGATTGGCTTTCAATGTTAAAAATCTAGTTCTTTCAAATGGCTGTGAACACGTGCTAAATGTGATCCAATGAGATTATGATAGCTTTTTTTTTCCAAAAACTTACAAAAATCGCCCAGCGGCTGGAGACTTTGCCCCCAGACCCCCATAGCCACCGGCGGCTGGGGGCTCCGCCCCCAGACCCCCGTCTGTGATACGTTTGAGTACACTAGCTTTCTCAAAACGTCTGCTGAGTTAGGCATTTTCGCTTTTGAACTGTTAGTTTTCGCCCTCTCCCTTTACCAAAATCCTGGTTAAGTGACAACAGACCACGACTTCAGATCTCCTATTTTACGATATCTTTGCCCTACAAAAAGTTCCTTTTTTGAAGATTTCTGATGACGTCATTGCATGTGATTTGTGGTTTGGGGGCCCCCCAATCAAAAATCCTGGCTATGCGTATGAGTTTACCCACCAACAACCTCAAGGGCGCTTTACTTCATTTAAAAAAATATTGTATGGAAAAAGTTGTTCGTGTTTTACATTGATCCAAAAATATAATTAAATTCTGTCGTTCATTTACTAATTGTTATCAGTTGAAGAATTTGCTTGCGTAGAATAATCACGCTTAAAGTATCTTTTTCCATAACAATGCAGTACATACTGTACAATATGCTTGAACGCATTAGGCCTATTTTGAAGTAGAAATGCATTTGACATCACAATGAGATATCTATTACGTACTAACACAAGTTACAAACATCTCGCAAAGAAATCCGAGTGAGCCGTTTTAACGTGTGTTGGGCGAGACGGCTCAGAAATGGCAGTTAGTCTACGAAGATTTTTTGCTCGTTAGCGCTTTTTAGCGAGCGAGAATGGCCTTTACGAGCTCGCTAGCACGTTCTGTCATGTCGCCCCCGATCTATGAGTAGGCAAAAAACTTGAACAAAAGAAAGCAAATTTGAAATTACGTCATAAAAGTTTATAATAATACAGTGTTGAAGAACAAAAAATGTTACCAAAGTTCTTTATTAGAACCCTGATGTTACTGTACAATTGTAGTTTGGGTCAAGGATGGCAGTACGGTACGGTACGTTCAGAATTTGCGTACTACGTACCTTGCATCTTGAATCGTACCGTACTTACGTACCGTACCCTACTGCCATCCTTGCTTTTAACTAGTCGCAACTTTAGCTGACTTTGAAATCACTAGTCTATAAATCAGCGATCTCAATTCACACATTTAGCGTCGGCTTCAGCTGCCTTTTGCCACTGTATACAACGAGCTGGCGCAATGTGCGAAAAATCTGGGATTTTTTAACCAATGCGTATTTTGCCAAAGCAGTGTTTCTTAACCATTTTTTCTGCGACCCAAATTTGTATAAAAACCCTATCTGCGAGAAAAGCTGTGACCCAACTACAGGTGCATTTAGACTGGACGCGAAGCAACGCGAAGCGACGCGAAGCAACCAAAATTTGACGTCATCGAAAGCTCGCGAAAGGTTGCAACCTTCGCGAGCAGTTGCGCAACTTCGCTTGCTTGCAGACTGTAGTAAGATAACCTACTAAATCACTGATCGGATTTTCGATCGCAGTTAGCTAGAAAATAATGTTAATAATATATTTGTATAGTTTAGCGCCTATTTTAAATAGGTGGGCAAGTTAATGCAAAACGTTAGCTTCGTTAACCACTAGTCCGTTAATGAACTTCACACCTCCGTTAACGTTAATCCGTTATTTTCAGCTTTAATTAACGGAAGTTAATCAAGTTCGTTAATTCGTTAACATTTTGCGTGTAATTTACATTTCGTTTTATTCACTCGCTTCCATAGAACACGTATTGACGTTGTTGAGCTGATTGTAAGGATATGTTTATTGCTATGGTGGTCTTTTCGTGTTTTGAAAGTTACATTTTACAGTCTAATCTAATTTCAAGATAAAAACAAGTTCAAATGCACAACGAAGCTGCAAGATATTAACGATAATAACCTTAACGGAAGTTAACAGAACTTAACGGAAGTTACTTTAGTCCGTTAACAGCACTTAACAGAAGTTAATTTAGTCCGTTAACATGAAAAATTTTTTTAACGGATTAACGAGTTAATGAAAGAGTTAGCTTCGTTATTAATGGATTAACGATTAACGGACTTGTGCCCACCTATGCCTATTTATCAGTCCAAAGAGTAGGTTGGTGGCAAAGTTAGATTCGCGTTAGCCCTAGGCTAGCCAGGTTAATTTGGATCTAGACAGCTAAGGCTGTAAATTCTAGAGTTATTTTTCATACTGTAGCTATGCTAGCTAGATCTCAGAGCTCATTATATAATGAATTCACCAAAGCAGTAGGCCTAGTCCCACGGCATCTAGCTTTTAAAGCAAAAGTTTTTATTCTGTGCAGCATAGCAGAAGCTATTGTATCAGTCCAGTGGTTCTTTTGGCTGAGCAGCTTTTGCTTTTCTGTCTTAAAGGCGGTGAATCATCTAGCCAATTCCGGTGGTTTACAATAGCTAAAATTGAACTATAATTTTTGAGTTTTTTTTGTTTTAATTTAGGGGCTGCGGTTGCAAAGATATTTAACCAATACAAAAAGATGTCCCCCAAAAACAGTTTTTTGGAAACTCTGAATTTTGTTCTTCCTGCCAAAACCACAGTAGGCCTAATACTTTAGAGGACTGTGGTTTTGGCGGGAAGAACAAAACTCAGAGTTTCCAAAAACTTTTTGTCAGGGGATATCTTTTTGTATTTGTTGAATATATTTGCAACCGCAGCCCCAAAATCGAAAAAAAATGTGAAAAGTTATAGTTCAATTTTATTTATTGTAAACCACCCGAATTGGCTGGATGATTCACCGCCTTTAAACTAACATGGTGTTTTTTTTTTCAGAATATAAAATAACCCACCAACCCAACAGGCTAGTTTTGAATGTGTTAATAGTGTTTTTACCTATTGTTTGTTAGCTTGTTGTTTTAAAAATAACCACAACTGAACAATTGTTGAATACTGGAAAATTCGCAAAAGTTTTTTCGCTGCTACTTGGCCAAGCCAACTTGGTGAATAAAACTGTATTTAGAATTGGTTTCAAGCTACATGAAAGAGCTAGATAGGTACAAAAAATCAAAAACTCTCTATGAACTTTTGGATTGGCCTAATTAGTAGTCACTTCTTTGACCTAGCTACAAACATGGAATTTTTTCTGCTGATTGTCCTCTTAAACTTCTTCTTGTTTCTGAAGGTTTGTGACAGTGATCAAGTTGAACTGGAAGCAATGGTTTTGGACTCCCCCAAGTTTTATAATCATGAATATTGTAGTCTGGTAGTGATTTTTCACTCCAGTCCTATGTGATGAAAATAGAAGTGTCAAATGTGTTAAATATTCATTTACTGTGTCTTTGTGTAATAGCTGAATTTAGTTGTTTGTTAATTTCAAAACATTTTTAGTGTCTCTTAAAATTTTAATTGCTTTACATGGTGAATAAAGTGACAAAGTACACAATTTTAAGTCTGAAGTTCAATCATTACAATTATAGTCAGTGCAATCAGATAGAACTAGACAGTCAATATATATCTAAAGAATAAAAAGTGAGTCCTATTTTTTGCTGAGGTTACTGTTATTGGTAGAGAAGTAGTTGCCAAGCAAGTCTATTAATATTGCTCCATTCTCATTAGCATAGGTGGGCGCAAGTCCGTTAATCCGTTATTAACGAAGCTAACTTTTTCATTAACTCGTTAATCCGTTAAAAAGTTTTTTCATGTTAACGGACTAAATTAACTTCCGTTAAGTTCTGTTAACGGACTAAAGTAACTTCTGTGAAGTTCTGTTAACTTCCGTTAAGGCTTTTATCGTTAATATCTTGCACCATTCATTCATCGTACCGGTACAAACCAGTTTGCACTGGTAACACTTGTTGCGTATTAGCACGAGTTTTATAGAAGAAAGAGAAGAAAGCAGCTCTTTTTTGAGGCAAATAATAACCTGCAGTCTCATAGATCTAATAATTACCGCTGCTCACAATTTCCAAAGATTTTTCGATCGCAGCTTCGTTGTGTATTTGAACTTGTTTTTATCTTGAAATTAGATTAGACTGTAAATTGTAACTTCCAAAACACAAAAAGACCACCATAGCAATAAATATTTTCTTACAATCAGCTCAAGAGCGTCAATACGTGTTCTAGAAGCGAGTGAATAAAACGAAATGTAAATTACACGCAAAATGTTAACGAAGTAACGGACTTTATTAACTTCCGTTAATTAAAGCTAAAAATAACGGATTAACGTTGACGGAGGTGTGAAGTTTATTAACGGACTAGTGGTTAACGAAGCTAACGTTTTGCATTAACTTGCCCACCTATGCTCATCAGTCACCACTAAACAAAAAACTTGATACTGCATTCAGAGGTGGAGTCCTCGAGGACGTCCTGGGCCTCGAGGACACATTTTGTAGTCCTTGGCCTTGGCCTCGAGGCCTCAAGTCCTCGAAAATTGGCCTGTCCTCGGCTCGAGGACAGCACTATTTTTTGAATTGTTAAAATTTTGTGAAGATCGCTTGTAAAATTTTTGCGAAGACCTTTTTTTTGGAGAGCACTTGCGCTTGTGCCCTTGGTCCTTGGCCTCGAGAGTGTTTGTCCTCGAAAAGGCTGTCCTTGGCCTTGGCCTCGGATTTTTTTTGTGTCCTTGGCCTTGAGCCTTGTGTCCTCGACTCCACCTCTGACTGCATTTATATTAATAATAAATGGACTGGGGAAAAAAGCGTCAGTTACATGAAAATGCGAGAACTAACAACCCTTTTATTTAGATGCTTGAGTAACAATTTTCACATAAAAAATCTAGTTTTTTTTTTATCAGGGGTATAACCAAAAACTTGCTAAGAAGAGGGGGCTTGATCTTACAGCTATAAATTTGTCTGTATCTTACAAACGGTGGTTTGGAGCGAAGCTCTTTAAGGTAAACACGACCGTCGCAACGTACTGGTACCGCAAGAAAATGCAAACAATTAAAATGCTCTCGAAAGCATTTAACTTCGCACTAAACATCGATAAGCACTCCGCTAGCAAATTTAAACCAAACGTAGTTTTAGAGGCTGACTTTTCCTCAAAGCAGCTGCTGGTAATACTGTGCTAAATTCTTGTCCTTCGATGATGTGTCAAATCATGCAAAAACTGCAATGTTTTTTTGCTTTCTCCAGCAAATCAACATTCATTCATTTATGTTTATTCATGTCTATACACATCAGCAAAAAGTAAAAGATAAAACTTATCATACGTTGGAATATGGTACATAGGATGACCACAATAGAGCCAAAATGCACCCTTACTCTCTTTAGCCTACTTGTCAGTCCAACAAAAGCAAAAAAGCAGCAAGGTCACAGAAAGCAATATCGCACATCATAAGTTATGTAATTTTTGAGGACCGATATTTTCGATCAATTAACAATCAATTTAAGTAAAAAAAAACAACTTTTTTATAAAACCAACGCATTAGATTAGATGATGCAGATTGGTACTAGGATTTAGCTATAATTCGCAACGAGGTAGCATTTGATAGTTTTTTAAATCTGTTGTAAGAGAAATCCTTCCATTCTCAGTGTAAGTTGTTCCAAATTTGTGCACCACTAAAAGGCAGTGCTTTTTTAGCAGTATTGGAATGAATTGAATATATCTGGTAATTTTTGCGACTAGCATTTCTAGTGTTATAATTATGCACAGAGTTTACAGGTTTAAAATATTGGTTAAATAGTTTTGGGAGCTTATTGTTGTGATATAAATACATGAATTTGGCCATCTCGAAGTGATATATATCTATGACTTTTAGTACGTTCAGTTTATGATATAAGGAATTGTTTGCACAATGATCACTTTTCTTTACACGGCTTATGATTCTTATGAGTCTATTTTGCAAGACTTGTAGGGGATGTAGCATAAAATTATTTGTAGATTCCCACGTTAAAATTCCATATATTAAGTAACGGCACACTAGGCTGTGGTATAGCAGTAATAAATACTTTTGAGTGATATTCTGACGAAGATGACAAAATAAACCACAATATTGAGACAATTTTTTGCAGAGATGTTGGATGTGGGCATCCCATTTTAACTTTTCATCCAGATAAACACGTAGATATTTTGCTTCAGCAGTTCGGTGAATGTTTTGTCCATTTATAGATAAAGAAAAATTCTTCCCACATTCTTTTTGAGGAGAAAAAAGCTTATAGCCTAATTAGTTTTTGTGTGGTTGAGTGTTAGTTTATTAAGCAATAACCATTTCTCAATTTTGTTTATTTCATCATTTTCTGTTTTTTCCAGTTTTTTAAGATCATTACTCGTCATTATTAGAATGGTATCATCAGCAAAGAGTCGAACACGAAAATTTGTGATTGCAGGAAGTTCATTTACATATATAGTGAGCATAGGGTTGGGCCCAAGTAAGATCCCTGTAGAACACCACATTTAACTTGCATTTTATCTGATTTATACCCATTAACATACACAAATTGTGTTCTATTTGTCAAATAGCTTTGAAACATTTCCAGTACATTACCTCTGATACCATATTTTTCCAATTTTTGTTACAATATATGGTGGTTTACTGTGTCGAACGCCTTTTTAAAATATAATAAAATTACACATGTGTGCAGTCTATTATCTAGATTGTTGCTAATTTGTGAGTATACATCTGTCACGAAGTGGGTTGTTGATTGTTGCTTACGAAAGCCAAACTGATGTTCAGATAGAATAGTATCATCTTCTAAAAAAGTTTTTAGTCTTTTTAAAATCAAGCTTTCGAAGATTTTACTAGTAGGTGATAAAAGGGAGATTACCCGATTTGTAAATGGGAATTACTTTTGCTTGTTTAAGGGGTGTAGGAAAAAAGCCATTTTCTACACATTTGTTAAATAAGTTGCAGAGAAATTTGGAAATGCATTCATTGGCTTTTTTGTAAAATGTGATAGGAATATTTTTAGGGCCTGCTGCTTTTTTCAGATTTAGCTTATTAATTTCTTGGTAGACTTCTAAGGGTAGAGTTGATTTAAAAAAAGTGATTTTTTATTGGATGACATATTTTTTGGTGTCGATATATCATTGTCAATTTTTGCAGTTACATTTGGTTCTACATTTACAAAATAATCATTTAAAACATTACAAATTTCTGAAGTTGTTACAAAGTAATTATTTTTGTCTAAAAGTTTTGATTTGCTGTGTTGTTGCTTAATATTTCTTTTTAGTAGTTCATTATTACTGCCCGTTGTTTTATCATATTTTGCTTGTGCTTAATCAGTTGTGAAGTGTAGTATTGCTCTTTTGCTAACCTTTTCACTATGGTTAGTTTGTTCAGGTATTTTTTATAATAGGAGAGTAAATCTGGTTGATTTTTTTGATAGCATTTTGCATACATTTTATTTTTTGTTGAAATTGACTTCATAATCCCCTTTGTCATCCAGGGTTTTTTTCTTTGAACGCTTTTCTTTTTGCTGAGTTGTTTTGAAAGTGCATGGGTGTTTACTATTTCAGAGAATTTGCTAATAAATTGAGCACACGTTTTATCTATCTGAGCAGTAATATTTTGTTTCATGGAGCTTAAGTCGTTTGATAATTTCTCAACTAAGTCATTTACATCGATCAGAAAGTTCTTATTAAACTTGGATGTATCTCTATACAATTTTTGATTATAATTTGTCCGATCAGGAGTGAAATTGATAGAGCATGCAATAGGGTAAATGATCAGTAATTTCATACAAGAGCACAGTTGAGGTCAGATTTTTATCTATGATATTTGAATAAAAATGATCTAGTAAGGTAGCAGAATGAGAGATTATTCTAGTTGGCTTATCGATCAGGCAAAAACAACCCTCTGCATATACTTAGTGGTGGGCAGTAACTAGTTACAATTGTAACTCGTTACTGTAACTAGTTACTTTTTTAGTAACTGTAATTGTAACTTCGTTACTTTTTTTCAGATGTAACGATATTTGTAACTAGTTACCAGTTTAGAGCCCTACAAAAAGTTACAGTTACTTTTTGTACTACATTTTTTGAAGCAAATTACAGTTTTTTATGAATTCCATTCAAAATAATTGTGTTACACTGGCAACACAGGACGCACAGTCGCATGTCTGATCAACCATAACCTTTTATCCATATTTTCGCAACTGTGTTCACTTTAACTTTTCCATCTGCAGTTCCCCCAAAATCCATTGATGCGAATTCTTTTCATGATGAGGGATTGAAGAAACTTTTCATTCAATATAATACTACCCTACCATCTAGTGCAGCAGTGGAGAGACTATTTAGTTTGGGTAAAGATATCTTAAAACCAAAACGCTGTGGGCTCAGTGACGAACACTTTGAAATGTTAGCCTTTTTAAAAGGCAATTAACTGATTTCTGTTTTCAAAATTTTTGCAACTATCAGTGCATATTTTTTAGATCTAGCTAGTCCTTTTTTCTTTGCATTCTTACACAAATGCGACTTTGAAAGTTGATAATGAAATTTAACGTTTTGACAAAACTAAATTTTGTGACAAACAAACATCATTGGTTTGGTCTTAATATACTTTTGAGACAAACAGACGTAATCTGGCGAGTGTCGACAGGCCTGTTTTTAGTCCAAATTTTTAATCACTAGAAGTAACTGTAACTTGTAACTGTAACTAGCTACTTTTTCAAATTTGTAACTGTAACTTACTTACTTTTTTGCCAAGTAACTGTAACTTGTAACTAGTTACTTTTAGAAAGTAACTTGCCCACCACTGCATATACTTAATCTACGTATGTGTTGATAGTCGAGTTTTTCTTGAGAATATCAACATTGAAATCACCACAAATAGTATATTCCTTTTTTTCTTGAGCAAGATTATTTAAAGTATGAATAAACTGACTTTGAAAATCTAGAATTGAGCAGACGGATGTCTATAAAATACTCCAATTACCAGGTTTTTGTGTATTTTATTTTTTACATTAATTTCAATAAAAAGGGATTTATAATGAGTTGTTGCTACAGAAAGTTTTTCAATTTTATTAAACATCAGAGAATTTGAAATGCATAGTGCCACTCCTCCTGCTTTAGTGAGGGAGTTGCAGTTTATTAGATCAGAGTCTTTTAATTGTGTTTTTGCAATATTGTTATCATTCAGTTTTGTTTCTGTAATAGCTATTATATCAGGCTTTTTTGTTAGATTTAGTACCGGTAATAGCTCTTTAATGTTCTTTTTGTTTTTAGGAAGTGACCTTACATTGAAGTGTATAAAATCAAGTGTAGAAGAATGACTCTTTGAATAATTTTTTGAAAGCCATTCTACACTTTTGTATTTGCAAGTTGGGCTAAGAGTTTGGTCGGGCCAATCAATTTGAGTTTCACTAGCTTTATTTAGTAATTTTGAAATGTGATTTGGTACTTGCATTAAGCTCTCAAATTCTATATTGTCAACAGACTGAAATGGAAAGATTTCTCTAATGCAATTTTTGCTATAGTAAAAAGGATGGCAGGCATACTTTGTACTTTGGTTTTTACTCAAGTTTGTACAAGATATGCAACTCTTCATTTTGCAGATTACACAGCTAATTGTCTTATAGTTTCTCTTCAAAGGTTTTTGGCATTGACAGCACTGCTCAACACAGCAATCCATTGCACAATAAGCAAAAAATCCACCACATAACTGATGAGAAATCCAGCTTTCAGATCACTCATAGCGTTAACATTGGGATTCTTCATAAACAGCACTAAATAGCAAACACAAACAACTGTTTAAGCTTATTACAGGTATCATAACATGCTAGCCTGAAAAAGAAAAATCCCATCAAAAACAACAACATAGTTTACGCTTTAAATGTACCTGTAGACTAGCCTATTGGTCTACACTAAGATAGATCTACGAGTACCACAATGAGACATGGATGGTGAAAGCGTTTAAGGATTTGTTAACTGAGTAAACACCTAAAGAGAACTTTTGACATTCTGCCTCCAGCTTTTTGCGTTTCTGCATTAAAACCCAGAATTGTCATCGTCAAAACAGATTATGGCAAGTTTTCAATGGAAGGATCTTAACAAAGAATAGATTGCTAGTAAATAGGCTAAGTACTATTACGTTTTTGAAGAAATGACTAGTCTTTTCATTTCCAAATTCGATCTACTGTACTTCGTTTTTCTTTTATGGTACTTTACAAACTGGTTTCTCAAGATTGTTTTGTTACCTAAGCTATTAGTCTAGACTCTTTTTCACGGTTATTGCGTGATAACATAATTTAAACTCAATCTTCGTTTTAATTCCAGCGCACTATGACGAAACAGAACCTGTGATTACTATAATAACGCTTCAATAATAAAGTACACAACGTTTTCTGCTCATTGAATACATTTAAAAGTAAGTTGTTAAATTAGCCCATGAAGCGATCTGTCGCAAAGATTAGCAACCACTTGCGAAGGTTGGCAACCTTCGCTTCGCGTTGCTTCGCGTCCAGTCTAAACGCACCTTAAATAGTTAAAAAAACAAGAACAGAAGTTTTATTAAACATTTATTGCCATTTCTCTTCAGCAATTTTTGAAATTGTAGTCAACATCACTCAACGCTACACTCGTTGGATGCTTCTGCATCAAGCTCGTAGCAAGAAATCCGCAATGGTTGAGGGGCTGTTCCAGGGGGTATATTGTGGGCTTTGCCTTCAGTGCTCAAAATTTTGCTGCAAAAATAACCTAATTTTAAGCTTATTTTGATCAAAATTAATACTTTTAAAACTTGGCATAGGAATTGGCAGTGCAAATATGATTAAACTGGTTGCGTAAATGGGCTATGCGGGAGGTGGCTAATGGTAAAATTTCAATTCTCTTATTTACAAGCTGGTAAATCATAAAATCCTATAGTTCAATAAAACTCACGCGGACTAAACCATTTCGTCTATATTTTATAGAAAAAATGATTCAGAGAGAGGGGGGCTAATAGAAAGAGATTTGAGAGAAGTGATTCGTAATTAACTAACCCTGAATACTAAATAGCCCCCTACCTATTCCTAAGTTTTCAATATACTTTAAGATAAAACCTATGTTCAGCATTTTTAACAAGCGATCAAATTTGATTGCTTATTTTTGGCAATTTTTCAAAGTTTTTACTGATTTTTTTTTGACAAATTAGCCCTCCTAAACGCAGCCTATGTTTCAAAAGAAGCTATAAATACCTTTTTGGCCCATTCCAGTGCAAAAGACTGTTTCAGTAGCGCTAAAATTTTTGTATTTCGCTTACTTTGCATTTTGGTCGACAGACCAATGTCATAGCCCCCGCCCCTACTTCTGCTCTGCTTCTAGAAGGTTTCTATATTGGTCTTTCATAAATGCCAGAGCAGAAAATCCCATCTCACATAAGTATGAATTTGGAAAAGGGATTAATTTTTAAGGCTTTTTCATACAATGCTGGATATTCGTTTGCCTAACTATGAAATAAAGATAATCAAAGTACTGAGGGCTCTACTTGTGTCAGCTACCCATTCAAAGAACCTTGAAGACCCATGGTTTGAGAAACGCTGAGCTAAAGCGTCGCACTTGTTTCCGTTCAAATTTTTCTCTAATATATGACATGCTACGATAGTCCTAAGGTCCTAGCATCTATAAGCATTAGTTATGACATCACAATTGGCCATACTTGTGACTGTGACTTGTGACATCATAATACAATCACAATTGTAACGACAAATTAAGAAGCTATCATAATTACTTGAGAATAGCGTGAAATCTGTGCACGTCGGGCACGGTCGCACGAATCTTCATTGACGTCTGCACGTTGCACATAAAACGTTTAGTAGGCAAATTCAAACAGCGTACCACCGTACTGTACCCGTACCATAGTGCCCGTACCACTACAAAAAAGGCGTACCGTACCATCGTAGCGTACGCGTACCATTTCAAAAAAGGCGTACCATACGAGCGTACCGTACCTCTTAGCAAAAATTGAGGGGTACTGTACCGTACCAACGTACCGTACCGTACTGCCATCCTTGGTTAGGGTGTTAAATTGCAAAATCACTCAGAATAAGCTTGTTGGGAATTGCGTTACGAAACAGTGAATTGGTTGACGCCAGGGCAACAAGCACCTATTACATAGACATATAAATGACAAGAAGAGCGAAGTTAGAATTCAAACTGCTATATAAACAAGTCTGAGGCTTACAAAGAAAAAACCGAAGAGCCAAATTGAGCTTAGATAAATACAATTAAAAATTATGTACTGAACAAGCTTGCAGAGGTGGAGTCCTTGAGGACGTCCTTGGCCTCGAGGACACATTTTTAAGTCCTTGGCCTCGAAGCCTCAAGTCCTCGAAAATTGCCCTGTCCTCGGCTCGAGGACAGCACTATTTTTGAACCCTTGAAATTTCGTTGGAAAACGCCAGAAACCTTGCGAAAAATCTACAAAGACCTTTTTTTTGGTTTCCTCAAGTAGAGATGGCCTGAAAAAATTATGAAGACCTTTTTTTTTGGAGAACACTTGCGTCTGTGTCCTTGGCCTCGAGAGGGTCTGTCCTTGGCCTCGAAATTTTTTTGTGTCCTTGGCCTTGAGCCTTGTGTCCTCTTCTCCACCTCTGCAAGCTTGATGTTCATCGTGGTCGACTCCTGGGAAGTCAGAACGACTTCCACTGGCAGTTAGATGGCCAGATCAACCACCAACCCTGCATCCGCAAGCAGCTCGAGTCATTGATGCACAGAGCTGTTTCGAGCTTTTAGCTCTCATCATTAGCCCTCAGCATATCTAAGCATTGTGTCGCAGTTCCTGTTCCAGCCAATAATGTTGTGGAAGCTAGCAGCAAAATACCCACAAGCAAGAAACGATTGGAACCGAGAACTTCCAAACTCAACAGACCATAGCAGCTCATAGGTTGTTCAACCAAGCTGGCTAACTGCAATCGGAGCGCGCTCCTTATGACCCGCCACAATTGGTATTCCCCAGATGATCAAATCTCTCGGCCAACTGGACACACCTTAATGACATGTACAATGGCAGTGGGTTTCCAGGGAATAAACGATTTTTCACTAGTCGTACTTCACAAAACAGGTCTCTTGTATTAAAGACAGCTGTAGGCTATCCCTACTACAAGGGCTCCAGTCTGCGTGACCACGGAAATCAAAACTGAACAAGCTTGACTTCCCAAAAGTCGACCACGAAGGACGTCAAGCTTGTTTAGTTTTGATTTCCGTGGTCACGCAGAAAGGAGTCCTTGTATTAGGGATAGCCTATAGCTGTCTTTAATGCAAGGGTCCAGCGATTTTTCACTTGTTTTGTAAAGTACCACAAGTGAAAAATCGTTTATTCCCTAGAAAGCCGCTGCCACTTCACTGACCTTTGAGGATTGACCAGTATGCCAAAGAGTTTGTTTTTGTCCCAGTTCGGCCAAGAGTCTTGTCCAGCTGGGGAATACCTTCACTCAGAGCGGCTGTGGATGCTTGAAAAAGTGTCTGCAGCTCTCAATACTACTCCCACTACCATCCCACAAACTCCACACATTTCCAAAAATCCCCGTATTGATATGCTGAGGGCCACTGATGAGAGCTAAAGCTCGAAACGGCACTGTGCATCAATGAAAACTATGCATTAAATAAATAGAGTGGAGTGGAAGTTATGTAAATATTGAGTAATGGCTGCTTTTCATTAACAATTTATGCCAGTTACTTGCATGAGATAAGACAATGGGGTTGTTAAAATCAACGTGATGTCCGGATTTTGCCAAAGGTGTTTAGTGACATCAGTACCATTGTATTTATTCAATACATAATTTTCAATTGTATCTAAGCTCAATTTGGCCGTTTGGTTTTTTCCTTGCTAAACCTCAGATTTCTTTATATTGCAGTTTGAATTCTTACTTCGCCCTTCTTGATAATTATATATCTACGTAATTTTTGTTGTTGTCCTGGCGTCAACAAATTCACTACAGTAGAATCTGTTTGATACACCCACGGTTAATAAATCCAGTCACTTTTTGCATCCAAATTGCTTAGAACGCACTTTTCCAACTTCTATTCCATTGAAATAACTTCAGTAAATAAATCCAGTTTTTATTGCGATCATTGGTGATGTGTTATTAAAACGTGCGTATAAACAGCAATTGTGAATCATTGAAAACCAAAAATTCAGTTGTCTTTAAGACAAACCAATTTGGAATAGAAATCACGAGAATTTTAAAACATTTCGTATAACAAAAGCAGTTAAAAGTTCGTTTTTGTCTGGATCCAGGATAGAATGAAGAAATCGAGACAAAATAAAACGACGGCTGAAAAGCTTGAGTTCTTGCTCGCTATAGCAACCTTTCCTCATTGAGTCAACGTGAAGCAGCTGAGCGACTTCTTACAATTAGCAGAGGATTATTGCAATGCTTAATCAAAAATAAAGCCACCATACGTGCTGCTGGTGCAGTTTACCCACCAGGGGGTATTTTTAAATTGAGTGCATTTTACCCCCCCCCCAGGGGTTGGTTTAGATAGCATTATAGAAAGTTCGGTTATTAAATCCGCCGCTTTTTACATAAAAAATTGGTTGGCCATTGGTGAATATATTAAGCGGATTCTACTGTATTTCGTAACGCAATTCCCAATATTTTGAGTGATTTTGCAATTTAACACCCTTACTACGATTGCACTTTAAAATTGTTTGTGTTTCAACACTGTATTGTTGGGAACTTTTATGACGTAATTTCAAATTCGTTTATTTTCGCTCACGTTTTTTGCCTAGCCTACTCATAGATCAGCTCTGATAATGATATGAGTGCTATCTCGAAACGTTAGCAATAAAAGAATGTTTTCAGTTGTATTTACTCTGAGTTTTTTTTACTGAGAATCAAACCTTTATTTTTGCGCCGCGCCGATCAAAATGAAAAAAAACACAAGCCAATTTAGACGGATAAAATTTGCAGTCAAAACTCATAAATTTTCTTTCGCTACAACTTAACCTCTAAAATAAGATGTTTATCTCTCCTTATCGCAAATTTTTGAAAGTTTTCCGCCTTTCACGCCTTAAAAGTTGCTACAGGGATTTACGTCAAGTCAAAGCATTTTTCAAATTTCTGCACCAAATCGATCAAAGATTTAGCAATACTGTGTGCGCTGAGCAAACCAACTTTGCAATGAGGCGCTTATTGGATACTCTCTAGAACTGAGAAAGTGGAAAAAAGGAACAAGTTGGAAATAAATTTTACTGTTATTACGTACTAAATATAGTGACGTTTCAACATTTAACAAGGTTTGCAAGTGCGCCAAATAAACAAAATCACAAAATCCTGTGCCAAGTACGGTACACTAAAAAAGTAAACCATTGGCGCGGCGCGATGCGAGGACGATAACTTAGTTAATTATAGTCGGGTTGGTAATCGAAAAGAGTCTTGCTCACCATTTAATTTCCTAACTAACAAACAGCAATGCGGCGTTGTGTCGATGCTAAAAGCATTTAGCGCTTATGTTATTTCCTATTGAGACTAAGCAGTTATTTATCGGTACCGTACCCGTTTTGGTGGTGCAACCCGACAACCAAGAAAAAAAAAGAAATAGTAGGCTAAAGCAAAGAATTTTATAGTATAGTTACACGTAACCCAGGAGTAAAGGCAAAATTAATAAGGATATTTAAAGTTAGGCGAATTGTATTCGACCAGATTGGCGTTTACTCCATCCTTTTTGATCCAACCGTTCCCGAGACATTTTACTTCAAAGACGACGTAGTGGCCTCTAATGTTATAAATTATAAAAAAAATTTATTGGCAAATTTGACGTTGATAGCCTTAGTTTCGTTAGCGACGCCTTCCCAGTTCTAACCTAAAGCAACGCCACTATTAAGCTACTGCATTAAATCGTTTCGTTGCGCACTAATAAGCTTAGTTTTATCTTGTCAGCAAAACAAATCCGAGCTGGTAAAAAAGAGTAAAACTTTTCGTAGCCTAACGATCTCAGTAAAAATCAAGCTGTCAGATGCAATTCAGTCTAAACCATAGCCTCAATAGCGCAGCCAGCGGTTGGTGGAGGCTATAGCCCCCCGCCCCCCGCCCATTGGCCTGCTGACTAAAATGCAGAATAAAGAAAACACCACGTTTTGAGCACTTCTGAGAGTGTTTTTTTTGCACTGGAATAAACTCAAACAATAATTTAAAGCATGTTTTCAAACGTTTATTAAGGGATGGGAGCTAATTTGTCTAAAACAAAACTCATAAACCAAAAAAATGTTTTAAATGGCCAAAAATTGGTATTCAAATTTCATCGCCTATTGAAAAATGCGTAACATAGGTTTCATCAGAAAATAGATTAGCTCAAGAATGGGGGGAAGGGGGCTGTTCAGTATTAGTGAATTACCAATCACTTCTCTCTAACTTCTTCCATTAGCTCCCTAGCTAATTACATCTTTCTTTATAAAATGTAGACAAAATAGATTATTCCTTGAGAGTTTTATTGAACTACCGGTATAGGATTTTATGACCTACCAGCTTGTAAATAAGAGAGCTGAAACTCTAGCAATAGCTACCTTCCACATAGCTCTTTTATCATGTTTTTGCACTGCTAATTTCTATGCCACGTTTATAGCATTAATTTTAATCAAAATAGGCCTAAAAATTAAGTTATTTTTGCCAAAAAAATTCAAAATTTTTGAGCGATGGGAACTCCGCACCCAGATCCCCATCCTCTAGCCTCAATTGCCGCCCGTAACAACCCCCCTCCATCGCAGACTTCTTCTACGCGACTGCATAGCCTAGTCTAGTAACAGGCGCGTAGCCAGGAATTTGCAATGGGGAGAGGCTGTTTTGGAGGATGGAAACAACATCAAACGATCTTGTCCCAGATTTTGATCGGTCTTCAATCAGATTGGGTTGGTTTTTGTGCCAAATATTGGTGATCTCCAAAAAAAAGTCTTCACCGAAATTCAGACGGTTTTTTTGTCCAAATTCTCCAAAGATCTCAAAAAAAAAAACAAAAAAAAACGTCTTCAGCCTGGTTGAAACCGAGGTTTTCTGGTCGAAATTGCATCAGATCCTTGACCAATTCTCATCGCCAATACCAATGGGGGGGGCATTGGCGTAACCAGGATTTTTGATTGGGGGGCCCAAACCACAAATCACATGCAATGACGTGATCAGAAACTTCGAAAGAGGAATTTTTTGTGGGGGCAAAGATATCGTAGAATGGAAAATCAGAAGCCGTGGCCTGGTGTTGGCACGTAACTAGAAACTTGATCAGGAGGAAGGGCTTAAACCAATAGTTAAAAGATGAAAATATCTAAATTGGGAGACGCGTTGAGTAAAGAAGTGTACTGTAATTCAAAAGTATCATTGACGGGGGTCTGGGGGCAAAGCCCCAAGCCGCTGGGCGATTTTTCGCAATTTTTTTTGAAAAAAACGCTGTTTTAAAAGGGCATTTTACCCGAATTTAAAAAACTGAGAAAAAATCATAAAAAATATGTTTACCAACATGACCCCATTGCGATTCTTGCAACTCATCAGGTTAAGAAAGTCTTAAGAGAAAATATTTCATGTGTTCCTCTTAGAATCTAAATTTCGGCCATCTTGTTTCAAGTAGATTGTGCAATAAATCAGTTTGTAACTTCCATTTCGAGTCTTGCTAAGTACCGGGTTCTTGGAACTAGGTGAGTGCTGAAGGCCTAAGTAAATGAAATAATGGAACAACTGCTGTTTGGATTCAGAGAGGTTAGATGCTTTCCTAGTGTGCTTTGTCCGCCATGGGCTAGCAAAAAATTCGGAATTAAGGTAAGGTTTTAATGCTTTGGGCGTAGTAGCCTATAGCCAGTACTTAAATTGTAGGGGGGGGGACGCGTCCCCCCATCGAGATTTTAGCGCTGGTTTATGGGAGGTAAAAATTTACTGCTTTTGGCCAGAAAAACCGCTTGAATTTTCGATTTCGGCCAAAAAAAGCTTTCGGATTTCGGCGAAGACCTTTATTTTTTATTTTTATTTGGAGTTCACCTGTTTTTCACTTAATTTTCACTGAAAAATCGCCTCATTCCATTTCAGGAACAATGAAAATTTGGGTCAAGTTCGTTTCCGGAACAACCTTCCAAAAAATCCTGGCAAAGTGCCTGTTTTTCACTAAGGTTCAGTCAACGCTGAAAAAGCGTCCCCCCATGCAAAATTTTACAATTTAAGTACTGCCTAAGTGCCTATAGCCTATTGTGACTATTGCTTACTATAAATAGCCTATCCGAAGAAATAATGCATGTTAAAGGCCAAAACACCGTAACTGACTAAATCTTAGACTAAGATTCCAGTTTTTAGTGAGCCAGTAAGTTATATGCGATTATTGCGCAATTGGTTTAGGCCTAAAGATCAGAAAGCCAGTTAGTTTTTTACGTAAATGTGCAATTCAAGTTTCAATGCAAAGCATTTTAGTGAGCATTTTTCGTATAGGTTTGCTACGGTTATCAGCAGGTACCTACTGAGCCACTTCCTTGACAGCTGCTAATCTAGTTAATCGTTTGGAATGATTTTGACCCACGTTCGTTAAGTTCGGTAATGTTTGGAAAGCGTTTCTCTTTAGTCTAAGAGGAAAAACAATTGCGAATATCTTACGATTTCTTGACCGAAAAGAATCAAAATTGGTGCGAAAAAATTCTTGAAAATTGCCAAAGTTGTTGCACTTTGGTTTCACGGTAAAATTTTTTAAACAAAAACGTCCTGAATGCCCTTTTAACCCTATTGAATCACATTTTGGACGTATTCAGAGCCATTTGAAAGTACTAGATTTTTAACATTAGAAAGCCAATTGAAAAAATTAAGTTGTTTAGTCCTACTTTTGCTTGCAATTTAAGTACAAAACACGTTTACAATCTTGCATTTTAGGGTTAAACTTTGTGAGTGATTTGGCCCAGGTTGAGAGAAGTAAAGCACATTGCTTTCTGCAATATTTTAGCAGTAAATAACAATCCAACTAAATATTTTCCTTAGAGATTATTGTTTTGTCATGAAAGCAATCAGTTATAGGCAGAAGTGGAGTCGAGGACACAAGGCTCGAGGCCAAGGCCAAGGACACAAAAAAAAATCCAAGGCCAAGGCCAAGGCCAAGGACAGCCTTTCTGAGGACAGACACTCTCGAGGCCAAGGACAGGAATGCTCGAGGCCAAGGACCAAGGACACAACCGCTAGTGCTCTCCAAAAAAAAAAGGTCTTCACAAAAATTTTTCAGGCGATCTCCAAAAAAAAAAAAAAGGTCTTCACAAAAATTTTTCAAGCGATCTCCACAATAAAACGTTTTCCAAAAAATTTTTCTAGCGCTCCACAAAGTTTTAACAATTCGAAAACTACTGCTGTCCTCGAGCCGAGGACAGGCCAATTTTCGAGGACTTGAGGCCTCGAGGCCAAGGCCAAGGACTTCAAAATCTGTCCTCGAGGACTCCACCTTTGGTTATAGGTGTTGATTAATAATTATGAGCTATGACGTCACAGTGTGTATTACTGTCCGCATTGGACTGAGTGCCTCGCTGTAATTCATTCAATTAAAATACTAGTGTATGTTACTTGCTGTTAGTGATCTTTGTAACTGATATTGCGTATATGTACTGTTCGAAACACAACATGGTGGCAGCGGTAATACTTTGAACCTGTATTCATGCCAGAAACGTATCTAGTTGAAAAGCTGGAAGAAAGAAGCTTCCTTGATAATTTTGGTGAGTTTAATCGCGTGCAATAGCCTACGGTACCTGTACCAATAAGCATCATGGCAGATGTATCTTTACGACCACCGCCAATGCTAGATATATCCGCAACCAATTTGTCGGAGACTTTCAAACGGTGGCGGCAACAAATAGAGATATACTTACTGGCTAGCGGGGCAACGGCCAAAGACAGCAAAATCCAGAAAGCGATAATTTTGCATTGCGCTGGGCCTACAGTGATCGAATTAGAGCATCACTTCACTTATGCTGATGATGAGGACAAAAACTCCCCCAATGTGCTTCTTACGAAATTAAGCGAATATTGCAATCCTAGAAAAAATGTTGTTATGGAGTCACATCGGTTTTGGAAGCTGTCCTGGAGTGAACCTTTTGATGCGTATCTAACACAACTGCGTAATCGAGCTGAATCGTGCGAGTATCAAGACCCAAATCGAATGATCCGAGACAAGATTGTTTTCACCGCCCCTGGTAAGCAGCAAGAAATGTTGCTCCGAGAAACCAAACTCACCTTAGACAAAGCTATAGACCTTTGCCGAATTTATGAAAGCTCCATAAAACAAACACAAGAAATGCAGGCCACTGCCAGCAATTGCAATGAGACGAGTTTTAGGCCTAGTAGCGCTATACAGACAATCAAACGTTCAACCAACCGGCCCAACACCAAACCGCTTCAACCAGTGAGTGTTCCGAACATAAATTGTCATTTCTGTGGCAAGACTCACAAATACGGTAGAAATTTTTGTCCAGCTTACGGCAAAGAATGTGACCGTTGTCATGGACGAAATCATTTCAAAGCGACGTGCCGCCGACAAATCCATCAAGTGCATGATGAAGACTATGATCAAATTGACCTCGAGAACGACGTAGGCCTAGAAGCGAATGCATCTTTCCCAACGCCGACCATCTATGACCCAAACTATACACTACAAGCTCTAGGCAAATCTCAGTTAACAGCTCTGCTCCGCATAAATAACACTAACGTGCGATTCCAGCTGGACACAGGCGCGGACATTAACACTATTAATAAACGTTTCGTGAGGCCTGAACAAATTAACCCAACGCAAAAAATGCTAACAATGTGGAACAAAACTAAACTAAAACCTGAAGGCGAAACAATCCTCAACGTCACGAATCCTAAAAACTCTACGACCCACTCGGTAAAATTTGTGGTAGTAAATGATTCGCTTAATTGTTTGTTAGGCCTAGAAACAGTGCAAATGATGAATTTAATAAGTGTAAATGCCGAATCGTTTATTGCGAAAATTGCCGCAAATGATGATCTGGGCAATTTAGGTGTTGTTTCTTTGCATGTTGATCCTTATATTAGACCTAAAGCGTTCCCAAGTAGAAATATACCTATTGCCCTTCGCCAAACAGTCAAAGCTAAACTAGATGAATTAGTGCACCGTAAAGTCATCTCACCAGTTCATGAGCCCACTGACTGGGTTAGCCAAATGGCAATAGTAAAAAAACCAAATGGTGATATTCGTGTATGCATTGACCCGCAGCCCCTCAATACTGCACTTAAACGAGAACACTACAAATTGCCCGTTCTGGATGACATTTTGCCCGACCTGAGCCATGCGAAAATTTTTTCAAAACTGGATGTGAAAGAAGCATACTGGCATGTCGCGCTTGATGAGGCTTCCAGTAACTTGACTACCATGATTACGCCATTTGGGCGATACAAATGGAACCGCCTGCCTTTTGGGTTAAAAGTGAGCAGCGAGATATTTCAAAAAAAGCTCGTTGCGGCTCTCGCTGGACTGAAAGGCGTGTTTGCTGTAGCAGATGATGTTATAGTAATCGGCTGTGGAGAAACAGAGAAAGAAGCTATGCAGAATCATGAAAAGAACTTAACAAACCTACAATAGCGTTGTCGAGAACAAGGAATCCGACTGAATGAGGAAAAGGCTGCTCTCAGGAAAACAAGCATCTCATTTATGGGCCACTTAGTTACTAATAAGGGCATTGAGGCAGACCCCCAAAAAGTAACCGCAATCACGAAGATGCCAATACCAAACGACGTTTCCGGAGTAAAAAGATTGTGTGGTATGGTACAATATCTCGCAAAATTTATGCCCAATTTAGCAACTGACTTGGAGCCATTGAGAAACCTCACCCGCAAAAATGTGCCGTGGGTTTGGTCGAAAGACTGTGACAATGCTGTTTTGACCATTAAGAGAAAGATTTCTACCCCTCCTCTGCTAGTTTATTTCGACGAGACAAAGCCCTTGATGCTTCAGGTGGACAGTAGTAAGAGTGGCCTTGGAGCTGTGTTGCTACAAGATGGAAAGCCTATAGAATATGCGTCCAGAGCGCTTACCCCTGCTGAGCAGAACTGGGCGCAGATTGAGCAAGAAACTCTGTCAATGGTATATGGATTGGAAAGATTTGATCAGTATACGTACGGAAGAAAGGTAGTCATTTGCAACGACCACAAACCAATGGACATGATTTTAAGAAAACCATTAAGTCAAGCTCCTAAAAGACTTCAAGCGCTGATCATGCGCTTAAACCGCTACGATATCGAGTTCCAATATGTTCCCGGAGCTGAATTGGTATTAGCAGACACCTTGAGCAGAGCAGTCCCAGACCTGAATTCTCCTTTTGAGCACACACGAGTTATGCAGCTCGATACGTTCGAAATGATTGCCGGTGAAAGACTAAAGCAAATCAAAGAAGCCACTTCAACTGACACTGAATTGCAAAGCTTACTGCATGTCATTCAGAACGGGTGGCCTGACCACAAAAATCAGTTGCCGGAAAATCTTAAACCTTATTTTGTTCTACGAGATACACTAAGCTGTGAAGCAGGCATTGTACTAAAAGGGGAACGAGTAGTTATTCCTCAATCCCAACGAAACACTATTTTGCACCAACTCCATGAGGCTCATTTAGGTGCTGCGAGTATGATACGCAGAGCGCGAGCCACTGTTTTTTGGTTGGGCCTAAACAAAGATCTCAAACAAATGGCGAAAAATTGTTATATTTGTCAAGAGCATAAGCCCAGTAACCAACGCGAGCCACTTATTCAGCATAATGATGGTCATTACCCCTGGGAGAAATGTGGGGTAGATTTATGTGAATGCAATGGTAAAATGTACTTGATTTGTGTCGACTATTACTCTAATTTTATCGAAATCGATGTTATGTATTCCACTACAGCCCAAAACATTGTTTATGCGTTAAAGAAAAATTTTGCTCGTTTCGGCATCCCCAAAATGGTGGTGTCTGATTGTGGTTCGCAATTTACATCGGATTGTTTTCAAAGCTTTTGCAAAAGTTGGTGTATCAAACATGTTACCTCATCTCCTGGCCATCAACGAGAAAACGGCAGAGCCGAAGCTGCCGTCAAAAGTGCTAAATACATGCTAAGGAAAACGGCATCAGAGAATACAGACCAGTACTTAGCACTGTTGGAGATGAGAAACACCCCACGTCAGGACGTAAACTGTAGTCCTGCCGAATTAGTTTTTGGTCGTCATGTCCAATCCATCATTCCTGCTCGGACAAAACCACACGGTGTGCTGAACACAACCAAAAGGCAGCAACGCAAAAATACAATTAGGAAACACTATGATCAGCATGCCAAACCTTTACCTGAGCTAAAACCCGGAGATATGGTGTTTTTTCAAAGCCTGCACAAAGAGGGATGGGAACAAGGCATAGTGACTAAGAAGTTGCGCTCACGAACATATATAGTCACTAACCCGCAAGGCACGACTTTTAGGCGCAATCGAGTCCACATACGGAAACCAAGAGATTATAAGGAGCCTGATATTCACAACCCGGCACCCTGGTTTCCATCATTAGGACTGAGCACTGCTGAAGCCCTTACCCATCCCACTGCATCAGAACAAGTGAACCCCAGTTCAAGGCCCGAAATCCCCTCATTGTCAAATAGACCCAGCAGAGAGCATAAAATGCCGGCACGATTTGAAAACTTTGTTATGTATTAATTAATGGCAAAGCATGTGCTGTGTAGAATTACACTGTTCGTGTTTGTGAATTTCGTTGGTGTTCCTTTTACTTTCGTTATGAGTTTGAACCTTTAAAAAACAGAAGGATGTTGATTAATAATTATGAGCTATGACGTCACAGTGTGTATTACTGTCCGCATTGGACTGAGTGCCTCGCTGTAATTCATTCAATTAAAATACTAGTGTATGTTACTTGCTGTTAGTGATCTTTGTAACTGATATTGCGTATATGTACTGTCCGAAACACAACAATAGGAGTACATACACGGCCAGGGGTCCAGGCCCTCTCAAGTCAAAATTTTGTTCAATGAGCATTCCCCTTATTGCAGCTAATTTTTTTCCGTAGTATTTTGTTGCATAAAAACTGGCAAGATGTAGGTGAATTGTTATTAAAAAATGTACAATAGATGGTTACGCCTACTAACCATGTTTTTGCCCGGGCAGGATTTACATTGTGTTGGGCACCTGGTACTTTGGGATTTTCGCAATATTTTCCTGCCAAATACAGGAGAAGACCAAAAAAATTCTAATATGAGTGCGGGGTCTCTGGCACTATGCCATTTGTTAAATCCGTCCCTGGTTATTGCATTACGTTCATAAAAAGGTTACATGAGGGCCTAGCAACTTTTAGGATAAAAAGCCTTAATTTCATTCGGGTTATAAGTTTAAATTGGTTTTGGCAAAAATTAAATTGAGGGGTCCCTGGTCCCCTGGATCAATATTATTGTTGGGGGCATTTTTAAATATTATTGTAGGGGGCCCATTTAAATTAGTTGGTAAAAATTAAATTGAGAGGGACCGGGCCCCTGGATCAATATTATTGTTAATTACTGTTGTACGCGTGTACTGTTGTCCGCGAAGATGCTACAAGAAACTGAAGAAACAACAGTCTTTTTTGTGACATTTTTATCATTGGTAGCATTTTAATTGGGGGGGGCCCGGGCCCCTGGTCCCCCTGGCTACGCCTATGGGGGGACACTTTTTTGTTTTTAGTGCAACAATCAGCCTTAAAAGTGCTAAAAACGGGGTACTTTGCATACTCTTCAAGCCAATGGGGCGGGCCATTGCCCCCAACCACCCCCCCTGGCTGCGCTACTGTCTAGTAATAAGGTTTTTATTTCTACGCTAAAAAACACATGCCTAATAATATGACTAGACTATCACTACTTGAGTAGGCCTATTGTATTTGCTTACAGTATTTTGTAACCTTACAATAAACTTTTCCAACGATAAGTTGCAAACAATGGCCTACTACTCTAATAACTCCACTAGCTAAACTTTCGCTTGTTCTTAGACGTTTGTTACTGTTACCTAGCGTCAGCTGCATCGGGTACCAATTTTGGCCTTGTTTGCTTTTTGTCGAGCCTGGCTTCGCTACCTTTTGTACTGCTGCCATCATGTAATGTTTCACCTCACAAGTCCCAGCTAGTCAGTTAATTACTTCTTTTGCTTTTCGCAATTTGCATAATTGCTAATTTGCTTGCCTTTCTGCTCGGCATTTTGCCAGCTTGCAGCGTAGCTATTTCCTGATTTACATTCATTCTTATCTGACTATGGTCAAAGCAACTGCCATTTTTCTGAGCATTTCCGATTCGTACTATTGTTTTCTGTTGAGCTACTTCTCCCTGCAACTGGCTGGACAAACTATTTCGAAACTGCTCTATCGTTTTAATCGCTCTCAATCGCTCATCTGCTCTGTATCTCAATCGCTTGGTTACGTTCACTCATTCTACTTCATGCTGTACAACCGACATCATCTTCCACGGCGAAGTGACAACCTCAATAGAAATCTAACTGCACAGAGCTGGACAGCGCTGTTTCGAGCTTTAAGCTCTCATCGGCAGCCCTCAGCTATCTTTTTCAAAGGTATTCCCAGCTGAACAAACATCTTGGCCTAACTGGCAAACCTTATGGGCTTGCACAGAGGCAGATGCTTAGTAGGGAATAAACGATTTTTCACTTGTGGTACTTTAGAAACAAGTGAAAAATCGCTGGATCCTTGTAGTAAGGACAGCCATAGGCTATCCCTACTACAAGGACTCCCCTCTGCGTGCCCACGGAAATCAAAACTGCAATATCTTGACGTCCTTCATGGTCGACTCCTGGGAAGCCAGCAGGGTTGGTGGTTGTTATGGCCACCTAACTGCTAGTGGAAGTTGACATGACTTCCCAGGAGTCGACCATGAAGGACGTCAAGATGTTGCAGTTTTGATTTCCGTGGTCACGCAGAGGGGAGTCCTTGTAGTAGGGATAGCCTATGGCTGTCCTTACTACAAGGATCCAGCGATTTTTCACTTGTTTCTAAAGTACCACAAGTGAAAAATCGTTTATTCCCTACTAAGCATCTGCCTCTGTGCAAGCCCATAAGGTTTGCCAGTTAGGCCAAGATGTTTGTTCAGCTGGGAATACCTTTGAAAAAGATAGCTGAGGGCTGCCGATGAGAGCTTAAAGCTCGAAACAGCGCTGTCCAGCTCTGTGCATTTTTGACTTGAGCTACAATGTGAAATATCATTGGAGCTGCAGGGTTGGTGGTTGTTATGGCCACCTAACTGCCAGTGGAAGTTGACATGGCTTCCCAGGAGTCGACCATGAAGGACGTCAAGATATTGCAGAAATCTAACTGTTTACAATTTCAGCGAGTTTTGAATTATTGTTGTGAGGTTAAGGAGATCTCGCAGCCAGTTTAAATTTTTTCAAGGCACAGTTACCTTACCAAGCAGACACAGTCTATCCCTTTTACCAGCTCGGATTTGTTCTACTTACAAGATTAAAATGATTAGTGCGCAGCGAATCATGCAATACACTGAAAGCAGTAGCCCAGTAGCAACGTTGCCTTAACGTCAGGGTTGCCAAACAAATTAATAAATATAACATTTAAAGCTCCTACGTCGTGTTTGAAGTAGAATATCTACGGCTGAGTTAAGGATGATAGAGTCAACGCCAATCTAGCCTTATGCTGCGATTGGCCTAAGTTTAGATACCCCCATTGATTTTGCCTTTCGTACTCGTTTAAGCATCCAGGATAAAAAGGAATCGTCCCATTGCGATCGACCGGCTAGGTTGGACAACCCAATAAGCAGAGGTGGCACTTGCGCTGCTATCGGGACGCGTCCTTTTGACACGTACGTTACAATGGCGAGCACGCCCGGACGTTGAAGTGGTGAACGCTCTCCCTTGCGCTGGTTGGAGACGTGGATGTGCCGTCGCCAGCGTAAAAGGAGGGAGATGATGTAGCGTCATCTCCAACGTAGCTACAAGTGAAAGATTAATTGGATCAATTGGTTATTAACTCAACCCGAAGAGTAGTTTAAAAGGTTGTTCAAACGGTCGACCGCATTGGGACGCGTCTTTTAGACAGCAGACAATACGTAACACTATTACTGCGGCACAACTATTGCACTTGCGATAGCGTTTGCGTCGCAATTATTTTTAAATGGTTGCGCTGATGCTTGCGCCGCAAGTATTTTGGCAATTTTGAGCGCAATCCGCAGGCGCAAATCAAATATGACTAGGATAGATTTTTTTTTTAATTAAATGTGATTAAAGTTCAAAAAAAACATTGATGAGGAAGGTTCATAAAAGCCTCGTTATGGAAAATTGCATTCGCCTACTGCTTGCAAAACTTCTACATTGGATTTAAAGCAGCAAGGGTCTTCTTTCACTGAAAGTTTTTCTCTAAAATCTTTTGCCAATTCAAAAAAAAAAAAAAAGTAAATGTTTCAAATAGGGTCGTAGAATCAAATTTTAACCAGAAAAATTATTTTTGCATTTGCCGTTCTAGAAATACACTACTCGTTCCTAAAAGAATTTTAAATTGCCTTGGACATTAAACGCATTACTCGCAACAATTTGACTTTTTTTTACCGTAATTTAGAAATAAAAGACAACAAAAACTAGATGGGAATTTGCCAGCAAACTCAGTGAACGACCGACGCATAGCTAATGCTGTGACCAAGGATGGCAGTACGGTACGGTACGTTCAAAATTTGCGTACTACGTACCTTGAACCGTACCGTACTAACGTCCCGTACCCGTACAATTACAAAAGAAGCGTACCGTACCAACGTACCTTTTTGGGGCCCCATTTTGGGGGGGTCCCCGGGGGGGTGGTACCCCCAAATCATGTCAAAATATTTTTCTCTTAATAATCTACTGATATCAAAAAAAAATGGCACCCTAGGTTAAATGGTTAAAAAACTTGCTTTTGGGGGGTCCATTTGGGGGGTCCCCGGGGGGGTGGTACCCCCAAATTATGTCAAAATATTTGTCTCTGAAATATCTACTGATATCAAAGAAAAATGGCACCCTAGGTTAAATCGTTAAAAAATTTATTTTTGGGGGGGTCCATTTGGGGGGTCCCCGAAGGGGTGGTACCCCCAAATTATGTCAAAATATTTGTCTCTCAAATATCTACTGACAACAAAAAAAACTGGCACCCTAGGTTGAGCCGTTCAAAAATTTGATTTTTTGGGGGGGTTCCCGGGGGGGTGGTACCCCCAAACCATGTCAAAATATTTCTCTCTTAAATATCTACTGATATCAAAGAAAAATGGCACCCTAGGTTAAATGGTTAAAAAATTTGTTTTTGGGGGGTCCATTTGGGGGGGTCCCCAGGGGGGTGGTACCCCCAAATTATGTCAAAATATTTGTCTCTCAAATATCTACTGATATCAAAAAAAACTGGCACCCTAGCTTGAGCCGTTCAAAAATTTGATTTTTTGGGGCCCCAGTTTGGGGGGGTTTCCGGGGGGGTGGTACCCCCAAATCATGTCTAAATATTTCTCTCTCAAATATCTACTGATATCAAAAAAAAATGGCACCCTAGGTTAAATCGTTAAAAAAATTTGTTTTTGGGGGGGTCCATTTGGGGGGGTCCCCGGGGGAGTGGTACCCCCAAATTATGTCAAAATATTTGTCTCTCAAATATCTACTGATATCAAAAAAAACTGGCACCCTAGCTTGAGCCGTTCAAAAAATTGATTTTTTGGGGCCCCATTTTGGGGGAGTTCCCGGGGGAGTTGCCCCAAAAAAATTTCAGGAGACACAATTGCGTATGTACCTCAACAACTTCACACAAAAATTAGATTTCTATGTTTTGTGGTTTAGGAGAACTCGAGCGTACAAGATTCAGGAAGAAAAAAAAGGAAAAAAATAAGAAAAAAACCTCATCGCGGCCGAAAGTGGGTTGGTAGGGATGAAAGGATATCTTAAGACATATAACCATGAGAAATATTTTTTGCCGTACTTAAGCCGTTTTTGACTTAGACCGCTTTTTACGCCAAACTTTCGGGGCGGTTTTCGGGTCATAAACCCGAAGTCACGTGACCGATTGCCTCGAAATTTGATACAAACATAAAACTCATTAATCTCAAACTGCAGTCAAAATTTCATGTAGTTAGACCAAACGGTTCTCGAGTTATAAGCAAAAGTCTGAAATCTCACACTCATTAGTTAGAAAATGGCCGAGTAAAAACAAAGGAACACGCGACTCGAGCGTCGGTCGTTCCAACTATTAATTACATTTTTTGCTAGTCCGGAAAAATTTAAAAGATATGGCAAACAAGAGTGACAGCATCGGTAGCTTTTATTAATACTTAATTCTTAGACGGTTCAATTTCTTTAAACAAAAACCCATCACGTTTTTTTTAGTATGCTTTATTCGCCAAAGGGTGATGAAAATTGTTCCAGAAGCACAAATGCATCAAAGCAAATAAGCGATTTTCTTGACTAGCCATTATACAAAAAACAGTAACTCCAAATTTGCTCGCTTTCTACCACATGAAGACTTTATTAGTGAAATATTTTAACACCCCGATTTCTGTAAGTGCCGGTGTTGAGAGTCTTTTATTAAGTTTAAAGAGGTTCTTCGCCCAAATGGGTTAGGCAATGCGAGCGGGGTCAAGCAATTTGCGTTTTCAAATGCTTATATTTTTTAAAGGAAATTAATAAGTTTTTTTCGTTTACTAATTTGATAGCGCGCATAATTTGTTTTGAATTTTGGTTTCGTAACGCAGCCTAAAGTAGTTTGAGCTGTGAGTCGATTACTGTAGAATTATACATTACAAAACGTCACACTTGCGCGTGTGCTTGCGGCGCAAGTTTTATGACTTGCGCTGCCCACCTCTGCCAATAACCTCAGTAATCTAGTCTGGATTGCTTTATAGGATTAGGCTTGTGTGTTTCTAGAGTTGAGTTTGGTTGGTGGATTTGTCGGAGGTTGTTGTTGGATGAGTTTGGTGGGTGGATTTGTTGGATGCTGCTGTTGGATGGTGGATTTGTTGAGTGTAGAGTTGAGTTTTGTTGGTGGATTTGTTGAATGGCGTGTCAATTAAATGGAGTGGTCATCGATGACTGCAGCTATTCTCGTACAGAACTAATGTACAAATCATGCTATTTTCATTGGCTCGGATTTTTTTGTCGAAATTATTCTAGAAAGTTTGCAACCTCATCTTGATTAATTTTGATTATATTTTGTTTTTTGTTAAGCAAACGAAAGCGAAGATTAAAATGATAATGATTACAAACACGGCAAATTTGTTAACGGGGTAGAAAAATCAGTCAAACGCTCGAAAAAATATGTAACTATCGCCTGAATCAAAGATTAATGAATGGAGCTTGAATTCAACTGACGCAAAGAAAGTGCTTGAAAGCAGCTGCTGAATTTTATTTGAACAAGATGCGTATACCACTACTGATTCTATTATCGGCCGCGTTCGTGATCAATGGAGGTAACAGCCATATTTGTTTTCTGAACGAGCCTGAATGCTTGATCTGAGTTTTAGTGCGCACTCTGGTTACGGCGTCCTTGGAAAAGAAGACACTTTACAATGATTATCGCTGCTTGCTGAAGGCTTCGAACAAACAGTTATTCAGCAAATAAGAATCGAAAATATTTACTGGAATATTGGATCACTAGAAACTCCTAAGCAGGTGCAAATTTCTCCAATCACAAAGAAGCTAATGGAATGAAAAGTGTGCGGATCCACCAATAGCTACTTAGTTGACGCTATGCGGCGACAGGAGAATAAATGTGCCATAAAACAATAACAAATACATCAACAATTTTCGGTTAAAATTGACTACCGGTATTGTATTATATCATTATGCACTATTTTAGATTTTTGTTTTAATTTTTACATGTGACTTGATCAATAAAATAATTCAATATGCATCAGCAAGCATGCGAAAATGAGTGCGGTAACTAAAAAATAATATAGCCTCTTCGCAAAAGCTGGTCAAAAGAAAATTCGGAATATTATTTTGTATCAAGATTTTGGTGGTGAAAATAAAGTTAAAATTGCGTGCATTATATCGGCCTCGAATCGACTGCTGTAACACTGTTAGCATTTTGAAAGTAGACCTAAGCATTGGTCAATTTGCAAAGCAAATGCACACTATAGCCTTTAGCTCAACACAGTAAAAATAAACATCACACTTGATGCTCAATTTCACTCGAAGTTAATTGAGTTTTTAGACAATCGAACTTATTATACAATCAGTAGCGTAGCCAGGGGGGGGCGGGGAGCTATAGCCCCCCCATTGGCCTGCCGACCAAAATGCAGAATAAGAAAAATACCACGTTTTTAGCACTACTAAGACTCTCTTTTGCACTGGATTAGACTAAAAAATGCTTTAAAGCATGGTTTGAAACGTTTATTTAGGGGAGCTAATAGACTGCCGACCAAAATGCCGAATAAGGAAAATATCACGTTTTTAGCCGGTAGCGTAGCCAGGGGGAGGGCGGGGGGCTACAGCCCCCCATTGGCATGTTGACCAAAATGCAGAATGGGAAAAACACTACATTTTTATCACTTTTGAAACTGTTTTATGCACTGGAGTGGACTAAATAATGATTTAAAACATCTTTTGAAACATATGTTCAGGGGGGGCTAATTTGTCAAAAATAAAACCAACAAATAAATGAAAACTTTGAAAAACGGTAAGAAATAAGCACTCAAATTTGATCGCAAGTGCAAAAATGCTGAACATAGGTGTCATCAACAAATATATTATAAACTAAGGAATAAGGGGGGCTATTCAGTATCAGTTAATTACCAATCATTTCTCTCAAATCTCTTTTCATTAGCCCCCCCCCCATATACGAAATAGATTACTCCGTGTGAGTTTATTGAACTATTCGATTTTATAATTTGCCAGCATCTAAACAAGAGAACTAACATTTTACCATTAGCCACCTCCCAAATAGCCCATTTATGCCATTAGTTTAATCTTATTTGCACTGCCAATTTCTAAGCCACGTTTTAAAATCTTTATTTTTTAATCAAAATAGCCCTAAAATGAAGTTATTTTTGCAAAAAAAATGCAAAATTTTCGAACGCTGGGGGCTCCGCCCCCAGACCCCCAAAATAGCCCTCCCATTGCGAATTTCTGGCTACGCGCCTGGATACAATACGAAAGAATAAGTGATGTCAACGCTGACCAAATGAGACTACTTGAAGACGGAAGAATCAACTTCAGGAAAATTGTTTGTCTTATAATAGCGAACTAGTTTGTCAGTCCATTTGATTAAACTGTCGTGTGTTGCAGCGGTGGCAGTAACTGAAGATAACGACTTTGGATTGATGTTGTGAGATAACTCAGAAATTGGAATTTGGACTGATGTTCTTCGGTGGTTACAATTGCAAAGTCGCCTAATTTTTTTGTAAATGTACCTGGGATTTGGAAGTAGATTCATTGGCGGTGGACATGTCAAATCACCGCGAATGAAAGTGAGCCGAATAACAGCTCGATGAAATCTCCATTCTTCCTCTTTGTTTGCACTGGATTTTTCATATGTCTTTGTCATCATCGCTATGAGCATATTTAAAAGCATAAGTACGATAGCCACATGATAAACAGCAAACAAAATAAGCCCCATAGTTTCAATGTGCTTATGAAACATGTTAAAATCTATGTCAAATGGGCTGATATACCCAAACACTCCCCAATATAAATTGATAGTTGTCATCCAAAAATTGTAAAAAGGGCTGGGTCTGCAGTCTTGCGAACATATTTTGTTTGTGGCTTCTGGCGTCCCATAAAACCAAAACAGTTCATTTATGCCAATGCCAAAGGCCAACATTATGTAAACAAAAAAGCAAATAACGCGAATAACATCTTTTAGCATTTTGTTCAACGTTATTCGCATCGATCCCAAAAGCCGGCTTGTTCTTGCGTAGCCGAGAGCACGGAGACATGCGAAGAAATAGAAGAACGACGAAATTTCCACAGCTACAAGTCTCGATTCGTAGTCAGGCCAATATATTCTGTAAACTTTGTATTCGTCACGGCAGTGCAACCCCATATCAACAGCTCTGAAAAAATAATTTCACACAATTTTAAAATGAATAATACATAAAATAATGCCTAAAAAAGATGTATGTATAGTAGAAGCTATAAAAACTGCAGGTAGCGTGTGCATAGCCCAAACTTGCAATCCATATATTTTGGTTCCTCCAGCAGTGTTACATATGTTATACACTAGCCAAGTCCCAACTTCTTAAACTTAAAATTTTTTTCATATTGCTTGTTAGCGCAGTTTCGAACTCGGGATTTCACTTTCTTGTCGTTTTCTGATTTCTGCCGGATTATTCAGTCTTGCGTTTTTTCTCGACGTCTTTTGCGTTTCTAATTACGTAATGCTATATAAGCCGACGCTTGACCTTTTTGTGTCTTATTATTTTTTGATTTCCGCTGTTTGGAACAACTGTTTTGGAAAGACCTTGCTGTTGACTACTGTTTGAGATTGGCAACTGTTTCGAAAGCCAATTATTTTTGGGACTCAGAATGGTTGGTAAGTGTGTCTTCTTCGTTTGTTTTTTTTTTTGTGTTAGGCGTAGGCTCATCTAGTATTATGTATTGGACCTTTTTATTTCTATCTGCAGAAAACCGCCAGATCGCCAACTAGCACGGCCAGTTCGCCAGTTGGAACGCCAGCTTGTTCGTCAGATCACCAGTTACTCCGTATATTCATCTACCCACCATCTGTATCATTGCGACTGCATTCGTCAGCTTGACTCATCGCACTCAAACGAAGAGTTTTTGTTTCATCGTTAGACTTCACTTTATCATTTTATGAACTTTATTTTTTACGTCTCGGAACCGGACCACTCATTATTTAATTCGATAATAACTTTTAATTTGATTTAATTAAATTCAATCCATCTTTGCTGTTTTTTCTGGTTTTAACTGAAGGCGAGTTTTCAACTGTTACAAAAGTTTTCAACCTATCTTGTAAAGACTTTGATTTAACGATTATGTGTGACGAAATCAATAGCTGTTGTCTAAACTTAGCAATAAAATTCGTGGTTTGTATGCACAAGCTCATGAGCTGATTAAAGGAGATGCCGATCCATGTGATCTGAAGCCAATAATGTTTGAAATTAACCAAGTTTTCTCCGAAATGGAGCGTGCTGTGTTACAGGAATCGGATGCAGTGACTTTCGCCGACAGCTTGGGTTCCATACAGGCCCAGCAGTTGGTTAAATCCGAATTTAATGCCAAAGTGACCGAATGGTTGGAAAGTAAGAATGTGCCTCAACGAGAAATTAACGAGATTTTGGGTTCGTCGAGAACTCTTCGCTCAAAAGGTATGGCTGTTGAATCTGTTAAATCCGCTCAGAGTAAACATAAATTTATCGCTAGTACTTCAAAGAAGACACGCTCTAGCAAATCTTCTGGAACGAGCGCCTCTAGTAGAGCATCCTCTCGAGTAAAAGTCGAAGCGGCTCGCTTACGCGTAAAGCAATTAGAGGAAAAGCAACAGCTTGAGCGGCAGGAGGAAGCTTTAAAACAAAAACGGCTAGAGGAGGAGGCGGCTTTAAAACAAAAACGGCTTGAGGAAGAAGTGGCTTTGAAACAAAAGGCTCTTGAAGAAGAGATATCTTTCAAACATAAATTTGAAATGTTAAAGGCTTCCCAACAGCTGTAGGAAGCAGTTCTAGAACATCAGGTTTTACATGAAGAAAAAGACAGAGGAGGCTACATCTCGTCATCGGATGAGTCGATCGATCTTACTGCGGATCAGGTTGTACAAAGTCATTTTACTATTTCTCGTAATGAAGGTAAACTTGTAGACAAACAAACGAGCGCTCCGATGCCGGAAATCGTTAAACCTCTTGCAGTAACAAAGGATAAGCTGAATGTTTCTGGTCTTCAAGCCAGTAGCAAACTTGACCCACCTAAACTGACAAAGGTAGTGCCACCTAAAGAGTCTACTTCTCTTTCACACCCTTTATATCGTCAAAAAGTCGTGCAGCTTACATGATTGCGAGAATGCAGTCAGATCAACAAAAAAACTGATATCTCTGCACAAACCCAAGTTTTACCGAAAATTGCCGAGCAGAATGAGGCCACAATTGTACGCGTACAAAATGAGCAGTCTCAGTCTGGAATTAATTTACAACCTAGTGCTCCGGATGTAGCTGCACAACACCATTCCAGCTCGTGTACCTTTCCTAGTTGCTCACTGGCACATGGTCCTGACCACGTGGTTTCCAATCCCTATCCCGCGCAACAGAGTGGTGATTACGCTATGATGGGAGCGTTTGCTAATGCTTTGCACGATACTTTAAACAAACCAAACTTAGAACTTTTTTAATTCAGTGGTGATGCTACCGCTTATACGAGATTTATTAGCACGCTTGAAGCGACTATCGAGGTGAAGGAACGTGATAACAGGCTGAGGTTGTTGTACCTGATACAGCATTGTGAAGGTAAAGCGAAGTCGCTTATCCAGTATTGCGTTCTCCTGGACCCAGATGTTGGCTATGGTAAAGCAAAGCAAATACTGTACGAGAATTTCGGAAGAAAGCCTCTTATTGCTCGGGCTTATATTAGAAACCTCGTTGAAAGTCGTTTTATTAAGCACGATGATTCTAATTCGCTGATACGTTTGCCCACGATATAGAAGAGTGTTATACCACTTTAGGGCACATGCAATACTACTCAGATCTTAACTGTTTTGAAAACATTAGCAAAGTTGCTAAACGCCTTCCTTCAGGTTTGCATAACAGGTGGCTGCGCGCTGTAGCAGCTATAGAGCGACAGAATCGCAAACCAACGTTCCGCGATTTGATGGGATTCGTGAAGGAAGAGGCTCAAGTTGTGTCTTCGTGTTACGCATCCGCGGCAAGTTTGAAACAGCAAAGTAAGACTTGTGCTAAGACTGGGCAAAAAATTGCCTTAAACGCCATCACGATGTTCAGCAGCAACCAGGAACCGTGCCCTTGCTGTTTAGAAAGGCACCTGCTCTGGGATTGCTCGACCTTTGCCCGCAAAACTTTGAATGCGCGATTACAGTTCATGCGTGAGAAACGCTTATGTGATAATTGTGCGAAGCGGGGGCATATCTCAAAGTTTTGCTACGGCAAAAGTAGATGCACTAAATTGAACTGTACTTTAAAACATCACACGCTACTGCATCGAGAACCATCCGGTTCTACTAAAACTAATAAGCCGTTAAATTGTAAAATCCACGAAAAGTGTTGGCACGTCTACTGAACGTAATTCCGCCCCATCAGATGTTTCTAATTACAGTACTACTGTATTCAACTCAAATGATGTATACCTTAACGTTATTCCAGTTAGGGTTTCGGCTGGAAACAAATCTGTTTTGACTTATGCCTTTCTAGATCAAGGTTCGACGGCAACGCTATGCGACGCACGGCTACTCAATCAGTTGGAAGTTTTGGGAGAAAGGGTAGATTTCAATATTTCAACACTTAATGGAAAATCTACTCGTCATCGCGCAACAAAAGTAAACTTGACTTTATCCTCACTTATTGGGCCAGATACTTTGGTTCTACCAGAAGTTTTAAGCGTGGACAACCTCCCAACTAATCCTAATCCTCCATTGTCTCGAAGTGATCTTAAGGCGTGGCCACACCTTAAAAACTTAGAGCTGCCTCAGATATATGGCGCAGTTACTGTCTTTATTGGAGTAGACGTCCCAGAAGCATTCTGGATTGTAGAGGAACGCCCTGGCGGCAGTAAAGAGCCCTAAGCAGTCCGTTCTACATTAGGTTGGGCCATAATCGGTAAAAGGTGTCTAAACGATTGTGAAACAAAGGTTGATATAAATTTTGTCAAGACCGCCGCAGACCAGTTGCTTGAACGGCAAATTGAGTGTCTTTGGACTGTAGATAATGTCCCATTACCTAAACGTAGTGTTCCTTTGTCCAAGTAGGACAGATATGCCCTTCAGGTTATGAACGGCAGTAAGAATTTCGTGAATGGCCACTATGAGGTTGCCCTTCCATGGAGACCTGGAAGTCCGCAACTGCAAGACAACCGAACTCAAGCTCTATTTCGATTGACTTCATTGAAAAAGAGATTTGAAAAGGATCACAACTTTAAAGACAAGTATGTAAGCGTAGTTGAATCTTACATTGCAAATGACCATGCTGAATTAGTGGACTCCAGTGAGTTGGATTCCCTAAGATAGTACCTACCCCATCACCCTGTTTTGAATCCACGCAAACCTAATAAAGTGCGCGTTGTCTTTGATTATGCAGCCCGGTGTGGGGGGACCTCTCTCAATGAACAGCTGTTAAAAGGCCTGGACTTTTTAAATAGTTTAATTGAGGTGTTAATCAGATTTCGCTCCGAAAAGGTTGCGGTGGTTGCAGATATAGAGCAAATGTTTCACCAATGCCTAGTAACCCCCAGGGATCGAAAATATCTTCGTTTTCTTTGGTGGCCCAAAGGGGAATTATCGCTACCACCTGTAACATATCAAATGACGGTCCATATATTCGGAGCTACCTCCTCACCGAGTTTTGCTCAATTTTGTTTGCAGGAATCGGTTGAGGATCAACCCGCAATGGATGAACGTGCAAAACGTATTGTAATGAATAACTTTTACATGGATGATTGTCTCTTTTCAGTTCCAACCGTTGCAGAAGCAGTGTTCTATACACAGCAAGTATCCACTGCATTGAACAACTGAGGCTTCAATTTAACCAAGTGGCTCAGCAATACGCCGGAAGTCTTGAAACGTCTGCCTCAGCAAAAACTTGCTAAATCCATCTTGAGTCTTTCTGGTTCAGACCAGGTATGCGAACGTGTTTTGGGGTTAGAGTGGGACGTCCGTAATGACCAATTCAAATTCCAAGTCAACGTTAAGAACAAGCCACTCACCCGAAGGGGTATGCTGTCGATTCTAAGTTCTGTATTCGATCCTCTTGGATTTACTGCACCTGTAATTCTAGTAGCAAAATTATTGTTGCAAGAACTTTGCCGCTTAAAATATGACTGGGATGATGTTATGACTGACGACCTTTATGATTTGTGGCGAAATTTGTTGAATGACCTCAAGCACTTACCAGATATCCACATTCCACGATGCTTGAGTATTTCAGACAAGCCTTACTGTCAGTTAGCTCACTGTGAATTGCATCACTTTGCAGACGCTTCGTCTCGAGGTTATGGTATGGTGTCCGTTTTACGCTTAGTCACTCACGATGGCCATGTATTTTGTAATTTTGTCATGGGTAAAGCTAGGCTTGCTCCCTTAAAAACCGTTTCAATTCCCAGATTAGAACTGATGGCTGCTACGCTTGCAGTTCAGGCTAATCAAATGTTAAAGCCTAATTTGGAAGTTGATCTAACAGACACTGTGTTTTGGACTGACTCACTTTCTGTTTTGTATATGATTAATAATGCATCAAAAAAATTTCCTGTTTTTGTGGCAAATAGACTATCCAAAATAGAAGGAGCAAGTGATTCCAAACAGTGGCGCTATGTTGAAAGTAAGTTCAATCCTGCCGATAATGCATCCCGTGGTATTAGTACCAAAGACTTGTCGTCACGTTGGCTTTGTGGTCCTAAGTTTTTATGGGATTCCAAAGAGGAATGGCCAGCTCCTCCTGTAAGTTTTCCGTAGTTACCAAGTGAGTTCTCTATTTTACAATCTAAAGTTATTGCCGCCCAGCAAGTAACGTCTGCTGGTTTCAGTGAATTTGATCGCCGTTTTGCTCTTTGTTCTTCATGGAGTAGACTCTCCAAAGCAGTGGCTTGGGTAATTCGCTGTCAAACCAAGTTGCGATCAGAAAACGCTCTCGTAGGCCCTCTAACGGTTGATGAATTGCAAGCAGCTGAACAAGCCATTGTTGCCAGAGTGCAATGGGATGTTTATCCTTAAAAAATGAAGTTTTTAAGTAGCTGCAATTCAGGTGACGCTAATCTTAGCTGTGGTTCAAAGCACTCATTGTTACGACTAAAACCTATCGTTTCCGCAGGTTTGCTCAGAGTCGGTGGGCGACTTCGCCGTTCATCGATGGAGTTCAATGCAAAGCACCCGATTATTTATCCACCCGATGCCCACATTACTCGTTTGATTGTGGAGGACCATTACGTCCGGATGGGACATTCTGGAATGGCGCACACCTGGACATCAATTCGACAGCATTACTGGATAATAAAAGGAGCCGCAGCGGTGCGTAAGATCTTGGGAAAGCGTTTGCTTTGTAGCCGTAGAAATGCTCGTGTGGGTAAACAGTTAATGGCCGACTTGCCAGAAGGGAGAGTGACGCCCTGTAATCCTCCATTTTTTCATGCTGGAGTCGATTGTTTTGGCCCTATGTATGTACGGCAAGGGCGCAGCACAGTAAAACGCTACGGCTGCGTGTTTACTTGTCTGGCTATGCGAGCTATACTCTTAGAAGTTGGCTTTTCTCTAACCACAGATGGGTTTATTAATGCTCTACGTCGATTTATCAGCCGCCGATGTTGCCCACACACCTTGTACAGTGATAATGGGAAGAATTTTGTGGGAGCCCAACAGGAACTTAAAAAGGCTTTGCAAGATTTAAATCAGACCCGAATTAATGCTGAGCTAAGTAAACGTGGGATTCGATGGATTTTCAATTGCCCCCAAGCGAGCCACATGGGAGGAATTTGGGAACGAGTAATTCGCTCCATTAAAAGAATTCTGCAGGTTTTGCTGCAGCAACAAGTAGTCACAGATGACTTGCTGTTAACTTTGTCGCAGAGGTTGAGTTCATCGTCAATTCGCGTCCGTTGATTCCGTTGTTCACGGATCCACACCACGATGGCCCGCTGACTCCGAACCACCTACTGATGCTGCGTGGAAATCACGATCAACCGCCTTGAGTATTCTATGATGATGATAAGTTCAGCAGAAAGCGTTGGCGCCAGGTTCAGTACCTAGTCGAACAATTCTGGCAAAGATGGCGTCGTGAGTACCTTCAGACCCTTCAAGTGCGCCAAAAGTGGCAAAATGTCGAACCTAATCTTGCCGTTGACGATATGGTGTTGCTTTATGAAAAGCACGAACCAAGAGGCGAATGGCCTCTAGGCCGTATTATCCAAGTTTATCCTGACGACCATGGTAAAGTGCGACAGGCTGTGGTGCGTACCGGTAAAGGTACTTATCGCAGACCTATCACTAAGCTTTGCAAAATATTACCTGCTCAGTAAATGAACTGTCTTATTTCTAAGGACCGTATGAACTTGAACTGTATGAACTGTACGGAGCTAATGAACTATGGACCGTTTTGTGGACTGTTACATCGCGCCGCAATATTACGAACAATGAACTGTTTGCAAGGAAAATTGTAAGATCTGGGTGCCATTTATATTGTATATATTGTGAATGTTTTTTTGTGCTACTGTATGTTCCTATAAACTGCATAACTCCCGTAACTTTTGGCAAAAACTATTCCACTACTCTTCTGAAGCCTTAATTTAATACCTTGTCGTGAATTGAAATACCTTAATAACATTGTTCCAATGCTATAGTTTTTTCTCAAGCTTCATTCACTAAACGGAGTTGATATGATACACTTTAATGCGATTTTTTATAATCTTGTTTTTTTTGCGCATTGTTTTGATATCGTTGTTATGTAACGTGTAAATTTTCTCTCTTCGGTCATAATTCGGTCATAAATTTAGGAGGGACTGTGTTAGCGCAGTTTCGAACTCGGGATTTCACTTTCTTGTCGTTTTCTGATTTCTGCCGGATTATTCAGTCTTGCGTTTTTTCTCGACGTCTTTTGCGTTTCTAATTACGTAATGCTATATAAGCCGACGCTTGACCTTTTTGTGTCTTATTATTTTTTGATTTCCGCTGTTTGGAACAACTGTTTTGGAAAGACCTTGCTGTTGACTACTGTTTGAGATTGGCAACTGTTTCGAAAGCCAATTATTTTTGGGACTCAGAATGGTTGGTAAGTGTGTCTTTTTCGTTTGTTTTTTTTTGTGTTAGGCGTAGGCTCATCTAGTATTATGTATTGGACCTTTTTATTTCTATCTGCAGAAAACCGCCAGATCGCCATCTAGCACGGCCAGTTCGCCAGTTGGAACGCCAGCTTGTTCGTCAAATCACCAGTTACTCCGTATATTCATCTACCCACCATCTGTATCATTGCGACTGCATTCGTCAGCTTGACTCATCGCACTCAAACGAAGAGTTTTTGTTTCATCGTTAGACTTCACTTTATCATTTTATGAACTTTATTTTTTACGTCTCGGAACCGGACCACTCATTATTTAATTCGATAATAACTTTTAATTTGATTTAATTAAATTCAATCCATCTTTGCTGTTTTTTCTGGTTTTAACTGAAGGCGAGTTTTCAACTGTTACATTGCTTACTGTAGATGAAAAAAAATATCAATATTTAGCTCAGTAGTATTTGCCAATGGTGATGTCCCACAGGCGATAATTTGCTTGCAACAAGTTTCGACAAGTTAGTAATCTGCTCTTTTACTTGTTTGTTTTTTGTTAAATTTCCTAGTGTTTCTTTTGCAAATAATATTGTACCTTCGCGAAAGTAGTAAAACGTACTCGTACAGTTTTAAAAATTTCAAAGGCTACAAAAAAATTGCACTTTTACGTAAGCTTGATCATAATTAACAATCAATAAAAAGAAAAAAAAGGTTTCGTTCGTAATATACAATCGCGTTTTGTTCGCGCAAGCGGCATTTTTCGATCAATTATCAGACAAATGTTGACAATGTCACGAACAGAGATGTTTATTCAAGATAATTAAAGGAGGTGTAAATTTGCAAGTTAACAAAAAAAAAATGTCAATATTTTTATTATTCTTCGGTAGCCAACTGATTGCACGGCAGTTTTATTTAATTTGATTGAAAACAGTAAAGCCTTATTTAGTAAAATTTTAAACGTTTCAGATTTGGCTATGTCCATCATCAATCAGTAAAATTAAACTCTAAAACAGTAAAAAATGTAAAAACATGTCTTGGCTACTTTTGTATGAAACCCAAACAGTAAATAATGTTAGAGAAGGGTGCAACAATCTATGAGTACCTATGAGGATGTTTAGACCAAGTATAACAATTCACGATTTAAAAAATCGTACCTTGGTGGAAGCAAAATATCGCCAGTGGGACATCGCTATAAATTTTGCTTGGAAAAGATCCTTTTAAAACTATTGTATTGTTACGAGTAACATCGCACTTCTAAGACAGCAAACGTTCTAAAACTGAAAAAAAAATTAGGATCTTGTACAGATACTGAGTAAAACAATGCAAAACGCATACTATATTGCTGCAAAAAACATCGTACTTTTTAAAGAGCAAACGTTTAAAAAGCTGAAAAAATTATAGGATCTTGTATACCGAGCAAAACAATGCAAAACGCATCCCCCCCTTATTGTGTCAAAGCCCAATGCAAAAAAGTGTAACAAACATTAAAATCAGCATAAATAGGTTAAAATGAAGCATGTGCAATGTGTATGGAAATGGCTTTCGCTAACTGGCGTTCATCACCATTTTTATCTAGTAAGGTTGAAGCAGATTTCAAACTTTTTTAGCCCATGCCAATATTTTGTTGCCTCAAAAAGTTTTTCAACTCAAATTCACCTCACCTATATTACGTAACAAAAAGCCATAGCTCTATTTCATACCTAATAACATTGTAAGTGGGAGGAAAAAATGTGCTATAACTTTTCCGGTTGACCCCTATATCAACAAAGCCCAAAAAAGTTCAAAGCCGGTAACAGAAAACATTTCACCTGGTCACGTGACAAACCCTAGCTCCCACTCTCTCTCTCTCATCTGTCATGACATCATATTTCAATGTTGTTTTTTTTTTGATTTTTTTGTCTGTTTTTATGTTAATTGTGAATAGGTGAAAATAAATTTCGTTTCTCTATTCAAAGAACTGCGGATTCTTATGCAGTAGCATTTTAAGCAGCTTGTAGGAGCACGTTTTATCTCAGATGCTTTTGTGCCAATACCAATATCAGTTTAGCGTTTGCTGTTCGGCAAGTTGCAAATAATCTGCAGAGGTGGCGTCCTCAAGGACAAATTTTAAAGTCCTTGGTCTTGGCCTCGAAGTTCAAGTCCTTGGCCTCGAAGCTAAAGTCCTTGTTCTCAAAGTCTAAGCCCTTGAAATCTATAATTATCTTTTGATTGGTTGAAAAAGAAAATAATCAAACAAAAATTAACCTTAGCTTCTAGTCTGCCAATTCGCTTTCTTTCCTTATTTGAAAAATACAATGTATTAGCCAAGTTAAAATAAACCATATTTTGAATGGCATTGCGCGAAAGCTCTAATCGGAAAATGAGGGGCTAAAAGCAATGTAGAATCGTTCTTTTTATTTCTGCTAATGCTTTTGGTCTAGGTGGTACAAACAGCAAAGCACAAAAACCATCCAGGGCCATAATAAGGGATCCGGGGGTCGGGACAAAAACATTTTAAAGTTGCTAATGCTAAAACAGGACCGTGCTTATCTGAGTATGGATTCAGAAGAAAGTATGTGCGTGATAATGACTAAATATTAATATATCCGAAATATGAAATTTGCCGATCACAATTTTTAGAAAAATTGTGTTCTTGGTCCTTGGCGTCGACCACTTCTGTCCTTGGCTTCAAGAGGGTCTGTCCTCAAAAAGTCGGTCCTTAGCCTTGTTCTTCGCCTCTGACAATCTGTAACCAATTACAAAACTCTTCGTTTCTTTTTTTAGCTTTGCGTACAGTACCACTGGGAAGGGTGGCTATTTATATTATATAAGCTTGTGCCCACCAGTTGATTTGATGCTTAATTTTTGTATGTTTTGCACTGCTGAAGACATGACGTTAAACCGAAAATAGTTTTAATATTGGGTTATTTTTTCAAACAAAACGTAAAAATCCCTGAGCCTGCAGCGATAATAAAAATTCCAGGTTGCCTCCGGTGGCTAGGGGCAAACCCACATTGACCCCTAATATGTGATGCACTTTTGACCCATGCTCTCCCTACTTTGAAATTATTCCTGCCTAAGCCACTGCAAAACCTATACGTGAATTTTTTTAATTTTCTTTCGTTAAGTGTTAAAGTTTTTTTTAAACAGAAGAACATAAAAATATTAAAAAATTTAAAAATCCTAAATACAGTTTGCGAATCACGCAAGGTTTGCGATCATCCATTAGTTAAGGCCTTAGGCTGTTCAGTTACAGAGAGACAAATATGCAACAGCAACAAAAAAAATACCATTAATAATATTATTGATGGAATTAGGCTGTTTCAAACAATGTACAGTTATAAATTAACAAAATCAATTTGTAATAATTTTATAGCAACTGTTTTACACTGTAAAATAACCAAAAACAAAATATTGTCATTTATAATGATTATTTTACATAAATCTTACCGCATTACAAACCACGTTAAGAAAAACAGAATTAAAACTAAATCAGTAAAATTCCATAAATCTCTTATGTAATTCTTCCAGCCCTTTTTGCGTAATTCATGGATTTCTTCGACAATTTTACCGAAACTCCACACAGAAATCAGAATTTCGTAGACGGTTGGAGGCGCACCTAATAAAATAATTTTAACAATGTACGTGAGGCATAATCATGCAATAATTATGTAAATAAGAAGCAAACTTCACAACAGTCAATACATCTATTTGTTATAGGAACAGTTTTGTAAGAATTCAGGGTTCATTTTTCACCACTTTTTAAGAACAAATCAAGAATAATACTTGCTGACTCAACAGGAAAAAAGCTACTAAGAATACAATAATAATTGTCGCGATTGTTGATACTTTAATCTCCAGAATAGTCCTCGTCGACTTAAACCAGAGAACGACTGAGGAGTTAATTGACGAATCGAAATGGCAGTTGATAGTTCTGTAAGCTTCTTGAATCGCAGAAGCAGCACACCCATCTTAAATTAAGAACTTCTATTTAAGATTGAAAACACAAACCAATTCCTTCCGAGCAAAATCTCTCTACTTAAACTAATTACGATCGACCAATTCAGGTCGTACACACTACGGCGATCGACCAATTCAGATCGCACACTACGAAACTGTTATCTAAACTTATCCTACTCTTAGAATATTAGAAAATAAAACGACCCGCCTATTTATACTACGGCAAAAGCTATCTAATATCCCAGAAAAATCCTTGATACGTCACAATACAAAAAGAATGCGAACTCACGATAACAAATTGCAACATAATTATGATGTCACAAACTTCAAGTCTAAATATAGCAATTAAGAATGGTAAACAACAGGGGTGGAGTCCTCGAGGACGTCCTTGGCCTCGAGGACGTCCTCGAGGACACATTTTGAAGTCCTTGGCCTTGGCCTTGGCCTCGAAGCCTCAAGTCCTTGGCCTTGGCCTTGGCCTCGAAGCCTTAGGTCCTCGAAAATTGCCCTGTCCTCGGCTCGAGGACAGCACTATTTTTGAACAGTTGAAATTTTGTTGAAAACGCCAGAAACCTCGCAGAAAATTTGTAAATACCTTTTTTATTTTGCGCAATTGGAGCGTAGGCTTAGCCAAGCGGGCCTCCCCCCAATTGAAATTTCATCAATGACAAAAATGTGACAAAAAAGCCTATTGTTTCTTCAGTTTCAGTTTCTTTTTAGCGTTTTTCGTTTACACCAGTAGCAAACAACAATACTGAAGACCAAGGGCCCCGAGACCCCTTAAAATCAATTTTTGCCAGCCATTTTAAACGTAAATCTGGAAGAAATGGATAGTTTTCATCCTAAAAGTTGCTATCTCAGGATCACATCTAGCCTTTTTATGAACGTAATGCATTAACCAAGGCCGGATTTACCACATTACGGCGCAGTACCAGCTAAGGGCTCTGCGCTCAAATCTTAAGACTTTTTATGGTCTTCAACTGCATTTGGCAGAAAGATATTGCGAAAATCTCCAAAGTGCCAAGGGCCCAGCGCGATGGAAATCCGGATCGGCAATAACATGGCCAGTAGCGTAGCTGGGGGCGGGGGGGAAGCTATATCCTCCCCATTGGCCTGTTAACCAAAAAGCAGAATAAGAAAAACACCACGTTTTTAGCTCTTCTGAGACTGTCTTTTGCGCTGGAATTGACTAAAAAGTGATTTAAGGCATTTTTTGAAACATACATTCAGAGGGGTCTAATTTGTCAAAAATTAAAGTCACCAATCAATGAAAACTTTAGAAAATACCCAAAAATAAGCAATCAAATTTGATCGCTAGTGTAAAAACGCCAAACACAGGTTTTATCAACAAATATATTATAAACTCTTATATGTTATATATATTATAACAGAAATAAAGATGGGGTGTGGCTACTCAGTGTTATTTAATTGCCAATCACTTCTCTCAAATATCTTTCCACTAGCCCCCCCCCCCGATTATTTTTCTTTGTAAAATACAGACGAAATAGATTACTTCGTGTGAGTTTTGTTTAATAATAGGATTTTATGATTTACCTGCATGTAAACAAGAGAACTGCAATGTTATCATTAGCCACTTCCCTCATAGCCCGATAATGCAACCAGTTGAATCATGTTGCGCTGGCAATTTCTATGCTACGTTTTAGCAGCATTATTTTTTATTAAAATAGCTCTAAAATTAAGTTATATTTGCAAAAAAATGCAAAATTTGCGAGCGCTGGGGGTTCCGCCCCCAACCTCCCGTGCCTCCGGCGGCTGGGGGCTTTGCTCCCAGACCCCAAAACAGCCCCCCCCCATTGCGAATTTCTGGCGGCGCGCCTGACACATGGTTAGTAAGCGAAACTACCCATCTATTGCACTATTTTTCAATAACAATTCATAAATTCACTTCCACCTCGCCAGTTTTTACGCACAAAATACTTTTAAAAAAAATTAGCCATGGAAAATGCTGATTGAACAAATCATTGAACTTCAGTAAAGGGAGCCTGGGCCGCCTGGCCAAACATGCACTTCTATAACAGGCTATTTTCATGTCAAAACAAAAATCTCTAAGGAAAATCTTCGAGTGGGTTTTCATTTACTGCTAAAATGTTGCACGAGTCAATGCACCTTACTTCCCCCTACCTGGAGCAAATCACGTACAATTAAACTTTAACTCCAAAATGCAAGATGTTAAACGTGTTTTGAACTTAAATTGCAACTAGAAGGAGGATTAAACAATTTAATTTTTCTAATTGGCTTTCAAATGTCAAAAATTTAGTGCTTTAAAATGATTCTAAACATGTGCAAAATGTGATTCAATGGCATTAAAATAGCTTTTTTTACCAAAAAATTACCAAAAATCGCCAAACAGCTGGGGGCTTCGCCCCAAGACCTCCGTCTGTGATACGTTTGAGTTACACTGGCTTTCTCAAAACGTCTCCAAAGTTACGTATTTGCACTTTTCAACTATATTAGTTGAGGCTCTCTCCCTTTGCAAAATCCTGGTTAAGAGAAAAGCAGGCAAATTTTTGATGACGTCATTGCATGTGATTTGTGGTTTAGGCCTCCCCAATCAAAAATTCTGGCTACGGCTTTAAATTGGAGATTGTCTGGAAAACTTTTTTGAAGACCTTTTTTTTTGGAGAACACTTGCGGCTGTGTCCTTGGTCCTTGGCCTTGGCCTCGAGCATTCCTGTCCTTGGCCTCGAGAGGTTCTGTCCTCGGAAAGGCTGTCCTTGGCCTCGGATTTTTTTTGTGTCCTTGGCCTTGGCCTTGGCCTCGAGCCTTGTGTCCTCGACTCCACCTCTGGTAAACAACCAAATAATTCAATAACTGTGGAAGACCGTAGAACAGGTGCGTCGCCAGCGGGGGGGCATTGCCCTTCCCCGATTTTTATTTTTGCCCCCCCCCCCGATTTATTTCTTGCCCCTCACTGTATTTTTTCTTAGAAGTGAGCATCGCCCTTACAGTTAAAATAGCGGTAATTTTAACTATTCCATCCCCTATTCTGACATCGATTCTATTTGATTGATTGCATTTGAATAAGCTGAAGATGGCCACTGGCCGAAAACGATTTTAGTGAAAGTTTTTGTTAATATACGTTAGTTAAATATATTTTTTTGCTGATTGTTTGTTTTCTTTATGCACTAAGTATCCTGACTTCTATATTACAATCTAAGGTACGGTACGCAGCACAATCTCGTGTCTTGGGTCAGGTTCAACAACAACAACAAATCAATTCAGTGCTGTATAATAATAATACAGCTATACCAGCAGTTTGTGTTATTGTGTAGTAGGCGTGGCAGCGTAGATTATGATGTCATATACAGCAGCACTTAGTAGGCTGTAAGTTAGTGATCAGTGGTATACGCATAGTACAAACCATCCGCAATGTACCGAGCAATCAATAGTTACAGAAAGGAAAATAGACTATCGCCAAATACATCCGGAAAAAAGATAAGAATTCGAACCGTCAGTTGCACTTCTAGGCTATGTAGCAAACATAGGCTACAGGTAAGCAAACTTTGCAAAAGTGAGTTAAGTTTTGACGAGCCCATGTCTGGAAGTGGAAGGCCTTAGCTTAGCAACTCAAATCATATTGTATTTTGAATGGGATCTTGTTCAGCAGTATGAGTAATCGATCTGCAGAAACTCTGAGCTAACAGAGAAACAGACTGCGTTCCTCCCTCAAATCGGAATCCATTGACCAATTCTTTGACCGCTAGACTACAGGAATTTTCTGACTTTCAGATTTGCAAGAAGTGTCCATTACCGTACAGTTTGTTTAACTAGATCGATTAGTACCGGTAGCAAGACAAACTAAGCAGTGTTCTCGGCATTAGTAACGCCATTAATATCTGAGATTTTAAGTAAACTTAAGTAGCCAATGGTACCGTTTTGGCTGTTTGGTACTGCTATTTTTGATGATTTTTTCAGAGCAGTAATGCAGTCCTGGTGCATTACCGATACAGTAATCAGTGGTGCCGTTCCATATTGACCATTGGGGATGATTTAAGGAGTTAATTTATTTTTTGATAATTTTGAACATTGGGAGGAGGGATGATACTCAAACTGGAGATTTTCGGAGCAAAATTCAACGCTCATTTTCGCCAATGCCAGCAAGGAAGTCCGCAGAAACGTTTACTAAGGTTTGGAAGGAGTGCTGGTGGCAATTAAGAATTTTCAAACACAAAAGTTATGGTGAGACGGCCTCAAAGCCAGCTAGGGGGTTTGGGGGAGCGCAGTGTGCTCCCCAGCGGGGTCCGGAATCTTAAACTTTTTCGACGTTTTTTCGAGGATAAAATGCATCGTTTAGTAACGTTGCAAGTTGTAACACCAAAGTTACACACCGTACCGATGCGAACAATTGGGAGAGATGCAGCAGAAATTCTTTTGGGGGATGCCACCTCCTGGATTGGCACTTTCCTGTCTTAATGAAGTTATAGGCAATACAGAAACAGAATAGGCATTCAAGTATAAATGCTAAACTGTCCATTTTATACTTTGGCTTGTAATACACAATTGTATATGATTAGCTACAGTATTCATCATAGAGGTACCGATATTAAATTTTGCTCATAATTATTTTTTCTGGAGTTTCCTGTCGTCAGTCGTTTCTAGCCGTTACCCTAGCTGTAATCATGTTTCGTTAAATGAAAAGATTTACGGTATTTTTTCAGCAATTGTTGAGTTAGCAGCTTTGCCAATATTTCAATATGTCAGAGGCAGTCTGCTTTCTGCATTTATTCAAAAATCATTCAAGGTAGTTTTTCATGCGCAGTTTTTAACTTTTCTTATTATTTAGATTAATTCTGTATGTTAACCAACGCAACAGCCATAGAATATGCCTAAAATTTTTGTTGCAAGTTTGTGTCTTGCTTTAAACAATGTGGTATAATAACCGCTATGATCCCATGCTGTTCTTATGTAAAAGACAAAGACAATCATGCACGTCAGACAGGCATTAAATAAATATACGGTTTAGTAATGGTTTTATTGCAACCTAAGTAATTAGTTTATAAAATAAAGCTAAAAATGGTTCTATGAACTTAATCAACGCCAAATAGCTGTTGTACTCAAAGGTGAAACGAAATTTACAACCCCGCCACACAAACAATCTACTTAACTCTAAAAATACTTCAATAATTTACCGTCAAAACTTTGCCCCCCCCCGGGTTTCAGCTTTGCCCCCATGATCTCGCTAAGCTGGCGACGCCCCTGCCGTAGAATATACTAGAAAGGAATTACCTCGAACCTTCTAAACAAAAAAGGCGGCTAAAGTAGTAAAGCAGTCACGTTTACATTAATGCATGGCAAATAATCATAACAAGAGCATTCCAAATTATTATATGTGACAATAAAAATAATAATTGCAATTTATATTCCCCTAGAGGTAACACCAATAAAGAGTGTCAATGCATCTGACCAAACGACGCTAGTAACATTAATCAACCGTTTTTTTTTCAGCCTTTCTATATTGCCTTTGTTGATTTGTGTGCAAGAATGAATTTGCGTCACTTTCTTTTCCGATAAAGTTAAGAACTGATAGAGAACACATGAGGCTGAAATTTTTTGAAAATTCAAGAACAGCCGGTTCTTGCAAAAAGCAGCGTAATATCACAAAGCGCGCAAGGGCGTCGGTAGAAAATTTTTTTGGAGAGCAATTAGAATAGAGCCAGTATTAAGTACTTACAAACAGAAGAATTTTTGAAAATTGGTAAGTTTAATAGAGAGTGTGTGAAACTCCAGGGGGGCCATGGCCACTACTGCCCCCCCCCCCTTGCCGACGCCCATGAAAGAGCTGGCGGCGTATATCGTCGGTGTTAATAGAAAAATTTTGGTTGGTTGGCTTGATAGAGTTGCACACTACCGCTGAATTTTGCTATGGTGTTGATAAAAATTTTCATCACGATTTCGTCAAAAGTTTTGGCTGTTACGTCACAAAAATTTCTATTACAAATATTATTGCCTTTAAACAAAAGCGCAGAGTATTCGCACTCGAGATAATGTCGCACACTCATGGGTCAACCATCACCAACTGCTGTTGGGCAATTGGAATATCCTCACCCTCACAGGAAAAGAGCTAGAATTGGTTGAGGAAGCAAAGCGGTATCATCTCGATATTATCGGAGTTTCTTCAACCAAACGACGCGGCTCTGGAACTGTGGATCTGGGTGGCGGATGGAAACTCTTCTATTCTGGTGCTGATCCTAGTATGTCTGCACAAGCGGGTGTGGGGATTCTCACAAGCCCCCGTTTGTCAGACTGTGTGTCAGATTGGATTCCTTTGGGATCACGGGTCTGTATGTTGAAGCTTAAGGTATTGGATCGGTCATTGTGCCTATTGCAGGTATATGCCCGCAATGCCACGAGTGAATATCAGACTTTTGTGGATGAAGTAAATGATGCTCTTCTACGAGTATCAGCTACTGAATCTACAGTCCTTATGGGGGATTTTAACGCACATGTTGGAACAGACACAGATACGTGGAAGGGTGTGATCGGAAAACATGGAGTCACTGGACTAAATGAGAACGGAAGGTATTTATTGCAGCTCTGTTGTAGCAACGGACTCCGCATCATGAATACCTTTTTCCAGCACAGATAGGTTCACAAGTATACATGGTATCGACCTAGTATGGATCAAAAATCTTTGATAGATTTTTGCATAGTTTCGTCAGATTTGTTTTCTGATATGCTGGACGTTCGAGTGAAGCGAGGTGCTGAATTGTCAACTGATCACCATCTGGTAGTATGTTCCTTACGACTTTCGAAACCTTGGCCAAACAAGAGATCCAACAGGTCGTCTGTGACTTGCCGGATCAAATGGGAGGCTTTGGAGGACAAAGAAGTAAGAAAACAGGTTGCATCCAGTATATCATCTAAGTTCAGACAACTTCCTGATGTATCCGAGGACATTGAGAAGGAATGGCTGCTGTTCAGATCAGCAATCATTTCATCAGCTGCTGAAAGTTGTGGGCGAAAACGGCTTAGAATGGCGGGCGATAGTGAGAAAAGAACACCTTGGTGGAACCAAGAGGTTAAAGAAGCTATTCGAGCAAAGAAAGATGCGTTCAAGGCCTGGCTACAGGACAAATCGTCATCTGATTAGCAATCCCGGTACACTGAGGCACGAAAAGCGGCAACTTCGGCAGTAAAGAAATTCAAGGAGAAGTCATGGGAAGAGTTTGGTCGTCGGTTGGATTCCAACTATTTTTCGGCAAACAAAGTATTTTGGCAGACCATCCGCCGTTTACGTGGCAAAAGATCGAGTATCACGTACTCCATCAAGGATTCTGACGGTAACATTCTAACGGATGAGAATGAAATCCTTTCACGATGGAGAGAATACTTTGAAAATCTTTTGAATCCTGTAAAGGCATCGACTCGTGACACACACGAAGTGACACATCTAGGGGAGGACGAAGTTTTCACTGCAGCAGAAGTGGCAACTGCAATTAAAGGGATAAAATCTGGAAAAGCTGCTGGTGAAGATGAAATCAGACCGAGAAGTTGAAAGCGCTGACTGGAGAAGGAATTCTCTGGTTAACGCGAGTGTGTCAAGTTGCGTGGAAGCTTGGCAAAACTCCCAGAGATTGGCAAACAGGTGTGATTATTCCGATATTCAAGAAAGGAAATCGCAAGCAATGTACAAACTACAGAGGGATATCACTCCTTAGTTTGCCAGGGAAAGTACATGCCAAATGCCTTGAAAGGAAATGCCGAGAAATAGTGGAATCAAAACTGGAAGATGGTCAGTGCGGTTTTCGTCCGGGTCGCAGCACCACGGACCAAATCTTCACTCTGAAGCAAATCTTCGAGAAATCTTTGGAGTATGGCAAAGATCTCTTTGCATGCTTTGTCGATCTTGAAAAAGCATATGACCGAGTTCCTCGGGATAAACTTTGGAAGGTTTTGCAGGAGTATGGCGTTGATGGTCAATTGCTACGCGCTATTAAGTCATTCTACTGCAGACCGGAGGTTTGTGTTCGGGTAAATGGCAAGCAATCAAAGCCGTTCCATGTGGGCGTTGGACTCCGGCAAGGGTGCGTTTTGTCACCTCTCCTTTTCATTGTTTACATGAATTGGATCGACAAATACAGCCAAGCTGATGAGTGTGCCACGATTGGAAATTGCAAAATTAGTCGTCTGCTATTTGCAGATGATTTAGTTCTGCTTTCTTCCACAGAATCTGGCCTCCAGCGCGCATTAAATAGCTTTGCAGATGCATGCAACACCGCCGGAATGAAAATAAGCACGGCCAAAACTGAGGTACTTCATCTTTCAAGAAACCCTGATCAGTGCGTATTACAAGTGAATGGAGCGACACTGAAGCAGGTAGAGAAGTTCAAGAATCTTGGGGTTGCATTTACGAGTGACGGAAGGCAAGACGAAGAACTGGATACCCGAATAGGCAAGGCTAGTGCAGTAATGCGAGCTTCGCACAACTCGGTTGTCATGAAACCAGAATTGTCAAAAAAGGCAAAACTCTCAATTTTCAAAGCAGTTTTTGTCCCCATTCTCACTTATGGTCATGAATCTTGGGTAATGACCGAAAGAATGCGATCACAAGTGCAAGCGTCCGAAATGAGGTTTTTTACGAAGAATCGAAGGAGTTACACTGTTTAACAAGGTGCGTAGCTCTGAAATTCGAAAATCTCTTAACATCGAGCCGTTACTTCTCCGAATTGAAAGATCTCAGCTTAGATGGTTTGGCCATGTAAGCAGAATGCTTCAGGAAAGACTCCCCAAACAAGCTTTACATGCCAAAGCAAATGGGAGAAGACCAGTCGGATGACCTAGAACTAGATGGACCGGTTACATTGAGGATCTTGGATGGAATCGCTTGGAACTTCGCCCAAGCGAAATGATGGAGGTGATGGAAGACCGTGAGGTGTGGCGGCTCAATCTTGAGCTACTGCCCCCGCAACCCTCACGGAAAAGCGGGCAATGAAGAAAGAAGAAGAAACAAAAGTATTTATAAAAACTGTAATATCTTTCATTGCAAAAAGTTGTTGATTTTTTTTTATAAACACCTTTGCAAAACTTAAATAAAAATTTAATCAAAAGCAGTACAGACAAAATACAACAAGAGCATATTTATTGAGACGTTTCGTATAGTTTCTTTAAACCATTGTCAATGTCATTCAAATGCAACTAGTTTTATTTTATAAGTTTTGGTAGGCTTGTCATACGTCCCGTTTTAGACGGAACAATCCCATTTTTCAGGCCCGGTTTCGGTGACCCGCCCGGTTGGCTATTTCGTTCCGATTAACAACTTTGTCTTGGAAATTTTTAACTTTGGACAGGCTAAACCTGCAGAAATTTGTGGTTTCCCGAAGTGAACAACCTTTTTTCGGTCTTTACCTCAAACTCCGCAACCTATTTTGGGGAAAAAAACTTTTTTTGATCTGCACCTCAAATCGACAGAAAATTTCGGTTTTCCTAAGTTGAAGATCTTTTGGTGTCCACCTCAAACACCGCGGGTAATTCCGGTTTTCTAAGGCTGTCCCGTTTTTCTGATTCAAAAATACGCAAAGCCTAGGTTTTGGAAACTTTTGGTTTTGTTGGTTCAGAAAACTTCTTTATTACCTCAAGTAGTTCTCATTTCTTCAATAAAAAAAAACAAAACTATTAACGAAGTAGTTCTACTTACTATTCTGCAGCAATTGAACAACTTTGACGCTGATTTAAAGAAATTAACAGAAACGCATCAATAAATATGCTTTAAACAAAATTTTGGCTGTAAGGAGTCTATATATCATGCTCCTTATGTAAAAAGGTTGACAATTTTGTCGTGAGCATAACAGTATGGTGCAACATTTTGTTTGTTGCACCATCCACCATAAAACCCCGGTTGGGCTGGGAGAACCCAAAAAGAAAAATAGCCATTTCCAATTTTCCATACCACTCGAAGAGGTGGCCACTGCGTATTGGTACCTATATATTGCACGATCGCTTCTTAAATTAGATGGGTGGGCGACTTCCCTATTCTGCCCCGAATACTGTATTGTAATTACATTTTATTCACCAAGTTGCCTTGGCCAGGAGCCAGCGAAGGGACCTTTCGGTACTTGAGTGAAGCTGCCACCTGCCTACCACGCACGGTGGAGGCTTCACACTGTATCTTTAATTGCTGAACGTCAAGCAGGGAAGTGTGAATACCAATTTTTATAGTCTTTGGTTAGACCCAATCTGGACTCGAACCTGATTCTACTGCTTCAGTAGCAGATGTTCTATCCACTCGACCACTGATGGGTGTAAAACACGAGCAAATTGGTAGAACATCAAATTAATGATCGAAAGGTGCGGCTAGCTTCTTTCCTATTTGATTGTGTAACTTGCAGTTCGGTTTTGAGTCTTTGTATAAAAACAAGTTTTTCCTCGTTCAGGCCTAATTGCCATTTTACCCTGCGTTGCGCCCCAACCTGACGAAAGCGCAGAATGCATCAAAAAAAAAATACAGTAATTTTGTTATTAGAAATGGTTGGAAAACGCAACTTCCAGTAGTGGCTGATTTCGACACAGGACGAATAAATGAGAGTAACGTCTAGAACAGATGTTTGCTTTAAATCATCAACTGCAGTGCCAGTAAGATACTATTGTATTCAGGGAAGTGAAAGCGGAAGCGGAAGTGGAAGCGATTCAAAAATTGCCGCTTCCACATCCCTGATTCTACTATTACAATATGTTTATGGTAAAGCGTATTGAAGGCAACAATATGCTTTTTTTAGGAGACCAAGGAGCATGGTTCTTACCTAAATATTCGTTTTTTGCAGACTTTGTTGCTGAGTTGAGAATCAGGAGCAATAGAAACATGTAATGTGACGTTGTATAGCATTCATAAAGAACGGTTGGCTTTTTCATTATCTCTAAACATATTAACATATAAACTTTTAAGAGATTTTGCTGCTGGTATTTCTTATTTTGTAATTTAGCTACAGTATACATGCAGCATTTAAGGTGTGAGGCTGGAAATTCGGCAAACGCGTCAGTTTTTTGAATATGGATTAAGATCTTTTTGCTGCATCTCACCAGAAGGACATTTGGTCTTCTTTTTGTGTATTATTTAACGTCATTGTTTATTGCATTGATCAAGTGTGTGGTGTATATCTTTCCATATAAAAATGCTATACTAATGGAGGAATTTCGATCAAACCATAGTCACTAAATTTAGTGACTATAATCAAACCATGATCAAACTGATTTTAAAAAGTGCTCGACCGTTGGCCACTATAAATAAAACGGATAAATTCGAAAAACATTGGAAATTTTTCAAGGTTGGAGAGCGTATAGTAATTACTGAGAAACAATGCAATAAAAAAATCAGCAAAAACAAAACACGGCTGAGAAAGGATCGAATATAGATGAAGTAACTATACAAAAATTCAATATACCAACTAATGTAATCTAGTGTTATAAATTTTTACCGGCCAGTTAGTCGAGCGGCATCGCGCTTGTCTCTGGAGCGGGAGGTCTGAGGTTCAAATCTCGGGCCGGTCAAATCAGACACAGTGTTGAAACAAATCGCCACCGCTGCGACATTTCTTCAAAAGGAGCTGTTTTGTCCGCGTGCAATGACGCGAAAATGGTTCCGTAAACTCGTTACACCCGTCGGCGTTATAGAGCGAGTACAATGAAAGATTTGATTTTATAATTTTGGCTTTTGGTTTGTTGATCCAATTGTTTTCATCTTCTTCTTCTTTCTTCATTGCCCGCTTTTCCGTGAGGGTTGCGGGGGCAGTAGCTCAAGATTGAGCCGCCACACCTCACGGTCTTCCATCACCTCCATCATTTCGCTTGGGCGAAGTTCCAAGCGATTCCATCCAACAATTATTTTCATAAATGTCAATTTTTTCAATATTATGTGATTTGTAAATAAAAGTTACGGTACCGTATATTGGAAGAGAATCAAGTGTGTTTTGGTGATGAGTAGAGTTTGTGGATTCGTAAAGCTGCCTGGTCGTTTTAATGGTAGAATTTCTACGAGTTCTATACTACTTATTACAATAACTTACTCCATACTTCTCCCAACATCAATCATTACTATAACGGTAGCGTAACTTTTGTCTACAATGTTAAAAGTATTGACATTTATGAAAGTGATTCAATCAACAAATCTTTGGTCAAATTTACTATGTTAGTTAATACTTAGATACTTCGGGTAAATTCGATCCTGGCTCAGCTGTTTTACTATTTTTTGTTGTTGTTTGTTTTGTAATTTTATTGCCTAATTGTTTTCTCATGCACTCCTACCTTAAATATGTTCGAACGTTTTTCGTACTCTTGTTGGTTAAATAATGTTATTTGTTGTACAGTTCAACCTTCAACATAGAGAACCACTCTTTTTAAAGTTATTATAAATTTTCCAGAAATTTGTTTATTCAGTTGAGTATAAAAGTGCGTTTACACCGGACGCGAAGCAACCAAAATTTGAAGTCATCCATAGCTTGCGAAAGGTTGCGACCGGTTGCGAACTTCGCGAGCGGTTGCTTAACTTCTTTTAGACAAAATTGTTGATGAGTGGACCGCTTACTTCGAGCAAGTGATGTAAGCGGCCTCTTGCGAAGGTTGCCAACCTTTGCTTTGCGTGCGGTGTAAACGCACTTTTGCCAGTATTTTTTTTCATAGACTAAAGATAGCAACGGGTCAAAATCGGTTTAGTAAAACAAAGACTGTGCTATTAGTTTAATCCCATACTGTTATTATATAGCCTCAACTGGTTTTGTATAATATTCTTAAGAATTTTCAAGATGCATGAAACTTAATTACAAAATCGTCGTCATTACCATGCTACTCCAGGGTTTGATTCTCAAACCAAAACAAAAAGCATTCAAAAGCTGCTTCCATAAAAAAAGCCAAAAGTTGCAGTTGAGCTTTTGTCAACACTGAAATCAATAACTGAAGTGGCCAGAACCAACCCAACAGCATTATAACAAACAGTATAAATGCTTTGGTTGGACCATTGTTGACAAGTTAATTAAACTTGGAGAACGAGTATTAGCAGCAACTGTCCAGCATACCAGCAATTAAAGATTTATGTACCGTAAAATATATTATTTAAATAAAGCTCAGTCTGCATTGGGCATAAAATCACAGGCTTATGAGCGTATCATTAGATATTTTAAAAATATATTGCAGCTTGTACCCTGGTAAGTCGATACACCGAGCGTACTAAATTTCTCTTTGAAACAACGCTCGTACGAGTCGTACGCTCCCGAATTTACGCTTAGTGTAGACCATCAGGCCTAACATTTCGTTGCATCAGTTTTCACCACCAAAGTTGTGGCGTAGAACCACTTCTGGAAGGCTATTACTGGCAAAAAAATGTAGAGCAACGTAGTAAACATGAATGATTGGGTCAAATTTCATCGTTTTGCCCTACATTATTTGTTTAATTCATGCATTAAGACCGTTGTAATAATTGCAATTCCCGGTAACCGCAAAAATTCAAGAATCTCACAGTCTTACTTCCCAGCTTTGTACATGGCAGGAACAAATAGAACAAGGACCAAAGCGGAAAAAGCAGTCCGTAAAAGGTTTGTGTAATAAATCGCTTCAGATACCAAGTTTTTCTATGTTTTACGTCCAAAGGCGTACTGCCGTGGAAAAGACGAGAAAGAACAAACTGTAAAAGATGTGTGTTTTAGGTGGTGGACTAAATCTTAGCACCGAGCATATAAAGCAGTATGCTACAGCAAAATAATGCAAGAATAAACAATTTTGTCAATTTGCAACCAGGGGTTGTCTTCTCTTTGCAACCTCCTGCTATTCTTTTTCAAATTAGTGGTCAGTTGTTCAATGTGTTGACCTGGTAATGTTAACGTTTTTATGTAACATAAGTAATGTTAAATTCTTCATTATTTTGGATTGGGGCACTCCGGCTGTGGTGAAAAGTTTTATGTTTCTAGCACTTAACATTTTTAACTGACTGCAGCCGACTAATCATGTTCCAGTTTCCAAAGCTGTGTCTACAACAAAGTTGTAATTCGGCCCGGGCTTTTCGGGTCGGGGTTCGGGCCTAAAGTTGACAAAATTTTGGGCTTAATTCTGGCCTGATACGTGCTTTTTGTTTTAGGTGCACAAAAATAAAATCAAAATAACCTGGCAACATTGCTAAATTTTTCAGACCTAACTTAAGTTTCGTTTTTTTTAGGATATGATTTGGGCTTCAAATTAGTGTTCGGATGCGGACCGGGTTCAGGCCTGAACTAGTCGGCTGGTTTACAACTCTGGTCTATAAGCAACTGATGAGCTCGAATATAAGAACAAAACGGTTTCGTTTTCCGTTGGCCATATTTAGCTCTTAAACCTACGAATCATGTTGAACTCGAGTAGTCTTGGACATCACGGTCGCTAGCTTTAATATGCAACTCATTGCCTCAGCAATTTGAGAAATTTGGCTGGGTTCATTGTCATATCTTGTCAAGTCAATAGCTAAGCCACGCCAGGGCTTTCTCGGTCGCATTCCTGAGGTCAGAGTTCTTACAGTGAGGACCAAGAGGGCGTTGGAACAAATGTAGTTCATGGTCTGTTCCTTGTGACTGCAGTCGCAAGTTGTATTTTGTATCAGTTTCTACGCATGCACAGGTTTTGTTTTGTGCGGCCCACACGAGTACAACAACGTGCCCTGTTTAGAGCAAACCAGTCCTCTCTTGGTAAATGTATATTTGTTTGGAGGGATTCTGAGGGAACAAGGATGGCGGAATATTGGGAAAAGTCTATTTTGTTCCATTGTTTCAATCAATTAGTAGCTGTGTTGCTATTTTCTAAAGTAGAAGTTTTGATAAAGCTTTTGCGTGATTTGATGTGTGATGAAAGAGCAATATGTGTTCATGTAGCAGGTGTCGTCGGTCAAATAATTGTTTGCTACGTTCCTTTCTTGTTGCAACGTCTCTCCGGATGTTTGGTAAAGCAATTGTAGCCATGTGGTATAGTGATCAAAGGGAAGTTGCTTAAATTAAGGGTTCCACGGACGATTCTATAGGCTCGTTTGAGCTCGGAGTCGACAAGCGTAGAGTGGCAAGATTGTACCCAGACAGGTCCGTAATATTCCGCCACTGAGTAACGCAGCGCCACTGCTGTAATTGTTTAGTGTGTGCAGGTTCGGTCCCCAACTGGTGTTTGGGGATTTTCGTAGCGGGGTATTGCGGACGGCGACCTTCTTTCTTAGTTTATACAAGTGCATGCCGTTTATATGAAATAGCAGAGTTGTAAACGGGCCGACAAGTACGAGCCCGAACCCGAAAGCGTAGTATATAAGTCTGAACAAGGCCCGAACCCGAAAAGTGATTTGATGCCAAAACTAGGCACAAAAGAGCCCGAAAATTAGGTTATATTCAAAAATATGTGCAAAGTTATTGCTCACAATAAAATTACTAGTAGCTGATGAATTGTGACGCAATAATACTAATTGTGTATTAATAATCGTATTGATGTTTATACGAAGTCGTGATTCAGTGTTGCAAAGTTATTTGAGCAACACGTTTATAATATCTAAAAGGCAAAAACACCAGTCAACTACATATTTCAAGCCCGAATTAAGCCCGACATTTTGCCAATCTTATTTCCGAACCCGAACCCGAAATGTCCGGCCCGACTTACAACTCTGTAAAAGAGTTCTGTTTGATGTGATACCAAGATAGACTGGATTGTGGGTAATATCAATTCAAATGTTTCATTATACTTGCTGTATTACGCCAAAGCGTGTAACAAGTTTACGAGGCCCATCTCCGTGTCATTACGCCTGCAGGCAACACAGCTTCTTTCGCAGAAATGTCGCAGCGTTGGCAAATCTGTATCCGATTTGACGGGCTCGAGATTTGAACCTCAGACTTCCCGCTTCAGAGAAGAACGCGTTACCGCTCGACCAACTGGCCGGTTCTAGATTGTGGGTAAATAGTAAATTTTTTCTTTCATATTAAATTAAATTGTTTCATCTGGATGTGGTAAAAATAATTTAATTTGACAAGCTGAAGCACTTTTAACTGGCTGTAGGTCATTGCACATGTTGCCGGTTTCCAAAACAATCGACACTCAGCTGATGAGCTCCAATAGAGCAAAACTGCTCCATCTTGTGTCGACTAAGACAAGATTTATATTGCAGAACTAAGCTTTTATCTGTCAAAAATTTTTAGTCGGGCAAAAAATTGGATATTTATAATTGGATATCGGTACTTGAAAAAAAAAAATTAATTGGACTCAAAAGAGCCTTAATTGTGAAAAATGGAAGAAATTTGGGGCCTTTCTCCTGCATTGGTGCAAATAGGCTGATGATGATTTGAAAAAATTGCCCAAGATAACAATCATCGGAGAAAGTATAAGTTGCTGAATTTGTACACTGTACAGTAAAACGGTCCTTAATTCAAAATTTTGAAAAACTGTACGGGAACTGAGTTAAATTTGTTCGTTTTCGATAAAAAACTGCATCTGCAAAATATCTCGGAGAAAAATTAAAGTTTACAGGTAGCACATGAACATCGAAAGTTTGAGATTATTTATATGCTACAGACTATACAATTATACATCACGAGACGGGCACGGCCCTATCAGAACGGCTCTAACAGAATGATGTAACTTTTGCTTAGAAGGAAAAATAGCGATGTTTCAAGCAAATCCGGTTAACACTCTCAACCACGGAACGAACTTGTATGAAAATGTCAACACAAATCAAAATATAAACCAAGAAATCATCAGCCTAATGAAACCACATTTAACGCAAATTGGTTGATCACTGTAGCATAAAATACCGCTTCGTATCTCGGACAGAGTGTCAATTTTGCAGTGTTTTTTTCACTACGTTTGACAGACGCACATCAGCATCTGCAGCATTTGATTAAGATGTTTAGCCTCCACAGTTAATGCTTGTAGTGTTTGGTACCAGCCGCGCTCCGCACCATCGACCCTGGTTAAGGCCCCTGGCTGGTGCGTACCAAAGTTAACCCTAGTGAGATAGCTTGGGCTCGTGCACGCCACAGGGCTTCCTGTGCGAGGAGGAGAAGACGTGGGTGGTGTACTGAGGTCTTTTGCCGTTTTTGTTTAGTTTCCATCCCACCCGACAAACCCATTAGGAGGAAACAGCCAGCAGTGGGGTTTTTAAATTTTTAACTGAGCTTCCTGTACCGTTAACTAGGGGCCCATGTCCATTGAGCACTTTAGAAACTGGAAAGAGTCTGTACAAGTCAATTATAGATCAAGTATTTTTATGTGTTTTCTTCTGTAGTCGGAAGTAATTTTCCTCAATAAGTTTGACTGGAGTTATTTAAATTGAGAAGTATTAATTTCTGGTTAAATTTCAAACCTCATACACTACAAAACATTATTTTGTTACTTGGAGTTTCGGAAAGCTATTAAATTTGTTAAAATACTTAGCAAATCTTTAAGGCTACCAAAGTAAAAAAGATAACCTGGAAGATTTTTATGTAGACAGTATGAATGCTCTGACCCTTAGACCTTCACGACAGAGGTACCAACATTTTCTTCCGGCTCAAAAGGCAATGTTAGAGCATAGAATCAATGAGAACAGTGGATTTAGAAGTGGCAACCGGCAAGTCCAAAATAATAAACTGAGCAAAGAATTTGAAAAATCACGTTTAAAAATTTAAAGAAATAATAACCGTAATATTCTGAACGTACTCAATTTTTAAAAAAAAATTCGATTAATAGCTTGAACCACTTTCAATCTTGTTCAAATTTATTCTTACAAGTCGATCACCTACCTATCATCACCTCTGGCATCTCCATAAAAGATCTGCTCAAGATTGCCCCATTCCTGATGGAACCAGGTAGTCTCAAGCAAATGGCATCGTTTGAGCATTAAAAGAATGTGGATTGGCTGAAAGAGTTTTTGCTACAGGGTAATGTGTTTTGTACAGGGGCAATGTGTTTTGTACAGGAAAAACTGTAATGAAGCAAACTCTCTGGTCGGCTTTGGTACACGTCTAAGAAACTAATGGTTTAAGTGTTTTTGAAACAGAGGTGCATGATGACATGAAGTGACAAATGGTTGCAGCTCTATACGTGAGGGAAGTCGGAAAGGCTCATTGATGGCAGTCAGAAAGTTGGTTCAAGAAATTCAAGTCCTGAATGCAAATATATAGGAATACGTCTGGCTCATTTGAAAAATGCGATAAAAATCAGCTTCAGTTCCACACGCGTTTTGCCACAAAGCATACCATAGGCATGGTTTTTCCTAAGTGAGAAGAAAGACAGAACACTATACTTACTTGGCAACATGCAATAAATTGGGTTACACCCATAATATTACAGCTTATAAACAGTTCACACTATGTAAACAGCGAAGCCCTTATCTTTGCAAAATTGGGTATTTATGAAAAACTTTACTGCCTTTGTGCAACCTCTAAATGCTTTTCTATCTCGGACATTTTTCACACACGATGGTTTAGCCAAAAAGGAACACATTTACTTCGGTTCCTATAATATTTTTATTGCTTAATTTTTGCTACGTATTTAAGGACCACCTCACTGTACAGTTTGGGTTAAACAATATATTATCTTTCAGTATTTGATGTAATTTGAATTTTAATGCGTGGAGTTTGAATTCAACTTATTCAAAAAAGAACTCAACAGCGTTGTCCAGCGCGATTATCACAGCACAGTACATATCACATCAGAGGTAAGAATTATAAATTTTAAAAATTGAAACTCAGCTGTCTGTTTCATCCGTAATTAGGATCACCCAGGGTGTCTATGTCTGTTTGACAGAGGTGGGCAGTACCGGGTTACAAAAGAACTGCGTTACCGTAACGCGGTACTTTTTAGTACCGTTATCGGTACCATCGGTGCTTTTTCAAAAAAGTATCGTTTTTGGTACCGTCGTTATTTTTTCAGCACAATTAACGCGGTACTCGGTACTTTTGTGTGGAATGGAATTAAAATCATTCAAAAGGAGTTAAAATTACGGAGAAGCACTTTCAAACCTTTTCCACGTAATAAGGAGTGGTTACGGGATGATTGAGCATGACTGACAGTTCACCGACGCTGCACTAAGATGTTTTACGGAGCAAATCATAAAAGTTAGCTCTATTGCGTTGTGTCTATCGCTCTTTTGTCTGTTTTGAAAAGTGAGACCAGCCTGACTCTGTATGAAGTCATTTTGAAGTGATGTTCTTGTCCAAAGAACAATTTTTACAGTATATAATTTCATAAGGGGCTCTCCATAAACAACGTCCGCAAAAAATTGACCTCCTTCTCCTAGTCCATTAAGTGTCTTCACTGCATCAACCCCCTGTTCGCGCGGACGCGATAGAAAACTTACGAAAGGTAGAAATGGCCATGGCAATTTCATTGCAGGATTATCAAGAAACCAAAAACATGTTTTGAGACCATGGTCTTAGCCAACAGGATGTTACCAATGATAAAAATGTTTCAGTTTCTTTCAGCATTTTTCGCGTACAACAGTAATTAACAATGATACTAATGACAAGGGGCCTGGGACTTAATTTATTGAATTTCAATTGAGGGCCCGGGCCACCTCAATTAAGATTTTGCCAACCAATTTACATGTATAATCCGGGTAAAATGAAGGGTTTTTGTCCTAAAAGTCGCCACCTCAGGCCCTCACCTAACTTTTTATAAACGTAATGCAATAACTAGGATGGATTTATCATATGGCACAGTGCCAGAAGCCCCATGCTCAGATAGTAAGACTTTTTTTAATCTTCACCTATATTTGGCAAGAAAATGTTGCAAAAATTTCCAAAGTGCCGGAGCCCCGCACAATGTAAAACCGGCCCGGGCAACAACATGGTTAGTAGGCGTAACCAATTATTATACCTTGTTTCAATAGCGATTCACATCCACCTCGCCAGTTTTTACGCGACAAAATACAGTGCGTTCAGAAAGTCACTGTGCACCTGCAATTTTAAAACAATTTTTTTAAAAATTTAAAACGCTCGGTTTCAAGGTCAAATTGTGTACGTTTGAAGTTTGCTCGCTCGAAAAGTGCATTTAAAAAACATCAAAGACGAAATACGAGAAACGAAAAACGCTGATTATCTAAAAATAAAGCAGACAATGAAAGGTGCACAGTGACTTTCTGAACGCACTGTACTTTAAAAAAAATTAGCTAGGGGAACTGCTTATTGAACAAATTATTGAATTTGAATTGAGGGGGCCTGCATGGGCCCCCTGACCGTGTATGTGCTTCACAACTGGTTATTTTCATGACAAAACTAAGATCTCAAAGAAAAATCTTGGATCAATATTTATTGCTAAAATATTGTAGGAGGCAATGTACCTTACTTTCCCTACCTTGGCCAAATCACTTACAAAATTTAACACCAAAACGAAAGATCTTAAGCGTGTTTTGGACTTAAGTCGTGAGTCAAAGGAGGATTGAACAATTTAATTTTTTCAATTGACTTTCAAATGTTAAAAATCTAGTCTTTTAAATGGCTCTGAACAGGGGCGAAATGTAATCCAATGGCATTAAAGTAGCTTTTTTTTATAAAAAACTGCAAAAAATTGTCCGGAGGCTGAGGGCTTTGCCCCTAGACCCTCATAGCCTCAAGCGACAGGGGGATGCGTCCGCAGACTCCAGTCTGTGATATGTTTGAGTTTCACTAGTTTACTGAACGTTTCGCCCAATTCAGACGTTTTCACTTTTTAACTTTTCATTCAACCCCTCTCCCTTTAGCAAAATCTTGGTTAAGTGCCAAACACAAACCATGGCTTCTGATCTTCCATTCTACGATATCTTTGTCCCACAAAGTTCTTCTTTGGAAAACTTCTGAAGTTGTCATTGCATGCGATTTGTGGTTTGGGCCCCCTCAATCAAAAAATCCTTGCAAAGCCTATGAGACCCTTCTAACATTAATTTTTATTGGCAACACAACAGGTTAGGCTACTGAGTTCAGGTTACCAGAATATAAACAAATTTGCACTTTATTTTGTATTGAAACGCTTCAAAAGCACGTTTTCAGTTCGCATAGGTATCATAGCTCATGAATCAAGTGTAAGGGTCAGGCCCTGCGCCAGAGAAGTGTGTTTGTAGGGGCACAAAAATTTTAGGGAGGACGCCTTCGCAACCGGAACCAGACGCATTTGGAATGTGGTAGTAAACTGGTGAAATTTTTGCTCCAAATCCTATGTCATCCTCTTTTAGTACGGATTTTGCTCTCAAATTCGGGGGTGAAGGCCAAAAAAATTTTAAAAAAAGTCTTCATTGCAAAATCTTGGGCTACTTGATCACGTTCGTCTTTGGTGACCTATTTTGGGACAAAAATTTGCTGGTACTCATGTGCTAGTACAAAAGTTTACTCTCGCTTGAGAGGGCACAAACAGTGATTTGGCGGGGCACAGGTCCAAAATGCCCTCTTCTTGGCGCCAGACCTGTAAGGGTTGATATATACCACCTTAAAAATGTGTTAAAAAGGAACGGAATCGAAATTTCAGAACAATAAAGGCGACTGACTTTTCATGCTTTGTAATTAAGAAATGCGGGTGTCCACAGGGCATAAGCCCCTCTCCCCCATTGTCCGCAAAATGTCCGCACTGAACAATCCCCCCCTTACTGCAGAGTACGTCTTTTACGGACAGCCTCTAATAATATCTGTTAAGTAATTCATCCACGGCCAAATAGCCTATGCCAGCGGTTCTCAATTGGGGGTGCTCGCAACCCCTAGGGTGCGAGATGGGACTTCTTGAGGTATGAAGTTTTTGCCAAACTGTAGTTTGATTTATGTTACATCAAATCATAGGCGTAGCCAATCGCAATGCCAGCAATGATAAATTCGTGATCAAAACAGCTATTGCTTTTTCAGTTTCCGCTCCAAGTTTGGTTTTCACCTCGACCGCAAACCGTGAAGACCTTTTTTTTTTGGCCTTCACCTGATTTTCGGAGAAATTCTTTTTTTTTTGGTCTTAGTCGAAGCTTGGTGCAAAATCCTGCTTTGGATGTAAAATCTTCAAATTATTACATACGTTTTGTTTATTTTCATTTATTGAATTCTTTGTTTATTTTCTTTTTTTACAAAAATTGTGCAAGGGGTGCGAAAATAATTTTTCCTTCCCGAAGGGGTGCAAGCTTCAAAATGAATTGAGAACCGCTGGCCAATGCGGTAACGTGCTCGGCTCTGGTGCGGGAGGTCAGGGGTTCAAATTCTGGGCCGATCAAATCTAAGACAGAATTGCCAACGGTTTGCCACCGTTGCGACTTTTCTTCGAAAGGAGCTGTGTTGCCCAAGCGCAATGTCGGGGCGAAGGACCAAACAAACTCATTACACATTTGGGCGTAATAGAGCGAGTATAACGAAGATTTGATTTTTTTTTTTTGAAGTAGTTGCTCTTGTAGATTCATTCACTGAGCATGTTATACTAGTTACCTCTTCGCAAATAAGAGACTCAATCATTGTTCAACGCATAAAATCACCAAAAATATTGTTTCCAAAATGAGCAAAATATTTCTTTTGAAAAGTACCGAATAACGGAACCGAGTACCGTTACCGTCAGTACTTTTTCAAAAATGTAACGAGTAAAGTACCGTCGGTACTTTTTTAACAAAGTAGCGGCAAAAGTACCGTCGGAACTTTCAAAATACATAGTGCCAACCTCTGCTATTTGAATAACACATCCCTGATAATCCCGAATACGCAGGGGAAACAGACTGTAGAGTGCAGGGTTTTAAATCTTTTAGTTTTTACATGTGACGTGTACTGCGTTAAATTTTGAATTTTAAATAAATTTAGTATTAGTTACAACCAAAAAAAAAGCAATCTAATAAGTAAAGTTTGAATTGTTTCCAATCTTCTTGGTTAGTGTTCAATGATCAGCAAGATCGAGTATAACTTGTTTTCTGCAAACCGATCAGTGGTCAAGTGGATCTAGAGCAGTGGCTCCCAACCTTTTTGTAACCGTGGCCCATTTTCATTTTGAAAATTTTCCATGGCCCTACTCTCAAAGTACTGCTCAAGAACTTGAACCAAATTTTCATCAGTCTTGAATTAGACTGAAACAGTTTTTCCGACCGAAAACAGGTGATCTCCAAAAAAAATGCAAATACGATTTTTTCAAATTAAAATACTCTGTGGCCCACTGCAAAATACTTCTGTGGCCCACAGGTTGAAAACTACTGATCTAGAGCGTTTGCTACTGAAACGGTAGACTCGGGTTCGATTTTCGGTCGGGTCAAACCAAAGACGATAAAACTTGGCATTCCTGGCTACCGTGCATGACATTCAGCACTAAAAAGGGACAGTGTGAAGCCACCATTGTGTGTGGTAGACAGGTGGGCAGTTTAACTCGAAGACCGAAAGGTCCCTCTAAAATCTTTTAACCAAGGCAACTTGGTGAATAACAAGTAATTACAATTACAGCGAATTAGGATAAAAATCAAGTGACCACTTTACAGCGGTGTCTCATTCAGTCGTAATTTGTTGGTATAGTTTTATTCAAGTGAAATGGCTATTCAATTAGAATTTTTACTCAATTAGAATTTCTTATTCAATAGGGAGTGCTCATTTTGTATCGGATGACTGCTACAGTACACTACACAGTGATTTATGATTAGAAATCGTCAGATGTTCCTATTCAAATAGAATGATCTCTTGCTAAAAGAGCTAGCTGCCAGGTCGTACAATTACTTGGGCCGGCGTATTGTTCTCCTGAAATTCGGGTTGCAGAAAAGTGAAGCGACAAGTTGGAGAAAGTCCGCAATGGTTTTTACAAATCTTGCTCATCACATTTCAAATAGGATAAAGGTGGTTACAGAAGAGTTCTGCCCGAAACAGTTACAAGGGTGAAATTAACTTTGCTCAAAGTCACAACGAAAATATTTATTGCTCCTCATTTGATTTTAGTGCGAAATTAAGCAAAGAGCTTAAAGTGTGGTGAGGTGGAAAATGTTAGCGGGTTAATGTATTTTGAGGTACTTTATATAGGATCTAAATTTCCAAACTTGGCACTTAAGGGTTTAAATTTAGGTCATTGCTGAGAAAAGTAACAAAGCAGCCTGATATGCACAAAATGATATAACACATAACACTTGACCTGAATTTTGACATGGTTGATAAACTTGATCAAATTCATGTTGCAAGCTCGCTCCAAAATTTCAATCAAATGTAATTCTCTTCCATCTTCAAACAAGTCGGAAATATCTGCTGCGGACTGATTCTACACACACAAATCTTTCAACACTTTTAGCAGCCAAACCAGAGTTGTCATTCGGGCCGGGCATTTCAGGTTGGATTTGGTCTGGGCATTTCAGGTCGGATTCGGGCTTGAGATTGACAAATATTCGGGCTAAAGTTGGGCCTGAAACGTGCCTTGTGCTTTCGGCAGCTATAAAATTAGATTCGATTCAAAATATAACTTTACAACACTGAATAATGACTTTATTTAAGTATCAATACAATTAATAGAACACAGAGAGGGGGTGCAAAATGCCTTACTTATCTAACTCCTACACCAAAAATTGTGAAAGCACCTAATTTGGCGAGTAAGTTGGTGTTTAATAAAATTTTTTGGAAAAACTGGTTTTGAAATGATGACGTCATCAAAGCCATGTCAGAGCCATATCTTCGAAAAATGACGTCATGGACGGTTTAGATTTTATGCGTAAGTTGAACTTTTGATACTGAATCATAAAATGTTTAAGTCAACGTGACTACGTCACAAAAGCTTCTTGTGACCTCTTTTAAATTAAGTATGGGCCAAATAGAAATGCTCCGATTTCGAAGTCTCTATCTTAGCAACTTCAAATTTTCAGGTGTTATTTGTGATGAAATTTGACTTTAAGTCAAGTTAATTTGAAGAAAAATTTTTTCTGAAGGGATTTATCGCACAAAAACAAGAGGTTAACCAACGACTGCATGTTCATAACCATCGACTGCGAAAAAAGCTGTCAAGACGACAACTTCATTAAAATAAATAGCTCTATGCACATCGAAAAATTTTTAAATCTTTTATTTTTAAAACTCAAATTTACATTAATTATTTTGAAACAGTGATGAACTGTACTGTAAGGTAAGCAATATCACATTTGATTTAAATGCTGCAGTATTATCTCATCATTAACATTAGAATTTCATTAATTTTTGAAAGTGAAAGTTTCAAGTGTTGCTAACCAAAACATTACACAGAGCGGAGGCTTTTAGGATCTTGAATCATTATTTATTTTTCTTAAACAAAACTGCCTGTTTTATATTACAATTTTCAGCCATTTAGATCAGCAGTGATACGATTTGAGAGAAACATAAAGGAATATATGGCAACCAACATTTCCTCAAAGAATTCAAAAAATTTACTTTAGATTTTTGTCAATCGTTTAAGAATTACATTCTTTTATAAAAATCTGCTAATTAGTGATATTACTTTAGTATCATAAGTTTTAGTTAAATTAATTCATAGCAAATATTAATCAGCACTATATAGTATACTTTATCCGTTAAAATGTGTTTACAGAGCATAATACGTGGAAGAAAATATAAAAAAGTTTTGTAGATGAAACAAAAACAAAAGCTAAAATGTATTATAGCCTACTTGATCTAGTAGATGGCACATGTAGTCTTCAACTTGGGAGCAGAGGTTAAGATAAAACTTTCTCTGATCAGTGTCTATTTCAATTCTGTGTTGCTTCCGCAAGTTTTTTATGACTTTCAAACAATAATCCATGGCATTGATTTGAGAATTCTGAAAAAAAATGTGAAAAGGTCCAACGTTTGATTCTATTCTGCTCTATATGTGTAGTGAAATGACAATCCTAGTTATTCTTAATTCTTGAGTTTAGAACAAAGATATAAGAGAAAAATGTATACTGTATAATGTCGTATCTGCTGTGAAACTGTTGGTATGTTTATCGTGCACGGTTTTGTAGAGTGTATACGCTACATGGCTGAGAAATTACGCATTTTGAAGTACGCAAAATCGAAATTTTTTAATTTAGCGTTTTTCTCAGATGAAGAGTAAATGTCTCAGCCTAATTAATCCATTAATGCGACTGTTGTTGAAAGTAATTGTAGATAAAATATCAAGCATATTTGATTCTAATCTATAAGATACAGTATGCCAGTCCAGAACATGCCAAAAGAGTACACTGATTCTTGAAAAGCACTTCAATGCAATCCAAGCTTCAAAGCTTTTTTCCACCTTAGAGAAGCGTTTCGTGGTACATTTTCTTTTAGTGCCGAATGACGTCTAAAGTGTTTGGAAAAAAACTTGATTGACTCGCCAAAAACTTTATAATTTAAAATTGAAATAACTAAAAAGCCAGTTTTATTGGAAAACCATAGACTCGTTATTAGTAGACAGGAAACTGACAGTTTTGTCTTTTTTCTTCACGTTTATTGTTCTAAAATATACGAGTACAGCGTGTGACCGCAAAAAAACTTTGTAAGATAAGCAAACTTTTTTCTTCAATGTTCTCTTTTTCTCCGCACGTCTCTTTCTAGTCTACTACATGGAGAGTCTATGGTAAGACTGATGCCTCGAAAAAGATAGCTACCTCGCAAGCCAGTGTTAAGAAAGCAGTACTTGCTTGCGTAGTCCAGAAAAGTTTTCTAAAACTTCTTCTTTGCCACGCTTCTTTCACTGGAATGTTTTCTTTGAACCTTGCCTCCTGTGTAAAATGCGAAGAAAAATAATAATTAAGTGAAAAAATTTTCAACACTATTTGAGTTTAAAATTCGCGGTTGTTTCCTAATGTATTACTACATTGCTGTTTGGCAAGACATATAGAGAACACATAACTAAAATAAGTTCAAGCGGACTATTATTGCACATTTCCCAGAAAGGCAGGAAAAAAGTTTAAAGGCAGAAAGTTGTTTTCACAATGTAACTATAATGTCAGAATATCTCAGGAATAAAATAGAATTGATTATCCTATGTCAAAGAAAAATTTCAACCACTTATAAGGCAAAGCATTTTGGAATGAAAAATGAAAAATTCAGACTGCTAAGTACTTTTAGAGAATCATTGAGAGAGTGGTCATTTTCTTTTAGTAATCTAAGAATGACATAGTTGTTTTTTGACGCAGCCAATATAAAAGGAGTGACTCCAACTTGAAACAGTGAATGTTCACTTTCGATGCACGATTCAATGCATTTTTCTTTTTCCAAAATCAACGCAACTCCTTCAATAAAATTCTGATCGATTGCGTGGAAAAGGCTATCGCTCAGAGATATCTAAAAATCAAAAACTCAGTTTAAAATTCAGTATCAAATTTTAGCACGAAGTAGCATGTTTTAGTAATTTGCAATAATGGTTGGTTATGTTGGTGTACAGCTAGGACTTTCTTGGAGCTTCAAAAAGTCACAGACATATTGGTGGTGTCCCACTGACGATAATTTGTTTGCAACAGGGTTCGACAAGTAATCTGCGATAATTTTGCCTGTTTGTTTTTTGTTGATAGAGGTATAGCAACCAGCCAAATTCGATTGTTTACAATAGTTAAAATTGAAATGAATATTTGAATTTTTTTTCTTTTTGCTGCTTATGTTGCAAAGATATTTAACAAATACAAAGAATAAGTAACAAATTTGTGTTGCTAGAATAACCAGAAAAGTGCTCAATGTTCCTATAAGATCCAGAGCAGTTCAATTAACACGCTTATGGCTGAAAGTTATTTCATTTATTTCCTACAGGCCTGTTTCACGCGTTACCGCGATCTTCAGGGAGTAAATCCAAACAAAATTATAACAAATAGTTAGAAAAGATAAAATGGTACTCACCAGCGACGAAACAATCCATTATTTCATCTCAACCCACCTTTCTTACCAACTGCGTGACGGATTGGCAATGTGGCGACAATGAGCATTCACGCCCAGAAAAAGAAAATGATGCTCACTCACCCCACACAGCCATACGTCCTATCACTACGCTGACAAACCCAAAGTGAAATTACTGTAAAACAAAATGTTATGAAATGTTTTTGGATGGTTGCTCTTGCATAAGTACGGAATTATTATAGATATAATGGTTATATAATGGTTGCGACATAATAAAAAGGTGAAAATTTCAGCAGAGTAGAAAAACAAGATATGTTTTTTGTAGAACAAGAATTACAACGAAATAATGTAATAATACACGCCGGAATGAACAAAAAGAAGAAAAAAAGAAGAAAGTGGGTTGGATGGAATAAATAAAGCAAGTCAATCCAAACTAAAACATGGTCAAAATCTACCCATGAATGCCAGTTGCAGTAATGAAAAATAAAGACATGACAATGCAATAAAATATAATCAAGAGTGGAAGTTGGGTTTACGACTCCTTGAAATTGCGCAATTTGAATTTATTTTTATGTCGACATTTAGATAGAATTTCTGATCGCTTATTAAGGGTTGTTTCTTTATCTGACTTAAGGATTGCGATTTTCTCTTCTAGGCACAAATTTTCTCTTCTAGACACTATCACATTCGTAGGAACGTGCTGATGTATAGATATTCCATTTTATGTCCGGTTTATTGCTATGGATGAGGCAGTTCCAATAGCATTTCGACAATTCGGTTGCATTTGATTTATTTCTGTTCCGGAATGAGTGGGTGTGGGTATTAATTTTTGTTTCGGAATGTTTATTGCTGTTGCAGAATGAGAAAATCGCAATCCTTAAGTCAGATAAAGAAACAACCCTTAATAAGCGATCAGAAATTCTATCTAAATGTCGACATAAAAATAAATTCAAATTGCGCAATTTCAAGGAGTCGTAAACCCAACTTCCACTCTTGATTATATTTTATTGCATTGTCATGTCTTTATTTTTCATTACTGCAACTGGCATTCATGGGTAGATTTTGACCATGTTTTAGTTTGGATTGACTTGCTTTATTTATTCCATCCAACCCACTTTCTTCTTTTTTTCTTCTTTTTGTTCATTCCGGCGTGTATTATTACATTATTTCGTTGTAATTCTTGTTCTACAAAAAACATATCTTGTTTTTCTACTCTGCTGAAATTTTCACCTTTTTATTATGTCGCAACCATTATATAACCATTATATCTATAATAATTCCGTACTTATGCAAGAGCAACCATCCAAAAACATTTCATAACATTTTGTTTTACAGTAATTTCACTTTGAGTTTGTCAGCGTAGTGATAGGACGTATGGCTGTGTGGGGTGAGTGAGCATCATTTTCTTTTTCTGGGCGTGAATGCTCATTGTCGCCACATTGCCAATCCGTCACGCAGTTGGTAAGAAAGGTGGGTTGAGATGAAATAATGGATTGTTTCGTCGCTGGTGAGTACCATTTTATCTTTTCTAACTATTTGTTATAATTTTGTTTGGATTTACTCCCTGAAGATCGCGGTAACGCGTGAAACAGGCCTGTAGGAAATAAATGAAATAACTTTCAGCCATAAGCGTGTTAATTAACAAATACAAAGAGATATTTCCCGGAAAAAGTTTTTGAAAACCCTGAATTTTTTCTCTGTGCCTGAATTTCTAGAAAAAAATGGGGATTACCAAGTTGGATTGGTCGCATGATGTTGCTAAAAGAGTTAATATTTTTTCTGTCTTTTATTTTCCCTGGAAGTTCAGGCTAGGAAAACAGATTCAGGGTTTCCAATACCGTTTCTGAGGGATATCCTTTTGTATTTGTTGAATATATTTGCGACCGTATCCCCAAAACGAGAACAAAATTTTCAAAAATTTTGTTTCAATTGTAACTGTTGTAAACTACAGGAATTGGTTAGATGCTTGACCCCCTTTAAATTTCCACGCGTTAATGTCTCACCATAGACTCTATCAGTTGACTGGAAAGTGACAGTTTTGTCTTTGTTTCTTTGCGGTTCATATTTTGTTCTACAATACGTTGATTCGTCCAATCAGCGTGACTTTTTTTTCGCGGTTCGTTTGTTCTCCGAATATGTCAAATTAAATTAGTCGAATACGCGTAAACGCAAAAAGTTCTTCGCAACAAGATCAAGCTTTGTTTTTTCAATTCTCTTCTCTGTGTCTCCGCGCATCTGTTTGTAGTCTACTAAATAACGAGTCTATGGTCGCACTATTAAATCGTACCTTTGCGAAAGTAGTGTTAAACATAATCGTAGATTGGTTTTTCCTTGAAAACTAGTTGTGATAATTTCAAACCCTACCAAAATCGCACGTTTGGGTAAGCTTGATAATGAACTATCAAGAAAAAAAAAAGTTTCGTTCATATATAACTGCATTTTGTTCGTGCAAATGGCATTTTCCAGTTACTTGGTTGAAAAGTGTTCGCTATGTCACGAACAGGTTCTGCCGGTTAAAGGGGGTGTGGATTTACATGTTAACAAAAAAATACAAAATTAATGTTGATTTTCATTGATCTTGGTTTTGCATTTTTATAACCTAAATTGTTTAAAAAAATTCTGACAATTTTTAGGCTTTATTTTAGCCATATTACTAAATATTATGCTGTAATTGCAGTCTTCTTTAACCTAGCGAAAACCTGAAAAACCGTAATAATGTATTGAGAAGCTTGCAACAATCTTTCAGCGCCTACGAGGATGGTTAGACTAAGCGCAAAACTGTACGATAAAACATCGCACAATGCTGAACGCAAAATATCGCCAGTGGGACACCACTACAACCACTTCAATATAACAACATTATCAATGCTATCACTTTACTGTGTCAATTAAAATTGGTTTGTATTTCAATAGTTAGGTCTAATTAACCAACGACAAAGCCAAAAAAGGCAGTGTTACTTTTGACCACGCGCTCCTGGTCGTACGGTGACACATTCGTCTCCAAGATTTAAGTCTCAAGCCGTTCAAATCGGACACAGTGTTGCCAACGGCTCTCTACCGCTAAGACATGTCTTCGAAAGATGCCGTGTTTACCGCAAGCGCAGTGACGCGAAGATTGGCCCCGCCAACTCGTTGTACGTTTCGGCGTAATACAGAGAGTAAAATGAAAGATTTTATTTTATTTGATTAATTAAAACACTATTTTTATGATAATTTCTCACATTAAAATGTAGTAGAAGCTTGCACATTGAGAGGTTTTTGCTTTTTGTGGCAATGGTTAAAACTGATTCATTGTTGCTGCTGTCCACAACATTATGATCAAATTCAAATAAATTGTCTTCTTTGCTGAATGCAAACAATGTCCTTACTCCCTCCACATCTCCTTTTTTAACCATTTTCAAGTAAAGTTCTTCAATTTCTCTTTTCTTTTCCTCTTGAACTGCATTACTTGAAAAAGATATGTTGGTGAAGTTTGAAGTTAAGAAAACGTTTTACAAACCAATTTTTATTTTTCAATAATTTAAAAAAATGCCTTTATTGAATTAATAAACCACACCTCTTATGTTACAATAAGCGTATGCTTTCAAATAAATTTAAAAACATCAACATAAAAAATTGCCTTTTGATGGCTGGTTTGGTTCCTGAACTGGAAAGGTTTCTATTTTTCTTTTTGAAAAATACACTAAAAAAAAAGCAAAACATTTAGGTCGAGAATTTTTTGCTAGGTTTTCTATCAAAAAAAATTGACAGGTATGAAAAAGCAACTTCATCCAATTTGAACTTTCTACGAACTTCCGTTCCCCGGATATAACAGCTTAGATTTTCCCTTGGAAAGTCTATTTTTCCAAAGAAATTTTGCCAGGATTGCCAACTGGAAAAAAATCAAAAAATTACTGATTGTTCCTAATTCTTAAAAAATGTTTTGCAACACATAAGTTATTGTCAAAACAAAGTAAAGGCTCAGAACTGTAAAATTAGCTGCTTTTCAATAAATGTAAGACAGCTTTTCAAAAGTTAATTTTTCGCATAGTATTGACAAAATGGCAACACTGAAGTAAGAGGAAAATTGCTAATTTTGAACTGCAATATCTTGAAAACGGTGAAACGTAGAAACTTCAATTATGGGGAGAATGCGTTTTAGGCTCATTCCAACATTTTGGCAACAGTGAATTTAGTCATATTATCTTTTGTGGCTAAGCAGTCTACCCGTATTGGTATCGAGCCAAGACGGACCAAAGACAGACTTAATTGTAGAGAATCCTAAAGAGATGTTCTGCAATGGTTTGGTTATACTGACGATAAGATACTGTTTTGTATTTATGGGCACATAAATAACTTACTACGATTGGCGAGCAACGAGCATGGACGTCGGACAATCCAACAAAAATCAGCAGTCAAAAACAATGCAACAATGCACAAAGTAGTAACACTCCAATTACGATGGATCTTGCGACCCTGAGTGTTAACCAAGGGTGCCGATTTATGTTGAGCATTGGGGGGGGATAATTTGCAATTTTACCCCCAATTTTGCCCTATTGTGAACATTGGGGGGGTTAAAGCTCAACCACTATTTTTTCTCATGAATCAAATATGACAAACGTTCAACATGCTTTTGAGTAAGTCAAGTGAAGACCGAAAAAAAAAAAAAAAAGATCAAAAAAAGACCAAAGAAAAAAGATCTTCACCGAAACTTAAAGAGTTTTTGTCCCCGAAATCAAGGGAAGACCAAAACAAGAAAAAGGTCTTCACCGGAAGTTGGAAAGCTGTTGTACCCAAAATCAAGTAAGAACCAAAAAAAAAAAATGTCCAAAGATCATCCAGCGCTCAAATGCACACCATAGTCACAATATTTAGTGGATGCTGTTAAATTATTTGGGGGTATATATTTTTACGGGTTTCGGCACCCCCGATGCTAACACGTGCTATGAAAAAGCTGATAACGTCACATAGGCTAATACCTGCAAGTTATGCTATTCAATTGTTTCCAAATATTATATCGTGCAGAAATATCTCTCCTTTCTTCTTGAGACTGTTGTCGGAGGTAACTATCATCCTGTCCTGGTTGGAATGGTTTTTCTGGAAAATTTTTATTGCTTTAAGCAAAAGAAAAACTATTTTTTCATTTTTTTGTTGCGCATTGCAAGCATTATTTTCTTGCGCGAAAGATAGCAAATCGATGTGCTAAAATCAGGGTTACACTTGAAAGTATGATGCCTGGTCTGTAAGCTTAATCCCGGCTACAAATTAAGCTACAGTACCCTTACCAGAGGTGGAGTCGAGAACACAAGGCTCGAAGCCAAGGTCAAGGACACAAAAAATTCGAGGCCAAGAACACCACAAAAATCCGAGGCGAAGGCCAAGGGCAGCCCTTCCGAGGACAGACCCTCTCAAGGCCAACAATAGGAATTTCGAGGCTAAGGCCAAGGACCAAGGACACAGGCGCAAGTGTTCTCCAAAAAATTTTTTTTTCTGGCGATCTCAAAAAAAAGTCTTCAAAAAAATTATTGCTAGTGCTAAAGTTACATAGCACGGGATTTTATGTTTAAGCCTATGCCAATGATCTAGCAGAGTTGGTCACTAGTGCTGATATGCTTTGGACCAGAGCTATGGCCTAGAAAGCAATAAATATTGCTGCAAACTGGGCTGCGGAACAAAAGCTACAGTTTTGCAGCAAAAAAAACGAAATCGTACTGTTCACTCACAAGCGGAATCCAGCTTTGGGTTCCTTGCCAATGAATGGCTCAAAACTTGAGCTGTTAGGTGTTACTCTGGACATCAAGTTAACTTGGAAGTCTCAAATTTCCCGAATTACCCGCAAAGCAACTTCAGCATTAATTCAATGTAGACAAATTGTGGGTAAAACGTGGGAAAAAACCATTTATGATAAAGTGGATATACACAGCTATGATACGTCCAATCATGTCGTATGCATGTGTGTCCAGGGCTGGCGGTTTCAACTAAAAGTATCTAGTAAGGAAACGCACAAAGGTGCAGAGACTTGCTTGCCTGATAATTTCATCATCTTTTCCTGGCACCCCTACTGGTGCTCTAGAAATATTGCTCAACATAACTTCCATTGAGCAATTCTTATTTGCTGAGGCAGTGCGAGAGTGAAACAGAATCACTTTCAGTGGGCTGTGGCATGTCAACCCAGTTGGTTCCTTTGAGAAAACGAAAAGCCTTGTTAAGGTTTGCAACGAAGCAAGAAGATTCTTACCTCTGCTCCAAACGCGAGCTGACCAAATAAAGGAAACAAAGGTATTCGGGAGAAGTTTCGAATGTCAAATTATGGATAAAAAGAATGCTGTCAGATCTGAAAGCGTTCTAAATCAGAACACTGTCAAGGTTTACACTGATGGCTCGAAACTAGATGGGAGAGTTGGTGCGGGTTTTTAGGCAGAATACCCAAACAACTTCCCAAAACAAGCATTTTTTCCACTTTGGATTTTACAATACTGTGTTCCATGCAGAAGTCTTTGCTATTTTAGAAGTGGCAAAGAACCTGCTTTTGAAAAAAATGCACAATCAAAGTATTGTTGTGCTGGTTGATAGTCAAGCAGCTATCAAAGCACTCCTAAAGTGCACTGTAGTATCAGTTACAGTGTTCAGCTGCATCAGAAACCTAAATCAGTTAGGTTAACAAAACCACGTCCGTATTGCCTGGATTCCTGGTCATGCAGGGGTTCATGGTAACAAAGTAGCTGACTATGTAGCCAAATCAAGATCTAAATCAAAAATACATGGTCCTGAACCTTTTAGTACAGTCTAGTATGCCAGCTGTGTTAGCACGATTTTGGACTGGTCCACTAGTAGATGGAAATCTATGTGCAATGAACGGAAGGACTGCTTGAGAATGAAGGAGTCGGTTGGTTGGACGACTTCTCGACTAACAATACGTCTCCTTAACCTTAAGAAGCCTCAATCAGGGCCTGCGAGAGGAGGGTTCAGGGAGTACATCGTACCCGGGCCCGGGCTTAGGGTGGCCCAGGCTTAAGGGGCCTGGATGAGTTCAGGTTTCCATGTTAAGTTTTGGTATCGCACCATAACACCGTAATTAAACTTGCCTTCAGCAAAAATATCAGTCAGCCTATTCAGTACTGCTAATTGGTGGCTATTTTTGCTACACAGCCTTAAGGGCATTTAATAGTGGCCGATTTGAATAAAAAAAAGTGGAAAATGTTTCAAAAGCTATACACTTGCATCGAAATTAACGTTTTGTCACATTTCTCTGACTTGAGAGCCCTAATTCAACAGAATAACAATGTACGAGGGCCCACATTTCCAGAGATCCAAAAGCATTTCAACCACAGATAGCGGAGTCAAAGTTGACATACTATACTACCATCATTAAGTAACTCACTCTATCTGTATGAGTTTAATAGGTATTTGGGTTTGTGAAGTCTATGATTGCAAATGACTTCTTAAAACTTTTATCAGTAAAATATTTGGATTTGCAGTATTAAAGTCATTATATTGTATAATATTGTGTCAGTGTAATCATCCCCCACTTCACTTACTTTCTTTGAATGTATATCACGTTTTCTGCTAGTCAATTTAAGCAAGTTTGGTGTTGGGATGTTGATCAAATGCTGTATTTTACCCTCGAAAAACATTAAAAGTGCTAAAGCTTTCAGGGCTCCGCCCCAAACCCCGCTGGGGATCACAGCGCTCCCCCAAACCCCCTAGCTGGATTTAAACCAATTTTATGTCTAGTAGTGTTTTTCATAGGTCCTAACTGTTTGCAATAATCGTTATTCCCTCACTTTTAAGTGAAGGTCTACACCCATCGGACCAAAAATGATTTAATGGTATGGGCCGCGATAAGGCTTGGGGGCTCAATAAGATTTGGGGGCCTGATATCGACCTTCGTACCCACTGAAAAATTTTCTCTCTGGGGCCCTGGCCTCAATTAAATAGAGTAGAGCAAGATTTAACTGGGCACTGCAATCTACAGCGACAAAACAAAGCTACAGGTCGTGCTGAGTCTTCTTTGTGTCTAAATTGTAGCCTAGAAGATGAAACACCAAATCACCATGTGGGCTATTACAAGCTTTACCCAGATATTTGTGTTAAATATTTTGGAATCACCAAAACTACTGTTCAAAATGTGGTAGCTAAATGTAACATTAATAAGCTGGAAGGCTTTTTAAGTTTGACCAGTAACCAAATTAAACAACAATAACATAGCAGCTGCAGTTGCAATGGGCCCAAATGAAGCCTACGCAATGTGTAGTGGACTTTACCCAACGGTAGCAGATGTGCTTGCACCGCTGCCTATTAATAATAATAATAAGAAGAAAAATTTTCAGGCGATCTCCAATTGCGTAAAACAAAAAAGGTCTACGGAAATTATCCGCGAGGTTTCTGGCGTTTTACAACAAGACTTCAACGGTAGAAAAAATAGTGCTGTCCTCCAGCCGAGGACAGAACAATTTTTAAGGACTTGAGACTTGAGCCAAGGCCAAAGCCAAGGACTTTACCTTCGAGGCCAAGGCCGAGGACTTCAAAATGTGTCCTCGAGGACATCCTTGAGGCCAAGGACAAGGTCGAGGACTCTACCTCTGACCTTTTCAACTTATAGTTTCGGTTGTAAAAGTTTTGAATGTGGAATTACATTCAAAAGTCTTTCAGACATAACTTTTGTATAATTGATTTTTCAATTCCTTTATCATTAATGACTCACCAAAAAATACCACACTCTAAACCGCTTATCAATTAAAGTAAAAACATTGTTGCCAGGACTTTTCTCAAGAAAGATCGAAATTGATGAGAAAGGTTGGAGGAGAAAATAGCCTAAATCTAAACAGCTATAAATGCCGTAAAAGTCACTCATTGTCATGAAAACCGTTGTGTGTTGGGTATTTAATAAGTTTCTGGTTCATAAACAGCTAATGAAGAAAATTGGAGAATTAAAGTGCATATTGTTATTGGAAAACATGCACTAGTATTTCTGTAATTTTCTAGTCATATTCATTATGAAGTGAAATAATGTTACTAGTGGACATTATGAAGTGAAATAATGCTGATCATCCCAACCTCAACTCAGTCCACAATACAAAAATGCTGTGTGCATGTACAACAAATTCAGCAAATATTGACATACTTGTAATAAAGATTATGCTTGAATCAATTATTTATTGCTGTTAAGTGTTCTTATAGTCTTACCCAAAATGATTGAAAGATATTTTGATGGAATTGCTTTCATTTCTTCGCCAGCAAATGGATAATTGTAATCGCATGATCTATCAGATCCACAAATATGCAAATTAATGTTGCCATTTTCACCAAATTTCATGTCTAAAAATACAGCAAACAGGTATACTATACATAGACTTGCATAAATAACACCGGGCTCGCATTTTGGCGCCTGCCATTAATGAAACAAGCAATTTGATTCTAAGAATTTAACAAAGTCCCAAGAAATTGACATTTCTGTCCCTTTATCATATGATTTTATGTTTTTGCTGTGTAAAAAATAGTTTGGCTAACGTACAGTATTTGTAGGTATGCCTCAGAAAAGGCTTTCAGACAAACTTTTCCACAAGAGTAGCAGGGAAAAGACATACTTTGTAAAGAATGATAGAGTCCAAGATGGATCAATTCCATGAAGGATCTGGGATGAAACGGTATAGGACCGTACAAAATGTAGGTGACGAATATTTTTTTAAATGCGGAGGATCTATTTCGAGATCGTCCTGTGAACCCGTTCGGAAAAGTGGAAAGACGAAACGTTTTTTTTTTTGCTTAGCCAAAATAGACGTTTTTTTTTACATGTGATGGATAGGCTTGTTTTGTAGCCATAATGGGATTTTGCATCTATTTGGAAATAAAAATTAAAAAAACTTAAAACCTTGTAGTGCAGTATATTAATTGCATTCTGTACGAAGTGTACAAACTAAGAGTTCATAAAGTAATTGTATGGGCAGTGATTTCATTCTGCACATACAGCAAAACAAAAGAGTACGCCATGAATCCGAAACCCATTAAACTTAAAATTTTTTATCATTTGAAGGCTATCTGCTTAAACTGCAAATAAAGATATATGTAAATATACGATAATTGTAGCTACATTTTATTTACCAAGTTGCCTCGGCCTGGAGACAATGAAAGAAAACTTTTCGGTCTTCGAGTCAAGCTGCCACCTGCCTACCTGTTTATACTACACACGTTGGAGACATACGTGGGGACAGATATCTAAGACGCTGAAAGTCGTTCAAGTCTAAGGACAAGTTATAAGCAATCTGTGCTTCCCAATAAAACAATACAAATTTTAATTATTTTTTTTGGTAAAAATTTGTAAAGTCTTTAAGCGAACGTTTTTATACGCGTCTTCAAAAGGTTTCAGCACACTGAAATTAGTGAAATAAAAAAATTGTCAATACCTGTATTTCTTACTTTTTAAAAGTTGGCTTGCGTATGCGAAACCATAATATGTACTCTACATAATAGTACGTTGCATCAGTATCAAAATATAACTTACGTTAAAACCAGAGGTGGAGTCCTCAAGGACTCCCTTGGCCTCAAAGCCTCCAAGTCCTCTAAAATGCCCTGTCCTCGGCCTAGGACAGCACTAATTTTTGATTTGTTAAAAATGGGCCAAGGTCATGACATTTTTTGTCTGAAATTTCTCAGAAAATTGGCGGTTTTCTGCCAGTATACCTGTTTTTTTTTTTCAGGAAAACCCCTAAAATTTCGCGGAAAATTTGCGATTTTTGCGCAAAAAACTTTTTTTTTTGGAAAACACTAGCGCGTTGTCCTTGGTCCTTAGGACTTTGGCCTCGAGCATTTCTGCTCTTGGCCTCGAGAGGGTCTGTCATCGGAAAGTCGGCCTGGGTCTTGGCCTCAGATTTGTTTTGTGTCCTTCAGCTCGAACCTTGTGTCCTCGACTCCACCTCTGGTTAAAACCCAAAATTATTGGAGTGAATTACGTTTATAGAACCTGAATGTCAGCATATTTGGGGATTAGAAGCTAACTTTTGGATGGAAAATGCATCAATTTGGAAGATTCAAAATTGATGAGGGGTAGCAAACCCTAAATTTTCTGGTAATCTACCCAATTTTGAAAATTTAGCTCTATATTCGGGCAAACTTGATCCTTTTACAGCACTGCAGGTATATTGTGCGGGAGCAGAGTACAAAACGATATTAAATTTGGTCAAGTTTTTAAAAATACTAGTGCTTATTACTTTGCTTACCAGGTTTGGGTTTCTTTTCAAAGGGCATCTTTTTCGGCACTTTTTGTGCTGAATTTTCTTGGTTTGGCCCGCCGTTGTCATCATCCGATACGTAGCATGCGTTGTCTGATGCGCAACTCATATTTGTGAGTTATTTGTTTTTTACATTCAACTAAAATTAAAGATTCTTTAGTGTTTTTTGTTTTGCTTTGCGTAAAAATACTGTTTATTGTATCTTGTACAACAATGAAGTGCATACAAAAAGGGAAATTCGAAAATGCAAGTAAAGATAAAAGTTGCTAAGAAGTGATGTTTTATGTTTGAAAATTTACTTACTGAAAATGAGTCACTTATTCTGCGCGTTTCCGTTTTGGAAGACTCATGACAAAATCGAAAGCTACTAAAAATTTTGAGATAGCGTAAATGAAAACTTGGGTTAAAACGATAAACTTTCTTCTTTACAGTATAAGGACTAGTTGCTTATAGTAGGCTACCGGCTATTTTTATGATTTTAGAGCAGGGGAGCTCAAAGTTTTTGAGGAGGGGGCTGCATTATACTTTTCTTGATTTTTAGCGGGCCGTACAATTACTTTGAAACATGTCTGAATATTTGGTTTCCGGTCAAATGGGTCCCAGACGAATGGGTCACAGGAAAATGGGTTCCAGGACAAGAAAATCAAAAATTTCGAATCTAGTTGGAAGCCGAAAACTTGTTTTGGTAGCCCTGATATAGACCATCTAACGCGCATAACTTATCGTATATCACTTGCAATATCATCGTAGACTATCAGAATAGTGGGTTAGAAACCACGGCCTATATGACAGAACATGTTAGCAAGCTCATAAAAACCATTCTCGCTCAGTTAAAGGCGCTAACAAACGACAAACTTCGTAGACAAACTGCCATTTTCGAGGCCGTCTCGCTCAACATGCCTTTAAAATCCTTGCTCGAATTTCTTTGCGAGATGTTACGTAATCTGCGTTAGTACGTAATGAATACATCAGTGTGACATCAGATGTATTTTTACTTCAATATAAAGCGTTCAAGCGTACTATATGTACTGCAATTGTTGTGAAAAAAGATACTATGGCCATGCGTTAATACTCTAAGCTTGCAAATTCCTCGATTCCTAATAACAGTTTAATGAACGACAGAATTTAATCAGGTTTTTGGATCAATGCAAAAAAAGAACAACTTTTTCCATACTAAAATTTTGCAATGACAAAACGCGCCCTTGAGGTTGTTGGTGGGTATTATGTTAACCATAGTCACTGTGATATCAAGTGACAATGTGTTAACTGAAACATTAGGTTTCAAAATTTTTCAAAAATTAACAAGTCTAAGTATAACTTACTCTTCTTTTTCGGAACCGGTAAATTGTGAGTTGAGACTGGCTGTATTTAATTTTTTGCCAATTTTTAGCCTCATTTGTTCTTGATTTTTTTTTTATTTTGAGAGCATCGATGTCAATTTTAGCGACCATAATTGTAACATTGTCGAATTCCTATTGCTCTGTCTGCTTGAATGAAGGCTTTTTTCCTGCTTTTGCAGCATCGTAAAATTGTCAAAGAGAAAAACCAAGCTTTTTTCAAGCTGAACGACTGACAGAAAATGTCTCGATTGCTTGCGCAAAGCAACAGCGCTCTATAATCTTGGAATTGTAGCAATTTACCTTGCAAACACAAGAAAATCACTCAAATTATATCGTTTTGAATCAGTACGAAATTCAGTTTCTTTCATTGATTTGAATTTTTGGGACTTCCACGACGCTTTGCGTCGGAAGTCCTTTATGTTTTTTCGGTGAAAAATTCCGAATTCGTAAACAAAAATAAAAAATGCTAAACTTTGAAAAGGCTAAAGGTAGAAACTCGAAATTTAGTTCCTAGCTGGGGTACATATGAATCATTTTTAGTGCAAATTTTGGGGGCAATCGGTTATGTGATACGGGTTTCCGAGTCAAAAAATGAAATGCCAATTGTAGGTTAAAACAGCTCTAGCTCGAAAACTAATGACTCTAGGAGAATAAAATTTTTGGATTTAGAAGCGTCTGGGCATGCCCTTTCAGCTCTCAAAAATAAACCATGACAATTCCGACACTTTTTTTTTCCTTTATTTATTTATTTATTTAAGCAAATCACAATATGGGAACAAAAACTCCAAATCCACGAAAGCTAGAAACTTGAAATTCGGACAGATGATAGATTTATACATAGACTTGCGTCACTGCAATTTTGGAGGCGCTACGTCACGTGGTTTAAGGCATATGCACCCTAAACTTGAGACAGCGAACTTTATTAAGTGATTTTTTCCCGCTCACGCGCGCGTGCTGCCATGGACGAATGATTGAAGTCGCCAGTGCTTGAGTCCTAAGACCTGAGTTCAATACTCTGGTTGGTCATTGCATTCATCAAACCAACATTATATTGAATTTAGCATACTAATTTGGTTTTTCCATTACGACGAAATCGTTTATAATATTTTTTGTTTGACACTACATATGATCAGAGGGTATCAGGTTTCATTCTCTGTGAAGACGCCCCAAAAAGCACTTTCTTAACACCATGAGGAAGCGCTCTACTTCTTTTGGGTGTCTGTAGAAATTTTTAGGGCAACACTATTTTGACATAATTTGGGGGACCAATCCCCCAAAAACCCCAAATGGCCCAAAAAATATCAGTTTTTTTGACGGCTTAAGCTAGGGTGCTACATCTTTGTAATTAAGAGACAATTCAGAGACAAATACTCTGACGGGAGAATGATGGTGAAATGGAACTGGAGGAAGTCCCGTATTATCTTCCCCCGGGAAAACAAACATCTAGTTTGATTTGTTTTGGTTCATTTTGCTGCCGAGGATGGCAGTATTTTTATTTGTTCCTAAATTTTGGGCAAAAATGAGCTTCGTGTTTTTAAAAAATTGTTCTTATAAGAAGAGTGCATTTATATTTTTGTCAACTGGCGCTAATCAATATTTCTTTATCAGACGATACAGCAAATGGTTCTTAATGCAATTCGCTTTCTTTTCACCAGTCAAGTAGCAAACATGGCTGCGATTTTAATTAATTTTCTGCAAAAGTTTGCTTTAGTTAGAAGTTCTCAACATTTCTCCACTAAATTTCTGAACCAAAAAGATTCCTGGTAGGCTTAAAGAGTGCTTCAAAATCTTCGTTACGTTAGCAAGGAAAATGTGACGTTTTTTTACTCGAGTTACTACATCTCGCAATCGATCCAAGCAACTTAGCAAGCGAGAATGACGTTACCCAGCTCGCAGAGCTTCAGATGCATGTGCAAAAATAATTGCCTTTAGCGAGTATTTCGTTCATTAGCGTCTCTTAAAAATTCTCGTTATTAATGCGAGCGAGGAAATTTCGTTAACGCGGGTCATATGCCGAGTTTGTACAGTACTATACTATCAAACTTACGCTCACTACACCTTTTTAATTGATTTGATGGTTAACATTGCTTTTTTTCTGCTTGTCCTGCTGTTGCACGTCTTACACAACCATTGCGTTTGCAACAGCTGCGTGACCGTAAATTATGAAACATCAAAAACCGTATGTTTTACAAATTGATTTGATTTACATATTTAAAATTTTAAAGACATGATCATTTTAGTTAAAGCAATTCTCAAGCTCGGTACCACCAATCAAGTTTGCAAATATTTACGTATTTGTTTTACAAGTAATTTTGATATACCAATACTCTGCTTCAAATGCGGCTACGCCTAGCAGGCAAATATACACAAATAAATAACCAAACAAATATGCCGTTCAGTTTTGTAGCAAGTGTTGAAAATAATTTCTGGTGTTTTAATTTTGTGTTGTATAACATGTCATTGAGCGCTACATCTTAAAGCAATTTTTTATCGTAGAGTTTGCATAATGAATCTTTCCTTCTAATGTACTGTAATTGGAAAACACGTATACGTGAAGTGCTGTTCTTTTATGAAAACCTTTAATGCTGAAGTCATACAAGTCACTGAAAATACGTGTTAAAAAGATTCAGGCTTTGCATAAAGCGCTAATTTTTTTTTTTTGCTGAATTAATTTTACTCCGGTTGGCTGAAAATGTTATATCCTAACCTTTTTGAATTTGATATTTATTTTAAGTTTAAGTTACACTTTAAATTTTTATTAAAAAACTTAATGCAATAAAGTTTTGAATTAACATAGCATAAACAGTTGTTCAAAAATTTGACAGTTTATTTACACATACAGCAGGTTGCATTTTGGTTGAAAAAAAAATGCAAATTCTTCAATTTTTATAGAAAGCTCTTAAGCTACACGTTAAAAATGTATTCCAAATTCGCCAAAGGTTAAGGTACATGATTGATAAGGTAAACTGGACGCCATAATCGGAGACAAATCAAAATTCAAAGAGTTCTTTTCTCTTGTAATTCGAAGAAGAACCCGCTAATAGCGAAAGAAGATTCCACAGGCATTGCATATTATGTGAGGAAGTATTTAAACAAGTACTTCAACAACAGAACGGTTGCGGATCTTATACCGTCAGGTAGCTCGCCAGAAAAGTTGTATGGTACAGTAAAAGTTCGCAAGCCAAATTTTTCATTAAAACCTGTTGTATCAATGGTTAACACATCGGAATATGCCCTAGCTAAATTTTTGTATAACATGATCATTGATCAAGCTATATTTACTGTAGACTAGAATGCTGAAATCAACTGATCACTTTATAGAGGAAATAAAAGAATTTAATCTAAATAACCAAAGTGCTATGAGAAGCTTTGGCGTGGTTTCGCTCTTCACAAATGCCCCTTTGGGCGAAACAATTGATATAATTATTATTAATCGATTATGTGATTATTATTATTAATGGCAGTGGTGCAATCGAATCTGCTACCGACATGTAAAGTCCACCTACTTATTGCGTATGCCTCATTTGGACCCATTGCAACTGTAGCTACTATGTTACGGTAGTTTTGTTTGGTTACCGGTAGAACTCAGAAAGCCTTCCAGCTCCCTTTAAGTAGATGTCCGGTTTGTTAATGTTACATTTCGTTACCACATTGTGAACTACACTGGTTTGGCGATTCCAAAATATTTAACCCGAATATCTTGGTAAAGCTTGCATTTGCCTACACGACGATTTGGTGTTTTATCCTCTAGGCTGCATTTTGGACACAGAGAAGACTCAGCACGACCTGTAGTTTTTTTGTGTCACTGTAGATTGCAGTGCCCAATTAAAACTTGCTTTATTCGATTTAATTAAGGCCTCTTAAGGTTAAGAAAACGAATTGTTAGTCGAGAATACATCCAGCCCACAGATTCTCTTAATTATCCCCATGCAGTCTTTTTTTTGTTTATCCACATAGATTTCCATCTATCTGTCGACCAGTCCTTTACCGTGCTAACACAACTGGCATACGGGACTGTAATAAAAGGTTCAGGACCTTGCATATTGGATTTAGATCCTGATTTGGCTACATAGCCTGCCACTGCGTTACCATGAACCCCTGCATGACCAGGAATCCACGCAACACTGACGCGGGGTTGTTTACCAATCTGATTTAGATTTCTAAAGTAATGCAGTTGAGCACTGTAATTGATTTTGCAGGGCGCTTTAGGAGTGCTTTAATAGCTGCCTATCCACCAGCACAACAATATTTGATTGTGCATTTTTTCCAAAATCAGGTCCTTTGCGACTTTTGAAATAGCTAGGACGTCTGCCCGGAACACAATGCTGTGTATTTCAAGATGGAAAAATGCTTGTTTTAGGGAGTTGTTTGGATATTTTGCATAAAAACCCACACCAACTCTCCCATCTAGTTTCAAGCCATCAGTGTAAACGCTGATAGTGTTGTGATTTAGAATGCTTTCGGATCTCATAGCATTATTCTTTTTATTCATAACTTGACATTTGAAACTTCTCTCAAATACCTTTGTCTTCTTTATTCCGTCAGCTACATAGGTGAGTACAAAGTCGTTAATCGTTAATCCGTTAATAACTAGTTAATCGCTAATCCGTTATTAATTTTTCATTAACTCGTTAAGTCGTGAAAAACTTTTTTATGTGAACGGACTAAATTAACTTCCGTTAAGTTTCCTTAACTTGCGTTAAGGTTTTTATCGTTAATTTCATGCACCATTCACTCAACGCACCGGTACAAACCAGTTTGCACTGGTCACACTTGTCGCGTATTAGCACGAGTTTTATAAAAAAAGCGAAGAAAGGAGCGCTCTTTTGTGGCAAACAAAAACCTGCAGCCTCATAGGTCTACCAATTATCGCTGTTTGCAATTTCCAAAGATTTTCCGATCGCAGCTTCGTCAGTGCATTTGAACCTATTTTTATATTGAAATTACATTAGTCTGTAAATAAATGTAGCTTCCAAAACACAAAAAGACCACCATAACTATAAATGTTTTCTTACAATCAGCTTAACAGTGTCGTTACGTGATCTAGAAGTGAGTGAATAAAAAGAAATGTAAATTACACCCAAAATGTTAACGAATGAACAGACTTCATTAACTTCCTTTACTTAAAACTGATAATAACGAATTAATTTTAACGGAGATATGAAGTTTGTTGACAGACTAGTGGTTAACGAACCTAAAGTTTTGCATTAACTTGCCCACCTATGGTCAGCTGGCATTTGCAGCAGAGGTAAAAATCCTCTAGCCTCATTGCAAACATCATCATGACTTTTCGTTTTTCCAAACAAACCAACGGGGTTGGCATGCCAGAATCTACTAACAGTGATTCTGTATGATCCTTGCACTGCCACAGCCAACAAGAATTCCTCAATTGGAGTTTTGTTGAGCAATATTTCCATAGCACCTGTAGGAGTGCCAGGAAAAGTTGATAAAATCATCAGGCAAGCAAGTGTCTGCACCTTTGCGAGTTTCCTCACTACACGCTTTTAGTTGAGACCGCCAGCCAAGGACACACATGATTGGAGACATCACAGCTGTGCATATCCATTTCATCGTAGATGGCTTTATTCCCCACCTTTTACCCACAATTTGTCTACATTGCATTAATGCTGTAGTTGCTTTACGGGTAATTCGGGTAATATGTGGTTTCCATGTTAGCATGCTGTCTAGAGTAACACCTAGCAACTTTGCTTCCTGAAAAAGTTCAAGTTTTGAACCATTTATTGACAAGGAACCCAAATCTAGATTCTGTTTGTGAATGAACAGAACAATTTCGGTTTTCTAGCTGCTGAACTGTAGCTCTTCTTCCAAAACCCAGTTTGCACCAATATTTATTGCTTTCTGGGCCATATTACTGATCCAAATCATACCAGCACCAGTGACCAACACTGCTAGATCACAGGCATAGTCTTGAACATAAAACCCTGCTTCATAACTCTATCAACAGGCTGTTTGAAACACAGTTTCACCGAAAAGGGAACAGGATACCACCTTGTGGGTTCCCCTTCACCACTTCATTTTTACCTTTATCAACATAATAATTTTACTTGGACTGCGCGATGTCTTAGCAAATTCTCTATCCATGAGGTGAAAATCTCAGAATACCCAGCCCTCGAAGAGCTGCAACAACGCCACGGAAGGAGACGTTGTCGAAGGCACCGACAATATCCAGAAAATTACCCAAAGCCGGCTTTTTTCTAGTAAGACAATGCTCTACACGATGCACAAACTCAAGCAAAGCAGCTTCCGCAGACACACCTGCACGAAATTCATACTGTGAAGCAGATAGCTTTGCCTGTGCGTTATTATCTTCATTAGCATGATACAGAATTAATCTTTCCAGCCGTTTCAGTTGGAACGATGTTAAAGTGATCAAAAGAAAGGATTTAGCTTCAAAATAGCTTTCCTTTCCGGGTTTGGGGAGGAATATACCTGCGCCTTCTTTCCATGCCATCGGCACATAGCTGTGTCTCAGGCATGCTTGAAAAATAACATGGTAATATCCTTTCAATTGATTCCAACCTTTATGCAACAGCATAGGATAGAGCCCGTCTGGCCATTGGGCTTCGAATGGTTGAAATTTGTTAATAGCTGCTATCGTGAGCTCGAGTGAACATACTATACTGTATGTTTGCAATCATTTCAGTGTCTTCCGGGCCCCCCCAATTGAAATGCCACCAATGCAGGCCCGGCGCCAGAGTAGCGTGATGGGGGGGACATAATCAGTAGTGTACGCAGGATTTTAAAAAGGGGGGGCCAGGAACTTCAGAAAATTTGAGAAGAACAAAGATCAGAATGAGAAATTGTTTCACTCAAATTTAGTCCAATTTTTTGCCCAAAAATAGGTGATGAGCAAAAAAAAAGTTCTTCACTCAAATTTAGTCCGATTTTTTGCCCAACCTTGGGTGCAAGCCTAAAACAAACGTATAAAGCAGACCTATTGTGTGATCAAAGCTTCTGCCCAACTTGCAAATTGGGGGGGCATGCCACAGTTTTGCATACTATTCTATACTAATTATACTATCCTGGCGACCCAAAGGGGGGGGGGCATGGCCCAATGGCCCCTCCCTAAATAGGCCCCTGGCCATAATCAATTTTTGGGAGCACAATATAATTTTTTCTCGAATTCGGGGGTAAAGAGAAAAAAGCAAAAAATGTCTTCACCCTAAATTACGCCGCGTGACTCCGGGCAGGTTGCCTTCTTCCGGGGCATAATTTTCGCACGGGATTGGGGGGGCACGATCTTCGTAAGTGTTATTGCCAAGTTATTTTCATTATATTTTTGTACGCCTAAGACAAAACGCATGTCTCAGGCCCTAATTAAGCCCGAAATTTTGTCAACCTTAGGCCCGAACTTGGCCCGAACCCGAAGTCGACCCGAAAAGCCCGGCCTGACTTACAATTCTGAGTTGAAGAAATAATAATGGGCAATCCGTTGGGACCAAAAATGACAATTTTTTCATGGCTCATAGAAGAGAAGATTTTTGCGGAAAAACTGTAATGAACCCCTTCTACCTAAGCTTTATCTTTGCTATATTGATGATGTGTAGGCGATTTTCGATAGGAACCAAATTGCGACGACTCTCTTCCGATTTTGAACGCACAGCATCAAAGAGTGAAATTTACCGGTGAAAGAGCCACAAATTCACAGCCTTTTCTTGAAGTGGAAATAAAAATTGACGAATTTGGTTTTAAAAGTAGTATCTGGCGAAAATCTACATACACGTGGCTGCTACTAATTTTTCGATCAACTTATCCAATTTAATGCTTAGAAACCTTTTCTAATTAGTAATTACTTGCTTATTGAAACATGCCAAAGTTATATGCTCTGATTATGAATTGCTCAAAGACGAAATTACTAACTTAATTCAATTCAATTCAATTGGCATTGATTTTTGTTTAGAAAGATATTCTGCAAAATAAATAAGCATACAAAGTCCAGCAGCAAAATGAGGCAAAAAAATAAATTACAGAAAAAATCATTTTTGATGAGAGGTTGCGAAAAGACCATTGGCCATTTCCTGGAAAAAGCTCGAGGCTCTTTACAGGAGAGTTGAGGTCGTCAAGTCTGCAACCTCTCATCTTCAGTATAAAATATTGATAGCACACAAACAAGATCCACTCAGTATATACTAATGAAAAATAGTGCAGCAAATTTAGAAGAAATGCCAATAAATAAACAAGTATAAAAATACACGCCGCTCTATACAAACGTAGACAAAAATTTAATCACACAGCAATGACAATAATCTGTCCGAAGACAGAAAGAGTTCGCCGAGGACAACTGTGTCTGTATAAAACCAATATCACAAATTATTCAGCCAGGAAATCCATCTAATCAAGGTAAGTCAGAATGCTTTCTTAACTAAAACAAAAAACTATAGCAACTCATTTTCAAATATAAAATTTTTTACTCTTTTTAAAAAGATAAAATAACTTTTTCTATGCAACCCTTTAATTTCTAAATGGTAATTCATTCCATATTTTATAACCATTATATTGAATCGAACATTTTGAAGTTGACTTTTTATGTTGGAATGCAGCAGCCCAGTTGTCATCACAAGCAAGTCTGGTAGGATAAATATGGGTTTCTGATGGAGATACGAAGTAGTTTTTAAAACAGTTTGGGAGAGTTTTATTTTTGTATTTAAACATAAATTTTAATATTTCTAATTTATAAATTTGGCATAGATTCATTAAATTTAGTTGCTGGTATATAGGCATCAGTTTTGTTTTAAAGGAAGTTGAATTATTTATAATTTTGACAATATAATTTTGTTGAATCTGAATAGTCTTAGTGTATTAGGTTGCAGTATTTCCCCAAGATGTAACACCATAGTAAAGGTACGGGTAAACCAAACTATAATACACACATTTCAACACCGATTGAGGAGCATGTCGCCTTAATTTGCTCAAGATTCCTCTGGCCATATAGACCTTTTCAACGACAAGCCGCGTGTGATTCTTCCTGGTCAGCTTGTGATTCAGTATAACACCTAAATATCTGATAGCATTTTTGGGAAGGATTTTGGCTTAAGATACATTTTGGCAAACAATTTGTTATTCAAATTGATTTTTTTAATATATTTTTGAGAAAATTTGAAACTACTACCAAACTAGACTCACAAGAAAAGAATTTGATGACTAGAATACGTACATACTTGGCCAGCCGTATTTTGGAAAACCATCGCGTAAATTTGCGTCCCAATTGTCGACCTTACTAAAGCAAAGATTTGATGTTCCAATTTTACTTATTACGCTGCGCTAAAAACTGGATCATATTTTAATCTGATATCCAAAATTTCTGCTGCTTTAAAATCCAATGTAGTTCATAAATTTGTATGTTCACATGATGTGAATACGACTTACATTGATATGTCAATGCGAGACTTGGTGATTAGAGCCAGAGAATACTTGCAGCACAATTCCAATTCAGCCGAAAGTCCCATTAGCCAATACATTTCTTCTTGCCTAAGATGTCAAAATTGCAATTTATTGATTTTAGTTCATTTAAACTGTCACAATGAATACGAAACCAAAATACAGGAGGATTATTGATAAAACAAACAAACACCACGATTGAACTCATATTAGTTATACACCAACGGTTGCTCTTTTCGGTTGAATGTGTTTTAATTTTTTTTATGTCTATATTGTCCATTTTGTACCACATACAGTATTATTATTTTACAGAGTTGCTTGATTTTACTCTTTTTTTACTGGCTTGATTTTACTATGCAAAAGGTGTAACCTTTACGTTAAAATATTAAATACATGAAGTTATAGTTGTGTTTATATTGTACCATTTGCGTTTTGCAGATAATATTTTGATAATCTTTCATTTCTAAATTTCAAAGTTACTGTAAACTGATTTTTAGGTTGCTGAAAAGAGCCGTTTAAAAAATGCACCAAAAACGCTTCAATTAAACAAAAATGCTATCTGGACAAAAATTTCTGCTGATAATTATGCGCTTTGTGGTTTAAAAGAAATTACTCCTCTTTTCCGAAATTTTGTACATAAGCGGAAGAGCTGACACATAATAGTTATGAGCTGCTGGATTACTGCAGTTTGTTAACGCTATGCGGAATGCATAGCCGGCAGTGTGGCCGGGAGGGTAAAGACGTCGTTTTTACGACGACCGTGATTGCATGATTATTGGGTTTAACCCGTACCCTGGTCACACCGTTGCGTCCTTGGATAAGACGCTTTACCGCTTTACGATAATTATCTCTGCTTGGTGGCTTCGAACAATCAGCAAAACCAGTTGACTCTATTCGAAGAAATCCATAGAAACGTTGGCCCACAGGAAGCTCCTGAGTCAGTGCGGATTCCTCGACGAACGAAGTAGTTATTGCAACAAAATGTGTGCAGACACGGCTTACTAAAGAATACGGCAAGATTTCTCACATTGAACAGGCCAAGTCTAACAGGCCGACTTTTATTTCTATGTATTGAGAATTGCAGTGAACAAACAAGGATTGAAAGGAATACTAGATGATCGATACTAGTCATTTTTCATTGTATAACAAAATTATTACCAAAAGATAATAAATTACAGCAATATTCACTAATATTAACATTCTTGGAATATTAATTACATACTACTATAATTTTTGCAATTTTAATAGTACAGCATTTTAATAGCAAAAGTCTTTTGAAATCACTCTTGACAATATTGTACATATTGCAACGTAGAAAAAAAACAACTTGCAAGCTTATTCTTCCATTTTCATGTAATGAAAAGATGAAATAATAATCAAAACCTTATCAATCTCATTAGCATGCATATCACCCAAATAGCTATAGCCATCTTTACAATTAAAAGTTATGGAACACTTGTGGGCTAAATTTAACTAACCCAGGTTTTATGCAATCCCTAGAATCGTTCCTAAACTGCATTTTAATTTTAGAATGACAAGACATAGCGAATTTAATCCCAAAGGGTCTACATAGCGATTAAGGTCATACAGCACTGAATTAAGGATGTAAATACAAGTGCCTCCTGCATTCAACTTTTCGGGATCAAAACAAAACTACAAAGACTTTGTCCAAAATAACACTGCGAAAACTCGACCATAATAATTAAAATAATAATGAAAAGTGCACTAATTAGATGAAGAAGTACACTATTACAATTATTTTTTAATCAGTTTTGTTTTACAGGTAGGTGGTCTTACTCTAACACATGCAATAAAAAATATAACACTAGCAAAATTGAGGCATAAATCTAGCAAAAAGATTTTCGGAGGCAATAGTGGTTTAAATATCACAGTTAGTCCGGTAGAAATACGTACGACAAAATACATTGAAGCCCGGAAAAAATTTATAATAAGCTGAAATTTGGCACGATGACTCAGGACCATGTCCTGAGCCAAGAAAAAAAATCCCCATGTTTTGGACATGGGACTTCCCCCTTTTTCGGCCTTTAAAGTCTGCCATCTAGTGTCAAAGAGCCTTTACTGTCCAACAGCCAATCCAAAAGTTGTGGAAGAGCCAAATTTTCACTGATAATTGATTTTCAAGTGCGGGTATAAACAAATTTTCTTTGCAACTGATGACGTCATTGTTGGTGACGTCATTGCCAATTTTTTGGTTTTTAAAAAGACGTACTATATTCTGTACTGATGACTAAAATTGTGAATGAGAGTTAGCTGTTTGGCTCCAAACCAAAAATTGCTTAAATCAGATTGATGACGTCACAAGCATTTTTGATGACGTCATCTGTGAAGAGTTTTTCAGTAATCGTAAATTTGAAAAAGACTGTTTGACCAAACCAAACATTGTAACACTTTGGGAATATCAGCATCATCATCATTTTGAGGTCCTAGCCATTTTCGAGTCCTTGGCCGAGGTCTTGTCTGATCCTCCTATATGCAATAATTCAAAAAAATAATAACTAGCGTAATTATACATAAATTAATACGAATATATGCCGAGCACGATGATGTATCCGATAAGAACAAAATTTCTACCGCTTTGAATGTCTGACGTTATATTATTATCTTACGCAAAATAATATCCGACAAACTATTATCAGGCATTATTTTGCGTATTTGCGATATTATTGCATTGTCTGACAATATTAGTATCTTAATCTATAATAACCTTGCTAATATTTGAAAATTGGTCGCCTTTATAATTTTTTTATCGTTGCTAAAGCTTGCATCTTAAACTAAAATTGCAGATTAATTTTAACTGCGCGTGGAAGCGTTTCAATAAACATTCAAGGGCTTTCTTGATCAAACTGCAAAATGCATTGTTTTATTTTAACCCCGTATTGGCAGTGGTAGGCAAATTACTGCATAAAAGTAATGCTACTACGTACCGGTAACCAAAAATTACTGAAAAAAAGTTTTAAAATTACCGTATTCGTTACTTCTCAGATAAAGTAATCAGTAATTTCTCGTTATAAATTTCATATTATTTTGAATGAAAAGTTCAGCCGAAATTACAAAAATCTACATCACTATTTCTAGTGGCGATAAACGAAAAAAAAAACTTGGATTTCGTCCGTGATCCAAGTATCATTATAAAGTTATAGTTTTCATTATGCTGCCTCTTCGATACGGTTCAGTGCTCACCACTATTAAAACTAAGTGGGTTTCGAATTCGGTTCTTTTGTTTCTGCAGTCAAGGTCATATTATAACAAGCCTGCTTCTGCGGTTCCCGGTGCGCTGAAGCCAGATCACGCTTACGTTATAATAATTCAAGAAGCAAAATCGAGCAATGAAAATTTAATGCTGTAATTAACTCCAAATTTATTGCACTCCCTCAGGTTTTTAATTAATAATTTTCAATAAGTCGCTAAATATACCCTAATAATCTAAGTAACACGCTTAAGGTAATTCTCACATAAAAGTACCACCAAGATAAAAAATTCAAAAAGTATACTTTGTGATTGATCTATTTGTTGGTCGAGCGGTAACGCGTTTTCCTCTGGAGCAGGAGGTCCGAAGTTCAAATCTCGGGCCGGTCAAATCGAACACTGTGTTGCCAACAGATCGCCACCGCTGCCACGTTTCTTTGAAAGATGCAGGGGCGCCGAGAGCCAAACGTCGTCCCGGGGTCAGCTCAAATAATACGCATCTCCGGTTTTGTGAACTCCAAAACAGACGGGGAAAATGCTACAGTTTTGTCCGGATTTTCATGTGACCTCAAAAAAAAAAAGATTTTCACGGAAAAATTCCACGGTTTTGTACGGATTGTCTTGTGATCTCCAAAAAAAATGTCTTCAAGGAAAAATGCCAAAGTTTTCTCAGGATTTTGATGTGATCTCAAAAAAAAAAAAGGTCTTCGTTCTTCCACATACTGATTTCTCATTGCCATTTCGATGGGCCCTCTACTGGGCCCCCTGATGCCAACGGGCTCCATGATGGGCCCCCCGAAGCCTATGGGCCCCCTAAAGTCCATGGGCCCCGGGGTCATTGTCCCCCCTGCCCCCCTCTCGTAGGCCCTGGAAAGATGCTGTGTTGCCTGGACGCAATGACGCGGAGATGGGCCTCGCCAACTTGTTCAATGCTTCGGCGTAATACAGCGAGTATAATGAAAGATTTGATCTATCACATTCCGGTAGTATTTTTTCAATTTATTACCTTGATAGTACTTACCGGCGGAGCCGAGTTTACCCTATGGAAAAAAGGCACCCACCATATTATTAAACTGGAAACTAACAGTTTGTCTTTTTTCCTCATGATTCGTTTGTTCTAGAATATGCCGGTTCGTCCGATCAGTGCGACTTTTTTCTTCAGCGTTCACGCGTTCTAGGAATATATCCAATTAAATCAGTCGAAAACGCGTGACCGCAAAAGCTTTTCCAACAAGAGCAAATTTTTTTCTTCAATGCTTTTCTCTTTTTCTCCGCGCGTTTGCTTCTAGTCTGGTTATAAAGAGTCGATGATGGCACTGTGCCTGAAGCAATATTGCGACTTCTGGGCGGCAAAGCCTTTTTTTAGGTTGTTTACGCTCTATTTTCGACGGAAAATGCAACTCCTAAGCGGTAAAAAACTTTTTTTTTTGGTCAACAAATTTTGTTGGCAGAAAATCTGGTAAAGGCTCCGGCGCAAAATAAATTTGTTCACGCCTACTGGTATCACCTCTCTTTAGTTACTAAAAATATTATAAAAGTTGATTTGATGAAAAATAGTGTAGTGTACGGGGATGAATTGCTATGAACAGAGCAAAAATTTATCAGTGACTTCAGGTCATAACTCACTCCTGGCGTTAGTGGTCGAGCGGTAACACGATCCTCTCTGGATCGGGAGGTCTGAAGTTTAGATCTCGGGCCGGTCGAATCAGACACAGTGTGGCCAACAACTCGCCACCATTGCAACACATCTCCGAATGGAGCTGTGTTGCCCGGGCGCAATGACGCGGAAATGGGCCCCGCAAACTCGTTACACGCTTCGGCGTAATACAGCGAGTATAATGAAAGATTTAATTTGATTTACAGTATAAAAAGGTGGTTGGTGATTTTGTTTGCTTTTTGCAAATATATCTGTGTTCATTACGCGTTGATTTTTTTTCTTTGTTGTTCTTTGGAAAGAGACCGTAGTTTTCAGCTTTTTTCCTAAAAATTTATTTCGCACAAAATGTTTAAAAATATTAACTGTTTTGGACAAATACTGTCCTTTTTTTGTATTGATGTAGTAGGTATTACAAAAATTTTACTCATTGGCGTATGAATGAACAGCGTATTGCAATACCTTTACCTTCGGTTTTTGCACAACATTGAAATTTGATATTACGCGAAGGTAGATAATAATGTTAACTCAAAATACGGTAGATTATTCACATCGATGTCTGTGAATCAAAGATACAAAACAAAACTTTCGTAAATAAAGCCTGGGCATGTTTATAATAAAGCAAACAGGCAACAAAATACCACCACCGAAATCTCCTTGAAACCAGCGGAATTAAAAACTTGACCGCATATTTGCTATTGTTATTACGATTTTGTTGCATCCCTATGAGCTCCATTAATGATCGATAGTCTTAGAAGAAACTAGCACTGCATGTACAAACCATTCTAGCACGCAGAAACACACGCGGCCCATGGTACGACCCTGCCTGTATCATTCTCAACAAAAAACAACTGTTGTGATTGGCTGGAGGTATAAAATAAGCAGCCAGTCAAGCGTTCTGCTAGATGGTAACAGTTAGAAAATAATTTGTAATTAGCAAATTTCACACCTCTAGAATATTAATAAAATTACCACCAAAGTTACTTTTTTGAAAAAGTAGTGTCATTACTGTAAAAATTACTAAAAAAGAATTTGTTACTATAAAAATTCGTTATTGCCCACTACTGCCTATTGGGAGGTCTAAATTTTATCTGCTTGACTACTACACCAAAGTTTTACTGACAACACAGTTTTTGACTTTGAATCGTCTGAATTCACAATATAATTCTCCCCAAGGTTAAAGCTAATAAACATAAAAGTTTGCAATGTTTCGTTTGGTCAAACACTGTTTCAAACTAACAGTCAAAACTCGTTACAGAGACGTCATCAAAAATGTTTGTGACGTCATCACAAACATTTGTGAACTTCATCATTTTGATTTAAGCAATTTTTTATTTGGAACCAAAATCTAACTCTCACTTACAATTCGAGCCATCAATACCTCATTTTTTAAAAAAATTGGCAATGACGTCACCAACAATGACGTCATCAATTTCTAAGTAAATTTTTTTACACCTGAACTTGAAAACCAACTATATTATTCATGTCGCGATCGTTGATACTTGGCTAGAATACAACCTTTAATCCCTAGAATCGCCCACGTCGGCTGAAACTAGAGAACGACTGAGATGTCAGTTGTCGAATCGAAAATGGCAGTTGATAGTTCCTTTAGCTTCTTGAATCTCAGAAAGCAGCACCACAATCTTAAATTAAAACTTTTATTTATGATTGAAAACACAAAACCACTCTCACTGAGCAAAACACTTCTTAAGATCGACCAGATTCAGATCGTAAAAGACTTAACCGCGACCGACCAGGTTCAGGTCGCACCTTGCACACTCTCACGATCGCCCAATTCAGATCTCCAAACTATACGGCTACACAAGCCAACCACAGATACACACACTCGACAAAAATGCCCACCAAACTAATACCTAAAAATCATCCACTTTTAGAATATTAGAATAATCCAATGAAAACGACCCGCCAAAATATACTATGGCAAAAGTTATCGAATATCCCAGAGCAATCCATGATACGTCACGATAGAAAAAAATACACGAGCTTACGATAAGATTTCAACATGATTATGACGTCACAACTTCAAGTCTAAATATAGCAATTAGGACAAGTAAACAACTAATTATTCCGGTGACTAATAGAAGAAAGTAGAAAATACTAAAAAGAAATTATCCAGAATATTCCGAATATTCTAAATCAAAAAAAGCGGCAAAAGTAGTAAATCAGTCACGTACGCGATAAAATACAGCAAATAATCATATCTCAGACATACAAAATTATTATTTCGTGACAATTCAAAAATTGGCATTTTTACAACTTTTGGATTAGCTGTTGGATAGTAAAGATTCTTTGATACTAGATGGCAGACTTTAAAGGCCGAAAAAGGGGGAAGTCCCATGTCCAAAACATGGGGATTTTTTTTTGGTAGCTCAGGACATGGTCCTGAGTCATCGTGCCAAATTTCAGCTTATTATAAATTTTTTCCGGGTAAAAGCTATTTCTACCGGACTAAGTTGCTACTTCACTGTTATAAGAAATCTCTACAAACATTATCTATTTCCCTAGAGTGACATTACTTTTAAAACAATAATGGCTAGGTGATGAAAAGTAGACTACCAAGTGGAAAAGTTTAGGTAATGAAAAAACATTACTTGCACAAACCTGCAAGCAATACTCAGAAGATAATTTTATTGAAAACAGAACCACAGACCGGTCATACCAGAGTTTTAAGACATCAATTAAATTTGAGATTAACAACAGCCGTTTTTAAAAAAGTCATCCATGGCAAACCAAGTCAGCAGGAAGGAAAATAAACTTTTTAATGTAAATATGCAGAATTGCCTGACTGAAGCAAGTCCTTACTGGTACAGGTGATGCAGCACTGAATTAAGGATGTAAATACAAGTACCTCCTGTATTCAACTTTGCGGGATCAAAATAACACTACAAAAACTTTGACCAAATTAACAATGCAAAAACTCGACTAAAATAATTAAAATAATAATAAAAAGTGCACTAATTAGATAAAAAAGTACACTATTACGATTATTCTTGAGTCAGTATTGTTTTACAGCTAGTTTTGTCTTTCAAAAATCAATACTTCAACACATGCAATAAAAAATATAACACTAGCAAAACTGAGGCACAAATGATTTCTAGCAAAAAGATTTTTGGAGGCAATACTGGTTCAAATATCACAATTGCTACTTCACTGTTATAAGAAATCTCTACAAACATTATCTATTTCAATAGTGTGACATTACGTACTTTTAAAACAATAATATTTGGTGATGAAGAGTAGACTACCAAGTGGAAAAGTTTAGGTAATGAAAAAACATTACTTCCACAAACCTACAAGCAATATTCAGAAGATAATTGTATTGAAAACAGAACCACAGACCAGTCATACCACAGTTTCAAGATATCAATTAAATTAGTGATTAACAACAGCATTTTTTAAAAAGCCATCCATGGCACACCAAGTCAGCAGGAAGGAAAATAAACTTTTTAATGTAAATATGCAGAATTGCCTGGCTGAAACAAACCCTTACTGGTACCGGTATTCCATTAGTTCTTTTTTCGTTGTTGTTTCTTAAATCCTGCAAGCGAGTCTTTGAGAATATTGTCACTGACGTGGCGCCGCTTGTTAAAAAAGATGTTGACAATTGTGCTGATTGCAAGTTCAAACACTTTTTGTGCATGTACATAACAAGTGAAATTTGCCGACAACTTATGTCGCAGAATAGCTAAGCTTGTCGGCCTGATTGATTTTGAGTGTTGACCTTGCAAAAAATTTTCAAAGTAGTCCAATAGTCCAAACCTCTTACAAAACTTACAAAGTCCGATAATTCTGGAGAGTGTGCTGTTTATTGACCCCTCGACAAATGGTTGAAATATGCTGAATCAGATGAGTCACCTTCAAGCAGTAAACTGCAAAGAGCACAACCAATTTTTTTGTTAATTTTTCTGGCAATATAACCTGCAATAAACACAGCAACTTCCTCAGAATTTTTGGTTAAAAAGAAGTCGTCAGCATCAAACTCTTCAATTTTTTCTTGTATTCCTTGAATAATTTCTGGATTTAAATCATTTTTGCAAAGTAAATCTTCTTTCCACAGGTCAACAGTTTCTTTCAACAAGAAGCGACAAATTAAAATTTTTTCTGAATCCTGCACCTCTTTCAAGCTGACCAAAAAATTGCCTCCACTCATTTGTCGATATTGCGAAAATTGTCTTTCAAGTGGATCGCTTTGGAATCGTGCAGGAATTACATAACAATATCCTTCATGAAATAAATCCTGAATTAAAGGCGGTGAATCATCCAGCTAATTACGGTGGTTTGCAATAGTCAAAAATTCAAGAAATTTTTTGAAATTTTTTGTTCTCATTTTGGGGCTGCGTTTGCTGAGATATTCAACAAATGCAAAAAGATGTCCCCCCAAAAATTTTTTTGGAAACTCTGAATTTTTCTTCCAAGCAGCGCGCGAAATCTCGTTCCAAAATCTATCAGCGACGCAGGTTGAAAAATACCAAGTTGGAAAGATTACTGTATAATAAGAAGCGGAAATTGGGTAAAGTATTCACTTGTAAGAAGAGTAGTTAATTGTACTAAAGACCTAGATTAGTAGCACTCGTGCAAGATTAGCCTATGTATTCATAGGTAATAACATTTTTGGCCTTTACAGTAGGCTAGTTCTTTTGCCTATATCGGGAGCCTACAAGTAGGTTCATGTTCTTGCTTAGGTCTGAAACATTATAAAACAGTGAAATAAAAACCTATGTTATACATAGTATAGGATAGTCCTAGTGACTGATGATATTGATATGCCTAGAGGCTTGTATGCTGGTATTGATAGTAATTCAAGAGCAGCCTCTGCCTTTTCAGTAGGCTATTGTACGGTAGTATACTTTTTTTAAAAATAGATATTTTGGTAAAATTTTTTAGGCCTATTTGGGTCAGAATTGTTGCACTAGGTTAGTAGTTATAAAAAGCAGAGCTCAAGGGATATGATTTTTTATGGTCAATACCGTAGGTGGGCACAAGTTCGTTAATAATCCGTTAATAACGAAGCTAACTTTTTCATCAACTTGTTAATCCATTAGAAAGTTTTTTCATGTTAACGGACTAAATTAACTTCCATTAAGTTCTGTTTACTTCCGTTAAGGTTTTTTTTATTAATATCTTGCACCATTCATTCATCGTAGGCCTATTGGTACAAACTAGTTTACACTGGTAACCTTTGTTGTGTATTAGCACGAGTTTTATAGAAGAAAGCAAAGAAAGAAGGACTTTTTTGTGAGTCATTGGTCTATTAATTATCGCCGTTCGTAATTTTCAAACATTTTTTGATTGCAGCTTCGTTAGTGCATTTGAACTTATTTTTATCTTGAAATTAGATTAGACTGTGAAATGTAGGAAGTGGCTAGTATTACGTTACGTAACGCCCATAAAGAGAATAAAAGAGCAAAGAGTGAGTGCTCATTTGCTCCTTTACTCTTTTTTGTTTTTTCAATTATCGTTAGGGTTTAGGTTAAATTTTGACTTTGGGTTAAGATTAATGTTAGGGTTAGACCTTGGGTTAGAGTTTGGGTTAGGTTTAGGGTTGGGGTTGGGGCTAGAATGGCGACGTAATGTAACAGCAGCCTCTGCCTAAAATGTAACTTCCAAAAACCCAGAAAGACCATCATAGCAATCAATTTTTCCTTACAATCAGTTATACAGCGTCAACACGTATTTTAGAAGTGAGTGAATAAAAAGAAATGTAAGTTACATGTAAAATATTCACAAATTAACGGACTTTATTAACTTCCATTAATTGAAGCTGAAAATGACAGATTAATGTTAACGAGGTGTGAAGTTTGTTAACGGACTAGTGGTTCACGAAGCTAATGTTTTGCATTAACTTGCCCACCTATGGTCAATACCTATATTTGAAATTGTTTCGGCCGATATCTGATTTTGTGATAGCTTACTGATAACTGATAGGCCTACCGGGATATTGTAAATGAAAAAAATTTTAAAATTGCTTTTTAATTGCCTTAAAGCATGCCTGAAATACGCACTACGAAAATAATTCAACAAGTTTACGCAGCTTTTAGCAATCACGCACATTTGCGCAGCTGAAATAGGCTCTGCTTATCATTTGACTTCATGCATTTTGCCTTTTTTGCATTTACATTGAAAAAGATATAATGCATAGTTTCGCTTAAAAATAGGCATGATTGGTAAAACCCGCTTTAGACTGTAATTTAAAGAGTCAAGTTTTTTTGCCATGATATGCTCCAAAAAGCATTGCTTACACTCATAGTATCTTTTTTGTAATGCTTCAAGCACTAAATCACTGGTTGTTTAAGAGTTTGTTTTGATTTTGGTTTTAATTTTTTGGCTAGTTACAGTTGCTCAGCAACTTTGTGTTTATTCATGTTTTTGCAAGCTGATGATTATTGGCAGATGAAGCTGATCCCATATTATTGGCTTGCTTTGTTATTGGCCGATAAATATTGACTGGCCGATTATCAGTCAAGCTGTTATAAAAAGTTAGTTAATTGGCAATAAAAAGTAAAGCACCCTATGTCTAAACTGAGCAGTAAACAATGCCTAGTCCTTGTATGTACTCACTGCAGATTACTCCGATTGCAATTAGATAACAGTTCTTGCAACCACCGTTGCAAGAACTGTTATCTAAGAGGCAGAAATAGTTTGAAAGTGTTTATTCAAATTTGCAAATAAATTTAATTATGCGAAAAACCGTCAATTTAAAATTGCAATGAATGCTTGTTTTCAAGGACATTCAGCAGTAGGCCATTTGAATCCAGCATACACACCATTTTCACTCGGAAAAGCATTTCGAATATAATGCACAATTCACGCAGGTAGAGTCATTCGGTTTCGACTTCCTAAAACTTCGCCGTCTAACAACCACTCCAAAATTTGTCGATAGCCAACTAAACGATACTGTCTGCAATAAAAAGGAATGCCTTTAGTTAAATCATAGAAAACCGCATAGGAATAATATTGGAAAGTGAATCATTCTTGAAATAATTAGTCGCAAATAATTACGATCCACGTACGCACGCAATAACGATAATATTATTACATATTAGCGCAGAGAAAGAGATCTGTTTCGAAACACTTCCTTGCCATTACGGCCGAACATAGGCGTAGCCAGGATTTTTGATTGGGGGGGGGCCCAAACCCTCAAAAATTCGGCTGTCTTCACCGAAATTGAGAGTGAATTTTGGGCCGAAATCGGAAATTCGAACGATTTTTCCGCCCAAATTCAGGTGATCTCCAAAAAAAAAAAAAAAAAAGGTCTTCACCGAAATTAAGAGTGATTTTTCAGCCGAAATCGGAAATTCGTACGATTTTTCCGCCCAAAATCAGGTGATCTCCAAAAAAAAAAAAAAAGGTCTTCACCGAAATTGAGAGTGAATTTTTCAGCCGAAATCGGAAATTCGAACGATTTTTCCGCCCAAAATCAGGTGATCTCCAAAAAAAAAAAAGGTCTTCACCGAAATTGAGAGTGGTTTTTCGGCCGAAACCGTTAGCTTTACTGTTACTTTACTGTTTAATTACTGTTATGTGCGCAATTACTTAAAAAAAAACTGCAACTAAACATCGTCAGGCTATGTTGTCATAACTTTTTGTCGTTAGTGGAGTTTTGATTGGGGGAGGGCCCGGGCCCCCTGGGCCCCCCCCTGGCTACGCCTATGCGGCCGAATTGTTAACGAGGTAACTAATTCCACAAATTTCACCAGGCACGTAACCAAGGGGCAATTGCCTCCCAAAATGAATTTTGGTTGAACGCTTGAATTTTGAGTTTAAAGGAAATATTATTTATAATTTCACATACTAGCCTACTATGCGAGCTTGTTTTTTCAAATTTAACGGTAGCAAAGAACCAAGTTTGAAAATAACCAAGAAAACGAATTCAAAAAGTGGATATTCAAACAGTGATACTGTAAATCAAATTTTTCATTATCCTTGCAGTGTTATGCCAAAGCGTGTGACGAATTTGCAGGGCCCATCTCCGCGTCATTGCGCCCAAGCAACGCTACTTGTTCACAAATGTAGCAGCGGGTGGCGACTGGCGAGCCTTTAGCAACACTACGATTTGTCTGGCCCGAGATTTGAACCTCAGACCTCTCGTTCCAGATACAAGCGCTGTACCACTCAACCAACTAGCCGTACTAACGGCCAACTGCCATGTCAGTAAAAGTACATGTGTCAGGGTACGTATTGTAGCATCAAAAACCCAGCAATGATTACTTTATTGGATCAATACGCGACAGGCCGAAAGCAGTGTGCTATTCAGCAGGATCGCGCGAACCGGTTGTGAAAGATTGATTGCAGTGCATAGATATACTGTACTTAAGGCTAGAACGAACTGGTTGCTAAGTTAAAAGAGCTGGTTATACGTGTGTTTCTTGCAAAGTTTGAATAGTATCACTGGCAGAAGATACAGAATAACCCATCGTATCCGACCTGCGAATCGTAACTTGATAATGGCTGCATATCATGGAAGTAAGCGTGTGGTACCATGCTTAACGATATACAACAGCATGCTAAAACCAAAGGCAAAATACAAGCCGAAAATATTACTTGTTGGAAAGTTTCCTTCCAGGTCCCTTCGGCGTATTGTTTTTTTTCCAGTTTTTCTTGTTCATTTTGAAGACCGTTTCCAAAATTGACGGGTGTAAATGCACTCGAAATGCTTCAAGTTTAGTGACACAGTTGACATCCGTTTCTTGCATATGAAATTGTGTGGCTTGTACCTCTTTGCAGCATATGGATTCCTCAGCCGAAGGCATTAAACAGCAGCCGCCACATTTGCACCATGACGTTGATTCTATTCTTTCTAAGGATGGAAGAAGTTGGTCTGTAATGGTGCTTTCAGAATCCTAAAAATATACACGCTTTGATAAAATGCACAACACTGCAGTAAGACATTTTCAGGGGAATTATTAATTTGTTATAGGTACCTTTGTCCTAACATTGCCTTTCACGTAAAAATGATGAAAACCATTCATACATAATTCGACTACTGGACATACAATAAAGAAAGAAAAAAGAGAGTTGACCAACTCTTAATAACAAAAACTTTTGGCATCATTGATAAGCACAGTCTTCGCTGTGTACAAAATCGTGAGCATACAAGGGTATTTTCAGTTATTTTAATCAGAAACTCAGTATTCTCAAACCATACATGCTGCCACTAGGTCATCAAAAAAGCAGTGACTTTTTATGAGAATTGTGGTGAAAACACAAAAAAGTAATTAGCATTGCAATATTTTTACACTATGCATAATATGTTTGGCATTTTAGAGTAAAAAAGTATATTCCAGAGATTGTGCGCTTGACATAGGTGGAGTCGAGGACACAAGGCTCGAGGACAAGGACACAAAAAATCCTAGGTCAAGGCCCAAGGACACAAACGAAAGTGTTCTCAAAAAAAAAAAAGGTCTTCAAAAATTTTTTCAGGCGATCTCCAAATAAAGCAGTCTAGAACAAATTTTTTCAGTCGATCTACAAAATTTTAACCATTCAAAAAATAGTGCTGTCCTCCAGCTAAGGACAGGGCAATTTTCGAAGACTTGAGGCTTTGAGACCAAGGCCAAGGACTTGACCTTCGAGGCCAAGATCAAGGACTTCAAAATGTGTCCTCGAGGACTCCACCTCTGGTACTTGAATAAGTTTTTTTTTTTTTGCAAATTTAACTCCAGCAAATTTTTAGTAATTGAGTACATTTTTTAGACTCAAAGTTTTTAGTTTTGATAAAGTAGCTGACATGAAAAAAATTTACATTATTATACTGCCATCAAACTTGTAAATTGAGATTGATAGATAGTGAATGGAAAAATAAAACAAAATATCATTTTAAATTCTTTTTTGGAACTGTTTAATAATTTAGTTTTGATAGCTTAAAAATGGTGATTTGGTAAACATTTTTCAAAGTTGACTTCAAGTTTTAAAAAGAGCAGCTTGAGAATGCATGTTCAGCAAAACAAGCCCTTGTTGCGTTCTGATTGACATTATTTTCATTAATACTTTTAATTTTCAATTACCTTGAACTATAACTAATATTAGCAATAGTAACACAGTATGTACAACGTAAGTCGTAACTCACTAAATTGGAGCATAGATGGGGTCTTGCTCCTAGAAACAAATAGTTTAAACATACATTGCCATCAACGAAACGTTTAAGCTTACCTCCAATTGTTTTTTTTTTTTGCTTTACTTTTTCTAGGCTCAAATTGATATGGTTCAATCTGATCAAAAGCCAAAGGTGCAAGCATAAAAGTTTGATCTTCATCAGAATCCATTAATAACAAAATTAATTTTACAGGCAATGAAATTAAAATTTTCTCTAAACTGTAATTTAAGCTTTAAAAATCACATCTTGCTAATTTTACTAAGTTTATTTCAGTAAAGGTCCAAATAAACTTTGCAAAATTTCTTGCAGAATATGGAACGTGATGTTTGACAAATGATGAAACATTGCATTGCTTATTCTTGAAGAAATTTCTAATTTTAAAATGTTACAATCCATAGCCTATTCTGAAAGAAAATTTTTAAATATCTTGCAGAATAAGCTATGGAACTCAACATTTTGTAAAGCAATTTTTTAAATACGTTGCAGAATAAGCTATGGAACAAAACATTTTGTAAATTAGAAATTTCTTTCAGAACAAGCAATGCAATGTTTCATCATTTGTCGAACAGCACATTCCATATTCTGCAAGAAATTTTGCAAAGTTTATTTGGACCTTTAATGAAATAAACCTTGTAAAATTAGCAAGAAGTGATTTTTAAAGCAGAGTAGGCTATGTTCTATAGGCTAATCAAACAATGAATGTTTGATAATCACACAATAAAACATTGTGTTGCTTATTCTGAAGATTGCCCATTTTCTTAATTTTTGTACATAAAAGAAATGCATTTGACCATCACGTTGCTTATTCTGAAAAAAATTTACCAAGGTCATCCTTTTCTGATATCAACCAAGTTTGAAACATAGAGTTACCAATGGTACAAAATCAAATAAATTACATCTATTTTGGCAAATAAGGGGAGTAGTGGGAAAAGGTTTAGGGAACCTCTTTATTACCCCCAAGGGCCTAGGTGCCCAATTCTGAAGTAGTTGTGATTTCTTCAATAAAACCAATGTCCAGTAGTATCTTTTCAAAGGCTAACTAGCATTGTTACTTATGCTGAAAGTTGTGATGTTCAAAGAATCGTTGAGTTAATCTACCAGTACTGCGTGCCATACTGTAAATTCGTTAATATAAGATTACTTTCAAATATTCACTGGTGGATACAGGGTACCATGTCAAGCTAAATTTTAAAATTAGGTCAATGTCACTATCTGCTGCTGTACAGTAACTGCTTTCATCAATGGCATGCTAAATTTGTATTTCAAAAATTAATGACCATTACCAACTATGTTACCATTTACAATAGGCTAGGCACTAGGCCTAGCATTAATCATATTCTCTTTCTAAAGCCTAAGCTACTGTACCGTACCTCTAATCTATCGCATAAGTTGAAAATTTAAAATCCTGCATTTTTTTGGCATGTACTGTGCTGCTGGTTATGTTGTGATATTCGCTCTGGTCTATGCTGTTGAGCACTTTTATGAATAGGTTGAATTCAAATTCCACTCATCATTAGGCCTATAGCATACCGGTAAGTTGCATAACCAAATAATTTTTATCATGAAACCATATCATCAATCTCTAGGCTATGTTATTTATTTCTTAATACCAGTATACAAGTTCATTTTACTGTTTTAAAATTTTCAAGCCAGAACATGAACCTACCAACAGCCAAGTAGGCTACAAGCACCAGTCAATAAGTTACCAGTACCAGTTAAAGTACCGGTAAGCTACCGCTAAGTTGCCCAACTCAGATTTCTTAGTTGCACTAAGAAATACTGTTTGCAGGTAATAGGTATAATTATTGATGACCACTAAAGCAATACATGTATCCTACCATGCCTACGAGTGTAATTAAAATTACTTAGGCTACTTCGTGGTAAAATCTACTTTAGTGCCTATTGCCTATTATCCATATTATGCCTATTGCCTGCAAACAGTACTTCATGCTTATAGGCCTATAAATACATAATCTTTCTAGAATGCTACTAAGCTAGGACTTTACTAGAACCTAGAACTAAGCTACTCCTCATACAAGTGTAATCTTTTCAACTTGGTATTTTTTAACCTGCGTCGCTCACAGATTTTGGAACGAGATTTCGCGCGCTGCTTGGAAGAAAAATTCAGAGTTTCCAAAAAATTTTTTTGGGGGGACATCTTTTTGCATTTGTTGAATATCTCAGCAAACGCAGCCCCAAAATGAGAACAAAAAATTTCAAAAAATTTCTTGAATTTTTGACTATTGCAAACCACCGTAATTAGCTGGATGATTCACCGCCTTTAAGGCAGCTTGGGATCGTAATGTATTTATTAAAGCGTCAAAAGTTTGCTTTGATAAGCAAAAAGCAGCTCTGGATTGGCTCCACATTTCTAGCCAATCTGTAAAATTAGTTAGAAACTCCAGTTTGGTATCACAAGGCACAATTGCATTTGCCAAAGGATTAGCAGAGAACGGCGTCTTTGAGTTGACAATAGTCCACCATGTATGAATGAAAGTGAGGAAAGATGTACAATCTGATCTTTCCGGAATGTAGCATTTGGCTGCAGCATTCGTAGTTCCATCAAAGATCGCCAAAGCTAAACTCAACATTTTGTTTGCGGTTGTAAGGACAAAGTGCTGACAAAGATAACTTGTATGATTTCTCAAATGGGATGAAAGTGTGGAATCTTCATCGTATATCTTTTTGAAGTCATTCCAAGCAATGTAACCATCTGCTGATGCAATAATTTGTTCAAGGCATGTAAATGAAAATTGCGGAAACACAAACTTTTTTGAATTAAGTAAATTGTTGCGTATGTTTTTCAAAAGATGCACATTGTCAAAAAAAAAAGATAAATTTTTGTTTTGTGTATGTTGTATAAACAGTGGAGAAGTAGATGGGCAGCCGTTGGGAGGAAACTTCTTTTTCAATAATTTAAAAGCATTGACAATGCTAGAATGGTTGTGGGTGGCAACTGCTCTGACTTTAAAACCAGCATTTAAAACAACGGAAATGCATTCAGCCATATAGTTTGCAACCCATTCACCGCTACGAGATAATTCAGGGCACGCCTTCACTACAATTGGAATGGTAGCCTTTAGGCCACAGATCATGAATACCAAAATCCCTTTAAATGGATTACCATTGTTGTCTGCACCAATGTATTCACCAACACTGTAGTATGCTTTTTTTGTAAGTACATTTCATCAGCCATTAAAATGACATCATCGTTTATTGCATTTTGTTCTTTCAACACAGCAGCAGCTTTTACAGCATCAATTCTGCCTTATTTTAACTTCCGCAAAAGAAACATGGATGGAAAAGGAAGATGCTCCACTAATATTTTGTATGCTTGGGCGGAAGCATAACGCAGAAGTAGTGCATATCGAAGAAATTGAGAGGAATATGGTGTCCAGTACTGAGTTTTATAAAACTGGCGGCTTTTCATTTCTTTAATAAAACTGTTTGTTGTATTGGTATCCTCCAAGTTTTGCAAATATGAATGAAAATTGTCCAGCATACTGATACTGGTCAATTTTGCATTATGTCTACGAACAAACCATTGGGGCAATGGAACTGGATCTCCACACCACTCCAACTGCTCATGCAAATCTTGATCAACTTTTATAGAACCAAATATTTTGGGAAATCCTGTTGTGGCACAAAAAACTACGTTGTAAAATACGATACATTCCAAAGTTTTATGAAATAGATAATTTGCTGGGGCCTGATTTTGGGTGATATCATCAAATTTTGTTATTTTATCCATTTCTTTGAAATTAGCGAGCTGGTCATTTTGATACACTCCTACTTCGGGCGGTTTTCTTGATGAGCTTGAAGTTGGCAAAGTTGACGGTCGTTTCAATGCTGCTTTAGTGTGGATAGTTGGCACTGGGTTCAAACTCCAGTTCAGCTTTTTTCGTTTTTCATTGTCAATGATCAAATTTTCTTCAAAATGCTTTATGCAAATCACAGAATTTGAAGTTGGGGACCAGTCTGCACGATTGATAAATTTTATCCAAGTCTTCAGCAAATCAGGTTTATTGAAAGGAAATGAAAATGATGATACTGTTTTGTTTGCTTTTTCAGATTTTGATATATATCCAGATCTACAACCATAAACTACACACTTGTTCACCATATCCTAATCCAGAGTTCATATAACTTTGACAATCATAAAGAAATTGCATGCAATACAGTAAAACCTGTTCAGGAAAAAACACATTCAGTAACCAATTTTTTGAGCTTGTGCTGATAAGAAAACTTATCAGTAGATATTGTATTTATTTACAACTACACATTAGTTCATCTTAGCACTTTTAAATCTAGAAACGTTCACACTCAAAACAACCTAAAATAATTCTAATAGTGTCAAATAATTTTAAAAAGTTTTTAAGCAAAACAAGCTTTTGAAGCAAGCATAATATTACTTTTATAGTTCTAAAACTGCTCTGGCTGTTTCCAGTTACTGAGCTGGCTTTACATTAATGGTTACTCTCAACGCCATGTTATTTTTTGTTTTTTATTACTGCAGCCTTATTCATGCTTTTAAGAAACTGTTAGCTAAAATTAAGAATACAGTTCATGTTTTTACTCTTTTACCGATGGTAAATGTTTTTGAACGTCGACATTTACCCTCTTTACATGTGTACTTTTAACCGCGTCGATCCGCTATTTTCAACCCGGTAAAAGTTGGCGTTTTCTACGTCGCTACGGTTGAGTGCTCAAGTGGGCTTGTTTGTGGGTTGAAGTCAACCCGCTTACAGTAGGTAGGTTAACACGCTTCGAAGCGCGCAAACGTGAAGAAGACAATCGATAAGAGTGGAGCTAGTATTTGCTGATAGGTTATAGGCCTAAACACATGTAGAAAGTTAATTTAAGCCTATAAATTGCAGATTTGGCTTGATAGTTGTTACCGGTAGGTTGTAGGTATGGGTGCTAGGCCTATGCTACTGGCTATAGCTATAGGGTACGGTAAACAGGCCTAGGCCTACTCACCCTGCCAACTCAGTTGGCTGGTAACGGTAAGAGGTTAGCGCACCCACTAGTCATCAATCAAGTGTCTGGCTTGGTGGTCTACGGGCATGCTTATATCTTGCATGTTAGACGTTGCAGGTTCGATTCTTCATTGCACTGCACTTTTTTAATGAGCGAAGAGTTGATTCTTGTCTTAGTACAGGGTAGTACTTTGTCTACCCTCCTATGGTGGGGCTAGGTAATAGATAAGTGAATCAGTTGCACGTATTCACACGTCCGTAAACGAAGCCACACAGGAAGAGTGAGAGACAATTGTGGGCGCTTTAGTCACTGCCTTATCATTTAGGCCTACTACAGTTCTTTCTAACTACTACCAGTATATTTCCAGTTCTCTAGGACATCAAAAACGAATGCTGTTCATAGTTAGTTTTATTATTCAAAATTGTATATAACTTTCTATCAAGTGTCAAGTCTCCACTCATTTGAAAGTGATGTCAAGTTCGGAATCAATCGAGTAAGCATTACTGGTAGCTTATGTATTTCTGTTGTTTTAGGCTTAACAGCATTGATAGGTTGAGGAAGTCAATGGAAAACCACCCAATGTTAGTTAATTAAGTTTGTTTGCCGAGTTACCACTGACATAAACATAAGCCTATTAATTAGTCTTATCTACGAACTCTCCTCTAATCTATCAATCTATTATGGTGCTACTTGATCACCATTACCAGATTACCCAGTTACCTACCGGTACGGCGGTACCTGATATGCTAAATGCTGACTTCTATAGCCTAATCAGGGACAAAGTTAACCATAGATCCTCCATAACATTAACAACTAATCATTATTGTTACAGAGGATCTGTGGTCTAACTAGCCTACCTACACCTACTAAGAGGTACCAGTACATCATAATGCGCCTCAAGATTCAGAGATTTCAACCCACTTCAAAAATTGTTCATGTAAACACAAACGCAAGCGTGTAGAGTGAGGAATCCCCAATTTAAGTCAACGCGCGTTGACTCGACCCGCTTACTTTTTGCCATGTAAAGAGGCTTATTGTTTAGTAAAACTTTCTGGTTTCTTTACCTTCTAAAAATCTTGGTTTCTTACTTTCTAAAACCGCTCTATACAAAAATCATACTGCAGCCTGACGTACTACCTTATAATTACATTACACATAGACTCCTACTTACACAGGATGTACTAGGCATTGAAACTAAATTTGCTTTCATCTTTTTCCAATTTTTCTGTTACCTTGTAATGCTGACTTGCACGTAGTACATGCAATCTATTTAATTACAAAGTTGCGCAGTATCCTCGAGCGCAGTGTTTGTCTCGGTTCAATAATCGCTTCATCTCGAGACTGAAGCGGTCACGTCTGGCAAATAGGTCACTTGTTTATCAACAGCGGAAAAAGTGGCCTGTTAGCAGCGGCGCGCTGAATGTGAGATATCGTGCCGTATTCTTTAGTATGCCATGGTCCAGACCATCTAATAGTTAGTCTCTGATGCTGTCCGGTGACAGTAGAATAATTATGTTCTACAACCTTACAACAACATACTGTAGCTATCATTTTGTATATTCCACGCATCGTTTCGTTCTGTGGACATTTTATTGGACAAACAACCTGATGTAAAACAATAATTTATTGGACTAGTATTTTGATACCATGTAAACTTTGGTTGGGTTCTGAACTAGGGCACTGAATAGCTTACCTTGGGTTTAAATAATGATCTGGCTTGCCACAGTTTTGTTCCAAATAAAAATTACAGAATTCCAGTTGAATACCGCTAGTTTCAGTTGGTCGAGCGGTAACGTCTTCGTCTCTGTAGCGGTAGGTCTGAGGATCTTGGGCCGGCCAAATTTTTTGGAAAGAATCTAATGCTTTGTTGAGAATAAAATAGGCCATTTGTTTGAAAAAAGATTAGTACCAGTTAACCAGGTTGATTATTTAGTTTAGTTGTGGAAGTCTCAACGCTAAGAAGTACGAAACGTCTGTGACATTGCGAGAAATGGTACCATCCGTGACGGAAATTTAGTGGACGGGGTCACTTTTAAAGTAGTACGAGACAGGGTTGGCAACCTGGCAGAACGATTTTCAAAGTGGGGAACCTGGTCCCTGGCACACAGGCGCATTTAGAATTCCGACCCAACCGCGACCCCTTTCAGAACATTATCGGGGATAAGGAGCTAAGCCTGCTACTTAAAAATTTTGCTAATTTTTGAAACGTAAGTAGCATTAATTGTAATGTAACGGCATCGATATTGTGTTTTTGCGCAATATTGTTGTTTTTCACTAAGGTATTTCGGAAAATATTATATTTGTTAGAACGACGCTTTCATGAAGAGTTAAAACTTTACCTTTTCACAGAGTGATAGAATAAATTCAGAGGTTTTATATGTATGAAATTGCTGTTATTTGAGCTAAAAAAATTTGCTACCATTACATGTAGTTTTTTTCCTTTGATTTTCCTTTTTGTTTCAAAATATCGTACGATCATCTCTTGAACCGCGTAACACCGAAAAAGAAACTGCATTACATTTGCTATTGCGACGTACAAACAATGCAAACAAAACTCGCGCGATTTCGGCAAAACAGTTTTGATTATTGAATTGGATTCCCCTCTAAAGATTTGGAAAAATCGACGCGCATGAATGAGATAGCCAACTAAGCCAAACCACACTGAAACGTATTTTAAAAGGAATTTTTACGAGTGAAAGCTCCAATCGGAGAATGAGGGGCAAAAAGCCTTGTAGAATATTGTTGCTTTTATTTCTGCTAATACTTTCGGTGCTGGCGGTACAAATTGCTAAGCACTAAAGCCATGCAGTGCCATAACAAGAATTTCGGGTCCGGACAAACATTTTTGAGTTGCTATAATGCTATAACATGCCCGAGCCTATTCTGCGTGTGAATTTAGAACAAAGTGTGTGTGTGATAATGCAATCTAATGCAGTATTACCAGGGAAAGCATATTGATATTATCCTACAGTAAGAATGTTAGTATTTACCATAGGTGGGCACAAGTCCTTTAATCGTTAATCCGTTAATAACGAAGCTAACTTTTTTATTAACTCGTTACTCCGTTAAAAATTTTTTTCATGTTAACGGACTAAGTTAACTTCCGTTAAGTTCTGTTAACTTCCGTTAAGGCTTTTATCGTTAATACTGTATCTTGCACCATTCATTCATCGTACCAGTCAGGCGCGTAGCCAGGATTTGGAAAAGAGGGGGGCTATTTTGAAAGAGTGAGAAAAGTGCAAACAACCTTGACTCGAATTTTCATTGTTCTTGAATCAGTTTCACTCGGTTTGTCCGAAAATTGAGACGAAATTTCTCGGAAACCTCGGAATTTCCAACGTTTTTTTGGCCCAAGATCAGGTGGTCTCCAAAAAAAAAAAAAGGTGTTCACCGAAATTGAGACTGATTTTTCGGCCGAAATCGGAAATTCAAAGGTTTTTTCCGCCCAAATTCAGGTGGTCTCCAAAAAAAAAGGTCTTCACCGAAATTGAGACTGATTTTTCGGCCATAATCGGAAATCCAAACGTTTGAGGGGGAGCTGTTTTCCTATGGGGGGAGCTATTTTCAATTTTTTACAAAAAATCGGCCTCAAAAGCACCAAAAACGTGCGATTTTGCACACTTCGCAAGCCAATCGGGGGGGCTCGAGCCCCCCCGCCCCCCCACTGGCTACGCTACTGGTACCAGTACAAACCAGTTTGCACTGGTAACACTTGTTGCGTATTAGCACGAGTTTTACAGAAGAAAGCGAAGAAAGCTCTTTTTTGTGGTAAACAATAAGCTACAGTCTCTTAGGTCTATTAATTATCGCTGTTCGCACCATCCAAAGATTTTCTGATCAGAGCTTCGTTAGTGCATTTGAACTTACTTTTGTCTTGAAATTAGATTAGACTGTAAAATGTAACTTCCGAAACACAAAAAGACCACCATGGCAATAAATATTTCCTTGTAATCAACTCAACAGCGTCAGTACGTGTCCTAGAAGCGAGTGAATAAAACGAAATGTAAATTATACTTAAAATATTAACGAATAAACGGACTTCATTAACTTCCGTTATTAAAGCTGAAAATAACGGATTAACGTTTACGCAGGTGCGAAGTTTATTAACGGACTAGTGGTCAACGAAGCTAACGTTTTACATTAACTTGCCCACCTATGGTATTTACCTGTGGTGGAGTCCTCGAGGACACATTTTGAAGTCCTTGGCCTTGGCCTCGAAACCTCACGTCCTCGAAAATTGCCCTGTCTTCGGCTCGAGGACAGCACTATTTCTTGAACCGTTAAAATTTTCTTGAAAAACGCCAGAAACCTCGCTGAAAATTTGCGAAGACCTTTTTTTGTTTTCCTCACGTGGAGAATGCCTAAAAAAAATGTTGAAGACCTTTTTTTAGGTGATCACCTCATTTTGGACAAAAAAAACGACTCAAACTGATCAAAGATCGATTAAAATCTGGGTCAAGATCGTTTTTTCCGGTACCCAAAATAGCCCCCCCTTAAAGCAAATTCCTGGCTACGCGCCTGATCACGACAAAACGTGTAACGAGTTTGCGGGGCCCATCTCCGCGACATTGCGCCCGGGCAAAACAGCTTCTTTCAAAGAAATGTCGCTGCGGTGGCGAGCTGTTGGCAACACTGTGTCCGATTTTGAGATTTAAACCTCAAACCTTCCGCTTCAGGGACGAATGCGTTACCGCTCAACGAACTGGCCTGTCCTCTGCACAATATACTTACTGTAATTGCCGAGCATTTAGCAAATGCATGCGCTGGTTATTTTATTATTGTAGATATTGGTGCTTTAGAGCAGTTGTGATTTAACAGCACTATAACAAAATTACATTAAAACACAGATTGCATGAACGCTGTATGGATTTTTTAAAAGTTGGTTTAATTTTCGAAGAGCTAGTACTTCTGTAGCGACAACAGGCGCTTGTATCACTGCAGAAGGGCTCAAAAAGTAAACTTATAAAAACAAAACTAAAATTTGGCACTTAGCATTTCATATACAGTAAAGACAGCACAGATCTATTATAAAACACAAATTACGTATGCACTATTAAAAGGGCATTCAAGTCAAGTTTTTTACACTAGACCAAAATGGTGGGATAATTCAAAATGCATTCTCACCAAGTTTAAAGTTTTTACGCCTTTCCGTTTTCATATTGAGTTTAAAATTAATAATTTTCCTCTTACTTTAGTGTTGCCATTTTGTCAGTATTGTGACGGAAGATAACTTTTAGAAAGATGGCTTACATTTATTGAAAAGCAGCTAATTTTGCTGTTCTAAACCTTTACTTTGTCTTACAATAACTGTTCCGCAAAACATTTATTGAGAATCAGAAACATTTGTAACTTTTTGAAACTTTGCTTTTAAATGGCAACCCTGGCAAAATTTCTGAGGAGAAAAATCATTTCTGAGGAGAAATCTAATCTGTTTTATCTCAGGTATTGGTAGGTCGTAGAAAGTTCAAATTAGGTGAAATTAGTTTTCGTATTGGTCAATTTTTTTTGAGAGAAAATCGAGCAAAACAATTTCCGACCTGATTGCCTTTTGAAGGAAATAAACAACATGAATTTGTCAGTCACACATGCTAGGAGAAAAGGTAATTTCAAAAGTGTTTTTAGAATGAACTACTCTAAAATGTTGATAAATTTTATTATCTTAAATATTACCAACTATAACCAAACAAGAAACACAATCAGAGATGGGTTGTGGTGGGGAAAAACCAAACCAAAAGCTAAATGACAAAATTTTATCATGAACTATGAGCATTAATGCTCGCTTGACTTGAACAATAAAATAATTCAAGATGCATCGGCACGCCTAAAAAAATGCGTAAGGTAACTAAAAAATAATAGCCTCTCGGCAAAAGCTGGTCAAAAAAAAAATTCAGATTGTTATTTTTTATGAAGATTTTGATGGTGAAAATGAAGTTAAACTTGTGCTCATTATGCAGGCCATGGGTCGACTGTTGTAGCCCTGTTAGTATTTTGAAAGTAGGCCTTAACATTGATCAATATGCAAAGCAAATGCACACTAGCCTTTAGCTCAACACTATAAATAAGCATTAAATCTGATGCTCAATTCCAATCGTAATGAAAATTGACTTTTTTTGACAATCGCCCTTATACAAGGGTGACCCAAAAAAAACGGGCCCCAACTTTAATTAGGCCCTGTTTCTTAGTGTTTAGTCCAAATGAAATGAAACTTTGGTCATAACTAGTTTATTATACTCAAAACATCACATCAAAACACTAGGGTCTTTGGCCTTTTTTTCTCCGTTCTACAGCATGTGTTCTAGATGGACTCCATTTAGCTCCGTGCATTTCTTGAGGCACAGCACGAAGTTGTCCATGACGTTCTTACAGACTGAATTGGTAATGGCTCTCATCTCCTCCCTGATGGCTTCCTTGAGTTCTGTGATGGTTCTGGGTTTCCCTGCGTACACTCTGTCCTTAAGATAGCCCCAAAGAAAAAAATCTGGGGGCTTAGGTCCGGGCTATAGGGTGCCCACTCCAAATCAGTCTTGAGACTGATCACTCGGCCTCCAAAGTTCTCTTTCAGCCAATCTCGGGACAGGTTTGAGGTGTGAGAACTTGCTCCGTCTTGCTAGAACCAGAACTTGCTCATGACCGACGGGAAGAAGGTCTGGAGCTCACTCTTCAAGGTTTTGAGGACCTCCACGTATCGCTCCTTGGTGACTGTCACTGCTGCGCCAGATTCTTCGAAGAAGATTGGTCTGATGATGCCTCTGGCCGAGATTGCAGCCCACGCCGTGCACTTAGGAGAGTGCAGGGATTGGGAGAGTGCAAGCCACCAATCCCTGCACTCTCCTAAGTGCACGGTGTGGGCTGCAATCTCGGCCAGAGGCATCATCAGACCAATCTTCTTCGAAGAATCTGGCGCAGCAGTGACAGTCACCAAGGAGCGATACGTGGAGGTCCTCAAAACCTTGAAGAGTGAGCTCCAGACCTTCTTCCCGTCGGTCATGAGCAAGTTCTGGTTCTAGCAAGACGGAGCAAGTTCTCACACCTCAAACCTGTCCCGAGATTGGCTGAAAGAGAACTTTGGAGGCCGAGTGATCAGTCTCAAGACTGATTTGGAGTGGGCACCCTATAGCCCGGACCTAAGCCCCCAGATTTTTTTCTTTGGGGCTATCTTAAGGACAGAGTGTACGCAGGGAAACCCAGAACCATCACAGAACTCAAGGAAGCCATCAGGGAGGAGATGAGAGCCATTACCAATTCAGTCTGTAAGAACGTCATGGACAACTTCGTGCTGTGCCTCAAGAAATGCACGGAGCTAAATGGAGTCCATCTAGAACACATGCTGTAGAACGGAGAAAAAAAGGCCAAAGACCCTAGTGTTTTGATGTGATGTTTTGAGTATAATAAACTAGTTATGACCAAAGTTTCATTTCATTTGGACTAAACACTAAGAAACAGGGCCTAATTAAAGTTGGGGCCCGTTTTTTTTGGGTCACCCTTGTAATACAATTGGAAAGAATAAGTGATGTCAAAGCTGTCCAAATGAAATCAGCAGTGGCGGATCCAGAAAATTTTGGTGGGGGGGGATTTGAAGCCAAAACCTCAAAAATTCGGATGTCTTCACCAAAATTGAGAGTGATTTTTCGGCCGAAATCGGAAATTCAAACGTTTTTTTCGCCCAAAATCAGGTGGTCTCCAAAAAAAAAAAAAAAGGTCTTAACCAAAATTAAGACTGATTTTTCGGCCGGATTCGTTACGTTTAGGTCGGTGGGGGGGATGCATCCCGAAATGGAGCCGAATTATTCAAAATAAGGGCTGATTTTTCGGCCACAATCGTAACTTTTAGGCTGGTGGGGGGGATGCATCCCCCCCATCCCCCCCCCCCTAAATCCGCCACTGGAAATCAGTTAGAGACGGAAGAATCAAGACCCGTAGAAATTTTGTTTTTCTTATAATGGCGAACAAGCTTGGCCGTCCATTTCATTAAACTGTCTTGTGGAGCAGCGGCGGCAGTAACTGAAGATAACAACTTTGAATTGGTATTGTGAGATAACTCAAAAGTTGGAAGTTGGGCTGCTGTTCTTCGGTGGTTGCAAAGTTGCTTGATTTTTTTGTAAATGTAATTGGGATTTGGAAGTAGATTCATTGGCGGCGGACATGTCAAATCACCCCGAATGAAAGTGAGCCGAATAACAGCTTGATGAAATCTCCATTCTTCCTCTTGATTTGCAGAGAATTTTTCATATGTCTTTGACATCATCGCTATGCCTATGTTTATTAGCAAAAGTATTATAGCTATGTGATAAACAGCAAACAAAATAAGCCCCATAGTTTCAATGTGCTTATGAAACATGTTAAAATCTATTTCCATTGGGTTGATATACCCAAACGTTGCCCAATACAAATTGACAGTTGTCATCCCCAAATTGTAAAACTCGCTGGGATAACAGTCTCGTGAACATATTCTGTTAGTGGCTTCTGGCGTCCCATAAAACCAAAACAGTTCGTTTATGCCAATGCAAAAGGCCAACATTATGTAAATAAAAAAGCAAGAAACCCGAAGAAGATCTTCCATCATTTTGCTCAACGTTAATCGCATCGATCCCAAAAGTCGGCTCATTCTTGCGTAGCCAAGAGCTCGGAGACAAGATAGGAAATAAAAGATCGACGAGATTTCCACAGACACAAGCCTTAATTCATTGGGTGGCCAATATATTCTGTAAACTTTGTTTTCGTCACCGTAGTGCAATCCCAAATCCACAGCCCTGAAAAAATAATTTGGCGCGATTTAAAAAATGAACAATACAAACAATATTGTCCAAAAAAGATGAGTGGTAGAAGCTACGGTATAAAAACTGTGATCGTGTGCAACAGATGTGCATAGCCAATCAGAATCACGTTTATTCATGTCCGTATACAACAGCAAGAAGTGAAAAAACTTATCGCACATTGGCTATTTTGGTTCCGCAGTAAGACCTACAGCAACCGGAGGCAAGGGCATCTGAAGGAGAAGCCTACAAAGTAACTGATGATATCTACAAAAAAAATTTGATGGCAGTCTTACAGTTCACGAAATTTTACGAAGACCTCATGCAGTGTACATTGTACAATGTCACATACGTAATACAGTAGCCAAGTCCCAACTTCTTAAAGGGATGTGAAGCATTCAGTCAATTACGGTAGTTTTCAATAGCTAAAATCGAAATATAATTTTTGAAATGTTTTGTTTCCATTTTGGGGCTGCGGTTGTAAAGATATTCAGCAAATGCTAAAAGATCTTTGAAAAGTGTTTTGGAAACCATGAATCTACGTATTTTTCCTAGCCTGAACTTTCAGGGGAAAAGAGAGACCAATTAATATTTACCTTTCCAGTAACATCACATTACCTACCAAATTTTGTTAAAACCCTCCATTTTTCTTGACACTCAAGCTGGGAGAACAAACTGTTGTATATCTTTGTAACCGCAGCCCCAAAATGAGAACAAAATTTAAAACAATTAAATTTCAGTTTTAACTACAGTCGTAAACTACCGTAATCAACTGGATGCGCTTTATCCCTTTAACCTTGTAAAAAAAGTTTGTTTTATTACTGCACTGTTGATAAAAAAATATCAATTTAGGTCGGAAGCATTTGCCTAATGGTGGTATTCCATTGGCTATAATTTGCTTGCAACAAGGTTCGACAAGTAACCTGCAATAATTTGCTCTTTTACTTATTTGTTTTTGTTAAATTTCCAGGTGTTACTGTCTCACATAAATCGTACCATCGCTAAAGTACTAAAACGTAGTCGTGAATTGCTTTTAGTTGAAAAATAATTTTGCGAATTTTAAAACTACTACGAAATCGCACCTTTGCGCAAGCTTGATAAACATCAAACAATCAAGAAAAAGTAAAAAAAAAGTTTCGTTCATGAAATATAAACGCGTTTTGTCACACAAGTGGCATTTTTCGATCAATTATTGCCAGGTAGTTGTTATCATTATTATGTCGCGAACAGATGATAATTCAAGGTAGCTAATTCTATTTTACACGGAAAGGGGTGCATTTCGGCACTCCAATTGGTTTGTTTTTGATGAATCCTTCAAAAAAAGGAGATTTTTATTTCGAAGTAATATGGGGCGCCGTTTGGACAAAAATAATTTATTATGTAACCCCTAGTTTTTGAGCTAATTTACAATAAAATTTGTCCGAAATATATTGGAAATTTCCGACTACTATGACTTAAACATATTATGATTCAGTATTTCGTAAAAGAAACTATGTACAAAATTTGAACCATCTATGAAGTCATTGTGAAATGACGATAAAATGTTTGAAAATATAGCCGTAGCGTCACCATGATGACGTATACAACTTAAAACCAATTTTTCTAAAAAATTGTAGTGAACATCAGCCCGCATGCAAAATTTGGTGCTTCCATGGATTTTGGTTTAGGAGTTATAGATATCCCCCGTGTAAAATGCGTTGGCCAAATACCCCGTGCACAATAGGGTTTAAAGAGGAGTAGGTCTACAAATTTCCAAAAAAATTACAAATGTCAATGTTTATTGGTCTTGCTGTTACAGTTTTATAGCTTAGATTGCTAAAACAAATATGATTACTTTTATTTAAATTTTAATAGCCTTATTATTATGCTAAATTTTATACATTGTTTGTGGCATTCTTTAACATGGCAAGAACATGCAAAATTGTTTGAAAAAGTTGTAACAATCTGTATTTTTCTACGAAAATGTTTAGACCGAGTACAACACTATAATCAAAAAGTCATATCTCGTTGGAAGCAAAATATCGCCAGTGGGACATTGCTATAAGTTTCGCAAGGAAAAGCCCTTTTTAAAACTATTGTATTGCTGCCAATAACATCGTACTTTTAACAGAGAATTCCAACTCTAAAAACCTAGGATTTTGTAAACTGAGCAAAACCATAGACTCTTTATTAGTAGACTGGTAACTGATAGTTTTTTCCTTTTTCTTCATGATTTATTTATTCTAAAATATGCCGATTCATCCAATCAGGGTGACTTTTTTCTTCACTGTTCACTCGTTCTACAAATATGGCTGAACAAATCAGTCGAATATACATGATCGCAAAAAACTATCGCAGCAAAAGCAAACTCTCTTTTTCGAATGCTCTTCTCTTTTTCTCCGCGATTCTGTTTCTAGTCTACAAAATAGTAGGGTGGCTCTTATTTTTGAACTTTTGAATCTGCATAAAAATGAAATGCCTGAAAATATTTTTGCAAACAAATAAATTTTAAGGCATGCTCAAAGCCCTCAAAACTCTCCCCAAAGCTATTCCTACATTATTATGAAAATAAATTTTTTATGTACTCCTGACCATAAGCATCCATTCCGAGTGATAAGTACACGAGAAGCTAGTCATTCAAAACTTATGCAGGGAGCAACACTAAAGCATAACGGAACGTCGCTTGCGTAAGCGAAAAAGCTGCTGGCTTGTAATTGCTATCCCTCAGGTTAGCATCGCTGCCCCAACCCTAACTGTAATGCAAGGTTTTGAAGCAAAAAAAAGACTGCTCCGTGCATATCTTTTTCCGTTCCTTATACTCCGTATTCTTCCATTCCATGCAATCGGAACAGTAGTATCTAGTCTTGCAAAACTCACGCACGTGCCATTGCCTTTTTCTCATACACTTGGTTTAAATACATTTTGTCACTGCATTGTTACAAGCTGAGCATTGTAGTGGTTATCGTGCTCAGCTACCAACCTCTGCACCCGTGTTCGATTCGCGCTTGGGTTGTGAATGTGTGACGCAGTATGCAGGAACTGGGAAGGATATGCACAGAGCTGTCTTTTATTTTGCTTCAAAACCTTGCATTACAGTTAGGGTTGGGCCGGGCAGTGATGCCAGCCTGAGGGGATAGCAATTACGTGGCAGCAGCTTTTTTGCATACGAAAGCGACGTACTGTTATGCTTGAGTGCGGCTCCCTGCATAAGTTTTGCACGACTAGCTCCTCGTAATCGGAACCCAAGTGCAAATTGAACCCGGGTACGATGGTTGGAAGCTAAGGACGATAACCACTACACTATGCAGCTTGCAACAATGCAATAACAAAATGTCGTATTTAAACTAAATGTATGAGAAAAAGGCAATGGCACGTGCGTGAGTTTTGCATGACTAGATACTACTGATAAGTACTAGATAGCAACATGCCAAATCAAGCACAGTCAAATCGTAGTTTGTGAATGGTGATGTCACAAAGCAAGATATGTGAAGTCCATGTGCTTTGCTTAACTTGTCACGTGTTTCTACACATACTTTGCTTAACTTTCAAGGAAGAAAGAAACCAGCCAGAAAGATCAGCAAAAAACAGGATTAGTTGATATAGCAAATTTTCACAGAATGTTTTCACTTTTGCTAAGAAGCATTTTCAAGGTGAAAGCTTATTCAAATTTAATCTTAACTGTGTTCTTCAGTTGTGCACAGGTGGCTAGGTCTACTAGTACTAGTCTTGTCTTTTCATATTAGGATTTAATGCTAATGGCAGCACTGACAAAAAAAAGTCTGAGATCTACTTGGTTGGGTCAGTAAAGGATGAGATCAGTGGCTGAAAATTACCATCTGCGCATGATTTTCTTATTGTATACTTCCACCGGCTAAAATTCATAATGGAAACGAAACATGAAGCAGTCACGCACACAATCCAGTTACTCTTCGCATACTGGAACCAAGCAAGGATTCCAGTGCGGGATGAACGAAAAGCAATCAAAAAGCTGAAAGGTCTTGTTACAGCTTGGGAGAAACTTAGAAAGAACAAAACCAACAAGAACAAAACGCAGAAAATAAGTAAAGAGGCCTTCACTGCAAAATTTTCAAATTTATTTGATGTTTCTCGTGGCCAGGGCATGGTATGGAATGGAAGATGATTTTTCGTTATTCCATGCTGGCAATTTTCTTCCATTCCATACTAAAAATCTTCCATTCCATATTCCATTCCATACTTCAATACCAAAGAAGCTTTATACTGGAAGCAATACAACGTGTGTTTTGCACCTTTGCAATGTTGCTAGCAACCACTCGTAAAGGTGCGCGTAACAGTAGAAAGATACAACGACCGGTATCTGGTATACACATTGCCAGGGTTGCCGAAACCCGGAGGGGTTGGGGGATATATCCCCCGAATAATTTGACTGTATCCCCCCCGATAATTTGAGTATAGTCTACATCTGCATCCCCCCAATAATTTGACTCTGGTGTGCATCTGAGCGCAGGCCTCCACTAGAATTTGGGAAACAAAGTTTTCTTTCTTTTGGTGAAGACTTTTGTTTTGGTCTTCTCCTGAATTTGGGGAAAAAGAAGTGTTCCACTTTTGGTGAAGACTTTTTTGTTGTTGTTTTTTGGACTTCACTTAATTTGCTCACCTGAAAAAAATCGTGGTCGAGGTTCATCCCCCCCGAAGTTGAAAATAGGGCAAAATTGGGGTAAAGTTACAAATTACCCCCCCGAATGTTCAACAAAGATCGGCACCCCTGCACATTGCACAAGGTTTAATGCATAGGCGTAGCCAGAATTTTGGATTGGGGAGCCAAGCCTCAAATCACATGCAATGACATCATCAAAAATTTTCAATAAGAGGGACTTTTATGGGACAAAGAATCATAGGCGTAGCCAGGATTTTTGATTGGTTGGGGGCCCGAACCACAAATCACATGCAATGACGTCATCAAAAACTTCGAAAAAGGAATTTTTTTGTGGGGGCAAAGATATCGAAGAATGAAAGATCAGAAGCCGTGGCCTGGTGTTGGCACGTAACTAGGAACTCGTTCAAGGGACAGGGCTTAAACCTAAAGTTTAAGTGCAAAAATATCTAAATTGGGAGACGTGAGTTGAGTAAAGAAGTGTACTGTAATTCAAACTTATCACAAACAGGTGTCTGGGGGCGAAGCCCACAGCCGCTGGCGATTTTTTGTAATTTTTTGGAAAAAAAAGCTATTCCAATACCATTGGATCACATTTTGCACGTATTCAGAGCCATTTGAAAGCCAATTGAAAAAATTAAGTTGTTCAGTTTTGCAATTTAAATCCAAAACACGTTTAAAATCCTGCATTTTGGGGTTAAATTTTGAGTGATTAGGCCCAGGTTAGGGGAAAGTAGAGTGCATTGCCTCCGGCAATATTTTAGCAGTAAATAGCAATCCAGTCGGATATTTTCCTTAGAGATCATTGTTTTGTCATGAAAACAACCAGTTATAGGCGTACATATACAATTAGGGACCCAGGCCCTCTCAATTCGAAAATTTGTTCAATGAGCATTTCCCTTACTGTAGCTAATTTTTTTCAAAAGTATTTTGTTGCATAAAAACTGGCAAGATGTAGGTGAATTGTTATTGAAAAATGTACAATAGATAGTTACGCCTACAAACCATGTTCTTGCCCGGGCCGGATTTACATTGAGTTGGGCCCCTGGCACTTTGGGATTTTTGCAATATTTTCCTGCCAAATACAGGTGAAGACCAAAAAAAGTCTTATTTGAGCGCAGGGCCCCTGGCACTGTGCCATATGTTAAATCCGTACCTGGTTATTGCATTGCGTTCATAAAAAGGTTAGATGAGGGCTTTAGTTAGCAACTTTAAGAATAAAAACTCTTAATTTCACTCGGGTTATACGTTTAAATTGGTTGGCAAACATTAAATTGAAGGGATTCGGGCCCCCCTGGATCCATATTATTGTAGGGGGCCCATTTAAATTGATTGACAAAAATTAAATCGAGGGGGCCCGGCCCGCCTGAATCAATATTATTGTTGGGGGCCCATTTAACTTGAGAGCCATTTAAATATTATTGTAGGGGGCCCATTTAAATTGGTTGGCAAAAATTAAATTGAGGGGGCCCGGGCCCCCCTGGATCAATATTGTTGTTAGTTACTGTTGTACGCGAAGATGCTAAAAAAAAACTAAAACTGAAGAAACAATTGTATTTTTTGTGACATTTTTATCATTGGTGGAATTTCGATTGGAGGGGCCCGGGCCCCTTAGGGCCCCCACTGGCTACGCCTATGCAAAGAATGAAAGATCAAAAGCTGGGAGTCTGGTTTGGCACGTAACCAGGATTTTGGTAATAAAATAGAACGGCAAGTTAAAAAGTTTTACAAATATATCAAAATTGGAAGACGTGATGAGTAAAGTAGCGCAACTCAAACGTATCACAGACGGGGCCTGGTGGCGGAGGCCCTAGCCGCCAGAAACTATGGGGATCTAGGGGCGAAGCCCTTCGCCGCTGGGCAATCTTTTGAAAAAAAAATCGCTATTTTAATGCCATTTGAATCACATTTTGCACGCTTTTAAAGCCATTCGAAAGAAGAAAATTTTTGAGATTTGAAAGCCAATTGAAAAATCCCTCTCTTCACGTTAAGTGCAAAGCACATTTAAAAGCTGGAATTTTGGGGTTAAATTTTGTGACTTGGCCCAGGTCAGGGGAACCAAGGTATATTGCCATATGCAACATTTTTAGCATTAAATAATTTACTCGAAGATTTTACTTGGAGAGTTTTGTTTTGTCATGAAAATGACCATTTTTAGAATATGAGCAACCTGGGGCCCGCGACCCCTCAATTTAACTTCAATAATATGTTCAATAAGCATTTCTCGTAGCTAGTATTTTTTTCAAAAGCATTTTTGCCGCATGAAAACTGGCGAGGTGGGGGTGGATTGTTATTTAAAGTCGGTAGGTGATGGAGGTAAATTCTAAAGTTATTTAAAGTTGGTACATTAGACGCAACAGGTGTTTACTAATCATGTTATTGCAGTATTAAAGTTACCTGAGGGCTTAAAACAGATTATTGCATAAAAAAATTAAATGAAGGCATGAGATTGCAACTTTTAAAACAAAAACACTGAAGTTCTTGCGTCTTGTACATTTAGATTGGTTGGCAAAACTTTTAATTGAGGGGGCCAGGGCCCCTGCTCGTCAATATCAATATTATTGCTAATTGCTGTAGTTGTACGCGTGTGCTGTTGCACTCAAAAAATGCTAAAAGAAATTGAAGCTGAAGAAACAATAGGCTTTGCGTCATTATTTTTATCATTGGTCGCATTTGAATTGGGGGTCGCGTGGGCCCGGGTCCCCTGGCTACGTCTACGGTTTAATGATTGCCGTACACGTTTGCTCTCACACCAACTATAAAATTTGACATAGTCAAACTGCTTAAGAGCATTTACCGTAATAGAAATATACGAAGCTATTAACACCTGGGTTGCAGAGTCGAAGCAAAATCAGCTCGACTCTGACTCTCAGCCATTTTTCGGTTCGACTCTGACTCCCGGGCTTTAGAATGGTAAAATTTCGACTCCGACTCTGACTCCCATAAATTTTTCTGATATAAATTTTGATATAAAGTCTTATACATTTGCCATTGAATTTCGATATTTACGCAGTAGCACTTTTTTGTCATCCTATTGGTTTGCAAATTTTTGTGTTACAATCTGGGATGTGAAAGCGGCAATTTTTGAATCGCTTCCGCTTCCACCACTCGATGACGTAATTTTGGCTCGAAATTTTTTGATCGTAAAATTTTTTTGCAAAAATTTTTCCCAGATAAGTCCAGATAAAACAGCCTTCTTATCATCATCTTAAAAACATCGTATAGAACCAAAATGTATGATTATATTCAGTGGTTTGTCATCGCAAGGATATGCGCAAAGGCGTAGTCAGGAATTTGAATTTGGAGCGGCCCTAAAGCGAAAAGTCAAATCACATGGTCGTAATGCTTCAGCTGATGTAAATTTCTTTGAACTTTCACCCAGATTTTAAAGTAATGAGCGATTTTTTGGGGTCTGGACTCGGATTTCAAGCGCTCGGGATAATAAGTTACTTTAATTGCATCTGCGCTGTTAAGCGCAAATCTTTGGTCGGCTGTAATTAGGTAGCGCTGGGGCGAAACTTCCACACTTCATAATTTGATTATTTTTGATAACTTGTTTGTGTACAAGGTTTGCTTTAAAGGGAGGATGCAGCCTAGCCAGTATGACATCAAAAAATCGCGTTTAATTTTCTGATCACAAAGCAAAAAGAAATTTTTTCGAAGATTGTCTAGTTTCTGAAAAAATTTAAAAAATCCGTTTCAACTCCGCGCATTTGGAATGGATTGGCTAGCAATTTGATGACGTACTGGTTGGTTAGCAAAAAAAACGCGAAAGCTTGTTTACAATGGTAAACAATAAGAATAAGCGAGGTAGGAGTAAGAAATTACGCAAAATTTCCAAAAAGAGATAGCTTTAAAAGCGGCCATTGTTTTGAAACGATTGCTTAATACATTTATTAGAATGTATTAAGCAATCGTTTCAAAACAATGACCGCTTTTAAAGCAATCTCTTAAAGCTATCTGCTTTTAAAGCTATCTTTAGCTTATATGCCTCCGGTATATCAGGTGTCGGTATACCAATGTATAACCGCGGTCTAAGTACCGTATAGAAAGAAGAAACAGTGGACACACCTATAAGCTAAAAAATGTATTAAGCAATCATATTAAAACAATGGCCGCTTCTAAAGCTATCTCTTTTTGGTAATTTTGCGTGATTTCTTACTCCAACCTCGCTTATTCTTATTGTTTACCACTGTGAACAAGCTTTCGCGTTTTTTTTTGTTAGCCAACTAGTACGTCATCAAATTGCTAGCCAATCCATTCCAAAACGGATTTTTTAAATTTTTTCAGAAACTAGACAATCTTCGAAAAAATTTCTTTTTGCTTTGTGATCAGAAAATTAAATGCGATTTTTTTGATGTCATACTTGGCTAGGCTGCACCCTCCCTTTAAATCTTTGCTAACAACGAGTATTTCTAAGAAAGCAAAATAAAAAAAAATCATTGCAAGAATTATGTGGATATACACAGTATCATATTAAAATGATTCTTATAGTAGACGGTACTTAGCAAGGATTAAGACAAGAATTATAACATTATGTTTAAAAGTCGATATTAAACTATGTTTAAAAGGCGGTATGATGCTCTCCTCTGTTTGTGTTTCAAGAAGATATTATCGCAATGAAAGAAATTAAAATACTGAAACTTTGATTATGTTGACGAATATACTGCGTTCCAGTGCCGTCGCCAGAGCAAACTAAGGGAGGAGGCACTAGCCGAAAGTGGGGGGAAGTGGCACTAAATTAGAGCAAATTTTCGCACAATAAACTGATACGTTACGGCTACAAATTATGGGCTCTTTTAGAAATTTTGTATTCATGTTTGCAAAAGAGACGTATAAGGCAGGCATCCTTTGCTTTGTATGCCAAATAATCGCTTGAAAAATCTGTCCGCAGAAGTAAATACGACCAGAAGCGCAACCAGGATTAGGCGAAGCGGGAAGAGCTTGAACAAATAGTAATTTTTTCCGCAAAATTGTCTAATTTAGGCCCCGAACTAAACAAATCAAGTGTATCACAGAGGGGACCGGAGGGCAAAGCCTCTAGCCACTCGGTGATTTTTGTGATTTTGCGGAAAAAATAGCAATTTCAACGCAATTTTAATTATAGTTCTCACTTCTTTGACGCCATATGAATAATTACAGTAAATTGCAAAAATTAAGAAGTTATTAAAAGAATTAAACTGCCTAGCCCCTTCAACCATCTTATAAGTACGTAAGGTCAAGACCGAAACACGTTTAAACGCTTGTTTTTTGGGGTTATATTTTCTAAACAACTTTGCTAAAGGAGGCTGAAGGCTTTTTTGCTCCTTTCCTTCGGTTTTGCAACTGTCTATACGACCTAAAAAACCTTGAGTGTGCTCTAAAAAAAAACATAGTAAACCGAAATTGGGGGGAACAAGCAGTCGTGAGGGGGCACAGCCCCCTGGCCCCCCGTAACGACGGCACTGCTGTGTTCCGTGACTGTATTGCACAAGTAGCCTATGGCACCTGATTTTTAAAAAATGTTCAAATCCCTGATTAAAAATTTTTTTGAGAAAGTCTTTAAATTTTAGGACTAAAATTGACAATTTTTGAACACTTGTAATTTTAAAAATGTGTTGTTTAGCTACATGGTTCATCTTTGAGTTGATAGAGGTGGGGGCTGTTCTGGATTAAAGTAAGCCACAAGCCTTTAAAAATGTTTCTTTGCAAACGGTGATTGATAAAATATCCACTTTTCGTCGCATATTTCACAAAAACTTACACCACAGTCAAGCTTTTGACGTTCGATATGAATTGCAAAGTGGAAACGGAAGCGGTACCCTTTCACCGATTCCAGCTTCCGCTTCAGCTTTCACGAAAATTTGGCGCTTCCACCCCTTCCACTTCCACCGCTTCCGCTTCCACATCTCTGGTTATAACATTACCAAATGCTGCATTTTACTCTAGAAAAACATCGAAAAGGCTAAAGCTTTCGGGGCTCCGCCCGAATTTTTGTCAGATTAGCATAGTACGACAGCACAATAAGTACAAAGATTACAAACCTATTCAAAAATGTGAAGATGTAAATATAAGCGTATATTGCTGTAGCCAGACTATGCGTGCTACTGCTACATGCAACTTGACTACAGTTACGTTAACACAGGACGTAGCTTATATTTTAATCAGGTTTTTGTGCAACACTGGGAGTCGGGAGTCGAGCATATAGTTTTTGACTCTGACTCCGACTCCATCAAAATCCTCTTTTCGACACCGACTCCCCGTAAAAACCTTCGACTTCCTCGACTCCGACTCCCGACTCCAACTCTGCCACACTGATTTACACCAAAAAGAATTACTAATAGCTAAAAAACTAAAATTATAAATAAAAGTAAGCTGAAACGGGGATGAAATAGCAAATACGAATTTTTGTGACGATGGAAGAAGAAAAAAAAAATACGACTTGGCAAATTGTCAATCTCAAAAAAAAAGAAAAGGCAAACCTGACCAATTTTCTACATCAATGTTGCAAATTGCATTGTACTTAGTATGATGTAATGAGTACGCTGTTTGCGGAATATACGCGACCAAAGTATCGCGATTTGTCGACAAATAATACGCGTAGATATTCAAGTTGAATACTTCTGTTACAATATTTTTATCACTATCCGACATCCATGTTATATTTTCTGTAAATACAACGCACGAAATCTAGTATGGAATTGGAATGGAAGTATGGAAGATAGTCTTCCATTCCATTTTTGAAATCTTTCATTCCATTCCATTCTGACGCTAGAGTAGAAGCTAGTCATACAAAAGTCACGTAGGCAGCCGCATTTAAGCGTAACCCTCTATTGCCTTTTTCTTATACATTTGGTTTAAATCGGACATTTTGCTACTACATTGCTGCAAACTGCGTAGTCTAGTGGTTAACACGTTCGCCTTCCAACCATCGCACCTAGGTTCGATTAGCGCTTGGGTTACAAATGCGTGGAATGGAAGTATATGAAGTATAGATGCAGTACACAGGAGCGGGAAAGGAAATGCACGGAGCAGTCTTTTTTTTTTTGGAAAATCTTTCATTACAGTTAGGGTTGGGCAGCGATACCAGCCTGAGGGATAGCAATTACGTAGCAGCAGCTTTTTAGCTTACGAAAGCGACGTACCATTACGCTTGAGTGCGGCTCGCTGCGTAAGTTTTGCACGACTAGCTCCTCGTCATGCTTTGCTCATGGCAAGGCTTTTCAAATGATAACCATTCAAGAAGACAGAGATTTTTTGCTTGCTCAACGGGAACCTCGCAGGAGAGGTTGTATGGCAGGACTGGACAGGAAGCTGAAGAAAAAGGAAAATGAAAAGACAACACGAATAGAACAAATAAAGAAACGGGAAATTGCAAAGTGAAGAAAACAGAAAAAAGTTGTTTGAAAAAGTTGTGCTGGAGAGCAGCTCTTCCGCGTCTGGAGATAATTTAAAAAGTGAAGAAGGCATTGCAGAACCTTTATCATTTAATTTCAGAACTCCATCACTTGAAAAACGTGGCAGGAAGGACATTTTTACACCAGAAGTTCTTGGTTCGCTGAACAGAGGCAAAATTAGTGACAGACATGCAGCTCTCATTGTAGCATCTGTGATCTCTGCCACAGGTGAGAATCTTTCAAAATTTACGATTAGCTGTTCTTCTCTTCAACGATATTGCATAAAGTATCGTGAAGATAGGTCAAGGTATTTGAAAGCAGAGTTTCAAAGTAATGGAAAACCATCATGAAAAACCAGTGGAACGGGAAGTTAATGGTATCTCTGACAGGAGATGAAAAAGTTGATAAACTGGCGATCATTGTTTCCTGCGATGGTGTTGACCAGCTTCTAGTTGTACCTCAATTGACAAATGGAACAGGACAGGCTATAAGCATAGGTGGGCAAGTTAATGCAAAACGTTAGCTTCGTAAACCACTAGTCCGTTAACAAACTTCACTCCTCCGTTAACGTTAATCTGTTATTTTCAGCTTTAATTAACGGAAGTTAATAAAGTCCTTTAATCCGTTAACATTTTGCGTGTAAATTACATTTCTTTTTATTCACTCGCTTCTAGAATACGTATTGACGCTGTTGAGCTGATTGTAAAGAAACATTTATCTCTAAGGTGGTCTTTTTGTGTTTTGGAAGGTACATTTCACAGTCTAATCTAATTTCAAGATAAAAATAAGTTCAAATGCACAACGAAGCTGCGATCGGAAAATCTTTGGAAATTGTGAACAACGATAATAATTAATAAACGTATGAGGCTGCAAGTTATTATTTGCCTCAAAAAAGAGCTTTCTTCGCTTTCTTCTATAAAACTCGTGCTAATACGCAACAAGTGCTGCCAGTGCAATCTGGTTTGCACTGGTCTGATGAATGAATGGTGCAAGATATTAACCATAAAAACCTTAACGGAAGTTAACAGAACTTAACGGAAGTTACTTTAGTCCATTAATAGAACTTAACAGAAGTTAATTTAGTCCGTTGACAAGAAAAAACTTTTTAACGAATTAACGAGTTAATGCAAACGTTAGCGTCGGTATTAACGGATTAACGATTAACATACTTGTGCCCACCTATGGCTATAAGTAATGCTATTATCCAGACTATCAATAAATGGAATTTAGATGATGACATAAAGCCATAGGTGGGCGAGTAAATGCAAAACGTTAGCTTCGTTTACCGCTAGTCCCTTAATAAACTTCACACCTGCGTTAACGTTAATCCGTTATTTTCAGTTTTAATTAACGGAAGTTAATAAAGTCCGTTAATCCGCTAATATTTTGCGTGTACTTTACATTTCGTATTATTCACTCGCTTCTAGGACACGTATTGGCGCTGTTGACCTAACTGTAAGGAAATGTTTATTGCTATGGTGGTCTTTTTGTGTTTTGGAAGTTACTTTTTACAGTCTAATCTGATTTCAAGATAAAAATACGTGCAAATGCACTAACGAAGTTGCGATCGGTAAATCTTTTTGAATTGTGAACAGCGATAATTATTAGACCTGTGAGGCTGCAGCTTATTGTTTGCCACAAAAAAGACCTCCTTTCTTCGCTTTCTTTCAAAAAACTTGTGCTAATACGCAACAAGAGTTACCAGTGCAAACTGGTTTTTACCGGTACGATGAATGAATGGTGCAAGATATTAACCATAAAAACCTTAACGGAAGTTAACAGAACTTAACGAAAGTTACTTTAGTCTGTTAATAGAACTTAACGGAAGTTGATTTAATCCGTTAACATGAAAAAACTTTTTAACGGATTAACGAGTTAATGAAAAAGTTAGCTTCGTTATTAACGGATTAACGATTAACGGACTTGTGCCCACCTATGCATAAAGGCCTTCACCTTTGATACCACATTGGCCAAAACTGTACGACATACCGGCGCTTTCACACTTCTCGAAGTGAAGCTTGGCCACGTTGCTTTTTATCTGGCATGTCATCACCGAATTCATGAGATTATACTTGAGAAGATGTTTCCCTTGTTTTCGGCCCTTAATCATCACCAGAAATACGTTATTTAAGAGGTTTAAGTAGTTCTGGCCTAACATTAAGCATTGCGATTACACTCCAGGGGTTAGGGTTGCCAACCGTCCCAGAATGCCCGAAACATTCCCGGAATTGACGTCTGGCGTCCCGAGTCCGGGACCAGGCCACGTCTGTCCCGGAATTTACTGACAACCAAGGCGTTCTATCATACAAGGTCATATAAGCATGTCGGCTTCGTTCAAAACTGGAAACGGATGTAACTCACGCTAATATTTTTATAAATAAAAGCAGTTTACGTCGTTCTGTATTCGTCAATCAAATAAAAATGCGTTGAAAGTAATGTTGTGGACTAGACGTTTCGTCAACCAAGACGTCGTGATGACATAACAATCAAATAAGTTAAACAATCGTAAAATGGAAGATAAATCACCAGTCCCCTTAATTTGAGACGATCATTCGACTTCGTTTATCGATTGAAAAAAAAGCAGGTACATTTTAATCTGATGGTTTTAGGCTACATTTTTGTGGAATACTTGTTTGCTCTGCCTGGCTGTTCCATCTTACACTTGACGACTGTGCCCTTGTGTCTTCAATTCATTTTTACAAATCTGATGGACATTTTGCAATTTGTATGAGTTTTTCTGTGGTGCTTTTGCACTGGATCGGCGTCTAATTATTATTATTTTAAAACCGTTTTGTAGCTGTAAGCGTAAAAGACGACTAAAGAAAGCAGTTTAAAAGTAAAGGTGAAGATATGACTAGATTGATTAGTTTGTATAAAGTTAGGTAATACGCCTATTTAGTTTATAGGCCTATATTGCACTGTTAGTGTGAGGCTTTTTTATGAGCAGGTTTTCATTATTCAGTCAGTGTTCAGGGTTACATGGCCTTCTAATAGGACTCCTTGCTGACAACTCTTTGTCTTAGTCTTAGCGAGAGTTCATTGATTATTATATTCACTATTTCACACGTTTCAAGATTCACTATTTCACACGTTTCTTTGATTATGACAAAAATATTTAGAGGCTGGGAGTTGGTTAATAACGCTGCTCGATCATCACTCTATGATGTGTAGCATGCACTATTGCTTTTGATGTCATTCGGGTGTCGTAAGCTTCTGTTGCATCAGTTTTTAAATTCTAAGCATTAAGGTGTCCCGGAGAGGTTAAACGCAAAGTTGGCAACTCTACTTGGGGTCGGGTCCAAGATGAAGCTGTATCGTCTGAGCTGGATGTTGAAACTCAGCAGAGGTTTCTACCCAATGCCATTGATCAGCTACAAATGAACCATTCCAGAGATGATTTCGAGAACTACTTGAAATCACGATTTTCTTTTTAGAAGTATTATCGAAAGAGAAAAGATTTATGAAACCTGGAGCCTTGCATCGAGCACGTTTTGTTTCGTCTCCTTTTAAACCATGAAAATGTTCATCTTCCGGAACAGTGGATTTCACCTCACTAACCTTGAGCTCAAGGGTCTCAAAGATACATGTGCTTTTGCCGATAAGTTCTATATTAAAAGCTGGTTTTCTTCTTGTCTTGGAATTTCAGCTCCAAAAAATGATCTTCAACGAGCTCGGGAATTGTTGTCATCTGTAGACCTACCATCACTTGCAGCGCTGAAGAAACTGAGACGGCACTTTTGGTACCTATCTGAAGAAGCTGTTGGATTTTTATTCTTTGATAATTTCACTTCTTTAGAAGACAAGAGAAAGATGGTGCAAGCATTTGTTAAAGCAGGATCAGAACTTCCATCCAAGTAAGTGAATCATTCTGATCAAGACATAAAAACAAAGAAAATTTCAAACTTCATCACAAAAAACACAAAAAATTTTTTTGACATTTTGAGTATTTCAACTAACTTCCAAGAAGATCCTAATTTACGGTCAAACCTTAAGTCATTTGTTGCAGCTTGGAAGACTGTTGCAAAACTTCGTGTTACGAAGGATATAGCAGAGAGGGGTGTTGCTCTCATGCAAGAATATAATGTGCTGCGAACGAAATCCGAGAAATAGACACAATTCATCCTGCAAATTGTGTCTGAACATCGAAGGAAACTGCGTCAAATAACTAAAACTGCCATAGTTTGGGCTCAGATGACGGCAAAATAGTGTCTGAATGCAAGAAACATTCTTTGTGTTGCTCTACCAGAACGTTTGATAGTTGTTCCAAAGTTTCGTGCTATCAGTTAATACAGTACAGTGTGTCGATTGGGCTCTTTTTTGTAAAACTTCGTTCGGATTGAGCTTACCTATGTTTTCTTTTAAAATTAAAAATTATTTTGGTAAATGTTTTTACATCAAGTGTAACCCATTTAAGAGGCGCCCGTACAATTTCCTCCAACTTATAATTTTGACTACAAATAAGGATCACCCTACTAAATAGTCTATGGCAAAACAGTACAGAACGTAATAAACATTTCAACCCTATTTTACATGGGCTATTTGACCAACACATTTTAATTGGGAGGAATGCCCCCTATTCAACCCTAAAACAAAATTAATGGAAACAACAAATTTGGCTTGCGGGTTGGTGTTCACCAAAATTTTTTTTTAATTGATTTTGAGTAGATGACACCATTGTAGTGACGTCAGAGTCGTATTTCCAAAAAATGACGTCATTGAAGGTTCAAGTTTTGTACATTTAGTTTTTTTTAATACCGATTCTAGAAATGCCTAAGTCAACGAGATTACGTCACAAAAATGCTTATGGCGTCATGTAAGTTAACTATGGGTCAAAAAATGCTCAGATTTTGAAAAGTGACTTCAGCAAACCTCAAAATTGGAAAACTTTGCCTTACCTTTGCAAGTTTGAATTTTCAGGGATTATTTGTGATTAAATTTGACTTAAAGTCAAGTTGTTTGAATTAAAAATATATTTTCTTAAAGGATGTATAATCACAAAAAAAAAGTAGGGGCATTTTTGACTCCACACTCCTTGCAAAATAGGGTTAAAAATTAAATACAGTAAAATTGCTTAATTCGTCACCTCACGGAGATTAGAAAAAAGTGACGAATTAGGCGAACTGACGAGTTACGCAAAGAGGTAAAAACTCCATAACGGCTTTCGAAGATTTGCTTCAGAGTGAAGATCTGGTCCGTGGTGCTGCGACCCGGACGAAAACCGCAATGGCAATCCTCCAGTTATGATTCCACTATTTCTCGGCATTTTCTTTCGAGGGATTTAGCGTATGCTTTCCCTGGCAAACAAAGAAGTGATGTCTCTTGGTAGTTCGTACATTGCTTGCGATCTCCTTTCTTGAATATCGGAAATAACACACCTGTTTGTCAATCTTTGGAAGTTTCGCCAAACTTCAACGCAACTTAACACACTCGCGGTAACCACAAAATTCCTTCTCCAGTCTTTTAACTTTTTACAAGTGCTTTTAACATTTTGGGTCTGATTTCATCTTCACCAGCAGCTTTTCCAGATTTTATCCCTTTAATTGCCGTTGGCATTTCTGCTATAGTAAAAACTTCCTCTTCTCCTTGCATGTATCACTTCTTGTGTGTCACGAGTCGATGCCTTTACAGGATTCAAAAGATCTTTGAAGTATTTCCTCCGACGTAAAAGAATTTTATTCTCCTCCGTTTGAATGTTACCTGCAGAATCCTCGATGAAGTAAGTGACACTCGATCTTTTGCCACGTAAACGCGGCTGATGGTTTGCCAAAATACTTTCTTTTCCGAAAAATGGTTTGAATCCAACCACCGACCAAACTCTTCCCATGATTTCTCCTTGGATTTCTTTACTGCTGAAGTTGCCGCTTTTCGCGCCTCAGTGTATCGGGATCGTAAATCAGATGACGATCTGTTCTGTAGCAGAGCCTTAAACGCATCTTTCTTTGCTCGAATAGCTTCTTTAACCTCTTAGCTCTACCAAGGTGTTCTTTTCTCACCATCCCTAGCCACTCTAACTAAGCCGTTTTCGACCACAACTTTGAGTAGCTAATGAAGTGATCGCTGATTTTAACAGCAGCCATTCCTTCTCGATGTCTTCGGATGCATCAGGAAGTTTTCTGAACTTAAATGCAAACTTTTTCCTTACTTCTCTGTCCCCCTAATCCTCCCATTTGATCCGGTAAGTCACAGACGACCTGTTGAATATCCTGTTTGGCCAAAGTTGATCTGATGAAACTACGCAAAATTTGATGAAACAATGTAAAAATGTATCACAGATCTTTGATCCATACTGGATCGATACCATGTATAGGAGTGAACCTCGCTGTGCTGGAAAAAGGTAATTCATTTGATTTGATTCAAAGAATTATTCAATGAGAAAAATGTTAATAAATTAAATTTGCAAATTAAAAAATGCCAAACATGAAGCAGTTTAATTCAAATTTTATTTCATTAACACTTTTATGAAATTAAATACCTTTGTAATTTGTAATTACATTTTATTCACCAAGTTGCTGGGCCAGGAAACAGCGAAGAGACCTTTCGGTCTTCGAGTCAAGCTGCCACCTGCCTACCTGTCTACCACACACGGCGGAGGATTCACACTGTCCCTTTTATTGCTGAATGTCAAGCAGGAATGCTGTGAATACCAATTTTTATAGTCTTTGGTTTGACCCGACCGGGAATCGAACCCAAGTCTACCGCTTCAGTAGCAGACGCTCTATCCACTCGATCACTGATCGGTTTAATATATCGGTTTGATACATCATAAATACAGTTAACGTTTAAAAAGACATGATAGCAAAATAGCAAGAGCATAACAAAAAATAGCCTACATTAGGGTATTGCAGTTGCCCCGACCTCTTTGGAGTTTTTTCTCCCTTCTTCAAAACAAGAGATTGCCAACATAAATCAAGAATACAAAGGTTGAAGAAAAAAAATTTAGGTATAATGATAGCACTGAGACCGTTTTACCCAAAATTTGGTATTTGTTTGATTTTAGGCTGCTAGATGGTGCTATATGAAGTCTATGTAAGTGATCAATCGTAGCAAATTGTACATTTAGTTTTGGTCTTATACATTCAAAAAACCTTCATTTTAACCTCTAAACCTATTTACATTTATGATTTTTGTTTGTTTGTTTCGAAAAAAGAGGTCGAAGTTGATCACGTTTTGGTACTGGGAAACTATATTGGAAACTCTGTTTGAGTTATACCTATCTGTTTTGGCTGGCTGTGTAAAACTGAGTACAACATAGCCTACAAGGTTGCTTTCCTGAAAAATGACATTGAAGACTAGGCAGTAGGCCTAGTTATTAAAACCTATTTAGTTGCTGAAATAACTTTTAACTATAGTTACAGCAGCAGCTTACTAAAAGCACATTCCTGAAGTTTTGCTGCATAAGACATGGAGTTTAGTGAAATCTACAAAGTATAAGCTCTATAAAGCATAAACATTACTAAGTTTGCTAGCAATACTATTACTATATCAGCAAATTCTCGCAGTTGGATGCTAGGAGCTATTTTTTTACCTTATTTTGTTATCACAATACTATCAAAAGCACACGTATGTTCACCACGTAGCTGGAGTTCCTACAATTCATCAATTAAAAATGCTTCAGAAAATGAAGAAGCTGGTAGATGAAATAAAAAAAAACAGAATAAACAGTAGAAAACATTGATAGCAGAGGTGGAGTCGAGGGCACAAGGCTCGAGGTCTAGGCCAAGGAAACAAAAAAAAAACGAGGCCAAGGCCAAGGACAGCCTTTCCTAGGACAGACCCTCTCGAGGCCAAGGACAGTAATGCTCGAGGCCAAGGCCAAGGACCAAGGACACAGCCGCAAGTGTTCACAAAAACAAAAGTCTTCAAAAAAGTTTTTCAGGCGATCTCTAGTTTATAGGCGTAGCTAGAATTTTTGATTGGGGAGGCCTATACCACAAATCACATGCAATGACGTCATCAAAAATTTGCCTGTTGGCACTTAACCAGGACTTTGCAAAGGGAGAAGGCTTAAACTAATATAGTTGAAAAGTGCAAGTATGTAACTTTGGAGACGTTTAGAGAAAGCTAGTTTAACTCAAACATATCACAGAGGGGGTCTTGGCCCCCAAGCGGCCGGAAGCTTTGGGGTTCTGGGGGCGAAGCCCCCAGCTGTTGGTCGATTTTTGGTAACTTTTTGCAAAAAAAAGCTATTTTAATGCCATTGAATCACATTTCGCACATGTTTAGAACCATTTGAAAGCACTAGATTTTTGACATTTGAAAGCCAATTAAAAAAATTAAATTGTTTAATGATTGATTGATGATTGATTGGTGCATCTTTATCCTCCTATCACGAGAAAGCGACGGTGCGCTATATTTTGGACGAATCCGCACCCGCTTAGGAGTTGACCATTTTCCAAGCTTTCCTGTTGACGTTTTGACTTCTTCCCACGTAAATTTGCTGCTTGTTCGAAGCCACCAAGCAGAGATAATTATCGTGAAGCGTCTTATCCAAGGACGCAACAACGTGACCAGGGTGCGGGTTGAACTCATGATCCTGCGATCAGAGTCGTCGTAAAAACGACGCCTTTACCCATTCGGCCACGCTGCCGACTTAATCCTCCTTCTAGTTGCAATTTAAGTCCAAAACACGTTTAACATCTTGCATTTTGATGTTAAATTTTAATTGTACGTGATTTGGTCCAGGTAGGGGAAGTAAGGTGCATTGTCTCGTGCAACATTTTTGCAGTAAATGAAAACCCACTCGAAGATTTTCCTCAGAGGTTTTACAGTAGTTTTGTTATGAAAATAACCAGTTATAGAAGTGCATGTTAGGCCAGAGGGCCCAGGCCCCCTCAATTAAAGTGCAACGATTTGTTCTATCAGCATTTTCTATGGCTAATTTTTTTAAAGTATTTTGTGCGTAAAAACTGGTGAGGTTGGAGGTGAATTAATGAATTGTTATTGAAAAATAGTACAATAGATGGTTACGCTCACTATCCATGTTACTGCCGGGCCGGATTTACATCGCACTGGGCCCCTGGCACTTTGGAGATTTTCGCAACATCTTTCTGCCAAATGTAGGTGAAGACCATAAAAAGTCTTAAGATATGAGCGCAGGGCCCTAAGCTGGTGCTGCGCCTTATTGTGGTAAATCCGGCTTTGGTTAATGCATTACGTTCATAAAAAGGCTAGATGCATAGATGGGCAAGTTAATGCAAAACGTTAGCTTCGTTAACCACTAGTCCGTTAGCAAACTTCTTACCTCCGTTAAAGTTAATTCGTTATTTTCAGCTGAAATTAACGGAAGTTAATAAAGTCCGTTAATCCGTTAACATTTTGAGTATAATTTACATTTATTTTTATTCATTCACTTTTAGAACAAGCGTAATCACCTGTTGAGCTGATTGTAAGGAAAAATTTATTGCTATGATGATCCTTTTGTTTTGGATGTTACATTTTACAGTCAAATCTAATTTCAAGATAATAATAAGCTCATATGCAGTAACAAAGAAGCGATCGGAAAATCTTTCGAGGTTGCGAACAGCGATAATTAATAGACTTATGAGGCTGCAGCTTATTATTTGCCACAAAAAGCAATAGATGAATCGTTAATTGTTTGTAGGGGCGCCGAGAGCCAAACGTAGGCCCAGGGTCAGCTCAAATATCGGGCATCTCCAGCTTTGTGAACTTCAAAAAGGAAGAAGAAAATGCCACAATTTTCTTCGGATTTTGATGTGATCTCAAAAAAAAAGGTCTTCGATGTTCCACAAACTGATTTGTCAGTGTCACTTCCATAGGCCCCCTGAAGTCCAAGGGCCCCTCAAAGCCCATGGGCCTCCTAAACTCCATGGGCCCCAGAGTCATTGTCTCACCTCGCTCTCCCCCTCTCGGTGGCCCTGCCTAGTGCCTAAAGGCTACCAGCGCAGAAGCCCAAGAAGAGCCATTTTTTCGCATTGCTTGTTTTTAAGTAGTCGCCGTTCTGATGGCTCTTCCCTGGGCTTCCGCGCTGGTAGCCTTTAGGCCAGATGGTACGTAAACGATTAAACATTATGGAAACTGTAAGATAGAGACGGTTGCTTACTCAGTCCACGACACTAAGTCTCTGTGCTTTCACGCTACAACAGTGTGGCGTTCCTCCTTTCCAGCCTGTCTCGCGAGGGGCCACAATTGTCTCCCAGCTTGATAGATTCACTCAAATAATTGCTTGTTCTCCATTTATTGTTTATTACCAAAAATCGATTCAAAGATGATATCATAAAGAGCGATTAAATATGATAGATTTTTAGACCAGCTTATCGTGCCACGTTGGCAGCCGAAAAAAAAAGACTGATTATTTATCATTGCGTAATATGAAAAAAAAGAGTTGCCAAAAAATATATATATAATTACAACAGACGGAGTTAACCGTATTCCCACAACAGCATCTAAAATTAACTATTTAAGCTGTGGCTTGCAAAACAATTTCTAAACATTGCCAAGATCCAACCTAACCCTAAGCTTACTTAATCTTGACTCTTAAAAAATCACTTAAAAAAATTGCGAATAAATATTCGCCATTCATTCTCGTTTTTAGTCCTATCACCAACCACTGTACAGTGTAGGCCTACGTAGATTTGACGTTTTGAAACCATCCGCGATCCGTGGATGCAAACACTTCCAAGTTTTTGGATGACATTAACACTTAGCTCAAAATAAACACTGTTTTTACAGCTGTATTTTAGTACCGGTACTAAAATATAGCTGTAAAATTAACACTTAGCTCAAATGACATTAACACTTAGCTCAAAATAAACACTGTTTTTACAGCTATATTTAGTATCATTTTGTTCTTTCAATGCTCTTTGGTTTGATTATATCGATTCCGCCGATTACGATAACAAATACGCACCTATGCAATCGATTTTTTTAATCATCGCTATTACGATTACATCGCTTCGCCAAAATTCAAAAATAAGTTTTGTAACAGCACTTACGAAGTCGGAATCTATCCTGCATTTTTGCTGCAATCTACCCTGCAATCCTGTTTTGTATTATCATTATCATTAAGCTGTTATTAAAATTGCAATCATGCAAGTCTTGCACTTGCAGTCTGTTCTGTAGTTGGTCAACGGTACTCCTCCCATAGTAGAGTTTATACACTAATTATATCATCATTCACGCTTTTGCTTGGTACTGGAAGCCTAGCCCATATAGTAGTAGCCAGCCATGGCTCGATTATTTGCAATTCGTAGATTACGATCCTTTGTAATTGATTTCTGATTACGATAATTTAAAAATTGCGGAATCGATTACAAACTAGTGATTGTAGACTACGATAATAATCGAGATCATTTCTGCTATTGGTTAGGCTAACTAACTATCCATGTCCATTTTTCTTGCTAACGCTGCCATGCTACAGTCACTTTCATCTTACCACCAATGACAGATTATTCATGGGTACATCATGGGTCTATTGCAGTATCGCAGTTCAACTCATCTAAGATCTAACCCACTTTATACTTGCATGCTTGAAATTATACTTGCAGCTTGCAGCAATCCTTATTGCGCCTGCTCATTTAATCCCGCGCTCGCTTGTTTATCTCGCAGCTCCTTCGCTTTTTCTTCTATAAAACTCGCGCAAATTACGCAACAAGTGTTACCAGCGCAAACTGGTTTGTACCGGAACAATGAATGGATGGTGCAATAAATTAACGATGAAAACCTTATGTTAACGCAACTTAACGTAAGTTAATGAACCATTGTCGTTAAGTTAACGGGCATTTTAACGGAAGTTAATTTAGTCCGTTAACATGAAAAAACTTTTTAACGGATTAACGAGTTGATGAAAAAGTTAGCTTCGTTATTAACGGATTAACGATTAACGGACTTGTGCCCACCTATGGCTAGATGTCATCCTGAGATAGCAACTTTTACGACGAAAAATATCCATTTCTTCCAGGTTTACGTTTAAATTTGCTGGCAAAAATTGATTTGTGGGGGTCCCGGGACCCCTGGTCTTCCATATTGTTACTCGCTACTGGTGTAAGCAAAAAATGCTAAAAAGAAACTGAAACTGAAGAAATAATAGGCTTTTTTGTCACATTTTTGTCATTGGTGAAATTTCAATTGGGGGGAGGCCCGCTTGGCTAAGCCTATGCTCCAATTGCGGAAAACAAAATAGGCGTTTGCAAATTTTCCGCCAGGCTTCTGGCGTATTCCAACGAAATTTCAACGGTTCAAAAATAGGGCTGTCCTCGAGCCGAGGACAGGGCAATTTTCGAGGACCTAAGGCTTTGAGGTCAAGGCCAAGGACTTCAAAATGTGTCCTCGAGGCCAGGGACGTCCTCGAGGACCCCACCTCTGATTGATAGCTTCAAACAAAAATTATGTTTTTCTTTATTGTCTTCTTTTCCATCATGCGGTTACGAGGGCAGCAGTTCAAGATTAAACCACCACAATTCACAGTCTTTTATTTTCCCGTAATTTTGCTTGGATGAAGACCCTAGCAATTCCACTAAAGACCCTTAATGTAACATTGATTCATCAAGTTCTAGGCCTTCCAATTGGTTTTTCCCATTTGCTTTGGAAAGTAAAGTCTAATTGGAAGTTTTCCAGATTCTGCTTTTATGGATTAAGCATCTAAGCTGAGATCTTTTAATATGGAGAAGTAGCGGCTGTAGAGATTTTCGAATCTCAGAGATGTGCACCTTGTCAATAATGTAACTCCTTCGATTCTTGGAGAACCCTCGTTTTGGACAATTGCACGTGCAATTGCACTCTTTCAGTCATTACCCAAAATTCATGACCATACATTAGGTAAGAATGAGGGCAAAGACTGTCTTGAAAATACAGAAAATTGAGAGCTTTGCCTTTTTCGACAATTCTCGTTCGATGACAACCGAAAAGTGCAACTTGGCATTATTGCACTTGCCATGCCAATTCGGATGTTTAGTGCTTTGTCCTGCTTTCCGTTACTCGTGAATGCAAATCCAAGGTACTTGAATTTCTGTAACTGCTTCCGTTTCGCTCCATTCACTTGCAACAATCACTGATTAGAGTTCCTTGGAACTTGAAGTTCATCAGTTTAGACCGTGATTATTTTTATTCTGGCAGTGTCACAATCTATGCGCGCAAAGCTAACTAATGCACGCTGAAGGCCAGATGCGGTGGAAGAAAGCAGAACCTAATCATCATCAAATAGCAGGCAACTGCTTTTGCAGTTTCCGATCATAGTACACTTATCAACTTGGTTGCATTTGTAGATCCAATTCATGTAAACAATGAAGAGAGAAAACGAAACGCCTTCTTGAGTAACGAGTTATTATAATGTAGCTAGTTAATAAGTATGTAATTAAATAGGCTAAAACAGTACAAGCAGTAACTAGAGACTGCATGTAACTCAACTTGGTTGAAATTTGAGCTGCATCGTGGCATTTTCTTGTTGAAACCAACCACACTTGTAGGTTACCGTGTATATTGTGGACCTAAACTCAACCTAACCATAGTAACTCTGCTTTCTAGTTGCCTACTAAATGTAGGCCTACTACTCTGTCAAAAACTTCGAAAAAATGGACTGAATTTTGTTAAACATTTTTGCGGTTTGTGTACCTTTCAGCCTACTTCTAAACTTCAAATTTCGCTCAGTCTATTTTCAACACAGGCTAATTTTTTCGCTGTAAAGATTTTTCACAGCTTATTTTTATTACAGACATGTTCACAGCCAACCAAAAAATTGAACGGCAACACTCCAGTACTGGCATTTTCAGTGCCGGCATTTTCCAATACCGGCAATTTTACTACTGGCATTTTCTAACGGCCCAGCTAAAGATTGGAAAGTTTTAAAGGATCCAAATTTTGAAAATACGCTTACTGTACTCGAACGGCGTGCTTGGAAAGCATATGAGTGATTGCGTGCAAATTTCTCGGACAATACAAAGTTATATTTCAGAGAGTAGTTGAAAACCTACTTGAAGATGGTTTTCAACCACAAAAATCGGTTGCCCCATTTCCCTCAAAATGTATTTCCTACTCTTAAACCAAGAGTTATTTTCTGCAAACCTAGTTGCAGTTGTTGATGAGCAAGGTGAGCGATTTTACCAGATACATTAATCCAAAGAAGTAGCTCTCTAAACAACTTTCTAAAATGAAAGAAGATTGGTGCTGACTGCTATAGTAACTGCCGTACAGCGATGATCAGAGCCATTTTCACAAACAAACATTGTACTCAAAGCAAGTTTAGAGTTCGACTGTTTGTAGTAATCTTTTTACCAATGAATAAACCCTGCAAGCCATGTGATTAGTGGGATTTAATTCTATTTTACACGAAGTATTTGGCCAACGCATTTTATGCGGGGTATTAGAGGCAAAAATGCTTCTTTGTGAATAAATTTGACTTAAAGTCAAGTTAATTTAAAATAAAGATATTTTCGTTGAAAGGATTTATCACAAAAAATAAAGGAAAAGAGAGGAAAAATGCAACCCGAGTAAAATAGCGGTAAGGTGCGTTTACACTAGACCGAAGAAAAGCAAAGTAACCAAATTTTGACGTCATTGACAACTTGCGAAAGGTTAAAACCGGTCGCAAACTATTTGCAAGCGGTTACTTGCAGTACCTTCGCTTATACAAAACTGTTGCAGAGCGGTTGGCCTATTTTGAGCAAGTAACGTAAGCGATCACCCGCGAAGGTTTTCAGCCTCCGCTTCACCTTGCATTGCGCCCAGTGTAAACACACATTTAAAATCCTCAAACGGGTTTAAACAGAACAACGAGTTTATGAGTTGCGTTAGCGCATACAAGAGACGTTATTCCACTTTCAAACGTACAACAATCCAATCAGTTGGGTATACGGTATTGTTAATGTGCCAGTTACTTTTTCCCTATTTCTGGATAAAAATTGTAGTTTTGTGGTTCAAAAGTTCTACAGCATATCAAAATCAATATATATAACGAATGTTTATATGGTATTATAAAAAAAAATGGTTCAATTTTACTTGTATTTTTGATTAAAAAATCAGCTGAAAATGTTTTGTTGACCAGTGTAATGTTACAGTTATTGTTTTACACTGTAAAAATAACCAAAAACAAAACTAAACTATTGTTATTTATCATGATTATAACCTTACCGCATAACAAACCAGGTTAAAAAAAACAAAATTAAAATAACATCAGCAAAATTCCATAAATCTCTTTGGTAATTCTTCCAGCCCTTTTTGTATAATTCATAAGATTCTTCCACAATTTTACCGAACCCCCACACCCAAATTAGAACTTCGTAGATGGTGGGAGGCGCACCTAACAAAATAATTTTAACAATGAGTTTTAGGCATGGTCATTCAGTAAGCAAATAAAAAGAAGCAAACTTTTAAGGCTATCAATACACTTATTTTTCTAAAACAATTGCATAAAAATTCGAGGCTCATTTTTGCTCACAGTCTAAGAACAAATCAAGAACAATGCCTCTCATCAGGAAAAAATAATTAATGGTGAGGGGTCCCCCTATTTTGTTTGCAACAAGGTACGATGTTTTAATGATACCTTGTTGCGCATAGTCTAAACATCCTCGTAAGCAATCGTAATTGTTTCAACTTTCTCAAACGTTATTGTGATGGTTTTGCGTATTTTTGCCATTTTAAAGAAGGCCACCAATAATGCATAATATTTAGCGTATTAAAGCTAAACTCTAGCTTGAAAATTATTCATATTTTTTCAACAATCTTAGTTATAAAATTTTAGGGCACTTCTTCATTACTTCAAATAGTTTTCATTCTTTCAATAAAGAAATTAACCAAAGTAGTTCGACTAGGCATTCCATTTGAGTGACAATGGTTTTAAGAAATTAATTCAAAAAGTCTCAATAAATATGCTCTATAGAGTATTTTGGCTGTATTGCTTTCGATTGAATTATTCAAGAAGTCCTTTTACCATGATCCTTATGTAAAAAGATGGACGGTTTTGTCCAGTGCAAAATTTCAATTGATGCACTATGTACCATAGAACCCACCTATAATGGGGTGGAAAAACCGAGAGAAAAAAGGAGCCACTTCCACACAACACTCAAAGAGGCGCCCACTACGTATTGATACTTATGTATGAACCTTTCTCACAACCAGATTGGTGAGCGGCTTTTTTATTCTGCTCCGATTGAAACACGGACGAATTGGTAGAATGCCAAACGAGCATTGGTGGGCCATAAAGCATTTTACCAAAAGCGCAATGATTTTGTTGTTTTTTTAAACACTAAAAGCGCAGCGCTAAATGCGCAATTATTTAACTTTTTTATTTTTTAAAGCGCAGCGCAACTTCAACAAAACTTTCTAATTCAGTTAAACCGCAACTCCGCGATTGCGAAACGAAATTTTTGTAGCAAGTCAAGGGCAACCAAACTCCCGCAATCAAATTTATAAAATGCATTGCAAATTTTGCATTATTGCAATTTTAGACGGTAAAAGGAGCAAGCAATCTGCTAAAAAAGATCGGCATTTGACAATATTACGATTGAAATGAAACAAAATTTAGTTGAAAGTACAAAATTTTGCTATTAGCAGAAAAACATTAAAAGCGCAGCGCAATCAATCCGCAAAAAATTAAAAAAATATTTATCCACAACACAACTTTCGTAGAGTCTCAAAGTAAAAAGTTAAAATGCATCGCAACTTTAGCAATTGCAAAGGTTGCGGAAGTGGCGCTTTGCGCTTATAAATTGTGCTTTGCCCACCTCTGCAAATTAGTGACCGAAATGTGGTTTGTTTCTTTCGAGCTGTTTTATTTCCTAACATGCAATGAAGTTTTGTCTTTGCAAAAACAAGTTTTTCTTCATTGAGGCCAAGCTGCAACCTTAAGCGGCTTTTACCGAACGTCCGTATGTACACATATGCGTAAAAAAATACGGATATGCGTATAAAAAATACGCATATACGTATAAAATTTTTACTCTTCTGGTTTGGTTATATTGCCTTTTACCGAACATGCGTATTTCTACATCCGTATGTCCGCATGCGTATTTTTTGCGCGGGGTAAAGAATAAAATACGGACACGGTATACGTATTTTTCAGTCATTTATAAAAAAAACCTTTTTGCGGTCTGACGTCACAAGATTGCTTAGTGTAGTGGTATGTTACTTACCTTTGAAACTTTTAATCTGGGTTCAATTCTCATCAAAATCAAAACTTTTTATTTTTACGCAAACGTAACAAACTTTCTTTGCAATCAATTTTGGGATCTTTTGTTTGGAAGTTGTTACAAAGTTTCAAAAACTAGGCCTAGAGCACTTAATCAATCGGTGTTTTTCTTCAAGTGTTAGTACCTTATCAAATCATATCTTTCGTTCTCGCTGTAATACGTCAAAGCATGTAACGAGTTGGAGGGGCCCATCTGTTTGGCAATGAAAGGTTACTGGTAGCCTACTTTTACTACTGTGTTTTTGCGAACAAATCAAACTGAATTCTACGGAAGCAATTCAGTCGATATGTTTTGATTTTTGAGATAAGGTTGTTGCCAGAGGTATAAAGTAACGAAAGTTGCTCTACTTAAGTAGCCTACTTAAATAGAATTTGTCAGTAACGAGCACTTTTTAAGTAATTATATTTTTGGATACTTTCTACTTTCACTTGATTAACATTAATGTAACATAACGCTACTTTCGTACGTTTTATATTAAAAGTAGTTTGTAGGCTTAGTAGTTTGTAGGCTTAATAAACTCCAATTTGGATTTAGACAAAACTGCTCAACATCACATCCCGTTTCAGAGATATGCGATGACTTTCTTCAAAATAGAGATGCTGGTGAAATTTCTTGTGGTATTTTTCTTGATCTGGAGAAAGCCTTCGATACCGTTAATCATGAAATTTTACTGCTTAAATTACAAAAATATGGTGTCAGAGGACTAGCATTTGATCTTTTTCAAAATTATCTAAATCACAGAAAACACTACACAGTAATAAATGAAAGAAAATCAATATACAATTACTCAAACTGTGGGATACCTCAAGGATCAATTCTAGGGCCACTTCTTTTTATAATCTATATGTTTGAAAACTTTGATTGGCGCATTGTTTGCTGCCAAAGTTCTTTCATACGTCTAATTTCTTGTTTTCATAAACTGTGGTCTCTATTTTCATTCTAGATTTGTAACAGTAAATTAGTTTAAAACAGGCCGTAGACTATGCACCAAGGCATGCAATTTTAAATATTGCATGCGTGTTGCCATTTAATTTGTGTAATTTAGCGATATGCTAAAAACGAATAACTCAGCGGCGAAACAAAGCTGTGATAGCCAGTAGGTATTAGCATTAGATGATGTCAGTCAGCATGAGTTTTTGATATGGTACTGTTCGCATTGTTTAGGCTAAATATAGGGCTATAAAAGTGAGTGCAAGATGTGAAATTCATTTAAACAGAGAGTTACCGATAGTTAGTTCAGTTAGTATTTACTAGGTCTTGGCTAGTTGTAGAGTTTGCAAAAAAGTTTTTAAAACTATCCATAAATTATCGGTAAGTTGTTTAGCTGTTTTGTTTGTGCTTTACCAGTTGTTAAATAAACTAAACAAGGCCAGGCCTAACCATATTTGCATTGCACTAGCCTATGTGTACCAGACTGCTTAATACTGCATATGGTATGTTATAATGACATGAAGAAAGGAGGCTATAAAAGTAAGCTATGTATTTGCTATTCAGCAAGTTGGCTCAACTTAGTTCTACAAGTAATGTTTTTACTTTAATGTTATTAGGCCAAACTTTACTGTTAGTGTTAGTTTAGATCCAAAGGTGGAGTCCTCGAAAATTGCCCTGTCCTTGGCTTGAGGACAGCACTATGTTTTGAGCCCTTAAAATTTTGTTGGAAACGCCAGAAACCTCGCGGAAAATTTATGAATACCTTTTTTGTATTCTTCATTTGGAGATCTACTGAAAAAAATCTTTGAAGACCTTTTTTTTTTGGAGAACAATTGCGCCTGTATCCTTGGTCCTTGGTCTTGGCCTCGAGAATTCCTGTCCTTGGCGTTGAGAGGGTCTGTCAGGGCGTCGCCAGCTTAGCGAGATTAGGGGGGCAAAGCTGAAAACCGAGGGGAGGGCAAAGTTTTGACGGTAAATTATTGCAGTACTTTAAGAATTAAGTAGATTGTTTGTGTGGTGGGGTTGTAAATTTCGTTTTGCCTTTGAGTAATACAGCTATTTGGCGTTGATTAAATTCATAAAACGATTTTCAGCTTTATTTTATAAACTAATTACTTACAGTAGGTTGCAATGAAACCATTACTAAACCGTATATTTATTTAATGCCTATCTGACGTGCATGATTGTCTTTTACGTAAGAACAGCTTGGGATCATATTGGTTATTATACCACATTGTTTAAAGCAAGACACAAACTTGCATCAAAAATTTTAGGCATATTCTATGGCTATCGCGTTGGTAAGCATATCTAAATAATAAGAAAAGTTAAGAACTGCACATGAAAAACTACCCGGAATGATTTTTGAATAAATGCAGAAAGTAGACTGTCTCTGACATATTGAAATATTGACAAAGCCGCTAACTCAACAATTGCTGAAAAAATACCGTAAATTTTCTCGTTTAACTAAACACTATTACAGCTAGCATAACGGCTGGAAACGACTGACGACAGGAAATTCCAGAAAAAATGTAAGCAAAATTTAATATCGGTACCTCTATGATGAATACTGTAGCTAATAATATGCAATTGTTTTACAAGCCAAAGTATGAAATGAACAGTTTAGCATTTATACTTGAATGCCTATTCTGTTTCTGTATTGCCTATAACTTCATTAAGACAGGTAAGTGCCGATCTAGGAGGTGCATACCCCCAAAAGAATTTCTGCTGCATCCCTCCCAATAGTTCGCATCGGTACGGTGTGTACTTTGGTGTTACAACCTGCAACGTTACTAAACGATGCATTTTATTATCGAAAAAATGTTGAAAAAGCTTAAGATTACGGACCCCGCTGGGGAGCTCACAGTGCCTCCCCAGACCCCTTAGCTGGCTTTAAGGCCGTCTCACCATAGCTTTTGAGTTTGAAAATTCTTAATTGCCACCAGCACTCCTTCCAAACCTTAGTAAACGTTTCTGCTGACTTCCTTGCTGGTATTGGCGAAAATGAGCGTTGAATTTTGCTCCGAAAATCTCCAGTTTGAGCATCCCTCCACCCAATGTTCAAAATTATTAAAAAATAGACAAATTCCGTAAATCATCCCCAATGGCCAATATGGATCGGCACCACTGATTACTGTATCGGTAATGCACCATACTGTATTACTGCTCTAAAAAATCATCAAAAATAGCAGCACCAAACAGCCAAAACGGTACTATAGGCTACTAAAGTTTACTCAAAATTTCAGATATCAATGGCGTTACTAGTGCTGAGAACACTGCTTAGTTTGTCTTGCTACCGGTACTAATCGATCTAGTTAAATAAACTATACGGTAATGGACACTTCTTGCAAATCTGAAAGTCAGAAAATTCCCGTAGTCTAGCTGTCAAAGAATTGGTCAATGGATTCCGATTTGAGGGAGGAATGCAGTCTGTTTCTCTGTTAGCTCAGAGTTTCTGCAGATCGATTACTCATACTGCTGAACAAGATCCCAATCAAAATACAGTATGGTTTGAGTTGATAAACTAAGGCCTTCCACTTCCAGACATGGGCTTTTCAACTCAACTTACTTTTGCTAAGTTTGCTGACCCGTAGCCTACGTTTAAAAGTTTGCTAAGTTTGCTTACACGTAGCCTTTGCCTCCCCCCCCCGTAGCCTACTGGGGGGGAGGCAAAAATAAAAATCAGGGGGGCAATGCCCCCTATGCCCCCCCCCGCTGGCGACGTGCCTTGGGTCTGTCCTTGGAAGGGCTGTCCTAGGTCTCGGATTTTTTTTGTGCCCTTGGCCTTGGCCTCAAGCATTGTGTCCTCGAATCCACCTCTGCCTAGATCTGGCATGGTAGTGGGTAGCGGTACTGGCACATATAAGCTGCTGACCTGTCACTGGCTATTACAGTAGTACAGCAACACAAGAAAGACTTGTACACAAGTATGTACTGAAGAGAGGAGACCTAGTTGCCATACTAGACATTTGGTAGAGTAAGTTGCTTTTTTATGTTACTACCTGATAACCAATGATGTCATCAAAACTGATGACGACATCATAATTGCATGCCTTATCTGAAATGTTACGCTACGCCACTGGATCTTATAGTCTTTTCTTCATCTCTCTATGAACAAAATAGCATTGAATAAAATTGTTGCAATGCTGTCAACTCACTTGTGCCAGAAAATAAGTTTATTTGAACTTGAATTTCTGAAAATAGAATTTTTGGGTCGTCCAAAACTTTGCTTTTTTTGTTATGTTTAAATATGTTTTCACCAATATATACCAACAAATACTTGACAAGAAATCAAATCTCGTCAAAACTTGATTTCTTGTCAGAAACATTGTTGGGGAAGAAATCAAACCTTGTCAAAACTTGGTTTCATGCTAAGCCAAATAGAGTCAAACCGCGGTAATCGAACATCATCCGTTCAAGAAGGCTGTTCGAAAAGTGATTTGTTCCAAATCCGAAACAATTTTTCCCATTAGAATTAATGTAAATAATTTTTGATCCTTTCCAAGTCTAGGACACAACTTTTGTGAAGTATTTTCTTATTATTTTACACCATAAACTGTACTGTATGATACCACAAATAAAATTGGGTAGAAATAGATTGCGTTTCATTTTAATAAAGGATTTCCTATCTAAAATGATGAAAAAAAAAACAAAAAATATACATTTCGCATGCTTTACATTTAAAACATCGAAAAATCGAAAACATTAAAGGTTAAGATACTGCACAGTACAAAAAAGTTTGAAAAAATTGCAGAAATTAATATTGTAACACTAAAAAAAAGTACAACAGCTCAGTTACTTCAAAAATCGTGTGAAAAAAGCTGATGAATGCAGCATTGTGGCGCGTACTCGTACGTGTTCGCTCGGCTTCTCGCGGTTTGGTCGTGACCCAAATTTATGTTTAAAGTCTAAGACGTAAAAACTTCAAATTTTTTGGTCTAAAACCGACTTGATCGAGAACAGAATTGTTCGACTACGGAAATTTGACTGTATATTTTGGTGTATATTGGAAAAAATATATTTTAACAAAAGACAAAGGCACAATTTTTGGATGGACCAAAAGTTGTTTTTCCCGAAATTTAAGCTTAAATAAACTTATTTTCTAACACAAACGAGTTCACAGCATTGCAGCAGAGCGTGCAGCAAAAAGCTATTTTGTTCATCGCGAAAATTTGCTGTTGGTTGTGCTGAGAGGTGAGGAAAAGGCTGTAAAATCAAAAGCTATCAATATTATCCACAAAATCAGAAATGCTAAAAAAGGAAATCAGGAAAGAGAACTAGACCCTGTCCAAGAATTTCATCTACCCAAGTGTACCTTTGCAGCAGCATCATACACTGATCTAATGATACTTGAAGCAACGGCCGTGGAAATGGTGTCACCTATCTTACCCACAAAAAAGGATATTTAGTGTTGCATGAGCCTCCATTAATCAATAGCTGCACAGAAATCAAGCATTTGTTAAGCAAACACTTCACCTAAATCATCCAAATTATACACAGTCTATGAAACGTACTGTAAAGTTGATAACAACAGCAAGTGGACGAATTGCTGGCAAAAGAGGCAGATTGGTAAGGCACTGTGTACTATCGGTGGAAGAAAAATGCTATAAAGCGGAAAAAATATTAGGTCACAAGAAAAGCTGCTCATGCCCGTCTATAACATCAAAGCTATCATAGCTATTTGCATCTCATTAATTGCATTTTTTTCTGTAGTACCGGTATATCATTTTATACAAACAGTAGGGTTAAAACTTGAAAGGAAATCTTAAAAAATTAATGCGCTCGTGAAAAACTTAGATTGTGATAACACTTCAAAAAATCAAAAGTAACTTTAATGCTAAGTTAAAGATCACCATTGTCTTCCTTTCTAAAAAACTACAAAAATGAGTACCAACATAGCGTATTTAGTACAAGTAATACCAATTTTATGAGTACTTTAAGATTTGACGGGGCGCGATTCAAAAAAGCTCTGGGGGCAGTGTCTAACCGAGGTCCAATTTCAAAAAACAATTGGTTTTCCCATTTTTTTGGCTCAAGGCAAAAATATAATACCGATGCAAGTTGAAATTAAAAAATGACCCTAAAAGGGTCTGCCTTAGCTACCTCAGTATGCGTGATATCATACAGCTCAGAGGTGCACAACCTGCGGCCGTAAAAGAATTTTTTGCGGCCGTGAAATTGTACTTCACAATGCACGTTCTGGCAGCCGTGCATTGATTAAAATGTTTTGCTACTTAACTGTTAATAAATAACTGTTAGGAACAGTTACGATTTGTAAACTGTACAGTTAACTAAGACTATAATATTATGCCAACGCTGTTTATTTACCAATGCGTAACTATTGATAGTTGCATAACTTCTTAACGTCACAGTTATTTTAACTACTTTATTCCCGAAACTTCATCTTTGTTACTGAACAATTACGCTAGTTTAATTGCGAGTGCAATTTTTTGACTGTTACTATACAATGATATGATTTTCAAGAACGAGTTAAGTGTTTCTTAGGTTTTTCGGGATTGTTCCTTTACCCTATAAATAACGTGAATAATTTTGACTTAGGAAATAGAAGTGAGAATAATTTTTAACGTGAAACTGCTATTAAATTGCATTTCGAGTATTAGCCTATTAAAAGGCAGCTTAAGATTCAGTTAATGCTAAGTTTTGTAATAAAAATATAACAGCTCTGGTATACAGTAATTCTGGAGTATATTAAAGGTAAGGCGTTTTGACCTATGCTCATTAGCCAGTAGTGTATCCAGGGGGGATGGGAGGGGGTTGTAGCCCACCTCCACTCCGTTGGCCTTCCGCCCAAAATGCAGAATAAGGAAAATACCACATTTTTAGCACTTCTGAGACAGTCTTATGCATTGAAATAGATTCCAAAATGATTTGAAGCATATTATGAAACGTTTATTTAGGGGAGGGGGGACTAATTCGTCAAAAGTAAAACTCATAAATCAAAAAAAGGCCAAAAATTGGTACGGTATTCAAGTTTGATCGCTTATTGAAAAATGCTTAACATAGGTTTCATAAAAAAAGCAGAGTTGTAAACGGGCCGACTAGTTCAGGCCCGAACCCGAAAACTAATTTGAAACCCAAATCATGCCCTAAAAAACCCGAAAGTTAAGTTAGGTCTGAAAAATTTAGCAATGTTGCCGAGTTGTTTTGATTATATTTTTGTGCACTGAAGACAAAAAGCACGTCTCAGGCCCGAATTAAGCCCGAAATTTTTGTCAACTTTAGGCCCGAACCCGACCCGAAAAGGCGGGCCCGACTAACAACTCTGAAAAAAAATATATAAGCTCAAGAACAGGGGAGGGGGGGCTTTTCAGTATTAGTTAATTGCCAATCACTTCTCTAAAACTTCCTTTCATTAGCTCCCTAGCTAATCAAATCTTTCTCTACGAAATATAGACAAAAGAGATTATTCCTTGAGAATTTTAGTGAACTACCGGTATAGGATTTTATGATTTAAGAGGTGGTAAATAAGAGAGCTAAAATTCTAGCAATAGCTACCTCTTACCTAGCCCATTTATACAACTAGTATAATCATGTTTTTGCACTGCTAATTTTTATGCCACCCTTTAATAGCAACAATTTTTATTAAAAGAGGCCTAATATTAAATTATTTTGGCCAAAAAAAATACAAATTTTTTGAGCGCTGTAGGCTCCGCCCCGACCCCTGCAACAACCCCCTCCATTGTAGATTTCTGGCTACGCGCCTGCTTTTAGCTGGTCAGTAACACAGTGCATTACTTAGTTCACCCTTTTCCTTTCTAGTTTCGGATATCAAAATACCGGTGATAAAATATATTTAGCAATTTTTTTGGCTAGTTTTTTCGAAATTAAAATTTCATTTGGATCAGAATTTTTTTGGATCTAGCTTTTTCGTGATTTATGATTGAATAAATTCTCCAGACTTGAAAATTTGTCTTTTTCTAAGGTTTAGCGTGTGCGTAGTTAAATTGTAAGGCTTGAAAGTAAATTTGTAAAAAAAGGACCTTAACTAGCGTGCGGCTGTTAGTGCATTTATACGGATGTTTTGCGGCCGGCAGTAGTGAAAAGGTTGTGCATCCCTGACATAGCGTACTGAAGTATGCTTTTTTTTGGAGAACAATTAGTGCATGCTTCTTACCTAAATATTCGTTGTTTGCTGACTTTGTTGATGAGTTGAGAATCAAAAGCAACAGAAATAAATACTGTGACATTGTATAGCATTCGTAAAGAACGCTTGGTCTTTTCATCATCTCTAAATATATTTACAGTATGAACCTTTTGCTATTAGCATATTTCTTTTCTATTTTGTTATTAAACTAAATTAAGGTGAGACGCTAGAAAATCGGCGACCGCGCCAGTTTCTGGAATTTAAACTATGAGGTCCTTTTGCTGGATCTCACCAGAAAGACATTGCGCTTCTTTCTGTGTGTACTATATTTATTAGTCATTGTTCACACATTGAATAACCAAAATTACATTACAATCAAAAGCTCAAAAATTACATTTTATTCACCAAGTTGCCTTGGCCAGGAGACAGCGAAGGGACCTTTCGGTCTTCGAGTCAAGCAGCCACCTGCCCACCTGTCTACCACACACAGCGGAGGATTCACACTGTCCTTTTAATTGCAGAACGTCAAGCAGGGAAGCTGTGAACACCAATTTTTATAGTCTTTAGTTTGACCCGATCGGGAATCGAACTCGAGTCTACCGTTTCAGTAGCACGCGCTCTATTCACTCGACCACTGATCGGTGTTAATTACTCAAAACACTCGAAAAGCAAATCAAAATAGGCCTATTAATTACTGGTGCTCGGGTGAGGCCCAATTTTGTTATTATAGCAAATGGGCAATATAGTCTGCAGGACCTGCCTCCCATTTTAATACTCTCACGAATACCGTCAGGAATAAAGTACTAAATTGCAGAGATTTTTTTATGAAATCAAGGTTGTCTGATTTTAATCAAATGATTTGAATCCATGATTTATATCATGACTTGGTCCATTGCTGACAATTTAGCATTGAACTTTGAAAACCTGTATTGTAGCTGCTGTTCTGCGGACCAACAAGATTCATACAGTACAAATACTGATTGGCCTGCTGACTGGGTGTAAAATCGTGAGCATAATAGTGTATCTTCAATTTACTTCGACTATCTAGCGGCTTAAACGCTGTTTAGTAAGTCCGTACACCGAAAGTATAAACAAATTACTTTAAAAAATAACGCTCTTACGCTTTCGATTTTACACTTAGTGTAGACTGTAGACTATCAGGCACAACATTTTGTTGCGTCAGTTATCAACATCAAAATTCTAGACTACAACCTTTTCTGGTTGGCTGTTACTGTCATCAAAATGTAGAGCAATGTAATGTAGAAAGATCAATGATTGGATCAAATTCCATCATTCTGGGCCGCCTTATTTATTTAATCCAAAGTTCTGAAATCTTTGCACTGTCGCGGGCCGAAACTAAGATCCCGGTGGCATTTTAACGAAGCTCACCCTTATATTTACTATCTATTGCTATTTTCTCATTAACTGGAGTTAAATATGACACTTTGACGATTCAATAGCGTTGCCTCTGTCGTGTAATGGTTAAGGCGGGCGCATGACAAGTCTCGTGCACGATTTCGATTTACGCTGTGTCTTTTTTTCTTCAGAATCTTGGATGAGAGATAGGGTTCGGGCAGTGATGCCAGCCTGAAAGAAATAAACCGAAGTGCAAAAAATGGGTGCACTTCGAAATCACGCGTCCCGGTGGGCTAGCGTAAATATCATTGAGCGGTATTTGTTACCTAAATTTAGATGAATACCGAAACACATCTTCAACAGTTTCTGGCCACGATAAAGCTAATACTACGACTTAAAAAAAGAAAAAGATAGAAGGTCTTCACCCTGAGACGAGGACTGCAGGCAAAATCAATCGAATATCTAAAGTTACTGGGCAATCGTATTAAATTATATTGGCGTTGACTCCATTCTTCTTCACCTAGCCCTTCCAAGGGCCTCAGAGAGAAATCTTGTCAGGGGGGTGCGAAAACTGATATTAGAACCCTCTGCCAAGGTCAGGGCCAGAAATTAGGTGAAAACCAAAAAAAAAGGTGTTCACCTGAATTTTGACTCATGCCCACAGAACGACGACTAATCGAGTGTCGGAGCAACTACATGGGTGCGCGTTGACTTATAGATCATAGGTCCTCCTGGTTCCGGGTGCAATGTACCCCCTGAACCCCCCTCTTGTAGGCCCTGGACGTTCCAGAGATATTTTACTTCAAACATGACGTAGGGGCCATTCTACTCATCATTTCTATTGACCACCTTGACGTTGATAACTTTGGCAATGCCATCTTATTTCTATTCTAGGCAACGCACCGCAATTAGACTAAGCTACAGAGGTCTTTCAACCTGTCATAATTTAATATTGGCTTTAGTGGGCTAACCTACTGCATTGAAGCGTCAGAGTTGCCAATAAAAATTATAATCAGAGAGTCCCCTATAGGTCGTGTTTGAAGTATAATATCTCTGGAACGGCTGAATCAACAAGAACGGAGTCAGCCCCAATCTAATACGATTGCCCGAATTTTAGATACTCCATTGATCGGGCCTTCAGTCCTTGTTGAAGTCCACATTTCGCGAAGAGGTCGCTGGCTGGCTGGATTTCCGTGGCGTGCCGTAGGCTGCCGACTCCTGATTATTTTATTCCAAGCATTTCGCCGCAGTAATTCTTGATAACCATAAAAATTTAAGAGTCTTACTTCCCAGTTTTGTACATGGCAGGAACAAATAGAACAAGGACCAAAGCGGAAAAAGCAATCCGTAAAAAGTATGTACAATAAATCGCTTCAGATGCCAAGTGTGTCTATTTGATACGACCAAAGGTGTGCTGCCGTGGAAAAGACGAGAAAGAACAAACTGCAAAAAATGTGGGTTTTTAAGTGGTGCACTGAAACTGAACACTGAGTATACAAAGGGGTACTGCAAAATATGCAATACTATTTACAACCATAGGTGCTTCTCTTTGCAACTTTTGCAAATCGGTCAGTTGTTGGGTGTTAACGTGGTAATGTTAACGTTGTTATGTAATATGAATATGTTAAATTCTTTATTGTTTTGGAAATCGGAAAACTCTGGCTGTGGAAAAAAGTTTTTTGTCTCTCAGACTTAAAAGTTTTAACTGACTATAGCCAACTACCCTTGTTTTCAATTTCCAAGGCTATCTTAAAGAAACTGACGAGCTCGAATATAAGAGCAAAACGGTTTCGTTTTGCATTGACTATATTCAGCTCTGGTCCTAGTTACGTTGAACTATTCGTATAGTCTTGGACTCCACGGCCCCTAGCTTCAATACCGAATGTACCGCATTGTTTTAGCAATTTAAGAAATTTGGTTGCAGTAAAAATCATTTAGTCCCATAAGCTTATTATCTTTTAACTGGCTTTAAGTCATGCTATTGAAGCCGGTTTCCAAAGCAGTCTACATACAACTAATGAATTCCAACAGCGCAAAACTATTCCATCTTGTGTTGTCTACGACAAGACTTTGATTGCTGAACTGAGTTTTTATCTGTGGAATATTTTCAGTCGAAAAAAGAATAATGCATATAGGATATTTATAATTGGATCCTTGAAAAAAAAATTAATGGTTTATACTCATGCGAGCCTTGGTTGGGAGAAATGAAAAATTGTTGGCCTTTCTCATGCTGTGAAGCAAATAGGCAGATAATGATGATTTGAAAAACAATTATACCTAATTAAGATAACAATGATTAGAGATAGTGAGTAGCAGATTCTGTACAGCTTGGTTAGATCAGTGGTTCCCAACCTTTTTCTAACCGTGGCCCATTTTGATTTAGAAAATTTTTCATGGCCCCACTCTTAAAGTATTGCTCAAGAACTTGACCCAAATTTTCCGGCCAAATCAGTTTTGAAGTAGATTGAAACGGTTTTTCCGGCCGAAAACAGGTGATCTCCAAAAAAAAAAAGGTCTTCACCAAAATTCAGGCAGTTTTTCCGGCCGAAAACAGGTGCTCTCCGGCTGAAAAAAAATTCAAACACGACTTTTACCGAAATGCTCTGTGGCCCACTGCAAAATGCTCTGTGGCCCACAGGTTGAAAAGCACTGGATTAGATAATGTCAATAGACGTAATTTCAATCTTAATGCGTGGGGTTTGAATTCAACTGATTCCAAGCGCTTGATAGCGTTGTTAAGAATGAATATTATAACATAGTACAAATCACATGTAGTGATGTAAATAAAAAAAATGAAGCTTGTATTTAAAAAAAAACGTTGTTTTTTTGCTTTTATTTTTGGTTTTCAAAAAAACTTTTTTTTGCTTTTTTTATTGTTATTTTTAAATAATGTTGGATTGTTGTTTTGTAACACCCTTTAGCTAGCCTATCCTGAAAGTACCAAAAATATCTAACAGGTTGAAAGTCTGAAAAAAAGACATCAAATTTTTCCTTCTACTCGCTATATTACGTCGAAGCGTAATACAACGCGTGTAAGAAAATATTTGATTTGATGTCTTTTTGGCATAGGTGGGCAAGTTAATGCAAAACGTTAGCTTCGTAAACCACTAGTCCGTTAACAAAGTTCACTCCTCCGTTAAACGTTAATCCGTTATTTTTAGCTTTAATTAAAGGAAGTTAATGAAGTCCGTTACTTCGTCAATACTTTGCGTGTAATTTACATTTCTTTTAATTCACTCGCTTCTAGAACACGTATTGACGTTAATGAGATCTCAGCTCAGATGGTTTGGCCATGTAAGCAGAATGCCTCAGGAAAGACTCTCCAAACAAGCTTTACATGCCAAAGCAAATGGGAGAAGACCAGTCGTACGACCTAGAACTAGATGGACCGATTACATTGAGGATCTTGGATGGAATCGCTTGAGACTTCGCCCAAATGATGGAGGTGATGGAAGACCGTGAGGTGTGGTGGCTCAATCTTGAGCTACTGCCCCCCGCAACCCTCACGAAAAAGCGGGCAATGAAGAAAGAAGAAGAAGAAAAAGAGCTGTTTGTAAGGAAATGTTTATTGCTATGGTGGTCTTTTTGTGTTTTGGAAGTCGTATTTTACAGTCCAATCTAATTTCGAGATAAAAATAAGTTCAAATGCACAAACAACGCTCGATCGGAAAATCTTTGGAAATTGCGAACAGCGATAATTAGCTGACCTATGAGGCTGCAGCTTATAATTTGCCCCAAAAAAGAGCTCCTTTCTTCGCTTTCTTCTATAAAACTCGTGCTAATGCGCAACAAGTGTTACCAGTGCAAACTGGTTTGTACCGGTACGATGAATGAACGGTGCAAGATATTAACGATAAAAGCCTTAACGGAAGTTAACAGAACTTAACGGAAGTTAACTTAGTCCGTTAACATGAAAAAACTTTTTAACGGAGTAACGAGTTAATGAAAAAGTTAGCTTCATTATTAACGATTAACGGACTTGTGCCCACCTATGCTTTTTGGTCCAACCTATTGCGCTGCTCAACGAAAAAATAACATAAATCAAAAATCATAATAATTGTTGAACAGTATATTTTTATTCTAAACCCTAATCAGCTTGACCACAATCTATACACTACTCGTCTATCAACGCAACTAATGGTTAGTCATAATCAAGCAAAAGCAAAAATATATTTGGTAGACGATTAACTTACAGTATTTACAATATTGGCAATCTAAACTGAGACTTAATCCCAATCCTAGGGCGTCGGCAGAAAATTTTTCAGGAGGGGGGGCAATAAGAATGCAGCCAGTATTAACTACTAAAAATCAAAGATTTTTTGAAATTCGGGAGGTTTAGTAGAGCCCATGCAAGGACCTAAGCCATTTTATCGCTTTACAATTAGCACGAAAAATTAGTTCATCAACAGCAAAAGCATCAAAGTAGACTATTTCTTTATTTGCCGTTTGACAAAAAAATGCAATACCGAACCATATTCAGAATCAATTTATTTAAAAGCAATAAAAATTTTACATCGGCAGTTATTATATGTAAGAAACTTTCGGTTAATAGGTATAAATTTTTAGATAAATGTCTCTCTTTATAAACCAAAGTGTATAAAGTATTATTTTATTCAAAGACAGCCTTGCGAATAACTATTGGTTGCAGGCAGGGCCTCCAAAAAGGGGGTTAGGGTGGACAATGACCCCGGGGCCCATGGACTGCAGGCGGCCCATCAAGATCACAGTGAAAAGTGAACAGCGATCCTGCTGTGCAAGCAACGAGCATATATTATCACAATATTGGAGCAACGCTCTAACTCAAACAAATTTTTCTGCAAACAAATAAGTCGTCTTTTGTGGGTGGAGGACTAGCTAATGATGAGCCCCTAATGACTAGCTAAGAATGACCCCTGCTGACCCCGAGGGTTCTACATATGGGCCCCCGCTGACACCACGGGTTCTGCATATAGACCCCCACTGACAAGCTCAGGACCAAGGACGGGCTCCCACTGACTCCACGGTTGTGCATAGTTATCGTGGTAGTCTCTAACGCCATTGCTAAAAGGTATTTTAAGGTCTAACATTGGCCTTTAGCAGTATCAAGTAGACTAGCTAAGGATGGGCAGCTAAGGATAGACTCCTGCTGACTCTGCCGGTTTTGCATATGGGCCCCCGCTGACTAGCTTAGGACGGGCCCCCGCTGACTACCAGATTTAGCGGTTGAGAATAATTATTGCGGTAGTGTTTAACTCTAATTTACTGGTCATTATTATAGCTGGGTAATCTTTCTGTTAGCTGTTTATTAGTTTTTTCTCCCACGAGAAAGCGATAGTATAGCGCTATATATTGAGCAAATCCGCACCCGCTTAGGAGTTTCCAGTGTTCTGCTGATTTTTTGAGAGTTGTAATCGCAATTCTATTGCTGTTTGCTAGTTTACAGAAAGCAAACCTAAGCGTTGTAAAGAGTCTCATCCGGAAACGAAACTCCGAGGACGATGGTGTGAGCTGTGGCTGAACCACACTTTTAAATTAATCTTATGGTCGTAATAAAAACGACTCTTTTTTAATCACTCAGCCATGATGCCGATAGACTTTCTAATAATTAAAGAATTTTGCAGCTTTGATCACTCTTATAATTGGTTTAAAAAGGTTCAAAATTGCATATTTTGGCTTACAATTCATAGAAATTTTCAGCGGCGGGGACTTCGCCCCGCACTCCTTGCTGTAATTGTTGCTGTTCAGTGTGAAATCGTCTTATTGAAAAGTCTTATTATGCTTACACCGCTGGGTAAATAAATGAAAAACAGGACGTGTGGCTCGTAACGTTGAATTAAAATATAAGGGGGCCTAATATTTGAACTGTCACGGGGCCCACGTTTGGCTCTCATCCCCCCTTGGTTGCAGGAGTAGGTCAAGCCTCATTAAGTAGACTGGACAAGGGTGTCGACAAAATTATTAAGAAAAAAGATAATGCAGCAGTGGTAACCCAATTTTCTTGTGACATATTCTGGCAACGGTAATGTAGACTGTAATCCTTCGCCAAGTAGACTTTTTGATACATTCTTACGGTTTAATCGTTAAAAGGATTTTTTTAGCTTCAAGCGCACTGAACGCACTGACGGTGTCTATTATTTCCATTTCCAACAAAAATTTTTCCCTACATTTTGTCAAGTCTAAAAGTGCATTTTGCCATATTTGCTGCAATATTTTTTAAACTGCTGAATAATAAAATAGCTTATTCAATTTACAAGTTATAACGGCATTAAACTACGCAATGCAACATTAAGTTTTCAACGTACCGGTACCAGAGATGAGCACGGATCCTAAGAGGGGCCCGGCTACCTTCTTCCGAATCCGGATTCGAGTTTTTTATTTAAATCCGGTATCGGAGCGGATCTGGATTTTAAATTTTAGGTTGAAAAATTTGTTTGCAAGAGAAATTTTTTTAATTTATTTCGTAATTTTTTTCGCTCTTCTCCAATCCGCAGTGGCATTCATTAGTTACTCTGTTCAGTATTTCCAAATTTTGTTACAGATTTTGGTGTTTGGCAATCTAAGTCATTAGACTGACGGAGAGTTATGGACTAGGCTAGTAATTATGTAATTTAAATTTAGAATTTTCCGATAAGAGGTTAGTTTAGCTTACCTTTAATGTTAAATACTCTGTCTGTAAATAGCACTAAGTACCATGCTGCATTTAGGCCCATTGTTTTCATATATTACAAAAATGACATAGGCCTAGCTATACACCTTGTACCGGTATAGAATACCAACAATGTGGTAAGGTGTGCAGTGCTGTAATCCTGTAATGTGACAAAGAATTGTAAAGGATAAATGCTTGTAAATTACTTTTTCATTATTGCATTAGAGCAATTATATCAGACTGTCAGATATTCGGTAGGCCTATTCACGCTTTATGGATTAGCAGATTGGAAGTTGAGTTGTCGTTAGTACAGTATCTGGGATCTCATATTGTAATAAACTAATATTGGGTAGTTTTCTGGAGCAAGATACCACAATAGCATCATATATGCTACCGACAATGGGCACCAGAAGCTGCCATATTTTTTGGACCACAAGATCAAGATGTACTTTAATTTAATCATAGTCTTTTCATGCAATACTGTAACAAAGACAACGTCTGGTTTAAGTAATAAAAACCGGCATTGGATAGCCTTAATGTATTCAAAACTTCTAAGAAAGTAATAGTGCGCCTTGTACTCAGGTACACCACTTAACTATATCAAGTTATATCACTCTTTTACTTCGCAATTTATTTTAGAGTTTAATTAAAGTTTTTAGAGCTTTGCTGTTTGTGATTTGTACCGGTATCTTTAATCTTAGATTTCAATGCGCCACAAGGCATAAGTGAGAAAATCAAACCAATACATTCAAAATTACATGGATCATCTATGTCATATACAATTCGCCTTATACTCCAGTGCGCCTTATAATCCAAAAAAATATGGGTACCTCTTTTGGACTCAAAGCCAGTAGCGTACGCAGGATTTTGAAAAGGGGGGGGGGGGGGCAGGATTTGAGAAAAACAAAGATCAGAATAAGAAATTGTTCCACCCAAATTCAGTCCGATTGTTTGCCCAAAATCAGCTGAAGAGCAAAAAAGAAAAAAAAAAGGTCTTCACTCAAACTCAGTCCGATTTTTTGGCCAGAGTTGGGTGCAGGCCTACAACAAACAAATAAAACATACCCTTTGTGTGATCCAGGCACGTAGCCAGAAATTCGCAATGGGGGAGCTGTTTTGGGGGTCTGGGGGCGAAGCCCCCGGCCGCCGGAGGTTGAGGGTTTGGGGGCATAGCCCCCAGCCGTCGGAGGCAAGTGGGTCTGGGGGCGGAGCCCCCAGTGCTCGAAAATTTTGCATTTTTTTGCAAAAATAATATTATTTTAGGACTATTTTGATTAAAAATAATGCTTTTAAATCGTGGCTTAGAAATTGGCAGTGCAAACGTGATGAAACTGGTGGCATAAATAGGATATTTGGGAGGTGGCTAATGGTAATATGTTAGTTCTCTTGTTTGATGCTGGTAAATTATAAAATCGAATAGTTCAATAAAACTCACACCGAGTAATCTATTTCGTATACAGTTTATGGAGAAAAATAATTGGGGGGAGGGCTAATGAAAAGAGATTTAACTAATGCTCAATAGCTCTCCCCTCTATTCCTTAGTTTATAGTATATTTGTTGATGACACCTATGTTTAGCATTTTTAAACTTGCGATCAAATTTGAAAGCTTATTTCTTACCATTTTTCAAAGTTTTCATTTATTTGTTAGTTTTATTTTTGACAAATTAGCCCTCCCCCCCTGAATATATGCTTCAAGAGATATTTTAAATCACTATGTAGTCCACTCCAGTGCATAAAACAGTCTCAGTGCTGAAAACGTAGTGTTTTTCTTCTTCTGCATTTTGGTCGACATGCCAATGGGGGGGGGGGGGGCAATAGCCCAACCGCCCCTTCCTGGCTACGCTACTGGTGTGATCAAAGCTTCTGCCCAACTTACAAAGGGGGGGCCATGCCGCAATTTTGCATACTGTTATATGCTAATTATACAATCCTGGCGACCCAAAGAGGGGGCCATGGCCCAATGCCCCCCCCCCCTAAATACGCCCCTGCTCAAAGTGGATTCGGATTTTAAAATTTGTCCACAAACAAGTTTCGGAGCGGATTCGGAGTCTAAGTCTTCGGCCTCCAATCGGACTCGGAGTCAGATTTCTTGACTCCACCCATCTCTGATCGGTACTAATAATACAAAATAACGACATGTTCTCGTATACGAAATGCGCTGACGTATGTTCACTCTTGCTTCAATACTTTTTCTGGTCCAGGCTTATAAAACAAGACCTTCAAGAGAAATTATGTCAAAAGTTGGCCTTGACCGTCTGCCCCGAAACTTTTGTGGCTAAATAGAACAGTTGTAAAACAAATAGTTAATTATATTCGCTAGTAGAAACCAAAAGTCGTGCACCTGAAATCAGTACAGTTTTCTCCTAGAAAAGTGGTTGGGTCTAAACCCATGCGCCAAGCTACCGACGCTTCTCTGAGCCCAGTGCAATGTACCCCTTGAACCTCTTTCATTTAGGCCCTGGCAACAATAGCCTACCCATGTTAAAAAGTAGCTCTTAAACGTCGTCAGTAAATAGGATAATATTTGAAGTCATCAAGGTTAAGAAAAGAAATCGTTTTTGATTGTATTTGTGATTTCTTGCATGTTTTCTTTGACTTTGTTTTTGTGCACGCTAATCATAAGCAGTCCGCTATAAGTGCACTGGTGCCATAGGCGTAGCCAGGGGGGGGCCCGGGCCCCCCCCCCCAATTGAAATACCACCAATGATATAAAATTGTGATAACATGGTCTAGCGATGTTTAGTTGCAGTTACCGTCGACGAGAGAGCCCAGGGGGACCCTGACTAACATCCAGGGGGCCCCTAAGTAATAACCAGGGGTCCCTGGGGCCCCTAACTAACAACCAGAGGGCCCGGGGCCCCTAAGTAAAAAACGGGGGCCCCGGAGCCTTTAACTGACAAAGGGGCCCCTAATTGACAACCAAAAGCCCCCAGGGCCACTAACTAACAACCAGGGACCTCAGGGCCCCTAACTGAGGACCAGGGGGCCCCTAATCGACAGCCAGGGGCTCCCAGAGCCCCTAACTAACAACTAGGGGGCCCCAGGGCCCCTAACTGAGGACTAGAGGGTCCCTAACCGACAACCAGGGGGCCACGGGGCTCCCAAATAGTAAACAAGGGGCCCTAACTAACGACCAGAGGACCCCTGGGCCCCTAACCGACGACCAGGGAGCCCCGGGGCCCTTAACAGACAAATGGGTGCCCCGGGGCTTCTAACTGACAAACAGGAGGCCTTGGGGCCCCTAATTGACGACCAGGGACCCCCGGAGCCCCAAACTAACAACCAGGGGGCCCCAAGGTCCGTAACTAACGACCAGATCTGGGGTCTCTAACTGACAAATGGGTTCCTCGGGGCTTCTAACTGACAAACAGGAGGCCCTGGGGCCCCTAATTGACAACCAGAAACCCCCGGGGCCCCTAACTAACAACCGGGGGGGCCCGGGGCCCCTAACTGACAACCAGAGGGCCCTGGGGCCCCTAACTGATGACCAAGGGTCCCGGGCCAGGAGCCCCGCAATTCAAATTTTTAACAATACATATGCAAAACCTGTGAAAAATCGAAAAGTTTTGTGCTAAAAGTTGCAATCCCAGACCCTCGTTTAACGTTATTATGAACTTAATGCTATAACACAGGCGGTAATGCAAACCCCCAACTGAAATACTACCAATGACACATATAATGAGAGCATAGTCAGTATGTTGTCCTTGTCCGGAATTGCAGTTTCTTTAATTTAGGATATACGCGTGTAAAAGCAAGTAATAGTAATGACGACCACCTGTCCACGTCATAATAATGTCATGCAATTCCTGGAGGTTTTAAAAAGCTGTCAAGTGACTTAACTCGAGTCCTCCACGTTTTGGAAAAAAAAGTTTCTTTAATTTTGCTTTAAATGTTTTTTTTTATAAAACAATTTAAGGGCGCGATCTTATCTCAAAATCATAGACGTAGTCAGGGGAGTGGCGCAGGGCGCCCGGGACCCCTCAATTAAAATGCCACCAATGACAAAAATTTGACAAAAAAAGCTATTCTTCATTTTCAGTTTCTTTTAGCATGTTTGCGTACAACAGTACACGCGTACAACAGTAATTAACAATAAATAATACTGACGACCAGGGGGCCCGGCGTACCTCCTTAATTCAATTTTTTCCAACCAATTTAAACGTATAACCGGGGTGAAATCTACAATTTTTGTCCTAAAAGTTGCTATCTCAGGCCCTCATCTTAACTTTTTATGAACGTAATGCAATAACCAGCGCCGTATTTGCCATATGGCTAAGTGCCATGGCCCGGCTCTCTGATGGTAAGACTGTTTTTGGTCTTCACTTATATTTGGCTGGAAAATGTTGCGAAAATTCCCTAAGTGCCAGGGGCCCCGCGCAATGTAAATCTGGCCCGGGAATAACTTGTTTAGAAAGCGTAACTATCTATTGAACCACGATTCACCTCGCCAGTTTTTACGCACAAAATAGTTTTAAAAAAATAGATAGGGAAAATGCTCATTGAACAAATTATTAAAATTGAATTGAGGGGTCCTGGGCCCCTGGCCGTACATGTACTCCTGTAGCTGGTTTACTTCATGACAAAACAAAAATCTCTAAGGAAAATCTTCGAGTGGATTATTATTTACTGCTAAAATATTGCTGGAGGCAATGTGCCTTACTTTCCCCTACATGGACTAACTCACCCACAATTAAAATTTTACACTATAATGCAAGATTTTAAACGTGTTTTGGAATTTAATTGCAAGTAAAAAGAGGATTGAACAATTAAAATTTTTCGATTGACTTTCTAATGTTAAAAATCTAGTTCTTTCAAATGGCTGTGAACACGTGCGAAATGTGATCGAATGGGATTAAAATAGCTTTTTTTTCCAAAAACTTACAAAAATTGCCCAGGGCTGGAGGCTTTGCCCCCAGACCCCCGTCTGTGATACGGTTAAGTACACTAGCTTACTCAACACGTCTCCTAAGTTAGACATTTGCATTTTCTAACGATTAGTTTTCACCCTCTCTCTTTACCAAAATCCTGGTTAAGTGCCAATAGACTGTAGCTTCAGATCTTCCATTCTACGATATCTTTGCCCCGCAAAAAGTTCCTTTTTTGAAAATTTCTGATGACGTCATTGCATGTGATTTGTGGTTTGGGCCCCCCCAATCCAAAATCCTGGCTACGCCTATGACTGGTACGATCTTCCCCAGATGTTGTTCGCAGCCAAGTTTTCGCACGCATCAGAGTGCTGAAAGATCGCTCCACAGTACAAGTTGTAGACGTCAAAGTTAAAGCAATGAACAATGCACCACGTGAGAGCTTCGATACAAACAGTTTTAATCTTCCAGGTATTGTCAATTTGCTCTGCTTTGGCCTAAAAATCTTCTCTCGACAAGATACAACTGCTCGTGAAGGATGCGACATCACCAAGCGATTACGCACAATATTTGAATCGTCAATTAGTTTTTTGCGAAACGCCAATTTAAACTATTCACAAAATTAAAAATTTGGGGGTAGCACAATGAACCTTTTCTAAGTCCAGATCACCGCACTATATAAGAAACTTAGACGATCGGTGATAGTCGAGATGGTTCCTCAATACGAGAGCTTGTTCAAGAACTCACGGCATCATGTGTCAAAATCCAGAGGGGCCATGATTCACCCTGCCCCCCTTGTCGACGCCTATGTCCCAATCTCCTCTATTATCAAATATTAAATCATGGAATTACTTAGGATCAAAAACTAGCATGTTTTACTTCTGTTGAAAACTTACAAAAAGAACTAATCGTTAAGACTCAGGAAAGTCAGCGGGAAAAGATAATTACAGAGCTTCCAATTCAAAAAGATAAGACAAACTTTAGATTTGCAACGGTAATACAGCGTGCAGTCACTGATGCTCAGTTTTGAATGCTCAATTCAAAATCTTAGTTGAATAAAGATGAAAAGCTTTGGAAATGCAAATCTCAAAAAATCTCTTATTCTGGAATTCGAATTGCCAGTGGCGTCGCTACGGGAGGGAGAAGGGGCTCGCCCCGGTAGTCACCATTTTACGATACCAATCAAACAAAAAAGACAACAACACTAAGTTTAATATAATTGGAAATGTTAAGCGCACTAAAATGAACTTAAAAATGATTTAAAACATCTTTTGAAACATTTACTTAGAGGAGGGGCGCTAATTTGTGAGAAAAATAACTCACAAATCAGTAAAAATTTTGAAAAATCGCCAAAACTAAGCAATCAAATTTGATCGCTTGTTGAAACATTCTGAAGATAGGTTTAATGAAAAAAATATATGTAAGCTCAGGAATAAGAGAGGGTGGCTATTCAGCATTAGTTAATTACTAATCACTTCGACTCAAATATCGTTCCATTAGCCTTCTCCAGCCAATTATTTTTCTCTCTGAAATATAGACCAAACTGGTTATTCCTTGTGAGTTTCATTAAGTATGAAATTTTATGATTTACGGTACCAGCCTGTAAAAAAAAGAACCGAAATTTTACATTTAGCCACCTCCCACATAGCCATTGCCCATTTACGCAACCAGTTTAATAATGTTTTTGCACTGCTAATTTCTAAGCCACATGTCAAAAGCATTATTTTTATCAAAATAGGCCTAAAATTAAGTTATTTTGCAAAAAAAATACAAAATTTTTGAGCGGTGGGGGTCCGCCCCCAGATCCCCGAAACAGCCCCTGCCATTGCAGATTTCTGGCTATGAGCCTGAGTCTGACCCCCAATGGCCCTCGGCGGAGCTTCCACACCCCCAAAACAGCTCTCTCTCAATGACAGATTTCTGGTTACGAGCCTGATACTAAACGAGTGCTGCCATGGTACTGGTGATATATCCAAGTTATAGAATCTTACAATGAGATGTTATTGAGCTTGCCATATAACAATTGCTATTTATTGTATTGAAGTAGTACCGTTATCTTTAAAATACACCCTTTTGCAGCCTGCTATACATTATAAAGGATGACACCACAAAATTCCTCACCGGGTTTCACCACCCTTAGCGACGCCACTGCGCATTGTTGTGAAATAAACCAGCCAGTGAGTTAAGAAAATAGCAGAGTTACCAGTTCCAAAAAATTACAAAAACTTCCGTATTTCATTCTCTCAGCAAGCAATTGTTAGGTCTATGTTGCTCAAAAGAAGCAAGGTTCCTAACCAAATCATGAAAAAACATACAATGCCGCGCTCTCACACTTTGGCGACCCCACTGCGAATCAATTCACAGTGCAGTCTCCGTAGAGTCTCCGTGGAGTCTCCGTTAGCAGAGGATTCTCAATGCTTTGCGACTCTACGGAGACTCCACGGAGACTTAACGGAGACTGCGCTAGGACTGCACTGCGAATTATTCGCAGTGAAGTCGCAGTCAAAGTCGCCAAAGTGTAAGAGTGGCATTAGTCTTCTCAATCATCTAAAAACTACACATTTATATAAAAAAAAACAAGTTAAAAAAATACCTTGCAAAAAATGTTTTTTTGCAACACTACAGTCGCATGTAATCATTAAAAATTTAAACCCTCATAGTCTGTTTCACCCATAATCGGAATCATCAGGGGTTTCCGCTTGAATATCTGTAATCCCGATTACGGGTAAAACGGACTGACTGTACAGTGTAGTAAGCCCCTAATGATTCTGATTACAGATGAAACAAACTGTATGGTAGGGTTTTATTTTTTTAATTTGTGTACGTGACGTGTACTAAGTTATGTTTGAATCATAAATTTTTATTATTAATTGCAATCACAAAAAAAAAATGCTGTCAGTAAACATTGAACTTTTCCGAATCTTTTTAGTTATATAGCGCAATGATCAGCAAGATTGAGCAAAGCATTAACATTTTCTACACTAAATTTAGCTTGAAAATCACATTACAACTTGGAACGATGTCTCATGCAGTCGCAATTTGTTGGTAGTCTTGTTTAAAAAGGGTGAAGCATCTATAGTTTACATTTTATACAAGCATCAATTCTGGTATAGTTTACAGTAGTTAAAAGTTAAGTATAATTTTTGAAATTTTTGTTCTCTATTTCGGCTATACAAAGATATTCAACTAATGCAAAAAGATATCCACCTCAACAGTTTTGGAAACCCTGAGTTTGTTCTCCCACCTAAATTTCCAAAGAAAGGGAGAGTTTTACCAAAATTAGATTGGTAATGTGGTGTTACTGGGGAAGGGTAAACATTATCTGCTCTCTTTTTTTTCCCAGGAAGTTTAGGCTGAGAGAACAGATTCAGGGTTTCCAAAAACTTTTAGGGGAGACAGCTCTTTGTATTTGTTGAATATCTTTGCAACCGCAGCACCAAAATGAGAACAAAAGATATCAAAAGTTATATTTCGATTTTAGCTATGGTAAACTACCAGAATTGGCTGGATGCTTCACCTCCCTTTAAGCAGAACTTTTATTTGTATCTACTGTAATGACTGACTGCTACGCAGTGATTTTGCATTTGAATTCGTCAGGTGTCTGTTTAACTTGAAATAATCCTTTGTCAAAAAAACAAAAAAACTACGAAGGATTTCGACTACATGAAACGCAGCACAATGACAGAATCATGCGATTTGCCTCTTTAATGCAATAACAAATGCAATGAAAGCATTTGTAGGTTCTGATAAAACTAATTACGTACAGAAAGAATCAGAGAAGATAAGCTAATTTATTTTTTTCGTTTTTCGCGGGGTTTAGAAAAATTTCATATTGGACGGTTGTCAGTCAGCTGCTCGCAGAACAACTTGGGCAGGCGTATTGTTCTTCGGAAATTTTTGCAGGGGCGGCGCCAGCCCAAAATTATTCGGAAGAACAAATCAGATAAAAAAAGTCAGGCGTATTTTTTCGAGAACTTGTCAAGAAAATGCCATAAAATGTTTGCTCAATAGCAAAAATATGTATTCCTTAATTTGGCAATTTTCGTAAATAACAAGTTGGTTTATTTCAAAATAATTTAATAATGACATACAGGCACAGTAGGTTAAGTTTAGCTCAAGGGTCTAGGGAGCGCTGTAAACTCCCTCAGCTGGATCCGGGGCGGAGCTTCGGAAGGCAACACATTTTAAGCTTTTTTTTGTCTAAATTGTCTCAGATTAATTGAAAATATTCAACTGGAGCCAGCCCGTTTACGGAGATTCTACGCTTAAAGATGCTGGTCAGATGAACTTTATTTGAAAGTTCTTGTGCACACAGTCTTTTTTGTGTGTTTTTGAAAAAAAATTGGCGTTTTAACGCCAATTTTATTCAAATTTCGGATTTTTTTTAGTATAATTTGAAAGCCGGTTAAAGAAGCTAATTGCCTAGTCCCTTCAAGCCCCTTTTTTCTTTTATTCACAGGTTAAGTCCAAAACATTTTTAAGCGTTTGCAGTTTTGATTAAAGTTTATAAGTGACTTTGCTCAGGGTGAAGTTGAAGCCCTCTTAGATCCCCCCACTAGTTGCGCCAATGAGCGACTTTTTTCTCTTACGAAAAAAATTTACAATTTCGACGCCATTTGAAATAATATTGCCTAATTAATTTACATTATCATGCAAATATTCGTAAAAGGTGAACGTTGCAAAAAAAATTTTGCATTGCATCTAGTGGCGCATGCTTTATTTTAGGCCTGCATTGTATAAATGCTTTTGAAAAATTAGGGGATACGTAATACTGTACAGACGTAACACAGCATAAGATAGGCGCATTTTGATTTAACGTCTAAAGCCTTTCCACAAAAGCTGGTTTTGATGAATTCTGCAAAGCCATGATACTATACAAAATCAGCACAGTAGCCAATAGTGTCGCGTTCATTTTGTCACAATAACAATTACAACTGAAACGGACTGCCCAATTATATGCACCGGTATATTAATTAGTTTAGATTAAAAAAAAGTTAAATGTATAAAAAGAGTGGAACTACAGTAGGTAGTTTATGACGCAGAAAATTAGTTTTGGGATGAGTTGAACCTAGTGATGTAAATAAAAAAAAACGAAGGCTTGTTTTTTTTTTTAAATAAACGGTTTTTTTTGCTTGTTTTTTTTTGTTTTTAATTGCTATTTTTAAATAATATCACATTGTTGTTTTGTAACACCCTTTAGTGAGCCGGTCCTGAAAACCGTGAAAATCTTTAACAGGTTAAAAGCTTGAAAAAAGACATCAAAACTAATATTTTCTTATTGATGGATTGCACGTGACGTCATCACGCTGCTAGTCAAACCGCTGGACGTCAAAATTGCACATCGGCCCTAAGTAAATGCATGCAAAAACAGTAATAGTTAAGATATAGGGCGTATTTTCAGGCTTTAAATCAGTTGACTCTCTATAAAATCGAAGTTGAATAGCAGATAAAAGCTTGCAAAAACTGAAAAAGAATTTAATTAGTCAGAATTCGGTTTTTGTTTGCTTTTTTCAGTGATGTAAATTCGGCTTGCTGTCTAGTAACCACGAGAATTATGTAATTAAGATGGTGGTATTTATCTTCGATTATCAAATCATGATCAAATTCGAGGTTATTATTGACGGCGCTGAAATAGAACAGTTGTATCTCCTTCATTTGTGACAAAATTAGCACTTCTTTAAACTTTTGTAATTTTAGAAGTCTATTTTGCAGGATCTATGTTGATTTTTTGGATTTAGTGTTGTTATTGACGGCTAGCGCTACGGTTGTTTATAAGTCAAAACGTATAAACTGTTGTTTTCAGTGACTTATATTTCGTAGGTATGTCATTTAAGTTTAAACTAATGATTTAACTGCCCTCAGTGTAATGTTTTTTGAGCCTTAATTTGCATCTATTTCGACTTTAACTAGTGTTGTTAACAATTATTCGTAATTAGTGCTTGATTTAAACGTTAATCTATCGCATGGTATTGCTGTGGCGTAAAATTTTATGTATTTAAGGATATGGCCAAATTTACGGTGTGAACCAAAGCCAAAAACCGGGCAAAGTAGACAATAGCAGGCACAATGGACGAAGAGATTTCACAAAAGGCATAACTTTCTAGATCGGTCAAGTTACATTAGCTGCTTAAATTGCTCCTGGTAAATTTCAACTAAAGCCGGCTACCTACAAAAGTTTAAACTTTAAAATCAAATGCTTTAAATATGCCCACTGAACAAATTAAACATTGGTTTCTACCTTTAGTCACTTTCCATATAGCCACTGCCCATGTATGCAACCAGTTTAATGATGTTTTTCACCGCTAATTTCTTTGCCACATTTCAAAAGCATCAATTTTTATCAAAATAGGCCTAAAATTAAGTTATTTTTGCAAAAAAATGCAAAATTTTTGAGCGCTGGGCTCCGCCTACATACCCCCAGAACAGCCCCATTGCAGATTTCTGGTTAAGAGTCTAACCATGTTTTTGCTCATTTCAATGCCACCAGAATTCTCCCTGATGCCACGTTTTAAAAACATTTTATCAAAATAAGCCTAAAATTAAGCTATTTTTGCAAAAAAAATTTAAATTTTTCGAGTACTCGGGGCTCTACGCCCAGACCATCAATGGCCTCCGGCGGAGCTTACAGACCCCCAAAACAGCCTCTCCCCCATTGCAGATTTCTAGTTACACGCCTGAATATAAACGTGTGCTGCCACGGTGCTGCTCATACTCCTAAGTTATCGAATCTTACAATGAGAATTTATTGAGCTAGCCAAATAACAACCGCTATCTATGGAAATGAAGTAGTATCGTTATCTTTAAAATAACACCTTTTGCAGCTTGCTTTACATTATAAAGGGTGACATCACAAAATTCCATCCCGACCGTCACTATCCTAAGCGACGCCACTGCGAATTGTTGTGAAATAAACCAGTCAGTGAGTAAGAAAATAGCAGAGTTGCCATTCCACCTTAACTACCAAATCTTCCGCATTTCATTCTCTCAGCAAGCAATTGTTAGGTCTATGTTGCTGAAAAGAAGCACAGTACCTAACCAAATCTTGAAAAACCATTTAAGTATTCTCAATCATCTAAAAACTACAATTACATATAAAAAAAGAAAAAAAACGACAAAAAAACAAGGTAAAAAAAACGCCCTTCAAAAAAAACCGTTTTTTTACAACACTAGTTGAACCCAACTCATACTAAATGACGTCCCTATACCCCTAAAAAAACCGATCGGGTTTGAGCAAATTGGAAAAATGACCATAAAATTGAATGGGGAGGACATGTCTTTCCCAGTTCTTCCCGTGGCGTCGCCTTTGAATTTCGGCAGCAGAAAAGTGAAGCGACAAGCAGATGAAAGTTCAGAATGGTTTTTAACGATCTTGCTCTCTACATTTTAAATAAAACAGCAATCGTTATCAGAGTTCTGTCCGAAAAGCTTTCAACGATAAAGTTGACTTTGCAAAAAAGTCTTAAAACAAATCTTCGTTGAATTCGTTGCGAGATTGAAGGTCGCATGCACCTACCTAAATTAACTTTGATCAGCGGGTAATCAGTTTTTTGTCTTCTACAATCTTCACCGTTGAAGTTATTATATTAAAATAAACTGAATTCGCAAGTTCAGAGAAGTTATCCTTGAATTAAATAATCATTTTAACAATTTGCCCGGACATTTTTCCAAGCTTCTTCCCAAATTATTTTGATAATCCGCGAATCAAAGTTTATCCACGTTGGTGCATACCAGAGTTGTAAGTCTGGCCGCGCTTTTCGGGTCGGATTCAGGCCGGGCCGGGTTCGGGCCTAAACTTGACAAAAATTTCGGGCTTATTTCTGGCCTGAGACGTGCTTTTTGTCTTAGGTGCACAAAAATATGATCAAAATAACTTGGCAACATTGCTAAATTTTTCAGACCTAACTTAACTTTCAGGTTTTTTCGGGCATGATTTGGGCTTCAAATTAGTTTTTGGGTTCGGGCATGATTCAAGCCTAAACTTGTCGGCCTGTTTACTACTCTGGTGCATACTACTCTGAGTGAAGCTCCAAGCGTCATTTTGCGAAAAATGACGGCTGGTGAATGCATGATATGCGCATAACACTTATTAAAACGCTATAATACTTAACCTGAATTTTGGCATGGTTGATAAACTTGATCAAATTCATGCTGCAAGCTCGCTCCATAATATTAATCAAATGTAATTTTCTTTCCTCTTCAAACAAATCAGATATATCTGTTGCGGTGTGATTCTACACACATAAAACTTACAGTATAACACTTTTAGCAGCCAAACAGCAAACTTCAACCTTATTCAGCGAAGACAACAGAAAAATTGCTTTGCTGATAACGCTTGACGTCTTTGGGCAACCGGTACTTCTTTTTTGCTTTACTTTATCGAAGTGGCGTAGGAGGTGGAGGGTCCGGGGGGACACTGGCCCCCCCGCTTGGTGTCAAAGTGTAGAAATTTGGGGCAATTTCATATTATTTGGGCAATATTGCATCAAAATTTTGGGCAATTTCATATTTTTTGGGCAAGTTTGCTTCAAAATTTTGGGCAATTTAATAATCATCAAACCGTCTCAAATTCTTTTTTTTTCTTTTTTTTTGAGGTCACCTTAATTTGGACAGAAAAACCAATCGCTTTTCGGGCAAAATTCAATGTCATTTTTCAGGCAAAAGTTTGGTACCCCTCAAATTCTTTTGAGTTCCTACGCCCATGCTTTATCGTATTAAGTTTTGCACGTACTGCGCATAAGTAGCGCAAAGAAAACTAGCAATTGAATAAATTAAAAGTTTTCATGTTGTATTACAGTATGCGCATTATTTTGTTTCTGCCTAAGTTTACCAGAGTCAAAACCAAGTTAACCAACGACTGCAAAAAAAGCTGTCAAGACTACAACTTCATTAAAGTAAGTAGCTCTGCATATCACGAAAAATCTGAAATTAATGTTTTATTCTTAAAACTCAAATGTACATTACATTGATTTTGAATCCCTGAACCACGCTGTAAGATCAGGTAAGCAAATATCACGGTTGATTTAAGTGCTGCAGGTATTATCTTATCATCAGCATTATAGACTTTGATGAATTTCTTAACGTGACAACTTCAATTTGCTAACCAAAGCATCACACAGAGCGTAGGTTTTTAATATCTTGAATCATTTTCCTTGAACAAAAAAGCCTATTTTATATTATTGTTAGCCACTTAAATCAGTAGTGATACGATTTGAGAGAACCACAAATTAGAGAATATCGCAATTGGCTACCAACATTTCCTTAAAGAATTCAAAAACTTCACTTTATCTTTAAGTTTAAGAATTAAATTCTTCAATTAAAATCTTCAAATTAGTGAAATTTCTGCAATAAAGATGTATGATTTAGTTGAATTCTGTTATAGCATATATTACATCTTTACTATACTGGTATACTCATAGGTAGGCAAGTTAATGGAAAATGTTAGCTTCGCTAACCACTAGTCCGTTAACAAACTTCACACCTCCGTTAAAGTTGAATTATTATTTTCAGCTTTAATTAACGGAAGTTAATGAAATCCGTTAATTCGTTAGCATTTTGAGTGCAATTTACATTTCTTTTTATTCACGCACTTCTACAACACGTAATGACACTGCTGAGCTGATTTTAAGGAAAAATATATAGCTATGGTGGTCTTTTTGTGTTTTTTAACCAATATTTTACAGTCTAATCTAACTTCAAGACAAAAATAGGTTCAGATGCACTAATGAAGCTGAGATCGAAAAATCTTTGGAAATTGCGAACAGCGATAATTAATAGACCTATGAGGCTGCACCGTTGCAGGTTATTATTTGCCACAAAAAAAGAGCTCCTTTCTTCGCTTTTTCTATAAAACTCATGCTAATACGCAACAAGCGTTACCAATGCTAATTGGTTTGTACCAGTACGATGAATGAATGTTGCAATAAATGAACGATGAAAACCTAAACGTAAGTTAAGGAAACTTAACGGAAGTTAATTTAGTCCGTTCACATAAAAAGAAGTTTTTAACAGAATTACGATTTAATGAAAAAGTTAGCTTCGTTATTAACGGATTAGCGATTAACGAATTTGTGCCCACCTATAGGTATACTACATCTATTAAATGGTGTTTATTGAGCATTACTACTCGAAAAAATTGTGAAGGAGTTTTATTGATGAAACAAGATAAAAACCTAAAATGTATTGTACTTGATCTAGTAGATGACACATGTAGTCTTCAGCTTGGGTGCAAAGGGTAAGATAAAACTTTCTCTGTTCAGCATCTATTTCAATTCTGTGTTGTTCTCGTAAGTTTTTTATAACATCCATACAATAATCCATGGCATTAATTTCAGAATTCTGAAAAAAAAAGAGATGCGAAAAAGTTCGACCTTTGATTTTATATTGCACTAATATGTATACTGAAATGGCTTCCTCAGATATTCTTAATTCTTGAATTTAGAATAAAGATATAAGACAAAAAAGTATATAACGAGACAAAAAATGTATATAAAAGATATAAGACAAAAAATGTATATAACTAGATGCCAGCAAACCCAGTGAACGACCGACGCAAAGCTAAATGCTGTGACGCTCATAAGTACTTTTTGTCTACCGTAAAATCAGCAATTATTCAAAAATGTCTGTTTATGGAACCTCCAGAAAAGTAAAGTCAAAATAATTGTCAATTAAATATCTCTTGATATCATTACAGACTGGCACCCTAAGTTGAGCCATTCAAAAATTTGATTCTTGGGGGGTCCATTTGGGAGGGTCCCCGGGAGGTGGCACCCCAAAACTATGTCAAAATATTTGTCTGTTAAATATCTACTGATAGGAAAAAAAAGTTGCACTCTAGCTTAAGCCGTTCAAAAAATAGATTGTTTGGGGCCCCATTTTAGGGGGGTTCCCGGTGGAGTTGCCAAAAAAAATTTCGGGAGAAAAAATTGCGTTTGCAGCTCAACAACTTTACACAAAAATCAGATTTCGATGTTAGGTGGTTTAGGAGAAGAAGAGCGTACAAAAACTTGGAAGAAAAAAATGAAAAAAAAAGGAATAAAAGGAAAGAAAGGAAAAAACAAGGAAAAAAAAAGAAATAAACCTCATCGCGGCCGAAAGTTGGTTGGTTGGGATGAAAGGGTATGTTAAGAAATACAACCATATGAAATATTTTTTGCCGTACTTAAGCCGTTTTTGACTGAGACCGCGTTTTACGCCAAACTTGCGGGGAGGTTTTCGGGTTCTAAAACCAAAGTCACGTGACCTATTGCCTCGAAATTCGGTACAAACATATAACTCATTAATCTCAAACTGCTGTTAAAATTTCATGTAGCTAGACCCAACGATTCCCGAGTTATAAGCAAAAGTCTGAAATTTCGCACTCGTTAGTTGGAAAATGGCCGAGTAAAAACAAACGAACACGCGACGCAAGCGTCGGTCGTTCCAATGACGTATCAGTGTTGAAACTGTTGGTATGTACATTGTACAACGTTCGCTGCCTTGTGGAGATTATATATTGCGTGGCTGAGGAATTGCGATTTTTGAAGTACGTAAAACGGAATATTTTAATTTAGTAGCTTTTCTGAGATAAAGTGTAGTTGCCTTAATTCATTAATGTGACTTTGTTAAAATTAGTTTTTGGTAAAAACATTAAGCATATTTCTCTCTAATCTTTAAGATACATATGCCAGCCAAGAATATGCTGGAAAAGTGCAGTTATCTTTGAAAAGCACTTCAATGCATTCCAAGTTATATGAGCTTCATTCCGCACAACAGGGGAGTCATTACAAGCTCTTCGTTATTTATCAAATGTTCATTATTCGAAAAATAGGGAAAATGGTATTACATGCTTCTAAAATAACGAACGACTGGCAATAACCTATCGGAAATTGCAGCAAAAATTTCCACTACTATCGAGTATTCGCTATTCGTAAATTCGTATTATTTGCTCTTCGGGATTCGTTATTTGCTATTCGTTACTTGGTATTACATGCTCAAATTATATGAATAAGAAATAGCGAATACTCAATAACTACGCCATATTTTGAAAAATATTTTGAATTCTATAAACCATTCGTTAACTTTACTTTTATCAGTCTTGACACAATATTTTATTTTCGATCAGTATAAAAAGTTGCGAAAAAGCAAATACCGGTACGTTTTTATTGTTTTGTATGTTTGTGTTGTCTTAGACAAGAAATTGATAGATCTTTTTCAAAAGACCATGCTGCCAATAATATGGTATACAAAAAATATAACGAAACAAAAATTGCTGATGAGAACAAACTTTGAATTAAGCAAGTTTATCATTCTCGCTTGATAACACAAAAGCTTTATCTAAAAGCTATTTGTGACACAATAGCCTAGAAGCCTACTATACACGCCAGTTAATAAATAATTGGATGTGGTTTATTAGAACTAAATTATTTCGTAACTCAGACTGAGCTGAGTAAGAATTCGATCAAATTTTACGGTGAAAATTTTGGAACAGTATTTCTATAAATGCTGTAAGAAAGAATACAAACGGCATTTAATGAACAATCACAAAAGTATGCGTCACTAAATAAAAATCAATCGTCGTTCAAAAAAAGAATGGGCAAAGTTTTAAAATCGCCAAAATTATTTACATTAGTAGATTGAGTACTTTCGTTCCACAATTTGCTATTAGTTTTTGCAGGATTAAATGCTCCAGCGAAATCGATAAATATCTAAGCTTCTGTGCTCGACTCTTCACCTCTTTCACTCGTGTTGCTTCATGTTTGTTTTTGAAGAATTGGCTTCGGGTATTGAAGCCTATACTCAGGGTTGCCATACCGTCCTTATTTCTAAGATTTGTCCTTTTTTTGGAGGTGTGTGCCTTAGAAAAATTCATTGTACTTATTTCTAAGGAATGTACTTATTTTGGACTTATGTCCTTATTTTGTCTTATTTTTTGCGTAAATGTCTAAATTTATTGCAACAATACCGGTAACGATTATAGTCATGCTAAATGTTGAGCGGCGCGCATGCCTTTGAGCAGCAAGCACAGTTTCACTCACAAGTCTTCCAAGATTGTTGTGTTACTGTTACCAGTGGCGATACCAGTGGGATACATCCCCCCACCAGCCTAAATATAACGTGCATATATGAATAATATTAAACTTGTTTGAAAAAAGCAATCAGTGAATACTCGATAGGCCGTGTAACTGTGATATAATCCAGGGTTGCCACATCCTGGAAAAGTCCTGGAAAGTCCTGGATTTTTTTTGCTGTCCTGGAAAGTCCTTGAAAGTCCTTGAATTTCGTTTGTAAGTCCTGGAAAGTCCTGGAAAATGTTTATAGAGTTTTCCCGTGATTTACCAGGACAGAATGTGAAGTTGTTTTTTTTCATAATAACTGGTACGGTACCTTTTGATTGTACAAAGCCATTGTTGAAATAATTTGCATTGTGAAGTTCGTTTAAAAAGCTTTATTGTATTGTTTAAAGACGAAGTTTATTTGTATTCTGGCGCACAAACAAAAAATTGCTGTCCTAGTTCTAACCCAACCCTAAATCTAACTCAAACTGCAATCCTAGCTCTAACCTAACATTAACGTAAGCACCCATTCCTCTGCTTTTTGCTCTCTTGCTCTTTTTATGGTGCAAATAAGCTCTTCCTCCAATTAGCCAAAATTTGCACTTTGCGATACAGTATGTATAGATTATTGAATATTGTTAGGAAGAGTGAATTTATGGACAGTAATTTATTGCAGTGCGATACTGTAGTAGCAGTAGCATAGTGGGCTATTGCCCTTCATTGGCCCGTAGACCAAAATGTGCAATAAGAAAAATACGACGTTTATTGCACTATACTTCTGAGGTAGTTTTTTGCAGTAATATGGATAGTAAAGTAATTTAAAGCCACTTTTGGAACATGATTTTGGGAAGGGCTAGTATTGGTCAAAAATAAAACTAGTTACAACTAACTAACTAAAAATGGTTAAAAATAAACAATCAATTCAAACGCTTGATGCAAAATGCTTAACGTAGGCTTTGTAAAACAATTATAAGGTGTCGATTTAGTATTTGATTCTGTAAAATCCCAATCAACTCTCTCAGATCTCGTTTCATTAGCCCCTCCTCCCAAATTATATCTTTATCTAGCGTTATAAAATACAGACGATTTGGATTAATACGGTACTTAGGAGTTTTTTCAAAGGAGATGCCTATTTGCTCTGTAGCGTGCAAATGAGATAGCTCCCTATGGAGAAAAGAGAGCAAAAGTGGGTGCTCATTTGCTCAAATACTCTTTTATTTTGTAAATTATTAACGTTAGTGATTAGTTGGAGTTTATATTTTGAGTTTGGGCTGGGATTAACGTTAGAGTTGGGTTACAGTTTGGGTTTAGTTAAAGGTTGGGGTTAGGGCTAGGGTAAAGTTTTTTTGTTTGCACCCTGGCATTCAAATAAGCTCTGTTTTTTTCAAATGATAAGATTAGCAGTTTACTGTACGGAAATAAAGCTAAAACTAAAGTTTTACTATTTTCATCACTAAAGCTCGACTTATCGCTCAGCTGATATATTTTGGCCAATATCAGGGCCAAGCCGGCATATCGTATCAGCTATCTACGGTCGATAAAATATCGGCTTAGCGCAATTACCTTAAACTGTTTATTTTTTAGAGCAAGCACAAGTGTTCTTGCGTTCTATTTGCTTAGTATGACTTGTGTTTGCAATAGTCTTTCTGTGGAGGAGGATTAGTGAAGCATTTTGTGTCAAGTCATGTGAAAAATATGGACAAAATTTGGTAGTTTATGAGGGATATATCGGTATCGGTCTGAAACAGTCATATCGATCGAGCTCTATCTTTCAACCACATACTTGTAGCCCAATATATGCATCCACTTTAATCATGTTTTTGCGGAGCTAATTTCTATGCCACGTTTTAAAAGCAATAATTTTTACCAAACTAGGCCTAAAATTAAGTTATTGCAAAATCTTCGAATGCTGGGGGCTTAGCCCCCAGACCCCCAATGGCTTCTGGCGGCTGGGGGTTGCCCCCATACCGAAAAGCACAACCCTTCCGTTGCAAATGTTTGGCTTTTGCACTTGGCTAGTGGTCAGTACTAGGAATGCAAATGCGTTACATCAAAATTTTTCGACAATCATTAGTACAAAGGAGTAGGTGCATGAGAGTAATAGTCAAAATTAAATTTTAAGTCCTGTAAAAAAATTCGTAAACAGTCCTGGAAAAGTCCTGGAAAATGACCTAAAAAAGTCCTGGAAAGTCCTGGAATTTGATTTTGCAGTTTTTGTGGCAACCCTGATAATCTCTAAAGCCATGGGGGAGGGGGCAGGAAAATGTTATTTTTACCGCAAACTTTTTACAAAATAGAAATTAGTCTTTTACAGATTCGAATGGTTTGAAAGTGCCAAATTAGCAAAATTCACAACTTGCACTTTTCAGCGATAAAGGCTTAAGAACACAACAGGAGTTCAATTATAACGCGTTTTCGTTCATACCTCACAAAATACAGTAGTGCGGTTTCGCACAAAAAATGTATCAATTTGACAGAACATCAAATAAAATGTCTTTTGGAATGTAATTTTGTTACATTGTTAGTTACGGTATGTAGAATAAACACTTAAACAGAATAGACTTTTGGCAATAGGAATATCAAAGTCCGATGCAGATAGTTTTTACTGATTTTGTGTATATGCAAATAATTATGTTGGCTAAAGTTTAATAAATGCAATTTTTGAGGCAGGAAAGACGAAAGAGCATTTTATCAATTTGAATTACATTGATTAAATCAAAAAAATTATTATATATAAAGTTTTTTGGATGGGACGTATAAAAAATATGCCCAACAAGTTTGCGCGAGATCAAAAACATTAATCATAAACATCCGAACTTTTGAGATTATACTCAATTTGTGCTTAGAAATTTTATTTTAGAAATTAGAAAATATGTGCTTAGAAATCATCTCCCCCGCGCCAAAATTTCTGGATCCGCCACTGACTGTAACGTAAGACTTGTGTTCAAAGCGAACGGCTTACCTAGCTGCTACCTGTAGCAAAACATTTAGAACGCACGCAGAGTTATCTTATTAAGAGAATGATAGTTCTGTAATTTGTCAGTTATGAGAGAAACAGTTAGCTAAAATTAAAAAAATAACTTTAAAATTTTATAACAGGCTGTCATTTGTCTGATGCCATATTTTTAGATTTTAGTCTTGAAATATTTCGATTGCCACCTACTTGTAGAACAAGAAAATGAGCAAGCGCAAAAACAGTTTTCGTGATGAGTTCGAGAAAGAATTTAAGAACATAAAACGAAGTTTGAAAGGCGTTCACTTCGCGCACTGCAACGTGTGTGACTGTGAAATTAATTTGGAGGCGATAGGAAAGACAGCAATTTCTGCTCATAATGATACCCAAAAGCATAAAAAGTGCGCTCGAATGATAAATTCGAATCAATCCATGGAAAATTTTTGCACAAAGCCATCTCAGCCAACAACCACCGATTATAAGGCAGCTGCTGCTGAGGGTACCTGGGCGTACCACACTGTCAAACATCAACAATCATTTAATTCAAATGATTGCACGTCCCAATTGTTCAAAGCAATTTTTCCTGATTCAGTCGTTGCTAAGAAGTTTACTTCTGCCAGAACAAAGATAGCTAGCATTATTACCGGCGTTCTTGCTCCCTTTGCTCAACAAAAGGTGCTGTCTGATCTTGGTACCCAACCTTTTTCGATCTCGGTTGATGCGTCCAATCACAACGAAGTGAAATTATTTCCGCTGGTTATCAGGTTCTTCAGTGCCAAAGCTGGAATTAATGTACGTCTTCTAGATTTACGATCGATGCCAGGTGAGACCTCGGAACAGATCATGAACTTTATCGTTTCAACTGTGGAAGAGAATGACCTGGACTTGCAGCAACTGACATCATTTTGTGCTGATAATGCACCAGTAAACTTTGGAGGCTCAAACCAGGGAGGAAAAAACAACGTGTTTTATCATCTTTCAGAGCGAAAAACTTGTCTGATTCCAGTTGGTTGCCCTGCCCATATTTTGCACAACGCCGCAGAAAAGGGAGCGGAACGTCTCACAGTTGACATAGAAACAATTGTGTTGAAGATTGGCAGCCACTTCAAAAGTCAAACCGGCAGGACGCATAGTCTCAAACAATTTTGTGAACAATTGAATACAAACTATTCAACTCTACCAACCCATACGCCTACTCGATGGCTCACTTTGGATGCTGTGCTTGAGCGGATGATCGAACTCTGGAAACCACTCCAAGCGCATTTTCTTTTGCTAAAACGACCACCTCGTATTTTAGAAAATTTTTTCAAAAGTGAAACGTCCCTGGTCATCGTGACATTTCTCCACAGTACCCTCCAGCTTTTTAAGAAACCAATATTACTTCTGCAGAAGACAAATGCGCTTTTTCCTGAGCTGGCTGAGATAATTGACTCGTTTAGATGCAAAATTTTGCAGCGTCAATCTTCTGAATTTTTCGGTGCATCCACAGCTAATCTGTTAAAGAGAGTCGATGAAGAGAGCGCTAAACTTCTGAAATCAAGCTTTCAAGAATTTTACACGATCACGTTGGAATACATCAGTAAGTGGTATCGATTAGAGAAGCATCCGAAGTACATTAAATGGACCATGCTAAGAGTTAAGACGATTGAGTACGAGGAAGTTAGAGAGTTGGCAAAGCAAGTTGCACCATCAATGGCAAACAAAGATGAGTTATTTGATGAGGTTTCGGCTCTCAATGATCTCCTCAAGAAGATTCCGGACGATGAGTTCTGCAAAAACGAAGCCGAAACCAAGTGGATGAAAATTTTCAATGGAAATGACTCCTTTCCACTCCTGTACAAGTTGGTCAGCATCGTTTTTTCTCTTCCCGTTAGTAACGCATTCGTCGAACGGGTGTTTTCTCTTGTATCAGCTCAATGGACCGATGAAAGAAACAGACTTTATGAAAAAACGGTCAATCTCTGTTGCAAGTTAAAGTAAATTTGGATTACAATTGCTGTCAAATGTACTCAGTGATATCAAAAAACGAGCGATTGATGAAACAAATTGTTTCGGGGGCAAAGTACGCCACTAAATAAGTAAGGTGTTACGAGCATTTTAAATAAAAAACTATGTGCAGAATTTTTCATTTATTTGTCCTTATTTTTAAGTCTCAGTCGATGGCAACCCTGCCTATACTAGTGATATTTTTTCTTTCTAACAAACAAAGGATCGAAGCTTATTGATTGACAGCAGTCGAAGAGATGAAATAATTGTAAAATACTACAGAATAATTCCAACCAATTATAATATATCGCAACGGCTAGGAACTATAGGTGATACAATTATGACGTAACAGTCGGAACGGAGTTAACGAAGTGATTTTATTCTTTTCGAATAAATTTTTCTGTTACGAACGGAGCATGTAATAGCATACGATTCGGTATTTGTTGCAGCACAAAAATGTGTTACCGGTTTCGAAAAAAAACAACTTCGAATAACGCATATGAAAAACAAATTATGAATAGTCAAAATGAATAACGAAGTACTGCATATTAATAGCGAATTATCAATATGAATACCGAAATACCATAACGATTAACCAATGTTCGGTAAATAACGAAGAGCATGTAATGACCCTCCAGAAGCTTTTTGTGGTACTTTTTCTATTAGTGCCAAATAACTTTGAAGTGCTTGGAAAAAAAACTGGGGTTCATTACATGCTCTTCGTTTTTCATCGAGCATTCGTTATTCGTTATGGTATTTCGTTATTCATATTCGGTATTCCTAATTTGTTATTCATAATCGTTATTCGTTATTCAAATGCGTTATTTGTTATTCATAATGCGTTATTCTAAGCTTTTTTTCGAAAAACACTTTTTTGTGCTGAAACGAATTACGAATCGAATGCTATTACATGCTCCGTTCGTAACAGAAAATTTATTCGAAAAGAATGAAATCACTTCGTTAACTCGGTTATGAGTATTACGTCATAATTGTATCACCTAGCCGCTGCTACCAAATATTACTGGGTTCGATTAGTTACGTCATAATTATTTCATCTCAATGATTGCTATCAATTAAAGTGCTTCAACCATTTTATTTGGTAAGAAGCAACAATAACAACAACAACATGAGATGAAACGAACCAACATTTTGATCTAAGATGTTGCTGGAGAAATGAAAAATAGTAACGAGATTCAGCTAAAAGTTTCAAATAGTTTGCAAGGTCAGCAATTATCGCTAGAAAATGAATCTCTAGCACAATCTTACATAGGCTTGCTAAACAACGTGTAACTACACTACTGTATTGTTTCGAACTATTTACTTTCAACGTGCTTGTTGATTGGGCAACTAAATGATTTTTCGTTCAAAATTGAGTGATTTGCTTCATTATTATCTTCAGAAAGTATTACCAATTCCATTTTCATGACACTAGACAGTTTCGACAAACAATTGTTAAAAAAGAAGTAGCAATAAGCTGCATAGATCACGAACAAAAATTAGAAAAAAACTGTAAACGTGCAAGGTCAAGTTTTTCAAAACGAAAATATTCGTGGCGCTGTGTGCATACTAATAAATCGTTTGTGATATTCAATCGGCAATATTGTAATTTATCGATGAAGCAATTAACGAAACAAGGCGCTGCCTTTGGGCTATTTTCCCACTACTGTAAATGGTTGATGAAAGTCGCGGTCAACTTCTTCATTCACAGAAAATTGTTTATTTTCAGGGTCAAAGTCGTCCGAGAAAACCAAACTATTTCGGCGACAAATATTGTCACGAATGCAGCAAGTCATAACAATTTTCGAATCTCTTTGACGTGCGTAGCACAACTGATCGCCGGTGCGATCTAAAATTCTCCAACGATTTTTTAGAATTCCAAATGCCCTTTCGATTATTGAGCGGGTTTTTTGATGAGCAATGTTATATTTTTGTTCAGAAGAAACAGGGTTAGAAAAAAAAGTCGTGAGCCATTTCTTTAACGGATAACCGCTATCTTCCAAAACCCAAGCATCATCGAAAGAGTTGTTTTCAAATTTTTGATACAATGCTGATGACTGTAAAATAAAAGAGTCATGATGAGACCCGGGCCATTTTGCAACCACGCCATCAAAGATAACAGGAGGATTACAAACAACTTGCACGTTGACTGAGTTAAAATTTTTCTGATTTATATAAGAGCATTCCTCTCGTGAAGGAGCAATGATTGGAATATGAGTACCATGGATGCAAAGTGGTACACCGGAAAATCCAGCATTTCCATAAAATTCCGATTTGATTGCTTCCTCCTCACCGCGATTTCTTGGCATGTAGATGAACTGTTTAACTTTTTTTGTTAAACAGTCGCTGAAAGCTTGCAAAGTATTACTGACCGTCGGTTGTGATACTTTGATGAAATCTTTCATATATTTATGAAAACTTCTCGAAGCCAAAGTTTTAATTCTAATTAATAGCTTTTCCTTGATTGAATAATATAGCCACAAGCTTATCGTGCATATACGATATCGGTCGTAAATTATATACTACTATTTTATTTATTAAAATCGATTTCACCCCAGCGGGGCATCTTCAGTTAGATCTAAAAACAATCAGCGTATACTTTAAAACCAAAATCATCATAAAACCTAAATAGACTATAACATCAATCAAATTGAAAAAACATAAAATGGACTCCAATAACAGCGAAATTAAAGAAAATATAATACTGTATATAGTAAAACCTCTTTTGCAGAGCAAATATATTGAAAACCTTGTTTTATCTTCACCACCACAACATCAGAGAAAAACTATACAAAAAAGTTGTTTAAAATAATAAACCCCTACAAAAAAAACATTTTTTTTTCAATTAGAAAATGCGTTGCTAAGCAACCAAAAAGTAAACATATCTCCAAAACCTTAAAATGTAGAAAACTTAAATTGTTTTTCAAAAATAAGTGGAATTGGAAAAGAACACATTACAAAACTCTTACCTTGGTTGGCAAATTCACTAATAGGAAGAAAAGGACCTTTAATACTAATGGTTAAAGGTTAGTATTAAAGGTCCTTTTCTTCCTATTAGTGAATTTGCCAACCAAGGTAAGAGTTTTGTAATGTGTTCTTTTCCAATTCCACTTATTTTTGAAAAACAATTTAAGTTTTCTACATTTTAAGGTTTTGGAGATATGTTTACTTTTTGGTTGCTTAGCAACGCATTTTCTAATTGAAAAAAAAAATGTTTTTTTTGTAGGGGTTTATTATTTTAAACAACTTTTTTGTATAGTTTTTCTCTGATGTTGTGGTGGTGTAGATAAAACAAGGTTTTCAATATATTTGCTCTGCAAAAGAGGTTTTACTATATACAGTATTATATTTTCTTTAATTTCGCTGTTATTGGAGTCCATTTTATGTTTTTTCAATTTGATTGATGTTATAGTCTATTTAGGTTTTATGATGATTTTGGTTTTAAAGTATACGCTGATTGTTTTTAGATCTAACCGATGATGCCCCGCTGGGGTGAAGTCGATTTTAATAAATAAAATAGTAGTATATAATTTACGACCGATATCGTATATGCACGATAAGCTTGTGGTTATATTATTTTACTGATCCCTAAATGCGAAGTCGTCGGAATTTCTTCTTTCTTCTCCTGTGTGTGATTTTCATCCAAAACATGGCCTCAAACAATTTTCCTCGATTGATAGGTTTATTTTTCGGCATCCTTTGGTATACATTTTATCTTAAACAATGTCACAGATTTTGATAATTTCAGCTTTGCTCATTCTAAGTTCTGTTCGAAAGTTATCCTCGGTGTAGACATCCATTGGAGACTCTTTAACAATATCGTCTTCGTAATATCTTCCATATGGTATTCTTTTAAATTTGTGAAAACATAGCGACAAGCCATTCTTAGTCATTTGTTCACAATTTTAACGCTAATTGAAAATGAAATGCTAAGTGTAAAGTGATAAAAATGCACAAAACGAATGGTTTTCGGAATTCGAAATAGCTCCGGAAATATGACGTATAGGTATCGAATAATCGCTATTCGTTATTCGTTTAATTTGAGCATGTAATACCAAATAAAGCATAACGAACAACAAATAATACCAAACAAAGAATAATGAACAGCATAAAATACGAAATTACAAATAGCGAACATTCGATAGAAGTGGAAATTTTTGTCGCATTTTTTGAAAAGTTGTTGGAGATTCTTTTTATTCGGTCATTTGTTATTTTTGGAGCATATGATACCATTTTTCGCTATTTTTCAAATAACAAACATTCGATAAATAACGAAGAGCATGTAATGACCACCGTGATTGACCATAGCGTGTCACAAAAAACTTCAATAATTAAAAATTGAAATAACTCAAAAGTAAAACTGATTGATGACTCGAAGAATATAGCTACCTCGCAAGCTAGTGTTAAGAAAGCAGGACTTGCTTGAGTAGTCCAGAAAAGTTTTTTGAAACTTCTGCATTGCCACGCTTCTTTCACTGGAATGTTTTCTTCGAAACTTGTCGTCTTCTAAATTGCAAAGAAATGGTTAAAGAGAAAAAAACTTTAACACTACTTGAGTTTAAAATTCACGGTTGTATGCTGATGCAAGACTACATTGTTATTGAAAAGCAATACAGAAAACATCACTAACTTAAGTCCAAGTGAATTCTTAGTTTCTTTGCTATCTCTTGCAGCAGCCAATGGCATGTTATATAATTTTTTTTGCGTGTATCTTGCATTAGTACGGATTGCTTGCACGTTTCGCAATTATAAGGCAGAAAGTAGTTTTCACAATATAACCATAATGTCGTGATACCTCATAATGAAAATAGAATTAATTACCTTATGTCAAAGAAGAACTTCAACCACTTATAAATTCCTAGCATTTAGCTAAATCGGCCAGTTGGTCGAGCGGTAAACCGTTCGTCTCTGGAGCGGGAGGTCTGAGGTTCAAATCTCGGGCCGGTCAAATCGAACACAGCGTTGCCAACGGCTCGCCACCGCTGCAACATTTCTTCGAAAGAAGCTGTATTGCCCGGGCACAATGACGTGGAATTGTGCCCCGCAAACTCGTTGCACGCTTCGGCGTAATACGGCGAGTATAATGTAAGATTTGATTTGGTTTGATTCAGCATTTAGCTAATAAAAAATGTAAAATTTAGCCTGCTAAATACTTGTAAAGAAGTATTGAGAGAATGGCCATTTTCTTTTAGTAATTTAAGAACGTTATAGTTGTTTTTTGACGCAGCCAATATAAAAGGAGTGACTCCAATTTGAAACAATGAGTGCTCGCTTTCGATGCACGATTTAATACATTTTTCTTTTTCCAAAATTAACGCAACTCCTTCGATAAAATTTTGATCGATTGCATGGAAAAGGCTGTCTCTCAGAGGTACCTGGAAAAGAAAACCTTAGTTTACAATTCAGTATCAAATTCTTGTACAAAAAGTATTGTTTTAGTAATTTGCAAAAATTGTTGGTCTTGTTGGTGTAGCTAGGACTTTTTGGAGCTTCAAAAGCTCACAGATACAATATGGTATCCCACTGGCGATAATTTGTTTGCAATACGGTTCCGCAAATAAGGTAGAGTGGAGTAAAGAGCTACTTCGTTAAAAATTTGCTGTAATTGATATCATTTCGCAGGAAAATAAAATTTTTTGCTGTATGTGTGCATCAACGGAAGCTCCATCAACACACGCATTAAAAATTGTTTATTTTTATTTTTTAATTGGGCGTTATACCTCTTCCCTAAAGCAAAATGTCTATCATGGAAGCGTTTTATCCTATCCTTTAAAGAGGAGAGATGTTTGCATGTTGACTTTTAAAATGAACGTAATAACAGTTTTAAACATGTCATACACCATTTTCGGAGTGTTAGTAAGATAGATAAAGGCAAATATGCGAGAAATCAGACCAACAATTATATGACCGGCGACGATTAAGTTGGACAAAGTGGAATGACAATCTACCTAAAAAAACTTTTACGTTTAATCTGAATTGAAAAAAGACACATCTTTATGCTGATGCCGTAGTGTTTATGTATTGTATTAGAGTTGTAAACGGGCCGAGTAGTTCAGGCCCGAACCCGGCCCAAACCCGAAAACTAATTTGAAGCCCAAATCATGCCCGAAAAAACCCGAAAGTTATGTTAGGTCTGAAAAATTTAACAATGTTGCCGAGCTATTTGATTATATTTTTGTGTACCTAAAACAAAAAGCACATCTCAGGCCCGAATTAAGCCCGAAATTTTTTTCAAGGTTAGGCCGAACCCACCCCGAACCCGACCCAAAAATCCCAGGCCAACTTACAACTCTGTATTGTATACTTATGCCTTACTTGTGTTTGTGCTACCAAAACGTTTCCGAGGGATGATGCGCGGAAAAATTCCCCGTAGGCCCATGAGTCGGGCCATATCCCAAGGTCAGTGCCATTGTTATGGGGGGTCGTGCCCCCCATTTCGTTTTTTTTTTTAATATTGTTTTTGGAATATCACGCAAAGGCAAGACAACATGCCATGATAGAAAAATATTAATAACATTCAAACATAATTTTCGTTCGACGTTTTCTCAATTCTTTGCGAAGTTGCTGGCAACCAACTGCTGTACACAAATAACGCAAAAATCCATTATATTAACACGCCTTTACGGATGGGTCGCGGAACAGATATGTAAGCCTACAGAATCGTTACCGGAACTTCGTTAGTGATTATGACCTTAAACAATACGCGAAAACATTTTTTGAACACCAGCTCTTTTTTTAGAGCACAAGGGACCTCACCCCCCTTAGCCAAGTCACTTAGAAAGTTTAACCCTATTCGGACCAGGCAAAATTTTTTGATTAATGGCCCAAGGGGGGATCGTTTCGACACAACAAATTCAAACGTTAATAACTCCCGAACTACAAAAGATAAAAAATCCGTTTTTGCTTCTCGAGAAGCTCAATTTTCTGACAAAAAGCCCAAACTTTTTGTCATTATGTTTGCAACCTTGGTCTTCAATTAATTTGAACATAAGTCAAGGACTATCAGAAGCGATCGGTTCGCTTTCTATCTGCACAATGTTAATAAGCGTTTGATTGCCGTGACGCGGCATCGCAGCTGGAGTTTTATTCAGTAACTCCGAGATAATTACGGATTAAATTAAAAGATTATTTCTATTGTGCTAAAATATCTAAAATATTAGTTTGTTGCTGGATTAATTGCAAGCTGAATATTTGTTACTCTTGTAGTTCCTTTTGCTAAACACTACAAAATATGGTATTTTTTGTACAAAAGGTTTAAAAGAACAAGCATCAAACCACTAATTTTTCTCATTTACATTTTGTTTGTAAATGTAAGCTTATATAATAGTGCTGTAACAAACGTCAATAAAATTGGTTGAATTTTGATGTAATTTTTGGTAAGCTGAAGATTCGCAGTCTATTATAATATAGTAAGAGTTTTCACTTGGAAAACTTGTACTATGGGTTTCATTCTCATAATGGTATATCTGGCAATGCTAAACCAAATCAAAAGTGCAGCATAGCATTCTGTATATAACAACACTGTTATAAAATTTTTTGTAACAACATTTTTATCATTAGTCGAGTTGATAAGCGTCTGCTGCTGATGCAGTAGATTTGGGTTCGATTACCGCTCTGGTCAAACCAAAATTTGAAAAAAGTTTGTATTTACATCCAGCTTCCCGGCTAAATATTAGCAATAAAGTGGGCAGTGTGAAGCTTTCACTGCGTGTGGTAGACAGGTGGGCAAACGACAGCTTTTTCTAAAAAAAAGTACGATTTTTTCGCTGTCTGTATACAACTTGGAAAATAAAAATGCAATTACTTCGAACTTACGAAAAAAACTTTCAAAATGTGTCGCACGGAGTGTAGTAAATGTTGATTTTTTCAAACTATTTTTTGTACGATTTTTCACGGACTTTTGAATTATAAGAAAAAAAAAAGAAATTGGTCTAACTTGGTAGTTGGATTCTTGGTTAATTTTTAGAATAATAGTTTGGATAATTTGGAGTAGCCTACTGTAATAGGTTTTGGCGTCGGAATAATTTTTTTTTATTGCTTACGTTGTGAAAGATTACGTTGTCTAATATTGGGGAGTAATTTTTTCTCAAAAATTCAAAAATTCTGCAGTTTTTATGACGTTTATATACGAAAACCTAAATTAATTTGATCATTGCTCGTCATAAGATTTTCCAAAATCTTAAGTAGTACCCAAATGGCTTACCTTCTAGTGTATTATCACAAATGATTTCAGAACTAAAAACCAAAAATGACAATTGTTTCCAACATTGTAATTACAATTAATGGTTGTACTGATCGAAATACCATTCTTTTTATCACTATTGGTATCATTCTACAAAGAATGTCTAATTCTCAAACGTAACGATTTTGCTTTGATAATCTTTCAGATTTTATTTCAGAGATGGCTTATAACAAATTGTTGCAAACTTTGGTTGTTACTGGGATTAGTGCTGAATAAGTTTAGAAAAAACATTAAAAAAGATAGTATAATCCCAAGGCTAGAAATTTGTTTGTCAGTTCTCATCTTTGATCCAAATCTTCAAAGCTATTCTACTCCTATTGTCCTCACCCAAGGGCGTACGCAAGGGGGGGGTTTTGGGGGTTCAAACCCCCCCCCATTGGTCTGTCGACCAAAATGCACAGTAAAGAAAATATCACGTTTTTAGCACTTCTGAGCCTGTTTTTTGCAATGACACGGACTCCAACATGATTTAAAGCGACTTTTGAAGCATTTAAAGTTTTTTAGGGGGGGTTAATTTGTTGAAGATAGGGTTTATAAATCAATAATAACTTCAAAAAATTGCTAAAATTAGCAAATTTAACCGCTAAAAATGCTAAACATTGGCTTCATCAAAAATATGGAGATGGGGTTTCAGTATTAGTTAATTATTAATCCATTCAAATCTCGTTCCATTCGCCCCCCTCTAACCCCCTTTCTCCAACTGTCTCATTCTATAAAATACAGAATATAAATGCTCGTGAGTTTTTTCAAATTATGACTTATGATTTACCGGCTTGTAAATTTGAGGACTGAAATGTTACCATTAGCCACCGCCCACATAGCTCACTTATGCACAAAGGCGTACACAGGGGGGTGGGGGTTTAAACCGTCCTCTCTATTAATCCGACGTATATCATTTAAAATATCGCCTTATTGCGCAAAACAAACAAGCTTCTTCTTTACTCTCATATTATTAATGCAAAATATTTAATTATAATAGATGTTTTTTTTGTTATTTAATGCAACATTGTAAGCGGCTAAGTGTAATACTGAAACTCTGGAATGTCGTGTTACGAGTCAGAGTAACTTTAAGTAGCGTAGGCGGGGGGGGGGGGGGGGTTATAGATCCCCCATTGGCCTGTCAACCAAAATACAGAATAAGAAAAATACTACGTTTTTTGCACTTCTGAGACTGTTTTTTTGCAATGGAATGGACTAAAAAGTGATTTAAAACATCTTTTGAAACATAAATTTAGGGGGGAGGGGGCTAATTTTTCAAAAACAAAACCCACAAATTAATGAAAACTTTGAAAAATGGCCAAAAACAAGCAATCAAATTTGATCGCTATAGTAAAAATGCTAAACATAGGTTTCATCAGCGAGCATATTATATACTTAGGAATAAGGGGGCTACTTAGTATTAGTTAATTACCAATCACCTGTCTCAAAATTTTTTCCGTTAGCCCCTCCCCCCCCATTTATTTTTCTCTATAAAATATAGACGAAATAGATTACTCTGTGTGAGTTTTCTTCAACTATAGGATTTCATGATTTACCAATATGTAAACAAGAGAGCTAAAATTTTACCATTAGCCACCTTCCACATAGCCCATTTATGCAAGCAGTTCAGTCAGGTTTGCACTACCAATTTCTATGCCACGTTCTAAAAGCATTATTTTTTATCAATATAGCCCTAAAATTAAGTTAATTTTGAAAAAAAAATGCAGAATTTTCAAGCGCTGGGGGCTCCGCCCCCAAACCCCCGTGCCTCCGGCGGCTGGGGGCTTTGCCCCCAGACTCCCAAAACAGCCCCCTCAATTGCGAATTTCTAGCTACGTGCCTGCCACGTTTTGCACTGTTTATAATCACATGGGCTTTTGTAGCTTTTGTTTTGAACAATTTTTTCTTCATCGTTCAGTTGCAAACCTTAAGATGTTAACTATAGATATATGCTTAATTGTTTGTTGTTTGAAAAGTTTGATTTGCATTACGCACTGTGTCACTTTGACTCCATCTTGCTACATTACGCTAAGTTATTTATTCACCAAAGTACAGATCGCGAACAAATTTTTGATGTCACTTTTGAAAACCCCCCCCATTGAAAAATCCTGTGTACGCCACTGTCCTCACCACTAGCGTACACAGAATTTTTAAAGGGGGGGGGGGGCGGGGTGCCAGGAAATTTGAGAATAATGAAGACCAAAAGAAAATTTTCTCCACTCAGAATCAGTCCGTTTTCCTGCCCAAAATTAGGTGAAGATAGAAAAAAAAGGTTATTAGTCAGATTTTGTCCGTTTTTGTGCTCAAACTTTCTGCTCAAATTACAAATAGGGGGGCATGCCGCAATTTTGCATACTATTCTATGCAAATTATACTAAACTGAAAACCCAAAGGGGTGGCCATGGCACCATGTCCCCCCTAAATACGCCCCTGGTCTTCACATCCAAACCAACAATATTGTTTGTATGCGATAAAGCCGTTAGACAGTTGCAGCAAATTAGAAACATTAAAAAATTTGCTAACGACATTAGTGAATTTAGATATCTTATTTATGATCACAAAAAAAATCAGAATAAATTCATTTACTAAACGGTCAGCTAATCGGATTGTTACATGCAAAGTCTGCTAGTAGAGAATTTGCTTTCCGTTTTTATATTTTGTATGTACAAACCTATTTTTTGTTGGTTGTGAATGTACACACATAAAATCGAAAATTGAGAAGTAACGAAACAACATAAATTTTTCAAATTCAGCATGCCATGGTTGCCACCTATCTTTATAGACCACAAATGAAAAATCAATGTGAAACTCAGCAATATCTGCAACAGTATGCCATGCTGTAGGTTTGTAGTAGCATTTAATACGAAAATAAATGCGGTAGCAAGTAGAATATACCACATGAAATAGCACATTTTACAACGTACATTGTACATACTCAATAATCATTGTTTAGTTTGATGGGAATTTTATAAAAAATTGGTACCATTTTACACTAGTTATTGGGTATTGCTTCGAAAAGCATTTTTTACGCAAAGATTTTAGTAATAATAACCTTGAATAACAAAAAAGTTAAAACTTGAACATAATGATTCCGAAACAAGTATTATCAAAAACTCTCTACTTCTTGCAATGTTATTGAATATCGCAAAGGCATACTCGTATGAAATGTTGCAATTTGGTGAAAACAAAGCGTATGCGCACAATGAAGTTATCAGTGTACTGCTACATCACGCGCAAAGACACTCGGGCAAATTTTTGTTCTGGATGTTATCACTTGAACTTCATGAAAAAACTATAGGCAGTCAAAATTATGCGTATGTTTTTGTGAAAAATGAAATGAACATCTTTCTACTGATACTGCCACTTAGCAGAAACTAAAAATTTATTTAAAATTTTCGTCATTTTTCTTTTTTTTAGTCACCAAAAACAAATTTCCAACATAAAGACTACCGAAATTCATGCTACATGCCACACACTTGATAACTTATGGACACTTTTGACTACTGTACTACTCGTATATCAGCAACGTGAAAAAAAATACAGGCAAAAAACAAAAGGATTTGCGCTTATGTTGGCCTCTAATTCTTTTATCAATAAATACGTTTATTTTGCTAAATCGCAATTCTTACTTATTAGCGAAATGCTAAAAATAAAGCTTAGTTTGAAATTTGGTAAAACTATACAAAATTATCACAGAAATTCAGCTGTGAGCTTTATAAATCATAATGAAAATTATAATGCCTCAGGCAAACTAGTAAATAAAAATCTATTGTCACAGCTCCTTTAGAACATCGATAGAAACAAAAGCCGTTCAAGTGGTCACTGGATTTACGTTCAAAAAAGCGTAAAATTATTAATCACGACAGAACAATTGGGACTAACAGGATTAAATTAATTTTTCGAAAAATTTGCCAGAAACGCAGGGTCGACCTTGAGAAACGTTTAATAACTCCGAATCTAGTCGTCACACGACAATGGTTTTACAAATGAAAGTTGAAGCAGTAAATTTTAGGAAAAGTCAAGAAATTTGGTTATTGTGGCTTGACTGCTTCATAACAAAATTTCAAAATAATTGAAGGGGGGAGCTAATAGATCCCCCCTGGGCCGAATAGGGTTAACCCCCAAATACGAGGGTTTAAGGTGCGAACTTAACCAGAAGTAAGGGGAAGGGGTACTGAAGAGGATAGGCAATTTAATTCTTTCAAATAGCTTCCGAATTTTAGCAATTTAATTCATATAGCTTGAAAAACGTGCGGAATGTGAATAAAATAGCATTAAAACTTAAAATTGCTGTTTTTTTTACCGCAAAATTGTCCAGCGGTCTGGGGCTCTGCCCCCAGGCCCTCATCTGTGACAAGCTTGAGTTGCGTCAGTTTGTTCATCACAAGGCCTAAATGGGACAGTTTTTGTGCAAAAAAATTTACTTTTGGTTCAAGCCACCCCGTTAAGAAAAAATCCTGGTTGCGCGTCCGGTCGCATTCACTGCTGCAAATAGATTTTTTTTAAGCGATAATGGGCCGCAGACGAAACGAGCGAAGAAACGCTGCCAGTCCTATATGTGTCTTTTTTCAGACAAGAATACAGAATTTTTAAATAGCGTATAATTTGTAGCCGTGCATTGTCAGTTTTTATGTGCAAAAGTCCAGTCTATTTTAGTGCCCCCTTACTTTCGGTTAGTGCCCGCTCACTTCGTTTGCTCTGCCGACGGCAATGCCCAAGGTCTGGACCAGAAGTCAAAGATAGAAAGGGAAGAGCCAAAAAAAAGTTTACCGCCGAAATTAAAAACCAAGACATTTTAGGAGGAGATTAATAAGACCTGTAAAGGGAGGGGTTTTACATGCGTTGCACGAGAAGTTCTCTTTTTCCCTGGAAGTTTAAGCTGAGAAAAAAATCAAGGTTTTTAAAAACTTTTTCAGGGGGATATCTTTTTGTAGTGGTTGAATATTTTGCAACCGCAGCCCCAAAACGTGTAGAATAAATTCAAAAATATTATTTTCAATTTTAGCTATTGTAAACTACGATAATTGGCTGCATTGATACTTCACCCCCCTTCAAATTTTAGGAGTTACTGTCTCAGTAATAAAATCGTACTTTTGCGAAAGTAGTAAAACCTAATCGCAAATTGCTTTTGGAAAAACAGTTGTGAGAACTTCAAAACTTACCATATTATCGATCCGTTACGCAATCTTGATAATAAACAATCAAGAAAAAAAAGTTTCGTTCATATAAAACCACATTTTGTTTACAAACAGCATTTTTCAATCAACTGTCTAACAGGTGTTAGCAATGTCTTGAACAGGTGTTAACTCAAGGTAGTTATAGAGGGTGTAGAATGTGGATTTACAAGTAAACAAAAAAATACAAAATGAATGTCAATTTTTATTGGTCTTAGTTTTGTATTTGTAACCTAAGCTGTTGAAAAAATTATGACAATTTTTGTGCTTGATTTTTGTCTTATAACCCTGAATATTATGCAGTATTTGTGGTCTTCTGTAACACGGTGAAAACCTGCACAAACGCCAATAATGTTTGAGAAGCTTGCAACAATCTATGAGTGTGTCTATACGAGGATGTTTAGACTAAGCACAACAATGCACGATTAAAAAATCGTACATTGTTGCAAGCAAAATATTGCCAGTGCGACACCACTACAACCATTTCAATGTAACAACATTCGCAATGTTATCACTTTACTATGGAGTAAAATTGGCTTGTATTTCAAGAGCAGAGTTGTCTAACCAACCGGCAAAAGCCAAAAAAGGCAAAGTTTCTCCTGGCCCCGCGCTCCACCCTAATAACTTTCTTAGTTTTGAATCATTTATTCTGGTTTTCGGTCTGCGCTTAGAGACTCTTGTTTCAATTAAATTCTGTTGTTCAAGAGGTTTCAAACGATAAGTATAGACTAGCATTTAGTACCACTGAAATTCCACCCAAGAGGAATTGCGTACTATGCTACAATAGCACCCTGCATTAGTCGCCCTCAAATAACATTTATTGCACCAACCTAAGAGATTACAATTTTAGCCATAACTATGCGTAACAATTCTCTATTTCTGTTTGTATATTTGCAACTCTTTCTATCTGTCTTTCTGTCTGTCTACATAACACCTTAAACAATTACGGTACTTCAAAGAAAGAAAAGTTTAAAAGTTTTTAAGATATAATATGGCAATCAAAGAAAAGGCAGTTATTGTTGCATCAAATTTTTGGGTAATGATTATTTAAAAATCGAAATCAAGTCAGTTATTCTGGCGGTAACGCGTTCGTCTCTAGAACAGGAGATCTGAGGTTTAAGTCTTGGGCGGGTCAAATCGGACGCACTGTTGCTTGCAGGTGCAATTAGTTGGGCCCCGACAACTCGTTACGCGTTTCGGCATAATTCAGCGAGTAAAATATAAGATTTAATTATATTATTTAAAAACTATTCTTATTATAATTTCTCACATTGGAATCTAGTAGAAGCTTGCACATTGTGAGGTTTTTGCTTTGTATGGCAATGGTTAAAACTGATTCATCGATGCTGCTGTCCAAAATATCACGATCAAATTCAAATAAATTGTCTTCTTTGCTGAATGCAAACAATGTCCTCACTCCTTCCACATCTCCTTTTTTAACCATTTTCAAGTACAGTTCTTCATTTTGTCTTTTCTTTTCATTTTGAAGTGCATTACTTGAAAAAAATATGTTTGTGAAGTGTAAAGTTAAGAAAAGGTTTCATAAACTGGTTTTTACGTCTCAATAGTTTTTAGATTTCTTTAAATTAGTAAACACGGCTTAAGTGCATGCTTTCAAATAAATTTAAAAACATCAATGTAGAAATTGTAATTTTTTGACGTCTTCTAATTTGATTCCTGAACTGGAAATGTTTCTATTTTTGTTTTTGGGACATATACTTAAAAGGGCATTTAGTTTTCTACGACCTTCCGTTCCCGAGATATAGCAGCTACGATTTGCTCTTAGAAAGTCTTACTTCCTTAAGAAATTTTGCCAGGGTTGCCAATCAGAAATAAAAATTCAAAAAGTTACGGCATGTTCCTGATTCGCAATAAATGTTTTGCAGCACAGTTATCGTCAAAACAAATAAAGGTTGAGAACGGTAAAATTAGCTGATTTTCATAAATATGAGGAAGATTTTCTAAAGCTAGTTTTCTGACATAATGCTGACAAAATGGCAACACCGAAGCAAGAAAAAATTGTTAATTTTGGACTGCAATATTTGAAAACGGCAAGACAGAGAAACTTCAGTTTTGAGGAGAATGCGTTTTAGGCTCATCCCAACACTGTGGTCCTCAGTGAATTAAGTCATATTTTCGATTGTGGCCAAGCAGTCAACCCGTGTTGGTATCAAGCCAGACGGACCAAAGACATGCATGTAGAGAATCCTAAATAGATGTTACGTAATGGTTTGGTTAAGACAGACGCTAAGATCCTGTTTCATATTCATGAGTACATAAATGCTACGATTGGCGAGCAACGAGCATGGACATCCGACAACGCAATTATAGCCCCTAAATACTACTAAGTGACTACGATACAACACTACTCATTTTTAAACAAAAACAAGCATTCGTAAACAATGCAACAATACACGAAACAGTCACAATTCAATTTCGATGAAAGTGGCAAACATGAAAATTTGTTGACTTACAATCAGCAAAACAATCACTATACAAATTTTTAGGTGTTTAGCTACTTTTGAAAAGAATTTGGTGCCATGAATTCATTTTCCGCGTTTTTTGCACTATGTTTACTGAAATAAACTTACTGTGTTTACGGAAATACAAACTAAAACTTCATTGCAATTAAAAACTAAAACTTATTACGATAAAAAACTAAAATTTAATACTGCTGTATGTTTAGACCGGCAGCCCAGAAGGCTTATTTACTTCGAAGACGACGGAAGGTTTGATGCGCCTAAAATACACGTCTTTACTCGACTTTTAAGAAAATATTTTACTGGCAAGCCAAAAGTTTGGCTAAGACCCCCTAAATTCACAATTTATGGGGGGTAAAAATGGCCTTTATTTACCCCAAAGATGGCATGAATAAAAATTGCTTAAAAATCGTTCTCTGGGGTCCACTGAACACTGAAATGGCGAAGACAGTAACTTTAGGTTCGGCTAACCCCCCGACTGTAACGAATTTAGGGGGGGCACAAAAATTGACTTTATTTACCCCAGAGACGGAATGGATAAAAATTGCTCAAAAACGTCCGTTGGAGTCGCCGGAAAACACTGAAATGGCGAAGACAGTAACTTTAGGTTCGGCTAACCCCTTGACAGTAACGAATTTAGGGGGGGAGACACAAAAAATGAACTTTGTTTACCTGAAAGACGGCAAGGGTAAAAACTGCTTAGAAACATTTCTTGGAGTCCACTGAACACATAAATACGTAAAATAGTTACTTTCGGTTCGGCTATCTCCCTGACAGTAACAAATTTAGAGGGGAGCTCAAAAAATCTTTGATTAAATCAAGAAATCAAGACTTTATTTATTTGAAGACGTGTCTTGGGAGTTCAAAAACGTGTAAAAACTGCTCAAAAAAGTGTCTTGGGAGTCCACTGAAAACAAAAACAGTGGCAAAAAACTTTGGTATCCTCTAACTGATTTCTTACTCTTACTCCAAAAGTCATTGCAGCACTAAATATGGATTTTACAGTATTGTTTTTGAAAAACCTCATTTTGAGTTGACAACGTCATCAATCATTAAGTAACGTGATGGTCGATTTTGGCAAAAATGATGTCATAGTTTAGTGACGTTACATGTGAGCTGTTATCTCGTTTTCATAACAACCGTACAAGTTCAAAGATTGCTCACGAAACTGTTTTGCAGTATAGATTGCGTCATTGAGCCGATCAGTGTTTGAGTGGATAGAGTGTCTGTTAAAGAAACGGTAAAGTCGGGTTCGATTTCCGGTCGGGTCAAACCAACGACAATAAACATTGGTATTCACAGCTTCGTTTGCTAGACGTTCAGCATTAAAAGGGACAGTGTGAAGCTTTCACCGTGTGTGGTAGACAGGTGGGCAGGTGGCAGCTTGACTCAAAGACCGAAAGTTCCTTTTGCTGTCTCATCGTCAAGGCAACTTGGTAAATAAAATGTAATCACAATATTGCAGTAATAAGACGCACCGGTCCTGCACAGTTAATTGTGGTGCGTCCCCCAATGCGATATTTCACATTTTAAATGCTGAGAATAGCTAAATCATAAACCTAGAAATGGCCAATTTTAAAGTCATAATTTTATTAGTAAGAACCCCGATCGGAGGAATTTTCAGGCTGATCAATATTGCAATGATTTAGAATCTAATTTAAATCAACTTTTTGCGGGCTTTCCTTGTATCGATGCATCAAATGTAAATGACATTTTTTCAAAATTTATGGAAATGTTAATTCAAATTACTAACAAACATGCTCCCTTAAAACAACTATCAAGACGTCAAATGAAATTACAACGAAAACCTTGGATTACCAAAGGGATCTACATGTCAATTCGTCACAAGCAACAAATATACAAATCATTTTTCTTATCTGGTAATCCGGCTTTTGTTGCTTATTTCAAGAAATATGCTAATCTTTTAACAAAAATTAAATGCGCTGCAAAACGTTTATATTATAAGAAAAAGATTGAAGAAGGAAAGTATAACTCACGTACTACCTGGCAAGTACTGCGTGAGTTCATTTCAACAAAGAAAAACCTGAATTCACCTACTTTTATTCGAGATGAATCAAACGTCTCACTAAATGATCCAAAGCTCATCGCTGAAGCTTTTAATGAACATTTTTCAGATATTGGAGATAAGCTTGCAACAAAAATTCAAACAAAAACATCCTTTAAAAGTTTTTTGAAAGGTCGAAATCCAAATTCAATGGCCTTGTTTTCGCCAACGTTTTTTGAAATTTACGATGCAATTCATTCTCTTAATAATAAAAAGTCTTTTGGAGTAGATACTATATCATCGCATTTTTTAAAATTAGCCTCTTTAGTGATCACCCCATATCTGATGCATCTATTCAATGTATGTTTTAATAACGGTTTATTTCCGGAAGTTCTGAAGGTATCTAAGGTAATTCCTATTTATAAATCCGGAGACAAAACTATAGTTAACAACTATAGACCAATCTCTTTACTGCCATCATTATCAAAAGTTATGGAAAAGCTACTCGTTGTAAGATTAACAAGTTTTCTAAATGCCAGTGGAATTCTGTATGATTGGCAATATGGGTTTAGAAAAAAACGTACCACTATACTCAAGCTGTATTAGATCTAGTAACTAATTTGTATGATAACATTTCTAAAAACAAACTTTCTAGTCTTGTGGCAGTAGATTTAACTAAGGCCTTTGACACAGTAAATCATAAAATTCTTCTCGAAAAACTTGATTACTATGGAATTCGTGGTATATGTAATGATTTAATTAGAAGTTATCTTTCAAACAGACAACAAACAGTGTATATTGCTCAAGAAAGTTCAACTATGCGCTTAGTCAAATCTGGAGTACCACAAGGCTCTGTTTTAGGTCCTCTGCTTTTCATAATATATATCAATGACTTGCACTTTAAATTACTACGTTCAACAGTACAACTATTCGCTGACGATACTTGTCTGCTACTATCAAACATCTGCAAAAAAACTTTACAAGACGAAGCAAAAACTGAACTTGAAAATCTCCATCTTTGGATGGATGCAAATAAATTGACATTGAATTCATCTAAATCAAATGTTATGCTGATCAATTCTAAATTAAGAGATAAAGGGAAATTCGACAATATAAAAACAAAAAAATCTGAAATTTGCATAACCTCCACAGTAAAATATTTTGGAATTTACATTGATGAAGAATTAAATTTTAAGTATCACATCACATCGATTGTGGCAAAAATTTCACGTGGTGTCGGTATTTTATTCAAGATTAAAAATTTTCTTCCAACCTCGACTCTCTTATGTGTATATTACAGCCTTGTGCATACACATCTAAGCTATGGCATCATCATATGGGGATCAACATACAAATCACACTTAGAAAAATAAAATCGCTCCAAAATAAAGCAATTCGGGTTGTTGGTGGTGCAGGGTGGAATGAAAGTTCCTCTCCTCTATATTATAAATTTAAAGTTTTAAAATTTCATGATATTTATAAATATGAACTTGCAAAATTCATGCATCATGTACAAAACAAAACTCTACCTACACCTTTACTGAAAAATTTTGACGATGTGAAAAATGATTTAAATCTCAATACTAGGTCTAGAACACGAGAAAAATTAAAAGTCCCTCTTTTTAAATCGTCAAGAACTCAAAAATCTGTGAAGTATTAGGGTGTAACTTTGTGGAATTCACTATCGTTAAATTTAAAAAAATTATCTTTTCAAAAATTTTCCACTAAATATACATCCAATCTCATCCAAAACTATAAATTATAATTTTATCAGATAATTTCGACGTTAGTCTGCACTATTTCGATTATGTCTGTACTATCATTAGAACGACTGAGAATAAATCTCTTTTATTAACTTATATGCTAGATTGGCCGCTCGACTCGAAGACTTCATGTCACTTCGCGGTCTTTCTTCCGCATTATTCCGAATTTATACCTGTGTTGTTTTGAGTTTACTTTTTATTTTGTGTGTACTTTGTGCGGTAAAAAATAAATTTACCTTACCTTACCTTACCGATGCAAACGCTCATTGATTATGAATCCCCACGTTTTTAGTAATTTCCTAAACGCAAACCATATTGCTTGGTTAAACCATTTCTTTTCACGAAATTTTTCAAAAATCATTTTCTAAAAATACTGCAAAATACCGCAAATTTATGTTTTTAAAATTAATTGAGGTACCGTAAAGGATATATTTGTGAGCTCAAAAGATTTTGGTATTGAATAAAGGGAATTTGGGGCGAGGGCAATATCCCCATGTCCGCCCCGTTAAATAATTTTTGGTGATTTTTTTTTTAAATAAAGCAAATTTTGTGACTTTAAAGAAGATTACGCAGTTGAATTTTCAAAGCAATTTGAAAAAAAATACCGTAAATGCTAAGTAAGAAAAACCTTAGTTTTCTCACAATTTCCCCACTCTGATTTTAAGCCAATCTTTCCTTTACAAATCAGGGCAGTTTGTCTTTCTCATATCTATAATGCCTGCCAATGAACGAGCGCGAAGGTTTCGGCCGCCAGCAGACACTTTGTTAAGTTTACATAAGGTGTTAAATTACAAAAAACCTGAGGATCCCAGCAGGTACGTATTAAGAAGGAATGCATTGGAGTCATTTATCCCGTGCCCCCTTCAAGAGGTCCACAATTGCCGAAACAGAAAAATAATAAACCATTAATTTTTTCCAAAAACGCCCAATTTTTTGTGGAAGCTTGTAAAATTTATTAAGTGCTCCAGGGATTCAAGCATTTTTAGTTATACTTAATTTCACACATACTGTAATTCAATGATCCTGCTTGCAGAGTTTTTTGTGATCTAATAGATTGTTATTTGGGATTCTTAGCGGCGATTTCCAACACACAAATGGTTCAATGGACTTGGTTTTTCCCCCCAAACCGCTAGCCAGTAACTAGAGTTATTCTTTCTCATCTCAAAGTCGCGTATTTTTAGAACAACTTGGCGTTCTTAACGAGATATACTAACAAACTTACGTAATATACGAAAATGTTTTCCCCGGTAATAATACTGTATTACATTTCATTATCAAACACACATACTTTCTTCTAAATTCATGCACAGATAGGCTCGGTCGTGTTTTAGCATTAGCAACTCAAATGGTTCATCCGGACCCCGGACTCCTTATTATGGCTCTGGATAGCTTTACTGTAGTGCTTTGCAGTTTTAACGCCTGCACCAGAAGTATTAGCAGAGATAAAAACAACAATTTTCGACAATGCGTTTTGTCTCTTTTACACAATGTTATTTAAAATAAGTTTTAGTATGACTAGGCTTAGTTGGCTATCACATTGCATTATTTTTCAAATAAGGAAAAGAAACTACGAATTGACAGACTACTAGATATGTTGTCTTTGCTTAGGTTTTTTTCTTTTTAACCAATCAAAAAATAATGCTGCCCCCGAGCCAAAGACATGACATTTTTGAGGACTCGTAGGCTTCGAGGCCAAGGACGTCCTCGAGGACTCCACCTCTGACTTGGCTTAGTTGGGTATCACATTATATTACTTTTCAAATAAGGAAAAGAAACAACGAATTGACCGACTACTAAATATGTTGTCTTTGGTTAGGTTTTTTATTTTTAACCAATTAAAAAATAATGCTGCCCCCGAGCTGAGAACATGACATTTTCGAGGACTTGTAGGCTTCGAGGCAGTAGCGTACGCAAGATTTAAAAAGGGGGGGGGCAGGAACTTCAGAAAATTTGAGAAAAACAAAGATCAGAATAAGAAATTGCTCCATCCAAAATCTGTCCAATTTTTTGCCCAAAGTTAGGTGAAGAGCAAAAAAAAGTCTTTACTCAAATTTAGTCCAAGCTTTTGCCCAAAATTAGGTGAAGAGCAAAAAAAAAGAAAAGGTCTTCACTCAAATTTAGTCCAATTTCTTGCTCAAAATTAGGTGAAGAGCAAAAAAATAAGGTCTTCACTCAAATTTAGTCCAATTTTGCCCAAACTTGGGTGCAAGCCTAAAACAAACGTATACAACAGACCTATTGTGTGATCAAAGCTTCTGCACAACTTGCAAAGGGGGGAGCCATGCCGCAATTCTGTGCTAATTACACTATCCTGGCGACCCAAAGGTGGGGGCCATGGCCCTAAATACCATGGCCCATTCACCAATTACGTGCCATGGCCCAATGCCCCCCCTAAATACGCCCCTGCTTCGAGGCCAAGGACGTCCTCGAGGACTCCATATCTAGATTTAACCGTCCTGAGATTTGAACCTCAAACCTCACGCTCTAAAGACGAACGCGTTACCACTCGACCAACTCGCCGGTTCAGAAAAAAACATATGAAAACATATAATGATCATAACACATAATCATTGAACTGCAGTATAATTTTCTAAACTTTATTGCTCTTTTGCCGGTTTTGGTTTAACTCAAAGGAAATCCTTTTATTCACGGCAAAAAACATTTAACGTTTGATTTTGTAAACATTCATACCAAACTTTGTTCTTGACAAAAAAAAAGAAAGCAATATTGAAAAGAGAGAAAATTTCATTTCAGGAAATTTGTGCGTAGGCCAACTTCCTCTTCACCTCTCAATTGCTTACATTTTTGTCAAGAACAAAACTCGCTAATTTATTTTAAATACACTGCCTAGTTTCTTTTTCTGCAAACTGAAGGAGTTGACGTCAAACGTGAAAAGTGCGCGGCTTTCGCTATACGGCGAACTGCTTCGCACCTAATCAACTCGAAAAAACAGCAACGCTTTTTGACTTGGTCACTCTATTTTCGCTTATGCGCTGTTTTTCTAGGTCGCCACGACACAAGCGAATAAAAGACATACAGTTTTGTCAGCAAATTAATTAAATATTTATATTTGTTAGTGTTTATAAGCCAGCAGTGAGTACATTATTAATCCTGACTTTCTCTATTTTTGAAGTTGGTTCGATTCTGGATTTTGTTCATTCTGAATTTTTTCCATACGGGATTTTGTCCAATTCGGGATTTCGTCCAATTCGGGATTTTGTCCAATTCGGAATTTTGTCCATTCGGGATTTTGTTTTTCGGGATTTTGTCGGTAAACGAGCGCAGTAATGCGTAAGCGAGTGTAGCTTAATCTCAATAAAACAAGCAAGTGATCACTCAAGTACAATTTTGTGTAAACCAGTCTGAGGAAAATGTTCAGCATATGAATCGCGCTACAAACTGTAGCAATCACGTGACTGTTGTATTTAATTCATACATCATTCAACAAATCTACTAACAAAACTCAGATTCGAAAAAATAATTATAAAAAAATTCTGACTATAAACTAGCTGCCAAGATCTTATGCACCAGCATGCAGATGAACTTTGATCCGAGGATATTCAGTTTTGTGTCTTCTACACCGTAGAACTTGTTAATTACATTATGAAACTGAATTCGCATGTTGAGAAAATATTTTTGCAATTTGCCCAAACTTTTTCCTTAAATTTTTGTTAATCCGCCGATCAAAGGTAATTCACGTTGGTGCATGCGACCTTCAAAATGTTCAACCGAAACAATCGACCGCAACGGAACGCATCATTTTGACCCTCAGTGCTAACACAAATTGAGAAAAAGCTAAAAACGTCGCATATGCTTTTACCTGCAAGCTATATTATTCAGTTGTTTCCAAAGACTATATCGTTCAGAAATAGCTCTCCTTTCGACTTGAGGTAGTTGTCGGAGGTTACTGCAATCCTGTTCCAGTTGAAATGGTTTTTCAGCCAAATTTTTATTGCTTTGAGCTGAAAAACAAATCACTTTTTCATGTTTCTGCGGCGCATTATACTAACACTTTTAGCGTAAGACATCGCAAATCGTTGCAAAAATCAAGGGTACACTTTGGAAGTGTGCTTCCCGGTCTGTCAGCTTAATCCCAGCGTACAAACTAAATTATATTCTATCTTTACAATTGACACATTCCTGATTGCACAAAGTTTTGAATGTAGAATTACATTCAAAAGTTTTTAAAACATAATTTTTTTTTAATAGGTCTTTCAACAAATTTCTTTACCATCAGTGACTCGCCAAACAGGATCACACTTTTAACCGCTTATTAATTGAGTGGAGACATTGTTACTAGGAATTTTTTCTAGTAGGATCAAAATTTTTGAGAAAGGTTGAAGAGGAAATAGCTTAAACCTGAACTGGTACAAATGCTATAAAAGTCAATTATTTCCTTGAAAACCGTTGAGTTTAGGTCAGAGATTCTCAGTCGGGGGCCACGGAACATTAACCAGGGGGCCACCACTAAGAGTAACTGTCTCAACAATTAGACGAAAAAGTGGCTGTTATTACAATAAATCCCAAATTCCGGCCGAATACAGTACCAAATTGCGGTGAAGCCTCATTATTATTATTATTATTATTATTACTACTATTTTTGGTCTTTAATCGATTTTATATGCCGACAGAAAATTTTGTTGCTGAGCAGGGGGCACTGGTGTTAAGAGTCTCTAGAAGGAAGCCACAAACCATAAAAGATTGAGAACCACTGGCTTAAGCTTCTAGTTTTAATACGTTTCTGGGTCATTAACACCAAATGAAGGAAATTAGACAAATACAGTGCATGCTGTTAATTACTGAAAAACATGCACTGTATTTCTCTAATTTACTAATCATAACGATTTCATCATTATGAGGTAAAATAATGTAACCTCTGGACTTAATTGTTCACTCTAACTCAGTTCGGAATTTAAAAATGCTATGCGTATGCAGGTACAACAAATTAGGCGAATATTTTTATACTAGTTACAGATTGCTTGAATCAATTATTTATCGCTGTTAAGTGTTCTTATAGTCTTACCCAAAATAATTGAAAGATATTTTGATGGAATTTCTTTCATTTCTTCGTCAGCAAACGAATAATTGTAATCGCATGATCTATCAGACCCAAAAATATGCGAATTAAAGTTGCCATTTTCACCAAATTTCAGGTCTAAAAGTACAGTAAACTGGGACAGACTTTCATTAATAATATTAGCGAAGCATTTTGACACTTACCGTTAATAAAATAAGCAATTTGATTCCAAGAATATAATAAAGTCCAAAGAAATTGACGTTTCTGCCCATTTATTTTATAATTTACTTATGTTTTGTTGTGCAAAAAATAGTTTGGCTAAGATGGTTCAGATCAGTAGTTCTCAACTCGGGCAAGCAGAGCGCTTTCAGGGGTCCGTGAAAATTTTAAACTTTCCAGCAATATGCTACATAGATTGAATTGATTTATCATCATTTTTGAAATTTACGCGCCATTGAGGATGAGATTTTATCATGAACATTTCGCGACAAACTGAATCATTTCTTAATTCCAACAACTCATCATGAAATTGACACCAAACATTTTTGAAATTTAATTGGTTTTGCACAACTGGTGTTTTTTAGGCTATTACCAACGTTTCGCCAGCCCATACTATAGCCGGCTTCGTCAAGTCATTACACAAAGCTACGATCAAATCAAATAAATCACAAAATGACAAAGAGCGGGAAACCAACATTAGCCTATCGCTTTCTGCAAACCTTCTTTTATTGCAACTTAACCTATATCGAAAACTGGGATAGGACCGATGTCCATTCGGTCTACGACTTTTATGCACGGACGTTTAGGCGTGGTACGTTTATTCGCCAGTACTATTATGCGTCTGGACTTTTTGCGAAAGGACTGTTAGGCACCAGAGCCAAGTTTTTAAATTTTTCAAAAATTTTCACACAATTTTTTTTTTTAATTTTGCATTATCTTAATGTACATTTTTATTTCTTTACATTTTCTATTTTTTGCATAATATTTTTTTTGAGATTAAATTTCTTTTTTTTTTCTTGTTGTAATTTTGTTTTTTTTAAATGTATGAAACTTAGATTTTTTAGATTATGTTTTAACAAATTTAACAAATCTATACTAACGAAACTTCGACACTTCTCCTACGCAACGCAAAGAACTAATTTTGACCCTTTTTCTAATTTCGACACTTTTCGTACGCAACGCAGAGAACAGCATGAATCGCAACAACTTTTAGCGTATTTTCCTATGCGTATTTTCCTAAGAAAATTAAAATTATTGCTATAAAATATATGCCACAAAAAATAAAATAATTGTTTGTTTTTACGATTCATTCTTTTTTTTTCTGCGTTTCTACGAGAAATGTCAAAAATTGATAAAAAATTAAAGTATCAACTAAGTTATAAAATACGCTTCGAAAAATGCACAAAATGTTTGTTTTTACGATTCATCCTGTTCTTTGCGTAGAGAAAGAAAAGTGTTGAAAATTTATTAAAAGAAAGAGTAGAAGTTATAGTTCTCAAGTAATTAAAGTAACCGCTATAACATACGATATACGAAAAATAAGCTGTTTTTTTTTTTCGATTCAAACCTGTTTCTTGCGTTACGTGGGATCAAAATACAGAAGATTGAAGTACTAAAACCGTAATTAATGACGGAGAGTACCAGATATTTTTGTCATAGAGTGCATTATATTTTGCATTAACATAATGATTTATGTATTTTGCTATAATTTATGATAGAGCAATGGTGGACCGGTAATCTAAAGGCTGTAGGTTCGAATCCTGTGAGAGGATAACTCTTTCGCCTTGTTTGTTTCAAGTAATTGCCGTTCTGGTGGCTTTTTCCTTTGGCTTTCGCGCTGGTAGCCTTTAGGCCGCAAGCACGCAAACGATTAAATTATTAAAACCTCTGGCCTGTAAACGTCGAAAACATCTCATTAAAAAAATTTGTTACAATGCTGGCCGACTGACGTTTTTAGTATATTTTTTGTACCACTATTAGCTTTAAACATGCACTTTATAAAAGTATCTGGTAATGTCCGCCACTAATTCAGGTTTTTATATTCCAATCATCTGTATTTTCCACGCAACGCAAGAAACAGGTCTGAATCGTCGAAAAACAACCAACAGTTACTCAATTTTAATATTTAAAATATAGATGCGCAACCAAAAATGTAAACGCTTTAGAGCGCAAACACAAATCCGCAACCAAAAATTGAAAATAGTACAGCGCAACTACAAATTGATTGCTTGAGGAACGCTCACAAAATTTGCTATTTAAAAAAGTTTTTGAGTATAAATTTTTGCATAATCGAAGTTTAAAAAGCGCGCTGCCGACGATGGTGTTAAGTACAACAATATCAAAGCACAAACATCGTACCATCTTCAGTTAAGCTGCACTGGAATAAACCAACTGCAATGAGTTTAGCTTTTATAACTAAAGGCACATATTCACGAGCGAAGAAAGAATTATTTTATTGTTAAAAGAAGCAACTAAACAGCAAAACAAAAAAACTAACAAAAATAAACAGCATTAAAAACAAATTAATACCAAAGTAAAAAAGCACCACTCACTCACATTTAGAAATAACGCGTCATTCAATTTTGCAACGCAAATTGCACGAGAGCTGAAAAAAAGGCATAGTGCGCAACGCAAATTGCGCATTTGCGTAACTTGCAAACCATTTTGCGAAACGTCCACCTCTATTTAAGAATACTGTATAATAACCTTCCTTGCAATGCTCAGGATAGCGCTATTTTGGTCAATACCAAACCTCGTCAGCTGAGCTAGCATGAATCAAAATGAGTTAATTTGGATAATAGCATGAATAATTACTGCAACGTTTCAATGTATTTATATTAAACTTGTATTAAATATTCATGAAATGCTGTTTGTATTATTAAAGGTAATCTTATTTCTATCAAATAGGGAATAATGACAGCTATTTATTTGATGTACGAGTATGATGCATTTGCTTTTTTGCAGAGAATTAATGTGCCTGATGATTGTGATAAGCATGAAAGCAATGGTCGGACATTATAGCTAGTGTTGAATAGTTTCACCAACCGATATCAAAAAATTTACTGTATGCATATTAACCTAAAGTTTATTACATATATTAACTGTCGATATAAAATTTTTATTGCTTTCAAATAAATTAATTCTGATTATGGTAGTGTATTGCAAGGTAGTTTTTTTTTTTTTTTTTTGTAAAATTGCAAATTTAAATAATCTACCTTGAAGCGTTTGCTGGTAAAGATAATTTATAGTGCTGATTGTAAGAAGATGAAATGGCTCAGATTGTTGCATAGGCTCTCCTAAACCTCCCAAAATTAACAAAAAAATGTATTTTTAGTAGTTAATACGGGTGCTATTCTTATTGCCCTCCTCCTTGAAAAATTTTCTGCAGACGCTTTTGGTCCTAGCTCAGAGTTTGAAAAGCTGGGCTGCAAGAAAAAAGCTTCGCAGAATACGATAAGCTAATTTAGTTCCTCGCTCTTTGTCATTTTGTGATTTATTTAATTTGTTTCTAGCTTTGTGTACTGACCTGAGGAAGCCAGCTAGTGTGGGCTGGTGAAACGTTGGCAATAGCCTAAAAGAACGCCAGTTGTGCAAAACCATTTGAATCTGAAAAATGCCTGGAGTCTTATTTCAAGATGAGCTGTTGGATGTAGATTCGATTCCACTGACGAGGAAGCGACGGCGGCGCTTTTATTTTGAACGGATTGTCCTCACCTACTTAACCCTATTTTACAGGGGGGAGGGAGTTTGCCCAATCGTTTTTTTTTTGTGATAAATCCCTTCAGAAAAAAGATCTCTTTCGAATCAACTTGAATTTGAGTCACATTCATTACAAATAGTTCCTAAAAATTTGAAGTTGCTAAAGCAGAGGAAAGTTTCCGGTTGAGTTTAGGTCGCAACTCTGGTCCTTTGCATCTCCTGGTCACCGCGTCCTGTTTGCTTATTTACCTTTTCATTACCTCAAGATAAGTGACAATAAAACATGTAAAATGAACTGAACTTACCGATTTTTGAGGTTTTTCGAAAATACTTTCCGAAATCTAATCATTTTTTGGCCAATACTTAAACTCATGAGGTCACAAAACGTTGTTGACGTAACGAACTTGACTTAGGCATTTTATGAATCAGTATCAAAAAACAAACCTATGTACAAAATTTGAACTAACTAAACGTCATTGAAAAATGACGTCATTTTTCAAAAATGTTGTCATAACGTCACAATGATGACGTCATCAACTCAAAACGAAATTTTCTAAAAAATTTTGGTAAACACCAACCCGCATGTCAAATTTGGTGTTCCGTGATGTTTGGTTTAGGAGTTAGTTAGGGGGCACTTTCCTCCCCACTTCCCGGTAAAATGCGTTGATCAAACACACCGTGTAGGTGCAATTTTAGGCTTTCCGATTAAAATTTGACTTCCTCCCACGGAAATTTCCTGCTTGTTCGAAGCCACCAAGCAGAGATAATCGTCGTATACAGCGTCTTATCCAAGAAAAAAACAATGTGGCCGGGGAGAGGGTTGAATCCAGGTCGTGCGATCATGGCCGTCGTAAAAACGACGTTTTTATCCTTTCGGCCACGCTGCCGACGATTAAAAAATGACTCATCTCGTCGTAAAATGTTCATGACAAAATCACTTTCTAATTTTGCGGCTCCCATGGCGCAGTTCTTTTCTAAATTATCCACGGAAGCATCACTCGTTATTGTTCTATTTGCCTCCACTTACCTATTTGAAAGCGGATTTTCTGCTTTCATGAATATCGAATCAAAAGCTCGTAATCAGCTAAACGTGGAAGATAATTTGCGACTTGCTATCACCAAAATGCGACCGTGTATATTCACAACCTGTTTCCAAAATTCAACCGCAAAAATCGCATTGAGTGAATACGCTTTGAAATGAACAACATGATCCATTTTATTAGGTTTATGAGACATCAGATTGCATGATTAAATGTTAAAAATAAGCTAAAATAGTCGGGGATCCGCGATTGCTTAGGCAGCAGCCAGCAATAAAATGGGTCCTTCTGACCAAAAGGTTAAGAACCACTGATTTAAATGGTTTGGCTACGTAAGCACGCCTCAAAAAAGGCTTTTGGACAAACTTTTTTACAAGAGTAATAGGGAAAAGACGTACTTTGCAGGGCTGCGAACTCGATCAATTTAATTCGAGTTCAAGTTCGAGTTTAGCCTATCTTTTAACAAGTCCCAGTTCAAGTTCGAGTTCTCAAATTCAATTTTTTCGAGTTCAAGTTTGGCAAAAACATCAAGTTTTTTGTTCAAGCTGACAAAAACACCAAGTCCACTTTTCGACTTAATTGCTCTCTTTTTGTTTACATGCTGTTTTTCTAGGTCGCCCCGGTATAAATAAGTGAACGAAAATCTCAATTTTAATGGCACGATCTACAAAAAATATTTCTGTCCGGCAATTTTTTAACTCGAACAGTTTTATTTGAGTTCAAGTTTGAGTTCGGTAAAACAACCAAGTGTTTTCGAGTTTGTGTTCGAGTTCGCAGTTGTGGTACTTTGTAAAGAATGATACCGATCACAATGGATCAATAACATTGCTGTCTATAGGCATAGGCGTAGCCAGAATTTTTGATTGGGGAGGCCCAAATCACAAATCACGTGCAATGACGTCATCAAAAACTTCGAAAGAGAAATTTTTTGGTGTGGAAAAGATATCGTAGAATGGAAGATCAGAAGCCTGGCCTGGTGTTGGCACGTAACTAGGAACTCGTTCAAAGGGGAGGGCTTAAACCAATAATGAAAATGCGAAAACATCTAAATTGGGAGACGTGTTAAGTAAAAAAGTGCACAGTAATTCAAACGTATTATTGACAGGGGTGTGGGGGCAGAGCCCCCAGCCGCCGGAGGCTATGGGGGTCTGGGGGCAAAGCCCCCAGCCGCTGGGCTATTTTTTGTAATTTTTTGGAAAAAAAGCTATTTTAACACCATTGGATCAAATTTCGCACGTATTCAGAACCCCATTTGAAAGTACTTGATTTTTAACTTTTGAAAGGCAATTGAAAAAATTAAGTTGTTCAGTCCTTCTTTTGCTTGCAATTTAAGTCCAAAACACGTTTAAAACCTTGCATTTTGGGATTAAATTTTGTAAGTGACTTGGTCCAGGTAGTGGGAAGTACGGTACATTGCCTCCTGCAATATTTTAGCAGTGAATAACAATCCACTCGAAAATGTTCCTTAGAGATTATTGTTTTGTCATCAATCAACCAGTTATAGGAGTACATATACGGCGAGGGGGCTTAGGCCCTCTCAATTGAAAATTTTGCTTAATGAGCATTCCCCTTAATGTAGCTAATTTTTTTCAAAAGTGTAGTATAAAAACTGGCCAGGTGGAGGTAAATTGTTATTAAAAAATGTACAATCGATGGTTACGCCTACTAGCTATGTTATTGCCCAACTCGGATTTATACTGAGTTGAACCCCTGGCACTTCGAGATTTTCGCAATATTTTCCAGCCAAATATAGGTGAAGATCAAAAAAAGTCTTATATGAGCACGGGGTCCCTGGCATTGTGCCATCTGTTAAATCCGTCCCTGGTTATTGCATTACGTTCATAAAATGGTTATATGAGGACCTGAGTTAGCAAAATTTAGAATAAAAACTCTTAATTTCACTCGGGTTATACTTTTAAATTGGTTGGCAAACATTAAATTGAGGGGCCCGGGCCCCCTGGATTATTATTAATGTTGGGGGCCCATGTAAATTGGGGGCCATTTAATTAAATATTGTTTTAGGGGGCCCATTTAAATCAGTTGGCAAAAATTAAATTGAATCGCCCGGGCCCCCTGGATCAATATTTTGTTGGGGGCCCATGTAAGTTGGGGGCCATTTAAATAATATTGTAAGGGACCATTTAAATTGGTTGGCAAAAATTAAATTGAGGGGGCCCGGGCCCCCTGTATCAGTATTGTTGTTAATTACTGTTGTATGCGTGCACTGTTGTACGCGAAAATGCTAACAGAAACTGAAACAGACGAAACAATAGTCTTTTTGTGACATTTTTATTATTGCTAGCATTTCAATTAGGGGGGGGGGCGGCCCCCCTGCCCCCCCCCCTAGCTACCCCTATGTCTATAGGTCTATATTTGTCGTATAGGTGTATAGGACCATGCGAAATGTGGAAGGTGACGTATATTTTTTACACGGGTCGGCTCCATCTTGAGACTTTTCTGTGAAAACGCACAGAAAAGCGGAAAATCAAAAAAGATGAAAGTTTTTTTTTTTCTTTTGCTTAGCTATTGTAAAACAGGCATTTTTTTCATTCAATGGATTGGCTGGTTTTGTAGCCATAATGGAATTTTGTTTCTGTTTGGAAATATTAAAAAAAAAATTTCGGAAACATGTTGTACAGTAATATTAATTGTATTCTGCACGAAGTGTACAAACTGTACAGACTGTAATTGCATGCACAGTAATTATTTCATTCTACACATTCAGTAAAATGAAAGAGTACGCAGTGTACGCCATAATTCCAAAACCTATAAACCTTAGAATTTTTTATAATCTGGAAACTATCTGCTTAGATGGCAGATAAATCAAATAAAGCAAACTTATAATGGTATTTATATTTTATTTTCCAAGTTGCCTTGGCTACCAAACAGCGAAGGGACCTTTCGGTCTTTGGGTTAAGCTGCTACCTGTCCTCCTGTCTACCACACACGGTGGAGACAAATATGGACATGGAGGCAGATATCTTAGCCGCTGATGGAAGTCTTACAGGTCTAAGGACAAGTTATAAGCAACCTGTGCTTCACAATAAACCAATGCAAATTTTGATTATTTTTTTGATAAAAATTTGTAAAATCGTTTAATGAACATTTTTATATGTGCTTCAAAAAGTTTTATAAATACAAAAGCAAAAATTATTATCAAAAACTGTATTTCTTACTTTTTTTAAAGTTTGATTTACGTATGCAAAATCTTAATATGTACTTTACATATACTAATGTACCGTAGTTGCAACAGTATCAGAGAAATCTAGCGCTATTCTACTTTATTTTGTGATTATATGCAGTACTTAAATTGTAGGAGGACGCGGGGGAACGCGTCCCCCTACAATGTAAGTATACTGTACAGTAGCAGAGAATAAACGTATAGTAGGCAGTACAGAAGCATAGCATAATTTTACATTAAGTTTTATGTAATTTTTAAAAATTTGAGTGCTTTTTACTTTCCTTACCAGGTTTGGGTTTCCCTTCAAAGGGCATCTTTTTAGGCACTGCTTTTTGTGCTGAATTTTCTTGCTTTGATCCGCTGTTATTATCATCCGATACGTCGCATGCACTACCTGATGTGTAACTCATACTTGTGAGTTATTTGTTATTTAAAACTTACCTAAAACTAAAGGTTCTTTAAAAAGTACTTGCCTAAAAATTTTTTTTTTTTTGCTTTTTGTAAAATTACTGTTTATTGTATCTTGAATAACAGTTAAGTGGACACAAACAAACAAAAAATCGAAAATACAAGTTAAAATGAAAACTGCCAAGAATTAATGTTTTATGTTTGAAAATTTACTGTGATGAGTCACTGTAGTCTGCACGTTTCCATTTTGAATCTACTAAAACGCTATGATAGCGTAAATGAAAATTAAAACTATAAACTTATCTCTTTTTACAGCACATGGACTAGTTGCTTACAGTATAGCCTATATTTATCAATTTACAGCAGAGCTACACTAAGTTTTTGAGTAGCGGGCTGCATTGCACTTTTCTTGAATTTTAGCGGGCTGTACAATTACTTTAAAATACGTTTGAATATTAGGTTTCCGGACAAATGGGTTCCAGGACAAGAAACCCAAAAATTTTGAGACCAGTCGTGGGCCAAAAAACCTTGTTTTGCGGGCAGCACTTTGGGACTCTCACGCAAACCATCTAGCACGTACAACTCACCGTATATCAATCGCAATATCATCGGAGACTATCAGAAAAATGGGTAAGAAACCAGATACCGGGTTCGCACAGTACTGTACTGTACTATCAATTTACTCTCACGGCATCTTGTTGATTGATTTAATGGTTAACATTGCTTTTCATTCTGCTTATCCTGCTGAGGCTGCGTTTACGTACAGGCTTGACAACTAAGTTTCGCTAGTGGTTGTCAAACCTGTCGCGTTTACGCATGACAAACAAAGTCGTTGTTTCTTAGCCGCTGATGGATTATTTTTATTTATTTTTACTGTTTACTTTTCTATTTCTTCAATGTCACCTTGAAGGGGGCAACTGACTTGAAAACCGAATGATCATTTTCGCTGTCTCTTGGTTTGGTTATTGTGCTTTCACAAAATGTGTAGTGGTATTAGTGTTGAACCATTCCAAATAAAAGTTGATTGATTGATTGATTGATTGCACATAGAGATTTGACGACGAGGAACGAAACCTTGCGCATGTGGAAACGATGAAAAGTAGCGAAAACCAGTTTTGAAACCCGGTTTTGAAACCTGAAAGGCATTAAAAGAAGTGCGAAAGCAACGTCGTAGGCAAAACAGAAGCACTAACTGCGCTGCAGCTGTATTTGCAGATGTTACCGCGTCAAACACCCTGATCCCAAAAACGCTCAATAAATATTATGTAACGTAATCGAGGTTTTCGTGTCAAAAGCGTTTTCACAACAAATTCGGCAATTCGAGGCGCGAAACCCAGGCACGAAAACTGCCCGAAAATGAAACGTACAAAACCTGGTTTCACGATGAGAAAACTCGTTTACACATGGTTGAAGTTTCATTCCTGTTTGCGAAAACCGCTATGTGGAAACGCAGCCTAGACAACCAACGCGTTTGCGACAGCTGCGTGTTTTCGAATTAACGTTAATAATCCACATACTGTAAATTGTGAAATATTAGAAACGGTACGTTTTACAATTTGATTTGATTTACATGTTTAAATTTTTGAAGACTTGAACATTCAATAAAGCAATTCTCAAGTCCTTTACCACCGATCAACTTTTCAAACTTTTCAAATATTTACATCTTTGGTTTACAAATAATTTTAACATACAAAACTTTTCTTCAAATGCGGCTACGACTAGCTGACAAATATTGACAAATAAATAAGCAAACAAATATGTTCTTCAGCTTTGCAGCAATTGTTGTAAATAATTTGTAGGCTTTTAATTTTGATTTGGGTCTGTATAAGTCGTTGCTTTGTACAACACATCTCGTTTACGCGCCTGCTCAGATTACTCGGCAACGTTATAATATATGTTACTGCATCACAAAATACTGAAGTGGTGGTAATAGTGGGCCCCACAGCCAGTAGCGTAGCCAGGAATTTGGATTGGGGGGGGCTGTTTTCGAGGCTAAACACAAAATCAAGCGATCTTGACCGAGGTTTTGATTGGTCTTCACTCAGATTGAGGTGGTTTTTTCTGCCAAATTTAGGTCATATCCAAAAAAAAAAGGGTCTTCATGTACGCTGAGACCCACTTTTTCTACTCCACATCATCTCAGGTTCTCATCCCAATTACCTTTGGGGGAGCTATTTTCGTTTTTAGTGCAAAAATCAGCCTTAAAAGTGCTAAAAACACGCCATTTTGCATACTTTTCAGGCCAATGGGGGGCTCGAGCCCCCTCGCCCTCCCTCCCTAGCTACTCTACTGCCCACAGCCAAGCTTGCCCCCTCGTTCAAATCCTTAGTTACGCCTTTGAAAAGTAACGAGTATGAACCCTTTGGAGTTGCTTAGCTTTCCAGCAACAGTAATTCAAAAATGTTTAAATTTAATCTACACCGCATAGCGCATATTTTGATTGATGATTGATTAATGCCACTTTATCCTGCTGTCACGAGAAAGCGATGTTTTCCGTTGAAGTTTGAATTTCCGTGATTGTACGAATTTGCTGCTTGCTCAGGTTGCTTTGGTTGAAGTGGGTCGGTCAGGTGCGCGTTGAACCCAGACCATGCGATCAAGCTAGTCATAAAATCAACAATTTTACTTTTAAGGCCATGCTACTTAACTCAAACTTGCTGCTTCATCTTTCCCAAAGGCATTGTAACGGAAACGCTTGTTAGTTGCTTTTCATGGCTGCAACGTCCTACAGCGTTGCAAACTGCTATATCGTGTTTGCGACTAAAATTCATTTTGAGCGATAAGTGTTTGAACTAAATTAATGGTTTGCGCCCTGATTGTTTGGTATCAAAAACGTATAGCTATCGAAAAAACAATGTTTGCTTTGCTCTCAATCACAAACTTTAGCGTCATGTTCTTGAAATATTCAAGTAGTTTTTATCCTGATTTTTAAGTGTAGCAAAATGCTGGGCAAACTATAATCTTGGTAAGGTGAATTCTCAATAAAAGATCAAAACTCCAATATTGCTTTGAGAAAGCAATGAGTTAATAAGAATAAAAACAATCGTACGAAATGCCAAAACAATATTTAAAATCCAATGCGGAATATACTGCAAATTTACGTGTTCTCTTGATGTGAATACGACATACATTGGTATGTCAACGCGTCACTTGGTGACTAGAGCCAGAGAATACTTGCAGCACAACTCCAACTCAGCCCAAACTGCCTGTAGCCAACACATTTCTCCTTGCCAATATTGTCAAAATTGTAATTTGGATGTTAGTTCGTTTGAAGTAATTAGACACGGTTACAATGAAAATGAAACCAATATAGAGAAGGCATTATTGATAAAAAAAAAAACTAACACCACAATTGAACTCACAGTTATACGCCAACGGTTGCTCTTTTTGGTTGAATGCGTCTTAATTTTGTTTTTTTATACGTCTGTTGTCTATACTTTACCACATGCAGTACGTTATTTTGGCAGAGTTGCTTCATTTTTCTCTTTGTTTTTTCTGACTTGAGTTTACTATGTAAAAGGTGCAACAATATTACATGTATAAAGTTATAGTTGTATCTATATTGTAACATATCTGTTTTGCAGATGATACTTTGATAATTTTTCATTTCTAAATTTCAAAGTTACTGTGAACTGCTTTTAATTTGTTGAAGGGTCCACTTAGAAAATGAGCCGAAAACGTTTCAATTAAAAAAAAATGCGATCTGGACTAGAAGTTCCGCAGATAATCATGTGCTTTGTGGTCTAAAAAAGTTTACACCTCTTTACCGAAATTTGACTGCATAATTAATAGTAGCTGAAGAGCTGATACATTGTAGTTATGAGCTGGTGTATTACTCCAGTTTGTTAACGATACGCTGCATGCATAGTTGGCAGCGAGGCCGGGAGGGTATAGAGGCGTCGTTTTTATGACGCCCCTAATTCCATAATCTTGGTTCATACCTGTCAAGATTTGAAAATGCCAAATCCGGAGATTTCTTACCAGCAAATTTAATCGCGCCCAAGACCTCCCTCCTGTATCTCCTGCTTGAATAATTATTGTTATCTTGTAATGCTAATACACAGTACCAAAATTTTATACATTACCATTACAGGTTCTAGCAGTTCTAGCCACTAAAAGGCAGACTAATTAAGTCAATCAGTCTTTTTATTTTGGATACGGTACCAGGTAACCGGTAGCATCAGTACTGTTTCAACATTTCATACACTTCTCTGACACATGGCATAAAAAGTCATGCTACATTCAGCGCAGCAGACACTTTCCAAAAAATACTGAACGATAAAACTGAAATATCATTCAACCACGTCTACTTTAACCAGACCCGCAGCTCCCCAGAAAAAATTTTCGCCGCCCGGCATAAACAAAATCAGTTGTACGTGTATAGTGGTATATCAATTAGCGCCTCCTCTCAACCAGCTTTCGCCTCCCCCTCCCCCCCCCCTCTTACCTTAAGCATTTGCTTCTACTTGCGGGCCTGACTTTAACTCTTGTGGGCTTGATTATATTTGTATGTGGCTTTTTTGGCAGCATTCAACTCTATTTTGGAAGGTTTAGAGCCAGCTTCACTGCGGTTACAATTTAATTTGCAACTTAAAAGCGTGCACACAGTGTCATTGTGCAAACTGGTTCTGTTTTCGGTTACAGTCTTCCACACCATGCAAGAGGTTTTTTGCTAGATGCGTTTAAATGAGATAGGCACTGGAGCAATTTCATTAATGCAGCAAGATTGCGAAAAATTTGTTCACCGGCTATTTTCTTCCGCCCCATAAAACCCCAAAAGCTGTCCACTTGTAGATCTCCAGGCATTCCAGCGTCATCCTGCAATTGGTATACAATAAAAACTCATCACAAAGGGTAAGCCAAGTTGAGGAAATGATTGGGACAACCATACAACTGTCATGTATAGAATTTACGTCATAAGTAAGAAATATACTGAAGACATAATTTTTCTGTTCACGTAAAGTTTTGGGTAGACTAGTCCGATTTACAGCAATAAAACTTCTATAGTACGACATAATCGAACCTAGCATAAACAGTTGACACCACGAAGTAACCATATAGGCAAGGCAGGCAACCGCATTGCAAAGTTGAAAGTTCTAACGCAAATGAACTGTTACTTGAAGAAGAATGCAGGGTCAGACAATGCTTTTTTAAAATATTACCAACGTTACCTTAAAAAGTACTGGTAGTAAAGAAATTTTCACCGCGGTCTTCATTAAAGTACCACTAACGTGTCACACCTGTTTCCGATGATACTCAGTGCCGTCGCTACGGGGGGGGGGGGGGGAGCCAGAGGGGCCGCGCCTTCCCTAACAACTGCTTGTGACCCCACATTTCAGTTCACACAGAATACTTTTTTGGAACATTGCGTAACAATAAGACAAGACAGAGTTGTAAGTCGGGCCGGGCTTTTCAGGTCGGGTTCGGGCTTAAAGTTGACAAAAATTTCGGGCTTGATTCGGGCCTAAGACCTACTTTTTGTCTTAGGTGTACAAAAATATAATCAAAATAATCCGGCAACATTGCTAAATTTTTCATAACTAACTTTACATTCGGGTTTTTTCGGGCATAATTTGGGCTCCAAATTAGTTTTCGGGCGGGCCTAAACTAGTCGGCCCGTTTACAACTCTGAGACAAGAGGCACTAATGGAAAAAGGAACAATAACTTTCAAATATAAATCTCGTTTGAAATTTTCTCCATTCGTAGCGAAATTGCTGGCCAGCAACTGCTGTACATAAATGTGACGAAATAATCAGTCTTATTAATACGCCTCCACGGATGAGTCGCGGAATAGAGATGTAAGCCTATGGAATTGTTACCGGTACTTCGTTAGTGATTATGACCTGAAACAACACGTAAAAACATATTTTGAAAGACCAGCTGTTTTTGTTTTTTTAGAGCACACTCAAATTTTTTTAGGTCGCAGTCAGTTGCGCAACCAGGAAAAAGGTGCTAATGCGGCTTTAGCCCCCTTTAGCCAAGTCATTTAGATAATTTAACCCAAAAACTTAAGCGTTTAAACGTGTTTTAGACTTGATCTTAAGTATAATGGGGGGCTGAAGGGGCTAAGCGATTTAATTCTTTCAATGAATTCTGAATTTTAGCAATTTACTATGGTTATTTCTATGGCTTCAAAGACGTGCCAAAAGTGATTGAAATGGCGTTGAAATCGCTACTTTGCCGCAAAATCACAAAAATCGCCCCGAGGCTGAACGCTCTGCCCTTCAGGCCTCCCTCTGTGATATGCTTAAGTTGCATCAGTTTGTTCATCACGGGTCCTAAATTAGAAAATTTTTGCACAAAAAAATTTTACTTTTGGTTGAAGCCCCCTCTTTTTTAGCAAAATTCTGGTTGCGCTTGTGGTCGCATTCGCTGCTGCAGACAGATTTTTCAAGCGATTAAATGGGCCGCATACGAAGCGAGCTAAGAAACGCTGCCGGCCTCATGCGTCTCTTTTTTTAGGCGTGAATACAAATTTTTTAAAAATAACGTATAATTTGGAGCCGTAAAATATCAGCTTTTATGTGGAAAAGTTCAGTTTATGTTAGTGCCCCCCATCCCCCCCCCCCCCCCCCCGCTTTCGGCTAGTGTCACTTAACTTCGTTTGCTCTGGCGACGAGACTGATGATACTTCCAGCCTTTTTTCAGAGTCAAACACAACCAAATCTTTTAGAACATTTACAATGTACATGCAGCTATATTTCGTTTTTTTTTTTACTTTTACCCGCCAACGCTCGCTGACCATCTCTCTTGCGCTTTCTGACAGACGCCACTAAAAGAGCTCAGCTTTTCACAGTTGCAACGACCTGCAATGACCGGTACCAGAGACTGCAATTTGTGCATGCCATTGTTATTTGTTACATCATCAATTCTTAACAATTCAAATTGATGATGCTCGTTATGTGAAAGCAAGATCACACACTTAATTTTCAAATCAAAACTCTTGAAAAATGTAAAATCGGTCGAAGCAGGGGGTCGAAGTGTATTCTTTCCCTTTCAGAAAAAAAAAATTCGCAAACCAACTTGCTTAAATTTTCAAACAACAGATTAATTTTTAAATTCAAAAAAACTTGATCTAAATCGTGATATCGGGAGATTTTTCATTGAGATAGGTTGATCGGGAGAAATCCTCGAAATCGGGAGTTTGTCTGGTATGTCTGGGTTCAACCCGCAAACTAGTCACGTCAGGCGCGTCGCCAACCGGGGAGCAGGGGGGGCAATGCCCCCCCGATTTTCGTTTTTGCCCCCCCAATTTTTTTCCTGCCCCCCGCGGTATTTTTTTGGGAGGAAGAAGTTGCTTTTTTTTAAGCGGAAAAAACGTTAAAATTTGTGATTTCGGCCAGAAAAAGCCTTCGGATTTCGGCGAAGACCTTTTTTTTTTTTTTTGAGATCACCTGCTTTCGGTCGGAAAATTTTTGATTTCGGCCTGAAAAAGCCTTCGGAAATCGGCGAAAACCTTTGCCCCCCTGATTTTAATTTTGCCTCCCGATCTCGCGAAGCTGGCGACGCCCCTGAGTCACGTGGTTGCGTCCTTAGATATGACGCTTTACGGTGATTATCTCTGCTTGGTGGCTTCGAACAATCAGCAAAATCAGTAGACAAGAATTCGAAGAAATCCTCGGTAGCATTGAATCACAGTAAGCTCCCAAGCAGGTGCAGAATGCGGATTCCTCCTAGAACGAAGTAGTGATTGCAACGAAGTGAGAGCGGATCATCTAAAAGCTAGCATCTGACGCTGTGCGGTGACAGGAGAATAGATATGTGAATTGCAAAGATTCGCGTAGTTTTAGTGATCAGGTTGCAAAGCAAGGTATTGTAAGCATTGCATGTGATATTTTGATACAGTAATACTTACAGTTATCGGTTTTAAGTAACGTTATTTATGTTTCAAACATGACTTAGTAGGTTAATTGTTTTACTTAGGAAATTACAAAAACCTCGGGTTTGAGTTACGACGCAAGCGGGCTTTGCACTTCTGCTGTTACAGAGAAATATATGTTTTGCGGCAACAAACGCCATCCACAAAAATGTGTCCGGCCAGAATGGTTACTTGCTTCAAGTGTTCAAAGAAAGGCCACTTTGCCAAAGTGTGTCGCTCAAAAGAAGAAGATACCTTATCAGAGATTATGAGCATTGAATCTGCATTTACTATATCTGATTGTTAACATAATGCCCAGTCAAAAGTTTACATTCCTATAACGATCGATGGTGTACCTGTAAATGCCTTTGTGGACACCGGCTCTACATTAAGCCACGTTAGCGAAAAGTTAAGCCGTGATTTGGATTTGAAGTTGAAAGGAACGATTTGCAAAGTTGGATTAGCTGTTCGAGGGTGTTCGTCTGAAAGCCTTGGCTTGTGCAAAGCAAATATTGCAGTAAACGGCAATGCAAATAGCAATGTAACTTTCACAGTACTTAAAGATTTAGTCCCTGATGTCATTCTTTCTCGAGACTTTATGGACCTGCATGAAAGCGTCAACATCCACTTTGGAGGAGAAAAACCGACACGTTTAGTAAAATCCCTAACACTTAATCTTTTCAGTAAAGCAAGTTCTGTGTATTTAATAGTTCATATGCATAAATAAGCAGAATAATTTCTCTTTAAGATCACTACTGTTGTTATGCACTTTAAAACTCGGCCAACAATTATCGCTTGTTGATTTACTCAACACTCGTGTGACTTGTTACAGGCCTAGAGCTGTGTGACTTCTTACATCTGTGTGTGACTTCTTACAGCTGTTATGCTGTGGTAAAAACGACCCGAAGTCGAAATAAAACAGTTAGTTTCAAACTCGAGAGAATTTTTGTTCATGAAATATGGAGAGCAGTAATCAGAAATTTCGTTGGTAAAGGAAGCAAGCAAAATTCTTACTTACGCATTGCAAGTGTCGCAAAATTTTGAATGCAGTGTTCTTTTGATTGCGATTGACTCAATTAACTGCATATAGTTAATATTAATTGATATTAAATGTTGAATAGAATTTTAACTTTTTCAACTTACCAGGAACAATTGAATAGGCGAATATTGTAAAACTAGCATACTCGCTGAAAGTGTTGCGGTACTTCAAACATGCTCGTCGCAGCTTTACGTGTGAGAAGATTTGCCATTTTGTAGCGACTTTTGACATAATTTAGATTTTGAGTAAAATACATTACGTACCTGTACCGTAGGTGGGCAAGTTACTGCAAACCGTTAGCTTCGTTAACCAGTAGTCCGTTAACAAACTTCACACCTCCGTTAACGTTAATCCGTTATTTTCAGCTTTAATCAACGGAAGTAAATATCAGAGGTGGAGTCCTCGAGGACACATTTTGAAGTCCTTGGACTTGGCCTTGGCCTCCAAACCTCAAGTCCTTGGCCTTGGCCTCGAAGCCTCAAGTCCTCGAAAATTGCCCTGTCCTCGGCTCGAGGACAGTACTATTTTTTGAACAGTTGAAAGTTCGTTGGAAAACGCCAGAAATCTCGCGGAAAATTTGCGACCACCTTTTTTTGTTTTCCTCAGTCGGAGCATAGGCGCAGGCAAGGGGAGGGGGCAGATCCCCCTCCAATTGAAATTTCACCAATGACAAAAATGTGACAAAAAAGCCTATTGTTGCTTCAGTTTCAGTTTCTTTTTAGCATTTTTCGCTGACAAGAGTATAACTAATTAACAATACTGAAGACCAAGGGCGCCTGGTCCCCCTCAATTCAATTTTTGCCAGCCAATTTAAACGTATAACCCGGAGAAAATGGAGAGTTTTTGTCCTAAAAGTTGCTATCTCAGGCCCACATCGTAACTTTTTGTGAACGTAATGCATTAATCAGGGCCGAATTTACCATAATATGACGCAGTATACCAGCTAGGGGCCCCGATCTGAAATCGTAAGATTTTTTTTGGTCTTCAACTATATTTGGCAGAAAGATGTTGCGAAAATCTCCAAAGTGCCAGGGGCCTAGCGCGATGTAAATCCAGCCCGGCAATAACATGGTTAGTAGGCGTAACCATCTATTGTACCATTTTTCAAAAACAATTCAGTATTTCACCTCCAACCTCGTCAGTTTTTACGCACAAAATACTTTTTAAAAAAATTAGCCATGGAAAATGCTGATTGAACGAATCATTGAACTTCAATTGAGGGGGCCTGGGGCCCCTGGCGAACGTGTACTCCTATAACTGGTTATTTTCATGACAAAACAAAAATCTCTTAAGGAAAATCTTCGAGTGGATTATTATTTACTGCTAAAATGTAGCCAGAGACAATGCACCTTACTTGCCCCTACCTTGAGCAAATCACGTACAATTAAAATTTAACTCCAAAATGCAAGACGTTAAACGTGTTTTGAACTTAAATTGCAAGTAAAAGGAGTATTAAATAATTCGATTTTTTCAATTATTTTCAAATGTCAAAAATCTAGTGCTTTCTAATGGCTCTGAACACTCTTGCGAAATGTGATCCAATGGCATTGAAACAGCTTTTTTTTCCAAAAAATTACAAAAAATCGCCCAACGGCTGGGGGCTTCGCCCCCAGACCCCCAAAGCCTCCGGCGCCTGGGGGCCCCGCCCCCAAATTCCCGTCTGTGATACATTTGAGTTACACAAGCTTTCTCAACACGTTTCCAAAGTTAGATATTTGCATTTTTCAACTATTAATTTAAGCCCTCTTTCTTTGCAAAATCCTGGTTACGTGCAAACAAGCAACAACGATTTCAGATCTTCCATCCTACGATATCTTTGTCCCACGAAAACTTCCTCTTTGGAAAAATTTTGATGACGTCATTGCATGTGATTTGTAGTTTAGGCCTCCCCCAATCAAAAATTCTGGGTACGCCAATAAATTGGAGATCGCCTGAAAAAAATTTTTGAAAACCTTTTTTTTTTTGAGAACGCTTGCGCCTGGGTCCTTGGTGCTTGGCATCGAGCATTCCTGTCCTTGGCCTCGGGTGGGTCTGTCCTCGGAAAGGCTGTCCTTGGCCTTGGCCTAGGATTTTTTTTTAGGTCCTTGGCCTTGGCCTCGAGCCTTGTGTCCTCGACTCCACCTCTGGTAACTATAGTCCGTTAATTCGTTAATATTTTGCGTGTAATTTACTTGCTTCTAGAACACGTATTGACGCTATTGAGCGGACTGTAAGGAAATATTTATTGCTCTGGTGGTCTTTCTGTGCAATTTCAAGATAAAAATAAGTTCAAATGCACTAACAAAGCTGCGATCGAAAAATGTTTGGAAATTGCGAACAGCGATAATTAATAGACCTATGAAGCTGCAGCTTATTCTTTGCCACAAAAAAGACCTCCTTTCTTCGCTTTCTTCTATAAAACTCGTGCTAATAAGCAACAAATGTTACCAGTACAAACTGGTTGATACCGGTACGATGAATGAATGGTGCAAGATAATAACGAGAAAAACTTTAATGGAAGTTAACAGAACTTAGCGGAAGTTAATTTAGTCCGTTAACATGAAAAAACTTTTTAACGGATTAACGAGTTAATGAAAAAGTTAGCTGCGTTATTAACGGATTAACGGACTTGTGCCCACCTATGACCTGTACATTATACTTTTTGTTGTGAAGTATTCAGTTATAGAGTTATTGTTCATCGTAATATCTTTATCCTTTTATTGTTCACTTTTCTGAAAGAGATTTACAGCTTAAAATTAAGTAGCTCCACTGCATGGTCTTCCAACAGCTCTTGATTTTGGTCGTATAACCCCTATTGCGAGTTCATCCAAGATCATCAAAGTAATTGATACATGTTTTTTGTAGTTGCCCTATATATCTGGTTTACTTTCTTCTCTAACTTTTACTGGGTAATTTAATGACTTTGGCTAATTAGGAACGCATGGCATGGCTGTTTTCATTAGGAATTTATAACCTATATTGACCTAAGCTTGAGTAGAATGTAATGTTGTTAAAATGGCGGGGCATGGTTTGGATAGCGAAGATTGTGACGCAAAAGGAAAAGAAGATTCAGCAATAATTGTTGATGTTTTGGTTACACAAAACAAAACATGCAACAAGAAAATAAGAGACTCTTATTTGTCTTCAAATGACACTTTGTCCAACGGTGGTAAGTAGGGCTGGTCTCGCGGGCCCAAGGCAGATTGCAGTGGAATAACGCCTACGGAAATTGGCAAAAACGTATTCATTTCTTATTTACACGTCGAGTAGAATGTAGGTCAACAATCACGCGCTTGTCATCCTCACAGCGCGAGCATCAAAACCGAAGTATGACTGTCCAAATCTCAGGGCAGCCAGTCAAGCGAGTAGCCACATAATGAGGCAATTTCAGACTTATATATCATTCAAGAAAATATTAGCCTCTGGTTATCAGAAAAAAATGATTACGGATGGGAAAAAACTACGTTGACCTACATTCCGCTCGACGCATTATGTATCTAATTTTACAGTCCCAGTCGGGTAAAGCTTGTAGATGTTGGTCAAAATGACGTGGTGGCGATAAACACTTCTTAATTATGATAGCACGTTCGTTTCAACACATAATTATACCATACGGTGGAAGAGTGTTCTAACGCCTGTCCTGCGTTCAAGGACTGCGGCGACTTCGAAACCAGTGTATACCTGCGGTTATTTTGGGCATGGATTCAAATATCATTCAAACATCAATGTCATTTTTCTGAGAACTATTGGTTGATCTAGATGGTGACTTTATGTCTTCTATTTTCCTTTGTTATCTACTTACTTTTTTTTTAGTTTTCACCTTTTTCCGACCAATTTTTACAACAAAAAGTACAGTACTAAAAAATAATACATTTCATCAAATTGAGCATACGTCAAATTCCATCAAAAGAATTTCGTTTTCGCATTCTTAAATTTGCTCAAGACAGACTGACCTTTTGTAGAAAAGCACAAGATTTAATGTAATGTCTTCCCGTTTTAATTAATTGGCAGAACAAATACAGATACGCTTCATTAATTTGCTCGTATCAAACGGTAGTTGAGAATTAACATGCTGTGAAAAGAAGGAAGAATTTGGTCTCTAAGCCTAGGCTATATTTTTTCAGCAAATCGTAGCATGGAAGACCATGAACAACCATCTCATTTGTTCCGAGATTACAAGTTTTCCACTCCCAACTCGCAAGACTCAAGCCACCAAGATAGAATTAAAACAATGTGGAATTGTTTGAACACAATTTGTAGGTACAAAACCTTACATATCGCTAAACACAACACAGCCTTCAAATTGATTTTTGTTGTAGATGTTTCACACTAGCTTACTTTATTATCCATAAAATAATCAATAAACAGCCAACTTTCACCAAAATAATCTTAAAACAGTTAACTTTTTCTAGTTTTGGATTATATTTCTGATGATGAGCTGAGCTAGTTCCAAACGTCTTCAATGAAAATTAATTTTAAGGCTGTTTTGTTTTGAACAAAATTACCAAATTTCCCATTTTTAATGCACCAAATGTTGTGTCATACAGTATACTATAATACACTGTGCAGTAAAGCAATGCAACAATGCAGTATATTTCTTTGGTCTAGTTCAGGGGTGCACAACCTGCGGCCGTAAACGAAATTTTTTTGCGGCCGTGAAATTGTACTTCACAATGCACGGTGTAGCGGCCGTGCATTGATTAAAATGTTTTGCTACGTAACTATTAAGAACTGCTATAAACAGTTACGACTTGCTAACTGTGCAGTTAATTAAGACGATAACATGCCAATGCTGTTTACTTACAAATGCGTAATTATTTACAGCTTGTAGGTGGCCAAGGCGAGTCCTTTCCAGAAAGTTCAATTCGATAGTTGCGTAACTTTTCAACGTCACGGTTATTTTAACTAGTTTATTTCCAAAACTTATTTTTAACAAGCGCTAGTTTAATGCCGTGTACAAATTTTGTGACGGTGGTCTGTGAAGTTACAACAATGATTTTTACGTACGAGCAGTAGCGTAGCCAGGGGGGGCTATAGCCCCCCCCCATTGGCCTGCCGACCAAAATGCAGAATAAGGAAAATATCACGTTTTTAGTACTTCTAAGACTGTCTTTTGCACTGGATTAGACTAAAAAATGCTTTAAAGCATAGTTTGAAAGGTTTATTTAAGGGGGGGGGGGGGGGGGGGGGCTAATGAACTGCCGACCAAAATGCAGAATTAGGAAAATACCACGTTTTTAGTACTTCTAAGACTGTCTTTTGCACTGGATTAGACTAAAAAATGCTTTAAAGCATAGTTTGAAAGGTTTATTTAAGGGGGGGGGGGGGGGGGGGGGGCTAATGAACTGCCGACCAAAATGCAGAATTAGGAAAATACCACGTTTTTAGCCAGTAGCGTAGCCAGGGGGGCCGGGGCCGGGGGGCTATAGCCCCCCCCCCCCCCCATTGACATGTCGACCAAAATCCAGAATGGGAAAAACACTACATTTTTAGCACTTTGAGACTGTTTTTTGCACTGGAGTGGACTAAATAGTGATTTAAAACATCTTTTGAAACATATGTTCAGTGGGGGGGGGGCTAATTTGCCAAACATAAAACCAAGTAATAAATCAAACCTTTGACAAATGGTAAGAAATAAGCAATCAAATTTGATCGCAAGTGTAAAAATACTGAACATAGGTGTCATCAACAAACACACTATGAACTAAGGAATAGGGGGGGGGGGGCTATTCAGTATTTGTTAATTACCAATCATTTCTCTCAAATCTCTTTTCATTATCCCCCCCCCAATTATTTTTCTCTATAAACTGTATACGAAATAGATTACTCCGTGTGAATTTTATTGCTCTATTCGATTTTATAATGTAACTGCATCTAAACAAGAGAACTACATTTTACCATTAGCCACCTCCCAAATAGCCCATTTATGCCACCAGTTTAATCTTGTTTGCACTGCCAATTTCTAAGCCACGTTTTAAAATCACTATCGTTTAATCAAAATAGCCCTAAAATGAAGTTATTTTTGCAAAAAAATGCAAAATTTTTGAGTGCTGGGGGCTCCGCCCCCAGATCCCGTGCCTCCGGCGGCTGGGGGCTTTGCCCCCAAACCCCCAGCCTCCGGCAGGTGGGGGCTTCGCCCCCAGACCCCCATTGGCCTCCGGCGGCTGGGGGCTCCGCCCCCAGATCCCCCAAATAGCCCCCCCCATTGCGAATTTCTGGCTACGCGCCTGCGTACGAGTTAGTTTTTCTTAAATTTTTCGGGATTGTTTTTTTGCCTATAGATAACGTGAATATTCTTGACTTAAAGAACAGAAGAGAGAATAAGTTTTGAAGTGAAGCTGCTGTTAAATTGCATTACAATTATTAACCTATTACGACGCTTAGGATTCAGTTAATGCGAAGTTATGTAATAAAAATATAATAGTCTCTTGTAATTCTAGAGTATATTGAAGGTAAGACGTCTTGACCTCTGCACTTCAGCCAGTTGCGTAGCCAGGAGGGCTGTAACCCCTCCACCCCATTGGCCTGCCAACCAAAATGTAGAGCAAGAAAATACAACGTTTTTGGCACTTCTGATATTGTCTTTTGCACTGGAATAGACTCCAAAATGTCTTGAAGCAAAGTTTAAAACGTTTTTTTAAGGAAGGGGGTAATTTGTCAAAAATAAAACTCATAAATCAAAAAAAACTGAAAAACGGCCAAAAAATTAGTATTAAAATTTGATCGCTTGGAAAAATGCTTAACATAGGTTTCATCAAAACATATATAATCTGAGAAATATGGGGAATGGGTATTCAGTATTAGTTAATTATCAATCACTTCTCTCAAACTTCTTTCCATTATAGCTCCTTTACTTAGATTTTTCTCTATAAAGTATAAACGAAATTATTACTCCTTGAGAGCTTATATTGGATTATCGGTAAAGGATTTTATGATTTACCTGCTTGTAAATAAGAGAACTAAAATTCTAGCATTAGCTACTTCCTACATTGCCCATTTATGCAACTAGTATAATCACGTTTGCGTGCTAATTTCTATGCCACGTTTTTACAGCAATAATTTTTATCGAAATAGGCCTAAAATTAAATTATTTTTACCAAAAAAATATAAATTTTTTAAGCGCTGGGGATTCCGCCCCGTTTTGGGTATTCGGTTATCAAAACAATCCCACTCGTTTCGGGTATCAAAACAACAGTGCTTATTTAGCATTTTTTTGGGCATATTTTTTTTGAAATTAAAATCTAGCATATTTTTTTGGATCTAGCTTTGTCTGGTATATATTTTTACCTTTTTTTTTGGATCTAGCATTATGGTAATTTAAGATTGAATAAATTTTCCAAACTTGAAACTTTGGCTTTTCTAATGTTTAACATGTGCAGTTAAATCGTAACGCTTGAAACGTTAATTCGAAAAAAATGACCTTAACTAGTGGCGGCCGTTAGTGCATATATAGGATGTTTTGCGGCCGGCATTAGTGAAAAGGTTGTGCAAACCTGTGGTCTAGCTACTAGAATTTACAACATTTGTTCGTAACCTGAGAAAATTGTTTTGATTTGCAATCCGGTTTTGGAAAAATTCCAAGCGAGATCTATTGCACAAATTAACGTTCAACAGTTGTGGCTAATGAATATTGTGTAAGATGAACAATGAACAAGCACGGTGCTGTGTAAGGAATGTAAAATTAGTTCAACTTTATGCCTTATAAAAGTTGGTTTCATGCTTTTCGCCGGTTTAAGTTTTATTCTCTAACATTCAGAAAATTGGCGCACCCAGAGTTGTAAAGTCGGGTCGGCCTTATTGTGTCGGGTTCGAGCTTGAAATTGACAAAATGTCGGGCTTAATTCCGGCTTAATATACAAGCTTCTACGCACTTGCCAATTGTTTTAGCCTTTTAAGTTCCAGAAAAATGTAATTAGAATTACTTTGCAACACTGAATGACGACTTTCTTTAAGCATCAATACGATTTTATTAGCAAGAAGTACTTTTATTTTAACTGCATATAGGTCATAAAATAACCAATTAACCATATACATTTGTAGATCTAACTTAATTTTCAGGCTGTTTGGGCCTAACTTTGGCTTAAAATTTTTTAGGATTCGGGCTTACGCACCTTGCTAAATAGTGTAACTCCTTCGATTCTTCGTAAAAACCTCATTTCGGACGCTTGCTCTTGTGATCGCGCTCTTTCGGTCATAACCAGGATTCGTGATCATGGATAAAAATGGAGATAAAAACTGTTTTGAAAATTGAGAGCTTTGCCTTTTTCGACAATTCTCGTTTTATGACAACCGAATAATGCAAAGCTCACATAACTGCACCAGCCTCACCAATTCGGGTATCCAGTTCTTCGTCTTGCCGTCCGTCTCTCGTGAATGCAACCCCAAGATATTTGAACTTCTCTACCTGCTTCAGTGTCACTCTATTCACTTGCAACAAGCACTGATCAGGTTTCCTAGAAAGGTAAAGTAGCTCAGCTTTGGCCGTGCTTATTTTCATTCCGGCCGCGTCGCATGCATATGCAAAGTGCTAGGGGACAGATTCTGTAGAAGAAAGCAGAACCAAATCATTAGCGAATAGAAGACGACCAATTTTGCAATTTACAATTGTGGCACACTCATCAGCTTGGCTGCATTTGTTAATCCAATTCATGTAAACAATGGAAAGGAGAGGTGACAAAGCGGGCTCTTGCCGGAGTCTAACGCTGACTTGGAACGGCTTTGATTGCTTGCCATTTACCCAAACACAAATCTCCGGTCGGCAGCAGAATGACTTAGTGGCGCGTAACAACTGACCATCGACATTATACTCGTGCAAAACCTTCGAAAGTTTGTCACCAGGAACTCGGTCACATGCTTTTTTCAAAATCGACAAAGCGTGCAAAGATCTTCGCCATACTCCCAAAATTTCTCGAACATTTGCTTATAAGTGAAGATCTGGTCCGTGGTGCTGCAATCCGGACGAAAACCCTATTGGCCATCTTCCAGTTTTCATTCCACTATTTCTCGGCATTTGGCGTATACTTTCCTTGGCAAACTAAGGAGTGATATCCCTTTGTAGTTCGCACATTGCTTGCGATCTCCTTTCTTGAATATAGAAATAATCACACTTGTTCGCCAATCTCTGGGATTTTGCCAAACTTCCACGCAACTTCCTTGAAACACTTGCGTTAACCAGAGAATTCCTTCTCCAGTCAGTGCTTTTAACATCTCGGGTCTGATTTCATCTTCACCAGCAGCTTTTCCAGATTTTATCCTTTTAATTGCATTTGCCACTTCTGCTGCAGTAAAAACTTTCTCATCCCCTAAATGTATCAATTTTAGGTAGCCGAAAATCTTAAACATCGAGCCATTATTTATCCCAATCGAAACATCTCAGCTTAGATGGTTTGGCCATGCAAGCAGAATGTCTCAGAAAAGACTTCCCAAAGAAGCTTTACTTGCCAAGGCAGATGGGAAAATACCAGTTGGATGGCCTAGAATAAGATTGACTAATTATATTGAGGATCTTGGATGGAATCGTTTGGGTCTTCACCCAAGCGAAATGATGGAGGTGATAAAAGACCGTGAAGTGTGACGCTTTATTTCGAGCTGCTGCCCTTGCTACCCTCACGGAAAAGCTCGCAAGAAGAGTTCGGGCTTATGGTTTCAGGTTCGGGTCTGCATTAGTCGGCCCATTTACGACTCTGAGCGTACTTTTTCAAACAGCCAAATTAAGGGAAGGTAATATGCACCCTAAATCGATTTTATTCCACGATGTAGCAAACCTCTTACACCAAGATGTGTCCAAAATAAAAAGTTGCATATTATGGCCTATATTTGTTTTTTACTACTAAAATACATAGTCTTTTTACCCTGTTAATTTGTGCTACAGTTCTACCCCAGACAAAGGTAAAAGAAAAGGTGCGATTGGACAATTATATTTGGAGAAAGTTTACGAAGGTGCTATTGGTGAATTGAAAGCACTGTTTCAAATCAGCGACCAAGACGCCATGTTTGCATTTGATCCCAACATCATGGATCGAGAGAACGATCAATCAGCTCTAAGCATAGCGATCAAGAACAAGGACTTAACAATGTGCAAGCTCTTACTTGATCACAAGGTACATTAAACGCTGTATTGGATTTGAGGCGTTTACCTCGTCTTCATATTAGACAGGGGCAGAACAATTTTTGAATTTAGTTTTAAAAAACACAATTTAAAACTATGGAATTTTCAAAGCTTTTCACACAAAAAAATTATTACTCTCCGTCACGTCGTTACTGAGTAACTTCATTTAAAACATCACTGATCCATTGCACACAAAAAAAATTAACATCACTAACATAGGCTTGGCCAGGATTTTTATTGGGGGGGGCAAACTACAAATCACATGCAATGACGTCATCAAAAATTTACGAAAAAGGAACTTTTTGTGTGACAAACATATCGTAGAATGGAAAACCAAACGCCGCTGTCCGGCTTACCACAGTTAAAAGTAAAAACGTCTAAATTGGGAGACGTGTTGAGTAAACTAGTGTAACTCTCAGCGTTTCAAACACAGGAGCTGAGGGCGGAGACCCCAGCCGCTGGAGGTTTTGGGGATGTGGGGGCGAAACCCCCAGAAGTAGGGCAATTTTTTGGAAAAAAAAAGCTATTTTAATGCCATTGGATCAACATTCTGCACGTGTTCAAAGCTATTTGAAAGAACTAGATTTTTAACATTGAAAGCCAACTGATAAAATTAAATTGTTCAAACCTCTTTTTTCTAACAATTTTAAGTCCAAAACACGTTTAAAATCTTGCATTTTGGGGTTAAATTTTGTGAGTTATTTGGCCCAGGTAGGGGAAGTAAGGTGCATTGCCTCCTGCATTATTTTAGCAGCAAATAATAAAATAATCTACTCGAAGATTTTTCTTAGAGATTTTTGTTTTGTCCTGAAAATAACCAGTTATAGGAGTACATGTACGACCAATGGGCCTTGGCCCCACTCAATTTAAAGCCAATAATTTGTGCAATGAGCATTTCCCTATAGCTAAGTTTTTTTTCAAAAGTATAGATTAGGGTTTACTTTAACCTAAAGCTAACCCTAATCCTAACCCTCACCCAAACTCACCTTTTAGCACGATTTCCGTCTTTTCTTACTTTTCCGTCTTAGGAAAAGGCAAAAATCGAGCTAAAACGCAGGTTAGGGTTAGATTTGGGTTAGGATTAGGGTTAGGTTAGGATGAACCCTAACCCAAACCCCAACTGCCTTTTAGCACGATTTCCGCGTTTTCCTACTTTTCCGCCTTTCAGTAATGTCCATCATGGTAAAAGTTTTTACGCTAACTCATTTTATCTCCAATGAAGTTTCAGATCTAAACTAAACTTAAAGTGTAATTTACATTCGTTCAAAGCTCTAGAAAACTAAATTAGTAGGCTACCGCTACACCTATCAAAATCTTGAATACTACTACTAGTCAGCTGCAAAGCTCTCGTTCACTACTGTATTGTTATTCAAGTTCCACGAGCTGATCTTTCAGGATAAGCTATTGTTTTGTCATAAGCAATTTAGTGGTTATTACGTCATGAATACGCGTAGCAATTAACGAGGTTTTAATGTCTATAATATTAGATGAGAACCTCTGCCTCTAAAATAAAGCAAAAATAAGAACACAAGTCAAAATAAGAACATTGCTGAGAAATAAGGACTGAAATATTTTCTGAGACACAAACAATCAAAATAAAGGCATTTTGATAAAGGCATATTTTAAATAAAGGCATATTAGAAATAAGAACGTTATGGCAGCTTCGCGCATACCTGTAGCCACCAGGGGCGTATTTAGGGGGGGGCATTGGGCCATGGACCCACCCCTCTTTGGGTTGCCAGAATAGTATAATTAGCATAGAAAAGTATAAAAAATTGTGGCATGGCCCCCTCTTTGTAACTTGGGCAGAAGGTTTGAGCACAGAAACGGTGGGCGAAAACCTTTTTTTGGCCAAAAACCGGACTAAATTTGAGTGAAGACCTTATTTTTTTTGGTCTTCACCTAATTTTGAGCAGAAAAACGGACTTGGTTTTGGGCTGGAAAATTTTCATTCTAGTCATCATTAATCTTAAATTTTCTGCCCCCCTTTCGTAAATCCTGCGTTCGCTTCTGCCTGTAGCCACTACAAATGAAATACAGACAGCAAACTTTATCGCTGAGCAAGGGGCCACTGATGTTGAGAGTTTCTGAAAGAGGGCCACAAACCATAAAAGGTTGAGAACCACTGTTTTAACAGCAAAAACTTTTTATTTTTTGCTTACGTTCTGGATCACATTAGCTAACGTTTATGGTGGCGTTTTTTGGACAAAACTTTGCCTTATTAAAACATGCTGCGTCTTATAATCGCCATAAAACAGTCAAAAGTGGATCATTGGAACCGGGCATTTAAGTGTGATTATTGTATGTAAGGACTCCATCAAGTAAAGTGAAGGATGAGATTGGCGAGACTGATTTGTGGAACGATTTAGTTGAAGCTGGTGTTTCTGCTATTCTTGTGGAGTAGCCAATCACAAAAAATTAAGAATAAGCAGGGGCATATTTAAGGGGGGGGGGCATTGGGCCATGGCCCCTCCTTTGGGTCGCCAGGATAGTATAATTAGCATAAAATAGTATGCAAAGTTGTGGCATGCCCCCCTTTGTAACTTGGGCAGAAGGTTTGAGCACGGAAACGGTGAGCGAAGACCTTTTTTTTGGCCAAAAACCGGACTAAATTTGAGTGAAGACCTTTTTTTTGGTGTTTACCTAATTTTGGGCACGAAAACGGACTTGGTTTTGGACTTGGTTTTGGACTTGGTTTCCTGCCCCCCCCCTTTCGAAAATCCTGCGTACCCTACTGAGAATAAGGGGTATATTTTGTAAATTAAAGTCCAGGATTTGGAGCTACTTGAATTTTACTCTTAGGATCATCTGCATAATTGTCGAGATTTTATTAATCTAAAATATATTATGCTGCTTTTAAGATACTTTTGAAAGATGCAATATTTTGTGCAATCGATCAGAACTTCGTTGAAGGAGTGAAATTAATCTTGCAATTTGACAAATGTGACAAGCAGTACATGCCTACTTCTGAAATTGATCCAGCATATTTTCAACCTGGCATCACACCAATTGCATTGGCAGCGTCAAAAAACAATTACAATATCTTACGAATACTGAAAGAGAAAGGCCACTCCGTGAATGAGGTACAACTTTACTGTTCATTGTAGAAAGCATTTTGTTGGCAAACCTAACTTTATGAATCCTTAATTTTGTTTTGCTCATGTTTCCGCCAAGATCAGATTAGAGCTAATGCAACAAAATATTGGAAAAGAAAACAGCGAAACTGAGTCTGTTGTATAAGCTGGTTGTACTCGGCTGCACATTAAAAAGGGCATTAATGTCAAGTTTTTACAGTGAACTAAAATGTTGGGAAAAGCATAAAGTGCATTCTCACAAAGTTTAAACTTTCTACGTCTTGCCGTTTTTAAGATAATGCAGTTCAAAATCAGCAATTGAAGCATGTTTTGGCGAAAGTTGATAAATCGCATTTCGCTGTTTTGAGTAAATCGCGTTTAAAGTTTGAAATTTCCATTTGGCTCTGTTGTCAAGTGCGACGTATTAAGCTATTTATTACCGAAAATTGATTGAAAATTACAGCAATTTTTTCTCAGGGAAATTAGTTTTAGTAAATAAATTAAAGTCTATGAAAAACTCATCTTTTGAAAAATGTCATTTATCAACTTTTGCAACAACGTGCTTCAATTTTTCTCTTACTTTAGTGTAGCCACTTTGCCAGCATTGTGACAAAAAATTAACTTTTGAAAGACCGCGAAGCAGGGTGTCGAACCGAACCTGAACCCGAACCGTAAACCCGAATGAACCGTTTCATTTTGGTGAACCCGAACCGAACCTGAACCAGCAAAATTTTACTTCAGTGAACCCAAACCAAACCTGAACCCTCAAAATTGTGCTCAAGTGAACCCGAACCGAACCTGAACCTTTAACAAAAGTAAGAATATATTTTTTCCATATCCGGATGCCGCTGACGCTGGTACACGCACAATAAGAGCAGTGGTGAACTTCAACAGGATCAACAATTTCTCCTTTTTTTTTTTCTGGACGAAACGAGTAACGACAGTTAAATTTTAAGTTAATGAACCCGAACCGAACCTGAACCAGTAATATTTTTCTTGAGTGAACCTGAACCAAACCTGAACCTCGAAAATGGTGCTCAAGTGAACCCGAACCAAACCTGAACCGCTAAAATATTTTGAGCCGGAGCTAAACCTGAACCCAAACCGTTATTTGAAACGGTTCGACACCCTGCCGCGAAGTCCATTCGCACATTCGCAGCCTCCTTACTAGTGCTGAGATAATTCATTTTATGTTACGACTTTCTTACACTGCTTTGCAGTGCTTTTTATGTTATCACCAAAGGTGGAGTCGAGGACACAACCTTCGAGACTAATGCCAAGGACACAAAAAAAATTCGAGGCCAAGGACCGACTTCTCGAGGACAGACCCTTTCGTGGCCAAAAACAGGAATGGTCAAGGCCTAGGACACAAGGCGCAACTGTTCTCCAAAAAAAAAGTCCCCAAAAAAAGATCTTCGCGCGAGAAGACTCCAAATTTCCGCAAAAAATCAGGCGTTCTCAAAAAAAAAAGAAGTTCTTTGCAAATTTTCCGGGAGGTTTCTGCCGTTTTCCATGGTAAAGTGAACAAAAGATTGCAACATCTTGACGTCCTATATAGATATAGATAGCTGAGGGCTGCCGATGAGAGCTAAAAGCTCGAAACAGCGCTGTCCAGCTCTGTGCTGAACAAAAGATCATGGCCATGGCCCATTTTTAACAAATCAAAAAAAGTGCTGGGACTTGTAGGCTTCGAGGCCAATGCCAAGGACTTCAAAATGTGTCCTCGAGGACTCCACCTCTGGTTAACACTTCCTTACACGATTTTTTTTGTAGTGCTTTTGCAATTCTGAAGGTCGTAGAAAGCTCAAATTTGGTGAAGTTAGTCATCAGATTTTTCAAATTTTTTTGAAAGAAAACGAGCAAACTTTTTTAACCTGAAAGCTCTTTTTAGCGACATTCTGTTAACTAAACATAAACATCCGCTAAGACTTAGACAAAAGATAATTGTACCGGTAACCCAGATCGGTATTGGTTATTTGGAGGAATTATAAAAGCATAGTTTGAATTAGAATAAAACACCACCAATAAACACAATGCTCAGAAACATACGACAAAAACATATAGCCAACTTTACTCGTCACTATATTTTTCAAAGGAAATTTCCATCTTCAATAACGCCCGGTTTCACAATGATTATGACAACGCATGGGAAAGTATTACAAGAAAAAAGAACTACTGGAGTACCAAAGCAAGCCCTGCTTTCATCACATTAGAATGCGAAGTAAGAAACACCTAGTTGAATGCAATTTAGGACATTTTATGTATAATGTAAATGATAGCTATCGAAAAACTGCCCATGCTATTTCTTAATTAAACGAGCCAAAGACCATAGGCGGAGATAGCCTTTGAGGAAACCAAACTTAGATTCAGTATGCAGTATGCACAAAATAAAAAAAATTTGAACTAAATACTAAATAAAAACCTAATGCAAGACAAATAAACAGTTAGGGGGCTACAGCTCCCCTCTAACCCTTAGACATCAGCAATTTCTTAAAAACGTTGAACTTACTGTATAACTATACTACTTGTGTGAATCTCCTCTTCTTTTGAGGACTACAGTAATTAAGTTACAGAGTCTGAAATTTTTTCACCACAAAACGCTATTACGATCTTGCCTGATGCAGAACTGAAAAGCTGTTATGCATCCTTATTATAAAGAGAGAGCTTAGATCTCAACAAGTCAACAGCTTTGTGTGCAAACTTGCTTAGCTTTATCCATTTGAGTAATTCTCTGGTTGCTTATTTGACTAATCTAACCAATATTTTAACCCGATTTTACTTACTTTTGCTTCAGAATTTTCTAGATAATAAGATGGTACTGCGTAATAATTATTGTCTTAAGCCAACAAAATTACTTGTGAGCTATATGGCAGTGGAAAACGAAATGAAAGTTTTCCGGTGATTTTTACAGCATTCTGATCAGAACGCAATGGACTATTGCATGGACATCATAAAGAAGCTCCGTAAGCATGGCGAAATTGAAAATGAACTGAAGGATTTCTATGACTCTCTTTCAGCACAAATTGAAGAATACATGTGCCATTTGTTGGATCAAGTATGTTTTTTCATCAATTTAATTAAATTTTTTTCTAAACATCAGTATATCTTTTTACACGAAGTATTGCAATGGTGTTGAACAAAAGATTCAACACCATATCATTCTAGACAAAAAGGCTATATTACATCACAAAAGCTTGTATCATGAATATTATAATCAGATAAAAAAGTTTCAAAACAACCGCGATATCTTTTTTGTGATGAAATGATGTTAATAGTTTTCATTATCACCATTGCAACTTCTTATAAAAATAAGTGGAGTAATAATTACTTTTAAATGTATAACACAGGTCTACAAAATTTGATCGAGGTTGAGAAACAAGAATGAGAACCAACCTTTCTGGCTAATTTTGGGCTGCTGATTTCGAATCTGACGTCTGTTTTGCTGTATTAGGTCACATTTTTCAAAAATTTTGATTATAATTTTTTACTGCTGCTCACCACAATAGAATCAATTATTGTGAAGCTGTGAAAACAAAAGCTCATATTAAGCGATAGATTTGGCATTTATTTAGCACCGGGAAGAAAATAAGAAACTTAAACAAAATCTTAAGGCAATAGCTTCCTTCTTTTTGATTGACGGGAATGTTCAAATTCTGAATTTTCACGCATCAAACTCCAGCAATAGTCCTCTATCATACTGATGTTCCATCTTCCTTGATACCTTTTTTCTATCACTTTTATGTCTTGGTGAAATCTTTCACCCTGCTCTTCACTGAAAGCCCCTAAGTTCTCTGGAAAATAGTCCAAATGGCTATGCAGGAAATGCACTTTAACCCTCATGTTACACGGTAGGTTGCGAAAAGCCTGTTACAAGGTTTCAACAAGTTCCTTGAAGTTTTGAGATTTTATGTTGCCAAGGAAGTTCTTCACTACATCTGAGAATGCTTTCCATGCTTGCAGTTCTTCTCTTTTCATTGTGGAGATAAACTCCTGATCCTTCAGCAAATGCCTAATTTAAGGTCCATCAAACATTCCTGCTTTGACTTTTTCATAACTTAGACGAGAAAACTTAGTGCATAAGTATTTGAAGCACTCTCCCTCTTTGTTTAAAGCCTTGACGAATTGCTTTATTAGTCCAAACTTTATGTGTAATGGAGGTAAAAGCACTTTTTCTCTGTTCACTAATGGAACATTCACGATATTTTTCTCTTCAGTAACGAACACCTCTCTACTTGGCCAATCTCTTTTTATCCAGTGGTCTTGCTTTGCTCTGCTATCCCATAAACAGAAGAAGCACGGGTATTTCGTGTACCCACTCCGTTGGCCAAGGAGCATGGATAGCACTTTCAAGTCTCCACATATTACCCAATCATGTTCGGCATATTTGATTCTGTCAAGAATGATTTTCATATTTTCGTAGGTTTGCTTCATTTGCACGGAATGACCGATTGGCATGGAAGCAAGTTTATTACCATTGTGTAGCAGAACACAATTAAGACTTCTTTTAGAACTGTCTATAAACAGTCTCCATTCTGATGGAGTATAGGAAGTTCCCATTGCTGTAATGAGTCCATCTAAGTTGTCACAAAACAGCAAGTTTTCTTCCATTTTAAAGAATTCTATGAGACCTTTTTCCCTGTAACGATAGAAACTGACCTTTGTTTCAGGAGCCAACAGGTTCTTTTCTTTTAGTCGTGATCCTAGCAGTTCAGCAGAAGATTTCGGAAGATCAAGCTCTCTCACTAAATCATTCAACTCTGCTTGAGTAAGCAATTGTGGCTCATTACTCTGACTGGAGACTTTAAAATCTTCACATCGGTCACTTTCCTCACTTGAAGATGCTAGGTCACTTTCACTCAGCAGACAACTGTTGAAATTTGGTACCGGAAGTTCATCAGTATGAGGAACTGGCTGAATTGCTGATGGCAAACTGGGATATTTGATAGATGACCGTGTTTTGGATTTTAAACCAATAACTCTGACAGCACAAAAGTAGCAGTCATTCAGATGATTTTGTGGCTCTCGCCACACCATGGGAACTCCATAAGAGAAATGCTTCTGTCCTTTCATCCACAAGCTGAACGTTGAGACACAGGTTATACATACTTTGTGTGGGGCCCAGTATTTATCTTGGTCGCCCAGCTTTACACCAAAGTAAGCATGGTATGCATTCTTTATGAATGGAGTAATATTTCGTCTGTCCTTTGTCCTTGTGAAACGACCACAAACGTAACAGAAAAGATCAGGATTATTTGCACAGCCTCTACGACTTGATGTCATGCTTTGGCACTCAAACACTAAAATGAAATATTTTGATAACTTTCTGCAAAATAAAATTTATTACATGAATTTCAGCAGTATTAGCGCCATCTAGCTTCTATAACACAGCATCCCTTCAGTCTAAGCTCAACCCTACTGAGTTGTGGATGTGATTTTCCTAGGTGACGTTTCAGCTTATTAGGTAACATGCTCTCACTGGCCAATACCTTGCTGCTTATAACACACTGAGGTTTTTCTTCGCCATTCTGGAGAATAAACGTGAATCCAAAATCTAAATAATTGTCGATATACCTGGGTGATTTCTTTTCAGGTCTGTAACTGTCATCTTCAAACGTAGATTTACGCTTCTTATCTGCATTCATTTTACTTATCTGCACTGACTGCTGCATCTTTTATTTATTCGAGCAAGATGAATATTGTGCAATGCTTTTGTTAGTAATCAATTACTACAGTTGCGTAACAATGACTTTAAATACAAAACCAAGAGTCAAGCAAAAATTTATTGTTTTATCATAATAAATAGATAAACAGATAGAGTGATAATACGGCACGGAAATATAACTTTTACCTACCTTAATTTGAGAAATTTTAGCTTATTGGGGAGGGTTGATAACAGAGGATTGCTAAAATTTGAGACCTAATACAAAAAAACCAACATCATATTCGAAATCAGCGCACCCAAATTAGTCTAGGGGGCATGTTCTTTTCTTTGTTTCAAAGTTTGTGTAGACCAGTGTAATTGTTTTAAATTATTTAAAGTAATATATGACAAAAACTTTAGTTTTCTGGCTTTACGATGTTGTTTTTTTGATATTTTTTAAAGATAAGCCTTTGCAATGCGGTGTTCATGAAAAAAATCAACACCACTGCGTCATAAAAATGGTGTTGATTTTTTTAATGAACTTTCATAAAATATCACAGTTGTTGTGAAGATATTTATCATGTAATAATATTCATTCATTTATTCATTTATGAGTATGAATCAGGCATTTTTTGGTTGTCTACCTACACCAACGCAAAGCACCCCTTTTTTGGATTCTGCTTGCAAGTTTTTTCAGGGTAGGTCACCACAGCCGATCGACTGCTAGGTCCCAATGGGAAATATGCGTTGTTCTTTCCCAAAGACGCTACGACAAATTGCCAGTTCGGCAATCGAATCGGTAGTCAGCAAAATCTTTCGATCACTAGCTCAGCGCTGTACCACTGAGCTATTGTCGCCGCATAATATTTGTGATTAATATACATACTTTTGTGATGCATTGCCAATATTTATCACAAATGGAGTTGAAAACTTTCATCAACACCATATTTTGCAAAATTTTGTGAAAAATGGTGTTTTGTTACAAAGAATATTGAATTGCTTCTATCGAATTAAAGTGGATGAACCAAACGTACAATTTTTAACTAAATAAATTTTTTTGCAGGATTTTCGTTAGTTTTACAGAAAAATATGAGTTTTGGAAAAAAATCATGTTGCCGTGAAACGAAAGCTATTGTTAATAACATAAATCAAGACTTTTGTAGATTCAATCATCCGAAGAGCTCTACAAGTTGTTGGGAACTAAACGGAAAAATAAAGAAAAGTCTTACCATTTTAACGTTTTGGAACGAGCGTGTGATCTAAAATTACTGAAGTTTGTCAACCATCAAAATACCCAGGTACCATTAAAAATACCATTAAATGAGGAATATTTTTGCAGTTCTAATGCAGTTTTCAATATTATACACCTTGTCTTCCAAAGCGCATGCTGCTTTAGGCGTGTTACTGCATAGCAAACATGCATTGAATGCATATTTCATAGGTATACCTCCCACAGTGTGTGAAAATCAGCTAACAATGGATATCATGAGTATCAGACAAGTGATTGTTTTGACAAAGGAGTCGAAAGAAGTTTGGTACCGTACTAGCTTTGGGATTAAATACAAGAATGAATTTTTATCAAAAATAAAAGATGAATGAAGCTATTTGATTTATGATCAAAATTTACCGTTTGTGCATTTAAAGACCTTCACTACTTGTAAGGCGTTCGTGACAAAATGCCATTTATGTGTACTGTACTTCAGGGCAAGGATGGCAATACGGTACGGTACGTTTAGAATTTGCGTACTACCTACCTTGCACCTTAAACCTTACCGTACCAGAGTACCGTACTTCAGTTCAAGTTTTGAAGTATACCGTACCCGTACCATTACAAAAAAGGCGTACCGTACCAGCGTATCGTACTTCTTAGCAAAAATTGAGGCGTACCGTACCGTACTTACGTACCGTACCGAACTGGCATTCTTGCTTTTAACTACCCGCAACTTTAATTGACTTTGAAATCCCTAGGCTTTAAATCATCGATCTCAACTCACACATTTAGCGTCGGCTTCAGCTGTCTTTTGCCTCTGCAAACAAAACGCTGGCGCAATGTGCGAAAAGTCTGGGATTTTTAATTCAAACAACGTACCAAAGTACCGTATCTGTACCATTCCAAAAAAGGCGTACCGCACCAACGTACCGTACCCGTACCATCACAAAAAAGGCATAACGTACTAGCGTACCGTACCTCTTAGCAACAATTGAGGCGTACCGTACCGTACTGCCATCCTTGCTGCAGGGTTTCCCAAACTGTGTGCCGCTGCACACTGGTTTGCCGCGAGAGAGCTGCAGATGTGCCTGTCGGTTTTAAAATGTATAATTATACATAAGTGACGTCAATTCGTTTTACTCGTGGGTTTTGCAAAAATAATTGGCAATTTGTTTTACAATGGCTTCTTTACAATGACAACTTACTTTCCAATGACGATTTACTTTCATTGACATTAAAATGACTTTTGAATTTTCCTGTTTTGTATGGTTTGTTCAAAGTAGCACGTTTTAAAGATTTCTTTTATAACAAGCAAGGTAAATGCAGAGCTACATTATTAGGTTTGAATGCAGCAGTTCTAGGTGTGCCACAGTCGAATCAAACACTTTTAAGTGTGCCGCAACCTAAAAAACTTTGAAAACCACTGATGTACTGTAGGCCTATATGATCAGGATTACCTCACATAATGAGATATCTCGACACACGGGAGCCACTATTCCTGTAATAGCTGCTGGCTTCCTTAAAAAAACTAAATTACTGAACGAAAAGCCCTAATTCTCTGTACACTGGTTTTGTCACCACAGCTTGCTCTTTTCAACCTATTTTACTGCGATACGCTATTTGCCCGAAGCAGAGAGCATTCGACTTTGACGAGACATTTTCTACGCATTGTTATCGGATTGCTGTTTCCTCTTTGGTCGCTGTTTTATTTATTCGCACCAAATACAAAATGGGGAAGTAAGTTTATTAGCTTCGATTTGTTGCAGCACTTTTATCAGCATAGCTGGTTTGCTTTAGTCAGCTAGTAGCATATGTGCAGTAATGTATTTGATTTGTGAATCTGTAAGATTCAAACCCATGTATAAATCTGTTACAAATCTTTTTTGCTTAAATAAATGTTTCATAACAGAAGGTGGAGAGATAACAACTACATATTTTGTGTGGTAAAAACTTCATGCATAAATAATTTCTTTATTCAAAGAAATTTTCTCAAAAATATGTAGGCATGGTCGGTAAGTTTTCTCCAAAATTAAATGTGTTCTCCACAATTGATACATACCAACTACACATCTAAAATTCAGCGACCTAGTGTTCCACATTCGCTTTCACGAGCTTTAAATCTGCCCAGAAAAACCGTTCACTGACTTTCTCAAAAATCACCATCAGGATGTTTTTGGACTGAAGTAGCAGACTTTAAAAAGAAAAGCAAAAAAGTCGTTAGGTGTCACCTTCGGGATCCTGGTTGGTCATTTATGAGGGCAACAATGGCAGTGGCGGATTTAGGGGGGGGGATGGGGGGATGCATCCCCCCCACCAGCCTAAACATAACGTGCATATGCATAATATTAAACATTAAAAAAAAAAGCAATCAGTGAATACTCGATAGGCCGGGTGACTGCGATATAATTTCTGAAGCCATTGGGGGGGTGGGGTAGGGCGGGGGGAGGAAAAAGTTACGTTTACAGCGAACTTTTTACCAAGTAGAAATTAGTTTTTTACAGGTCAGATTGATTTGAAAGCGCCAAACTAGTAAAAATCACAACTCGCACTTTTCAACGATAAAGGCATAACACAACAGGAGTTCAATTATGGCGCATTTTCGCTCAAACCTCACGCAATACCAGTAGAGTAGCAAGGGGCGGGGAGGGGATATGTCGACCAAAATGCAGAATGGGAAAAACACTACGTTTTCAGCACTTTGGAGACTGTTTTATGCACTGAAGTGGACTAAATAGTGATTTAAAACATCTTTTGAAACATATGTTCAGTGGGAAGGGGGCTAATTTTTCAAAAATAAAACCAACAAATAAATGAAAACTTTGAAAAATGGTAAAAAATAAGCAATCAAATTTGATCGCAAGTGTAAAAATGCTAAACATAGGTGTCATCAACAAATATACTATAAACTAAGGAATAGGGAGGGGGATGTTCAGTATCAGTTCATTACCAATTATTTCTCTCAAATCTATTTTCATTAGCCCCCCCCCAAAATTATTTTTCTCTATAAACTGTATACGAAATAGATTACTCTGTGTGAGTTTTATTGAACTATTTGATTTTATAATTGATGAGCATCTAAACAAGAGAACTAACATTTTACCAATAGCCACCTCCTAAATAGCCCATTTATGCCACCAGTTTAATCTTGTTTGCACTGCCATGCACGTTTTAAAACCATTATTTTTTAATCTAAATAGCCCTAAAATGAAGTTATTTTCGCAAAAAAATGCAAAATTTTCGAGCACTGGGGGCTCCGCCCCCAGACCCCCATTGGCCTCCGGCGGCTGGATGCTCTACCACCCCCAACAAAGCCCCCCAATTGCGAATTTCTGGCTACGCGCCTGCGCAATACAGTGGTGCGGTTTCGCACAAAAAGTGTGTCGATTTGATAGAACATCAAGTAAAATGTCCTCTGGAATGTAGTTTTATTGCATTGTTAGTTACGGTATGCTGAATGAAAACTTGAACAAAATAGACTTTTGGTAATAGAAATATCAAAGTCCGATGCAGGCAGTTTTTACTTATTCTGTGTGAGTAGCGCAGCCAAAGGTGGGTTGGGGGGAGGCTTTTGCCCCCCCCCCCACACACATTGGCCTGTCGACCAAAATGCAGAATAAGAAAAATACCACGTTTTTAGCACTTCTGAGACTGGTTTTTGGACTACAATGGACTAAAACGTGATTTAAAGCATCTTTTGAACCATATATTCAGGGGGGCTAATTTGTCAAACATAAAACTCACAAATCAATAAAAACTTTGAAAAATGGCCAAAAATAAGCAATCAAGTTTAATATAGCTCATTGCAAATGCTTAACATAGTTTTTATCAACAAAAATATTATAAACTCACGAACAGGAGGGGAGATCTATTCAGTATTAGTTAATTACTAATCACCTCTCTCAAATATCTATCCATGAGCCCCCCTCCAATTATTTTTCTCTATAAAATATAGTCGAAATAGATTATTCCGTGTGAGTTTTATTAAACTATAGGATTTTATGATCTACCAGCATGAAAACAAGAAAAAATTTTACCACTAGCCACTTCTCACATAGCCCATTTATGCAACCGGTTTAATCATGTTTGCACTGCCAACTGCTATGCCACGTTTTAAAAGCATTATTTTTTATCAAAATAGCCCTAAAATTTAGTAATTTTTGCAAAAAGATGCAAAATTTTTGATCGCTGGGGGCTCCGCTCCCAGACCCCCAAAGCAGCTCCCTCATTGCGAATTTCTGGCAACGCGCCTGTTCCGTGTAGATGCAGACGATTATGCTGGCGAAAATTTAATAAATACGATTTTTGATGCAGGAAAGACAAAAAGAGCGTTTTATCTTATTAATTTGAATTGAATTGGTTAAATCAATGACATGAAACTAGTTTTATGTTATTGGTTAAATTTAAAAAAATATTTTATACACTGGTAACGTTTTTGGGATGGGACGGATCAAAAATATCCCCAACAAGTTTGCGCGAGGTCAAGAACATTAATCATAAACATGCAAAATTTTGAGATTATACACAATTTGTGCTCATAAGTTTTATCATCCCCCTCCACCAAAGTTTTCTAGATCCGCCACTGAACAACGGCCCAACCAGCGCAAAAAAACAGAGTCTAGTTCTTCACGGATTAGATCGTTGATATTCTCTTATGCCCGCGACCAAAACTTATGCCACACAATACAACATGCTATCTACCGTTCAGCAATTACGATGCGGCGCAAAAGGAACAGGACTATAACCTGATTCAAAGTTATAACATGCAGTTATCTTAATTAGCTTGATTTTGCAGTTTCTCAGTTGTGGTTGTGGGGACCTCTCCTGTTCAGTGGTGGCAGCAGCTGTACGGGTTGCCATATGCAAGCTCGACGGAGTTTCTGAAAAAGTCAGTGAAGGTTTTTCCTGGAACGAATTAAAAGCTTGTGGAAGAATGTGTACCACATACTAATTTACTTGTGAAATTTCAGAGAACATTGATTTGCAATTTATGTCTTGGCTAATATTTTTATACCTAAATATTAAACCTTTTTTTACCAATTCAAATAGGCAGTTACTTTTCACCCACCCAATGTAATGTAGTGGAAGCTCGATTGAATTAACATATTGTAAGTTAAAGACTGATGCATTAAGTGTTGCTGTGGGATTCTCAAGATGGCCTAATCTAATGACACTGAAAATAAATTATCAGGATAGAGCAATTGACGAAAAATAACTACGTAACCAGGCGGGTAGCCAGAAATTCGCAATGGGGGGCTGTTTTGGGGGTCTGGGGGCAGAGCCCCCAGTGCTCGAAAATTTTGCATTTTTTTGCGAAAATAACTTCATTTTAGGACTATTTTGATTAAAAAATAATGCTTTTAAAACGTGGCTTAGAAATTGGCAGTGAAAACATAATTAAACGGGTGGCATAAATGGGCTATTTGGGAGGTGGCTATTGGTAAAATGTTAGTTCTTTTGTTTAGATGCTGTTAAATTATAAAATCAAATAGTTCAATAAAACTCACGCGTAATAATCTATTTCGTATACAGTTTATAGACAAAAATAATTGGGGGGGAGGCTAATGAAAATAGATTTGAGAAAAATGATTGGTAATTAACTAATACTGAATAGCCCCCCCTATTATGTAGTTTATAGTATATTTGTTGATGACACCTATGTTTAGCATTTTTACATTTGCGATCAAATTTGATTGCTTATTTTTTACCATTTTTCAAAGTTTTCATTTATTTGTTGGTTTTATTTTTGAAAAATTAGCCCCCTTCCCCTCTGAATATATGTTTCAAAAGATGTTTTAAATTACTATTTAGTCCACTTCAGTGCATAAAACAGTCTCCAAAGTGCTAAAAACGTAATGTTTTTCCCATTCTGCATTTTGGTCGACATGCCAATGGAAGGGGCTATAGCCCCCCCGCCCCCACCCCCCCCCCCCCTGGCTACGCTACTGACTGTAACTTTTAATTTAAAGTAGTTTGAAAATTTGCAATTTCTGTCCCTCTTTACCTATTTTTGAACTGAATGTAATCCAATATTTTAGTCTACCCCTAATTACACTAATTAATTTAAAATCAAAAAAGGACTAAAATAATGGGCAGAGGTGTAGTCCTCGAAGAGACTTTTTGAACTTCTTGGCCTCGAAGGTCAAGTCCTTGGCCTTGGCCTCGAAGCCTCAAGTCCTCGAAAACTGATCTGTCCTCGGCTCGAGGACGGCAGTATTTTTTGAATTGTTGAAATCTTGTACATCGCTCGAAAAAAATGTTTGTAGACCTCTCTTTTGGAGAACATCTGAAAAAAATTTGAAGACCTTTTGCTTTTTTTGTTTTTTGTTTTTATTTTTTAGAGATCCCCTGAAAAAAAATTTTGAAGACCTTTTTTTGTTTCCTTTTTGATATCGTCTGAAAAACTTTTTTAAAGACCTTTTTGTTTTTTTGAGAACACTTGCCGCCTGTGTCCTTAGTCCTTGGCCTCGAGCATTCCTGTCCTTGGCCTCGAGAGGGTCTGTCCTCGGATGGGCTGCCCTTGCCCTTGGCCTCGGATTTTTTTGTGTCTTTGGCCTTGTCCTCGAGCTTTGTGTCCCCGACTCCACCTCTGATAATGAGGAACACAAAAGAACTTTTAATTAGAAAGTTGAAGGATAAGTAGAATTTCATTTTATGATCTTTTTTCATACCTTCATCTGTTTTTGAAACAATAAAGGATAGATCGACTTCATACTAAGTAGTGATTACTTTTTGTACAGTATAATTATTTGAATTGATATGCAATATGCATTATGCCTACGCAATGTTTGTACAATATGCTCTTTTAGAATTATAGATTTTCGAAACAAATATCAATGTAGTTCATTAAAATATCAAAAAACTTTAAAATGTATGGAATTTTCAGGAATCTTGAAAATGCCTAGCGTTGTGTTGGTATGCTACACTGCATCAAGTTTCTTGTTTTTGGTTCTGGTGATGCTGAATATTCTAACAAAATCAGTAGAAAATGAATATTTGGGTGAGAAATTACTGTTTTAAAAGAAAACCATAACACAATGTTCGCGCGACCAGAGTGGCAAACGTAGCAGACATCCCTTCCCGTTTTGCCAAGTCTTTTGCAAATTAAGTTTAACCCCAGTTTAACCAAAATATGTAAAATGTTACAATTGAATCAACAAAAAATAAATGAAAGATTTTATTTTGTGTGTAAAATGAAAGATTTTATGTGACAATTCTTGGTTAATAAGTTGAAGACTAAAGTGGTTAAAGAGTAAAGCAAGGATTCTTAACTTGGGGTGCAGAATTAGTTTGTATAGGAGTGCGGAGGTGCTGCTGATTTTTCTTCACACTTCGTTATAAAGTTTAGTGGTTTAAACTTTAAAGTAAATTGTTGTTGAAATGCTATAAAAATATCAAGTCCTTTACAGTGTTACAACACTTCTAAATGGAAATGTGAAGGCTTAGTTCAAAGCAGGCTCGCAACTTGGATTTTACTAAGGGGGAAGGGGCTTGAATCCCAAAAATTTTTTTGTTTGAAAAATTTTTCACTTAAATGACATGCTGAGCAAACTGTGCTACTCAGTGTAACGCAGACGGGGTCTGGGGGTGAAACCTGTAGGCGCTGGGCAGATTTTGTAATTTTTCCGAAAAAATAGCCATTTTAACACCATTTGGATCACATTTCGCACGTTTTTTGAGCCATTTGAAAGAACCAAATTGCTAGAATCAGAATTTATTTGCAGGAATTAAATTGTCCAACCCCTTCAGCCCCCCACTTACAGGTGAAGTCCTAAAAACGTTTAAAAACTAGTGTGTATTGTTAAATTTTCTAAATAACTTGGCTAAGGGGAGGGGCTGAAGCCGCTTTGGTCCCCTTGATTGCGCCACTGTTTCAAAAAGGTGCCAATAAAAAACCACTGGGCCGTAATGTCTTTCTGTGTTGAGAGTAATTGTTCTTTCCAAGTGGCGTTAAAAATGACTATTTTTTTCCGAAAAATCACATGATAGGCTTAGTGGTTAGAATCTTTATCCTATACTTGGTTGAGATGTCTCAATTATCTAAACACGTTTAATTGTTGCACCCATTTTTTGAACGTACTGTGTGTAGCATTTTAAGATGAATTTACACAGTATCCGTTTTTCGTCCGTTTTTGTCCGTTTTTTACGTTTTTGCTTCTCCGTGAAAAAGTATGCGCTTTTTCAGTCGTATTTTTATATGTCCATATCCGCACTAAGAAAACTGCTGCATATAGATAAAAATTTTGTTCAAAAATTTTGTGTATGAACGATAAGAGCGATATTTCAAAATAGAGCTCTACCCCTTTACAAAAAAATTTTTGGGACAACTTTTGTCCAGTATGTGACTGTCTGGTTTGTACGGATATAGAAATATAAAAATGCGGATGAAAAAGCGCATAGTTTTTTACGGAGAAGCAAAAACGTAAAAAAACGGACTAAAACGGATGAAAAACGGGTACTGTTTAAATTCACCTTTAAACTTTTGCTACAGTCCCTCCATTACGAATTTTGGTTGAGGGCCTGTGCAGTATGGAATTATCAAGTGTTTATTACAAGTGTACATGCAGCAGAATAACATAATCATTACACTATATTTGTCTCGTCTTTTAGAGCAACTTTTTATGCCGCAGGTGGTGGAATAACAGATAAATTCCGTCAACTACAGGTTTTTATCTGTTTCTAGGCGCGCCTGCGGGAATTTTCGAAATCCTTGTTAGCGTTTGGGTATTAGGCAAAACATTGGAAGAAGCACAAGAATGCCGAAAAAGAGGCTGGAAAATGTATTTTCGAGACTGGTGGAACTGGAACGATATGGTGCAGCTACTGCTCTTCTTTGCTTGGTTTCTACTGCGGTATGAAAAATTGGAAGCTGATCTCAGTGTTGCGACAATTAATCAAAATCTTTCATATACTTACTTGCTGTATTACACCGAAGCGGTAACGAGATTCTGCTGCCCTTTACCGCAACTTTGCGCCCAGGCTATACGAGGTGTGTTTGAAAAGCAACGGGACTGGGTTTATAAAGGTTTTGTTTTATTTGACTAGTAAATTTTACAACATGTTGCCTTCAAAGTAATCTCCTTGGGCTCGAATGCACTTTTCCAACCTCCTTTGCCACGCTTCCAGGCACTCCTGGAAGGATTTCTCCGGTATCGCTCGAAGCTCTCTCGTCTCGGCTGTTTTAATGGCTTTCAAATCTTGAAAACGAGCTCCTTTGATGACTTCCTTGAGTTTGGGAAACAAAAACAAGTCACAACGGGCCAGATCTGGAGCGTAGGGTGGTTGCTCCTGTACAGCAATGCTATTTTTGGCAAGAAATTCTCGAATTCTCAAGGCATTATGAGCTGGAGCATTGTCATGATGAAGCAGCCATGACCTCGTTTCCCACAGTTCTCTTCTTTTCTCCCACACATAGCGCATCAGACGTCGCAAGACGTTTTTGTAGACGTGCTGATTAATAGTTTTGGCCTTGTGGCAAGAATTCTGTGTAGACAATTCCATGGACATTAAAAAAGCGATCAGCATCACTTTGGTTTTGGACTTGAATACCCTCACCTTTTTGGGTCTTGGTGACAATGCGCTCATCCATTCAATGCTCTGCCATTTGGTTAGTGGATCGTACCCGAAGATCCATGACTCATCGCCAGTAACAACTCTTTTCAGCAAGTTGGGTTCAGTTTCGAGTTGCTTTAAAATGTCTTGACACACTTGCACACGCCACTCCTTTTGTCCTTCATTCAGCAACCTTGGTACCATTTTTGCACAGATCTTCCTCATCTCCAGATCTTCCGTAGGGATCCATCCATACCCCCCTCACTATCAATACCCAGCACATCTTCTATCATTCTAACAGTAAAACGGCGATCGCTCCGCACCTGTAGTCTTACACGCTCAACATTTTCATCTGTTCTGCTTGTGAATGGCCTCCCACTCCTGTGATCATCTTCCACCTCCTCTCTTCCTTCTTTGAACCTCCTGTGCCACTCAAAAAGACAAGTTCTTGACATCGTGTCATCACCATAGACTTCTTGAAGCAACTTTAGTGCTTCAGTTGGAGTTTTTCCATGACAGACAAGAAATTTCAGGTTGTTCGATGCTCATCCTCTGCACCAAAGAAAAAGAAAGCCAAAAATTCTTAATTTTATCAAATCTTCACAAAACGGTCACAAAGAAAGTGCTTTAGTTGTCACACAATGCTGAAATTTGGTTTTCGAAACCATAAGACATTGTGACATCATAGAAAGCAATCCTTTTTTCTCTGCGATAAAAGTTGTTCGTGCAGCGTGCACAGTCCCGTTACTTTTCAAACACACCTCGTATACTCAGCTACTTTCGAAGATATGTCTCAGCGGTGGCGATCCGTTGAAAACACTGTGTCCGGTTTTGAACGCATAGGCGCAGCCAGAATTTTTAATTGGAGGGGGACAAACCACAAATCTCATGCAATGACGCCATCAGAAGTTTTCGTTAGAGGAACTTTTGTTGGACAAAGATATCGTAGAATGGACGATCAGAAGCATTGGCCTTGTTTGGCACTTCACCACGATTTTGCTATGGGGAGAGGGCTTAAACCAACATAGTTTCTAAGCGAAACTATCTAAATTGGGAGACGCGTAGAATATACTTATGTATCTCAAACGTATCAAAGACGGGTCTGGGGGCGAAGCCCCCAGCCCTTGGGCAATTTTTTGCAATTTTTGGAAAAAAAAAGCTTTTTCAATGCCATTGGATCGCATTTTGCTCGAGTCCAGAGCCATTTAAAAGAGATAGATTTTTAATTTGAAGCCAATCGAAAAGACTAAATTGTTCAATCCTCCTGTTACTTATGATTTTAGTCCAAAAATCGTTTAAAATCTTTCATTTTAGTGTTAAATTTTATAAGTGAGTAGGAGGAAGTAATGTACATTGCCTCCTGCAATAGCAGTAAATAATAATTTTTTATTTACAGTAAATAATAGCAGTAAATAATAATTCACTCAAAGATTTTACTTTGAGGTTTTTGTTTTGTCATGAAAATAACCAGTTATATGTATGGCCAGGGGGCCCCAGGCCCTCTCAATTCAAATTCAAAAATTTGTTCAATGGGCATTTCCACTCGCTAATCTTTTTTTGAAAAGTATTTTGTGGCGTAAAAACTGGCGAGGCGGTGTAGGTGAATTGCTATTGAAAAATGGTAAAATAGATGGTTACGCCTACTAACCATGTTATTGCCCGGACCGGATTTACAATGCGCGGGGCCCATGGCGCTTTGGGGATTTTCGCAACATTTTCTTGCCGAATAAAGGTGATTACCAAAAACAGTCTTACCATTTGAGCTCTGGGCCCCTGGCACTGTGCCATACGATAAATCCGGTCCTGGTTATAATGTTACGTTCTTGTGATTAGTGACATTTCAATAGGAAGGGGCCCGGGCCCCTTTGGCTACTCCTATGTTTTAACGGCCCGATATTTGAACCTCAGACTGCCCGGAGTGCCTGCTCCAGAGACGAACGCGTTATCCCTCAACCAACTGGCCGGTTCTAACGACTAGAATTACTAATACCGGTAACTAATTGTAATTCTAATTGCATTTTTTTCGTTGACACCAAGATGCCTTGGCCAGGAAACAGCGAAAAGACCTTTAAATCTTCTAATGAAGCTGCCATTTGCTCACAACGCGCAATCTGTACGACTTTGTTTTAGAATCAATGACTTGATACGTTTTGAAGGGCAAAAGGGTTTTGAAACAGGGATGCATGAACAATGGGGTGTTTCTACTAAGCAGTTTTTTAAAGGATTTTAAAGTTTATCTTATAAGACAGTTTACATGCCAGAAAGTTTTTAATCGACCCTGTGCACAGCAACGGTATTGCTGGTACTTTTCTACTGTAGTTGGGGCTATGCCTTGTAATTCGTCAGAGTTTCAGCAATTAATACAAGTTATAGTCAAAGGTGGAGTCCTCAAGGCAGTCGCGTAGCCAGGATTTCGCTAAGGGGGGGGGGGGCTTTTTTTGAAGTTTGGATCAACCGTAGACGAACTCGACCCGAATTTTCATTAGTCTTGAATTAGTTTAAGGAAATTTCAGAGCGTTTTTCTGTCCAAAATCAAGTGATCTCAAAAAAAAAAAAAAGGTCTCCACCGAAAATCGAGCGTTTTTCTCTCCAAAATCATGTGATCTCAAAAAAAAAAAGGTCTTCACCGAAATTCAGAGCGTTTTTCTCTCCAAAATCAAGTGATCTCAAAAAAAAAAAAGGTCTTCACCGAAAGTCAGAACGTTTTTCTGTTCAAAATCATCATCGTCCCAAGATCTTTGTAATTGTAATTACATTTTATTCACCAAGTTTCTTTGGCCAGGAGACAGCGAAGGGACCTTTCAGTCTTTGAGTCAAGCTGCCACCTGTCTACCACACACGGCGGAGGCTTCACACTGTCCCTTTTAATGCTGAACGTCAAGCAGGAAAGCTGTGAATACCAATTTTTGTAATGTTTGGTTTGACCCGACCGGGAATCGAACCCAAGGCTACCGCTTCAGTAGCAGACGCTCTATCCACACGACCACTGATCGGTTATTTTCGTTTGGGGGGCCATTATCATTTTTAGAGCTCAAATCAACCTCAAAACTGCTAAAAACATGCTATTTTGCACACTTTTCAGGCCAATGGGGGGGCTATAGCACCATTTGCCCCCCCTAGCTACGCTACTGCCTCAAGGACGTCCTCGAAAACACATTTTGAAGTCCTTGGCCTTGGGCTCGAAGCTCGAGATTATAAGTTATAGTTTTGGATGAGATTGGATTTATATTCAGTAGAAAATTTTCGAAAAAATATTTTTTTAAAATTTAATGATAATGAATTCCACAAAGTTACACCTTGATACTTCACAGATTTTTGAGTTCTTGACGATTTAAAAATTATATCAGAATGAAAGATCAGAAACTTGGGACCTGGGTTAGTGCGTAAACAGGATGTTGCTAAAAGGGGAGGACTTAAATCAAAAGTTAATGTTTTCAAAATATATGTTAAATTTTATTGGGCAGGCGCTGTTAAGAAACTATTGTAGCTCAAACGAAATACAGGGTGGGCCGTAAATAACGCACCAAAGCATATAAAACAATTCTGATAATTATAACAAAAGGGTGGGCCGTAAGTTACGCATCCAAGAATTAAAAGTAAATTGTGATGTGAAATATTATTATTATTATCAATATTGTTTAATATGCTTTGGTGTTATTATTATCAATATTGTTTAATATGCTTTGGTGCGTTATTTACGGCCCACCCTGTACATAAGGGGTCTGGGGGCGGTGTCCCCCAGCCGCCGGAGGCTGTGAGCAATTTTTTGTAATTTTTGTAATTTTTGGAAAAAATAAGATATTTTAATGCAATTTGAACCACGTTTTCCGCGTTTAAAGCCATTGGAAAGAACAAAACTTTTAAGATTTGAAAGTCAATTGAAAAAATTAAATTTTTAAGTCCGCCTTTTACTTACAATTTACGTTTAAAACGTATAGCATTTTTTTGATAAATTTTGTAATTGATTTGGTCCAGGTGCAGGGAAACACGGTACATTACCCTCTGCAATATATTTAGCAGTGAGTAAATAATTCACTCGAAGATTTATTTTTCTAGGAGATCTTTGCTTTGCCATGAAATTAACCACATTTGCATTACATGAACGACCAAGGGGCCCGGGGCCCCTCAATTCAAATTCAATAATTTGTTCAATAAATATTTTTCCTTCCTATTTTTTTAAAATATTTTGTCTCGTAAAAACTAGCAAGGTGCCGGTGGGTTGTCATTGAAAGTTGGTACAATAGGTAGTTTCTAGTGTAATCATGTTACAGCATTAAGTTTAGAAAAAGGTTAGAAGAAGGCCAGAGGTTGCGGGCCCGGGCTCCCTGGTCGTCAACATTAATATTATTGTTAATTACTGTACTTGTAGGCGAAAATGCTGAAAGAAATTGATATTTATTAAACATTAGGCTTTGTTGTCATTTTTTTTATCACCGGTGGGATTTCATTTGGAGGAGAGGTCTGCCTCCTCCTCTCCTTGACTACGCCTATGACTTCTGGCCTGTAAATTCGTTTCCTTTCCTAATTTGAAAAAATAATTTAATGTAGTAGCCAAGTCATAGTAAAGCTTATTTTCAATGGCGTTGTGTGAAAACTTTAATCGGAAAATGAGGGGCAAAATGCAGTGTAGATAGCTATTTTTATTTCTGCTAATACTTTTGGTGCGGTTGGTACAAACAGTAAAACACTAAAACAATCGAGGGCCATAGCAAGGGATCTAAGGGTCTGGACGCAAAGATTTTTGAGACCCTATTTTTACTGCAAAACATGACCGTGCTTATGTGAATGTGGAATCAGAAGAAAGTATGTGCGTGATAATGAAATGCAGTACAGTTGCCAGGAATGGCCTATAATATTATAGCCCTGCTACAACTAACAAAACGTTACTTGAGATCGACAGCTATTCTGAAAATACGTTAGCGAACGTTGCGAAGAATTCGTTTTGAGATAAGAAAGAACAACCCTACTTTTTACGTTTCAACAATTTGTGAGTTTTTTGAAGGAGGGCCCCGGGGAAAATACCTCCAATACTTTTTTTCTTTATTACGGCCCTGCTGGGATTCTCCGATTACTTTTTGCAGTTAAATAACTTACGTTAAATTTTACGAAGTATCTTTTGGCGGCCGAAACGTTTGCGCTCATTCATTAATAGGCATTAGATGCAAGATTATGGAGAAACATCACATGCATTGAAACGTAAAAAAAAGATTGGCTTAAAATTAGGATTGGGAAAATGTGGGGAAATTATAGTTTTTCTGGCTTTTGCGGTATTTTCTTTACTCAAATTGCTTTGAAAATCTAATTGAGTAATCTCCTATAAAAGTCACAAAATTTGCTATTTTTCTGCAAAAAATTTACTAAAATTGTTCAACGAAGGCATTGGCACTTTGACCTCGCCTCCATAACCCAGTTTTTTCCAAGGACTTGAGCTTGTAAATACAGTACCTCATTTCATTTCAAAAATATAAATTTACAGTATTTTGCAATACTTTTAGATAATAATATCATAGTCGCTATGCAATATTCAAAAACTATGATAATACTTAAATTTTCTGTGAAAAGACAACGTTTAACCAAACAATTAGGTTTGTGTTTGAGAAACTATTGAACAAGTGGGGATCCATAGTCAGTGGAAGTTTGGGCTGGGTCCCTAACTGATGAAACTAAGACCCAAAAATTGACCATTTCTACGTCAAAAATTTATAGCTTTTATTTATTTCCATTTCCAATTTACGAGCTACGGCCATATCATTACCACGATTCCGTTACGGAACGCAACCAACATTCCCGGTAACCTCTAAATTTCAACATGACATTCATTATTTTTAGAAACTACTGTTACTAACGATGGTTTTTATAACCAGGTCTTACGATATGTGTCAGTTTGCCAAACCGGTTCTTGTTAAAGCTTTATTCTTAAATTTGAAGATCTGCTAATACTTGCCAATCAGAACCGTTTTGTGTTTTTCTGCACGGCAACGATACGAAATATTATAGCCAACTTCAATAACGTGTAGGAGAGCTATGCCAAACTCTCCCAATCCCTTTATCCTTCCGACAGCTGAACACTTGATTCACTGATTTTTTATGAAATTTATTATTATATTGAAAAAAAAACAGAAAAACGAAGTAGTCTCAAATACAATGTAAAGACCAATTCAGGGCCTTTCTTCCAATCTACAAGACTGTTCCCTCACAGATAGTCAAATCTATTAACAAGGATTGAGAGGAAGGGATCGCAAAACGCAATTTACCCAAGTTAAGCAGCATTTAACACGTTTCACCAAAAACTGACACTGTTCACTTTGCTCATTTTTGTCACTACTGAGCTCCCAGCTCCAAGCAGGTTTAAATAGTTCCAAGCAGTAATAGCACGTGGAATCGCCTTTGTCTAGCATCCAAAGAGCCACAAATTAACAAACAAACAAAGGTTGGCAGCTGCCACTCTACAGTCGTCTCAAAAAACAAATAATGCACAAAAAGAAACCTAAAACAACGATTCTAAAATACGACCTTTGAAGATGCGCTAATTAACAGCTTATGTGAAACAAAGGATAATAATTACTCAGTAATTTAACCTAAACACCGATTAGACAATGACAAATATAATCTTTTCGATTTAAGTCACAAGATTGCAAAATCCAATAATTAATCAGACGCAAATGCACAAACAAAAGATTTAAAATTGGGTCTTCAGTCACTAATTGAAAAGCAGGGCAGATTATTTTTAATAATTTTAACAACTACTATTTTTGAATTATCATCAAAAACTTAACAAAATTCAAAATTTGAAAGACTTTTGCGCTTAAAAATAATGGAAAATTTGCCGAACCTAATTTAGACAAATTGTGTCGTCGGTTCTTGGCCTTGGTCTCGACAATTCCTATCCTTGGCCTCGAGAGGGTCTGTCCTCGAAAAGTCGGTCCTTGGCTTTGGCCTCGGAATTTTTTCTGGTCCTTGGCCTTGGCCTCAGCCTCTAAGGTTGTGTTCTCGACTCCACCTCTGGTTATAGTTATTGGCCAGTGACTCAACTTGTAATGAAGATACGTTTTAGTGCAACAAACCCTTACTCTGAGAAAACCAGTGTGAGTTAAGCCCATTACCCCAAAATTTTCCATGCAATGAAGGTTGTAGTTTACTAACAATATTATACACTAGAGGTTGGCCCATGAAAAGGTATGCAGCAATTACAGCATGCAATAAATACTTTAAATTTCTTTTACGTTTTAAAGCAGCACATTACAATCACCATAATTGCTTGCTAAGTGTCAGGAATTGAAATACGACTTGAAATGAAGTATGAACCTTAATAAGAAAATTTTGAATTTTTTTGAGCGATGGCTGTAGTGCATACCTAACTTAATGGCTCACCCTGTAAGCAATTGTTTAAAGTTTTTCTTTTTTGTTTTCCAGATTGTGGGATTATGTTGAACATCATAATGACGAAGTCAAGACTTTTCGACATCAATGGGCTTTTAACGAGCCTAGGCTTATTTCCGCAGAAATCTTGGCTTACTTTTATGTCTTTGCCTTTTTAAGTGTAATTGGTTTCGTACGAACAAACCCAGTTTTAGGACCATTGCGCATAACTCTCAACAAAATGTTGTTAGATGTGATAAGATTTCTGTTTATTTTTGCTCTAATTATGTTTGCATTTAGCATTGGTCTATGCGAGCTTTACTGGTATTACGGATCTGCAGTAGGCTCTGCTCACATATGCTCCCTAAGAAATGAAACAAACCTTAATTGTGAACCTGCTGGTGAATTCTACCATTTATGGGCATCTTTGTCTGTATTGTTTTGGGGAATTTTCGGATACTTAGACCCCTATGTAATAGATCTTGCTGGCTTACATTACCACCTTGAAGTTATGGGACTAGTTATGTTAGGCATCTATCATGTCGCAGTCGTAGTTCTTCTCATAAACATGCTGATAGCTATGATGACCAAGTCGTACGAAAAAACTAGCGCTAATGAAAAAGAAGAATGGATGTTTTATAGAACAGTAATATGGATCCGTTTTATCCGCAATGATTTCACTTGCCCACCACCAATGAATCTCATACCAATCCCTTACTACTTGTTCAAAATGATAAAGAAACTCTGCTTTGGTCGTAGAATGAAACCAAGGCTTCGAGAAACGAAGCTTTCTTTGTTCAAAAACGGTGAATCTTTTTTGAACTCCGCATCCGAAAATACTTTAACAGCATGCACTGTTCTTCTAGTTCATCGCTATAAACTTCATCATTTTCGTCGTAGTAGATCTACCTTAAATATTGGTTCAAAGTAGAATCTTTCTTCCCAATCCAGTGATCGACAGGTGGGAAAGTAAAGGGCGTGGCTCGTGACTATGGCATGAGTCATTTTTTTCACAATTCCAGCACGAAATCAGCTACGCATATTATAGGCCACCTCCAGCAATATGTTCCAAGAGCTTGGTGTTCTGGGACAATTGTTCGACTATCGTAATATAAATCTACATTAGTTTGGTGACAAACCCTAAACCTAGAGAGAAGATTATTGCGTATACAACTATTAAAACGATAAAAATTTGCTATCGCTTAATATTGTAAACTCGAGAAATAATTATTGCCAGTAGCGTAGCCAGGGGGGGGATATAGCCCCTCCCCCCATTATCCTGTCAACCAAAATGCAGAACAAGAAAAATACTACGTTTTTAGCTCTTCTGAAACTGTTTTTGCGCTAAAATGAACTAAAAAGTGGTTTAAAGTATCTTTTTTAAACATATATTCAGGGAGGGAGCTACTTTGTCAAAAATTTAAGTCACAAATTAATGAAAACTTTGAAAAATGCCCAAAAATAAACAATCAAATTTCATTGCTAGTGTAAAAACATCTAACATAAACTTTATCAACAAATGTATTATAAACTCAGGAATAAGTAGGGAGGGGGCTATTCAGTGTTAGTTAATTACCAATCACTTCTCTCAAATATCTTTCCATTAGCCTACCCCCCCCAATTATTTTTCTTTATAAAATATAGATGAAATAGATTACTCCATGTGAGTTTTATTGAATAATAAAATTTTATGATTTACCAGCATGTAAACAAGAGAACTACAATGCCATCATTAGCCACCTCCCACATAGCCCATTAATACAACCAGTTGAATCATGTTGTGCTGCCAATTTCTATGCCACGTTTTAAAAGCATTGTTTTTTATTACAATAGCCCTAAAATGACCTTATTTTTGCAAAAAAATGCAAAATTTTCGAGTGCTATTTTCAACCCCAGACCCCCCATTGGCCTCTGGCGGCTCCGCCCCCAGATCCCCGAAATAGCCCCCCCCCCCCCCCATTGCGAATTTCTGGCAACGCGCCTGATTATTGCAGGCCCAAAATTATTTGCTATTATTTATTTGCAGTGGGTGATAACTAAACTAATTTTCAAGAAAATTTTCTCTAGCTCTCAAAAATCATTGTATTAAGTCTTGTCATAATATTGTTTCTCTCTGAAGTCTGATGAAAAGCACAAGTCAACGGAACAACATGAGATTGACAAACCGATCGTGGATTCAATGCTCTAAAATTGTTAGTGAAAACTTGCGATTTCTATTTGACTCGATGAAAAAGTACTATTAGAGGCATTTGAGAGAAGAGTGGTCTAGAGGTTCGTAAATTCGTGAGCGTATTACGAGCGTATTCTCGGTTTACTTTAAACAACTGGCAACTTACACGACGGTATAAGGCGGCACGCAGTGCGTACTGAATTTCTGTTTAAAACAAGAAGTAAATTCAGTGACCAAGAATTCGAAGAAAGCCACAGGAACATTGGGCCATAGAAAACTCCTAAGCTGCTGTGAATTCCTCCACCACGAAATAGTCCTTGCAGTAAAAAGTATACTGTGGAGAGTACGCGGATCGTCCAATAGCGTCTGACCCTGTTCAGCCACAGGAGAATAAATATGCACTACAACAAACAATAAAAATAAGCTCTTACGCTCACAATTTCAAAAGTTTCGTGTAGATTGGACTGTATTCGGTTGTTTTGGTACTTTTTTCAGCTTTTATTTTTTCATTTTTTTCCAATGCACCGAACAACTTAATGCGTTGATGTTTGCGTGGAACTGAATTATTTTTCTGTATATTGCGAGATGTTACTTGTTTATTTAATGCTTATGCATTACAATATTTTAAGGTAAAGGTGTGCAATTAATTTTTCTGCGATTTGTATCGAAATCAATATTTTGCATTTTTGTTTCACCATTCTGAGATGATTCGAGGCCTAGCTCAGATTCTTGAATTGAGTGCGAATAACCAAGACTTTTACAAAATCTAATTTCTTTTGGATTTATATATAACATTTTAAATGTTGCATTGCTTGCATGAAAAACAAGAAACTAACGGAATGCAGGAATCGACACAGTAGCGGTGCAGGATTTTCGAAAGGGGGGGGCCAGGAAATTTGAGAATAATGAAGACCAAACGAAAAATTTCTCCCCTCAGAGTCAGTCTGTCTTCCTTCCCAAAATTAGGTGACGACCAAAAAAAAAGGTCTTCACTCAAATTTAGTCCGGTTTTCGGCCAAAAAAAGTCTTCACTGAGATTTTGTCTGTTTGTGTGCTAAAACTTTCTGCCCTAGTTGCAAAGGGGGAGGGGGAACCATGCCGCACTTTTGCATACAATTCTATGCGAATTATACTATCCTGGCGACCCAAAGGGCATGGCACCATGCCCCCCTAAATACGCCCCTGAATCGACACCAAAAAATTCAACATCAACTGCACTGCAAAGATGCAAATACCGTTTCCCAATAACCAGTCCCTCTAAAAATCTTTGCTCACCTTAATATTACCATAATTCTTGAGGAATCCGCTAGATGTCAACAAGGTTGTATCCAACGCCAACAACTTTCTGGAGGAGCTTGTCAAAAGCAAATGAAAATCTATACGGATTTTAACAAACTCGCTTCAAATAAGATAAAGATCAACTAAGGCATTAACCCTTTAGGTCGTAATTTTTAGCTGAAACTAGGTGAATGCTTAATGAAAAATGCAAGGTACTCACTTTTTCCGAGCGCTTGTTTTCGTGCCCGAATGTTTGTCTTTTTTTCCTGTAAAACATGTTTGTGAGCACATCGCAAATCTTCTATTGGGTTGGGCTCAGTTGGCTTGATGGTACATTTTTTATTACAGACCTGGACGACAAGAAACTGCTTCTGATTTAGCTTTTTTTTTTTCGATAAAAAATCTGTTTGTCCTAATTGAAACGTTTACCTCGTTTCGATTTCTCTCGTATGGTTAAGCTATTCGAAATTTATGGGACATAAATAAATAAAATTTCTTCTTATAAATGTAGAGTTTGAACGATTAAGCGGGGTATTGTGGAATAATGAGGAATATGGAAACGCGGGATAATTGTTGTCTTTAGATTATTTCAATGCTGTCAAGGATCTACTTATGCCCGAACTTGAAAATTTAAGTCCGAAATCTACTTTAACTCTACTGGTCCCGATTGATAACTTTGATTCATTTCAAAATATAAAACCATAAAAAAAATAATTTAAAAAGTTCTTTTCAATGAGTTTTTTATCACGCTTTTTTGCTGTGTTTGATTTATTAAACTTTGTTTTGTGCACTGTATATTATGGTTGCGAGTTTGTGTCATTGAAATTTCTGGTGTATGATTGTAGTGTGTGACTTTGTTCCCAAAACTATTGCATATAATGGTTAAATAATGAGATCTTTAATAAAAAAGGCTTTTTGGACAAAAAATAATAAAAACTGCACCGCTATTCTCATTTCTTGAGGTGATTTAAGTTTCAGAGTATTTTTGAAGGGTTAATAAACTTGTCGTTAGTCTGTCACAGCGATTTATTTTATTTGGTTAGGGATTTAGTACCAGTTTGATTTGATCAATGTTGTGACTACAATTCACAAAATTAGAATAACAATCGAAACCAATCAGTGGCCAAGTGGATAGAGCGTCTGCTACTAAAACGGTAGACATGGGTTTGATTCCCGTCGCGTCAAACAAAGAACTTTTCTGCTTGACGTTTTGCATCATAAAGATCAATATGAAGCCTCCACCGTGTGCGGTAGAGAGGTGGCAGCTTGACTCGACCACTGAAAGGTTTCTTAGCTGTCTTAGAACCAAGCAACTTGGTGAATAAACGTGTACTATACCACAATCCGCCAAATATTACTGTACAATGGAGTGCTTAGTTTAATCATCAACCGTGTGTGGTAGACTGGTGGCAGCTTGGCTCGAAGACTAAAACGTTTCTTCGCTGTCTCCTAGCTAAGCAACTTGGTGAATAAACAACATGTAATACCAAAATACGCCAAATGTTACTGTACAATGGAATGCTTGGTTTAAACACTAATTCGTTCCATGATGACAAGATTTCGTTATTGAAGTTCTTTGCTTACTAATAAAGGCATGCCTTGCTATTATCTTATTATATCAGCACTGGTTTTTCAGAGCGAATGCTTCGACATAGAACTTTGAATTCGAAAATCCTAACTGGACTTATGAAAAGTTAAACCTATAATACATACGGTAACTTATTGCGTTTTATTATATGCTTACTCTTCAGGTCCTATTGTTGGTCCCGGTTTGTTGCTGAGTCAATCTCAACAAAAGTTCCAAATTATGAAAAAACCTTGCCGATCACATATAACTTGTTTACATGCCAACTTTTAGGAACTGATTCCGAAAAGTAGTTCTTTTGTTGGCACTTTTTCGCTTGAGTTTACATGCATATTTCAAGAACTCAGTCATTGTGATTTTCTGTTTATGTTTTGTGTTGCTGTTGTGCTTAGGCATTGGATCGGCTATTATTATCATTATTATGAAATGAAGAAGACTTGAGCTCTGAGATTTTGTTGGTTAAAAAAATACAATGCAATACAACAGGGGTGCCGAAACCCGAGGGGGGTGGGGGGATTTATTCCCCCCAATAATTTAACTGTATCCCCCCCAATAATTTGAGTATGGTCTACATCTGCTCCCCCCCCCCAATAACTTGACTCTGGGCTGCATCTGAGCGCTGGTCTTCACTTGAATTCGGAAAAAAAAAAGTCTTCCATTTTCGGTGAAGACCTTTTTTTTGGTCTTCACTTAATTTGCTTACCTGAAAAAAATCGTGGTCGAGGTTTATCCCCCCAATGTTGAAAGTAGGGCAAAATTGGGGTAAATTTGCAAATTATCCCTCCCAATGCTCAACAAAGATCGGCTCCCCTGCAATAAAATATAAAGAAATGCTATACATGAAATTCTTTGCTAAACATCGGTATTATTATTAATTATTTCTGAATTATCAAATATCATGCAAAAAATCTGCTGGGCATGTTTGCCTTAGTGATCAACTCTGCTTGGACTAAGACCAATGGGTAAACTAGGCTTAATCGATGTTTTCAACCAAGAATAAATTGTATTTCAGATTTAGATTCACTTCCGTCCTTGCATTAATAAGATTAGCCTAGTACTCTAGTATGCTAACCTTTGGTAACTAGCTGAGTTAGGGCCAAGCTCTGGGCTTCCTGTTCCCCGTTCCATTCTAGACCAAAGTAGCCTAGTATATTGTACACAAATACCAGCATAGGCCTATTTACGTTAGCCTAATTTATAACCAACCCATGTAGGCTACTTACCTATGTCCGACCAGCCTGCGAATGCAGCCGACCTACTGAATCTAAAACTGTCGGAATTTTTGGAACTGCAACCGGCCTATTTCTGGTAGCATTGTGTGACTCAGCAAAGGCCAAGCACCGTAACCAAGAACCAGTCCCGAAAAGTGGACATGTAAACAAGCTAATAGTTTGTATAACACAGATAAAACTCTTCGGACGTTTTCTTTGTAATTTCATACTTTTTTGGGTACGGGTTAGCAATAAGCAGCGCTGGAACCAAGAACCAGGCCTGTAAAATAGACTCGTAAAAACCATACTTGGGTTTGCATTGATTGGGTTAAATTACAAAAAAAGCTAGCTCGTGACCGATTTTATGTACTCTAGTGCTGTTGTCGTAAAATTTTCCTACTACGTAAAATTTGAACAAAAGTAGATATAAAATATTTATGAGTGTTAACTAGAATTCATAAGCATATTTTTGATTGCTTTCCGAATGACATTGCTGTATCACGTGGATTTCTTCTAATTGCTAGGAGGTTAGCATAGCTCAGAAAACTTCTGTACCTTGGCTCAACCGTTTAAGTTCAACATTGCAAATAACATTAAAGTTGTATTAAGAAATATCTTGCTTATTCTTTCTTTTGACTTCAACAAATTAAAAAGACTGGAGAAAAGATCAAAGCACTTAATATTAAAGTATAAGCATAAAAAATAGAATAACAGCATAGCGATAAATATATTGTCGCATTAAAGAGGACGCGTTCTCCAGTAAGAATTACACGATCAAATTCATCAAATTTAGGCTTTCTGTCATCAACTATTTTGAAATCTTTCAGCTTTAATTTGGAATCGCTATCCATGAGGTATTACCAATGATTATCACATCTAATTAAACTCTTCTCTATCATATAGCTCCTATTATAAGTATTTTCATAACAATTGTTGCAGAGCTTCAGTGATGATTTAATGCTGCTACTGATAGCTTAAAAGTTAGATTTAAACAAATCTGCAGTATGCTGGAATCTAGATTTTAATTTGCATCACTACACGGAAGTCAATCGTAACCTTGAATTGATATCTCGAAAATCAAAACCACAGAAAAAAATTTGGATTGTATGAAAGAAAGCATTTGCTGTTTCTTGATATTTAAAGAGGTACTGCTCGAGATCGGTTTTATTTAGGAAATGAGAACAACTTGAGGCTATAAAGAGGTGCCCTAAATTTTGATCCACTATTCCTTTTACTCGCGAAAATAGATTTAATCCGTTTAACTCCTTACCATTGGCAACCATGCGTTTCGAAATTTTGTGACAATAAAAAAGAATGACTCTGCAAATTTTTTTACAGAATAAGCAGCAACGCGGTGTTTGATTATTGAACATCGCGTTCCTTATCTGCACTAAACTTTGCAAATTGGAAATTTTTCGCAAAATAAGCAATGCGATGTCCTTAATTTGCAAAAAATTTTGCAAAGTGATTCTTTTTTGATAACACGAAGTTTCAAAACGAATGGTTACCAATGTTACGGAGTCAAACGGATAAGATTTATTTTCGCTGATAAGGGGAATAGTGGAGCAAGGTTTGGGTACCTCTTTATTGCCTCAAGTAATTCTCATTTCTCCAATAAAACCGATCTCGAGCAGTATCTCTTTTGTGGATCAAAGCTTGCCTTTTCCTGGAAAACAACTTTCAGGTAAAGCTTGCGTCCTCCAGTGATGATTTGAGTTTAAAGTGTTTCAAATCAAAATTTAGTTGTTATGACAATTGTTATTTAGCATGAAGTCGATAATTGATTTGATAACACGAATTATTGCAATCTGGAACCGAATTACTGCATAGAGTTAGATTGTTTTGCATTTGCAAGTCGGCAACTTTACGGAATCTGCGGTAAATTAGCTCATCACGTGGTCGCTATCAAATTTGTAAAAGTGTGAGAGATTTGCTACAATTAAAATATAGTATAGCAAATTCGTCAAACTGTGAAACATTAAGTTAGCTACTCAAAATTAAAATTTTTTTTCAAAAAGTACCATAAAAATAACTAAAGGTAAAAAATTATCTTGGTGATTTAAAAAAAATAAAAATAATTAAAGGCAACACCTCCTTTTACTACATAAACGAAAAATATCTCAGTAGATGACTTGCTCTAACTCTTTGTCATTGAGAACTTTTTGAAACTCTGGTATCAACTACGCATTAAAAGAAAAATAGAATATTGGTTTTTTCAAAAACGAAGCGCTATTTAAAAATCAGTTTGCTGTAATAAATATTACAATGCTGCTGGTATCATAAAAACAGTATGTGATGAGGTTTTGGTATTTTCAACCTTCTCCGAAACAAAGCTTTACTCTCCCAGAAAAAAATGCTGGCTTCGGGCCCGTATGTAAGCTTTCACCGAATCTAATTTGATATTTAGCCAATCATGAAGCAATTACTTAGGAATCTTATGTCATTTCCTGTACACTGCAATTAGGTCTTATTGCAAACGATCAAATCTATCACAGAAATATACTTCTTGAGACAATCGTGTAAGAAGAAAGATTGAGCCGGTATTCTAGTAGAAACTTTAAGCGGTCTAAAAAAAGATGAGCATTATTGTAGCTGACCAGTACAGAACGCTATAGTTTGTATGCAGTACTTACCTCAGACACACAATTACTTTATCGAATTGGTTATTTCTTTCAAACTAGTCTGCAAACTATTATAGGCCATCAAAATCAATCGCCCTTAAATAAAGCAATTTTTTATTTGAAATTGACTTATCTGAATGAGCATCGTCAGGGCATATTCATCTAAAATAAAATTCATCTTCTTGAAATAATCAAACTTTGTAATAAGATTAAACACTTCGTATTTTATAAGAACCACTAAATTTTGAGTTGAGCTAGACTGGTTTTAATTTTTCACAAATATTTAGTCTCATTTGTACTTGATTTGTTTTTAAATTCCAATGATGAAGAAAGTGACTCAAATTCATCCTTAATTGAAGTTGTCTTTTGCTATTCATCATTTGTGTTAAAACAGTCTTTCGACTAACGAATAATGATAATGTAAGAAAGGACACGTTCTAGATTTATTTGGCCCGTGTTTTTAATTCCAGGTGAACCAAAGCAACAGGCACAATCCCGATATATAGCGATAGCAGTAAAAAGTTGGTTGAGTTCATTACACGGTGTAATCGCATTTGAAATAAGACTGTTTTATTGTGCTACTAACGCCGCATCGCAAACGTAGAGAACCATAATTGATTAATTTTTCAAAGTATTTGATTAAAAAAAGTTCTTGTGCCCGCAACTCAACCTTAAAAGGTGTATTTAAATAAAGTTTAAAAAAATAAGCTCATTTGATACAACGAAACTTGAAATGAACACAAGCTTAAAGGGGGTGAAGCATCCAGCCGAATCCGGCAATTTACAATAGCTAAAATTGAAATATAATTTTTGAAAATTTTGTTCTCATTTTGGGGCTGCGGTTGCAAAGATATTCAACAAATACAAAAAGATATCCCCCCAAAACGTGTTTGGAAACCCTGGATGTGTTCTCTCAGCCTGAACTTTCAGGGAAAAAAGACTGAATATTATTTACCCTTCCAGTAACATCACGTAATCCATCCAATTTTGGTAAACCTCCCTCTTTTTCTGTGAATTCCAACTGGGAGAATAGATTCAGGGTTTTCAAAAACTTTGTGAGCGGGATATCTCTTTGTATATGTTGAATATCTTTGCAATCGCAGTCCCAAAGTGAGAACAAAAAAAAAATCTAAAAATTGTATTTCAATTTCAACTATTGCAAACTATCCGAATTGGCTAAATGCTTTACCTCATTTCAGGAATCTTTTTGGTATAGATTTTTAAACTCAAAATGTAATAGAAATTAGAATTTTAAACTCAATTTTAACCATTAAAAGTATGTGGAATATATATGTTAGACAAAAATTTAGAAAAAGATTGTAACCGTTAGATCTTTAGTTACCGTAATAGCTGGCCTGCAAAAGACAGGTGGATGTTTTGACTCAAAGACCAGCAGGTTACTTCTCAGCATTCCTTGTCGAGATATCATATGTTTCATATTTATATTATCTATCTAATACTGATTGTTTTTTGTGTTTGTTATTTATGTAATCTTGGACAAAAATGAAATCTGATTGATTGTTGATTGATTATTTACAAGTTCGCTTTTTACTCTCTTTATTCCAAAAAAGTTCATGTCAAATTTTATCTTGGAACATTAAAACCAGCAATACTTTTTTAAACCATACCAAGGTAGTTAAAATCCAATACTTTACTACAAAATCCTTTTCATAAGTTTCTGGTAATGTGGTGCATTAACAAAACAAGCTTTTTTTTTTGCGAGCTTTCCTCGAGGTTCAAAACCAAAATACTTTCGGTCATGCTACTCAAAAAAATTTCGATTCTTAGATTGCAAGTTTTTGCAAACATTTCTTTAAAATAAATTTCTGGGCGGCGCAGCACTAGAAAGTGGTACAGCTGACGACAAGGTTGCGAGTTTGATTATCTGCACATTGTCCAGTGTTTCAAAGAAATTTGCGATCATTATGACCTCGAGAACTTAGAAACAATCCTGTTTGTAAATTACTTCTAATTCATCATTCAGTTTTTCAATAATGTGGGTTTTTTGCTGGTGTATCGTTTCCACGTTACTTGCCGTATTTTCTGGTTAAGTCCCCAATCAATAAAAGCAATTTGTACTTAGTTTTAGCTAAAATTTAATTTTTTTTCTCTTGTAAAAATACCCTTTTTTCTTTTCATCTTTATTAAAATTGCAGTTTGCTAACACAAAGCCCTGATAATGTATTATGTTACGTCTCAGTACTTTTTTGAGGGAAGGAGCAAGTAATTTCAGAAAATTAGCTGAAAAAGCATACTGTTTTCCGCAATATTTGCAGTTTGCATTACAACCTTTAGTTCTGTCTAATTCAGCAGCTTATAAACTGTGAGATTTGTAAGTTACACTAGTTACCTTTTCGTAATGTCATAGTTAACTTTTTGGACAAAAAATATATAAACGAGTGACTATTTCACCAAAAATTTTCAAGTTAAGAAAAATAAAACAAAAATGAGGAATTTTAATCAACACCTGTTTCGTAAGGGTTAAGATTAGTATATGATATAGGATTTTGGTTAGAGTTACGTGTGGGGTTACTTTTACCGTAAACATTTCGGTTTGGACTAGACTTGTGTCAGAATCAATGAAAAAGTACCTAAAAACATTTGGTGAAATACTCCCTTCCAAAAGCACAATATTTACGTAATGCTTGGTTTTCTACTTTATGTTTACTTAACGGAATTTTTTGCCAATACTGTTAGCGTAATGCTTCCGAAATAAACAATAAGTTAGATGTATTATGACTGTATTACAAACTATAGAGTCGACATTTCTTTAGTGTAATTTAGAAGGGAAGCTGTTAATTTCTTCAGAAATAAGAAGGCTGCTCCCATGAGCCACCAGTCAAAGTACGAGACGTGTCCTGAAAATCCTTGTGATAATAACAACACAATCATCAAGGATCCGTTAGATACCCACAAACATTTGAGTATCAAAATCACCATAAATCATGATAAAGATTTTCAAAGCAGACAAGAAATGGAACCAGCAAATGAGAAGATGCAATCTGCTCTACAGATCCAAGACAACGTACTCGACTGCAACAAAAATACAACCGCCAACAACTTAAATTCCAAGAACGATCGGTTTGATGCTGCTTCGGTATCAGAATCGGATTCGAATGATAGTGGCAAAGAATCACATTCGAATCAAGTATTTTCAGGGCTGAAACAGGCTGTTGATGCCATTCGAGGAAAACTCAGTTCCTTGCGCCTCTCTCGTCACTCAAACAGCAGTCAAACGTCGTCCATTGGTGAAGCCGACAATGTTGACTGTATTTGGACTTCTGTTTCTTCAAACAACGAAACTCATGGTGAAGTAGAGCATCAGATCACAATCGAAAAACCACCTAATAATAACGACATGCGCGAAAACGAAAATAACAATGAAAAAACTTTCGAAATACAATCCACATATTTTAAGCGTAAAAGTGAAAGTGGGAATGAAAGCAACGAAACAGAAAACCAATTAATTATTTCAACTAAAACTCTCAAAGAGACTCAAACTGGTTTAGGTAATGATCACTACGTTTTATCGTCGAAGCTCTCCGACGAAGTTTTCAAAACCGACAGTAACAAAACGAGTTTAATCAATTCAGAAAAGCAATATAAAGATGTTGAACTTGGGCCAATTCATTATTCAAAAGTTGATTCGGCAGTAGAAGAAAGTCCTCGTGACAATCATAGCGTGGAGATATTAGACTTAGAGTCACCTATGCATTTGCAAAGCAATATCAAACAATTGGTGGATAAGCAAACGGCGTTCGATCAACCCCAAAACTTTGAGGGTTCCGCTTTAAATGATTCAGAACATTTTGATGACACAAGAAACACAGTAAAAACTGCAAAATGTCTTGAAATGGCCACTAATGAAAGTAAAAACTCTAATTCAAATTCACCAACAAAAAAGACTGAAATGAACTCAGTTGAACCATTCAAACCAACAGAAGAAAATACTGAAAATGAACTTGTTGACCCTTCTGGGGAAACATCTTTGAATGATGCTTCCCAATGCCCTCTTTGCCAAGAAATTTACAAGAACTCCCAATCTGAAGACGATAAGAGAAACCAAAGGTTAAAGGAGGATAAAAGCGTTTGCTTGGAAGACATTCAATATGGAGTCAAACTTTGGCAGGTGCGAAATGACATGGAAGATGCAACAATCGAGATCCGTTGTCATATGTCAAAACCAGCTGGACACAACAACGGAGAATGCCGTAAACACCCGCTTAGTATCACGACAGATGGAATGACGGAAGCATCTCCTTTGAGCACGCCAAGCAGCTCCAGGCCTGTTTCAATGGAGAAATCAATGTCAGATTTAGACTCTGACCACGATTTTGAAGGTAAGTTATCGTAAACAGCCAAGAGAACTAATTTGTGATTTAGAACGTACTTTCGGTACCGCAATAGCTGTAGTTGATATAGCCAATTTGACTCATAACTTACTTTTCAGTGTACATTTGCATACTTGCATGATCAACAATGTTTTTGAAGTACGTCAACAATGTATTCGAAATGTAAGAAGACCTCTAGCTTTAAGCACTTTCAAGCATGTTGATTAGCTGAAAAAGGTCCAATTTTTGCATTGCGTTCTTAAGCAAAAAAAGAAAAATACCGTCCATGCCCCCACACGGCAATTACGCTCTTTTGTTTAGAGCAGGGGCGTTCAAATTTCGGCCCGCGATATAAATTTTTCCTACCCGTTCCCTGATTTCACCTTTTTTTCTCACCAAAAACAAAAATTGATCAGCCCAAACTATATTTTCAGGGCCAAAATTAAACCGAAAACTTTGTTCTTTACTTTTTTACTAAACTTTTTGCTTTGACATCGGGGAGTGATCTTGATTTGAACTGTTGGCCCGCGGACACCTCTGTGAAATCTCATTAGTGGCACTCCTTGAAAAAGTTTTGACACCCATGGTTAAGAATGGTCATCTTTTGATGTCACTTGCAACCGATCTTTGACTGTACCCTTTCATAGAAATTGCAATGCGAAACCATTAGCTGGTTTTCTTTTGCCAGCTGCAGTTAATAAAATTACTTAATTGTTCTCGAGGAGAGTATACTTCTGAAGATCTAGATCTGAAAAAAAATCACTTTTTTCAGGAAAAGGTTATTACGTGACCGATTCAGGGCGATTATCACCTTTGCCGCCTTGCTCTTGCAAAACCGAGGGTGTGACCGATTTATCCAAAGACAACGCTGGTCAAGACGACTTTGACATTCAGAACATGTGTTTATGCAAAGATCAGGAAGTTTCCACAACCTATGCCAGCAATTTTTCTCAAAGAAACGAAGAAATATTTCAACCAAATTTGGTAAATATTTGTTGTGATTTTGCAGCTAGCACCAATCGAAAAATGTTTCTTTTTGACTTTGGTGATGTTTACCAACTTTTTGATGAATTAGTCGTGATATTTCGTTAATTGTTATACGTGACTACAAGGTAAGTGGTTTAGATCAAATCGTTTCAACCATACAAAATTTTGGAACTCTCTGGAGTAATAAAAGACATTAAATATTTTAATTTACGTAACATGACAGAAGAAATTATTTCCTCTTTATAACAACTTAACCATATTTTGGTTCATAAATTGAATAATAATTTTTGAGAATTTGTTTCTTATTGATTTTACAATATGCACAACTCAATACTGTCAAAATACTAGGCAAGAATTTGCAGTTTGCTTTGAAATTCAGATTTCACAGTGAAAAGATTAACGACTTTGCGAAAAAATCCTGAGCTGTTTTTTGTTTTTTCGGGAATGAAAAGGTGAAGAAGTAGCAGCGCAAGGTAATAATAATGCTCAAAAACTTTTGTAAATACATTAATTTTGCCTATTCATTTTTTGGCAAAAACTGTGACTTAATCAATCGTTATGTAATTATACATTTTCAAAATTGCAATCAGTAGGAGTTCTACTTGGCTTGGTGCAATTTAAAAATTTTGTCAAAAGAATGACTTTACCCCTTACTTAAGTTTTAAATTTTTTATGACTTAATCGAATTTATTACAGTAGCTTTTGCATGATTTTTTTTTATAATTCTTTTACAAGTCAAGGACGACTTGTCTGTTATGTATAGGGCCAGCAACATTTTCACTTGTCCACTGGTTAAGTTAGAGATCGGAGAAACTTTTTGCAGTTGAAACTTCACTTAATCATTCTATTGTTACTTAATTTTTGCTCTTGAAATTTTCGAATTAGGTGGTTATTAAGTCTAACATCAAAACTGTCAGCTTGATCAAGTGATCAAGTTTAAAATTAGAACACCGCAATATACATCAATCTTTTAGTAATGGATTAAGATGTATAATTAGCTCTGTCGGTAATGTAAGTAGAGTGGTAAGGTTAAAAGCTCGCATTGGCACATATCTTGTTTTTTTAAGTTTTAGTTAATTTGCGATCTACTTTCTACAACGGTAAAGTTTCGAAAGTGTTAAATCCACTAATGAACGAGAAGCGAAAGGTGAAAGAAGTTATTCCTAACACTGCTGAAAATGTTCTCGAAGTAGAATCTTTAAAAATAAGTTGGTACTTTCCGTTGCTAAAATTTCAAGTGTGTCGTTTGAAGCCGAATTACAAAGTAAACAAACAAAACAGCTAATTGATCGAAGACTTGAAAAGTAGGTAATGTAAGCTCGCATTCACCACCAGTTATCGAAACACTGTTAGTCGAATTTCTAATCAAACTAGCCAAAAAACTTTTTTAAAGATCACAGGAGAGCATTGGATTAAAATACCGGTATATCGTGATAACCGTTAAATTTTTCTCAAAAATGCATGATATTCAATACGATTAAAATCAACTAAAATTGTTTTGGTCAAAGCGAAAAGAGGATGCAAAACAATTTGTTTACAAACATTCGCACTTTTTCATCGTTTTGGCCTTTGAAAGAAAAAACAGTTAGGTAACGCTTTTTTGTCAAATTAATCGCCAAGTTTTCTTTGCATGCGATAACTTTTGTCGTAAATGTTACAATCAAAGAGACGGATCTTTGACTTTAACTATACAAGACATCAATAAAGACATATACAATCATTGACCTTTTTTACTCCCGCCAATAAATAATTTCAAAAAGTGACCGTTTCATTGACATTTTGCATCTAACCACTACACATAGCAAGTATGATGATACCATTTCTCTATTAAAGCGTATGGTTACAAGCAGCTTATAGCGTATCCGCTGTTTCATCACGCGACCCCATTGGTTAGGCACCATAATGTACAGTATTTCTTTCAGCTTTTTTTCTAGTCCGTATGATACTAAAACTATTTTGGCGTGGTTTTCAAAATCAAGTCATTCGTGGTCACTAAATTTTTGACCTGACCTAGAAGGTTGAGATGGAGCAAAACCCATTTAACACTAATCAACATTTTGGCATTGAATAGATGATTGAATTTTTGCTTTTGAAACTTTTAAAAAGTTTCTACCCGGGTCATCACCAGTTACAGCAACTATTACTAGCATTCCAAAAAGGTAACTTGGTGCATTTTTGTTTTGAGAAAGTCAAAAATTTTATTGAAAACTGACCAAATAGATATGTTAACGACCATTTATTTCCTTGCTTGAAATGATATGTGGCATGTACGTGATATTTCAACTCATAACATCAGACGAACTATCTTCACATACAATAACGCAACATACTAGTGTCCGTCTTCGTTTCAATATTGCTTCTTTTTTTTTTGAAATTAGGTACTTCTTAACTATGCAACAAAAATTATACGACCGGTCAACACAATTCTTTTCAGTAAACCATCTTTCAAAAGGCTTTAAATTTGCGTATCATATCAGTTATCGATGACACATATTCACGAGTCACAAACAATACCCTTTATTGCTCAATGTGCATAAACCATGCTTTATGATTGCTTTACAAAAGTGGAGTTGGGAAAAACTCCAAAATAAATCAAGTAGTAAATTATGTCATGCAAGTGAAGCTAGGCAAGCCTCGAAAGTTTGCGTCATTCAAGTATGCACAAAAACAGATTATCTAATTTGTGGCATTGGCAACCAAAGTTTTACAGAACAGTGCTTGTCAACAAAACAATTTAAATGAGCCTTTATTTTGCTGATTTTTTGAACTGTAATATCTCTTACAGGAAAACGACAACCTTAATGAATCCAAATTGCGTGACAAGACTTTTACTCTTGGAAGTGTCAGTGACAGTCTGGGAGAAGTAGAACGAGTGAACTCTCTTGATTCAACTGAATCTGATTACATCCAAACATCGCCAACTCGTTATCAAACTGCCAGTCATTCCAGTACCTCGAAAGCAGCTAAACCCGACAAAAAGGCCACGCTGTTTTCGTTGTGGAACAAGAAGAAACGGCCTGCAGAAATGGCTCGACGTGTATCGTTACCTGTTATTAGCGCAGGCCCAGATCCTCAAACTTTAAGCAATAGGTTTATTCCCTCTTTTATGCGCAGTTCATCTACGACGGAGAAGAAAAGAGCTTTTGACTCCAAACCTAACAAGGGTACAAGAACGCTGATAAAAAGAAACAACCAAAAAACGTCTTCAGTTCTCAAAGTCCGATCTTCATACAGCAAAAAAGACAGCGTGTCGTCTGATGAAGTGTTTGAAACTGCTCGAAGCTCAATAACAACTGGTTCTAACGTGTCACTAAGCCAAGACTACGAAATTGCAAGTCGAAGAAGTGATGGTGACCTTAATACGAGAATTGCAACTTCAGAAAACAAGTTAAAATTTCTTGAACCATTCCCGAGAACAAAAAGAGGTAATTAGTAGTTCAGTTATTTGTTTTTTTCATGGATGCAAACCCTAAACTAAAATTCTTTTGCTGAGTAAAACGTGGCCGACCACTATCTAAAAAAAGCTGATGTAATCATTTACTATTATTTTCGAAGCATGGAACATATTTCTACTTGAAACTTTGTTCTTATTTCTGTTTTCTTTCATGTTTTTAATCAAAAATACGTAATGTGCCATTTTTCACATTTATTAGATCTAATCATACTCATTTTTTATTGTATTCGAAGTGGTGTTTTTTGCGGAGTCATAGAGAAAAAGATAGTCTATTGCAAATGGCTGCCACTCCTAAGCGTAGCTGGTTCGTGGCGATTTTGCTCCTATTTTGCGATTCCACGGTGAATGGGGTTACTATGTGTAACATCACCACCACGCTTGAAGGACAGTAATGCACCATCTTATCAGTTACACCATAGACTCTTTATTAGTATACCAGAAACAGAAGCGCGGAGAAGAGAGAAGAGCATTGAAGAAAAAAAGTTTGCTCTTGTTGCGAAGGTTTTTTGCGTTCCCGCGTATTCTTCTGATTTGATTGGACCATTTGGACATATTCGCAGCGCGAATGAAACTTAAAGAAAAATTCACGCTGTAGACATATTCGCAGTGCAAATTAACCTTGAAAAAAAACACAAAAACTTTGAGTTTCCAGTCTACTAAAAAAGAGTCTACGGTTACAGCGTTTAGGAGAAAAATTTTGTGTTAGGAGGATTTGTAATGCAAACTCCACAAAGGCTAACTCTGACCTCTAATATAAGTTGTCCAAATGCAAGAAGTGTAACTTTCGCAGCCTAGCAATACCGTACCGCACAAACATACTATGCCTAGTGGTATTTTTTTGTTTGGCCGCGGACAGTTGCTATCAAATTTGCAGGTGTAAAAAGAGCATCAGAACGGCGTAACCAAAGAATTTTGTTTCAGCAAAATCTCTCATTCCGATGTCAAGTGATCACAATTTACTTCAACAAAAAGGTATCCGACGTCACAAAAAAGGACGATCGAACAAACGTAACTGTCGAGATACAATTGGTGCTACTTTGCGTTACAGTCTTCCAACAAATAAAAGAAATTTAAGCCTTTCAAAAAGCATTGACGAATCCGATGATAGCACAACGTCTTTTCCTGTAAGCCGATCCGGACCTAGGCCTAGTATAGTAGCTCGTCTGATACAACGAGGTCAATATACACTGAAAAGAAATCGATCAGTACCTACTTTTTGTGGGTATACAATGGAACGCGATTACTGGTAAGTTATTGAAAAGGTTTTTGCATGCCTTTAGGTCCCTGGTCATGTTTTACCACTAAAGTATGTGGCATGATTTTATTGATGTCCACCTCACTCGTGTGCTTAACAATATTGCTTCTTTTTTGTCTGAAATAGACTGCATAAACTAAATATTTTGAAAGAAATGCAATTTTGCACCAGACTGGCTTTCTTTGATTTGGAGAATAACTCTTCCCAGGTGGAACAGATCAATACGATTTTTCTTCCAAGAAAATCCTTAATTACCGATATCGCCAATATAGTTACGTGAAAATACGATTTGCCATCAGTGTTGCGGGTGAGATGTCACATTAAACGTGCTTTTTTATAGATAAGCTTTGTTGTAGCAGTTACCTCAAATTTTGATTCTAATAAATTTTAAATGGCTTTTCGAAACCTTTGAACAGATAGTCGCAGTATTTAGGACAAAATAATCATATGAACGCAACTCTGTTTTCTGCTGAAAGTTGGTCAAACAATTGCAAACAACTCAGTGATGTATGCTACGTAGTTTAGTGATATTGGTTGGACCAGATTCGACCAAGTAAAACAGCACAATTTTGCCTCATGTATTTATTGCTCTGTATAAAGTTTATAATGCTACTCTGTAACGTTTTGAAAACAATAAATTTTGAAGTCGATGATACTGTACAATGTACTAAGAGCACAGCGCAAAATATTAAGTCTTTTTTGTATTTACTTTCAATTTATTGAAGTACATTTGATTAATTGGTGCTAAATAGTGCCACATTGACTCATTTGACAAGCACTTAGTTCTACGCAATTAATCACTCATTTATGACAATTAAAATTCTTTCCAATGAAGATGCATGACATGTTTGATGCACTGCATGTTTGATCAACAAAAGCATATTTCGCAATTGAGTTTTTTCACTTTTTGTACAAAGTTTATAGAGTATGCGGTTTATTATAATATTACTAATTCATATATCAGTAGGTGCTTCTTTTCAATCTCATGTTTATAGCATTACTGTCAGTAATTCCTAAAACTGTTAAGTCAGATTTATTTTTTAGACGTAGCTTGTTACAGTTCTGGGAGTTGCTGATGCGGTCTATAACAGTTCAAATCAACGCTGTTCAGCTCAGTGAAATTTAAACGAGCCAATTCATTAGCTTGAAATCTGATTCTTCTACGATAAAATAACACGGCATTTACTGCAAGGATGGCAGCACGGTACGGTGTGTTTAAGATTTGCGTACTACGTACCCTGCACCTTGAACCGTACCGTACCAGCGTACCGCGCTTCAATTCGATTTTTGAAGCGTACCGTACCCGTACCATTACAAAAAAGGCGTATTGTACCAGCGTACCGTGCTTCTTAGCAAAAATTGAGGCGTACCGTACCGTACCTAAGTACCGCACCGTATCGTATTGCCATCATTGTTCACTGGTGCCTTAAACTTTTGGGTACGATCATTTCAGGCGCGTTTTGACATACACCTTAGTCTAAATTACAATTTTAAGACCATGTAAGAAAAACATAAGCTTAAATAAGTATTTAATTGCTGCGTAATTGAGATTCAGTTCAAAATTGCTCTAAGTTCAAAATTTGAAGTTAAGTTCAAAATTTTACACTAAAAACTATAGTTTTTGATTTTACCAAAATCAATCACACATGAAATAAAATCATCTACTGGGCAAAACAGGGATTTTATCGAATCTGCCGCGTTTGAGACTTAGCATCAATGTAAATAATCTCTGGACTTTGAAGTGTGGAGCAACTGGAGCATCCATAAGTGGCAAATAGGTTGCAGCTTTACCCCATAGTTCCCGAAATTCTTCCTCAATGTTTTATGACCAAGACAAGCAGAAAATAAACTTGAACATAGCACATATGATAATTTAAAAACATTTTTGGCAACATAAATATATAAACATTTTTTCATGACCTAAATGCTGTGATGTTGCATAAACTCCGGAACTGCTTTTTGCGCTTAAATTGGTGCCAGTCAATTTTGATTAAAAACATTTTGGAATGAGCCAAACTTTTAGAGCGGAAATGTTCGCCGTCAATCTTTATCAGTTTGTCTTGACCAAGTCTGCTGTTGTCTGTTAGACATCTGAAACCTTCATGCGTCTTTCATGACAATGTACAATTAAAGGGTCCAAAAGCTGTGGTTGCTAAATCAAAAGTAACTTAATCAAATAGCAACTATTCGACGACAATGTTTTTAAATAAAATTTACAGTAGTTTGTCTGTGTATTGTTACATCATTGTTTAGCAAGTTATATCATAGGTTTAGTCTTCTACACAATAAGTTTTGAAGCCATTGGCTGGCGCTAGCACTGGTGCCAAGCCTAGTGATTTTTCACTAGATCTAGTGATTTTTGCTCGGATCTAGTGATTTTTAGGGGCAATCTAGTGATTTTTTGCCCAAATATATGTTGGAATACTATTTGCTGTCTTCTTTTAATTTGTCGTCTAAATTATTCAAAACCAATTCAGGAAAAAAAGTTATGGCGAGACAGCGATGCAACTTGCGATGAGAATGTAAAAAATTTACTACAGGGGGTTGTACGCATGAGTGATTTAAGCTTTTTCAGTTTTGTGTTAAAAATCAAGTCGAACTTGGTCCGCTCTAACTTGGAAAGTCGGAATCGTTTAGTTGATTGGACTTTAGAAGCTGGAATTAAAGTGGACTAACTAAACTATACGCTATAGGGTCGATGGCGCAACCATTGATCTAAGGGGGCTTCAGCCTCCCCTTAGCTAAGTCACTTAACAAATCTAATCCCAAAATGCAGGCGTTTAACGTGTTTTGGACATTGCCTGTAAGTAAACGGGGGGCTGAAGCATGGCTGAAGACTGAAGAGGCTGGGCAATTTAATTAACTCTCTTCCTAATCTTAGTCATTAAGTTTTGTGTTTTTTTTTTTCAAATTGCTCTAAAAACGTTCGAAATGTGTTCCAAATAGTGATATCTTTTTCAACAAAATAGTGCTGCTTTTTTATGAAAATTATTGCAAAACTTCATATAAAAGATTGACTGAAAGAGTAAATTGATAAAACCAGAGCAACTCCAAAAAAGTATAGCCTATCAACACTCCCCTATTTGAAGTCGCAACTACTAAAGGAGTGCGTTACCTTAACTGAGTTAACTGGGGGGGAGGCTGCTAAATTTAGCACAACAGTGCTTGATGCTCGCAACTGACTTTTTATGCATCAAATATGAACTGACACGTCAAAGCTGTGGACAAATTTAAATTATTGCGTTGCGTGTACAAAATGGTTTCTTTTGCGTTATGATAGTTTAATGGGATAATCATACAAATAACAGCATTTCAAAATCACTCTTACAAAAGGTTTTGGCATTGCGGTCCTTATTATCATGATCAGGATAATTGCAGTAATATTAAATTTGATTGTACTAGTGACGTCATTTTTACAAAAAAGTTGTTAAAATGCTACAATTTTTAAAATATGGTTGGGTTGACATTATTCAAATCAATATGCGTGAAAAATTGATGTAAAAAAATAGTCATTAAACTAAGCATTCTTGTAATATTTTTTTCCATAATAGTTTTTGATAAAACTAATAAAAGAAAATAATAAACTATCACCATGTATCGCTGAAGAATGAAGATAATTATTACTCAATCGAGCTAACTGCACGATGAACTGTCAATAGTGCTAAGATGATTATTACTTTTATAGCAAGTCTAGTTTGTCCATTTTTTCTGCCACTCTTTTCAGCAGTTGTCGATCTCAATTTCTTTTCTTTTTAGTAGTTTTTATGTTCAATTTTTTTTCTTTTTTCGTTTATTTATGTTTTTTAATAATAAACCTAAAAACTTTGGTAGCAAAATGGACATGTTAACCCAAATTTTACGCAGGCTGTTTGCCTTACGCATTTTACATCAATAGGGGTCAAATGCTACTGAGCTTCGAAACCAGAGGCACGATAATAATGAAAGCGCTAAATTTGGATTACGATTCGGTGTTTCCAAAAGTTTTGGAAAACATTAGTTTTGAGTTGATGACATTGTTTTGGTGACGTCATGTTTTTGATGATGTCTTAATTGGTTTATATTTTTTGCTCATAGATTTTGTTTTTGGAATTTAAACTACAAAATGCTCAAAATAAAGTGAATAAGTCACCAAGGCGCATTAGATGTTATGACGGCAATTTACATATACGCGTAAAAATGCTTAAATTTTGGCAAAGTGGCTTTGGCAAACCCAAAAATTGAGAAATTTTTTTTCATCTCAATGACTTCAAATTTTCAAGAGTTATTTGTGAAAAATTTGACTAAAAGTCAAATTGGTTCGAAATAAACTGTATTTCTAAATGGGTTTATCACAAATTGTTTTGCGGAAAATAATGTTTAAAGGGTCTATTAGCGAGTAATGATCCATTTATCTATTCTTTAAGTACCTGTCAAAAAGTCGATTCGAGTCTCATACCTCCCACAGGGCGGTTTGAGAGGGGAGGGTGGTATGAGACTCAAATCTCGGGCCCGCCAGACAGATTATTGCCTACGGCTCGTCACTGCTGCAACATTTCTTCGAAGGAGCTGTGTGAACCGGGCACAATGACGCTGGGACGAATCCTCAAACTTGTTACACTCTTCTGCATCTATAGTAGAAGATTTGATCTATTTTAACTTCGTTTTTGCAGTGTCGATGGTGAAACAGATCGAATATTCAAAGAGTTTCTGTTTAATGATAAACCCACAATCATCCTTTCCCCAACTGAAGAAAACGCCCCATCAACATCGCACGATCTTCCCACCCAAGCCTCTGGGAAAGGCACCCTTGCAGCTCAGTTGCAACGTGAAGTTATTAAGAAACAGTATAGCGACTCGGTTGCAACGTATGTGGGGCAAAGTCAAAGAAGAATGAGATTCGCACAGCAGGTATCAGATATCATAATAATACCGGTAAGCTATTATTTCCCTTTACAAGTCCAATCGCTGTATCTACAGTTTCGCTGACTTTTTTTATGCGTAAAAATATTCTTGACTGTCAATGTGCATCGTATCTTAACTGCTGTGATGCCTTTACTGTAAATTTTGGCCTACATTGTGCGTAAAAATGTTGAGCGTGAGAGTGCATTTTTAGTTCATTTGAAACAGAAATTCAAAACCCCTGGGGTATCGCGTACCAGTGTTCAAGCTGCCAATTGGTTAAAAAAAAAGCTAAGAATACGCTCGTACGCTTATGAATTTACGCCCATAGTAGACCGGGAGTAACTCTTTAGAACATACAAAAGTAATGGCTTTCAAAATCTCACAAAACCTTGCATCACAAATGATTTCAGATCGATGAGGTGTAGGTGAAAAACTAGAAAGGGAAAGAAGAATTTGCATTGGGCCGGTGTAATATCGAACTTCTTGAGATCTGGACCATAGGCGTAGTCAAGATTTTGGATTGGGGGGAGGCTAAACGATAAGTCACAAGCAATGACGTCATCAGAACTTTTCGAAAGAGGAACTTTCTGTGGGACAAAGATATTGTTGAAAGGAAGATCCGACGCCGTGGTCTGCTAGCACTTAACCAGGATTTTGCTAAAGCGAAAGGGTTCAAACAAATAGTTAAAAAGACGGTGAAAATATTTAACTTGGGAGATGTGTTGAGTAAGCTAGTGTTGCCCAAACGTATCACAGACAGTGCTGGGCGATTTTTTGTGATTTTTTGGAAAAAAAAAACATTTTAATGTCATTGGATCAAATTTCGCACGTGTTCAGAGCCATTTGAAAGAGCTAGATTTTTAACATTTGAAAGCCAATCGAAAAATTTAAATTGTTCAATTCTCCTTTTACTCGCCATTTAAGTCCAAAATACGTTTAAAATGTTGTATTTTGGTGTTAAATTTAATTGTAAGTTATTTGGCCTTTGTAAGGGGAAGTAAGATGCATTGCCTCCTGCAATAATTCAACTGTAAATAGTAATCTTTTCGAAAATTTTCTTTAGAGGCAGTTGTTTTGTTATGAAATTAACCAGTTGTAGGAGTACATGTACCGCCAGGAGACCTAGGCCCCCTCAATTGAAATTCAATACTTTGTTTGATAAGCATTTTCCCTAGCTAATTTTTTTAAAGTATTTTGTGAGTAAAAATTGGCGAGGTGGAAGTAAATTGTTTTTGAAAAACGGTACACTAGATGGTTACGCTTACTAACCATGTTATTTCCGGGCCGTATTTACATTACCCTGAGCTCCTGGCACTGGGAAAATTTTCGCAACACTTTCCTGCCAAATATTGGTGAAGACCAAAAAAAGTGCGGGACCCTGGCTCTGTGCCATAAAGTAAATCTGGCCCTGGTTATTGTATTACCTTAACAAAAAGGTTGAATGAGGGCCTGAGGTTGCAACTTTTAGGACAAAAACCCTTAATTTTACCCGGGTTATACATTTAAATTGGTTGACAAAATTGAATTGAGGGGCCCGGGTTCCCTGGTCGTCAATATTTTTATTAATTACTGTTGTACCTATGTACTGTTGTACGCCAAGGTGCTAAAAGAAACTGAAGAAACAAGGTTTTTTTGTCACATTTTTATCATCGGTAGCATTTCGATTGGGGGGGGGGGCCGGACATGTTGGCTCTCCTCCTGGCTACACCTATCTCTGGGACTGTGGGACTGTATTGTGTACATTTCGGAAGGATTACGACCGGTGATGCTATTCAGCCGGCTTGCACCGGTTCGAGCGAGCCGGTTCTTAAACTTAGAAAACCGATGGTTAAAAGTGTTTGCATAGATATCATTCCGGTTTTGGCTCTAACAAACCAGTGCTTAAGTTTACAGAACCTGTCGCAGAACCAATACTGCAAAATTTGAGTATTATCACTGGTTACGACGTCATATGTCTTGTTTGTTTTTAATAGCTTAAGGGATAATATGATAACTTTTGCGAATCACAATATTTTGCGTAGTTAATAATTATCTTCCTAGTCTGGCACCATCCAAAAAAACAATAGCAAAGTATAGCTGCTAGATAACAATCTTAGTTAGCTTAGTAAGGTTAGATTTAACATCAATGTTTTGCCCTTTGCAAAACTAAATTCTGCAAAACGATGTACTCTATGTTGCTTTTTGTTCTGTTGAAAACAAAATTTTAACCGCATGATGTCATTGATTTACAATTGCCTGCAACTGCAAGTAAATATAATTCAAAGTCTTCACGACTTTCGGAAGCGTATTTTGTGTGAGCTTTATCTTCAGCAAAGGTCAATCGTGACGAGTACCTGCACATGTTGCAGTTATCAGCTTTATTTGATTTTTTTCTTGTTGGCTCGAGACATTATAATACGCTTAGCGTGCAGACTAATCATGTTGAGAAAAGTCAAAAAAACTACCAATAATTATGCTTTAGCAACTTTCAGTCATCAGTATTTGCTCTGATCAAGATAATTCGTAGATATTTAAAGTTTCTTTGCTGAATCGGGTGCAAAAAGGTTTCCAGATTCGAGGGAAGGCAAGTATTTAGGAAGAATTTGCTTTAGTCACCTTTCATACGCTCGAGCTTAATTTAACCCGTAGTTTTGCCATTTTTGGTTACTAATGAATTATCTTACATTTCAATGGCTTGTTTTCTCTACCTTGTAATGGAACTTTTTATATTCTGGTGCGAGAAAGATTCAAAACTTTATCATAATTTAGAGTATTGTATTAATTTTCAGTCTCTTGAGCACAACGTAAATAAAAGCTGAGTAGTGCATTGTACATGCAAACGATAACTGATACACCTATTGCGTAAAGGTTATGCGCTGCTTAACGTAAAAGCATCCAGACTTCATAGAAGTATGCAACGTGGATTTCAAGAATTTGTGTTCGCAGTTACCTGACAATAATGAACACTACAGCGTGATTTTTATTGAATAGATTGATTCTTTTTTGAACAATCATTACGCATTTCAAGCAGCGTTAAGACTTCACTTAATGCATGTACAATTGTACATTGTACAATATACATGCATTGGCAGGATTGAAAGCAGTTCACTGAGTACTAATAGCTTTCGAAATCCAAATTACAAAAAAACATTAACACGATACTATACTGCCGCACTATCCTATTTTTGCTGAAACTCCTGTCTTAATGTTTTTTTCAAATGATCTGAATGGCAAGAGTTACCGGTGTAGCGATTCTAGTGCAACTTGGGTCAAAAGAAACGTGTTTTGATTGCGGTTAACCGGCTCGGTTGTACCACCTATGAGCGGTTATGGTCTGTTGAGTTGTTACGCTATTGATTCCAGATATTTTTCGTTTGTAGTTACTTGATTGTAGTGTCATCGATTGGAGCAGTTGCGTGACTGCGACACCAGTAATGTTTCGAGCTTTTATATTCTATCCAATCTTATTTAGAGAAGCGACAGTTTGAACTTTTCCTTCGAACAAGATCCTATCGAAGAAGAACTCGATGGTAGCTCGCCGACTCTATCACACCGGAGTACCTCCACACGCATCTACTCCAGTGGTATGTAGAATTGAGAACTGCGCGGCAAAATTTACGACTTGCTGCAGCGCAATGAGCAATTTTCCCGTTTCTGCAGCTTTAACAAAACTAAGTGGCAATTTTTACAAGACTAGCCAGTTGTTGTTAAGGTTAAAGTTAGTTTAAGGTCTGGGTTTGATTTTGGGTTAGTGTTTAAGGCTAGTTGTTTGTAGCATTGTTTTGTAAAAATATCCACCTCCTTACTGAAATAATATGATATTTCGTAATCTTGCAAAAAGTAGCAAAGCAAAATTGTTTATTTTTACCATAAAGCGACCAGCAAACTGCGATTTTTTGAATTTATTTAATTTTGCTGTGCTTGATACCTACAGGCATAATAAGATGGCGAGCTGGAGCTCGGACATATGGAGCTCACCCGTGGCGCCATGAGACAACAAAAGAACTTTGCCTGGCCATTTTTGGTTAATGTATACATTATGCTGCTTTAGTAAGTAGTAGTAGCGATTTAAGATGAAAATAATTTCCAAAAAAGAAATATTAAACACGTTAGTATCTCTAGTTTGAGATCCCAAACATTGAACCAAACCTTTCTGGGATGCTTAACTTTGTAGCCAATTTGCTAAAAGTCATACTTTTTTCGTAAACATGTCGAATGCTGATAGCTGATGATAAAATTTCGTTCAATCCGCAATCACTATTAGGAGAAATTGTGGTTTTTATAACTTCTAAAAGATTTTTTCTTATAGAGCCCATCCAAGTGGGCTCTACACTAATCATCAATGTAATACTTGATTCGTTTTTTTCCTTTTCGCAAACCGTTTTACAGGCCCTAGCAGGGTATTGAGCATTGGCCAGACTCAAATCAAAGCCAATCTTTTAGCTTCAGGACGAACCCTTAAACCATTACATTAAGAAACTGGCAAATTTTTAGGCGGGGAGAGGTTATAGTAATACTTTTTATATGTCAGGTTTCTGAATTATATGTCAATTAAGCTTACCTATTTACATTTATGCAGACAATGAAAAGAAGAGAAAGAAGAGAAATGGTACTAGAAAGTCTCAAAGCAACTCAGAGTCGAGAAGAACAACTTCATCCGCAGAGAGTGATTCCACAAGTTCAAAAAAACATCGGAGAAAAACCTAAATAGGCAAAAACATTTTTTTGATTGAAAGATCACAGTTGATGGTTCAGCCGCTGCAGAGAATGCAGAGGCTTATATTGTTGGTGTTGCGTTCGAGAATTGGCGAAAGGCTGCAGTGATATTTTGAAAATATTGAAGAGTTCAGTTGAGACACTTTTATTTTATAAAACTATTTGTTTTTACAATCCCAAGAGTATTGAGCTTTTAAAAGCGAACTGAAGTTGATTATTCTGTAAAAAAAAAAGAAAACGAACCATTTAGCTATTGTAATTAATATGGTCAATGTCATTGGTTGCTTTTTATAACTTTGTTTGATACTGCAATTAGTCACGTGATGAGTTTGATGAAGAATTGAAGCAGTAAATCCTTCAGTAAAAAATAAAGTCTAAAACAGCAAAAAGCATTAATATTGTGTAAAAAAATCCCGATTAAAAGTACAGCCTCACTTCAATACAAAGCTGTTATAACGCTGCATATTACCGGTTAGCAGGGTTGGAAACAGGGGTGCCGAAACCCGTGGGGGATGGGGGGATATATCCCTCCCCAATAATTTAACTGTATCCCCCCAATAATTTGGCTCTGGTCTGCATCTGAGCGTAGATCTCCACTAGAACCAAGGGGAAAAAAGTGTTTCATTTTTGCTGAAGACCTTTTTTTTTAATCTTCAGTTAATTTGCTTACCTGAAAAAAAATCGTGGTCGAGGTTCATCCCCCCCAATGTTGAAAATAGGGGAAAATTGGGGTAAAATTGCAAATTATATCCCCCAATGCTCAACAAAGATCGGCACCCATGGTTGGAAATATCGATAAGTAATCGATAATTGATGCTACATTCTTTGCTTTTCCGTTTTCGATTATCGCATATGCTTTGCTTTCAATTTTTTCTATCGATTATCGCCTTTTCTATGCTTTTTGCTTACATGTTATCGATTGGTAGAATCTTTATACTTTGCTTTTGTTCTTGTTGAGTTTGCCTAAGCTTACATCGTTTCGTTTCTCTTATGCTATATTGCTCTTTATAATTACCCTGAAAGTGTATATTTTATATCCTTTATAGTACAGTAATGATAGTTTTTCCTCTCATAAGTTTCATTAAATGGTCAATATAGCAAATATCTCAGTGAATACTAGTGAAAAATAGAATAAAAATTTTTGTTCGCATTTCGGCATCGGTTAGTAATCTTTGCTTTTTGTTTCTCTTGTAGTCGTTGCTTTTTGTTTCTGATATCGACTATCGACAATTCTTTGCTTTTTGTGTGAATTAGCGATGTCGATTCGTCTTTGCTTTAAAACAGCATCGACTTCCAACCCTGCCGGCTTGTATAGTAAAAGATTAAAATTTTAGCATTAGCCAACGCCTACACAGCCCATTTACGCATCCAGGTTAATCATGTTTTGAAGAGCTAATTTTCATGCCAGTTTTAGTAGCATTACTTTTTTTCAAATACGCCTAAAAATAAGTGATTATTCCCAAAAAAATTGCAAAAAACAAAATCCCCCCTTCCAATTGCAGAGTCTGGCCACGAACCTATGCTTCTCTAAAAAATTTTGGACCTCCCATACTTATGGTTTGTCGATTGGATCATGAGACGTGGGAAGGGACCGTAGTGCTATACAATAATTAGACCACTAGATAAACAAATAATATTATTTTTTTGTAAAATTTTGTTAACTTTTTTTATTTTTTCTTCAGGCCTGTGTGAATGAATTTTACAATCATTCGATTAACGTGTTGGTCCGTTTGGATTGTGTTTCTGCGATGATTATAAATAAAATAACATTTTCATCGCTACTGTGCCTACTGAAATAAGAAAATAACGCAACCTGAACCTTTTTCGAAGTCACAAAAGTTTCTCAACCTAAAAGTTTCCCAACATACTGCCTACCCTGTAGGGATAAATTAGTTTTACTATCTGCAATTGATTGTTCGGTAAAAATTCAAATCATGTAGCACTAGTTAATTATGGTTAATGCCACTGGTTTAACTTTGAAATGCTTTGATATCTTGAAAGCGAAAAACATAATGCGAAAAGTTGGTGCAAAAGATTTTAATAGTTATCCGAATTTTTTATGATCTTATTTCATGCCCTTGTATTTTATGAGTTAATGGCAACCGGTACCAAAATAATGTTTCTATTCTGCTGGCGTTTGTATTGTGAGCAATCTAATTAAAGCAAAATACAAGTGGTTTATTTTCTATCTTTTTCTTAGTTGAGCATATATTATGATGTTGCATCATTACATAGTGTATGTCACGATAATTTGAGCTTGATATCAGAGATGGAGTCCTCGCGGACGTCCTTGGCCTCGAGGACACATTTTCAAGTCCTTGGCCTTGAAGCCTCAAGTCCTCAAAAATTAACCTGTCCTCTGCTCGAGGACATCACTATTTTTTGAATGGTTAAAATTTTGTAGATCGGCGGAAAAATATTTTTCTAGACCGTTTTTTTTTGGAGATCGACCGAAAAAAAATTTTTAAGACCTTTTTTCTTAGGAAAACACTTGCATTTGTGTCCTTGGTCCTTGGCCTCAAGCATTCCTGTCCTTGGCCTTGGCCTCGGATTTTTTTTGTGTCCTTGGCCTTGGCCTCGAGCCTTATGTCCTCGACTCCACCTCTGCTTGATATGATTTCCAGAAGTCAGTAAATGTTCCTCTTACCTCTTTTTCTTGGTCATTTTCATGTTCCTCGTTTCCGTGTTTTCTCGTTTTCATGTTTCTGTTATGGCTTGACTTTTCAGCCTAATTATGTAGAACAAAACTTTGTGTTCTAATCAAATCTTTCATTGTACGTCAAAGCGTGTAATGAATTTGCGAGGCCCATCTCCGCGTCATTCTGCCTAGGCAACACAGCTCATTTCGAAGAAATGTCGCGGAGGTGGCAGGCCGTTTGCAACACTGTGCCCAATTTGATCGACCCGAGAATCAAACCTCAGAATTCTTGCTCCAGAGACGAACGCCTTACCTTTGATCAACTAACTGGTCAAAACTCTGCACAAATTCATAAACTACATCCTATGACGTTGAAAAGTTTTGCCATAAGTGGTACACAAAAACGGAACAATTAAGTTGAAAGCTGCGTATGTACTAATTAAAAGTAATTTTTGCAACACTTTCTGACATTAGCAAATGATTTTGATCGGTTGGCAATCACAAGTGTTTAAAAATTCGTATTGTTTTAAATTTTCAGAGTGGCTACAACTCGTGTAATTTTTTCAGAACGCATGTTATAGTATGAGTATAAACAATGATATTTTGCAGTTAGGAAGGATATTTTTTCAGTCATTGAAAAGTGACGTCATATTTCGAAAATACGACTCTGATGTCATTACGATAACGTCATCAGCACAAAACCGGTTTTTCTAAAAAATTTTGGTAAACACCAACCCGCATGCCAAATTTGGTGTTCCCATGACAGTTGGTTTTTAGGGCTTTAGGAGTTAGACAGCGGAGTATTTTTGTTCGAGTAGAATAGGGTTAACTTGCTGTTTGTTTTTACTTCGAAGTACTGTAGTAAAATTCTAAAAAGAGCTGGCAAAAATAAGTTTCAACGTACAAGCACTGTGAGCAGGGCGTCAGAGAGAAATCTTGCCAGGGGGTACGAAGACTGATATCTGGCCCCTTTACCAATGTTAGGGCCGGAAATGAGGTAAAGACCAAAAAAAATGTTCACCGCAAATCCGGTTAGCTTTTGTCGCATGCACACAAAACTACGACTACTTGAATTTTGAGCAACTACTTGGGTGCACGTTAACTAATAGGTTAAGCAATAGAGCTCGGGACCGGGTACAATATATCCCTCTGAACCAGGGTTGGAAGTCGATTCTGTTTTAAAGCAAAGACGAATCGATATCGATAATTCACACAAAAAGAAAAGAATTGTCGGTAGTCGATATCAGAAACAAAAAGCAAAGACTAAAGATTAGTGATCGATGTTGAAATGCGAACAAAATTTTTATTCTAGTTTTTATTAGGATGCACCAAAATTTTTGAGGAATTGATCATTAAGCAAAACTTGTGAGTGGAAAAGCTATAATTACCGCAAAAAGGAAATATAAAAAAATACACTTTTAGGGTAATTATGTAGAGCAATATAGCATAAGAGAAACGAAACGATGTAAGCTTAGGCAGACTCAACAAGAACAAAAGTACCTTAGTTATATAGATTCTACCAATCGATAACATGTACGCAAAAAGCAGAGAAAGGGCGATAATCGATAAAAAAAATTGAAAGCAAAGAGTCTGCGATAATCGATAACAGAAAAGCAAAGAGTGTAGTATCGACTACTAATCGATATTTCCAACCCTGCCCTGATCCTCCTCTCGCAGGCCTTGACTGTGAGCTAGGGTCGTACTCTCCATGCACGCAATGCATGCCAAGTCATTGAGCCAAAAAAATAACAATACTAATTTAAACTAATACTGTACAAATTAAAATCTAAAACAAAATCAAGCTAAGTTTTTTTGATTATGGGCAGGGCATGGTATGGAATGGAATGAAAGACGATTTTTCCATATCCCTTACTGGCAATATTTTCTTCCATTCCATTTCCATTCCATACTAAAAATCTTCCATTCCATATTCCATTTTATACTACAATTTTCTTTCATATTCCATCCCATACTACCATACCAAGGAAAGTTTAGACCGGAAGCTAAGCGAAACTTGTGCTGTACTTTTGAAACGTTTAGCGTACCTTTGCAAGTAGTCGTTCGCAAACGTAAGCAACATGTTATGATGCATTTCATCCCATATTTGAAGTGCTATCTCAATGAGTTACCATAAAAATTAACTCAGCATGAAAATATCAACAGGCAATAAGTTTACCAGATGCACAGGGTTGAATGATTGCTAGTTTGGAATCACACCAACTACGAAATTTGGCATTGCCAAACTGCCAAAAACATTTTTTTTTAAATACAAAAAAAACCTTTAACGCAAAAAAAAACAAAGCATTAACCTCAAACGAGGACTGAAAACCCAATACAAATCTGTGTTACGATAAAAGAAAAAATTTTGTCACTTGGCAAGCTGTCATTCCCAAATTAAAAATTAAGCTAGTCAGCATCAATGCAGTTGCAAATTGCAATGAACATATTTTGTGATCTGACGATGCAATTACCTACTACTGTACATTTTTCGTGTAGTCATAGACTTCACAAAATTGAAACTAAAGCTAAAACAAAAACGCACACTATAAACAGACAGTTGTAGTGCTTAAAACCACTGCGTATTCAACTAAAGTGTCCCAGTTGTTTTTGTTCAAATTTTTCTTGAAGGTATGACATGCCACGATAGTCCTAGGCACCGAGAATCTATAGGCAATAGTTATGACATCACCACAATTGGCTATACTTGTGACATCATAATATAAATGTAACGACAAATTAATAGGCTATAATAATTGCTTGAGAATAGCGTAGACTATGTGCATGCCGGGCACAGTCGCACAAATCTTCATTGACGGCCGCACGTTGCACACAAAATATTTAGTAGACAAATTCAGACAGCGTACCAACGTATCGTACCAGTACCATTATAAAAAAGGCGTACCGTACCAACGTACTTTATCCGTACCTTTACAAAAAAAGGCTTACCGTACCAGCGTACCGTACTCAGTGCCGTCGCTACGCGTAGGGGCCAGGGGGTCCGTGCTCTCCCTAACGACTGCTTGTGCCCCCCCTATTTTGGTTTACACAAAATACTGTTTTGGAACATCACAAAACGGTAAGACAAAAGACAGTGATGGAAAAACGAATAATTACGTTCAAAAATAATAAGTGACTTAAACTGTTGTAAAAGACATCATTGTCTGTCGCTGTCGGTACATACTGCTATTAGGCTAACTTGTTTTGTTCCAGTTGGTTATTATTGTTTTATGCACAACTAAACGGTTGCAAAAAATGTTGCTTCTTGCAAATCTAATGCGCAACGAGACCGATTTGTGGGCTTGAGTGCACCTACTACGTTAGATGATGTCAGGAATTTTACTTCTTTTGAGTGACTTTATTCGTGCAACTTTATCAAGCAATATCAAACCATGTGATTATTATGACTTGAAGTTCTAAATTGATACTTTTTCAAACTGTAAAAACGAGAGGGCATTTATCTTGCTAGCTAATATTCGTTCCTTGCATAAAAATTTTGATAGTTTGATTGATTTCGGAGAAAGTCTTAGCGCAAAGCCTGATATAATGTGTCTTACTGAAACTAACTTAAAGGATATTCCTTATGCAAGCATTAATATTCCAAATTATAATTTTTATCATTCTCCTACGCCAACCAATGCTGAATGAATGAATGAATGAATAATTTATTTATCGCTCTACCCAAAAGTTCAAACACAAAAACTTAAATATCAGATAAATACAATGCGAAAGGAGACTGCGAAGTGACCCAAGAGGGCCTTCGAGTCGAGCAGCCACTTGCATCTATGATAAAAAAGTTCATTTCTTCATTACATCTAGAGACCTTAAAGCAGCCGAAAGAAAGGAAAAAAAAAACGGGAAAAAGCTGCAAACACTACTTTTAACGTAACTGTTACAAAACCAGTTGTTGCAGAAGTAAGCATGTGTTCGTATGTTTCTTTTTTAGCAATATTTTTGCAATAGTATTACAAATTTTTTTGTGTTGCAATTTTCTTATTTCAAGATCAATTTTATTCCAAATGGATACACCTTGAAACTTAATTGAGCGTTGAGTTTTTTTTTGTTTTAAATCGGGGTAGAAAATAGTTTTTATGAAAAGAACTACGGGTAGCGCAATCGTGAACATTATCTACTTTTTTTAAATATAAATTAAGTGGAGACGGTAAAGAATTTGTGGAAGTTTCGTGCATTATCTTTGCAGTTTCAAAATTATACAGTTCTTCAATTTTTAAAATCTTTAAGTTAAAATAATGTTTTGTGATAGATTCTCGTGGCTGGATTCCGGAGATTATTCTTATTGCCTTGTTTTGAAGGACTTGCAGTCTTCTTCAATATGTCGAATACGTAGAAGCCCAAATAGGCAAAGCATATAAAAGATGAACATGTACAAATGAGTAGTACAGCATAAGCAATACAGATCGTGGCATAAGTTTTCTTAACTTAAATAGAATGCCAATAGGCCTAGCTATTTAGTTTGAAGTGCATTTAAATGATTTTTGAAATTTAACGAATCATCAGAGATGGAAACCGGTCGGGTTGCCGATCGGGTTGCCGGTCGGGTCGAGATTCTTCGACCGACCGGTCAAGCCGGTTGAAAAACCGGTCAAATTCTCCTTTTTGGCAACTAAAAGACATCTAAGCACCAACCAAAATATACTTATGTATTTTATCATAAATAAAACTTTTTATAAAAAATCAGTATTAACAAACCACACCTTTCGAAAACACTTGTTGAATGGTTTTAAGCTGTGACTAATATACTGTCACCATTAAGACATGCACATCCAGGGACGTATTTAGGGCGGAAGTATTATGCCATGCCCTCCCACTTTGGGCCACGGCCCAAAGCAAAAAAGTGCAAAATATACGTTAAAATCGCGTAATCAGATTGTAGCTTAATACAGCATGCATGTGGAAGAGGCTTTCGCTACCTGGCATTTTAGCATCATTTTAATCAACTTAAGATTAGAAGTGGCGCAGATTTCATATTTTTTAGTACATGATAAAATCTTGCGCTTTGAAAAGCTTTAACTTAAATTTACCACACTCTACACTGGGCTAGAAAGACATAGATAGCTCTTATTTTGTTTATATCTAACTAGGCATGGCTTGTTCTGAAGTAGCAGCATTTCTACAAACTGCTGGGGCACATCATATTTCGAATGTTTTCTAGCCAATGTCATAACAGTTTAGTGTTTTCAATGAAAATAACGGACGCGTTGCGTTCATCGGGATAGTTATTCATGACCACTTCGTACTACCGGTTTGACGTTTTGCTTCCCAAACCGGGAAGCTTCTTCAGAACAACTTGAAGTGCTGCCTTTGCAGTTACAAAAAGATTAATGAGAAAAAAATTAGAGAAGAAGATAGGTAACAGTAAAAACATACGAACATCACATTACTTGTACTCTTATGCCCAAAAACATTAAAATGATGGAGCAATAACATTATATAATATTGAGAATTATGTCACTAACAGCGTGAAAAAAAAGAATACTGAAAAATTATGTCACTAACAGCGTGAAAAAAATTAATAACATTCATAACAACCAGGCTGCTTCACTAACAGTTTGAGAAAGTATGAAAAGGATCTATTGCAAAACATTATGTACTGCAAAAGCTTTTTAGCTGCACAGAGATTTATATTAATTGTTTCGTACGTATATAAATCTCTGTGGAGCTAAAAACTTTTTCTAGTTCGTAATGTTTTGCAATAGATCCTTTTTATACTTTCTCAAACTGTTAGAGAAGCAGCCTAGTTGTTATGAATATTATTAATTTTTTTCACGCTGCTAGTGACATAATTTTTCAGTATTCCTTTTTTTCACGCTGTTAGTGACATAACTTTTCAATATTCCTTTTTTTCACGCTGTTAGTGACACAATTTTCAATATTATATAATGTTATTGCTTCATCAGTTTAATGTTTTTGGGTATAATAGTTTAAGTATTGTGATGTTCGTATGTTTTTACTGTTATCTATCTCCTACTGCTATTTTTTCTCATTTATCTTTTTGTAATTGCAAAAGCAGCAATGCCGAAAAAAAGTTTAGTGTTTGCTGCTCGGCAAATTGCAAATAACCTGTCACAAAAAGCTAAAAAATTGTAACTTCCTTTTTTGGCCTTCGCATAATATGATTAGAAAGAACGTCTAATAATTTAGCTTGTGCTATCCAGTGTTTTTTATGCTTATTTTGTGCACATTTTGCGCTGTTCAAAACAGGTCTTTCAAACCGAAACTTAAACAAAAAAGGTCTTAAAATTGAGTCATTTTTGCAAAAAAAAAAACTATTTTTACGTTTTTTTTCTGAGACCCCCGTCCAATGTCACAAATTTTAACACCTCACCCATGCCCCCCCCCCCCCCCCCCCCTTTTCAAGATTTTTCATTAGATACATTAAACAGTGAACGAAAACCTTCTGTAAAAAAACGGTCGACCGGCCGGTCAACCGGCAATGATTTTGAAATTTACCGGTCGAGTCGGGTCGAGAAAATCCTGACCGGTTCTACCTCTGATCATGTGTGACACCAAGGTATTTAACTACAGTAGTTTAAATTATTTGCGTGTTGTTATAATATAAAGTTATGATATCTTCTTCCAATTTTGGTTTCAAATTGAGACGATTTAGTATAAACGTAGATTTTGATAGATTTATAGTCAATTCATTACTGTCACAGCAGCGATTTAATTTATAAAGAGCGTTGTTAGATATAATTTGCAAGTCATCAAGATTATTACTACTGCAAACTAGGCAAGTGTCATCCGCAAAAAGTCGTGGAGTTGAATTTAAAACATTTCGAAGATCGTTAATATAAATTAAAAAGAGTAATGGCCGCAATATGGAACCTTGTGGGACTCCAAATGTAACTTGCTGAAGTTCGGATTTAAGATTGTTTGTATATACAAATTGCTTTCTTTCTGAGAGATAAGATGTAAGGAGTTCATGGTCGAGTAGGGCCCCTAATACCGTAGTGATATAGTTTTAGTAACTTTTCATGATTAACTCTATCAAATGCTTTTTTGAGATCCATCATCATTAGGATAGTGTATTGTTTATTTTCGATATTGTCATAGCACGCTGTTAAGATGTCAATTAGAGCATGTGTGGTTGAGTGGTTTTCACGAAAACCATATTGATGTTCAAAATAATCTTTTGTTTGTGTAAAAATTTTACAAGCCTCTCTTTAATCGATTTTTCAAGAACTTTTGATATGCTTGATAAAAGAGAAATAGGCCTATAATTTTGGGCTTCGTGTTTACTCCCAGATTTAAATAATGGAATAACTTTTGCGATTTTCAACGAACTGGGAAAAATACCATATTCAAACGCTTTAGCAAAATAAAATTCCAAGACAGGTGCCAGAACAGAATGATGCGCTTATTCTTAAAAAATATATAGATATATGATCATATCCATTAGCTTTTGCAAAGTTCAACGACATTATTGTGTTAAAAATTTCAATAGCGCTGGGAGGAGTTAAATAAATAGAGTTGAAAGTTTTGTTGTTTAGATATTTTCTAAAATCCTCTATAGTACTTGATTTAATCGAGTCAGATAATTTTTGTCCGATTTCTGAAAAATAAGTATTTAAATTATTGGCCACTATGTTTGGATCATCTGTCAGCACATCAATTAAGTTTAGTGAAATATGAGTTGTGAAGTCATTATTCCTTTTTGGATGCAGTACAGAACTTACGGTTTTCCAGATTTCTTTTGGGTTGTGTTTAATTTCATCAAATTTGTTTTTATAATGTATGGCCTTTGACATTTGTTTAACTCGCTTCAGCTTGTTAGCATATCGTTTGAAAAAACCTATAGCATCTAGAGTATACCATTCAAAAAATGACTTTGGCACAGTTTTTGTTTATTTTTTATAGAAACTAAGATACCTCTAGTTATCCAAAGTTTATTATATTGTAGCGCCGTTCTGTTTTCTTTTTTCTTTGTGAAGTTTCGAACCCTTGTTTTTTGATTTGTTGTTTTACATTCAACGCCATGGCTCATTGTCTACTTTATCTCTTGATTCAAAAGGGCCAAAAGCAAATTATGTAAAACTCGCAGACGTTGAAACTTGGCAAATCCGGTTGTGTTGTAAGCACTTTTTTGTTTGTTCTTTAATGACGTAAGAAATTTTTGATCAATCGTTTTTAAATCTCTGCATTGTATGCAAATTTTGGAGTTTGCAAGCTGAGACTTTGCGGTGTCGACACACATTTTAGTTTAGTGTCTGCGGTGAGCAGAGGCTTTTTTTGCTTTCTTATTATAAGAGGGAGTATAGTCGGTAGAAGGGGAAATCTTGAATTGAAGTAAAGTTATCGCTACCTTTGTAGCATGCTTAAAGGACATTCTAAATTGTTAGTATTGAGTAGTCGCCCAAGAGCCCGTTGTTAAATCCTGGATATTATATAACCGACTTGCTCCACCCCAAATATTTTCTTTTACGCCCCCCCCTCCCCCCCGTTAGAGCTAGTGTCAAAATTTTGCAAGGTCTCAGCTTTCAAATCTACGTTGGATTACAAGCAAATTATCAATTACAATTTACGTGCTACGTCTGCGTTGAAAATTCATCGGTAAGTGAAATGTACGATATTTGTGTAAATTCTGGTTATAAATTATGTTGATGAGATAATGAGTTATGTGCAAGGTTATTATTTTGTATTTGTTACAGCGTTATTGTCTTTTTTGTTTTGCTATACTATTATACGCCTTTTCCACTTTAATTTTTTCGTAAATTATTTCTTGTGTTTTTTAAGTTACTTAACGCTTGTTTTTCTAGAAACCGCTGACCACTGGCAATAAAGGTCTATACTTGGACCAAGTTGCGCGTTACGAATTCAATAAAAGCAGACGTAGAATAGGAATGAATCCGTAACAATATACAGTAATCCCAATTGTTTTCTGGACAATTTAACTAGTGGAGCGTGGTGATTAATTACTTTTTAGATAATATTAATCAATTCATCAAATTTTTCATTATAATTTTTGTTGTTAATGTGTTGTAAGGAAGGGATTCTTTGAGTAAGAGAGTTGTGTAAGTCCTTAGAAAATGTTTGTACATTAGGGTTTTTAGTATCACGTTTGTATATAATCTTTTTTGCCTGTAATCCAACGTTATTAGATTGTTCATCTGATATCATGCAAGCGATTGGCAAATGATCAGCTATTTTATGAATAATTATACAGGGTTTCACTGCCAAATTTACGTCATTTGTAAGTATGTGGTCAATCAAGGTTTTAGAAGTGGGGGTTATATGCGTTGGTTTGTTAAGAACAGAAAAAAAGGAACTGCTTTGTAACATTAATAAGTAATCGACAGTTTGTGTACTTTTTTCAATTAAATTAATGTTTATATCTCTCATAATAATGCATTTTTTATTTTTTTGTTTGATCAGAAACAATTTTGCATTTAATTCCTGTATGAAATTATTGACTTTACAATTCGGGTGCCTGTAATTTACTCCAAACAAATAATGATTTTTAGAGCAATTCAATTCCACGTCTATCCACAAATCTTCACAACCTTCCAAGTTCAAATCAAAATAATCATAACGTTTTACCCTTATATCATTTCTTACATATATTCCAACACCTCCTGCTTGCGTAGGGAAAGGTTTGTGCATAAATAAGTAACTATTTATGTTAACATTAAGCAACGGCTTATTGCGAATACGAGTTTCACGTATAAATATCAACGCTGGCATAATTTTTATAGCAAGAAGTAGTTCTTTAAGTTCATCTAAATGAGCATGTAATGAACTGATGTTAATATGTAATAAAAAGCAATTATTAGATGCAACCACTGGTATCTCGTCGATTAAATCATACCCTGCAGTTGGTTTAATGTTGGATGTCATGGTTTTGTAAACAATTTCAGTTTAATTTGCTTCATCAATTTGGCCTAGATTTTGACAGCTAATGTTAGAAATGGTGTTGGCGGCTGCTCGACTATGTGACGTAACATTCACGTTAGTCTCCAAACTAAATCAACTGGGTACAGCGCTGCAAGCAAGCAACACAAAATACAAAAAGCAAAATTTGGCAGTTTGACAACAAGTAATTATTTCGTTTGAACACATAGTGACGTAACCGTGCTGAAATTACGTGTAACTCAAATGCGAGAAACAAAATCTATATCAACAAAAGTTTTTCCGCCCAAAAACAGGTGGTCTCCAAAAAAAAAAAAGGTCTTCACCGAAATTGAGACTGATTTTTCGGCCAAAATCGGAAATTCAAACGTTTTTTCAGCCCAAAAACAGGTGGTCTCCAAAAAAAAAAAAAAAAAAAAAGGTCTTCACCGAAATTGAGACTGATTTTACGGCCAAAATCGGAAATTCAAACGCTTTTTCATACCAAATCACGACATCTACTTCACAACTTCGGCACCCAATTTCCTTTGGGGGGGCTGTTTTCAATTTTTCACCAAAAGTCGGCCTCAAAAGCACCAAAAACGTGCGATTTTGCATACTTCACAAGCCAATGGGGGGGGCTCGAGCCCCCCGCCCCCCCCCCCCCCCTGGCTACGCTACTGGTTATAAATCATATCGTTAACCAAAAGCCATTAGCTAAAAACTTTGATTTCCAGCAATCATTATGATCTTGTTTTAACAAATTTGTTCACATGAGACAAGTTTTTCAAGTAAGTCAAAATTCAATACCTTAAAATGTATTAAACAAGCCGAAGCAATGGCATACGTATCCAATATGCAACAGATAAAAGATGCTTCGTGCACATTATTACAGAGAATGCCAGTCTAATAAACTATATGGAGCTGTGGGCAACCGACTTCAAAAATTAATTCACACAGCTAGCCTTAGAGATAACCAGAAGGCTATGGTCCCCTTCCCCAAGAAGTTAAACTATTTTATGCAGGACGGTGAACATAGCAAATTAATCGAAAACCATTAACACCAAGAAAATATTCATTGGTCGTAGTCGGTTCAAATACTAGGTAAAAACCTCTCAATAACAGAGGTGGAGTCCTCGAGGACGTCCTTGGCCTCGAGGACACATTTTGAAGTCCTTGGCCTTGGCTTGACCTCGAAGCCTCAAGTCCTCGAAAATTGCCCTGTCCTCGGCTCGAGGACAGCACTATTTTTTGAACTGCTGAAATTTTGTTGGAAAGCGCCAGAAACCTCGCAGAAAATTTACGAAGACCTTTTTTTGTTTTTCTCAAGCGGAAATCGCCTGAAAAAAAAAATTTTGAAGACCTTTTTCGCCTGAAAAATTTTTTTTGTAGACCTTTTTTTTTGAGATTGCTTAAAAAAAATTTTTGAAAACCTTCTTTTTTTTGGAGAACACTTGCGCCTCTGTCCTTGGTCCTTGTCCTTGGCCTCGAGAGGGTCTGTCATTGGCCTCGAGAGGGTCTGTCCTTGGCCTTGGCCTCGAGCCTTGTGTCCTCGACTCCACCTCTGCTCAATAATTAGCTTAATAAGCTAAATTAAATAATATTTCTTTAACACCTCCATCAAACCAGTCCCCCAGCAGGCTACCATACCCATCCTAGCACAAAAAAGAAGAGAATCTCTCACGATACTAGTAAATGTATCAAGAAGTAGCGAATAGTCTAGTGAGCAAAAGCGGTACCAATATTAACCAAAGTCTTGCAATTATATACGTCATAGAGGCAGTCACAACGTCATAGTTTACGGTATTTCTTAGGTCAACTAGGCTTGTCAAGCAAGCTCTGTAGCCTACTGTTTCTCACATCACATCATCTTTCACACAATTGCAAAACTAAAATCACAAAATGTACAAATAATTTCAAGTACCGTGCCAGCTCTGAATCAAGCTATTTTTAACTTAATGATTAACACTTTACTTTGACAGCTAGTCCAATGGTCCAAGCTGGTAGCCTACCACTTACCTATACTGTATTAAATCAGTTTCGAAACAAGCAATTAGTTTAGTTTTAGTTTATTGGTAGTTGTAGCGTGAGGTTAATAAGCAGTGATGCACGTAAGAACTTGTTCTACGAGTAAGAGACAACAACGCTATGGAAGCAGCGAAAGAGCGACGCTCATCTAGTCTGCTGCCACCATTGAGTTATGAAACTTTTAACGCATTTTTTGAAGCAAAAAAAAACACCCATACGACTAATACTTACAGCTACAGCACATATACACCTATACATACGACAAATATTTACAAAAAAACACACATACAACTGAACACACATATATGGTACAACGTATATATAGGTACAACGCTGTATATAGGTACATATATAGGTAGAACGCTGTAGATATGCAAAATGCAGATAATTGAGATAATTAAAAAGTTTAAAAATTTTTTTGGTTTAAACTAATCATTAGAGGTGATAAAATAAATTACTACTTTTGATATTTGTGAATTAGATAATTCTTGTAATATTTAACAAATTTATGATATGGATATTGTTTTATATCAACTGGAATTGCATTCCAAAGTTTTGTGCCACGGAATTTTTTCGGCATGATAAACTTGGCTTAATTTCACATAGTCGTTCCATTTAATATCAGACATAAGTTCTAAGGTTTTGTTTTGTTGTTTTTGTAAGGGTTCTATTATTGTTTTGCCGGAGTTACCCCAACACAAGACTTCATATTGTAAGTAGCATTGCGCAAAGCAGTTGTAAACTAATTTTAAATGTCTTCCTGAAACATAATTTCGAAGTTTTGCTATAATGCCAGCAGCTTGAGACATTTTCTTGGAAACATGTTCAAAATGTGTTGTCCACTTCAGATCGTCATCAAATATAATACCAAGGTATTTGTAAGAATAGCAGTTACTGATTGGAACTTTGTTTATCGTTACTTCAAAATTTGATTTAGCATTTTTGTCATGTGAGATTATCATAAATTTGGTTTTTGTGTAGTTAGGAGTTAATTTGTTAGATTTGAGCTAATTGTCATTGTTAACTAATTCATCAATTACTCTTTTATTAAGGGTTTATAAATTTTTGTCAAACATAAATAAGGCAGTATCATCTGCATAGAGTCTGGTGTGAAAATTAGTAGCGGAAGGAAGGGCATTTATGTAAAGTGAAAACAGCAAAGGTCCAAGGGTAGATCTTTGTGGAACTCCACATTTAATTAATTGTGGGGAAGATATGTCTTCTCCGATTTGTACACATTGTGATCATTTAAATAACTTTCTAACCAATCTCCAAAACTTCCTCTCAGATCAAATTTGTGCAGTTTTTTTAAAAGTATGTCATGTCCAACTGAGTCAAATGCCTTGGACAAGTCTAAAAGTATTAAGCAAGTGTGGAGCTTTTGATCTTTTCGTGCCTGTAACTGAGTGTATACATCACAAGCAGCATGTACCGTAGAGTAGTTATTTCTAAAGCCAAACTGTTTATCACTTAAAAGGTTAAATTTAGCCAAATATTTGTCAAGTCTATTGTATATTAATCTTTCGAAAATTTTTGAAAACGATGATAAAACTGATATTAACCTGTAATTCGTACTGATATGTTTAATTCCACCTTTATATATTCGGATTACTTTAGCTTGTTTTAAGCATCTAGGATAGACTACTGTGGTAACACAATTATTGAAGATTAAGGCTAGTAGTGCTGCTATTGGTTCACCGGCTAATTTAATGAAATTTATTGTTATACCATCATGGTCAATATTGCTTTTTTTTGATTTAAGGAATAAATTTCACGCCACACATCATATGAAGTGATTGCTTTAAAGAAAAATGTCTTTTCACACGATGAAACAGTTGTCAAAGGTTTTGTCCCACTGTAATTTGGGATTTTTGACGCCATAATCTGGCTAATACTTACAAAAAAATTGTTTAGCTCATTGCAAATTGCTTTTGAATCGGTTATCACCCTACCATTGTCTGTCACGAGCTTGTCAATGTTATGGGTCTTTTTTTGATTTTTTTTTCTAATATTTTGTTAATAATTTTCCATTGCTGTGATACGTTGTTTCTCGTTTCTTGCATCAAGGACATGAAATAATCTTGCTTAGCAATACCCTTAACTGTAGTCAGCAACCTTTTAGAATACTGCTTAAATTGAGTGATTGAATCTGAATTGTTGCGTTTATAACATTGATTGGATAATCTATTTTTATTTTTTATTGATTTCAGGATTCCTTTTGTTATCCAAGGTTTAAGTGCTAGTTTTCGGTCTTTTCGCGAGTTTAGTCTTAAGGGTGCATGCCTATCAGTTATCTGTTTAAAAAAAGATATAAAATTGTTTATTGCCTCGTCAATATCATCATTATAATTAAAATTGAAATTTTCTATCATATCAAATATATCCCCTACATATTTATCTCTGTCAAACTTTTTTAAGTCTCTAACTAACTTTTTGATTGATCGTAGTTTATGTTGGGGTTTGACCAAAACAGTACAAAATATTGGCAAGTGATCTGAAATATCATATATTAATACACCTCCATGTACTTCATTTTATAACATGTTTGTGTACATGTGGTCTATTAAAGTTGCAGAACTGTCACTTATCCTAGTTGGCATGTCAATAATATTGCAGCAAGTTACGGAGTATAACTCATTGAGGTAGTTTGATATGGTTGGTTTATAGTTAGCGGAGAGGATATCGATGTTTATATCGCCACAAATTATATAATTTCTTTTTTCATGAGATAATTGATTTAGGAGTTTGCAGTATTGTTCCTGAAAAGTTGTAAAATCATTTTGGGGATGGCGATAAATTACACCTAATATTAATCCTTTAGTTTTTTATCTAATAAAATTTCAAAAAAAGATTTTCAGAGTCAGGTGAGACAAATGATAATTCTGGTTTTCTTATGTAGTATGATTTCTGACTAACATACAAGGCAACTCCACCAGCATTAGAGTTAGAATTTACATTTAGCAAATGGTATCCTTGTATGTTAGCCTGCCCCAAGTTACTGTCATCATTTAGTTTAGTTTCAGATATAGCAATAATATCTGGGGATTTATTTAAATCATAAAGTAGTTCTTCTATTTTTCGTTTGTTTTTAATGATAGATCTGACATTGAAATGAATTACAGATATTAGTATCATTATAAGTATCATATGCCTGTTTAGCCAATCTACTGATCTATATTTAGAATTTACATTGATTAAGTTTAAATTAGAATCCAAAGCTTGAAGGCAGTCAAGCTTATTAAGTTGTTTCATTACATCAGTTTTGGTTGAAAATATATTTCGCAACTCGAAGTTATTAAGAGATTGGAAAGGAAACATTGGCATCAGACACTGATAGCAAAAATATGCTATATTAAGCTTACCTTTATCCTGCAAGTTTGAGCATTTGAAACATATCTGCATTTTGTATTCATGATCCACTACCAACCAGTATTCTCAAGAAGTGCATTGATTTATTACTCCCTGCAATTCATCATATTGTTAATCTTTCATTGAGTCATGGTTATTTTCCAGATGTTCTCAAAAAGGCATGTGTTACTCCTTTGATTAAAAATGAGAACTTGGATTATGATAATATTAAAAATTTTAGACCTGTAAGCAATTTGCCTTTTCTTGGCAAATTAATAGAAAAATGTGTTTTTCTCCAAATTAATACATATCTGTGTGAAAATTCATTGTATGGCTATTCGCAATCAGCTTACAGATCTTGCTATAGCTGTGAGACTGCCCTTGTAAAAATACACAATGATATTTTGTCAATTTTAGATGCCAAGTCAAATGCAGTTGTTCTTTTGTTTGATTTGTCAGCTGCTTTTGATACGGTTAAGCATGATCTCCTGCTTAGTAAATTGTCCGCTGAATTTGGTTTTTCTGATGTAGCTTTAGAATGGTTTTCAACCTATTTAAATAATAGGAGCTACTTTGTTAAAGGTGCTGGCTGTACTTCTCATGCAGTTGATGTTAAGTCTGGTGTACCCCAGGGTTCAATTTTAGGGCCAGTGCTATTTACAGAGGTGGAGTCGAGGACACAAGGCTCGAGGCCAAGGCCAAGGACACAAAAAAAATCCGAGGCCAAGGCCAAGGACAGCCTTTCCGAGGACAGACACTCTCGAGGCCAAGGACAGGAATGCTCGAGGCCAAGGCCAAGGACCAAGGACACAAAGCGCAAGTGCTCTCCAAAAAAAAAAAAAAAAAAAAGGTCTTCACAAAAATTTTTCAGGCGATCACCAAAAAAAAAAAAAAAAAAGGTCTTCACAAAACTTTTTCAAGCGATCTCCACTAAAAAACGTTTTCCAAAAAATTTTTCAACCGCTCCACAAAATTTTAACATTCCAAAAAATCGTGCTGTCCTCGAGCCGAGGACAGGCCAATTTTCGAGGACTTGAGGTCTCGAGGCCAAGGCCAAGGACTTGACCTTCGAGGCCAAGGCCAAGGCTAAGGACTTCAAAATGTGTCCTCGAGGCCAAGGACGTCCTCGAGGACTCCACCTCTGGCTATTTAACTTGTATTTTAAAAGTGCTGAATTAATTGCTAATTCACATGGTCTTTTTGTGCATTCATATACTGATGATATGCAGTGTTATCTTTCTTTTGATAAAGACTTTTCTGTAGACATGATTAAACACAAAATTCGAGCCTTTTTGCAAGATTTAAAGCATTGGATGACTAGTAATTTTCTAAAACTGAATGAAAGTAAGACCAAAGTCATCGAAATTTTATCTAACCGTAACACTGAATCCAGAATAATTTCTGACATACAAATTGATGATAGCTGTTCTTTGCCTATGCCTAATGATTTTGTCAAAATTCTTGGTGTAATATTTGATGACAGACTGAACCTTGAGAAGCATATCAATAGAGTAGTTAGTACTTGTTATGGCAATTTACGTAATTTAGGCAGAATTGCATCTAAGCTTACTAAACCTCTAAAAATTCAGCTAGTTCATTCTTTGATATTGTCCCATATTGATTATTGCAATGCCTTGTTTTATAACTTACCAGAATATTTATTGCACAAGTTGACAAAAGTTTTATATTCTACAGTGAGATTTATTTTTGGACTTCGTGGTTCTGCTTTGCGTAAGCATATGCTACCACATTTGAAAAGCCTTCATTTTTTACCAGTGAAATATCGTATTAAATTCAAAATTGCTTTGCTCACACACAAGTGCCTGCATGGTTATGCTCCTACATATTTGAAAAATTTAATCAACTCTCGTTCTGTTTCGGAAAGATATAGCTTGCGTGTTAATGATGATAATTGGCTACTTCAAACGGTGACTAGCTTAAACTTTGCTAGATCCCAATCTATGTTTTCGTGTGCATCACCAAAAGTATGGAATTCGTTGCCACTATCTCTGCGTGAAATTGAAAGTTTGTCCCTTTTTAAGAAACGTCTAAAAGCATTTTATTTTAATTTAGCTTTTGAGGATATTACCACTGTTTGATGCCAGTATTTTGCTGCTTATTGCTGTAGAATTAGTACCTCTGTTGAGTATTAATTTTATTTCAGTAAAGCTATTTGAATGTTACTTTGGCCCCTTAGTCAGATGCATTGACACTTGTTGGTGTTATCTCAAGGGGGATATAAATTGCAATTATTGTTATTATTATTATTTACAGTCCAAAAAAATTTGTAGTTACTCGTTTTTGCTTGCTGCTTTGTCTACCAGAATAATTTTTCCGAGTAGGGGTTAGATTTACATATTATAGCCTACCGTAGTAAAAACGTTTTAAATCAAAATTAATTTTAAATTAATTTCGTAGTATTTTCAAAGATAATGGTATAGGCTAATGGATACTTTTGGTATCGATACCAGAGGCTAGCACATTGTATTATTCAACCACTTTCTTATTGTCGATATATAAACAGCATTGAGCGTTTTCAATTCTCCATTGAGTACTCTTCTTTTGGGCCTTTGCTTCTTTGAATCTTAGAAGCAATTTTTTCTTTTGCATTTGAAGTTCTTTCGGTAGATGCTCTGATACAAAAACCTAAGAAGCGCTAGGATTTTCTTCACGGATATTCTTATTGTAGGCTTGCAGATTTTTAAAACCATTCATAAACAGCCTTTTGGAAAAGTAGTCACCTAGTTTCATGATTATGGGACGATCACGCCTTAGATCATCGTTACCGAAAACCGGGGTTTGTGGGAGTCTATGTATGTCTTCCACGCGAAGATTTTATGATTTAATCTTTAGCCCATATTCAACAAACCGGTAAAACACAGCAAGAGTTTTATCTCTAGTTTCCCACCTGAACATTTTGTCTTCCGGTAAACCAGAGATTAAGAAGTTAAAGCGTTTTAAGTAAAGCTCTCTGTTCAATAGATCAAGTTTAAAATCTTCTTTTTGCTTCAGATTCTCTTGCTGCATTTCTTTAATTTTCAATTCTAATTTGGCCACGTGAGTCTGTAGATTTTCTTGGTTTTGTTCTACCTACGATAGTCTGTTCTCATTTATTGCTAGCCTATGGCTAGTTCCATTTAATGTATCTTCCAGATTGCTTACTCTTTCCTTAATTTCTTTTTGATTACTTAAGATTTGGTCCAATTTAAGTTCGATATCTGCCATTTTGATAAGTTTAGAAGTTGCAAGCAAGCAGCACTATCAGAAAATTTAGTCACGTCCGACCGCTAGCATAACTTCTCGACAATGCTGGTGGAGTAGCTACCGTGTTTCCCCGAAAATAAGACAGGGCTTATATTAATTTTTACTCCAAAATATGGCTCTAGGGCTTATTTTCGGGGGAAGTATTATTTTGATATATCAAAAAATGAAGTTACAAAGTAAAAATTACGAGATTTTAAATAAACAGAAATTACGAAAAAAGATCTACATTTACTTGCCATTAACATGTTTTTTATCCAGAAACTCATTAACAACAATTTATTCAAGGACATACACCGCATTAAATGATAGGATGGCATACACCGCATTAAAGCAGTGTGAATAAATATAAAAAAAGAATGTTTGACTCTTTCGTCTTTCTGCCGCTCTCAACTAGGGCTTATTTTAAGGGTAGGGCTTACATTAAAATCATCCTCAAAAATCACGCTAGGTCTTATTTTGCGGGTAGGTCTTATTATCGGGGAAACACGGTATGTACATATAAAACGTATTCACACAATTTTTGAAAACTGATACGTGCGAAAATATATTTGTGGAACTATGCAGTTAAGATGGCATACAATATATTTGCGGGATGGTATATCGTCACCCGTAATGCAACTTCAAAACTTTTAACGCAAATTTAGAAACTCAAATTATGCAATTAAACAAGGATAAAAAAATTTACTACATTACTGGTGATTTTTATATTAATATCGATAGGAATTTAACCTCCGATTAAACCAGCAATGATTACATGCGTACCAGTAACGGTGTCTAATGCATGATCACCAAACCAACACGAGTGATCTCTAACAGTAGCTCCTTAATTGATCATATTTTAACTGATGTTATCAACAACACAATTCATCCTGGTGTAATTCAAACGGACCTGCTAAGTGACCATTATCCGGTTTTTTGTGTTTTGTCAAAAATGTGTGTTTTTTTAACCATAATCAAGCCATTGTAAAGCCAACCTTTGGAGATTATACAAATTGTGCTCCAGAATCGTTTAAAGTTGATCTAAACGACAAACTAATTGAGTTTATTAAAAACGACCTATCTACAGCTAACACCTTAGTTCTTGATATGTATGACAAGTTTATTCATATAATTAAGCAAACAATCGACAAACATGCACCAATGAAAATCGCTTCGCGAAAGCGAAAAAAATTGCTTGAACGACCTTAAATTACCCGGGGACTTTTAGTTTCTATCACACGAAAGCAAAAATGTATAAGACTCATTTTTTGTCTAAAGATGAAAACTTGATTTCACTATATAGAATTTATGCAAACAAACTACACAAAATTAAATACATCGCGAAAAAAACGTACTTCAATAAGATTTTTGATAAACACAAATCCAATCCACGAAGACGTGGCAAATGATTGAATCTCTTCTTCCAATTGCTAAAGATTTGTCACACAGCATTAATAAAATTGTAGTAAATAAAACTGAAATTAATGACGCTGCCTGTATTGTAAACCACTATAACACATATTTTTCTAGTGTTGGTAAGAATCCCGGAATGAAATTTTCTGAACTAAATGACAGAGGTGGAGTCCTCGAGGACACATTTTGAAGTCTTTGGCCTTGGCCTCTAAGCCTCAAGTCCTCGAAAATTGCCCTGTCCTCGGCTCGAGGACAGCACTATTTTTTGAACTGTTGAAATTTTGTTGAAAAACGCCAGAAACCTCGCGGAAAATTTGCGAAGACCTTTTTTTGTTTTCCTCACGTGGAAATCTCTTGAAAAAAAATTTTTGAAGACCTTTTTCGCCTGAAAAAAAATTTTTAAGACCTTTTTTTTGAGATCGCCTGAAAAAAATTTTTGAAGACCTTTTTTTTTGGAGAACACTTGCGTCTGTGTCCCTGGTCCTTGGCCTTGGCCTCAAGAGGGTCTGTCCTTGGCCTCGAAATTTTTCTGCGTCCTTGGCCTTGGCCTTGAGCCTTGTGTCCTCGACTCCATCTCTGCAAAATGACGCAGATCATCATAAGTTTCTCGGTAAAAGGGTATCAAACTCAATTTATCTTGAAAAAGAGATCAATTCATTGAACCTCAACAAACCACCTGGGCTAGATGGCATATCTCCCTCCATATTTTATAAGACTAGCTAGCGACATTATTGTAGTTCCATTGTCTATTTTGTGTAATTTGTCATTGTCCGAGAGTATTTTCCCAATATGCATGAAAAATGCTAAAGTTATCCCTCGGTTTAAAATTGGCAGTAAAAGTGAACTATCAAACTACAGGCCAATACCACTGCTATCGTGTCTGTCCAAAGTAGTGAAAAAACTAATTTACTCGAGACTAATAAATTATCTCAACAAAAATTCGATATTACATCATAACCAATAAGGTTTTCGAAGTGGCCTTTCCACAAGTCATGCTTAATTAGATGTGGTAACAACTACTTAAGATAACATTAACAAACTGTTATGCTCTCTATTGATTTTCATTGATTACAAAAAAGCGTTTGATACTGTTTGTCATAAAATTCTCCTTTCAAAACTAGAACATTATGGAATATGTGGCCCAGCTCTCAATCTAATTTCATCTTTCCTAAATCACAGAACTCAATGCGTAAGCATTAATGATTGTCTTTCTGCTTTTAGTCACATAAGCTATGGAGTACCACAAGGATCAATACTGGGTCCCCTTCTATTTTTACTGTACATCAATGACATCAACAATATTGATACTTTTTCTAATGATAGCATAAAACAGCTTGCTGATGACACTTGTCTCGTAATTAATGAAATTACTCTTGACAAACTGAAAGCTAAAGCGAATAAGTTGCTGTTTAGTACTGAACAATGGTCATCGGCTAATAAACTCACGAGTAATTTTTCAAAATGCAAAGCCATGATTATTGCTCCTAAATTTAAATCACCTTCAAGCACTATTCCAATTTTAAATAATGACATTCCTTTACCAATCGTCGATTCCTACCGATACCTTCGAGTAATATTGAATAATAAACTAACTTTTTCTGACCACGTATCAAATGTAACGAAAAAAGTATCTTGGTGAGTTGGCATCATTTCTAAATTAAGACATTATGCTCCGACCTCAATTTTACTTAAACTATACTATGCTATACTTCATCCTCACCTGTTGTACTGTATGGTATTATAGTAAGGGAATCAACCTATAAATCATACTTGCAAAAACTTGTATCCTTACGAAATAAAGCTTTAAGATTAATTGCTAATAATTTCACATTCCATCAACTCTTCGTAAGCGTGTCTTTGTTATACAAACAAAATAAAATACTTAGATTATCAAATATCTATACTTATGGAGTCGCAATATTCATGCATAAACTTTGCAATAAGAAACTTCCAATTGCTTTTTCGAACTACTTCTGTAAAACGGATGCAGTACACAAATTAAGAACAAGGCAAAATTTAGCTTGTAAGTTCGCTATTCGGCGATACAACACATTTCGACTGCAACGTTCTAGAAAATATGGCGGAATTAAGATCTGAGATTCAATTTCGTCTGTAACTAGAAATAGTTCCTTTAAAGTTTTCAAGAAAAAGTACAAACAATGTTTACTTGGCTTTATTGAAGATTACGTTCATGCAATAAGATTTCTAAATTTACTCAATTAGTGTCCTTTTTTTTTCTGGTTATACCATTCTTACGCTTAAGTCAATATAGCCTGCCTTAAAATTTGCAACATGTTTTTTGCCTATAACTCTGATAGTATATTTTTTGCCAATTTTTTTTCTTTTAACTTGCTTTTGAACTGCAGTACCGGTAGTTTTTGTTGTGTTTTTGCTTTTGCTTTTTTGCTTTTGCTCTTTCGTAGATTTTTTTTAATGCTTACTGATGCTTTGCTTAGTTGTGCTCAGTTATTTATATTTTATTGTAATGTGGAAACCTTCGCTTTTAGGGTGACTGCTTGACTTGAAGACCCTAAAGGGTCACTTCGCAGCATCCTTGCTGTCTTTTTGAATACTTTACGTGGTGTGTTTTATTGATTATTGGTGTGAGCAACAAAAACTAAATAAATCGTTCGTTCTCCTTTAAAGTTTTCTCGATTCGTTGCGAAATTGTTGGCTACCAACTGCAGCTGTATGCATCTGACGCTATAATCCGTCTCATTAACATGCCTTTACGCATAGGCGGATCCAGGGGGGGGGGGCGCGAGGGGCGCGCGCCCCCCCTAAACGCAGAACACATTTAGAGGTCAATTATTAAAAAAAAACTTATAACAACCAGAAATGTTTTCACTTGCACGACTTCTTGTTCATTAGTAAGCCTATTCTTGATATCTAAGTGTAAATGCAGATGGGGGGCAGGGGGCGCCCAAAACCCAGGGGGCGCCCTCTTTTCGTTGGCTAGGACTCCGTTTCAGCAACCCCTCTAACCAGCAGCGTAGCTAGGGGGGGGGCTATAGCCCCCCATTGGCCAGTCAGACTTTTACAAAACAACGCAAAAGTATTGTCTTTCGAGAAAATTTTCAACACTAACAAGCGCTATTCGCTCATCGGTCAATAGCCACCCACTAGCATAGGGGGAAGGTGCAATTTCACAAGAATTTCTACATTTTTTAGAGTACAAAAGTCGATAAATAGTTCACCAAAATGAATTATTTTGAGTAAAATATTAAAAAATCGCTACCTTCTGGGGGCTCCGCCCCCAAACCCCCGGGCCTCCGGCGGCTGAGGGCGGAGCCCAGATTTATCCTTTGCCTCCGGCGGCCGGGGGCTCCGCCCCCGGACCCCCGACTCCTGCCTCTAACAAGAATAGTTTACATTTTTTTTTAAATTGCGCCCCCCCTAACGGAGAATCCTGGATCCGCCCCTGCTTTACGGATATGTCGCGGAAGAGAGACGTAAGCATGCAGATTGCAGAATCGCTTCTGGTAGGTCGTTAGTGATTATGACATCAAACAAAACGTGAAAACATTTTTTTCAAAGACCATCTGTTTTGATTTTTAGAGCACACTCCAGATTTTACGTCGCAGTCAGTGTCGCAACACGGGTCAAAGGGCTTAAGCCCTTTAGCAGAAAATTCAATCTCAACAGACTCGCGTTTAAACGAAGTAAAAGGGGGGAGCTGAAAGGGCTAGGTAATTTAATTGTTTGAAATGACTTTTGAATTCTAACAATTTAGTTATTCATATTGGTTCAAAAAGTGCGAAATGTGAGTAAAATGGCGTTAAAATTGCCATTTTTTTGCTGCAAAATCACAAAAATTGCCCAGCGACTGGGGGCTCCGCCCCCAGATCCCGTCCACAGTTAGTACATTTCTACATATTTAGCGACTATGCCCCGTCTGTGACACGCTTGAGTTGCATCAGTTTCTTTAGCACGGGGCCTAAATCAGACTAGTTTTGTGAAAAAAAAACAACTTTTGGTTCAACTTTCTTAGCAAAATTCTGTTTGCATGTCTAGTATCTTTCACTGCTGTAGATAGATTTTTCAGGCGATTATGGGCCGCAGAAGAAACAAGCTATATAAGAAACGCTGTCGGCCTTATATTTTTTTTAGACACGAATGTAGAATTTTTAAAATTGCGCATACTTGTAGCCGTGCAAGGTCTGAAAATCAGTTTTCATATGCAAAAGTTCAGTTTATTTTAGTGCCCCCCCAATTTCGGCCAGTGCCCCCTAACTTCGTTCGCTCTGGCGACGGCACTGACCGTACTTCTTTGCAAAAATTGAGGCGTACTGTACCGTACTTACGTACCGTACTGTCATTCTTGCGCACATTAGGACAAGCGCGTTCCGTACAAGCGTACCATACTTTTTAGCAAAAATTGAGGCGTACCGTAACGTACTTACGTATCGTACCGTACTGCCATCCTTGGCTGTGATATACAGTAACCAGATAGGCTTGATCATAGATTCTTTTTTTTAAGAAAACTTAGAAATAGACGCGCAGAACAGAATTTATTTGCCAAATTTCCAACAAGTTACATACAAAACAACAACAACACAGATAAAGAAAATTAAGGCCATGAGACACGGTATAAACCTTTGCGGTTAACAAGTCTGGAGTCTCCTGAACACAACTGCTAGTGCTTTATTCTTAAGTGTTTTCCCAAGCTTTTGATTAATAAACTCATTAAGTTAAATAAAAGATCAATCATAGGCAGTTACAAGTATGCTTTTTTCTGAAAAATTTCTCATAGTTTATCAAAGGTTTTGATTAAGCATACGTTTCAATCAGCTGATTTTTCATTTTTTAAAAAATGTATACCGCAGAGGTGGAGTCGAGGACTCAACGCTCGAGGCCAAGGCTAAGGACTCGAAAAAAATCCGAGGCCAAGGCCAAGAACCGACTTTTCTACGACAGACCCTCTCGAGGCCAAGGACAGGAATTGTCGAAGCCAAGGCCAAGGACCGAGGACAAATTCTTTTTTTTAATTATGGTCGGCAAATTTTCCGTTATTTTTAAGCTTAAAAGTCTTTAAGATATTGCATTTTGTAACGTTTTTGATGATAATTCAAAAATAGTAGTTTCTAAAAATAATGAAGTCATTTTGAAGTTTTACACGTTAGTAGGAATGCTGATTGCGTTTCGTAGCAGTATCGTGGTAATAAAACAATTAAGGCCGTAACTCGTGAATTGGAAACGGGAATAACTAAAAGCTGTAAATTCTTAACGAGGAAATGGTCAATTTTAAGGTCTTAATTTCATCAACTAAAGCCCCAAAGCAAACTTCCACTGATTATGGATCCCCACTTTTTCAATAGTTTCTCAAACACAAACGCAATTGTTTGGTTAAACGTTTTCTATTCACAGAAAATTTAAATATTATCATAGCTTTGGAATATTGCATAGTGACTATGATCTTACATTGTAAAAGTATTGTAAAATGCAGTGAATTTATATTTTTGAAATGAAATGAAGTACCGTACTTGTTAGCTCAAGTCCTTAAAAAATAAAAACTGGGTTGTGGGTGCGAGGGCAAAGTCCCCATGCCTCTGTTGAACAATTTTAGTCTGTTTTTTTGTTTTTTTTCAGAAAAATAGCAATTTTTGTGACGTTTATTGAGATTACACAATTAAATTTGCAAAGCAATTTGAAAAAAGAAAGTACCGTAAAACTTAGAAAAACTATAGTTTCCCCACATTTTCCCAATTCTAATTTTAAGCCAATCTTTTCTTCACGTTTTAGTTTATGTGATGTTTCTCCGTAGTCTTGCATCTAATGCCTATCAGTGAATGAGCGCATACGTTTCAGCCGCCAAAAGATACTTCGTAAAATTTAACGTAAGTTATTAAATTGCAAAAAGTAACCTGAGAATCCCAGTAGGGCCATATTACGGAGGAAAACATTGGAAGCATTTGCCTGGGGGCCCTCCTCCAAAAAATCCATAAATTCTTGAATCGTAAAAATTAGAGTTGTTCTTTCTTACCTCAAAACAAATTCTTTGCAATATTCTCTGACGTATTTTCAGAACAATAGCTGTCGTTCTCAAGTAACGTTTTGTTAGTTGTGTTAGAGCAGTGCTTTTCAACCTGTGGGCCATAGCCCACCGGTTTGCAGTGGGCCACAGAGCATTTTGGTAAAAGTCGTATTTTGAAAAAGTCGTGTTGAATTTTTTTTGATTTTTTGTTTGGCCGAAAAAACCGCTTGAATTTTGGTGCAGACCTTTTTTTTTTGTGAGATCACTTGTTTTCGGCCGGAAAAACCGCTTGAATTTTGGTGAAGACCTTTTTTTTGGAGATCACCAGCTTTAGGCCGGAAAAATCGTTTTAATTTACTTCAAAACTGATTTGGCCGGAAAATTTGGGTCAAGTTACAGCGATAATTTGAGAGTGGGCCATGGAAAATTTTCAGAATCAAAATGGGCCACGGTTATAAAAAGGTTGGGAACCACTGTATTAGAGGTATTACATGTAACATATTTAGTATATCATAGGCCATCCCAGGTAACTGCATTGCATTTTATTATCAGGCACATACTTTCTTATGATTCCACATTCGCGAAAAGGAACACGGTCATGGTTTAGTATTAGCAACTCAAAAAAAATGTTTGCGTCAGGACCCTTAGAACCCTTGCTATGGCCCTCAATGGTTTTCGTGTTTTGGTGTTAGTATCAGCCGCACCGGAAGTATTACCAGAATTAAAAAAAGCTATCTACATTGCGTTTTGCCGCCTCATTCTCCGATTAGAGCTCTCACACAATGCCATTGAAAACATTAAACCTCTGGCCTTCTTCATCTATTCTTTTTGAAAGCTTAATGCAGTAACAATGTACAGTAGCAACCATCTATTATACCAATCTCAAATAACAATCCACATGGATATACGTCGCCAGTTTTTACGAGAAAAAATATTTTAAAAAAGCTAGGGAAAATAGTTATCAAACAAGTTATTGAATTGAAATTGAGGAGCCAGTAGCGTAGCCAGGAGGGGGGTTATAGACCCCCCCCCCCCCCCACTGGCATGTCGACCAAAATGCAGAATAAAATACCACGCTTTTAGCACTTTTATGACTGTTTTATGCTCTGGAATGGATTCAAATTGTGATTTAAAGCATCTTTTGAAACATATATTTAGGGGGAAGGGGCTAATTTGTCAAAAATAAAACTCCCAAATACATGAAAACTTTGAAAAATGGCCTAAAATAAGCAGTCAAATTTGATCGCTAGTGTAAAAATGCTAAACATAGGTGTCATCAATTAGCACACTATAATCTTCGAAATAGGTGGGGGGGCTATTCACTTATTCAGTATTAGTTAATTACCAATCATTCTTCTCAAATCTCTTTTCATTGCCCGCCCCTCCAATTATTTTTGTCTATAAACTGTGGACAAAATAGATTACTCCACGTGAGTTTTATTGGACTATACAATTGTATAGTTTTCCAGCATCTAAATACGAAAACTACAATTTTACCATTAGCCACCCCCCAAATAGCCCATTTATGCAACCAGTTTAATCATGCTTGCACTGCCAATTTCTAAATCACTTTTTAAAAGCATTATCTTTTTAATAAAATAGCCTTAAAATTAAGTTATTTTTGCAAAAAAATGGAAAATTTTTGAACGCTGTGGGCGGATCGCCCCCAGACCCCCATTAGCTTCCGGCGGTTGGGGGCTCCGCCCCAGACCTCGACAACAGCCCCCCCATTGCGAATTTCTGGCTACGCGCCTGTGAGGAGCCCTGGGCCCCCAGGTCGTACACGTAATCCTAAAACTGGTTATTTTCATGACAAAACAAAGATCTCCTAGAAAAGCAAATTTTCGAGTGAACTATTACTAACTGCAGTGCTAAATATATTGCAGAAGGCAATGTACCTTGCTTCCCCTTCACCCGGACCAAGTCAATTACAAAATTTATCAAAAAAATGCTTGGGTTTAACAGGGGTGCCGAAACCCGGGGGGGGGTATATATCCTCCCAATAATTTGACTGTATCCCCCCCCCAATAAGTTGAGTATGGTCTGCATCTGCATCCTCTCCAATAATTTGACTCTGGAGTGCATCTGAGCGCAGGTCTTCACCTGAATTCGGGGAAAAAAGTGTTTCATTTTTGGTGAAGACCTTTTTTTTGGTCTTCACTAAATTTGCCCACCTAAAAAAAATTGTGGTTGAGGTTCATCCCCCCAATGTTGAAAATAGGGCAAAATTGGGGTAAAATTGCAAATTATCCCCCCAATGCTCAACAAAGATTTGCACCCCTGGGGTTTAAATTTGAATTGTAAGCAAAAGAAGGACTGAACAATTTAATTTTTTCTATTGAATGTCAAATCTTAAAAATTTAGTTCTTTCAAATAGCTTTAAAAACGTGCAAAATGTGATCCAAATGGCATTTAAATAGCTATTTGTTCAAAAATTGCAGAAATTTTTCAAAAAATCGTCGGAACCCTCCTGCAGCAGGGGACCCCCCCGCCAGACCCCCGTCTGTGATGCGTTTGAGTTGCAATAGTGTCTTCACCGCGTCTCCACAAAAAAATTTAACGCATATTTGAAAACATTAACTTTTGGTTCAAGTTCTCCTCCTTTAGCAACATTCGCTTTACATATATTTTTGACCAAAAAAAGTCTCTCCGTTTGATAATTTCTGATGACGTCATATTGCACGTGATTTGCAAATTGCCCCCTCCCCCTTAATCAAAAATCCTCGCTACGCTTACGCCAGAATTCAAGAATTTTTTATGTCTGGTTATTTTCCTTTCAATCAATCAAAAAACAATGCTGTCCTCGAGCCGAGGACAGGACATTTTCGAGAACTTGTAGGGTACGAGGCCAAGGCCAAGGACTTCAAAATGTGTCCTCGAGGACTTGTCTGTTCTCATTTTGTTCTCATTCAAATGCCAAGGACGTCCTCGAGGACTCCTCCTCTGGCATACCAAGTTGCATTGTTTAATCAAGGATTTAAATTTGTTCAAAATTTATTGCCTTTAAAATTTAGTGTCTCTAAGCGTGGATCGTACCTGCTTTAAGCCAGTGCTCTTCAACCTGTTTTGTTATGGTGCACCCTAAAAAATCTTGTGACGAGCTTGTGCACCCTATGCCCAAATTTTGAAATGAAGCAAAAAGTTACATTAAAAGTAAGATGCAAAAAGACAATTGCACTGCAGTCTGCACTACAAAAAACACCAGAGGTGGAGTCCTCGAGGACGTCCTTGGCATCGGGGATGTCCTCGAGGACACGTTTTGAAGTCTTTGGCCTTGGCCTCGAAGCCTCAAGTCCTCGAAAATTGCCCTGTCCTCGGCTCGAGGACAGCACCATTTTGGAACCGTTAAAATTTTGTTGAAAAACGCCAGAAACCTTGCGAAAAATCTGCAAAGACTTTTTTTTTGGTTTCCTCAAATAGAGATCGCTTGAAAAAAAGTTTTGAAGACCTTTTTCGCCTGAAAAAAATTTTTGAAGACCTTTTTTTTTGGAGAACACTTGCGTCTGTGTCCTTGGTCCTTGGTCTTGGCCTCGAGAGGGTCTGTCCTTGGCCTTGGCCTCGAAATTTTTCTGCGTCCTTGGCCTTGGCCTCGAGCCTTGTGTCCTCGACTCCACCTCTGAAAAACACAATCCATAGCACACAACAAATTCAAGAAATTATCTTGAATGATTTTTGTTGTTGTTGCATATTATCAACTAACATTCCAAACCGAGGAATGATATCCTTTTTAATTGCTCCTCTCATCAACGTATCGATGGGTGTAATTGAATTTTTTTTGCGAGATTTGATCTCAAACAAACAAGAAAAACGACTTTCGCGTAAATAAGTTGTAGGCATTTGAATGAGAACAGAAATTGCCTTGGTTTTTTGCTATGCTTCTGTAGTCTGGCACATTCAGTAGCGTAGCCAAAGGGAGAGAGCGGGGGGGGGGGGGGGGGGGCTATAGACCCCCCCAAAGACCTGTTAACCAAAATGCATAATAAGAAAAATAACACGTTTTTAGCTCTTCAGATACTGTTTTTCCGCTGGAATGGACAAAAAAAATATTTAAAGCATCTTTTGAAACATATATTCAGGGGGGGGCTGATTTGTCAAAAATTAAAGCTACAAATCAATGAAAACTTTGAAAAATGCCCAAAAATAAACAATCAGGTTTGATCGTTAGCGTAAAAACGCGAAACATAGGTTTTATCAAGAAACATATTAGAAACTCAGAAGGAGGGGCTATTCAGAAGGAGGGAATAAAAGAGGGGGGCTATTCAGTGTTAGTTAATTACCAGTCACTTCCCTCAAATATCTTTCCATTAGCCCCCCCCCCCCCAATTATTTTTCTTTATAAAATATAGACGAAATAGATTACTCCAAGTGTGTTTCATTGAATGATAGGACTTTATGATTTTGAAGAGAACTGCAATGTTATCATTAGCAACTTTCCACATAGCCCATTAATGCAACCATTTGAATCATGTTGCGCTGCCTATTTCTATGCCACGTTTTAAAAGCATTATTTTTTATTAAAATAGCTCTAAAATTACGTTATTTTGGAAAAAAATGCAAAATTTCTAGCGCTGGGAGCTCCGCCCCCCCAGACCCCCAAAACAGCACCCCCATTTGCGATTTTTTGGCTACGCGCCTGGGCACATTTAATAGGTGCACCTAATATTCAGTACATGGTGTCTCCTTAATAAAGCTTTCATGCCGAAATCTGATTGAAGATCAATTAAACATTCGGTTTCAGTAGTAATAGTATCAGTAAAACTAGATGGGAGTTTGCCAGTAAACCAAGTGAACGACCGACGCGTAGCTAATGCTGTGATGCTCAAAAGTACTTTTTGTCTACCGTTAAATCAGCAGTTATTACTCAAAAATATCTGATTATGGAACCTCCAGAAAAGTAGAGTCAAAATATTTGTCAGTTAAATATCTCCTGACATCATAAAACACTGGCACGATATATTGAGCCATTCAAAAAATTGATTTTTGAGGGGTCCATTTGGGGGGTCCCCGGGTATGCCAAAATATTTGTTTGTTAAATCTCTGCTAATATCAAAACAAACTGGCACCCTAGCTTGAGTCGTGAAAAAAACTGATTTTTTGGGGATCCATTTGGGGGGTCCTCAGGGGGTGGCACCCTTGAACTATGTCAAAATATTTGTCTGTTAAATATCTACTGATATCAAAAACAACTAACACTTTAGCTTGAGCCGTTCAAAAAATTGATTTTGTTGGGGCCGCATCATGGGGGGTTCCCGGTGCAAATGCCCCGAGACAATATTGCATATACAGTTCAACAACTTTACACAAAAATTAAATTTCCATGTTTTGTGGTTTAGGAGAAGAAGAGCGTACAAAAATTAGGAAGAAAAAAAAAGGAAAAAAAGGAAATAAAAGGAAAAAATGGAAAAAAAAAGAAATGAACCTCATTGCGGCCAAAAGTGGGTTGGTTGGGATGAAAGGGTATTTTAAGACATACAACCATATGAAATACTTTTTGCCGTAGTTAATAAGCCGTTTTTGACTGAGACCGCTTTTTACGCCAAACTTGCAGGGCGGTTTTCGGGCCCTAAAACCAAAGTCACGTGACCTATTGCCTCGAAATTTAATACAAACATACAACTCATTAATCTCAAACTGCTATCAAAATTTCATGTAGCTAGACCCAACCGTTCTCGAGTTATAAGCAAAAGTCTGAAATTTCGCACTCGTTAGTTGGAAAATGGCCGAGTAAAAACAAAAAAACACGCGACGCGGACGTCGGTCGTTCCAATCAATAATGACGACCACGTATCCACGTCATGATAATATCGTGCAATTCTTGAGGTTTCAAAAAACTGTCGAGTGACTTGACTTGCGTCCTCCACGTTTTGGAAAAAAAGTTTGTTTTAATTTTGCTTTAAATCTTTTGTTTTATTTATTTTTATGAAAGAACTTAAGGACGCGATCTTATTTCAAAATCATAGGCTTAGCCAGAGGGATGGAACAGGGCGCCCGGGCCCTTACAATCGAAATGCCACCAATGACAAAAGTTTGACAAGCAAGCCTTGTTTTTTCATTTTCAGTTTCTTTTAACATCTTTGCGTACAACAGTACACGCGTACAACAGTAATTAGCAATAAATAATATCGACGACCAGGGGGTCCGGCCCACCCCCCTTAATTCAATTTTTTCCAACCAATTTAAACGTAAAGCCAGGGTGAAATCAAGGGTTTTTGTTCTAAAAGTTGCTACCTCAGGGTCCTCATCCAAACTTTTTATGAACGTAATGCACTAACCAGCGCTGTATTTCCCATATGGCACAGTGCCAGGGCCTCACGCTCAGATAGTAAGACTTTTTTTGGTCTTCACTTATATTAAGCGGAAAGATGTCGCCAAAATCCCTTAAATGCCAGGGGCCCCGCGCAATGTAAATCCGGCACGGAAATAACATGTTTAGTAAGCGTAATCATCAATTGTACCATTTTTCGATAACGATTCACCTCCACCTCGCCAGGGTTTACGCACAAAATACTTTTAAAAAAATTAGCCGTGGAAAATGCTGATTGAACAAATTATTGAATTTCAGTTGAGAGGGTATGGGCCCACTGTTCGTTCATGTACTCGTATAACTGGTTAATTTTATGACAAAACAAAAATCTCTAAGGAAAATCTACGAATGGATTATTATTTACTGCTAAAATATTGCTCGAAGCAATGTTCCTTACTTTCCCCTACATGGACCAAATCACTTACAATTAAAATTTTACCCCACAATGCAAGATTTTAAACGTGTTTTGAACTTTAATTGCAAGTAAAAGAAGGATGGAACAATTAAATTTTTTCGATTGACTTTCAAATGTTAAAAAAACTAGTTCTTTCAAATGGCTGTGAACACGTGCGAAACGTGATCCAACGGCATTAAAATAGCTTTTTCTTTCCAAAAACTTACAAAAATTGCCCAGCGACAGGGGGCTTTGCTCCCAAACCCCCATAGCCACAGGCGGCAGGGGCTCCACCCCCAGACCCCCGTTTGTCATACGCTTGAGTACACTAGCTTACTTAACACGTCTCCTAAGTTAGATATTTACACTTTCGAACTATTAATTTACGCCCTCTCCCTTTATCAAAATCTTGGTTAAGTGCCAACAGGCTACGGCTTCAGATCTTCAGATCTACGATACTTTTGCCCCACAAAAAGTTCTTTTTTTGAAAAATTCTGATGACGTCATTGCATGTGATTTGTGGTTTGGGCCCCCCCAATCAAAAATCCTGGCTACGCCTATGACCGTTCTCAACGAAGAAAACTGAGCCTTTAGCGGTGCCTTTGAAACTATTGAGCACAGAATACAACAAAATGCTGCCGATGTTAACGCAAAAAAAGAATGTTTTACGATCATCAAGCGAAAATGTTGAAAGAAATTTTACCTCATTTGTTTTAATCGACAATGACGTATTTTAACATTGTGCCTGCTGTTTTCTCGTATTCCTTCAAAGTTCAAACACATAAATGTGTTGCCCGCTGTTTTGTTTACTTTCGCATATCGATTACCCAATTTTTCCTACTTCAAACTTATGCTAGGCCTTTTCCAAATTCATTCTGAAAAGTTATCAACCAGAACTGCAGTATAGTTAATTAACATTCCATCGTTGTCAACTCATAAAATTGAACTTTAAATTAGCGAAATCGAAGTAAGGCAGCACTTGTGGTTTTAATCAAAATATTGAAAATTTCCTTCCGAAACGCAAAAAAGTTTCCTATGTCAAAATGTTTGTTAAATATCTGATGATATCATAAAACACTGGCACCCTAAGTTGAGCCATTCAAAAAATTGATTTTTGGGGTCCATTTGGGGGTCTCCGGGGGGGTGGCACCCCCAAACTATGTCAAAATATTTGTCTGTTATATATCTGCTTATATCAAAAACAACTAGCACCATAGGTGGGCAAGTTAATGCAAAACGTTAGCTTCGTTAACCACTAGTCCGTTAACAAACTTCACACCTCCGTTAACGTTAATCCGTTATTTTCAGCTTTAATTAACGGAAGTTAATAAAATCCGTTCATTCGTTAACATTTTGCGTGTAATTTACATTTTTTCTTATTCACTAGCTTCTAGAACATGTATTGACGCTGTTGACCTGATGATTGTAAGGAAATACGTGGTAGTCTTTTTGTGTTTTGAAAGTTACATTTTACAGTCTAATCTAATTTCAAGATAAAAATAACTTCAAATGCACTAATTAAGCTGCGATCGGAAAATCTTTGGAAATTGTGAACAGCGATAATTTATAGACCTGAGGCTGCAGCTTATTATTTGCCTCAAAAAAGAGCTCCTTTCTTCGCTCTCTTCTATAAAACTCGTGCTTATGCGCAACAAGTGTTACCAGTGCAAACTGTTTTGTACCAGTACGATGAATGAATGGTGCAAGATATTAACGATAAAAACCTTAACGGAAGTTAACAGAACTTAACGGAAGTTACTTTAGTCCGTTAACAGAAATTAACGGAAGTTAATTTAGTCCGGTTACACGAAAAAACTTTTTAACGGATTAACGAGTTAATGAAAAAGTTAGCTTCGTTATTAACGGACTAGTGCCCACCTATGACTAGCACCCATAAGTGGGCACGGTACTTTGCAAAAGTACCGCGGTACCGGTACTCGGTACTTTGCTAAAATTAGTACCGCAGTACCGATACTTTCAAATTAAAAGTACCTCGGTAGTACCGTGGTACTTTTTGAAAAAATTAAAAGAAAAAAGATTGGACTGATTGACCTCGTTTACGGGATTGTAAATCATCACTTTTTGCAATTTGGTTCGTTTCCGCGACTAGTGCGAACTGCGTAGACCTACAGTTTGTTTTAGAGAAAGTTTGCAGTAGAATAATAAGCAGTTCTGGTATTAGTATTACTACTATAGTGAGTTCTAAGTACTAAATAGTGATGGAGTTGACTCGGTAAAGTATCTAACTTATACGGACTACGGTCACCGGGCTACGTCTTGTGCTAGAGTATCTTGTCACTAGTAATAACCGAACAGCAGTCATCTCTTGAGCATCACGTGTGTAAGTTGGCACAGAAGGCTACTCTGATGATACATCAGCTTCCAATTATTGCACAAGGGTCATTCACACAAAACTTAGAAACTGGGGGATAAATTGCACTTTTGGCAACGTGTGCTGTCTCGATTTGTTTTGAGTTGGTTCGTTGCTGCAGTTACTTTTTGCATTTCTTATTTAAAGGTAGGTGGGAGCTTACCAGTAACCAGCCCCTTTGTATCTCCGTAACGAGAGCAATTTTCAAAATTCCAGCATTTTTTGTTGCTGTTGTATAGCATATTTATTCTCTTGTCTCAGTACAACGTTAGACGTTAATTATTGGACGATCTGCACGCTTTCATTGTGATAATTACTTTGTGCTCGGAGGAATTTGCACCTGCTTAAGAGTTTGTAGTTTTCCAATGTCCAGGCGCGTTGCCAAAATCCGCAATAGGGGGGCTGTTTTGGGGGTCTGGGGGCGGAGCCCCCAACGCTCGAAACTTTTGCATTTTTTTGCAAAAATAACTTCATTTTAGGGCTATTTTGATTAAAAGTTAATGCTTTTAAAACGTGGCTTAGAAATTGGCAGTGCAAACGTGATGAAACTGGTGGCATAAATGGGCTATTTGGGAGGTGGCTAATGGTAAAAGGTTAGTTCTCTTGTTTAGATGCTAGTAAAGTATAAAATCGAATAGTTCAATCAAACTCACACGGAGTAATCTGTTTTGTATACAGCTTATAGACAAAAATAATTGGGGGGGGGGCTATAATGAAAAAGATTTGAGAGAAATGATTGGTAATTAGCTAATACTGAATAGCCCCCCCCCCCCCCCTTCCTATTATGTAGTTTATAGTATATTTGTTGATGACACCTATGTTTAGCATTTTTACACTTGCGATCAAATTTGATTGCTTATTTTTGACCATTTTTCAAAGTTTTTATTTATTTGTTAGTTTTGTTTTTGACAAATTAGCCCCCCCCCCCCGGAATATATATTTCAAAAGATGTTTTAAATCACTATTTAGTCCACTCCAGTGCATAAAATAGTCTCAAAAGTGCTGAAAACGTAGTGTTTTTCTCATTTTCCATTTTGGTCTACATGCCAATGGGGGGGGGGGGGGGCTATAGCCCCCCCTGGCTACGCTACTGCCAATGTCCCGTGAATTTCGATTTCTTGCCATTGAATTTGTTGCTTGTTCGAAGCCACAAGCAGAGATAATCACCGTAAAGGGCCCCATCCAAGGATGCAACAACGTAACCAGAATGTGGGTTGAACCCAGATTATGCAATTAGGGTTGTCACAAAAAAAGCTTTGGCACTTTTGGCCACGCTTTTGGGGTACTCTCAAGAAGATTCTTTGTCTATTCTGAAAATAAAAAAATTAGCTTTTTCGCTAAAGCAGTTAAAATATTTATTTTTTGTAAGGTTCAATTTCGGGGGTTCTAAAAGAGGTCTATAGTTTCACAAAAATTGATTTGTGGGGTTTCCGAGGAGGTGGCACCCAAAAATTTTAAGAGACAAATCCGTGATTTTAACTCGACAATTTTGCACAAAAACTAGATTGCGGTGTTTTGCCCTTTAGAACTTATTCGAAGAGCGTACAATGTTCAAGAAGAAAAAAGTTCATCGTGGCCAAAGCCAAAGTGGGGTTGGTGCAGATGAAAGGTTTTTTTGAGATAATTTTTCTGTATGAGTATTACCGGGTGAAATACTTTTGGCCGTATTATACACCGTTTGTGAATGAGAACATCTTCGCCAAACGTTCCAGGCATATTTAAAGCCAAAAGCTAATATAAATGGAGGCCGGCAATAACGTGCAGTAAATTTTCTCTTCATGCAGGCCCGTAGCCAAAAATCTGCAATGGGAGGGGGCGTTGTGGAGGTCTGGGGGCGAATCCCCAACCACCGGAGGCAATTGGGGTCTGCGGGCAAGGGCCCCAGCCACTGGAGGCATAGGGTGTGGGGGCTGATCCCCCAGCGCTCGAAAATTTTGTATTTTTTTTGGCAAAATTAACTTAATTTTAGGCCTATTTTGATAAAAGTTAATGCTATTAATACGTGGCATTGAAATTAGCAGTGCAAAAAATGATTATACCGTACTAGTAGCATAAATGAGCTATGTGGGAAGTAGCTATTGCTAGAATTTCAGTTCTCTTATTCACAAGTTGGTAAATCATAAAATCCTATTTCAGTAGTTTGGTAAACCTCTCAAGGAGTAATCTTTTCCGCTATATTTTATTGTGAAAGATATATTAGATATTAGGCTACATCCTTTCACTTATCATTGGAACGACCGACGTTCGCGTCGCGTATTCCTTTGTTTTTACTCGGCCATTTTCCATCTAACGAATGCGAAATTTCAGACTTTTGCTTATAACTATTAAAAATTTTTAAAAATTAGTAAGGGGGGTCTCTATATATATGCTTATACACACACACATACTATGTATAATGTAGATGCAAAATATGCTAACCGGTAGTATGTAAATAAAGATATGCTAGTATGCAAAATAAAGATGTGCTAGTAGTAAACAAAGATATGCTAGTAGTAAAGATGCAACATATGCTAGTGGTATAGCATAGGCCAACGCAGAACTCATTTGTAGGTTTGAGGTAGGGTACCGGCACCGCTGTAAGTGTAACTGTAAGCCTATCCTTATCTGAGATCTGATACTGGTAGATACTAAGGTAGGCCTAGTACCAGCCCACCTGCAGGCACTAGTCTAATTCTTCCAAATAAGCCTAGAATATCATGAGGCCTAACAGCTACTGTAGTAGGCTTACAGAGTAAACCTAGCCTAATCAGAAAATTAGCTACGCAGTGCATTACTCTAATAATACTAGGCTAGCACTATGCTAGGCTATACCTGTTGTAGCCTATTACTGCAGTACTAGTGAGTGGCACAGACTGACAGAGCTTGTGTGAAAGCCTTACCACAACCTGACAGCCCTAGTCATGTAACTTATAACAGAACTGCAGCTTACCTGCCAGTATTGATTCTGTAGCCTACTCTCTAGAAAAAAAAAGGTTTAGTAGCCTAGCCTATTATCGGTAAGTAGTGGTACTGAAGTGGGTTAGCCTAGGTCAGAGATAATTCAGATTTTAGTGTGTAATGGGAGAAAGTGATATTCTTACAACCTCTGTTGATGATGTGAACATGTTCATTATGCAATCGGGTGTAGATGAAGGTGCAAATGCAAGTAGAATGTGTGTTCAAGCTGAAGTACAACAATTAACTACAAATCATATCCTGTTCAATAACAACAATGCTTGTGCTACTCAAGGTAAGCTCTAAATTTTGTTTATTGCATTGCAGAAATCACTCAATATGAAAATTATTTGTTTGCAGCCTATCAAAACTGAAAATACTGACTGGCATATTGTGGGTGTGCGCTACTTAAATATATTGGTAGCTGGGTTTATTTTTTTGCTCAGAATTTTTTATCAAGCGTTCAAATTTGTAAAAATTTTTGCAATAGCATGTGTGATTTTAGCGATAATATTATACAATGCTAAAATATGAGTAAATTTTTCAATTTTTTTGGTCATTGTCAAAATCATTACCGGTATGTTAGATTTTTTGTATGCTCATAATTACACTGTAGATTAGATTTATTTCTCTATATAATATACCCAAATTTCAAAATTTTTTGTGACTGATTACGGTACATTAGATTTTTTTTGAGTAAATTTTTCAATTTTTTTCATCATTGTGATCAAATCATTGCATTGGATTTTTTTTTCATTACTTCTTATCTCAAATTTTCAAACAAGTTAACTAAATTGATAGCATCATCAAAAAAACAGCATTTTGCTACATTGTCAGAAAGCGAAAACTTATCCCTAAATCTACATGAGAAATTATTTGATCAATACTTTCTACAGCAAAGGTAAAATTTTGAGCAGCCAAAGATTTTATCGACAAATTACTAGGTCAAAAAGCAATAGCTAACCTTTTTTAAGTTAAACTTATTTTGTACAATTGGAAAACAATTGGATTAGGATATTCCCAAACATCAAAATAATCATTATATACTGAAGTTATTTAATCCAAAAGCGTTTCTGAATCAATATCTTTAACAGCACCAACTCGCGATGAAATTGTAAACACTACACACTTGATTAATAGATTAATGTGAATAAAGCTGTCAGACATGACAACTTTCTGCTTACTTCCTTTGCATAGCTGCTGCCAATGTTGCATCTTACCTGCAATGCTTCTTTGAGTTCGTATTTGTATATGGCATCTTTTGTGAAAACTGTGCCTGTGCCAAAATCATACCTATTCACAAAAAGCAAGTAAAACTCATCCTAATAACTGAATAACTTTATCACCCAATCTCAATTTTCACTTGTTTTGCAAAAATTCTTGAGTGTCTTGTTTACGATAGATATTTGGCCTTCTTGAAAAAACAATGTAGTACCCGTATATAAAACTCAATAATAATTTCCAAAAGTATACCTCCATCACACATGCTGTTTTGGACAATGTTTCAACTGTATTATGATAATATTAGCCAAAATCTTTACACTGGCTTAGTTTTTCTGGATCTGCAAAAGGCATTTAATTGTGTCCTACACAATGTTTTATTAGCTAAGCTTAAACACTATAGTATACAACAGGGCTTTGTAGCAGGCACAAATATGCAACTGTTAGCTGGAGCTCTCTTCTATCACAAATTAGCTCGGTAGCTCCTTGGTACTACTGCTCCGACATTTCATATTGAAAAGGTGTGATCCTAATTTGGCTCTACAAACATTTCCATTTTTTTTGATTTGACAAACATAACCCTCTCCATCCACTTTCTTGAAATGACTGGTAACAGTCATTTCTAGTTTCTCTACTCATATTTAGTGCGATAGTAAAACCAGGACATTATTTAACACGTTGACTGCCAACTACGAGTATATTCGTAGTGAGGCGTTTGTTCGCTGGTGCCAACTACGAGATACTCGTTTTTTTCTAAACGCCAATGAAAAAAAAACTACGAGTATATACGTGATTTTAATGCATGAAATTGACCCTTCGGCATATGTAGCACAACACGAAAATTATTTTGGCACTTGTAACACCAATAATAGCTTCCAAAATTAAAAAAGTCGCTCAAGTTTGCCAAACAAAATTTTCGTCGAACAAACGTTTTATATGCAATGTATTGCATGCTTATATATCTTATGAAACTTTGCTGCCACTTTGAGTAAAACACCTAAAGTTGCTAAGCAGTTTCACCCCTAGCATTGAGCAGACTCACTAAAGCTTAGCAGAGTTTGGAAATGATAAACATTGTGATATGTCTATCTTTTTTAAGAAAAGCTACAGATTTATATGGAAGTTGTAGCAGCAACTGCTGTCGAATGAGAAGAAAGAGATAGTCTAGATACTAGAACAGGAGGTTGCACTATTGCCTCTTCTTCATCTTCATTTAAACTTGATTTTTCTGTATCTGATGCTACATATAGTGCATGTACATTATTTTCAAAATCATTTAAGTCAATAAAATCTTCTGAATGAGAGTCACTCAAGTCCAAGTAATCATCCCATTCATCCTATGATATCTTTTTCTAGCCACATGGTACCAAGTCAGTGTTGGTAAACTTAATTTTAGACTGTGAGCTAAATTGAATTTGACCAACTTGGTGGAAACATAATAGGAATTAGAAACATGGAAAAGGCTAAAATATCTAAAAAAACATAAAGAACAAAATTTGGGATACTCAGAGTGATGTAACCTGTTAGGCTACAGTTTCAATATTTGAACAGTAGCGTAGCCTAATCAGGGGTGTGTCTAGCCGAAATTTTCTTCCAAAAAAATCTGGCTAAGTAGGAAATAGGAGTACTATCAGAGGTAGAGTCCTCGAGGACACATTTTGAAGTCCTTGGCCTCGAAGCCTCAAGTCCTCGAAAATTGCCATGCCCTTAGGTCAAAAACAGCACTATTTTTTGAACCGTTGAAATGTTGTTGGAAAACGCCAGAAACCTCGCGAAAAATTTGCGAAGACCTTTTTTTGTTTTCCTCAAATGGAGATCACCTAAAAAAAATTTTTGAAGACCTTTTTCTCCTGAAAAAAAATTTTGAAGACTATTTTTTGGAGAACACTTGCTCCTGTGTCCTTGGCCTTGGCCTCGAGAGGGTCTGTCCTTGGCCTCAGAATTTTTTTGTGTTCTAGGCCTTGGCCTCTAGCCTTGTGTCCTCGACTCCACCTCTGATTACTATTACTCAGTTTATTAGATCTACATCCTGTCAACTGCAGAAAGAGGAAAGTGAATTGTGCTACTCTGGTATATTGAACAGTGGAAGGCTATTCTGTATTAGTATTGGTGTACTGAGGCCGGTACTGCAACTGGAGGTTGGTAAATATTGCTACCAGCTTACCGATAGCCTGGTTGTCTTCTTGTTCACCAGTAAAGAAGCATTATAAGAGTTTATCCATTAGCAATTGATTTCAGCTCACACTAGCTGTTGAATCCAAATTCAAATTTTATCTGATTCTAATCTGTCTTCTAGCTTTCTAAACTTCTTCCTAGTAACGAGTGACCACTACACGCACTATAGCTAAATAAAAATATTATGTGGTAATTGGAAAATTTTTTTCGATACATATGCACGATGATATCGCAGGTTATTTTGAAGCTTTTATAAAGCAATATTTGGTCATGTGTAAAAAAATGGTCATTTTCAGCTACGAGTTATCTCGTAGAGTGACATTTTTTGACAAATTTGTTGATTCAGGTGCCAGTTACGAGTATACTTGTAGGTAGTTTTTTCGCGTGATATATGACAAATAAGTTTAGCTGTTGCCTAAAATCAACTTTATGGCTTTGTAGCAGTGTTACTTTAGCTCTAATACGTTTGGCATTTTTGAGCAGTTTTGGTAAAAACTGGTCGGCAGTCAACGTGTTAAAGGCGGAAAAGAGGAAAAGGCAGAAATTGTGCTGAAAGGCGGAATAGGAAAAGGCGGTTTGGGTTAGGGTAAATCCCAACCTAACCCTAATCTTAACCCAAATCTTACCCTAACCTACCTTTTAGCACGATTTCCACCTTTTCGTACTTTTTCGCCTTTTAGTCATGTCCATGAAACCAACTAAAATTTAACCTGAAATTCAAATGTTTTGTTCAGTACCCATATAGAAGATCTGTTGTTAATGTACCAGTAGCCTACTAGAAATCAGTAAAACAAAGTAATGTACCGGTACAAACTAATAGAAAATGAACTACTGTGCTAGCTTGTTTATCACAATATGCAACCATAAGCTGGAAAGTATAGTACCATGCATAGAAACTATAAGCTGGATTTGACTGTGTACCGGTACTGCCTATTGCAGCTATGAACATGAGCTTGCACTGATATCCAACTTCTTAAGCACATGGTTAATTAGAAAAGGTGGCACCAGAGAGATATCAATATTTTAATTTTGTGAAAAGTAACTGTTAAATTATGTGAAATGCGCCAATAACGGTAGCATCTCAGAAAAATGAGTCGGAGCTAGAGCTAGCTTTCAAACAACTATCTCCAGCTCCACTCAAATTTCACAAAAAGTTTCAGCTCCTCTGAAAAAGCCTGGCTCCGGCTTCAAAGCCCAGGTATACAAGGACCAACTAACAGGCTTATAGACTATAGAGACCTTTCTTAATAGATCCCAGGGGTATTAACAACATTGATTCTGAAATAAAGCCAGTCAAATACAGATTTGCACAAGGTTTAATTCTAGGATCGTTACCAGTACTATTTTTGCTTCTATCAAAGATCTTCCAAACTCAGCATGCAGCCTTCCAAGATTATTCGCTGGTGAAATCTGCTTAACCTTGACTAGTAATATGACACCATACTTAGTAGTCAAAATGAATCTAGTCCTACAAAAAGTTTCCCACTGGAGTAGTGCTAATGGAATAGGTTTTAATCCCCCAAAATTTAATTACCAAATTATTCCACCTAAACTAAGAGAATCCTGCCCCCAATCTCTTTGACCTTAAGAGTATACCCTTATCAACTTCAAAAAGTGTTAATTAGTCAGGATTCATTTCGATTCTCAATTAAACTTTTAGGACCATATTACAGCAACTGAACATAAAATATCTTGAGCAGTTGGAATAATGCCCAAACTCAAAACGTTTTCTTCCTTTATCTGCCAGGATCAAATTATGCAATGCTCTGGTTCACTCCCAATTATTATATGGCTTAATAATATGGGGGCAAACTTTTCGTTTTTATCTAACTAAATTGAACACACTTAAAATAAAATAAAGCCATAAAACCTTCTTGCAGCAGCATCTATCAGATCATGTTCCTCCTTTTTTTGAACAACTTGGCTTCTTGAATTACCACATTTACGCAACCATGAAACTGCTAATTTTGTGCATCTACATTGTCAGAACAAACTACCTCCACAATTGTCTGATAATCATTCTAGCTTTGCATTGCTCATGAACAGACTTGTGTAAAAAAGCAGCGCAATTGCAGCAATTCTGTCAACACAGTTATCTTTGTTAGACAGTTCAGGCTATTCGAGATTGGATTTCAGAATTTTAAAATCAAGGCAATGTCTGAGGCAATTCTAGTCGAATTTAGAAGCAACAAGACTGGATGATCTAGATGTCAAATTCGTAACTCTAAGGCTCATCTAATGAAACTATAACAGTCATTAAAACTCAAATTTTCAAGAATTTGAAAGCATGCTGAGCGATAAAGTCAACTGTAGCGACTTGGAAACTGTTTTGGAGAGACTAAATCGTCTTGAACATATCGAATTAAAAAAAGAAGATATTGCAATTATGAAGGAGTTGTATAACAAACTTTAAATGTCCTGATTCATGGCCTGAGTGAAACCAATCACTCCGCGTGGGAAAAGGCAGAAGAGAGTCTGCAAGTTTATGCAAGATGGTCTACAAACTGAAAACCCTTCCAGCATATATTTGGTGGATTGCCATCATTTACCTTAAAGGCCTGTTTGCTGAAACCGAGAGAAGGTAATTAGGCCTATCAAAATTAAACTTTCTAATGCAATGGACAAGCGCTATCAATTTAGACAATTAAAACACTCGGAAACCTATGGCAATACAGACACTTACCAAAAGAAAAAAAACGTTTTTATTACCGACCACTTGCCGAAAAGGTTTCAAATGGAACGCAAGCAGCTGATGCTTCAGTTTAAATTGGCACGTAGCCTTAATAGGAAAACCACCTGGAGGCTGAAGCGGGACATTACAATCTATATGTTTACAACAGGGGTGGGGAACCTGCGGTCTGCTTTCTATTTCAATGTGGCTCGCGTCTGAAATTTGTTACAGTGTACAACATAGTATCAAAACAATAAATGTTTACGTAAGTTTTGTAAAAGTATTCTCTTTAAAATAACTTTGCCATTATTACGATTTATTACCACACATTCAACCATTTGCCATAGGCTGCTTGTGACGTAGCAGCTGTTAGCTATGGGCCAGGGCTTCCCAAACTGAGGGTTGCGACCCCCCAAGGGGTTGCATAAGGACCTTCAGGGGTCGCAAAGAGTATACCAACTTTTACCAGGAAGTGTAAAATTGGTATAATCTTAGCGACCCCTGACTGTCGTTAAAAACTTGTGCAATTCTGCAAAACGTCATTCGTAACTTAGCCGTAGATTGTACTTAAGTAGGCATTATCAAATAGTGAGACTTTGTTGAACAATTTATTTTATGGAAAGCAGAAGATAAACTTTCCCACATTCAGGTGATATAGCAATGCTGGATGCCAAACTTGTTTTGTTTTTGTCATTTTGGTGTATGACATAGTAGAACTATGCAGTCCAAATTCAATGCTTGTATAGTGCTGTGGTCAGTAGAGCCAGAGGGAAGCGGGGGGCTATAGCTTCTCCATTGGCATGGCAAACAGAACGCAGAATAAGGAAAATACCTCGTTTTAGCACTTTTGAGACAGTCTTTTGCATTGGAATAGACTCAAAAATGATTTAAAGCATATTTGAAACGTTTGTTTGGGGGGGGTTAATTTGTCAAAATTTAAAACTCATATATCAGAAAAAAAAATTTAGAACATAGCCTAAACTGGTAGGAGAATAACATTTATAGTTGAGTAGAGGTATAACTATCATACTACTACTACTACTGGTTAGATACTAATCGATGAATAGCTGGTTAAAAGAGTCGCACGATAATGGTAGTAAGCCTTCTGCAGGTGATGTTGAAGCAGCAGTGAAGACAAATGCAAATAGGGTGTTTGCAAATGTGTTAACGTTTTGTACGCATTGGGTACCAGTGCCTTGTTATTTTTTTTTCCATTGAATAATTACCACAAAAATACACAGCTTGCAGTGTTTATTATTTTAACGGTGAAGGGTCGTGGAAGTTTTTAGAAGATTAACACTTTCGGTGCTAAGTCACGTGTAAATACGTTTCTGAAAATTTAACGTTGAGTGCGAAACCACATACAAATACGTGGCTGGTAAAATCGCATCACTTTGGTGCGGCACGCTGATTATTGCTATTATTATCACGTAAATATGCGTGCGCTTTTATTTTCTTAACAATGAAAAATCGCTGAAATTCAGTCCCGTAGGTACTATTTTTAAATTCACGTGCCACACCGAAAGTGTTAAAGGGGTTGTGAGCAAAAAAGTTTGGGAAGCCCTGCTGTTGGCTACTTTGACGAAACTAGACTGAATATCACAAAAAGTCGACTTTGCTCCAGGCTAACTGATGAAACGTTCAAATGGAATTGCGAGTAGCAATGAACATATTCGACTTCACCACACATCGCACGTCTTGCCACAGAGATGAACTTTCAGCCACTTTACTAGGAGTTTTCTGCTCGTTAAATAAAAAACGTTTTGCGTACTTTGAGGATTTTATGAGATTTTTTGCGGCCCGCCTGCAAAGTTGTGCAATTCATGCGGCGCGCAGTACTATGAAGTTCCCCACCCCTGGTTTACAATGTAAAAATCAGTTTGCAATGATTCTGAAAATCTTTCAAGTACCAATGGCTTGTTTTTGTTGCAATTTTGTGCATGACTAATTGTTTTCAAAATTACCGATGACTTTGTATAGGGTATGCATTGGTGTTAATGAAAAAAACAGCTTGTTTCAATGTTTCATAAACGAAACGAACAAATGTTTCATAAACGAACAATTTTCGTGATATAAGGTTGGAAGAGACTATATCACTGGAAATTTCTATTTACTTTTTACTAATTCTGACCCAAATCTAGCTCAGGTCCTTGCTCTAAAACTAAGCATAGGCCTGGCCCAAACTAATTCTTGACCCTTGGAAAAGTGAATGGGGTGTGCTGGGATGGGTGTTCCTCTTTTTCGTTTTGCTCTTCTTTACTTAAAATCTTCAGCAAAATAGTCACTCTCTATTAGGTTTTGATGTAGTAAGCCTAAGACGAAAGCCGAGATGGTGTCAAAGTTTTTACTTCTTGCAGGACCTGGTTTGAAGCTGTTAACTGGTGAGTGTTGGTTGTCAAAATTGTACCTAAGACTACCATGGTTAAATCGGCATATGATTACAGCACTGGGGTTGTTATTGAGCATGTTTTTCATACAATATACCGGGTGGGCCATAAGTCGCGCACCAAAGAATTACGTGAGTTGTGATGTCAAACAATGTAAAATCTGCGGGGTGAAATATTTCCCCTTTCCTTAACTGTAAAATACAGATTCTTTTGTGGAATATAATGAAGCATGGTTTGTGCGTAAGCACTAAGTAGTTTATCAGAACTGTTTTAAATGCTTTGGTGCACGACTTACGGCCCACCATGTAGTATTGTTCTATTGTTAAATTAATATTCATAACCGTGTATGTAAAGTTTTAATCAATTTCTGTGGAATTTGAGAGTAGAAATATGGTAGCGCTGTGCTAAAATTCTTTTGGATTGCACTTTATAATTCACGATAATTCGACTTTTACGTTTAATAGATAGGTTGTCTACTGAAATACAGCGATAGCCAATTGATAATGCCTGACAAAATTACCTTCGACGTCAAAGTAATAATTTGTAGCATACTATTTTTACGTCAGCTTGCTGTAACCTTTAATGACTAGACCTTTTCCAAAGTTTCTAACCCGTTCTTGATATACGAGGTAAGGCTAAAAAGAAACGGGACTGAGGTCACAGATTGCGCAACACGATTAACCATCAGTAATCAACACTTTTACAGTGTGGCGTAACATGTGTTCTTTGTTTAACAGCTGTTTTGACACAATATCGCAATTATTTTTGCTTTTTAGGAGCCATAGGTGAATGTGATTGATTACTTGTTGAAAAAAATTGCTGTGCGAGATCTGATCGAATTTTTAGGCCATATGGAGTTCAATTGCAGAAAGACGATTGAGCAAAGAATTAACATTTAATTTTGTGTCAAACTTGGAAAAACGGCGACTGAGACTTTGAAGATGTTGCGTGATGTTTATGGAGATTCTTCCATGTCCAGAACAAGAGTTTTTGAATGGCACAAGCGATTTGTGGAAGGCAGGGAGGATGTGGAGGATGATCCGAAGTCAGGGAGGCCTTGCACTTCCACAACTGATACCAACATCGAAAAGGTTCGGCAGTTGGTTCGCAGTGACCGTCGCTTAACAATTCGCGTCATTGCCAATGAAGTTGGGATGGACAAAGAAACGGTCCGCACCATTTTGGTTGACACTTTGGGCATGCGAAAGGTGTGTGCCAAAATGGTGCCAAGGCTCTTGACTGAGGAGCAGAAAGCTCAACGATTGAATGCATGCCGAGACATCCTTCAGCAGATGGAAGCAGACGAAAAACTCTTAGAAAACGTCATCACAGGAGACGAGTCATGGGTCTTTCAATATGATCCGGAAACAAAACGACAGAGTCGTCAGTGGAAAAGTGCGTCCTCACCCAGACCAAAAAAAGCCCGCATGCAACGTTCACAAGTGAAAGTGATGCTGATCACCTTCTTTGACCATCAGGGAATGGTGCATCATGAGTTTGTTCCTAAAGGGCAAACAGTTAACCAACACTTTTACAAGGAAGTTCTGACTCGTCTTGTCAACAAAATTCGTCAAAAACGAAGAGCTTCCTGGGCAGGAAAAACTTGGATCTTGCATCACGACAATGCTCCTGCCCACACAGCCCTCAGCGTCAAACAGTTCTTGGTCTCGAAAGAAATCACCACGTTACATCATCCACCTTATTCGCCGGACTTAGCCCCTTGCGATTTCTTTCTTTTTCCAAAGCTGAAAGGGATTCTCAAGGGGACACGCTTCCAAGGAGTCGAGGATATCAAGACTAGCGTGACGAGACACCTCAAAACCATCACAAAAGAACAATTTTCACAGTGCTACAAAGCGTGGTCAAAAAGAATGGAAAAGTGCATCAAAGCCAATGGGGAATATTTCGAAGGGGACAAGTAGAGATGGCTTAAGACTTGTATGTGTTAGACAATGTGGACATTGCATGATATGCATCTAAATAAACTTCTAAATTCAAAAGTCCCGTTTCTTTTTAGCCACACCTCGTATTCTAGAATTAACCTCACAGCAATGCCTCATTTGCATATTACTTGTGGCGTGTTTTGTATTGTCTGCATTTTTTTGCTCAAACCGCTTGTATTTACTTGACAGATAGCTATTAGCACACCTTTTTTACGCAAATATCCTGCATGAGTATCAACAATTGTTTTGCCAGTTTGATACAAGCAGCCACTCCAGAAAATCACTTTTAAATCCAGTTGAATAAAAACTTAACTGATTACTTAAACGATACAATCCCTACCAATTTAAAATCTTGTAATGGTTACAATCTTCAAACTTTAAACCTAACTCCGAAATGCAAAACTACACACTTCTGTATTCATTTTACCGTTTCTTCATACAAGCCCACTTTGACGAACTCAATGATCTTCTTGTACAGTTACGCTATTCTTCATCCATAATCTTTTTATCAGAAACCTGCATTAATGTTGCTCGGACAGTTAACATTAATATTCCTGGTTATACTTTTGTTCACAACCCTTCTCCGACTAAAGCTGGTGGTGTTGGTGCATACATATCTACAGCCCTAAATGTTAAAATGAATGACGATTTTTGTCTGCAAGTGAAAGGATGCAAAGATTTGTGGATAGATATTGAATTTTCAAATAATAAATCTTACACTTTTTCAGTTATCTACTGTCATCCACAGAATAACTATCAAGCTTTTTTTTGAAGCCCTTGATGAAACAATGTTCATGTTAAAGAAAAAGAAATGTCTAGTCTTAGAAGATATTAATATTGATCTGAACCCCGAAAATATACAATTGGCATCTTCTGATTACGTACATTTGCTTCAAAGTAATGCTTTTTTTTTCATTAATTACCTCACCAACCAAAGTTACTTCAACTTTTCAAACTTCTATTGACCATATTTTCACGAACGATTACGAATTGATCATAACCCCAGGTATCCTTACTTACTTGTTATCCAACCACTATCCAATATTTTGTACTAAAACTAATAGCCAATCGCAAACTCCCAAAGCTATGCAGTCCTTTGAATTTCAAAATATTAAGTCAGTTGATAAAGAAAGTTACTGCAAAGATTTGAATTCTGCTTTGTTTTCTTTAGTAACCAAATTTTTGTATTCCTCTAAAGTTGATTTTGACTATCATTTCAATCGGATGGCCAACTCCTATTCTGAAATTATCAACAACCATGCTCCATTACAAACCCTATCTAGAAAGAAAAAACGCCTTCAAGAAAAACCTTCCATTACTAAAACAAAAAAAGGCTTGGATAACTAAACGTCTGCTAACATCAATGAAAAATATACAAAAGCTTTACTAAACTTGTTTTTTTAAATGGGAACGATTTGGATAACCATTATCCAATAAATAAGCCAAAGTCCAAAATTTATCCAAAAGCTTTTTTACAATGAAACCATTTCGGAACACAAGAACAATCCTAAACAATTATGGAGATTTATTAATTTGGTAATCTCTGCCAAAATATCAAGGAATAATACTTCTCACCCTCTCAAATTAGTTGGTGAAAATGGGTGTACAGACATTTCATCACCTACCATTTATTCACCCGACTGTTAATCACGGACATTTGATCAATGGGTTAGGGTTGGGGTTAGGGTTAGGGTTAGCACTAGACATGCAATCACACAGACGTTTAATCACTGTAAAATTTTATCACAGAGACACTTTAGCATGCTCTTAAGTGTCTAAATTCGTGATTAACAGTCTCGTGGTGAAATATCGCGTGGTGAAGTGTGGGTAAACCGGTGAAAATGATGTCATCAGAAATCCATTTAAAATTTCTGAAAAATTCAACAAATATTTTACAGAAATAGGATTGCAAATTTCCAATACCGTTATTAGTAACAATGCCTCTAACTTTAAGACGTTTCTGAGAAATTCGGGATTGCAGTCATTTTTTAGAACCTCCAGAGCCAAATGAAATTCTTAATATTATTCGTTCTTTAAATATTCATAAGGCTAGTGGTTATGATAACATTTCTTCTTACGCTTAGGTGACAAAGTATTTGCACCAATCCTTTCAGTTTACTTTGGTTATGCTCTAGAACAGTGTTTCCCAACCAGAGTCTGCAGACTCAAATGAGTCTGTGGAAAGTTCAAGGTGAGTCCAAACGTACATCAACCAAATCAGTACACTTAAACAATTTGTTTATTAGTGGAACAGTTGCAATGAAATGGAATTTTTTGTTTAAGTACGCTTATTTTTGTAATGCAATATAATATTGCTCTGTAAATAATTGTTGGCACAGTGGCCATTATGCTCTAACTGTTCAACAGACATGATAACTGCACTTTATTGCGTCACTATTAATTTTGATAAATAGATTTTCTGCTGATGTTTCAAAAGTAACAAAATTGTTTTGTCCTCACTTATTCTATTGCTGTGCTGACATGGCATTTGCAGTCACTGGTATTTGCATCAGCCTACTTCAGTTGTAAACTTCAGTAAGCTTTTAAATTGATTATTATTTTTCAATGGCAAAACGAAAGCAAGTGCTTACATACAATGACAATTACTTGAACTGAAGTTTTACCTTGGTTCAAGTAAATGGTGAAGTCAGACTGCAGTGCCTGTTATACTTAGAAGTCTTAGTTCACAGCTCTTTGAAAGAAACAAAACTACGAGGACATCTTGAGACAAAGCATGTAAAATATGTTGATGAAAACCATTCTTTTTTCAAGTGTAAAGAGCTTCAGGTAAAGCAAAGTCATATTGATCGTCCTGCTATATGGGGAGGAGTTGCCTACTTGCATAGTAAAGCGATTCAAGCTTCTTTTGCTGTTGCTTGGAAAATCGTTCAAGTAAAAGCGCCTCATACAGCAGAAGAAAACTTGATTAAACCAGCAGCTGTCGAAATCGCCAGGATAATGAGCAGTGATGTCGTTCGTAATAATTTAGTGATGGTTGTTCCTTTGTCAAACAATACAGTTAAGCGATACATTCAAGAAATCTCGGTGGATGTTCTGTGACAGACTATTGGTGCTGTAAAACTAAGTGGAAAATTTAGTTTACTGTTGGATGAAACTACAGATATCGGTAACGATGCGCAACTTGTTTGTGCGATACCGCACAAGTGAGGACTACGTGGAACAATTTCTTTTTTGCCATCCACTTACAAAAAATACTACAAGAGAAGAAATATTTAAGAAAGTGAATTTCTTTTTTTAAGAATATCAATTTTCATGGACTGACTGTGTATCTGTTTGTGCAGATGGTGCTCTGTCAATAATGGTAATAAAAAAGGCTTCATGAGTTTAGTGAAAAAAAAACAAAGACATTTTAATAATTGATTGTTTTCTTCACAGAGAAAATCTGGCAGCAAAAGATATTCAAGAAGACCTAGCCATGGTCTTCAAAGAAGTTGTATCTGTGGTTAATTACATCAAATCTTGCCAGTTGTGTACTCGTTTATTTCGAGCACTGTGTGACAAGGTGGGAGCAGAACACATGGGACTTTTATTCCATTCGAGCATTTGTTGGCTATCACGAGTAAAAGCTGCTGTTCATCAACTATGTTTGGCCTGTTGAAACTGTTTATCACTTGTTGTTGTATCGGTATTACCTGTCATTTTTTGTGAGTAGGTCTATTAACAATAATGTGGAAATAAATGGTCTGAATCTTACATAGCTTGATTTCTAATTTGTTTTCAGCAGAACTCACAAATACTTTGGTGCCAGTGATTATACCTTTGGAATGCGATGATTTAGAAATGAATTCCCAAGAATTTTCTGGAATCAAAACTGCTACTGGTAGCTCAGATGTTAAAGTTAATACCAATTCAAGTCCAAAATTAACAAGTCTTAGTCTTGGAAAAGTAATTGCACTAGATGAAGACCTGGAGCATTTTTTAAAGGTATAGTCAATTAAACTGAGAATCTCTGCACCAAGTTTTGACTTTTCATTTTTTGTTTTCGGTTAAGTCCTTTACCACTTGAGCAGTGTTCCCTCTAACTTTTTGGCTAATTGGCCAGTGCCCAAATTTTCTTGAAGCAATTGTGCCCAAAGCTGTAAAAAGACGTTTATGTGCCCCAAATTTTGTACCATTAGGTATTAAAGTATACTTAATGCCATATTTCTGCAACTTTGTTGAATTTTGTAATGCTATGTTTACCATTTTGCAAAAATGATTTGTCCTTGTTTCAACAAATTGCTGATTCACTGAAAAAATCGGCTTAGCAGGAACACTGACTTGAGTGTGATCAACTGCTGGGTGTTCACATAGTTTCTACATGTTCCAAAATTTTATGCAGAAATTGTGAATTTTGGTATCATAAACTCAACATGTCCTTGGCATAGGATTCCTGAGGCAAGTTGTCTTGTGTCAGGTCGGTCAGACCATGATGTTGCGCACCAATAATCCTATGAAGTGATTAAATCATTTGATCCAAATTACTAGAATTCTTAAGTAGTTGGTGTAATTTTTTTTCTGTAAAAGTTTAAAATGTTTGAAAAATTTTAAGAGCTGAATGCTACTCTGAATTGACCCACTAAAAGTAAAGTTTTGGTGTATTTGGGCAATAAGTTCATTTGTTAGTGCTGAAACTTAATACAAAAACTTAACAAAATATTGTTAGATTGCAGCGTCTTGTACATATTTAATCTAGTTGATCAGACTCTTGAAGCATTTTATCCTTCTGCAATTACTACTGGTAGAGTGATTTATGTGAAGTAATGATGCAAGCTTTCTATTATAAATTCAAAGAGTTAAATAAACTGTATGATATTTTCAATTACAAGCAAAATATTGCTTATAACAGAAAGCTATGATTGGAAATTGTTAAATTTCATGGTAGTTTTGGATATCGTAATGAATTAGTAAAATTTTTGCTTGTTGTAAGTATTTTTTTTTTGTTGCTGATATATGTACTGTATCATAGGCGTTGATAATGGGGGGCCAGGTGGTGGCACCCCCTTAAGTCTAACACTGAAGGGGGCAAAATATGTCTGGCCCCCACAGTTTTCTGGCAAGTAATACCCACTTGGCTACAAACAATCCAAAATTCCGGACTGAGATAAAACCAGAATGCGGCAAAGATCATCTTTTTTTTTGTCTTCACCTGAATTTGGGGCAAAATTCCAAACTGAAATAGAATTATTAAGTTTAACCAAACTTTGCAAAAACATTTCTCCCCCTCAGAATTTACTTAACAAAAAGTCGACGCCTAAGTACTGTATCCAGCTAAGTGTCATATCATCACATGTTGGATCCAGTTTTGTCCCCACTGACAAAGTTGGCCAGATTTTGTATGGTCATTGTCTCTACCGCACCTCACCGTTTTGTTCAATCACATGCATTTCTTTCACCAGTCCATTTTTTTTCATCTCATTCTCTACTTGCTTTTTCCACGTTTCTTTTGATCTTCCTCTTCCTTTACTACCATTCACTTCAAATTTCAAAGCCTTCATTATCACATTTTCATCTTCTTTCTTCAAAACATGGCCGTTCCACTGCTTACTACTTGCTTTAACCATCCTATTTAAAGACTCCTTTATGCCCAACATTAGGTTGCATCATTTCCCACCGACTTTTCGCTATCAAGCTTACCTTTTTGTCAGTTGTGATGTTCAGTGTGAAAATGATATGTGCAAAATATTTTTCTGATTGAACCACATTTAACCCCCCCTCATGTCGTTGATTTTGACATTTTACAAAGAATTTTATTTTTTGCCTCTAGATGGCGTACTTTGGTCAAAGTGACATTTAGTTAAGTTCAAAAAGTTTGCTTATGTAGTTTTGGACTAACCCAAAAAAGAAATTTCAAAATTGGTTTAATATAAGTTGAAATATGAAGAATTTTGCTCAGTTCTCCTAGTCAATGCTGCCTGCAGTGATGAACTTGTAGAGCTTTAACTTATAATAACTTCTTAATTTCTTGCTGTACTCAACCAAAATTGGTGTCTACACCCCTATTTTCAATTGTTGAGAATCCATTGCTGCAATGCGTGAATGAATTTGAACATTTGGTTGCACATTAAGCTGTCTTGAAGCTCGAAGGTTTGCAAATTTTTAGCAAATCACAATTCAAATGTAGGTGCTCAGCAGGCCCATTGAGTTCGAATTTTTTACCACCTTGCGTGTTTAATCAAATAAGATCTAAATTGCAAAGGTATTTTCATGAAACAATTGACATGGACTGTAATACATTAATCACATAATGATACCAACATTGCATATACAGGTAACGCAAGATTTTAGCAAGTTGATAATATATTGCATAGTGATAACATTGTTTCTGCATTCAGCTAACATTAACAACCATAGGAATTAAGTGTTCCTTGTACACTGGTATTATGTAACAAATGCTATGATGACGTATTATTCTTATTTGTACGTGATTCTTGAATGGAGCCAGTTAAACTCAATTGCTAAAATTTAGTATTCTTTTCAGGAACTACAACGACTGAATGTCTACTCATTGCATTAGTTTCAGTCACGTTAATGCCCACATTAATCATATATCAGTATGTACTGAGGTAAGTTTCAAGTAGAAACTTGCCAATTGTTGCACAATGTTGACAAAGCATTCAGTGATTAACAGTTGTTTATATCTGATGTGGAATTTGCTTTCAATACCAAATCTTAATTTAATGGTAGAAATTGTTCATATTTCAAATTTTGTTATAACTTAAGAAAGTGAATAACTCATTTCTGTGGCTGTCAAATGTGAAAAAATGTGGCTTTGTGTAACTGGTAAAAACTATGCTGTATAATTGTAAAGGAGGTTGCTTTTTATCTTCTTTGATCAACAACTGTGTGCCTAGTGCTTTTCACAAGTGCAAAATACTGTGGAATTGTTTTATGCTGATTAAACCCAGAAAATTTAGACACAATTTTATTTTATACCCAGCGAAATCCTAAGCTTAACATTAAAATAAGTATATAGGCTACTTTTTTCGTATAAATATTATCTTTGATTTTTCAAGTCGTGTCAGCTCAGATAAACTTTGAACTAGAAGTTCCTATTTTTTTAAGCTTCAAACAAAAATTATCTTTGCTATTTGTGATATGCACAGACAGATTGACTCCAATGGCATTATTATATCCATGGCATTTGCACTTGTGAAAAACTCCAAGCATACTATTTCATATCAAAGATAATAAAAAGCAACCTCCTCTACAAATATATTTTTTTGCCAGTTATACTAAGCTGCATTTTTTTTACATATGACAGCCACAGAAATGAGTTGTTAGCTTTAAGAAATAATGAAATGTAAACCATTCCAACCATGAGGGAAGATTTAGAACTGAAAATGCATTTCATATAATACAACTACAGTATATTAAAACACTGAATGCATTGCCAACATGGTACAACATTTGGCAAATTTCAAATTGAAACTTACCTCAGGACAGAATGAAATTTGATTACTGTGGACAACTGTTCATTCAAGTGAGTGAAAACAATCCAATGAGTACGTATTGTGCTTACCGAAAAGGATTCAAAATTTTTGTAACTGAGTTTGACTGACTATATTCAGTAGATGAATCGTGTAAAAAATAAAGAATATTAAAATAATTTGTTGCATAATAGCAGTGAACAAAAAAGACTTAATTCGTATGGTTATTAATATTAGTTCGAAGAAGAAACAATATTATTGCTATGCGACATACTGTCAATTTTCTAAAATTTTGTGTTATGTGCAGTGTTGGTGTCATAATGTGATTTGTGTGTTATAGTCCTTGTCAATTGTTTCATGAAAATACCTTTGCAATTTAGATCTCACTTGACTAAAGACGCAACATGGTAAAAACTTCGAACTCAATGGGCCTGCTGAGCGCCAGCATTTGAATTGTGATTTGCTAAAAATTTGCAAACCTTCGAGCTTCAAGACAGCTTAATATGCCATCTAGTGTCATAATTCATTCACACATATTGCATTGGATTCTCCACAATTGAAAATGGGGGTGTAGACACCAATTTCGGTTGAATACAGCAAGAAATTAAGAAGTTATTGTAACTTACAACTTTACAAGTTTCATCGTTGTAGGCAGCATTAAAGATGTAACTCCGTGTAAAGTGCTGAAATTAATGACCGTGAGGGGGGGTTAAATGTGGTCTGATCAGAAAAATAGTTTGCACATATCATTTTCATACTGAATCTCATAACTGACAAAAAGGTAGGCTTGATACTGAAAAGTCAGGGGGAAATGATGCACCCTACCCAACATGTCCATCAACTCCTTGCTGTTTCTTCGATCTAGTAGCTTCACACCACACATCACTCAAATCATTGCTCTTTTTGTTCTTCTCCAAATTGCCATCTCTGTTTCTCTCAAGCACCATGCTTAACTTCCTTACAACCAGAGGTGGGCAAAGCGCAACCTCCGCACTTGCGGAAGTTGCGTTGCGCTTTAATTTCTTTTTTTAGAACATCGTGGAATTTGCATTGCGGACTAAAGTCTTTAAAATTTGTTGCGCTTTAATTGCTCTGCGCTTTCTTTTTTTTTTTCGGTTAATAGCGCAATTTTATACATTGACCTTAATTTTGTTGCATTTCAATCAAAGTATTGATAAATGTCGGCCTTCTTTAGCAGATTATTTACTCTTTTCTGCCAAAAAATGCAGTACAGTATTTGCATTGTGTTGTGAAATTTCAATTGCGGAAGTTAGGTTGTGCTTTAACTTGGCACGAAAATGCCGTTCCGCAATTGCGGAATTGCGCTGCGCTTCAACTGAATCAAAAAGCTCATTGCAGAAGTTGCGATGCACTTCAGAAATTAAGATAAATAAATTGCGCATTTTGCGCTTTTACAGGTTAAAAATATCATTGCGCTTCGTTGCGTTGCACTTTTGGTATAATGTTATTTGTGCCCACCTCTGCTTACAACATAGCTGATCTTACACGACTCTTGTAAACTTTTCCTTTCATCTTTAATAAAAACCTTCTGCCTTGGAGTATTTCGCTGCATTTCCTGAATTTCATCCAACCAATTCTTGTTCTAGCTGTTACTGCTGTTGTGCACCCACCAGTTGCATTCAATCTGTCACCTAGATAAGAGAACTTGCTTACAGTTTCCACACCATCACACCGTATTTCATCTGGTCCCTTGAAGTTCTTTACCACACTTCTACATGTCTTAAATTTTTTTTAGTCCAATAAACTGCAACTTTTTATTCCAATAAACTGCAACTTTCTTCTTATCCATGCATCTTGCATGGACCCACTTACCACATGCAGTACATAGCTTTAAGTTAGGCATAACTCTTGTTCCACACATGCCACAAGGATCAATCTTACTGTCAAACGTTTCTTCCTCCATCCCACTCCCCAGCAAGTTTGTCTTTCTAAGATTGACTCTCATCCCTTTGCTTTCAAACGCCTCTCTCCATTCATCAGAGTTCTCTCTCAATTCTTCGTTAAATTCCCCCATTAGAGCCAAATCGTCTGTGTGAAGAATTTGCTTCATCCAGCATTTCTTTGCATTTTCTGTTACTTCATCTATCACCATTGCAAACAACAAAGGTGACAACACAGATCCTTGGTGTACACCAACTTTTCCAGAAAATTTTTCTGACAGCCCAGATCCAACTCAAACTTTCGTTTCTGCTCCTTTGTAAAGATTCATCACCACCTTGACCAGGATTTCAGGCAAACCTTTCTTTCTCATAGCCCATTCCATTACTCTTCTTGGTACTCTGTCAAATGCCTTTTCCAAATCAACAAAACACATGTACATTCTTTTGTCTTTCACTCGACGTTCTTCTTGCAACCTTTGTATTAAGAATGAAGTATCTGTTGTTACCTCTCCAGGTATGAAACCAAACTGTGCTTCATCAAAATCAACTAATGCTCGAATTCTTCTCTCCGACACTCTTTCAATAATCTTCATGCCATGCTCCAGCAACTTCACTCCTCTATACCAGGGGTCAGCAACCTTTTGAACTAGTGGGCCACATTTAGTCCTATCAAAGCTTCAGCGGGCCGCCACCATTCCAGCGCACCAAAAAAGAAAGGTCTTCGCCGGAAATTCAGGCCTTTTTTCGGATGAATCAATGGCAAAGATAAAAAAAGGTCTTCGCCAGAAATTCAGGCTTTTTTTTGGATGAATCAGTCGCGGAGACCACAAAATAAGATTTTCGCCAGGGGATGAAAATCATTTTGGCGGTTTATTGCTGCATACCTTTCATCAAAAAGAGAAAAAAGGTCGTGGGCCAGATGACAATAAAAGGTCGCTAGCTGGATAAAATGCCTTGGCAAGTTGTAGATTGCCTACCCTTGCTCTATCTGAACTACAGTTCATCACATCTCCTTTTCCCTTCAAAATTAACATCGCAACATTGGTTTTCCATTCATCCGGGATTCCTTTTCCATCCGAAGCTCATTGGCAAAGCTGTAGCATCACTTCCTCCGCAATTCTGCCATCTGCAACAATCATCTTCATTTAAAAAGTTTTTCCTGAGGTTCCTCTGGTGTTCTAGGCTAGCTTTGAGGAACCTCAGGAAAAACTTTTTATTTGAAATGCCTGGTGTACAACTACATTACAATCATCTTCATCGTTATTTCAGAGAGCCCTGCAGCCTTTCCCTGTTTCATCTTCCTGATTTCTTCTCTCACTTGCTTACAAGAAACTTTCTGTACTAACCCCTCAACCATAGCAGAGTCCACTTTGTGGTCCCGAGCACTTTCCTCTTTCATAATCCTCTCCTTATGTTCCTTCCATATTTTACATCGATCTTCTTGACTGAAACCAATTCTTCCTTCTCTACCCTTGATCCATTTTCCTCCTTCAACATCTTTTCCATCCCTTTTCATTAATTTTACGAATTTGAAAATCTTGTTTGGTTTCTCACGTAATTCTTCCATTTCCTTTTCAGCTTCCGCCTTTATTGCTTTAGCAATCACTTTCTTAGTTTGATTTCTCATTTTTCTATAGGATATTTTGTGTTCTTCAAGCCCGGTTTTGCAAAACGTTTTGAATGCTTGCTACTTCCTTGCTATAACTTTCCTCACTTCATTCCACCACCATTTATTTCCTCCATTCTTTCTGACTTTCTTCTTCCAACATAGCTCATCACATGCCTTCAGAACCCCATCTCAAAAAGATTCCCACAAATTTGTTGTTTCAACATAAACTAACTCTTCAACTCTTGTTTCAAATTTTTCTTGCATTTCTTTTTTAATTTCCAAACCATACGGGTTACTCTTGATTCTTTCTTTACAACTTTATTTAGTTTACTTTCATCCACTTTGGCAACTAGCAGTCGATGTTGCAATTCCTGTGGAATTACCTTTACGTTTTTTTAAATATTTTCTGTTTTCTTTACTAACTAAAATAAAATCAATTTCAGATTCATTATTGCCAGATTTAAACATTATTTTTCTTTTGTCCGTCTTCTTAAATGACCTGTTTGCCACACATAATTCTCTTTTGTCACAAAACTCAAATAGCATTCTTGCTTTCACATTTCTCTTACCTATTCCATTTCCTCTGTGAACTCCCTCAAAGCCTTCTTTCTCTTCACCAACATGTCAATTAAAATCTCCCAGTCCGAATACCACTTCACTGGGATTTTGTAACTCGTACTCCCCTGCCAATTTGTCATAGAACCTGTGCTTCTCTTTAAGTGGCCTCTCTGCTTGTGGTCCATATGCTGATATTGCTCGTATCACTTGCTCTCCAAATACTATCACTGCCGCCAGGGACACACCCAAAATTTTTTAAAGGTGGGGGTTTGAATTTTTTAAAAAGTAACCAGTACCCAATTATAGTTAATTTAGTTAAAGTCAAACAGGGTTTCACGGTAATAGTTGCTTTGTTACTACACTTGTTTATTCAAAAACCTTGTAATAACGATTTTAAAAGTTGTTGGTTGTGAAGATTGCGTGCAAGATAACAATTTACCGCTGGGCAATTCTTGCGATTTTTCAGAAAAAAGGAGCCATTTTAACTACATTTAGATGACGTTTTGCACGTTTTTAAAGCAATTAATAAAAGCTAAATTACTAAGATTTGGAAGAGTTTGAAAGAATTTATTTTGTTCAGTCCAATCAGCTCCCGCACACCTACTGGTCAAGTCCAAAGTATGTTTAGATGCTGAAAGATCGCAAATTTGGCTTAAATTTTTTAAGTCAATAGGTTTTTAAATTCAAAAAGCTTGATAGTGGCACAGAATTTCACAATAGCTTTCATTAGCGTCAGAGCTATAATTTTCACTCTTTGGGTAATGGGTAGTCTTGAAAAAGGCTGTTTTAAATTGAACGTTTTCATCCAGCTCTCTTCATGAATCTATGCTGATATAAAGAAAAACTAAAATGCGTTGGTATATACAGAGGTTGATTATACTGAACTAGACAATGGGTTGTTAATTTGTTATTATGACGTATGATGCTGCAAAATCAATTAAAATACTATAAGGTTAAAGCAAAAATATAGAAAAAATCATTTGGAAATGATAGATTTGACGCTATTAAAAGCTGCTTTTAAATTTCTGAATACATGTGCAGAATAAAAATCTCAATGTTTGAATGTAATTTTGTTGTGGTTTTCGTCTTCAAACAGCGGATTTGTTTGCTATTTTTTGCAAAAGTGCATTTGGCTTAGTAGGTTTTTTTTAGACAAGGACGACTTTTTTCACTAATTGTCGTCTGTCTCTTTTCAGTGTCAAGCTCTGTTCTGCTCGGAAGTTTATGATGGGGTATAATATTATCCATTATTCAATGGATATAATAAATACACATAGTTACACAATATATCCGTCTTGTAGTTGAAACACTGCATAAGCAATATTGTAGTTGAAACAAATGCAAAAATTTCAATTGCTTGGTAAATATCTTGGGGGATCAAATATTACAGCCCTAAAACAACATCTTGAGTGATTAACAACACTTAAGTGATTATTTTGTGAAAAGTAAATATGGCGAAGTGTTACAAACTGCGCTATATCAACAAAATTGTGTTGTTTTTTGAGTTCCAAAAGGGGGGGTTCGACCCCCATCCCCCTGGGTGTGCCACTGACTACCACCATTACTCTGTCATGTTTTCTCCAGACATCTACCACCTTCTCACTCAGCTCTTCTTTTACCAAAATTCCAACCCCTCTGATACCAGAGCTGTTTCCAGACCACCACAATTTGTACCTTTGTCCAAAAACCTCAAGAAATCGAGTAGCTTTCTAAATCATTAAAATCTAAGTGTAAATTATTCTGTAAAAGTTTGTGTTAAAGTCTAAAAGCTAAGTGTATATTATAAAAATCTATACCAGCCCTTTTACTTTTCAGACCTCCTCTTCTTCAGACACCATAGAATCATCTAGCGAGACCAATTCTAATAGATGTTTGACTACCAGTATGTATGGTTATCGACATATGGTATTTTATAACTTGATAATTACTGTACGTATTCAGTTTTTATGAAATTATGATACAGTGTTTGCTAGGGTGTTGCAGCCACCCTGTAAATTTGAAAGTTTTATCGTGACAATTTCTACCTTAGCTCAAGTTGGAGGCTTCGAACAAAAACCCTTCTGTTCAAGTTTCGTAAAAATTTGTCAATGTTTTAGGGGTAGCACAGTAACATCAAAATTTTGGCAATTTCAAAAAAATTGTTTTTTTTCTTTTGTATGTTTTTGGACTATAAGTCGAACCTCTAATCACTCATGATCTTTTCTAGTGTTTTTAAAGTTGTTGTTTAGTACTTAGCCTACTTTGGAACTTCTTAAATCAAAGTTTATCAAAAGTTGCAATATTGGCCTACTGCCACAAGCATAGTTAATAGCCGACTATTGCATATTTTTCTAATTTAATAATTAATTTGATATCTGGCTGTAATTTTAAACTGAAACATGCTCATCATTGTTATTTATCCAACGTCAGTCTTTTATTCTTGACAGCTGTGTTAAAAAAAGCATCTTATTGAAAAGCTTGTCAAAATTTCCGTTTTTTTTCTTTGACAGCCTAAGTTTTGTCTGTATTTTCGATACTGGTTTTTTAATTAAACATCATTTTATGCAAAAATGATTTGTCTTCATTTTTTAATAATGCTACGGCATTTGTTAAGTGACCAAAATTGTATTGTTTTGTTCAATTTTTTTTTCATTGTTTGAGAAATCTTGAAAACATGGCAAAGATATTTTTGCATGCTTTATCGATCTTGAAAAAGGATATGTTCGCCTTTTTAACTTGGAAGGTTCTGCTGGAGAATGGCATTGATGGTCAGTTGATACACGTCATTAAATGCCCCCTTCAAACACTTTTGTTTCGCATGTTTAAGTTTCTTTCACCAGGAGCATGTGCAAAAATTTTTGGAGCGGGATGCGCGGAAATATAATGTGGGGAGCCAGTTCAACCTTACTCAAAATGATGAAGCCAAAAAAATTTTTGCTACACTTAATAGAGGCACCTAGCGCAATCATTCTATGGTGCCGCCTGGAGTTTTGTGGTTAGGTGCATGGCAAGCAATCAAAGGCTTCAATGTAGGCTTTGAGCTCCGTCAAGAGTGCGTTTTGTTTTCTCTCTTCATTGTTTACATGAATCATTACATCGACAAATGCAGCCAAGTTGATAAGTGTGCCATGATTGGAAATAGCAAAACCAGTTTCCTGCTATTTGATGATGGTTAGGTTCTGCTTTCTTCCACCAAATCTGGCTTTCAGCGAGCATTAAATAGCTTTGCGCTCATAGTTTGTGACACTGCCGGAATAAAAATAAGCATGGTCAAAACTGATGTACTTCATGTTTCAAGAAACTCTAATCAGTGCTTGTTGCAAGTGAATGGAACGGAAGTGAAGCAGGTACAGAAGTTCAAGTATCTTGGATTTGCATTCACGAGTAACCCAAAGCAGACAAAGAACTAGATATCTGAATTGGCTAAGCAAATGCAATAAATCCAAGCTGCACTTTTCGGTTGTCATCAAACGAGAATTATAAAAAAAGGCAAAGCTCTCAATTTTCTGTATTTTCAAAACAGTCTTTGCCCTCATTCTTACCTAATGTATGGTCATGAATTTTGGGTAATGTCTTAAAGTGTGCGATTGCAAGTGCAATCGTCCAAAACGAGGGTTCTCAAAGAATCCAAGGAGTTAAATTATTGACAAGGTGCACATCTCTGAGATTTGAAAATCTCTACAGCCGCTACTTCTCCATATTGAAAGATCTCAGTTTAGATGGTTTGGCCATATAAGCAGAATGCCTCAGGAAAAACGTCCAATTAGGCTTTACTTGCCAAAGCAAATGGGAAAAACCAATTGGACGGCCTAGAACTTGAAAATCAATGTTACGTTAAGGATCTTAAGTGGAATTGTTAGGAACTTCATCCAAGCGAAATAATGGGGAAAATGAAAGGCTGTGAAGTGTTGTGGCTTAATCTCGAACTGCTGCCTTTGCAATCGTCATGATGGAAAAGAAGGCAATAAAGGAAAACCGAATTTTTGTTTGAAGCTATCAATGTTTTCTACTGTTACTTCTGTTCATTTGCATTGGTACAAAGTTTTTATTTCATCTACCAGCTTCTTGACTTTCTGAACCATTTTTAATTGATAAATTGTAGGAACTCCAGCTTCGTGGTGTGCAAACGTGTGCTTTTGATAGTATTGCAATAACAAAATAAGGTATAGAAATAGCTCCCAGCAGCCAACTGCGAGAATTTACGATCTGGTAATGGTATTGCTAGCAAATTTACTAATGTTTATGTTTTATAGAGCTTATACTGTGTAGATAGCACTAAACTCCATATCGTACGCCGCAAGACCTAAGAAATGTGCTTTTAGTAAGCTGCTACTGTAACTATAGTTAAGTCAGGACAGCAGCTAAATAGATTTCAATAACTAGGCGTACAGCCAAGTCTGCAGCGTCATGTTTTAAGAAAGTGACCTTGTTGGTTATGTTACACTCAGTTTTACTCAGCCAGCCAAAACAGATAGGTATAACTCAAACAGAGTTTCTAATATAGTTTCCAATAGAGCTCGACGGATATGACTTTTTCAGGCCGATATCGATATTTTGGAAATCTAGGCCAATACCGATATTGATAACCGATATATTAAATTATAAACTACGAAATTTTTTCACTATTTTTCAATTAACTTGACACTAAAAGCTACACTAAGTCTCCTCCAAAGGAAGACTACTGCAAACTTAAGTCACACTCCAGTATTATTCATAAAAAAAAACAAATCAAAAATACAACGATTTGGCAATCAATAAATAGTCAAGAGCTGTCGTGCTTGCTCTAAAAAAAACAGTTTAAGGTAATTGTGCTAAGCCGATATTTTATCGGTGGTAGATAGCCGATACGATATATCGGCTTGGCCCTGATATCGGCCGATATATATCGGCTGTCCGATATATCGGTCGAGCTCTAGTTTCCCAGTACCAAAACGTGATCAACTTAGACCTCTTTTTTTGAAACGAACAAACAAAAAACATAAATGTAAACAGGTTTAAACGTTGAAGTGAATGTTTTTTGAATGCATAAGATTAAAATCAAATGTACAATTTTGCAATGATTTATAAGTTACACAGATTTCACATAGCACCATGTGGCGGCCTACAATCAAACAAATACCAAATTTGGGTGAAAAAGTTCTCTGTGCTACCCTTAAACCTCAATTTTTTTTCTTCAAGCTTTGTATTCTTGATTGTTTTTGGCAGCCTCCTATTTTGAAGAAGGTAGAAAAAACTCCGAAGAGGTCGGGGCAATTGTAACTTCCTAGTGTTTGCATTAAATGCTTGTCCAAAAAGTACTGCGCTTTTGTACTCCAAAGTTTCCCATCAACCTGCATTAAGATACTATTTTGCAAGCAAGGTCTGCAGTAGAGCATCTTTCACGATCGACCAAATGACCATTTTTGTGCTATATGTAGGCAATTTACGCAAGGTTTGTCTTAAACTGCAACATTTACAATATATTTTTTCTGTATAGACGCAGAGTGTGTTGTTGGTTTTATGTTTTTCTTGACAAGATGCATCTGATTTCTCGAATGGAGAGTGTCTGCTACTATTGAAATGTTAGACTCTGGTGTGATTCTCGGTTTGGCCAAACTAAAGACTAATAAATTGGCATTCACAGCGTCCATGCTTAATGCTAGCATGAAAAGGAGCATTGTGAAGTTTGCACCATGTGTGACAGCGTGATTTCAAAACCTAAAACTTCATTTTCCCGTCCAAGACAACTAGGTGAATATACATGTAATTGCAATTTATTTCAGATTTACCTTGTATTGTTGCAACTTCTTATTTATTTAATTTAGTTCTACAACATTTCAAGAATGCTTATACTATTTTTTTTAGCAACAAATAAAAATGGGAAGACACATTAACTTTTAGTTGAAGACAGAATAAATTTAGTTACTTGTCACAGCTGTCAAAAGCTTCAAAATGATTATGTCATTGCTCAATTAGTCAAATAACTGAATAGTGGTTTTTGTTATTTTAGTGAGAGTTTCCTCTCCTTCCAGTTCATCGAGTTCAGATGGTGATGATGACTCGGATGCTACCTCCACTGATGACTGGCGGAAGGATCCCAGAATTGGTGAAGAATATCAGGTGCCAGTAATTTATTCATAAAGCTCTGAAGTTTTAGTTAGTCATATTTTTAACAAAAATAAAAAAACAACTTAATAATTTGCTTATGGAATCCCAAACTGAATCTTGCTATTATATTTGCGATGCTGTGTACCTTTAAAAGCATCAGCTCTTTCAAAGTGAAAGATTGTAGTTACGATGTTTTTCGGTGATGGTGGAACACAAAAGACATCTTGAACACACTAAACTGGTACAAATAAATTTTAAGGAAGAGCCTTGTTGGAGTTGAATATTCCTGTTTGAAGCTAAGTAAATTTCCAAATTTCATGTTGTTGGACTTGATTTCGTTCATAACAATTTTGCTTACATTGAATAAGAAACCTACTAGACTGCTAAGGCAAAATTGTATTACTAAATGATACTAGTTTATCATAATTTACAGAAAGAAATTTTTTAAAGAATTTGTTTAATGTTTTAGTGCTGTGGTGATCTGTGTGTTTGCTTTACCCTTCATTATCAAGCACTTTTTGAAAGCCTGATAATAACCACAAACCAAGAAATTTACTTGGTTAGTAAGGCAAAGTTGAATTATTGAAAATTATATATCTTTCATAATTTACAGAAGAAGTTCCAGGCTAGTTTTCTGCAGCTGAAGTCAGTCAACATTTTTCACCGAAACCAGACTACTACAGCTAAAAAACAGTGAATTAACCTTTTGAAAATATTTCCATTATTTTCCTTTATAGCAATACTTATTTTCATTTGTAGTACAATGTTTTTTATGGTTAGGTTGATTGCATTCCGGCTTTGAGAAAACGAACGCTTGATTATAGTCCTGTTGATGATCAACTCTTATGGGATCCTGCACTAATAAGCAAAGAAAAAGGTAAAGCTCTTCCTAGTTGGAAATGCTCTTTATTCTTCATTTCTCAGTTTGTATTATCTTGCAGTGGAAGAGTACTTGCAATCACTGAATTGCTCTCGTAGCTCGTCAGATACCAGTAATCAACGAAATGCTTCAACCTTGCAAATCAGAGATAATGAAGATGCTTTGATGCTTCTTACGCAATGCCACCACGATATTTATGAGGTGGGTATACCATTTCATTTGTAATTGCATTTTTGGTAAGCTTGATCATATGAAAATAGACTCCCTTTAAAAATTGTGAATTAAAGTTTATAGTGTTCTAGTTTCTGTCTACTTGATTTCTAATGTACAGGGTGTCCACTAAGTCATTAGACAATAATAATTGATAAATTATTTAAATCGTCGTAAGACTTTGTAAACATCCTGCATTTGATATAGTTTTTCAACGTTTGCCAAATAATTTTTGACATATTGGTCAAAAATAGTTGAATAAATACATTGAAAATTCTGATCTCTGCTTGGTGGCTTTGAACAAGCAGCAAATTTACTTGGGAAGAAGACAAATGTCAACGGAAAAATTGTTCACTCCTGTCATGCACGGATTCGTCCGAACGTTAGCGCCACCGTCACTTTTTCGTGACAGCAGGACAAACATGCATAAATAAATCAAAGATAAATGATGGCACTTTTCTAGTCGTCGATATCTTCTAAGAGCTTTCGATGTCAGATCAAGATTGGCATAATTGGCAGTCCTCAAAATCTCCGTCGCTCCTCTTTATGTAGACATTGTAGAGCTATACTAATGTTAACAATAGGGTCATTGTGCTATCGTCTGTAGAATAAATGAATGCTGAATGTTTATTGTTAAGTAGTACAAACAATTGCCGGCTAAAAGTGATGTTGCGATATATCAAAAAGTGTGATTTGTAGGCTGCTAGACGATACAAATTTCGGTCTTTGCCTGTGTCCAGCGAACTCGATGTTTGGTCTGACGAAGAATGTCGTCAATTCGAACATGGACTAACTTTGTATGGAAAAGATTTTCATACCATTCATCATAACAAGGTGACTGTGCTAGTTCTTGCAATCATTTTGCTTTTGGGTTGCTTCATTATATTTCAACCAATGTAAAATACCCTAGGTTGGAAAATTTATATAAAATGCTTATAGATAGTTTATGCAGGATGGTACGAGCTATACCAATTTTTGTTTTTAAAACCGTTCTGTCCGTTAATGAGATATCGAAAATCACAACTAGATAGCAGATGCGAGTATGTAAAAATACAAAAATCAATTTCGAGGCCCTTACTTAAGGCAGAAGGTTGGTTTTTGTGTCAAAATATATGTTTTTGGGAATGAGAAATCTAAATTAGTGGTTAAATTTAGGCTAATTTTGCTATAAAATTGTGTTTCAATAGTTTTTTAGCGTTTTTGGGATAAATTGGGGGTAAAGGATTGAATAAAATTTTGAAACAAAAAGATTTTTGGTTAGTATAAAGGTTGTTTTTTTTCTTTCTGATAAAGAATTTAGGATGACAATTGATTAGCAACGTGTATAAACAGAACAATTTGTTTTGCTGTTATATCGCAATCTGACTATTCAGCTACCAAGATTATGCAACAAAAGCAGCGCATGAAAATTTCTTCATTTAGGTGAAATGAAAGTATGGACATAAAAAGAGAAAAAATTTTGAGTATATTAGTTTAACCATGTACTGAAGCTGAGCAAATAATAATACCGCTGCATGTAACATGCAATGAACATATGGGTTCATCTCTTAATCATTACTACTGTATGTCATTTGAAAGAATAAGAACCTAGCATTGCAAATTTATTTATACTACAATTGCAATTTTACTTGGTATGAAGTTAAATGACCGGACAGTTGGTCGAGCAGTAACGCGTTGTCTCTGGAGCAGGAGGTCTTAGGTTCAAATCTTGGCCAGTCAAATCAGACATAGCGTTGCCAACGGCTCGCCACCGCTGCGACATTTCTTTGAAAGGACCTGTGTTGCTCGGGCGCAATAATGTGGAGATGAGCCTCACGTACTCGTTACACGCTTCAGCGTAATACAGTGAGTATAATGAAAGATTTGATTTTGATTTGATAAAGTAAATAACAATGGAAATCACATGCACAAAAAAATATCAAGGTCCTGGGAGAAAACAGCACAACTAAATACACTCAACATTACCTAATACATGAGTATTGACCTAAGTGAGTAAGCAATTCAAATGTTTGATAATATGTCACTTCTTAATAATTTCTTTATTGTAACCTACAGCTTTTTCATAATGAGCACAATTAAAAATGTTAATCCTCATAACATTGTGATGCAAACTTTAATTGACCTTATTAGTTGAATTAATACTATTAACAGTCTAGGTTTGTTAATGTTTTTCGGTTGTTTGACAGTTATTGCCTAAATTTTTAGTGAATGGCCAAAAAATTGAACATTTTGGTGTAAAAATGACTAAAAAAATTAAATATTTTGCATGCAAGATTGGTGAGAATGATCAAAATAAACTTTGATTAATTTTAGTTAGTACTTTATATAACCTATTTTGCACAAACCATCATTAATTTATATTATTTGGTGAAATATAATTAAATAAAAATCATTCATGGCAACTAAACTCGTAATGAAGCACTGGAGAGAATGATCAATAAGGTAAATTTCTTGATACTGATGGCCATATTTTTGTTGTCTAATTATGAAACAACTGTACTTGTTTTGAAACAATCAATATTTGTATTCATACAGAGCAAGCAATATATTTCAAACCTGAAAAAAGAAAGTAGGAATTAATGGAAGCTTGCTTCAAAAAATACAGCATAGGTGATGAAGACTACAATTGTCATGAAAAAACAAAAACGCAATGAAAAATGTGTATTTTCAAGACTTTAAAGCATATTTTTTTTTGTGCAATCCTTCATTCCCATTTTTGGGCCTCAACTTAGCCCCAAAATTTAAAAAACTTCAAATAACAGACTTTGCTGAGAAATTATCGTCAAAATTACCTGAAATTCTGATTCCTCGCCTCAAAAACATGTATTTAGACACAAAAACCAATTTGATACCTCTAGTAAAACTCGTAAAATCTTAATTAAAAAGTTTCATACTTGCGTCTGCCATCTAGTGGTGACTTTTAATATCTCAGCAACCACTAGCCGATTCGAAAAAAAAATTTTGCAGGCTGATTAGTATGCCAGGCTCTCTCTATAAAATGGTTAACTGATTCTTTTTCTAGTAGTTGGGTATAAAAATGCTCAAATTTTTTATGAAATATAATGGAATTATCCTTTTCTATTCAAGTAGTAAGAACCTTGGTTGCAAAAGCAGCAAGTATGTTCAGGTTTGGTTTTCAGTTGTTCAAATATGGCTAGCCAAACTCTCATTTGTCAATCAAAACTCACATAAACAAGAAAATAGAAGTAATTGTGTTCAAGAAAATATGAGTTTCTGCATTTTTTTTTTTCGGCAAAATTTTTAAAATAGGATTCTGTTTGAATAAGATTACCCCCAGAAGATTCCGTGAGGATGAAACGGGCTGTAGGCCGTAGGGTTTTTTATTTCATGAATCACAGCATTTTGTTTTAAAATAAAAAACAAAGCAGTAAGAACAGAGTTTTTTCTCGGAAATTTTAGCTTATTTTTAAATGAAAATATCTGAAATAATGCGATAACAACGTATGTAATTTTGTGCATAAATTGCAGGTGAAAACGAAAAGTATATCTGAGATTATAAAATTTTACTATTTACGAAAAAAGACTGAGCGATACAAATTCCACGTCAAAACTCGACAAGGAAAAAAGAAAGAAGTTCCGTCTAAGTAAGGATTTAAAAAAATCGATTTTTATTTGCATAGGTTTAACGCATTTTTAAGCATTGCTTGATATCCAATATATGGTTAGAACGCTTTTTGTTTAAATGCTACGATGGCTTTGGCGAGGAGGAAGGTACAATTGATTAAAAAATAGTTAGGCTTTATAGAGTCTTTTGGCAGGACATTTTGACCTGAGAGGTTTTGCGTCAAAACGTCTTAGGGGCGTGTGGGTTGAAACTGATCGCGTTAAAAACTTACGGACGCTTGAACGTGACTGTGCGGCTGTGTGCATTATAAACAATCATAAGGTTATGTTTTGTGTGAAACATGTCTTACTGGGAATTTGGCCTTTAAAGTGGTTTAGGACCGCTTTGTGGTGCGGAACGAATCCTTACTGAAAGCATGATGTACGAGTTTTGAAACCAACATTGGTCCTACGATATTTTGCTATTGTGGTTTACGTAACTTTTTTATATTTCTGTGCAGTTTGGAGCGATTTCGAAAATGTTTTTGCTTCCTTGACTCAGGTTTTATTTTTTAAACTGACGAATGTTTTATTGAAGGGCTTATGTAGAAAGATTGATGGATGAATCTGGGCCTTTGACTTCGGCTCAATGTTCAACTCCATCGCTTAATTCCGTCATTTTACCTCAACTTCCAACAGACTTAACAGAAACAGTTGCAGAAGATCCGAGCAGCCGTTCTGTCTGCGAAGGTGATGTTAATTCGTCTTATAATTCAGGTAGAGTGACAAATAAACTTTTTTCTTAGTGAATATCAGGTTGTAATGGTTTCATCTTAAGTGGTAGGGCAGAAAACATTGCCAACATTTTGATAGGCTGTGCTATAAACCGCCGTTTTGTGAAGCCAAGTTAAGAGTTCAAAATTTTGGTATTGAGACCCAATCATGGAATGTTGGTTATCGAAAACATGCTTAGTGCCGATTTGTCAATCCGAAGATGGCACATGTTCTCCGATCCAATCAAAGATGCCGAATGTTCTCAGATCAATCCGAAGAAGACGAGTGTTCGTCGATCAAACCGAATGTGCAGAATGTCCGTTGAGGCCCGTTTTACCAATCACATGCATTAAGCGCAAAATAGTCAAAATGCGTACAATCAAAGAGTCACTCGTATTCTGATCCGTAAAACAGCATTAGTGTTTTTTTTTGTAGTTGTTGCTTTCGATGCGCCCTGGGCTAACCATTGACCATTTTCAGTGCAAGCTGTCTAAACGTTTTTTGATCGATTAGCCAGATGTAGATTTTAATATTCGTTATGTAATGACCGAGCGCGTGAGATTGTTGACTCGTATTTGGAGTCTTATACTGTTACTTACATTGCTTTGGTCTGTAATAATAATTTGACTTGCAGATAATTCGTACGGAACGTTAGATGAACATCATTTACGCCATTTTTCACTCTTCGAGAATACTGCACAAACTCCGCCGTCCAATCACGATTATTCTGCGGCGTTGTTAGCCAATTTAGACCCGATCGTGTATGTTGCGTATTCGGATCCAGGTCAATTTGCGCCCGTCGCCGATATGAGTGTTGAAATTCCTTATGCAAGCGACGGCAATGAAGAATCATGCGTTACTGAAACTCGAACGGTTGTAGAAAATTGCGCGAAATCAAATTCAGAAGATTTTAGTTCAAGATTTTCTTTGGATTCAAGTTTACTGTGTGGTTTGTTTATTAGGTTTAGTCTTAATAAGATTTTTTCGATTACGCTAGAAGAGCAAGATGCAGATATCGAAATTAATAAAAGCAGTTGCTTTACTTTGGTTAAGTTGGCTAACTTTTAACGGTTCAGCCGTAGAGTCTTGTTCTCGAGCAGATTTGTTTATTAACTGGCAATTCCTTAGTCCGACAGGTCGGGATGCATGCGCAACAACGTTCAGCAATGACACAAAAAATAACTCGGTGCTTTTGTAGCATTTATGGACTGTAGCAATTGGTATCGGATTTAGCCAGGTTTCCATAATCGAATTGTCAATAACTAGTAACTTTTAATAATAAGTCAATTAAGATGTTTTTGACGTTTGCAGTCCAGAGTTTTAATATTGAATCGTTTTGCGTGCTTCTGGCCTAAAGACTACAAGCTCTTCTGTAGGCTCTTCCCTAGGCTTCCACGCTGGTAGCCTTTAGGCCAGAAGCACGCAAAACGATTAAACTAGTAACAACTAGCATTAAAATCGTCGACTGCTTTTCAGTACCCAGATCGGAGATTAAAACAAATTTCAGACAGGGCATGCTTGAACTTTTTAACATTAATGGATTAAAGCACAGGAGGCTTGGGGCGAAAGCAGCCGGAAGGCCATTTTGCAGGCTCTCAAGTGTGTCATTATTTTATTTTTCAATTTCATTATTTTGGAACCGTTGTCATTATTTTCTAAATATTCTACTGATATTTTTTGAGATCACAATAAATCGAGAGTTATCGAAATAGAGACTTTTTTTTGAGATCCAAAAAATCTCGCTAAAACTACGCGAAGACCTTTTTAGACTGGTCTTCCGTTTTTTGGATCTCTTCGACTGCCCCGGTTTTCTGTCTAATAAATATGGTAAGTCTAATTATAATATACTTGAAAATTTTCATTATTTATGTTCATTAGCAGTCTTTTTTTTTTTCAACGACTTGACAGCCTGCATTTTGGTACAGTATGGAATCAACTTTTTTGTTCTTAGTTGTCTGGACCAGTGCTAAATGTTTCTTGTTTCTATTCAAAGTCTAGTTTTATTCTGCAGATGTTTCGTCATTTGAGGATTTAGACAATGTGTATAATTGCAGTTCGTGCCATGAAACTTTGGTGGAGCAAGACACTAGTTTGGTAAAAGTGGCTATTATATCTGTATTTAATCGCGTAGGGTTTGAAAGATGTAGTAAATTGTGTTTTCAACTAACCACCTAAATTTTCTAGCATGAAAGAATACGCGAAAGCTGTGCTTCGCATTTTGTAGAAAGCCTTCAAAATTCTCGCCAAAATTTAGAAATTGCTTAAAAAATTGGTAAGGCCTATAAATTTTGATTGCCAATTACTTGAGATTTGTCAAGTGTTTCAGAAAAAAATGCTAACATAATCACGAGTTTGTTGAAAGGTGCTCAGCTAATTAATACCGATCAGTGGTAGTGGCGGATCCAGAAAAATTTGGGGGAATGATAAAATTTGTAAGCACAAATTGTGTATAATCTCAAAATTTAGGATGTTTATGTTCTTGACCTCACGCAAACTTGCTGGGCATATTTTTTGACTAGGCGCGTAACCAAAAATCTGCAATGAGAAGGTGGGCTGTTATGAAGGTGTGGGGGCGGAGCTCTCAACGCTCGAAAGTTTTGTTTTTTGCAAAAATGACTTAATTTTAGGCCTATTTTGATAGAAATTAGCAGCGCAAAAACATGATTATACTACTTGCATGTGTGGGAGGTAGCTATTGCTAAAATTTCAGTTCTCTTATTTTCAAGCTGGTAAATCATTAAATCCTTAACCGGTAATTCAATAAAACTCTCAAGAAGTAATCTATTTCGACTATATTTCATAGAGAAAGATATAATTAGGGGGGCTAATGGAAAGAAGTTTGAGAGAAGTGATTGTAATTAACTAATTCTGAAAAGCCCCCTTCCCTTCTTCCTGAGCTTATATATTGTTTGATGATTCCTATGTTAAGCTTTTTTCAATGAGCGATCAAAATTCAATACCAATTTTTGCCATTTTTTAATTTTTTCTGATTTATAAGTTTTTGTTTTTTTGTCACAAATTAGCCCCTTCCCCTATATAAACATTTTAAACTATACTTTAGATCATTTTATGCGTCTATTCCAGAGCAAAAGACATTCTCAAAAATGCTGAAAACATGGTATTTTCCTTATTCTGCATTTTGGTCGGCAGGCTAATGGTGGGGAGGCTATTTCTCACTGGCTACGCTAATGTTTTTTATCCGTCCAATCCAAAAACATAATATATTATAAATTTTTTAATTTAATCAATGCAATTCAAATTATTCAAATAAAATGCTCTTTCAGCTTTCCTACTTCTAAAATCGCCTTTATTAAACTTTCGGCAACATAATTATCTGCATCTACACGTAATAAGTAAAAACTATCTGCATCTGACTTTGATATTATTGTTGCCAAAAGTCTATTCTGTTCAAGTGTTCATTCAACATACCGTAACTAACATTGTAACAAATCTACATTCCTGAAGACATATGATGTTCTGTAGCTTCGACATATTTTTTTTTGCGAAACCACTGCACTGTATTGCCTGGGGCTTGAGCGAAAACGCACTATAATTGAACTCCCGTTGTGTTCCTATACCTTTATCTCTGAAAATTGCGAGTTGTGAATTTTGGTAATTTGGTACTTTCAAATCAATCGTACCAGTAAAAGACTAATTTCTGTTTCGTAAAAAGTTTGCTCTAAAAATAACATTTTTCCTGTCCTCCATCACTTCACTCATAGCTTTAGAAATTATATCACTGTCACATGGCTTTAGAAATTGTATCACAGTCACACGGCCTATCTAGTATTCACTGATTGCTTTTTTGAAATAAGTTTAATATTATTCGTATGCACGTTGTGTTTAGGCTGGTAGGGGTCAATGTTCCCTCTAATTTTTTTGTGCTCTCTGTGCGGAGTAACTTTGGCGTGGGCGCAGTTTTTGTGGTGATTCGCTCAAAATATTGTGTCCGAACCCCACGGCTTTTGTATCCGAAAACTTTTTTGCCTGACGTAGTATTGTATTTTCATGATCAACAACGATATGTCTGTGCGCAGCATGTTTATGCATGTGCGCAGTCTCTAAATTCTGTGTGCGCGCGCACACGCGCACAGCTTAGAGGGAGCACTGGTGGGAGGGGATGCATCCTTCGATAGGTGTAGCCAGGATTTTTGCTTGGGGGGGGCCCATACCAGTGGCGGATCTAGAAAATTTTGGTGGGGGGGAATTTTAAGCACAAACCCTCAAAAATTCGGATGTCTTCACCGAAATTGAGAGTGATTTTTCGGCCGAAATCGGAAATTCGAACGTTTTTTCCGCCCAAAATCAGGTGGTCTCCAAAAAAAAAAAAAGGTCTTCACCGAAATTGAGAGTGATTTTTCGTAATTGCTGAAAAAAAACTGCAACTAAACATCGCCAGGCTATGTTGTCATAACTTTTTGTCGTTAGTGGAGTTTTGATTGGGGGGGGGCCCGGGCCCTCCCCTGGCTACGCCTATGCGCATCCTTCCCTCCCCTAAATTCGCCACTGATCAGTGGTCGAGTGATAGCATCCTCTTCTAAAACGTAAACTCTGGTTCAATTCCCCGTCGGTTCAATCCAAAGACTAAAAATTAGTATTCACAATTTCCCTGCTTGACTTAAAGCGATTAAAAGGGAGAGTGACAAGCCTTCAGTGTGTGTTGGACGAATGAGCTGGTGGCATCTTAACTCAAAGAGCGAAACATCTCTTCGCTGTCTCCTGGTTAAGGCATCTTGGTAAATAAATAGGTAATTACAATGCACTTGTAGAGCTGGGTTGCCTTTTTGCTTGAAGTTTGCTTCAAAATAACAATAAATGTATCGCTAATGCTTTTTTAACCCTTTTTATAGAGTGCAAAAGAAGACCACGTTGACCATGTGGAGTCAAATTGTAGCGTCTTATTTCAATCCAGCCCTGAAGATACCCGTGACACATCTTCTAATTTAGGTTTTCAAAACTTACGCTTCGATTCACATAACTGTAAGCAATTTCAATCGAACGAAAATGTTGGAAAAAACGATTCTTTTCATGCTTTTACTTCTCAGTCTTTAAGTAATGATTCCGATGAAAAACCTGTAAGTTCAGGACTCTCAAAATCGAAGCCTGATACGAGATTAACTCGAAAACCGGTATCTGATATTGCGCAAATTGTTCCTTGTTAGTTCAAAATGAGACTGCCTACAGCCGTTTACCGTCTTAGTTTCAATCACATTCTAAAGATTTTAGCTTTTATTGAGTGGTTAGCGGACACAATTTTATGTACGCTGCCGCTGTATTGCTTTTCGTCATACATAGATTTTGAGCTTAGCGTTTAAAAACCCTTGGTTTTGCATCAGTGCTCATATTGCCGTTGTTGTACTGTCACTACCGCTTCTATTTACTGCTTCATTTTTTGTACGTCACTTCATTAATTGCTGCTTAATCGTAGTACATGTTTCGAAAGCATTTGAATATTGTCCCTTCGTGCGGCATTCGTGTTGTGCCGTTTATTTGTACGCAAATCTTGAGTTTAATTTTTATGCCTCCACAATTTTCAAATGTAGTGCCTGGCTCTCAAGAAACAAGCGTTAAGTATTTTTCCAAGAATAACGCTAACCCTGCTTTTCAATATTCCAAACGTACGGTTATTTCTCCACACTCGAAACTTTTTGAAATGCTGCAGTACGCATTGCACAGTGAATGCTGTACAACTTTTGCTATGTACCTTTGCAGTGTTATTCAGTTATTGTTTCATGGTTAAGTGAATGAGTAACTACGAGGAAAAATGCATTACCACTTGGAACATGCACTATAGTCTACATTAACTCTGTTTTACACGGGGAGACAAAAATATTTAACTTAAATGACGCTTTAAGACGTTTTCGGGATGCAATCAATGTGACCTATGCATTTTACGGCTCAGTTCCAAAAAACAAACGTATGTTTAAAAATTGAATTGCCTATGACGTCATTTTTCTAAATAACGGCCCTGACGTCACTATAAAGACGTCATCCACTCAAAATCAATTTTCTTAAAAATTTCGGAGAACACCAACCCAAACTTAGTGTTTTTATGACTTCCGGTTTAGGAATTACAGTAGATAAGGGTGGCATTTTCGCATTGTATAATGCGTAAGTCAAATAGCCCATGTAAAATCGAGCCAGGTCAACTGACTGCGAACCAACGGTTTCGTCACAGTGATTTTGTCACAAAGTGAAAGTTTGGGCAAGATGGCTCTTGGTATAGTAAAATATGCTAATGATCGCTCTTTTCAGCTAGTCGGCGTCATTTGGTTCGCGGTCAGTTGTGGACCCTGTAAAATTGGGTTAAAAGTTAAACTCAGTTTTGTTGCAAATGTTATTGTTTTATCAAAAGATTTGCTTTCTCTAAGCTGTTGGTAATGTAGCGTCACACTCCAACAGAGCCACAAGTAAAATCGGATACATTGGTTCTTAAGCCGGATAATAATTTCTCGGTGGCGCTGACGATATCTGGACCCACATGACAGAACGTATTAGCGAGCTCGTCAAGGCCATTTTTGCTCGCTAAAAGGCGTTAACGAGCAACAGACTTCGTAGACAAAATGCTATTTTCCAACCGTCTCGCGTAACATGCGTTAAAAATGCTCGCTCGAATTTCTTGCGAGATGTTGTGTTAGCACGTAATAAATACCTCATTGTGTCGTCAGGTGCATTTCTACTCCAAAATAATGCGTTCAAGTGTACTGGGTCTGTATGACAGTATGTACTGCAATTGCTAATGGAAAAGATACTATGGGGCATGCGTTAATATTCTAAGCTTGCAAAATCCTCCATTGATAATTAATTAGTTAATGAACGACAGAGCTTAATTATATTTTTGGATCAATTTGAAAAAAAGAACAACTTTTTACTATTTCTCAATGTTTTAAAAGACGTGAAACGTTCTTGAGGTTGTTGGTGGGTATACTTTTTATGTTAACAGCAACAATAGGTTTCAAAATTTTTCGAAAGTGAATGAGTCGAAGTATACTGTTCTTTTTTAGAACCAGTAAATCCAGAGTTGAGACTAAATGTTTTTAATTTTTTGCCAATTTTCAGCCTCGTTTGTTCTTGATTTTTAAAAAAGTTTTTGAGCATCGATGTCAATTTCAGCGACCATGTTTGCAACAGTGTTCAATTTCTAATGCTCTGTCGGCCTGAGTGAAGGCTTGTTTCTTGCTTTGCAGCATTTCAAAATTTTTTTCACAATCGTGAAGCATTTTAAAATTGAAAAAAACAAGCTTTTTTCGAACGACTGCCAAAAAAAATTTTCAAACAGCGCTCAGTACTCTTGGAATAATTGCAACTTTGCTTGCAAACGCGAAAATCACTAAAACTTTATCGTTTCAAATCAGTACAATGCTGTTGGTTTATTTTGTTGCCGAGGCTTATTTTTAATTTGTTCTTAAATTTTGAGCAAAAACGAGTTTCAAGTTCTTGAAAAATTGTTCTTATAAAAAGAGTGTATTGCTATTTTTGTCAACTGGCGCTACTCAATATTTTTTTATCAGTCGATACAGCGAATAGTTCTCAATGCAGTTCGCTTTCTTTTTAGCAGTCTAATAGCCAACACGGAGACCATTTTTAGTAATTTTCCGCAAAAATTCGCTTTAGAAGTTTTCAAAATTTTTCCAATGAATTTCTCACCAAAAAAAATTCTCGTACGCTTAAAGAGTGCTTCAAAATCTTCGTTAAGCTGGCGAGAAAAATGTGACGTTTTTTGTCTCCAGTTATGTCTCGCAATCGATCCAAGCAACTTAGCGCGCGAAAATGACGTTACCCAGCTCAGAGCTGCAGATGCACTTGCAAAAATAACCTTTTGCCTTTAGCGAGTATTTCTGTCGTGTGGGTCCAGATGTCTTGGAGTTTATGTTACTTTGTCTTGTGTTTATTCGCAATATTCTTTGCTGCACTGCCTGGAATAAGAGTATAATTTCAACCTTTGTTTTCATATGTTCCAATACCAATACTTGTGTGACTTGTAACCTCTATGTTTGTGGCAGCATTAAAATTTTGGAATATTACTGTATCTGCAAGTGGACCGTTCAACTATTGGACATTTTTTGTATCATGCTTCCAAGTTACATTCTTTTTACGTATCTGTGCTTGTGATTGCATTTTTATTCACCAAGTTGCATTGGTCAGGAAATAGCGAACGGATCTGTCGGTCATCGAGTCAAGCTGCCACCTGCCCACCTGTTTACCACACTAAGTGGAGACTTCTCACTGTCTCTTGCTGGACGTCAAGCAGGGAAACTGTGGATACCAAGTTTTATGTTGTTTTCTTTGACGCGACTGGGAATCGAACCCGAGTTAGCAGTCGTAATAGCAGATATTCACTCAACCACTGATGACCGGTAAAAATAAAATGACAAAAGTTTGATGTAGATTCATCATGGAGTTACTTAATGGGGTCAAATCTAGGAAAATAATTTCAGCAAGGGCATTTTTGGTTGGGTGTCTCGAGAATTGGGACTCTTTGGAAAACTTGTTTTGTCATTTCATCTTAACTCATTGGAATGGTGCGGTCCGCTGCCCCATTATTTACAGCACATGGATTTCAAAATATTGGAACGGGGACGCTTCTACTGCCTAACGCACGCATCCTAGAATAAAAACTTTTCTGGCCGGAAAAACAAAAATATTCTCGCTCATAAATGGTAAAAAAAGATCTCCACGTCCAAACTGGCCACTTTTTTTCCAAACTCTTGGCGCAGACCAGATATAAAGCTTTTTTCCGTCTACATCAGATAAGACGCTGGGGACACGTTCCCTCTACAATTTAAGTACTGATGGCAGCAGGACTTCGTGAAGGCTAATCGCATTTATCCTCCGGAAGGAGGTAACTGAAACTACCCGCTTTTTTTGCATGAATGTACACTACAGTAAGTATGATGCAAAGAAGTACGATTATACCATGGAAACTCAAGTGATGCGCTCGAGAATTGGTAGAGACGTCATCTTTTTACCACCACTCAAAAGGGTTACCTGTACGCAGTGGCGTTGCTCAGCCGGTCGAGTGAATCAGTTGCTAAATGTAAACTACGTATCAGTTGTTAAAAACTACTTTTGCAGTTATCCTACACTTTTGACTCAAACGAACCGATTGTTAAATTAAAGAGAATGGGATCTTGCCAAATTTTAATAGCACCAACTGCCTGGGAGTAGGCACGATAGCCTACCCTGTCAGCACGCATACATCCATTTTTTGATAAGTAATTCACCATCGGTCGACTTCATACCTGCCAAGTATAAATAGTAGGCGTCAGTAGCAAAATAAAGTCAGTTCCATCAAATCAGCAATTTTTAGTGTTTGTAAATTTTATTTTGAATGGTTACAAATGCTTTTTGTCGTTAGATGAGCAATCAAAGCACCCGAGAAGAGTAGTATTTCACAGTTTTTCCGTTAAATCGATCTCGTTCAGCCCAATTTTATCGAAGCCTTTTTTCCTTCTGTAGAAAAACAAGATTATTCGAATGAGAAAAGCCAAGATGCAGAAAGCCAGTGCTAAAGATACTAAGATCTTGTTTTGCCTACTTCCAGGGTGGCAATGATGGCAATTCAGCTTGACCAGTACTCCCACGTAGCCGTGTATGAGGGCGGGAAAGACTGTGAACGAATACCGAAGGTATGCCTCCCAAACAAAGTTCTCCAATGCAAACCATATCATCACAGCAACTAGCTGTGTAGCTAAAATCATAGTAGATCCATCTTTCATTGACAATCCTGCAATCAAATACTTTTTGTTACCAATAAGTCAACAAGCTGAAATGATCAATATATTGGAATTTGTTGAAAAGTAATTTTCTATCATGCATGAAGTTTATATAAGTTTAGGTTCAAATCCTATTCGCAATTTCGATAAGCTACTGGTACAATGTAAGACTGATTATAGTTACCAGAGGTGGAGTCGAGGACACCAAAAAAAAATCCGAGGCCAAGGACACAAACGCAAGTGTTTTCCGAAAAAAAAGGTCTTCAAAATTTTTTTTCGGCGATCTCAAAAAAATAACTGTCTAGAAAAACAGTTTTTAGCCGATATACAAAATTTTAACCATTCAAAAAATAGTGCTATTCTCGAGCCGAGGACAGGGCAATTTTCGAGGACTTGAGGCTTCAAGGCCAAGGACTTCAAATTGTGTTCTCAAGAACTCCACCTCTGATAGTTACTAGCATGGGTAGAGGTATTATACCACAATTTTGTAACTTTCGTTACTAAAAATGTTGCGTTTAGTCTTTTTGACAAGTTTAATTATTTTATTCGAGTGGCTCATTTGAAAGAATTGTCGGTTATTATTAGCAGTTTTGCGAATGGTAGTTATTTTCGGAAATGTGTCTTTTTAATGCAATTTTGCTTCAAAGTGAAAAGACCCTGTTCAATCCCAACATTGTTCCGGACTCGAATCGGGTTACGGTTTTGTTCTGTCAAACACTTTCACGCTTTGGAATGGCGTAATTTCCGAAATCGTTCGAAAACTAACCTTGAATAATCGCTTCACCGTATTCATTAGTTCCTTTGTAGACAATGAGCCTCGTCAGCTTCCCGCAGCAAGAAAAAACAAACCATGTCGATAAGAGACACAGACCGTTGTGAACAACTCCCCGCATAAATCGAAGCAAATCTGTGAGATTTATTGCAAAATATGGGCAATTGATCGAAAATTGGTAGTCGGTGCCAAAGCGTACGGCAAATGCGCTTATTGTCGCTTTTACTCGTATTTATCTTTGTTTAGCGGAAGGAGGCATTGGACTGGTCTAAGGAATGCGTTTTTGCTTCCAAGTGTAATCTTGGCTTTTTAAATTTGATTATTTAATTTCCAAATAAAATAAATAAAAGTCAAAACAACAGCACGACTACTGGTACTTGATGCTCTTGTATGTAAGTTATGACAAATAGCGTTTCATCAATAGCCTATTGTGCTTTAACGCTAGGTCCACTCATACACCGGGTGAAAATTGACTAAATCGTGAGCGTACGAGCGTATTTTTGGTTTATTTTAACCAGGAATTCGGCACGCTTGGCGTACAGCTTTGTCAGCCTACAAGCTGCCAATTGGTCAAATTAAACCGAGGATGTAAGCTGCGCTCGTACGCTTACGATTTAACACACTACTTAGGTCGGGCCTAAGCATTAATCTCTTAAACCAAAGAGTAATACAATATGTATTAGTATTAGCACTCGCCCTTACTTTTGTTGTTTTCTTCTAATACCTTCTGGTTATTGAATACCAACTTGTGGCACACTCCAGTGATGTAGCAAGACGTAGCGGCTGAGATAGCCATGAGAGCAAACGTTAGCCACAAACTTTGCAAGGTGTAAGTGAAGAGAAAAGCAATTTTACTGGCAAAAACGACAATAAATCCAACAAGAAATCTCTAAAACCAGTGTTACATGAAGTTGGTTTGACATCGAACATACACTACGCATGATATTTTTAGTTTTCAAACAATCTGATTTATTTAATTTTGCACCGCCGGGCTATTTTGATCAAAACAACTTACTCAGAAGCATAATACAACATTCAAAACAATTTACTCTGCGCAAAAATGTCCTAAGTCATTCTACCTAACTTCTAAATCGAAGATTATAGGAGCACCATATTTGACATGCAAGTTGATGTTCACCAATTTTTTTGTAGAAAAAATGAATATTACTTGATGACGACATTTGTGACGTCACCATTAGCTTTTGGTAAAAATTCATTTCTTCAATGGCTTCGTTTCTTCTATGACGACGTATGTGGTTCAAATTTCGCTCAAAATTTTGTGTTTTGACCTAAATCATAACGTGCAGAAACATTTTATGTTGTCATTTAAGATGTAACTTTATTTCACATGAGCTAGCATTGATTAAAATATTTTATAAGAGGAATGACAAAAATGCCCCCCAACCTAACTCTTAAACCTGCACTCACGGGGACACCAATTTTGGCATGTAGGATAGTGTCCACCAAAAATTCAGAAAAAAATTGTTTTTTTAATTGCTGACGTCATTATATGGTGACGTCACGGAAATTTTGGAAAAAATGACATTTTTTTTCAATGACATCATGAGCGGTTCAAAGTTTAAACTTGCTTTTTTAATCTAAACCAAAATATACCTTCAATTTAAAATGATTACGTCACAACACGTGTTGTGGCATCATTCAAGGTTACAAGATAATTAGAGACCAAAAAATGCCCAAATTGCAAACCTCATGATTAGAAAACTTTTCCTTATCACCTGCAACTTCAAATTTTCATTGGTTATTTGTAAATAAATCTGATTTAAAATCAAGTTAGTTTGATTTAAAAATCGGATTTAAATATATCATTTTGAAGCATTTATCACTAAAGAACTGAAAGAAGTAGCATTTTTCGCCCCCTACCTCCTTCCGTGGCTTTGACAAATCTCAAAATTGGAAAACTTTGTTCTACCAAATCACTTTAAATTTTTAGGGACTATTTGTCAATAACTTTGGTTCAAAGTCAATTTGGTTTAAAGTAAATATTTGGTTTTCACAAGGGCTTTAATTGTCACAAAAGTACTGAGAGGGATATTTTTGTCCGCTAAGTGATGTCTTATCAAATTAGATGCTTTAGCAATGAATTTTTAACAATAATATGGCAATATCGTTTATGATAGAAAGCGATCAAAGTTAATCTACAGGCACTAAGTTTGTTTTTTTTTCTTCTCTACAGCAGAACTCTTTCCAGCACTTTGAGTGAATGATAAGTACTAACAATAGTAATAATAATCTGAGATCCATTCGACTTCTGCCAGCAACGCCCATTTGAAGTGATATATCTTTACGGTCAAAAACCTTTGCACTTACGCAAGGAATTAACGTTGGTGAAAACTTGACAGGGCTAATTTTCTCGGGCAAAATTGTGGATACACAAATGTAAACGATGGAAAAAAGATTCCAAGCGTAGATTAGTGGCCACAAAATAGAGTGAGTCATTCCACACGGAGAAACTTCTACGTAGAATTTTCTTGCTATTTGACAAACGGAACAATTGAGTGTGCCTAAAGAAAAAAAGTAAATGGGACTGTTAGATAAAATGACATGAAATTAAATTTCTGTTATAACTTTTTATAACAACCTTTTCAAAATCGAGTAATCAGTATAGGCAGTATAAATTGCGGGTTAATTCACACAGAAGACGTCAGCCTCGAAAAGCAAAAAAAATCAAAGCTTTTGAAAGCCTCAGAAACGCTTTTATGTCACACACAATGTACCTTATCAAAAATTATGTACCTTTTATCAAAAATTTGACAAAATGCAATTTATACTGAAACAGGAGTCAATTTTTTGACATGATTGGAAAAAAGCGCACGAGGTTTTGACGGAGCCGCGTTAAGATTCGGGGCGTAAGGCTAAGCGTAGGATGTTGGGTTAGGACGTAGGGCTTCGCATCAAAGCGTCGTAGAAGGTGAGATTAAGATTTGGGTAATAGGGTAAACACCGGTTGCGTAAAAACCTCTCGCACCGAAAGGTCGCGGACCGGACCCATTACTATATCCAGTGCTTAAATTGTAAGGGGGACGCGTCCCCCCATCAAAAGCTAGCGTCACCTCATTGAGAGTTAGCGTCCCCCCATCGAGATTTGAGCGCTGGTTGATTGGACGAAAAAGGGCCTGTCAGCACGAATAAATCCCACAAATTCCGGCCGAATTTAGTTCCAAATTGCAGTGAAGACCCTTTTTTTTGGTCTTCACTTGATATCGGGGACAAAAACTCTTCAATTTCAGGTGAAGCCTTTTTTTTTTGGTCTTTACTCGATTTCGGGGACGGAAAGATATAATTTCCACTAAAGTACTTTATTGTACTTTACTTCGCATTCGAAATGCGTTTGATCAGGTTGCAAAAGCGTCCCCCCGTGCAAAATTTTAGAGTTTAAGTGCTCATTACATCTGTTTTTGCAAGCCAGCGCAATCATATCATAAATGATATACTAAGCACATAAATTTAATATGCTAATTTTATTAACAGTCAAATTTAGAAACCCTTAACAGTCTGTTTCACCCTTAACGGGATCATCAGAAGAGAACTTCTTATTCAAATAGAATTTTATCTTATTCATTCTATTTGAATAAGAAGTTCTCTTCTGATGATCCCGTTAAGGGTGAAACAGACTGTTAAGGGTTTCTAAATTTGACTGTTAATAAAATTATAATTTGCTCTGATCTTTGATTATTGAGCTCTCTTCAGTTGGAGATACAAAAAAGAACAGTTAAATTTAATATGCGCAAACTAAACGAAAGTCTTTCTTAACCCTTTATCGCCCAACTCAACAGATATGTAACGTTTCAAATTTACGCGTTGTACTTAATGATTTGAAATTCCCTCGCAAACCTGCGAATTTCAGCGAATTTTTAACATTGCAAATAATTTTTTATTTGTGGTTCTTTTAGAAAATCGCTTTTCTTGGTTGTATCTTCAAGCATTTTACTGCCAGAATGAAAAGCAAAAACACAACTTTTTTTTTTTTAATGAAAATTATGGCAATAAAGGGAATAATTCACAAGTATCAACCAAAACCAGATGGCTCTATTTCACCACACAATTATTCTTCAGACTGAGAAACCCAAAGTTTTTTGACTCAGCGTTGATATTGCATTTTGCAATTCCAGGGGTCTTGTAGTTATTTAATATAGGCAGGTCTCCAGAAGTTTTAAAATTTTCTGCTGTTTAACGAAAGCTTGTTATACTGGTTTATTTGACAAGCTAATCAAGTGGACTGCATCAACTTATAAATAACTTGATAATTGATGTATTGTTTGATGATATAATAAAGCTTGTACTTACGTCTCGCTATGGATCGCATCGCATACATCGACATCAAGGAAAGTATAAAAGCCACAAGTGCAAGAACTATTAGAACTTTCTGTGTTATTCCAGGCATTTCACAATTATTGTTTAGTAAGCAATTTAGTAACAATTTTGGTAATTTTATAATTATTGTTTCTTTATCTCATTTCCAGCTATTTTAAATAGCATTACTGTTACCTCTGTTACAATTAGATTAAACGGATTTGATTTTGTACAACTTTTACGAGAATACGATTAGAAATTTTTGGAAACCGCATTTTACTGGCTATTTGTCAACAAAAAGCAATTAAGATTCAATCTTTCAATATGTAACAGCATAATCGCCGCTCTTCTTTTTTGAATGATTTTCGACTTGCGTAATAGTAGAATAATTTAGGCCTAGTATAATGGTTGTGAAAATCCGTAAAATTTTGATTACCGGTATACCTACGATTAGACTCTTCCTGACATTTTTGTGAAAAGATCTTTTATTTTACTTCTTCGAAAATACTTAAAAACACGATTTATTACTAAGTCAAATGGGTACTTGATTTTAATTGATCGGCAAAACTTATATAATACGCTTACTGCAAAACTTTTCTTCACCAAATGCAATACCCGACACAAAAATAAAAACATCGTCAAATTGCCCATCAACGTAAGCTCGAAACATTTCGGAAATAACGAAGACAAAATCAATTTGACGCTTACTGCTGAATCAAAGTTTGCACATAAAATACAACCAGCAACCTTGGCGCAAAACTGTCAAAAAAATTTGAGAGGACGATTTTCAACCTGCCACCCACAAAATTAATACTGAAATAGTATTTTTTGCCTTTTAGTATCTCAGACCAGCTAATATTCCTGTAGGTAATTAACGATTGCTAAATTTCAGACTTTTGCTTATAACTCAAGAACGGTTTAATCTAGCTCCATGAAATTTTAACAGCAGTTTGAGATTAATGAGTTTTGTATTTGCACCAATTTTTGAGGCAATAGGTCTCGTGACTTTGGTTTTGGAACCTGAAAACCGCCCCGCAAGTTTGGCGTATAAAGCGGTCTCAGTCAAAAACGGCTTAAGTACGGCAAAAAACATTTTATATGGTTGTATGTCTCAAGATACCCTTTCATTCCAACCAACCCACGTTTGGCCGCGATGAGGTTTATTTCTTTTTTTTTTCTTTTATTTCCTTTTTCTTCCTAATTTTTGTACGCTCTTCTTGTCCTAAACCACAAAACATCGAAATCTAATTTTTGTGTGAAGTTGTTGAGCTGCAACGTAATTTTTTCTCCCGAAATTTTTTGGGGCAACTCCACCGGGAACCCCACAAAATGGGGCCCCAAAAAATCAATTTTTTGAACGGCTCAAGCTAGAGTGCTACTTTCTTTTGATATCAGTAGATATTTAACAGACAAATATTTTGACATAGTTTGGGGGTGCCACCCCCCCAAATGGACCCTTCAAAAACCAATTTTTTGAATGGCTCAACTTAGGGTGCCAGTCTGTTTTGATATCAGGAGATATTTAATAGACAATTATTTAGACTCTACTTTTCTGGTGGTTCCATAATCAGATATTTTTGAATAATTGCTGATTTTACGGTAGACAAAAAGTACTTTTGAGTGTCACAGCATTAGCTTTGCGTCGGTCGTTCACTGGGTTTGCTAGCAAACTCCCTTCTAGTGTTGTACCGTAATGGTTTCGTTTGCTCTCCAACCTAATGCAAAACCGTTTTTATCTGAGTAAATGTATGCATCTTATTTGATACTGTGCGTCGTTCGCTAATATAGCTCTTTAGCACCAAGGTAGGCGAGAACCAAAATTTCGTTAGAAGGCTTGAAGCAAGAGTTACAACTTTTTTGGTCAATAAAATGCTTTAGTTAAATGGTGTGTTGAGCAACCTAGTGTAAATTAAGCGTATCACAGAACGATTTTTGCTTTTTTCGGAAAAAATCAATTTTAACGCCAATTGGATCACATTTAGCACGTTTTAGAGCCATTTGAAGTGATTAAATTTTTACGAGTTGGAAACCAGAAGAAAAATTAAATTGTCTATTCTTTTCAGCCCTTCTTCCATTTACGTAGTGTTCAAGTCCAATACACGTTTAAACGCTCGCATTTTTGGTAAATTTTTAAGTGACTTGGCTGAGGACAAGTGGGGGCAAAATCCTTTTACTTGCGCCATTGCTCCAAGGTAATGTGAATATAATCAATACAGCCTTATTTTCGAAAACGCTCGCGAAAATCTTAGCACAAAAATAAATACAGTACTTGAAAGCTAAATTGTTCCCCCCCCCCCCCCCCCCATTAAGCTATTTCTGCAAGTACAAACTACGTGGTGTAAAACCGATTACTTGCGGTGAAAATAGAATTGATAATAAACGGAATAGTTACTTTTTAGATAAGTTTTTGCCAAGACAAAGTTGGAGTGACAAAAGCATTGTCGTCCCCTACACAAGTTGAGGGGGGCGTGTCCACTGTCCCCCCCTCCTGGGGTTTTGCGCCCTTAATTAGCAAACTATGCTAATAAAAACTTCTTGGCTTGATGAAGTAGATAAGTACACAAGTACTTACAAAAAACAAACTAACGTACAATATTGAAGTTGAAGGCAAAAATCAGAGTACTATAAAGTACAGCGCAGTAATATCAAAAATGCTGCATCTAACAGTAAATACATAATTTGACAAGGCCAAGGTCAGTAATAAGGTGCATCATGATCTAAATTAATTTTTTGCCCATGCACCCCAGCAATATGTCAATTTATACCAACTTTAACCTTGTTTTAACTGGTTATTTGACTAGCACCGCATTTTTATTCCATGTGTAAAATGGGGATGCATTTTACACGGGGAATAAAAATGCCTCTTTATTTAATTTTGTTGAGCCGTAACGCGTTCTTCTCTGGAGCGGTAGGTCTGAGGTTCAAATCTCGAGCCGGTCAAATCAGACACAGTGCTGCTATAACGGCTCGCCAGTCGCCACCACTGCAACATTTTTTCGAAAGGTTGGGGCTGTGTTGCCCGGCGGCGCAATGACGCGGAAATGGGTTCCGCATACTCGTTACACGCTTCGGCGTAATTTCAACCAGTATAATGAAAGATTTGATTTCGTTTGAACCGGAAGTCTCGTGAAAAACAAATTTCACATGCGGGCAGGTGTTTACCAAAATCTTTTAAGTTGATGTTCCCATCGGAGTGACGTCATAGCTGTATTTTGAAAAAAGCGACCGGTTTAAATTTTGAACGTAGTTTTTTTGTTTTTTTTGAAAGTGAATCCTAAAATGTCTAAGTTAAAATGCTTCCGTCCAGAAAATACCTTCTGACGTCATTTACGTTAAATATGAGCCAAAAATGCTTAAATTTCGTACAGTGACTTTAGAAAACGTCAAAATTGGGAAACTTTTCCTTACTTTAGCAAATTTAAATTTTCAGTGGTTATTTGTAAAGAAATTTGACGCAAAGTCAAGTAAATTTGAAATAAAAATCTATTTCCTAATAAATTTATCACGAAAAACAGATAGGGGGACACACTTGCCCAGTTCCCTTCCCCCGTGTTAAATAAAATTAAGGTAATTAGAGCATGTATTTTGCGACAATTGTTAGTAGTTACTTGTTAAATTAGTTTAAAATCATCCAAAATAAAAACAATTATTGCAATTACGATACAGTTTGGGTAATTGGATAACGATAAAAAGAAGTGATGCATTCCGGATGAACAGTTGGGTGCATTTCTGGAAAAGTTCGACCACAACTGGCCTTGGTGACCAGATTGTTCTTGTTTCTTCTGTTTCTGGGAAGCGAATGAAAGAAAATCTATTTGATTTTTCGAATTGGTGATATTTTGATTCAGCAATGTATTTTTCTTTGTTCTTGAATATTTTTTTGATTGCATTTTCCTTCGTGACCGTCCAGAATATTGCTTTGCTTTCCTATAAAAAATAGCAAATTCTTTTTCATAAAAATAAACTGCTTCAAATTCATTGTTGTTACAGTTCTGATTTCCAATTAATTATAGAAAAAGTTTTTTTTTTTCTTTCTAAATAGGTATGTACAGCCTATATTTTTAGCATGTCAGTAGCTACAGTATGAGCAACACGACAAAAAGTCAAAACTTGGTCTACATTATAAGACGCAAAATCAATGCCAGATATTTTTTGTCCAAAATATCATCCCTAAAGTATAAAACATTTAAATATTCGTCCATATTGCTTTACGTTCCATGCAAAATGTTTTTGATCCAAAATAATTTCAGTATCCGAAATTAGCTTTTATCGAAATTTCCAAATTTTGTTTCCTATTTTGCACTTTTTATCGATTATTGTTGTTTGAGATTGTGTCAAATTAGATTAGTTGTTTAGCACTCTTCTGAAAAAAGATTTTTTACAAACGTCTGATTTTTTGAAATTACGAATAGTATATTACACAAGTTTATTTGCTCAACCAGTTGAGCTAATAAACTTGATGATTTAATTTATTTTTCTGCTGTCAACAATTGACATGTATGAGCAGTTGTACATTTCAGCATAACTTAAACTTTTGATATTTCCCGTAGTCCGCAACAAGCTAGTTTTACAATAATGGTCTTCTGGTCGTATAGGATTTGATTGAAAAAATCAATAGATTGTCGAGTACTTTGCCCAAAAATTTCACAATAATCTTCGCAGATTTTTTGCATAAATGTTTTGCATATAAAGTTTATGAAACTCATTGTACCTGATTTTTTCGGATGTTTTAACATTTTCGATTACAAATCCTCGCTTTCGAAGGAATTCTATGATTGAATCGTTTCCGAGAAAGTGACCTGTTAACATTCAAATTAATGCAGAATTATGCAGTGCTGCATCAGCCCAACTTGAGTAATTTCAATTTCAGGGTACGTTGAACCAGAATTAGGGGAATTCCCAAGCTAAAGTGTTTCAAAAATAAGGAGCTGCATTGATTTTGTGCAAACAAAAGTAAAACCGTTGCCCGATATGCTGAATATGAATTAACAAACTTGAAGATTGAATGTTCCATTTAAAACTTAGCAAGCAATAAATGAACCAAATTATGTCGAGAAACATCAAAGGGTTTATTAAGATAAGAGGGGCGGCATGGCGTTTGATCTAAGCAAAAGTTGAGGACGTACAAGTAGATTTTGACGCCTCTTATTTGTCTTTCTCAGTGCTAATCATGCACTTCGCAAGCTTAATCAAGCATACTCAGCAAAACCCCAGGAGATAAATTTGAAATAACCAAATAAAACGCTGCGTTACGTCACGCTACGTCCCTCCAAAGCAAAATTTTATTAGCAAAACAAATTAAGCAGATATTAATATAAAATTTGAACTAGCATCTTTGAATAGTGATTAGCTTAAAAAAAGCTGTTTTACAGATTTGATTCTACTAGTACACAGTGTTGCCAACGGCTCGCCACCGCTGCGACAATTCTTCCAAAGCAGCTGTGTTGCTCCGGCGCAATGATCGGGGATGGGCTCCGCCAAATCGTTGCAAGCTTCAACGTTATTCAGCGAGTATAATGAAACATTTGGTTCTACTGTAAAATGGATATTTGTAATACGAAACACACTAATTTTTAAAAGCGAATCCGATTTTCTTGATAGCTACAATAGTTTCAATGCACAATTATTTAATAAGAGCATAAAATGCTGCGTTTCATGGAGTAGAAATGTTGGGAACTTAATAGAAGCATGGGAAATAATGAATTTCGATTTCATTGCATTAAAGACTTAATTTGGTCTCCTATTAATTGATAGAAAGCCGTTTTCGGTTCGTTCGTTTGTATTAACCAAGCACGCTACGTCTGTCTAAGCTCGCAAATGCGGAGCACTTTTTGAGTTCGGTTGCAAGTCTTTCGTTCAGCTGGGCCACCACAACGGGTAAACTGCTTGGCCCCAATAAGTCTTTCCTAAGGACATAACGACGCATTGTCAGTTCGAGAATCGAACCCGGGGCCAGCAACTTTCGATCACTAGCCCAACGCTCAACCTCTGAGCTATTGCTGCCCTTGCCGTTTTCGGTGAAACAAGCGTTGTTGTAAAAGTGTTAATTGTTGAGAAAGTAACTCGGTAGTTTGGTGGCGAAATAAGGTGCAATTGATCGGCGGAAAGAAGCAATCTGCAGCCAGTATACAGGTTAGGCAAACATTTGCTGCCTTAATTACGGTTTGGGTACAATCAAAAAAGATAAGTATGATTTTCCACATCAATGCAGCTGTACAGGTGTAATTTGTAGTCCATGTTTCGAAAACCATTATTAGCCTTTCAAACTGAGTTGATAGCGTATCAAACAAAGAAGAAACGTTCATCTATTTATTTTTACATTTTCTTAGATATCATAGCTTTTCCCTCTCTACTCGACCAAAAAAAAAAATATTATACAATCCTCGCAACATTCTGATCTGGGACTGCTGCGAACTCTGGATACTTTTCCGGAATATTTAACATCATTAGTGCCACATGACGTTTCATTTCCAAATTAGAAAACAACAATGTTGATGGTTTGCAATGAGTTTTAGTAGAGTTTCTAGCCTTTTATTTATTTGTTTCTCTCATTTTAACACTGGTAGCTGAGCAGATCTCAGCCTCCCAGGTCTTTTTGACGGAATTGATGTTTGCGATCCCTAATTTTGTGGCTGATTCCATCTATTCTTGATGAATTTTTAGATCTATTCACTTAACAATGGTTTGGTGCCAAAACTGCACAAACACAGGTTTATGTAAAGAAAGCAAAGTTTTGTTTTTCTGAAATTGATGAAATCACTATACTGTAAATAGTCCAAAGTTGGTGACATGCGATCTTTTGAGAAGCATTTTGACACAATTCGATTAACAAAGCCACCAGCGCCAAGCGCTAATCATCAAAGTGTGAATAAGTGTGATTGGATTTCGCGCAAACACGCTGCACAATTATTTACGCCAAACCGCAGTTTATAGTTGATAACCATTTCAGAAAATTAATTTTACAGATCTCTATACCTAATCTCTACGCTTCGATCAAAACATGTTAACAGCGATATTTTTCATTTTGGCGATATCTTTAATCAATAGAAAATGAAGCAAGGCCAAGTGGACGCCGTAATCACTCAATGATTAAGCAAATGACTAAGATTGTACCAAGCAACTTTATAAGTTTTGGAAGCGTTGTTTACTCAAACAGTTTCATAAAAATCTACATATTATTATACTGTCGTAATGAATCTGGCGTTTAGACATAGTAATTTCGTATCTGAAGATATAGTAATTTCATATCTGAAGATATTTATTTTGTAATTGTGCATTGTTGCTCTCAAAACAGTTACAACTGCTTCTTGAAGCTAAGTACGCTCACTGCAAGTATAAATTATGGCGATAGCAGAAATTCGGAGTGAAAGGGGGCATAATCTGCTACAACAAAAGGAATTTTGCCGATATTTTTTCGCAGGTGGTCTATCCTTTAGCCAGAGTTTATTGGTTATTTGAGGTTCTGGCAGATGTTTGAAAACAATTTTTTCACCTGCTCCTAATGCGAAGAAAACACTCTGACTCTTGGTGTCATCTAGAATTTGAATTACTCGTTCAGCCATTCTTTCGTTTCGTTTATTGATCAGCTCATTTCTGAAATACGAATCGATTGCGAAACCAGAAATTTTCTCGGAATCGGGGCCGTTTTTGAAGATGCTGGTAAGGTTTGTGAACTCCGTAACCTGAAGCAGAAGCCAAGATTTTCAGTCATTGCTAGTTTGCTACCATGTAATTTATGCAGTTCTACGAAACGTTGATAATGGCGCCAGTAGAAGCCAAAACGTTCAAAGTACACTAATCTCCATCACATTGGCTGTAATTTTTATTCCTACTAAAACAGAAAAAATTTTAAATTGAAGCTTACATGATGTTGAATCTTCTAAGATAGTAATAGACTTTTGTAGAAGCCAATTTAGTAGAAAGAGCGCGGTCGGTTACGAAAGGAAAATGAGGGCGATGGGCATAATTGTAATTACATCCATTTTTATTCACCGAGTTATCTTGAGCAGGAGACAGCGAAAAGACCTTTGAGTCGAGCTGCCACCTGCCCATCTGTTCACTAGACACACCGTGGAGGCTTCACACTGTCCCTTTTAATGCTGAACGTTAAACAGAAAAGTTATAAATACCAATTTTGAAACGATAGGAAATCGAACTTGAGTCTACCGTTTCAAAAGCAGACCATCAATTCACTCGGCCACTGATCGGTTTCACCTAATGAGGTGCCACTACCATCAGTCGGCAGTGGCCGCAGCTTCTCTTCAAGCTTTAGTCGCATTCTTTCCCAATAGAAACGTAACCAAATTCTCGCCGTTAATAAATGCTCCTATAATCGAAAAATATAAATACTGGTTTTATACTTGTTTGAAAACCGTCATATCAAGGTCTCCGCAATTATACTCCTTTATTAAATCTCTGGTTGTGAAAGGAATTCGAATTCGTCCCTTGCGAATATTATCTTGTATTGTCATAGTTTGATTTAGAGCGTAAAGTACCTGGTCAAAAGAAAAAGATTAAGGTAAATCACTTAATTGTCGCAACCGAAATTATCACGATAAGGGTATAGTTTATATCTGTAAGCTGCCAATTACACGTTTTACTTTATGCTAATTGGTAATTTGGGTAATACCATTTTGAATTCTAGGGGTTGCTAATATCACTTTTGGATATACACTGCTGAAAATTGAACACACAAAGGCCGATATTATGAAAAATTAAGTTATTACCATAAAAAATCTACTCTTTCGATTAATCAATTTATTAACAACAAGCACTTGCAGAACATATCAAAAAAGGCCAACGATGTTGGCTAATATTGATCAATAAACATGCATTGGAGATTTAAAGTTGTAAAGGTTGCAGTAGGTAAGCAAAAACTAAAAACACCTAGCAATGGCCGATTGATTTGGGTACAAAATATAGGGGCAAGAATATCTCCTTGTTAAATTATATCGCATGTATACGTTTATCGCACAAAAACGATAGGAAGATAGTTATAATGGAACTGATGGAAGTATGGCAACTTGGTGAATAAAATGTATTTGCAATTCTTAGGACAACCATTTAACTCAACGTTTTTCGATTTCCCCAAGATTGCTATCGAAATAATCTTCGGAACACCTTCAAATCTCCACAAAAAGCACATGCTCACAACTGACTAGTCGCTACGGTAGACTAACTTAGCGGAGTTGCTATACAGATCCACACTCCGTACAGTTACAGAACTAGCACAGTTTGATAAAGCTTTTGATCACAATGACGTATTTTTAAACAAACATGTTTAAAAAGTAAAAACCTTTGGTAAATTTTATCAGTGACGTAGTCACCTAATTAATCATATTTTCTCACCAGTGAGGTATTCAATTTGTTCAAAGGCTCGCATTGTTCCAATACTTTCTCGACAGCACCAATTTTCTTCTTCATGGCCAATGCCTTTCGTGCAAGATAAAAATCCAACACAGGACCCCCACGGAGCCGGATGTCTGCTTCAGTTAGAGAGTTAATCATGACCATCAGCCATACAGGTTTCTTGCGTTCCCATTTCCCGATGATTGCGTCGTACAAAAGTCCTGCCGGAAGATTTTAAAATATAGGTAGAGTGAAGGATAACAAAAATATTATTTCAGTCATAAACAAAATATTTGTTTTAAGCCGAAGATTTTTACGAGTTAGCATGGTTCTACCGGTGGATTGCGCCTGGAGCCCTGAACCATTAGGCTTACAGTGTATTGATTTTGAAGAAGTGTTTGGATAGCCAGAAGCCGTCGGTAGCACTGCATCGAGTTGTGACTTGTGAGGTCCGGAAATGAACCCCAAAATGTTGCGAACTAAGAAGATAACCAGAGGTGGGCAGCGCAAGTCTTAAAAGTTGCGCCGCAAGCGTTTCCGCAAGACCAAAAAAATAATTGCGCCGCAAGCGCATGCGCAAGTGTGACGTTTTGAAAATTCTAATTCTAATTGACTCACTGCTCAAACTGCGCTAAGCTACAATACAAAACCAATATTCAAAACAAATTATGCACGCTACCAAATTAGTAACAAAAAATTATTGATTTCCTTTAAAAAACACAAGGATTTGAAAATATGCATCGCTTAATCTCTTTGGGCGAAGAACGTCTTTATACCTAAAGATAAAATACTCTCACCATCCGTACTTAAAGGAAATGGGGTGTCAAAAAATTCCACTAATAAAGTCATCATCAGGTGGTAAGCGAACGATTTGGAGTTCGAAGTCACTATTTTTTCTAATGGCTCGTCGAGGAAATCCTTTACAAGTTTCAATGCATATTTGTGCTTGTGAGCAATTATAGCATCACTCTCTAACAAATGGAGCACGCCAAAAAAATCGTCTTGTTTTCAGTTTAAAGAAATTGAACCATCCTAGATTTACTGATAAAAGCTAATACTAAAGTATACTGTGGCTATACCAATGCTGTCACTCCTGTTTGAAATATCTTTCAAGTTTTCCCGGACTTGCAAAGAAGTTGTAATTAATAGTTTTTGTAGTTTTTGAATTACGGTAAAAAAGTCGGACTGTTGCGAGTAACGCGTTTAATGCCTGAAGCAAGTACAAGATTTTTTAGCAACGAGTAGCGTATTTCTAGAAAGACAATAACAAAAAAAAAGTTTTTTTGTTCAAAATTTTATTTTACAACCAGTTTTTGAATTAATCAATTGAATTTTTTTTTGAAAAATCGGCAGAAATTATTTTAGAGGGAAACATTTCAGCGAAAGAAGACCCCTGCTGTAAATCTAATTAAAGTTTTGCAATCAATATACGAATGGAATTTCCCATGTTGAGGTTTTTATGAACCTACTACCTTGTCATAGGCGTAGCCGAAGGGGGTGGGGGCAAAAGGCCGCCCCCTCCCAATTGAAATGCCACCAACAATTAAATAATAACAAAAAGCCTTATGTTTTTTCAGTTTCTTTTAGCATTTTCGCACATACAACAGTATACGAGTACAACAGACTAATATTAATATTGACGACCAGGTGGCCTGGGCCCCTTCAAACCAAATTTTTGCCATCCTATTTAAATGTAAACCCGGGAGAAATTCAAGGTTTTTGTCCTAAGAGTTGAAACCTTAGGTCCTCATTTAATCATTTTGTAAACTTAGTGCAATAACATGACTACTTAGTAATCATCTATTGCACCAATTTCAAATCACAATCCACTCTGCCAGTTACTATGCGACAAAATACTTTTGACAAAGAAAATTAGTTAGGCAAACTCCTAATTGAACAAATTATTAAAGTAAATTGAGGGGGCCTGCTGGGCCCCCTAGTCGAACATGTACTCCTAAACGCGGTTATTTTCATTACAAAACAAAAATCTCCTAAGCAAATACTCGAGTGACTATTTACCGCTAAAAATACAGCAGGAGGCAATGTACCCTGCTTCTTCCATCCGGGCTAAGTCACTTAAAAAATTTAACCTTCAAATTCAAAATTTTAAACATATTTTGGACTTAATCTGAAAGTAAAGGAAAAATTCACCAGTTTGATTTTTTTTTAATTGGTTTTTAAATCTCAAGTTCTTTCAAATCGCTCTAAAAACGTGCCAAATGTGATTCAAATGGTATAAAAATAGCAGCTTTTTTTCAAACAAATCACAAAAAATTGCCCAGCCGCCGGCCCCCATACCTTAGCGAGTGATAAGTTTGGGTTAAACAAGTTTTCTCACCACGTCTCCCAGCCTAAACAATTTTGGAAATTTTTTTAACTTTTGGTTCAAGTCCTTTTCCTTTAACAAAACCCACGTCACATGCCAACCCAGGCCCCGACTTCTGATTTTCCTTTTTACGATATTTTTGTCCCATAAAAGTTCCTCTTTTCGAAAAATTTTGATAACGTCATTGCGTGTGATTTGCGGTTTGCCCCCCGCCCCGACCAATCAAAAATCCTGGCTACACCTATGTATCTCGTAAATTTTTTTTCTTAACTTTAATCACGTTTGATTGCACAACAATCATTCTTAATCGTATTTAAACTGCGCTGGCGCGATGGCGCTCAAAATTGCTAAAATACTTGCGGCGTAAGCGTCAGCGCAACCGTAAGAGCAACCGTTTAAAAATAGTTGCGGCGCAAGCTATAGCAAGTAAAATAGCTGCGCCGCAATTATTGCGGCGCAAGTGCCCATCTTTGAAGACAACAACGGGTGTAGAACGCTTTTTCAAAGTATATCGTGTTTTAAAATTTAGGGGCCAGTGCAAAGTGTGCATTTTACTGTAAAAACAATAACTAAACAACTTGAATGAGTTGGTCGAGCGGTATTGTAACACGTTCGTCTATGGAGAAGGAACTTTGAGGTTCAAATGTCGTGCCGGTTCAATCGGACACAGTGCTGCCAACGGCTCACCATCGCAGCAACATTTTTTCGGAAGACTGAGCTGTGTTTGCCACGGCGCAATGACGCAGAGATGGGTCCCGCAAACTCGTTACACGCTTTGACGTAAAACAATAAAAGTTTTGATTTGATTAAAAGACTAAACTTTGCCTCAAAAACAGCAAATGTTAACTATTCACCTTGGTGTTTTTGTCCTGATGAGACCCAATCAGGTAGCTTACTTCTGATGTAATCGAAGTGATCTTTTATTCGGCTGTAGAGGTCGTCGGGTAAAATGGAACGAATATCGATATCTTTCGAAAGTAACTGACATTGGGCCAGCTCGAAAATGGTTAAGGGGTTGGTTAGATCAAGTTCAAAATAAACTTTTTCACTTTGCTCAAACGCTTTCTAAATATGAAACAAAATTTTAATCAAGCTTATTTTAGTTGAAAAAATAAATTGTAGTGGCTCCAAATACCTCAAACAAGCTTATACTGTAGTAAAGAAAATTGCAACTCTGCTTCTTCCAACATTTTTCTATGATAGCATTAGCAATTTACTTTTTTTCTGATTTACATGTTAGTTCTTTTTCACTAAAAAATTACGACAAATTTCTGATACAATAATTTATTGGAAACGTTTTGACATACTGTCCCACTTCAATAATTACCAATATTTTTAGATTAAAAATATTAACCTACTTTAGATGATCTGGGAATGTAATTCCAAACTTTATGGTAGGGGACATGAATGGTTCCGAAAAAATAAGCCGGAGGATTTCTTGACAAACGCCACAAAAACGAAGTTGTCCGTTTCTGCAAAAAGTTGTAATTCGCAGTTTATGCGTGTAGCACTTGCTGTAGCAAAGGAAATCAAACAAAAAATTTCTTGTGAGAATCTTGCAAGAATAAAGCTACCAGTTAAGACCATGAAAACTGAAAAGGACTAATGCAGGTTGCCGAAAGCCCAATCTGCAGGCCATTTGCAGCCAGTAAAGAAATTTAATCCAGCCCGCGTCGAGAATGTAAATTTGGCCCGCTGCCAAAGTTATAACCAGCTATTGTAAACGGAAGATATTGGCGTGCAGCTTTTACCGCAATTTACCAACCGGGAGAAATTGGCCGTCAAAAACCTTTTCTGGTCTTCACCACTTTTTTCCCTAGAGAAATCCCAATTCCCAATGTTTCAGCTATAAGCTGTTCTTTTATTTCGGATTTCGTGAGTTATACTGCATTTCGAGAATAGCCTGCAAGCCATCTCGCTGGGTTGAATTAGAATCTCCTTCGGAAAAGTTTGGGCACCCCTGGCCTAGAGACTTCCGGACCTTCGTAAATGGTATGAGAGCTCTGCAAGACAGTCTATCACCTAAAAAAAATTTTACCTTAACATTTTAAATTTGATTTTTGTTGGCTACTTTAATTTGGCAATTTGTAATAACCTTGCTGACATGCTTATTATTGCCTATAACCTATGTAGCACTATGTGTTAACGTACAATGTCTTATTTTTTCCTTAGTTGGCGGTCCTGGAATCGATCTATTTTTGTTAACTTTATTGACCTTCTAGGTTGCACTTCTTTTCACACTAAATTTGCATCTAAGTTTACTTTTTGAGCGCTTCTGTAGCGTCTGCTGCCGCTTCAGAAGTACTTGCTCTTTTTTAATTTCAAAAAAAAATTTTGAAATCCACTGCTTTTTATGTATATATTTGTGTTTTTCATTAAATTTTGTTATGGTGCATTTCAGTAAGTTGAGAGCTTGAGACAATACCGCAACACTAAGAAAGTGATGAGATGTTTTGCATTATTACAAAAACGCCTGCCTCCAAGAAAAGTTATAGTCAGTGAAGTCATAGCTGCACAATCACTTCAGTCTTATTGAAGTAGTAAAAAAAAGCTTACCTTTTGTTTACATTCCCTGTCATATTTTCCGCAAATAACGACAGATATTGTGATCATCATCACAAGCATCATCTTAAAGTTTTGGAAATATTTCATAACTTTCTTCGTAACAAGCGATTAATTATTTACTATTGTCCGCATTTCTATTTTTTGGACTTGCAATATTCTATTCAAACCAAATGTGCCATACCGTCTGGTCAAATTAACTTTGATATTAAACGGTTGGAATCTTTATGCTTTTCTATTAGCTCTTCAATTTCATCGTCATCAAAATTTGACAATCTGTCACTCTGTCGTGCACTGTATGCTCTACGGTACCCTTATTGAAAGGGAAAAAAAGCGAAGAAAAAAGGTTAATTGACGATTGACAAACGTCAAACTGTTGAGTAATTGATTTCATCCATGACTTTGCCACAAGTTTGCCAAAATTTACGTGATTATTTTACGATCGAGACGAGAAAGCCTCGTATAAATTCCAACAGCAGCCTTGATTTTTAATGGCCCCCTTTTTTTTAGTTCTTTTATTTGTTTTTTTGATTCTTTTCCGAAAAAGCAAAAACATAAAATTGAGCAAGCAAAAAACATCTTAAAGCGTTTCTTCTTTCGGAGTTTTTCAGTTTTTTTTTATTTTGGCAACAGTATTTTTAGTACGAGAAAATTTGAAGTAATTCAATGTAATCAATCATACTTTACGCTTGTACTGTAAAATAAAATACCTTGATGTTATAATGCGGTACGTACTGCTTATTGGCGTGGCCAATGGGCTAAAAGATTATCGCGAAACTCGTGAAAAGCTAATGAGCTATCAGCTCTTGATTAAAAAAAAATCATCTAGGCAATGTGTAGAGTAGTTCAGTTCGCTTCCAGAAACGATAACATCTGTAGCACGCTTGGAAAAATTATAATTATAATTGACAAATATGTAATTAATTACACGATTTTGCTGTAATTGTAATTCAAATTTTCAAAAGTCGATAATTATAATTGTAAGTGAAAATTTTTCTGCCTATTTTCAATTACAATTACTGTATTATTCACTAAGAAAGATAGCAACAAAATATGTTTGAACAATATCAATTCTCCACCGGTTACAATCGATTATCGATATTTTCTACCGGTTGCAATCACAGCATCTGACGTCACAAACCGAACATCAAAGTAGGTTAGGGATAGTTAGTTTTAAAGATAGGGTTAATCTTATTTACCATGTAAACTCAGCACCAATTCTAATTATAACTAGAACTAACTCTAAGCCAAAAAGTAGCTTAACATAGAATTTGCAAATGACGTCAGATCAAGATGTGTTTGTATCCGGTGGTAAGTAACCATAGGCGTAGCCGAAATTTTTGATTGGGGGGAGGGTCCAAACTACAAATTACATGCAATAACGTCATCAGAAGATTACAAAATAGGAAATTTTTGTGGGGCAAAGATATTATAGAATGGAAGATCTAAAGCCGTGCCCTTTAGTTGGCAACCAACCAGGGTATTGCTAAAGGCAGAGGTAAAGCAATAGTTAAAAAGTGCAAATATTTAACTTGGTAGACGTGTTGAGTAAGCTAACGTCACTCAAACGTATTGCAGACGGGGTGTGGGTGTGGGGCCCCCAGTCACCGGAGGCTTCAGGAGTCTGGGGGCGAAGCCCCGAGCCGCTGGACGATTTTTTTGTAATTTTTTGAAATAAAAAGAAATTCTACGAAAATGCCATCGGATCACATTTCGCATGTGTTTAGCGCCATGTTAAAGAACTAGATTTTTAACACTTGAAAGCCAATCGAAAAAACAAAATTGTTCAATCCTCCTTTCCCTTGCAATTTTAGTCTAAAGCTCGTTAAAAATCTTACAATTTGTTGTTGAATATTAATTGTAAGTGATTTGTTTGGCCCAGATAGGGGGAAGTAAGAAACATCGCCTCATGAATGTTTTAACAGCAGATAATATGAAAAACATAAAAAAATTCATGAAAAAACAAAAATCTCTTAGGAAAGCTTTGCGAAGATTTTCCTTAGAAATTTTTGTTTTTTCATGAAATAGCCAGAATGATATACGGCCAGAAGGTCCAGGATCCCTCAATTCAAATTTAACATTTTGTTCAATGAGCATTTTCCCCTAGCTAATCTTTTTTTAAAGAATTTTGTGCTAAAAAACTGGCGAGGTGGAAATGAATCGTTATTGAAAAATTGTACATTAGATAGCCACGCTTACTAACTATGTTATTCCAGGGCTGGATTTACATTGCGCGGAGCTCCTGGTACTTTGGTGATTTTTGCAACATCTTCCTGCCAAATATAGGTAAAGACAAAAAAAGTCCCATCATTTGAGCGCGGGTCCCAGGCAATATACCATGTGATAAATCCGGCCCTGGTTATTGCATTACGTTCATAAAAAGGTTAGTTGAGTGCTTGAGGTAGCAACTTTTAGGACAAAACCCCTTAATTTCACTCGAATTATACATTTCAATTGGTTGGCAAAATCGAATTGATGTGGCCCTGCCCTCCTGGTCGTCAATGTTATTGGTAATTACTGCTATACGCGTGTACTGTTGTACGCGAAGATGCTAAAAGAAACCGAAACTGAAGAAACAAAACTTTTTTTGTCACATTTTTATCATTAGTGGCGTTTTGATTGGGGGAGGCGGGCCCTCTGGCCACCCTCCTTCTGGCTACGCTTATGATTGTAACTTCAATGCTATTTGTGATATTAAGATTTTGTGTGCTTTTTTGCTTGTTTACCCTTGTGTGCATGTCAAAACGACACTCATGGTTTTATTTTGTATGATTATGCTAAATATGCGATATTTTTGGCAAAAGTTAAATGTTAAATAGTAGTTGTAACTTAAAGTTGTAACGTACACAATTTCAACTTTTTCACAATTTTTCATTGTGTTATAACTTATTTTCTTTTGCACAAATAATTGCTGTATGATAGATATACCATGGTTTCGCTAAAATCAAAATGTTGCTGGAAGCGATATGAATTCAATAGCTTACAATTACTTACCAACAATTACTTAAAACTTACTTTTTTATTACATACAAACAAAATTACTTACACACAAACAAAATCATGTATTACAAAAATTAAACTTAAACAAAAATTGATCGAAGAACAAGAATAGAGAGAAATGGGGATTTAATAGGTCTGGCATAGAAATACAAAACAAATCTACTGTGTTGACATAAGCAAAACTCGAGGCTTCGTATGTAAGTGAATTGGTCGCAATGTTTTGAGAATCTTTTCATTGTAATTGTAATTGAATTACAATTACTTCAACTTAAATAATTGTAATTGAAAAATTTTAGGTTGTAATTGTACTTGTAATTAAAGCAAATACAAGTTATTTCTCCAACCCTGATCTGTAGTATCAGAATTGTCGTGTCAGCTTACCAGCCTGCTTTCTAGTCAGCAGCGTGGATTTGAAAGGAAAAAGGCGTCGTTTTTACGACGACCCCGATAGCATAATTTGCCATGGGTTCAACCTGCTGAACTGATATAAAGACCAAATATTAGTTCGGCCTTGTATGAAACACTACACAAGTAAACGCGATGAGCTATAAGCAACGCCAGTTGGGTGGAATGTTTGTTACACCCTGTAAAATGGTAAATCGACTCGGGTTTGATACTTGCGATCGGGGTAAACTAAATACGATAAAAATTGGGATCAGTATTTTACTGGTTTCTTGCTTGACGTTCAGCAAAAAAAGGACAATGTAAAGCCTCCACCGTTTGCGGTAGACGGGTGGCAACTTGACTCGAAAACCAAAAAGATCCCTTCGCAGTCTCCCGGCAAAGCATATTGATGTCGTAGTCATATAACAGCTCCAATCAACTGACACGTCATCAAGCAAATTCTACAAATGAAACTCAAAGTCATTTTACAGCGTTCTAAAGCAAGCTATATACTGTGGAGGTGTACTACAGCTCAAAAGTTAGCGACTGGGCAGGTCAATTACGATTGGGACGCAATCACGCAATATCATATGACCCTGGATGTTGATTTGCCAAGATTGGAATATAAAGATCATGTAATCACATGATCATGAAACTTTCATTTAATCGAATGGTAAAGTCGTCTTTGAAACGGGAGGTCGAAGGTTCAAACCTATGGCCGGTCTAATTTGACAGTGTTGCCTGCGGTTCACCACCGCTGCGAAGTTTTGTTTGAACAAGAGCTGCAACGATGCCTGCAGGCCCAATGACGTGGAGAGCTGTGCTGGGCATCGTAAGTTTTTTTTAAGTCTGCAGAATACAACTTTGCAACAGATTTTCAATTTTCTTAATCAGCAACCGCATGTCCGCAACCATGTTTCAGAATTGTAAATCAGCAGCTGCGTAATTTTTTAAGTCCGAAACGCAAGTCCGCACCTTTTTATTTTCTATGAATCGAGTGGAAGAGAGTTTTGCAGTCAACCAGGTTCTGTAGTGATTTTCTCAGAGCTGATGTGCAAGCATAAGTCATGAAGCACAACAGTCGTACCGTATGGTCGATACATTTTACACAATAAAAAAAAAGGAATTACCAAATCACACAATAAGGTGATTGCAGCAATTGTATTACAGCATAATTTGTTGTTGGGCTGTTTTTTCAGAATGGCAGACTTCTGTTCAAATCACACAGAAAAATTATCGCGGCTTTTACCGATCACACGTATTTACAAGCGGAAATACGCGTGATAGCTTTTTCAATGTAAATGCAAAAAAAGCAAAATGCATGCAGTCAAATGACAAGCGCTTTCTGCGTGCAAATACGCGTGATTGGTAAAAGCCGCCGTGAAGTAGCAGTAAAAAGCAACTATACTGTAAGCATCTAAACCGCAGAACAAGACAAATATTAGAACACAACTAAAAACCAATAGTTGATTTAGCGGTAGGCAAAGAGTTATCAGTAGCACAACATGCATCGCATAGACTACAGTACAAGTACCGGTACTAATCGTCCCGAGTCAAACACTAAAAATCGATATCGAGTTGTTACAAACTTTTACATATTAGTTCCTAAATGAAGGTAGCCTCAGAGTCCAATGTTAATGGCCAAAAATCCAAGCCAACAGAAAATTGATTTAAACCCTAAAAAAAACGAATAAACACAAAACTTAAAAGAACAATTTTTACTAAAAAAAAACAAAAAAGAACAAAAAACTGACTGATGTGTTGGACTATACCTCTACTGTGTAAGCACTTAACCAACTATAAGAAAACTTTAAGATGTCAAGATAACACAGTGAAATGTTATTTATTTGATAAGCTAATTACCGAAGACGTGAAGGTTGTATAAAACTTCGGCTTGAAAAGTACGGCACGATTGACAATTTCGGGTAGTAATGTAAATGTGACTCTTGATAAATATAAATTATCACTGTCAGATTATTCCGTGAAGGCCTTCGCAAGTACCAAATATTTTTTCAGTTACACAGCATAACTACAGTATATGCTACCTGAAGTAAGGTATGCAATCTGTAGGAAATAAAGCTCAGCAGCAAACGAGGACCCTCGCCAAGATTTTCGAAGTTAACCAGAATTTTTTTTGGTCTTTTAATTAGAACATGTTTAAAATAATCCAATTCGTAAAAATTGAGATTAATCTGTCCTAAAACGAAATCGCTAAAACGAATTAAAATTTTCCAGTCAATTTTTGACATTCTGATATAAAAATTGCGGCTTATACATTGTTACTGATTGGATTTGATTATTGCGTCTATTTCCTCAATCAATAACACGTTTGGTTGATTAACAATTTAGTTTAATTCCGATTAGATGAAAATGAATCCACAAAAAATGAGATACCAAAACGAAATACCAAATAACGGTTTCTGAAAACGTAAAAAATGTGTAAGAAAAAACATATTAAATTTACAATGGAAGAAAGTGCACACAAACATATGACTTATAGAATGAATGATAATTTAACGTTTCTGTTTTCAAAGTGTTTAAGGTATCCTCGGTGTTATAAACAACAAACAATACTGTAATTAAATTATATTGGATTAAACAAAACAAAATTGAACATTCACTCACCAATGGATTTTCGGACGTAGACGCAATAACTTCACAATTTGATTGAATAACTCAAATTTGAAACGACAAATCAGTCTAGTGCTGTTGACCAATCCAAAAGGAGAGGGGGAGAGATATGGAGGGAGAGTCAGCTAAGCTGGAGGGGGTATGTGCCAATGGGCACCTACAAACAATAGCTCTAAAGCTAGATTGAGCAACGAAGCTTTAAAATAATGGACAATTTTTCAGTCCCAATCTCAAGTCTCAATGGATCTAGATAAAAGGCCACACTAACTTGGCTTTAACTTTTGCGAATTGCTTGCTGACGCGATTCCTTCCACAAGGGCCTCTGCACTTTGTCGCAGCTAATCCAGACTGATTTGCCGTTGCAAGTTCGAGCTTGCAAGAATTACAAAAATTTGCATATAAATTCAACACAAGAGATTTTCACGCAAAAACGGCAATCTAAAATGTAAATGAGGTCTACGTCACAAAGAAATAATTAAACAGTTTTTGGACAATGAACCGGATTTAAAAAAGGAAGTAATCTGTAGCAAATCAAAAAGGTGTGCACTTAAAATGTTATTTGAATTCCGATACATCAAGTCTTAATCCTTAACCAAGAAATGTGCGGATAAATGAAACCTGGTTTGAGTCTTGAACTAAGCAAATTAACAAATCGCCGCTACATACATGTTCAAAAATTGGGAGATTAAGTTTGTCAGTTGACAATTTTTTTGCATGAGACAATAAAATACTCCTTTGTGGTGCGATTAGCAAAGGTGTGGAGTTAGGACACAATATTAGAGGCCAAGGATAAACTTTTCTAGGACAGACCTTCTCGAAGCCAAGGACCAAGGACACAATTTTTCTAAATTATGGTCGGCAAATTTTCCATAATTTTTAAACGCAAAAGTATTAAAGATATTTTATTTGGTTAAGTTTTTGATGATAATTCAAAAACAATAGTTTTTTAAAATAATAACGAATGTCATTTTGACGTTTCACACGTTTGCAGCTGATGCTGATTCCGTACCGTAGCGGTATTGTGGTAGTGAAACAAGGTATTGGAATATAGCTAAATTATAAATGTAAAAATGGTCAATTTTAACGCCTTAATTTTTTATTGTAGTTAGAGCCCCGGTGCAAACGTCCCCTGATTATGGATTTCCACTTTTTAGTAGTTTCCTAAACGCAAGCTATATTGTTTGGTTAAACGATTTCTTTTTGCAAAATTTTTTGAACATTATTATCTGAAACTTTTGCAAAATACTGTAAATTTACTTTTTTTAAATGAAATAAGGTACCGTACCGAGTATATTTGTGAGATCAAGTTTTTGATATCGAAAAAAAAACGGGGTTTTGGGGCGAGGGCAAAGTTCTCATGCCACATGTTAAATAATTTTAATGCCTTTTTTTGGGGAAAAAAATAGCAATTTTTGTGACTATAAAGATAACACACATAAATTTTCAAAGCAATTTGAAATGAAAATACCAAAAAAATGCTAAGTTAGAAATACTTTTGTTTTTCCGCAATTTCCCAACTCTAAAGCCAATCATTTCATTACATTTCAGTGTAGACAATGGCTATGTAACACGAATGCCTACCAACAAATGATCGCTAACGTTTTGGCAGCTAAGACACGTTGTTAAATAGAACACAAAGTTGTAAGTCGGGCCGGGCTTTTCGGGTCGGGTTTGGGTTCGGGCCTAAAGTTGACAAAAATTTCGGGCTTAATTCGGGTTTGAGAGATACTTTTTGTCTTAGGTGCACAAAAATGTAATCAAAGTAACTTGGCAACATTGCTAAATTTTTCAGACCAAAGTTAACTTTCTCGTTTTTTTGGGCATGATTTGGGCTTCAAATTAGTTTTCGGGTTCGGGCCTAGAGTAGTCGGCCCGTTTACAACTCTGATAGAACATAAGATATATAGTCACAAAAAATAACCTCAAGATTCCAGCAGGGTCGTATTAAGAAGGAAGATATTGGAGACATTTGCCTCGGCACCCTTTTAGAGCGTCCACAATCGTAGAAAAAGAAAAATAATAAACAATACTTTCTCTTCAAAAATGCCCAATTTATTGCAGGAGCTTTGCCTCTTCATCGTATAAGCTTCGCCTCTTTATTGCGTAACCTTCGCCTCTTTATCGTGGTGTAAAAAAATTAATTAAGTCCAGCGCGTATTTCTCCGAGTGTTTTGAGCAATTAAGTAGAAATATTAATTGTTTAAAATGCCTACGCCAGAAATGCACCAGTTATATCAACTTCACAATATTAATTTCTTAATAATTCTTTATGCATTGTCTTTAATGATGCAATAGTTTGTTATATGGGATTCCTAGCGGCGATTTCCAACACACAAATTGTTTAGTGAGTGTGGTTTTGCCCTCCAGTGGCGGATCCAGAAAATTTTGGAGGGGATAATGACATTTATGAACACAAATTGTGTATATTCTCAAAACGTAGGATGTTTATGATTAATGTTCTTCACCTCGCTTAAATTTGTTGGGCATATTTTTGATCAGGCGCGTAACCAAAAATCTGCAATGGAGGGTGGGTCATGGTTGTGGAGGCTCCGCCTCCAGCGCTCAAAAATTTTGTATTTTTTTGGTAAAAATAACTTAATTTTAGGTTATTTTGATAAAAATTAACGCTATTAAAAGGTGGCATAGAAAGCAAAAACATGATTATATTAATTGCATATTTGGGCTATGTGGGAAGTAACTATTGCTAAAATTTTAGTTCTCTTCTTTAAAACCTGGTAAATCATAAAATCCTATTCAAGTAGTTCAATAAAACTCTCGAGAAAGATATAATTAGGGGAGCTAATGGAAGGAAGTTTGAAAGAAATGATTGGTAATTAACTACAGTATCACTGAATAGCCCTCTCCCTCATTCCTGAGCTTAAATATTTTTTGATGATACCTGTGTTAAGTATTTTTCAATGAGCGATCAAAATTCAATACTGTACTAGTTTTTGACCATTTTAAAGGGGGTGAAGCATCCAGCTTGGATTATGTGCAAAAAATAAAGAATAATCCAAAACATATCTTCATCAAATTTCGCCAGTTTACGTCTTAGTGTTTTTGAGATATTTCATTTCAAAGTAAGATCTCCCGAACAGTGTTACCAGTTAAAATTTCATTTAAAAAAAAAATGTTTATTGTAATCTTTCACATTGGTTCAAAAGCTCATGAATGCCCGACTTATGCATGAATTAGGGTTACAACAGAAATACTGTTAAAATTTAAATAGTATATTCCAATTTCTAGAAACTTGGATTTCAACTGGCAACACTGTCGGAAGGATCTCCCAACTTTGAAATGAAATATCTCAGAAACGATAAATTGTGGAAAGGTGAAATTTAGCGAAGAAGTGTTTTAGATGTTTCTTTAATTTTTGCCCATAATCCCAGCTGGATGCTCCACCCCCTTTAAAATTGTTTTTTGATTTGTAAGCTTTATTTTTGACATATTATCCCCCTCTTTCTAAATAAACATTTTAAACTAAGCATTAAATCATTTTTTTTTGAGTCTATTCCAGTGCAAAATACACTCTCAGAAGTGCTAAAAACGAGGTATTTTCCTTATTCTGCATTTTGGTTGGCAGGCCAATGGGCTGGGGGACTATAGCCCCCCGCTACCCCCCTTAGGGTTGCCAAACGTCCTTGAATCTCAAGAATCGTCCTTGAATTTGCCTTAAAATCTCACTGTGTCCTTGATCCTTGAAAAATGGACAAATGTCCTTGAAAATTGTCTGGCGTCCTTAAAGTCCTTGAACTTACAAAGTAACTCGGTCAAACCAATCTTGTTGGTTTTTATAAACTGGGCAATGAGCCTAAAAATCAAAACAACCAAATATTCAATTAACAAGGTAGCCCTATTTGCAGGGGTGCAAATCTTTGTTGAGCATCGGGGGGGATAATTTGCAATTTTACCCTAATTTTTCCCTATTTTCAACATTGGGGGAATGAACCGCGACCACGAGTTTTTTCAGGTGAACAAATTACGAAAAGAGCAAAAAAGGTCTTCACCTCAAATGGTACCCTTTTTTTTAACGAATTTAGGTGAAGACCCAAAAAAAAAGGTCTTCACCAAAAATGGAACATTTGTTTTCCCCCAATTCAAGTGGAGACCTGCCCTCAAATGCACGCCAGAGTCAAATTATTGCGGGGATGCAGATGTAGACAGGGGTGCCGAAACCCGGGGGAATATATCCCCCCAATAATTTGCCTGTATCCCCCCAATAATTTGAGTATGGTCTTCATCAGCATCCCCCCAGTAATTTGACTCTGGTGTGCATCTGAGCGCAGGTCTTCACCTGAATTCGGGGAAAAAAGTGTTCCATTTTTTGGTCTTCACTTAATTTGCTCACCTGAAAAAAATCGTGGTTGAGGTTCATCTCCCCCAATGTCAAAAATAGGGCAAAATTGGTGTAAAATTGCAAATAATCCCCCCCAATGCTCAACAAAGATTTGCACCACTGGATGTAGACCATACTCAAATTATTGGAAGGATATATCCTCCCCGGGTTTCGGCACCCCTGTCTATTTGGGATATTTATATTCAATGTTACATGCATCCGCATTGTGTGTAACAATAGACCCCTAATAATGAATCTATGGTGCAATAATTTCAGTGAACAAAGGTAAAATTCAGCCTACAATGGTTACAACAAAATAACAACTAAGATACTATTTGACAATCGGTAACCGCAAGACAATTTTTGGCACCGATGCAATGAAGTTGAGGAAAGTTTTAAGAAAGGAATACACGTTGCAGATTGTTATTTGTTAATTAGTACCGAGACAATTCGGCTCTGATTGAAACATAGCTTTATTTTCATTTTCATTTCATTTATTTATTGTTTCGCCTGATCAATAGAACAATAAAGATATTGCACAATAAGCCTAACAATCAGGCCAGGAAGCACCGAACAACCCGGAAGTTTTTAAATCAAGGTGCTCCCTGACTAAATTCGTTCAAACATTGCGAAGAGAAAACAGCCAGAAAGCACAGCAGTACAGAGGGCAAAAAATAATTAAAATAATTGCAAAATAACAAAAAAAGAAACAAACAGCGGACAGAAAGCAAGAAGCGGACAGAAAACGAGAGACAGCCATTATTTAAGGATAAGAACACGATGAAGGATGATGCAATATATGATGTACTAAATTACAAACGGTATTGCGTGAAGCAAATGAAAGGAGCATAAAACAATCAATTTGAAGCACAATAAGGATCAATATCGGCAGCACAGCACTATTAACTATTAATATGGGCATCACAGCACTAAAACAAACAAAATTTTATTTGGATAAGAACAGCGACAGAAATAATACTCTGGTGACATATTTAACTGTCTTTTTCAGGGACGCAACGTGATATGCAGTTCGAGCATCGAAGCAATATTTGGTAAAAGTGCGATTTATGGATAGACTTCACATTTCATGATTTGTGATACTTCTTTTTAAACAAACTAAGCAGACACAAAGCATTACACCTTTAGTTTTATTGTTTTTGCATGCACAATAATTCTACATTATGTTCTTGATAAGAGTTTCTAAAAACTTTGGTCTGCTATGTTGGATAATTATTTGTTGCAAGATTTTTTTTTTTTTTGGTCTTTACCTACTTTTGGAAGATTACCTAAGACTAAATTTTGGTCCGTGAAACATTTGGAACAGCAAATTTTGCCCGTGACTGAAAAAAGTTGGACACCTCTGCTGCAACGTCCTTAAAAACGTTTCTACCGATTTGGCAACCCTACCCCCTTCCCCCCCCCCCTGGCTACGCTACTGTTTTTGATCCGTCCCATCCAAACAACGTTATTTATACACGATAAATTTTTAAAATTTAATCAATACAGTTCAAATAAATAAAATGTTCTTTAATCAGTTGCAACACATTGCCTATCCGTAATCACGTATCGCCACCGACAATTCTTTTCTTCATCCATTTGTCTACCAACCCTCATCTGGCTAGGCATTAGGCTACTACGTAGCTTAAACGATCTAGTTCGCCATAGCTTACTAGCAAAGAAGACCGGGTTATTGCACCCTCTCCCACAGTTAAAATTATTTATTTCCCAGTTGTTTCCTCAAATTCCAGTGCCAACAGTCCATATATAGGCTATAGGGATTTGTTATGTTATTGGTTGCTTTCCAGCGCTCTGCCGAGCATACAACAACTATGCGGCATGCGCTCAGCGCTTAGTCACAATTAGTGTCCATTTGTTTTTATGGACCTGTTTTTTGCATTACAAAATAGGCAAATTGAATATGCAAATTATTTACACATCTTTTTTTCACATTTAAATAAATCTACAAATTGGCACCTCAGAACTCACAAAAACAACGTACACATTTTGGTGAACGCTTGGCACCTCATAAAGGAAACCAAAATGGTGACAAAACAGGTACAAACCAACAGGCCCAGGGGACCCGCCCCCCCAATTGAAATACCACCAATGATAAAAATTAAGACAACATAGCCTAGCAATGTTTAGATGCAGTTACGGACGACGAGGGGGCCCCTAACTAACAACCAGGGGGCCCCTAACAAACAACCAGGGGGCCCCTAACCGACAACCAGGGGACCCCGGGGCCCTTAACTAACAACCAGAGGGCCCCGGGGTCCCTGACAAACGAGGGCCCTGGAGCCTCTAACTGACAAACAGGATGCCCTGGGGGTCCCTAATTGACGACCAGGGGCCCACAGCCCTTAACTAACTACCAGAGGGCCCCTAACCGACAACCATGGGGCCCCGGGCTCCTAACTAACGACCAGGGGCCCCAGAGCCCCTAACTAACGACCACAGGGCCCCGAGGCCCCTAACCGACAAACAGGGGCCCCGGAGCCTTTAATTGCCAAACGGGGGCCCCTAATTGGCAACCAGAGACCCCAGGGCCCCTAACTTACACCCAGGGTCCCCTAACTAACGACCAAGAGGCCCCTAACCGACAACCAAGAAGCTCCGGGGCCCATAACCTGAAAAACGGGGGCCCTGGGGCCTCCAACTGACAAACAGAGGGCCCCAAATTGGCCACCAGAGGCCCCTAACTAATGACCAGAGGGCCCTCTAACTAACGAACAGGGGACCCCAGGGCCCCTAACCGACAACCAAGGGACCCCGGGGCTTCTAAATGACAAATGGGGGCTTTGGGGCCTCTAACTGACAAACAGGAGGCCCTGGGGCCCCTAATTGACGATCAGTGGCCCCCAGAGCCCCTAACTAACTACCAGGGGTCCCCAGGGCTCCTAACTGACGAACAGGGGGACCTGGGGCCCCTAACTGACGACCAAGAGTCCCGTGCCAAGGGCCCCGCAATTCAAATTTTTAACAATATATAACAAAACCTGTGAAAAATCTAAAAGTTTTGTGCTAAAAGTTGCAATCCCACACCCTCGTTTAACGTTATGATGAACTTAATGCTACAACACAGGCGGTAATGCAAACCCCTACTGAAATACTTTCAATAATAAATATAATGAGAGCATAGCCAGTATGTTGTCCTTGTCCGGAATTCCAGTTTCTTTAATTTAGGATTTACGCTAACAAAAGCAAGTAATAATAATGACGACCACCTGTCCACGTCATAATAATGTCATGCAATTCCTGGAGGTTTCAAAAAACTATCAAGTGACTTGATTCGAGTCCTCCACATTTGGAAAAAAATGTTGTTTTTTTTTAAATTTTGCTGTAAATGTTTTTTTTATGAAAGAACTTAGGGGCGCGATCTTATTTCAAAATCATAGGCGTAGCCAGGGGGGGGTGGCGCAATGGGCCCGGACCCCTCAATTGAAATGCCATCAATGACAAAAATTTAACAAAATAAACTTGTTTGTTCATTTTCAGTTTTTTTTAGCATCTTTGCGAACAACAGTACACGCGTACAACAGTAATTAACAATAAATAATATTGACGACCAGGGGGCCCGGCGCACCCCCTTAATTCAATTTTTTCAACCAGTTTAAACGTAAAACCAGGGTGAAATCAAGGGTTTTTCTCCAAAAAGTTGCTACCTCAGGCCCTTATTTAAACTTTTTATGAACGTGACGCAACAACCAGCGCCGTATTTGCCATATGGCACAGCGCTAGAGCCCCGCGCTCAGATGATAGGACTTTATTTGGTCTTCACTTATATTTGACAGGAAGATGTTGCAAAAATCCCGTAAGTGCCAGGCGCCCCGCGCAATGTAAATCCGGCCCAAGAATAACATATTTAGTAAGCGTAACCATCTATTGTACCATTTTTCAATAACGATTCAACTCCACCTCGCTTGTTTTTACGCACAAAATACTTTTAAAAACATAGCTAGACAGAATGCTCATAGAACAAATCATTGAATTTCAATTGAAAGGGCCTGGGCCCCTGGCCGCACATGTACTCCTATAACTGGTTAACTTCACGACAAAACAAAAATCTTGAAGGAAAATCTTCGAGTGGATTACTATTTACTGCTAAAAATATTGCAGAAGGCAATGTGCCTTACTTACCCCTACATGGACCAAATCACCTACAATTAAAATTTTAAGCTATATTGCAAAATTTTAAACGTGTTTTGGACTTTAATTGCAAGTAAAAGGAGAATTGAACAGTTAAATATTTTCGATTGGCTTTCAATTGTTAAAAGTCTAGTTCTTTCAAATGGCTTTGAAGGTGTTCGGACACGAGTCCTAAAAACACGAGTCCTAAAAACACGAGCCCCAAAAGACATCAGTCCTAAAAACACAATCCATAATGGACATGAGTCATAAAGTACACAAGCCCTAAAGGACACGAGTTATAAAGAACACGAGTTCTAATGAACACAAGCCCTAAGGGACACGAGTCCAAAAAAACACGAGTCCTAAAGACATGAGTTCTAACGGACACCAGTCCTAATGAGCAGAAGTCCTAATGGACACCAGTCCAAAAGAACACGAGTTCTAATGTACACAAGCCCTAACGGACTCGAGCCTAAAAAACACGAGTCCTAAAGACAGAAGCCCTAATGGACATGAGTCCTAAAAGACACGAGTCCTAAAAGACACGAGTCCTAAAAGACATGAGTCCTAAAGAACACGAGCCCTAAAAGACAGGAGTCATAAAGGACACGAGCCCTAAAGGACACGAGCCCTAAAGGACACGAGTCCTGAAGAACACGAGTCCTAAAAGACACGAGTTCTAAAGGACACAAGCCCTAAAAGACACGAGTCCTAAAGGACACGAGCCCTAAAGGACAAGAGCCCTAAAGGACAAGAGCCCTAAAAGACTCGAGTCCTAAAAACCATTAAAGTTAAATGCTACATAAAAGTCGGTATACAGTCAAACTTCGATACTATGCCACCCTTTGGGACCGAGAGAAAGTGGCATAGTAGCGAGGGTGGCATAGTAACAAGGATTTGTAAAAACAGCCTTGTGATGTAACAATGTAATGCCACGTTGTATTGTACGATTATAATTTACATGTATTTCAGTATAATGTACAGTACAGTGCAGTAGTTTCAGGAAGGCCAGTGTGATGCAAGCATGCGATCGGCTAGACGACGAAGTGCATGAAATCCGCAGAAAGAACATGCGCCAGCTGACGATTCCTCAGAGTTTTGGGCTGAGCTACAGTAGATAACTTGAGAGAACATATTACATGCACATACTGTATACTTTTGCCGTTTCACAGCCGTTTAATTGTTTCGTTCGTAGCGTTTATTGTTTCGTTAATACACTGCAATACTGTACATCATGTGGCATAGTAGCGAGGGTAAGTGGTGGCATAGTAAATATATTTTCTATTGAATTTAGTTGGTGACGATCAAAAGTGGTATAGTATCGAGGGTGGCATAGTAGCGAGGTGGCATAGTATCGAAGTTTGACTGTATACTGAAAAAGACTTGATTAGTAAGAAATCAAGGTTTTTGTTTGCTTTTTTCAGTGACATAAATTCGGCTTGCTGTCAAGTAATCCATGAAAATGTTGTAATATACATGGTGGTAGCTAGCTTCGGTTATCAAATGCAAGGTTTACTATTGACGGCCCTGAAATAGAACAGTTGCGTCTCCTTCATTCGAGACAAATTAACGCATTTTTAAACTATCGTAATCTCATAGGTTTAGTGTGCATTTAATGTTGTCATCAGCGGTTAACCGCTATGATTGCTAGGAGTTAAAACGCAGAAGCAGTTGTTTTCATCAGATGTGGAGTCCTCGAGAACACATTTCGAAGTCCTTGGCCTCGAAGCCTCAAGTCCTCGAAAATTGCCCTGTCCTCGGCTCGAGGACAGCACTATTTTTGAACCGTTGAAATTTCGTTGGAAAACGCCAGAAACCTTGCGGAAAATCTGCAAAGACCTTTTTTTTGGTTTCCTCAAGTAGAGATCGCCTGAAAGAAATTTTTTGAAGATCTTTTTCGCCTGAAAAAAATTTTTGAAAACTTTTTTTGAGATCGCCTGAAAAAAAATTTTGAAGACCTTTTTTTTTTGAGAACACTTGCGTCTGTGTCCATGGTCTTGGCCTCGAGAGGGTCTGTTCTTGGCCTCGAAATTTTTTGTGTCCTTGGCCTTGAGCCTTGTGTCCTCGACTCCACCTCTGGTTTTCATTGAATTATTTTGTAGAGATGTCATTTAAATTTTAAACCAATGATTTAACCGCCCTCAGCCTTATGTTGATTGAGCCTTAATTTAGATCTATTTCGACTTGAACTAGTGGCGTAAACTATTATTCATAAATAGTGCTTAAATTAAACGTTAATCTACCATGTGTTATTGCTGCGGCGTAGAATTTTATGTATTTTAGAATATGGCCGAATTTACGGTGTGAAACAAACTTAAAAACCGGGCAAAGTGGACAATATTAGGCACAGTGGACGATGAGATGTCACAAAAGGCATAACTTTCTAGACCAGCTGAGTTATATAAGCTGCTTAAACTGATCCTGGTAACTTTCAATTAAGCCATAGGCTATCTACAAAAGTTTTAACAGTACATTCAAATTTTTTAAATACGCCCACTAAAGGAATTAAACATTAATTTACGGCAAGGTTCGATGCTTTGTAATGGCATTTTGACGTCCAATCGTTTTGGCGCGGAAAAACTATGACGTAGCTGCAATCCATCAACAAAAATTAGAAGGTATAGGTGATTGGATGTACAGTACCAACTGCAAACAAGTCGTCGTTGATCTGAACGCAGATTAATGAACTTGTTCAAAAACGGTGGTTGATGCTCCATGCTCCTTAAAACGGTGACATAATGCGCTCTTTGTGGTTTTAGCTCGCGAAAACTTGTCTCCTTTTTGATGATTCATCGCAATATTAAACATCAGCTGTTGCTGTAGTTTGGCAGTTCATATAATGAATGTCGTTTGTAAATTCTTTACGATATTGGGCTGTAAAATTTTTTTTCTATGTACAAAATACTTGGAAATTTTTCTAAATAATGTTTTGATTTATTGTGTCATTTTAGTTTTTGTCGCACTCACAAAAGGACATTATTTATTTCAGCGTCATGTGCCGAATTTAATTTTTTAAGAGCATTTTCATTGTTATTGATGTTGATAGCTTGCAAAATAGGTAACAACTAGTTCACAATATATAAATTCCATAGCAAAGCCATTTCTCTTTTCTTAAAAAAAAAAAGAATTTCAATTAGCTTGAGATTGTTTTAGTTGTTTCGTTTTTTCAAAGTTTTATCTGATAAATAATGCCGTAAACGTTAGATTAAGAAAAGTTCGCTAACTACGCAACACCACTTCACTGCATTATTGATTAACGTTAATAAATACTTATTTGTTACTCCAAGCCGTTTGCAATACAGATGAACAGTTCGTCATGATTACGCGGTGATTTCCCTCAAAGAATTTATCAATAGTGAGCATACTCGTAATCACCGCATATAGAATTTCTTTGATTATTTTTTTATTCAGTAACAGTAGATGAACTTGACTGGAAAGTAAAATCGTATCGGTCAGTGCATGGCTGGTGTTCTAGTTAAGTTGGATTCATGCAGTATCCGTTTTTTATCCGCTTTTGTCCTTTTTTTTACGCTTTTCTTCTTCATGAAAAAGTAATGTTCTTTTTGGTAAGCATTTTTATACGTATGTCCTTGTCCTCACTAACCAGACAGTTCTACTGGACAAAACTTTTTTCAAAAAATGTTTTTTACGAGGGGTTAAACAGCCCTATTTTGAAATATCGCTTTCATCGTTTATCATACCCTAACTCCAAGAAAAAAAAGTCTTCACAGTCCGACTTAAGAGTTTTGATTGGGGGGGGGCGAAATTTTGTTGGAGACCAATTTAGGATTGGGGGAGGCAATCCACAACTTATATAGTGAAGACCAAAACAAAAAAACAACAAGAACAGATTTCACGGTCTGAACAGCTGAATTTTTTTTCGAAAAAAAGGTGAAGAGCCAAAAAAAAAACGAAAAGGTCTTTACGGTCTCGTGTCAAGGTGAACACAAACCAAGAAAAAGAAATTGATGAAAGAATAGCCGTTTTGGTCACAAAATTATCATTGCTGGCATTGCGATTGGGGGGGGGGGCTGCCCTCCTAGATACGCCAATGTTGTTTATACACTAATATATGTACACTATAATATGTACAGTAATAACACTCTACTTAATGCAAATAAGGACTTACAAAACTGCGCACGAAAAAGAGCAAACTTTTTCACGAAGAAGCAAAAACCAAAAACAAACGGACAAAAACGGATTTTGTGTAAATTCGCCTTTAGTAAGTAAACATCTTAATTTTGCGACCGAAAATTACGCCATTAAAATTTTTTCTGCATTAAAAACGATAAATTTATTGTTTAATTGATTTTGTACGGCTTTGAACATCAAAAGATATGGCTTTTCGTATACGGTAGTTTTTTAATTTCTCACCTTAAGTTTTATTTGTATTGTTGCAGAAAAGATGAAGCTCAACGACATGTGGAGCTTATTAAAATAAATCACGGCGAGTCAGCAAGCAAACGGAGACGATCGTATGAAATCCAACATCAACGGCTCCGAAATGCAGCAAGCTGCTGGTCCTCAAGCCATACCTTAGAACAGAGGTGGAGTCCTCGAGGACGTCCTTGGCCTCGAGGACACATTTTGAAGTCCTTGGCCTCGAGGCTTCAAGTCCTCGAAAATTGGCCGGTCCTCGGCTCGAGGACAGCACTATTTTTTGAACTGTTAAAATTTTGTGAAGCGCTTAAAAATTTTTTTGGAAAACGTTTTTTTGTGGAGATCGCTCGAAAAATTTTTGTGAAGACCTTTTTTTTTTTTTTTTTTGGAAAGCACTTGCGCTTGTGTCCTTGGTCCTTGGCCTCGAGAGTGTCTGTCCTCGGAAAGGCTGTCCTTGGCCTTCGCCTCGGATTTTTTTGTGTCCTTGGCCTCGAGCCTTGTGTCCTCGACTCCATCTCTGCCTTAGAATACTTGCTAACGATCGCCGGTATTATTTAGTTAAATACAGATCCTGTTTAAAATCTCAAATTGGACAAAATCTTAAATTTGAAACAATTGCAAAATATGCCAAAGTTCGGAAAAATAGGGCAGCTTAATTGACTTGCACACCAAAGCACTAAATATAGAGTACAATGTTTTCCTGATGTTAGAAATTGTATCAATTTGTATCAACTTTTCATAAACTTTTTTTAATTTCCTCATTGAATTAACTACAAACCAATCGAGTTCTTTTTGACGAAATCGAACGCGCATAGACTGTCAGAAAATTAAAGTTTGTTTGCGGTCTATGTTCCCTCTAAGCTGCGCGGCCGCGCAGATAGCCTTGAACTTCAGTTCTGCGCGCACTGCATAAGTGTTGATAAGACAAGGGTAATACGTGCTTTCAATCGGAAGCAAGACCATGATTTAGATTTCATAAAATTATTTTACAAATGCAAGATTTTGACAACCAAATAATCCGAAATTCCGGACTAAAACAGAACCAGAATGCGGCGAAAACCTTTTTCTTTTTTTTGCAGTCTTCACTTAAATTTGAGGGGCAAAATTCCGAAATTAAGGACCAAAATTTGTAAACTTCACCTAAATTTGGGACCAAAATTCCGAAATTCCAGACTGAAAGAGAACCAGTTTGCGGCGAAGACCTTTTTTAGAGCTCGCACGGCCTTTTATTTCGCGCACACCAAGCAAGCTCTGAGAGGGAACGTTGTTTGCAACAAATCCAATAATGACAGAAAACTACAGTTTCTTTGTTTGCAATAAATCCGATGAAGAATATTGTGACTAAAAAAATTTGTTTGAAAAAATTGAAACAACCAAAGCGCAGTAAACTTGAGAAAACTGCATTTTTAAATTTTTAATGGAGCATTGTGATCAAATTTTTTTAATTATTTAATTGTAAGAAATAGAAAGAAAAAAATTTTAATTGTAAGAAATAAAAAATCAAATAAAGAAAGTTTAATATCAGCGCAGAACAGTTTTTTTGGAGAAATTTGTAAAAATGAGAAACTAACTTAACTTACACTTTATGCTGAACGTTCTTCTCTTTCTTTCATTCTAACAAAGATTAATGGATATTTTTGAAATCACCAACTTACATGAAATCAACAACTTACATGAAAATCACCAACTTGCATGAAAACAAACAGAAGGACAAAAAGAGACGTTATCCAACGATCTGTGCTAACATTTTTGGGCTTCGAAAAATCATGCCGCCACTTAACTACATTATCAGAAATTATTACTTTATCTTGCCACAAGCATAAAATATGACATAATCATAAAACCATTTTTTTAATTATATTTTGTATGTTTTGCAGTATCTTATACGCAAATAAGGTAGTGCAGAAAATTAAGATCAACAAAAAAATAATTTTGCAATCAAAACATAGTGTGGATTGAAAACATTGAAAGAATAGAAGTCTAATCCATGAATGAGGGATATAAACTTTACAGCGTTTTTGTAAAAGTTGTTTGATTTTTTCAGTTCAAGTTTTGACGAAATTATTGGTATTTTTTAAATTCCTGTTATTCGAGGTTTGTTAAAAAGCAAGTTCTTCAACAAAAATTAAACGTAAAAGTTAATCCTAAAACGAATGATGTTTTACTTTTTTATGGAAAATAATATGAATGATGCAAAATCTTCTGCCATACAATGAAAAAAAAAACAAAATGCAAATATTTTTCTTCTTGCGGTTTTAAAACTTATTAGCGAAAAACGTTTGAAGCCATTGTGATAAATTGTCTCTGATAAAACATCAGATCGGTTGAAGTTCTCAAATTGAAACAAGTAAAAACTTTCAAATACGCTATTTCAAAACAATGATTGGTGGTTTAAAACTCTGAGAAATGATTGTAATTTTAATTCATGTGATGAGGAAACGCTTTTGCATGAACAGCACGACAAGAAGCTAAAAGTTAGTTTAACAGATCAAGAGCAAATCGAATAACGATGATTGCGAGAGAAAATAATGTAGCCGACGTGATGGGTGGTTTTTCCGCAAAATGCATCCACAATGTCGTCGCAAGTACAGCGTTATAATAACACTGTGAAAGTGCGAGTCATTGTTTAGCATACGCACGGCAATTTCGAAACTAAGTTGGTCCAAGAATCTATTTTTTACGTTAATAACAGCAATTTTAAACTTTTATCTCGAACAGACGTCTAATTATATTTCTAATTTTTTGACTTTTAAGTACCTACTGATACTTAAAAAAACGTTATTTTAGCTTAAAATTAAAAATAAAAGGTTTTGGGGATCTATTTAGGGGATTACCGAGGGGGTAGCACCCCCTAATCACGTCAAAATATTTTGAAAGACCTGCTTATATTAAAAACAATTAGGTTATTCAAAAAATTGATTATTGGGAGGTTTAATTTGTTGGGATGGCATTCCTAAATTATGTCAAAATATTTTTACCACAATTTTCTAATATTGGAATTGCAAACGACGTTAAAATGTATTTAACAACTTCATAGTGACGAACTTATAAAAACATCTATCTTCGTTAAGTCATTTAAAAGTCAATTATTGGGGGCACACTTGCCCTAAATAAATATTTTACTTTCACATTGATGATTATTGCACTAAACAGTTAGTAGCAAACCGTGACCTTACGTCATAAGTAGAAAACAGTGATCACCATGTTCAAGTTTTTGGGTTAGTCCTGCTGTTAGTAATCGAACCCGAGTCTATCGTTGTAGTGGTAGACACTCTCCAATCACAATAAAACTTTCAATAAAAAATAGCAAATTTTTTTCTCACGTCCTAATAGCATGCTTTGCTAGAGGTAATACTGAACTCTGACCTCCAAAAACATCCAAATATTTTGATGCGTAGTTGAATTGGTTGGTCAAAAAAAAATTGATACTCACCCGCATCTCCAAACGGATCGCTTTTTTTAGAACTCGTGTAAGTAATGACTCGTATGTTTTATGAGTCATACTTTAGGTCTCGTGTCTTTTAGGGTTTGTGTCCTTTAGGACTCTTTTAAGGTTCGTGTATTTTAGCACTCGGGTCTTTCAGGGCTCGTGTCTTTTAGGACTCGTGTCCTTTAGAGCTCGTGTCCTTTAGAACTCGTGTCCTTTAGGGCTCGAGTCCTTCAGGACTCGTGTCTTTTAGGGCTCGTGTCTTTTAGGGCTCGAGTACTTTAGGACTTGTGTCTTTTAGGGCTCCTGTCCATTAGGGCTTGTGTTTTTAGGACTGGTGTTTTTTAGGGCTCGTGTCCGTTAGGGCTTATGTACTTTAGGGCTCGTGTTCTTTAGGACTGGTGTCCTTTAGGACTTGTGTACGTTAGGACTCGTGTCCATTAGGACTTGTGTATTTAGGACTCATGTCCATTAGGGCTTGTGTTCATTAGGACTCGTGTACATTAGGACTCGTGTTCTTTAGGACTCGTGTCCTTTAGGACTCGTGTCGTTTAGGGCTCGTGTCTTTAGGACTCGTGTTTTTAGGGCTCCGCCCCCAGACCCCGTCTGTGATACGTTTGAGTACACACTACACTAGATACGTTACTCAACACGTCTCCTAAGTTAAGCATTTGCATTTTCTAACGATTAGTTTTCACCCTCTCCCTTCACCAAAATCCTGGTTAAGTGCAAACAGACTACAGCTTCAGATCTTGCATTCTACGATATCTTTGCCCCACAAAAAGTTCCTTTTTTGAAAATTTCTGATGACGTCATTGCATGTGATTTGTGGTTTGGGCCCCCCCAATCAAAAATCCTGGCTACGCCTATGCTCGTGAGCCAGTGAGACAAAGACTGAAAAGAAAATACCAAAGTTGTATTGCAAAGAGCAGGGGCGTATTTAGGGGGGTCATGGCCCCCCCTTTGGGTCGCCAGGATAGTATACTTAGCATAGAATAGTATGCAAAATTGTGGCATGCATGGCCACCCCTTTGTAACTTGGGCAGTTGGTTTGAGCACAGAAACGGTGGGCGAAGACCTGTTTTTTTGGCCTAAAACTGGACTAAATTTGAGTGAAAACTTTTTTTTTTGGTCTTTAGTTAAGTTTGGGCAGGAAAACGAACTTGGTTTTGGGCTGGAAAATTTTCATTCTGGTCTTCATTCTCCAATTTTCTGCCCCCCCCCCCCCCTTTCGAAAATCCTGCGTACGCTACTGGCAGAGTTTCCCTCAGACGGACTGAAATTTGAAATCATTAGAAAATGGAGCGGGTGTTCTATACTGATTGTTTAAGTTTAGTCCCTGCTCCGTGGTTTCCAAAAAAAAGATAAGTAATTTAACATGTTACCCGAGCAAAAAATGTAACACCAATGGCTAACTTTGTGATCTCAAACTTCAGTTTGGCAAAGGAATAACCTTAAACTAGCAAATATCATTGTCAGAAAATCAGTCTTGAGAGGCTACTGGCGATGAAGATATCGAAAGTCACACTTGGGCCTATTGCTTTAAGTTCTTGTAATTGTATACCTAAAGACGATTGCATCCAGGGTACATTAATTTAAGACTCTCGACTACTTCAATACTTCATGGTAGTTCATAAAAAGCAACTCCCCTTTTTCGTCAGTGGCTTAATTGTGCGTCTGACTACATGTACGCAGTCTCAATAATGTTGAGTCGCAGCCCATCTCTCTTGGAGGTAAGGCGCTGGGTAATGGGTAGGCCTTGGTTTGCCTGCAAGGATCGAAATGGTTTACACCGGTGGTTCCCAAACTTTAAAAAAAAAATTCACAACAGACCCACTCGCAAGTTTTTAACTATTTGACGGCCTCCTGTGAAAGGCTGAAAACACAGGTATAAAAAGACTAAGCTTTAGCTAGGCCACACGAATAGCTAAATATAGTGATTGGAAATAAACGAATACTGAATAGCTCCGACCCGTATTTCCAAGCTTTTATACCTTTTGATGAAACCTATGCGAAACGATTTCCAATTAGCGATTAAATTTGAAAGCAATTTTCGGCCACTTTTCAAAGTTTTTCTGATTGATCAGTATCATTTTTGACAAATTAGCCCTCCTCTCCTATATAAACGTTTAAAATATATTACAAATAATTTTTTGCGTCTATTCCAGTGCAAAAGACAGTCTCAGAAGTGCTAAAAACGACGTATTTTTCTTATTCTGCGTTTTGGTTGGCAGGCCAATGGGTTGGCAGGGCTACAGCTCACTAATCAGTTTGATCTTGTCAGCAGAACAGATCCAAGCTGGAAAAAAATCGTTGAAGCGGCGTAATAGGCTAATACTGGTACTGCAATTTAACTGCAGTTTCACACCAAACCTTATTCTCACTTCTATTACCTAGACCCTAAGTCAAGAATATTCACGTTATTTATAGGCAAAAGAAGCAATCCCGAAAAATCTAACAAAAACTAACTCGTGCGCAAAAATTATATTATTGTAACGTAATAGTCAGAAATTTATATACGGCATTAACCTCGCGTAACTGTTGAATCACAAAGATGAGTTAAAATAACTGTTATGCAACTATCGAATTGGAACTTTCTGGAAAGGACTCGCGAGGCTAACTTTAAGCGGTAAATACTCGCGCATTGGTAAACAGTATTGGCATAATTATCGTCTTAATTAACTGTACAATTAGCAAGTCGTAACTGTTCCTAGCAGCTATTTCTTAACAGTTACGTAGCAAAACATTTTGACCAATGAATGGCCGCCACAACGTACATTTTGAAGTACAACTTCACGGCCGCAGGTTGTGCACCCCTGATTCTAAGCTCTTGCCGGAATGACTTCGACAAACTTAAAAGAGAATTTTTTAAATACAGAATTTGTAACCTTATGTAACTGATATTCGGATAAATCGAAATGTCATGATGGCTTGTGTATAAATCGCAGTGCAGCAAACAGTTTCAAGATAAAAAAGAATCGTGATAATGTTGAGTATATATACTGCTCAAATGAATACTTTTTACAAACACAAAATCCGCAAAATTTACATTGCACAACATCAATTAAGGCTGCCACTCGATGCAGCTGATTGCAGCTTATTTTTCCTTCTCAATGAGATGTTTTTTGTCAGTGGAGCACTTGCTCATCTTCACGTAATCTCGATTAATGAAGTAAAACACCGACAAGGTAATTCTTGCAAGCAACAACAACACAGCAAGTGCAAGATTAATTGATGCAATCACAAGGCTTCGATCAACAGGGTTTGGGCTCAATTTTGCCACTATTCCGGAAAAGGCTATGATCAACACTGGATAATCGGTATAAACGTAGGCCAGATATTTTTGCCAGACGAAATTCTGTAGTAGAAACCAAACAAGCATCAGGCCGCCAACACCACCAAGTACCATAGAAGAAGCATCAGGAATTGAGAATAAACCTGAAAAAGTTTGAACTGTTTCAACTTTATTTCTCCTAAATGTCCTAGATATAAGATAGCTGTAGCGAGATTGCTGACAATCATTTTAGCTATGAAACAGACCTTAATCAACGCCAAATTTATAAGCCAAATCAAAAAACTAAATAAAAAGAAATCATCGACTTCGGCTTCTCTCGGAGCCATTATCAGTCAATATATTGCACTTGATTTTTCGGCCAAATTTTCGTCGGCCAGTTTTCAGGATAGTTTTGTGATTTGACTACGGCGGCTGGATTCAAAATACTAAGCGATCATTTTGGGACCTTAGTTTAGTTTATTTTTTGGCAAAATGCTACAACAAATATGTGACACAAATAGATTTTAACACTAATGCACTTCGCCAGTTATCATGATTAGTCTAAATAGGAAACTTATGAAAACCTCTAAAGGTATACGTAGGTGAAACATGGGAACTGCGACATTAATCGAGAAAAATATATAAGCATACGCTAAACAAAAGCAGAAGCAAAACACAGCAAAAACAACACAAAAAAACTAAGAAATAGCGAATCTATCGTGATCTTAGACTGGGCAACCTTCAGAATTTCATTGAAAAGAATCAGTATTTCCTAATAATTTTTTTTTTTAATTTAGCTCGAAAGCTTGCTAAATTGTCAGAGACGAATTTTAACTGGGATATCATTCCAGATTTTAGCACCGTAATAAAGGATTGATTGGCGACAGCTTACTTTTTTAAGAATGGAAAATGGATATCGTTAAAGTTTCTGGTTTGACGCTGGTGCACTGCAGAATTTAACTCACACGATTTAGGAAACATTGCGGGAGCATACTATGGAAAAAACTGTAAACGAAGCAGCTAACTTTTAATTTACGAATATTCACAATTCTAAAATTTCAAATTTTTTGTACATGTCATCACAATTTGAACCAGAATTACGAAAAATATAATTGGTAAATTTTTGGTACAGCATTGTTGTAAGGAAACTAATGCATGAATTTATAGAGCTTCAATGTGATACTACAGTAATTTAAACGAGGACTAAAGGCAAAATCAATGGGGGTATCTAAAGTTAGGTCAGTCGCATACGACTAGATTGGCGTTGACTGCATCCTTCTTGATCCAGCCGTTTCAGAGATCTTCTACTTCAAACACGACGTATGGCCTCTAATTGAGTCTAATGTTATAAGTTGTAGCGGCAATTTTTACGTTGATAGCCTTAGCGTCGCTAGAGACGCCATCCCAGTTCTTACCTAACGCAATGCCAGGAAAACAGTCAATGCGATCTTATTATCCCTAAATGTTTAGTGATCTTGTTAACAAAGCAATTGCAAGCAGCAGAAATTGAATGACTTGGGCGGAAACCGAACTGAAATTTTGATAAAGTTTTGTTGCAATTGAGAAAAGAAAGCAAACGTGTATGAACTGCTTTTTCCAGGACAGATGATGGCTTTAAGAAAACCAAACCAATTCCTTCTTTGTTTTATTTTTAGTTTTGGCTGATTTGACCATAAAGAGATTGAAGCATCCAGCTGGGATAAGGTTCAAAACATCAAGAAATATCTAAAACACATCTTCACCAAATTTCAGCTTTTTAGGATCAATGATTTTTGAGATATTTTATTTCCTCAATTGTGTTGCCATTCAAAATTTAATTTCCAAGAAATTGGAATAGTCAAAATAACAACTTGTAGAAGTATTTCTGAACAAACCCTAATGCGTGATGAAGCCTTGCTTTCAAGTGTTTTCAAACCGTTGTGAGAGATACCTTAGACATCATTTTAGAAAAGATGGAATTTTAACTGGCAACTCTGATGGGAAGATCGTTTAGACCCTAAAATAAAGTATCTCAAAAACAATATTAAGTCGTAAAAAGCTAAATTTGAAGATAAATTTTAGCTTATTTTTTCATTTTTGCACACAACTCTAACAGGATGCTTCACCTCCTTCAATTATATCCTAATTTCTCTAAAATGGCAACAATTTGTTATGCACCATAGATTTAGGTTTGAAAAATACAAAATTTATTTAAAGCATGCTATATAGTGTGGTAAAATATGTAGCACATACTAGCATGAACCTCAGCGCTTGATTTCATCAAATCTTTCGAGTTTAATTGCTGTGTTACGCCAAAACGTGTCACGAGTTTTGCGGGGGCCATCTCCGCGTCATAGCGTCCCGGTAACACAGCTCTACGAAGAAATATTGCAACGGTGGCGAGTCGTAGGCAATATTGTGTCCGATTCAACGATTTCAACCTCAGATCTCCCGCTCAAGAGAAGAACGCGTTACCGCTCGACCAAAAACTAAATTAGTCCTAACGACACAAATAGTAATACGTATACGTGTTGGCATTGCATTGCATCAATGCCAACTAGGAAATAATCACATTTTTGTTCGACACAGTTAATTACTATTCTATAGCCCACAGCAAAATGCAACTGCGTTGTGCTAGGCGTAAACACTCAAACGAGATTAACGAGGTTCTCGGAAGTCTTGGTCAAAGCGTTAAACTCAAAAGTTGTATAAAAGAGCTACCGGCACCTGGAAATCACAACCGTGTATTAAGTACCAGTAGCAATTTAAAGTAAACGTTTAACTTTAAACTTGAAGTTACTTTAAGTCGGTTATCAAATCATGCAAAAACTTGCATAATAAGTTGAGTCATTCTAGCCCAAAAATGCCGACTAACTAACTTCCTCATCACGTGAACAATTGCATATCTAACTTACGCAACAGAAAGCGTGCAAGCGCCTTGTCAATTGAAAGGTACGAGAATCGTCTTAAATCACACTAGGAAAAATTATGCAAGTGCAAACACGTCTAAACCTTTTTGGCAGTAAAGGTTGTGCAATGTACAGAACACGCTTGCGAGGGCGTGCTTTTTTATCTGAATCAAGTTTCTTTTGCGAAAATCTTCAATCAACAAAAATATTACCCTCTTTCTTAGACATTCGAAGGGCGAGTGTACAAAAAAAAAAAAAACATTGCATGCTTATCGTCAATGAAAAACAAGTAAGCTATTCGCTAGTTTCATGCTGAAACGAACTTTAAATTTCGCTATGCAGCACTTGATGTTTAGGCACAGATTTAGCAACTACAGCTTTCACAAATATGCTTGATGATCCCTCATTTACAAGTGATACATACTACTGGGCTTAACAGGAAATTTAATTTTTAATGTTTCAGATCTGTGGTAAGCTGCAGTATTACTTGCTGTGAGCGTTCGTTATCAAGCTTTTTTTGAAACCCTAATATTAACCACAGACAAATACTGTAATACGCAATGATTTGATTTCTCTTATAAATACAGTATATGCTAATACTATCCAAGTAGATAATATTGAATTTAATACTATACAGGCTCTTTCAACCATAGTATCTGCCAAATGCAACTTTTAAAGTTTTAAATTCATTTTCCTGTAGGCAAGCAATCCTCGTGTACACGACAACGTAAAAAAAAGTCTGTCAGTTTTTTTTTCGACTAAGCTCTAACCTAGAAAAAGCTATTGTGAGCACCTCTAAGATTTGGTAAACTTGACTTATTACATCAATTCTTGTACACACCTCTCAAAACTGCAGGGTTTTGTCCAGGGCTATCTTCATACAGTATAACAATAACCAACCCAATAGAAGCCGCCAGAGTAAGCCAAGTACAAATCATTGCCAAGCCATTGTGAATTAGCACTCTCATAACCCAGAGCATGCCTGTAAATCATAAAAAATATGTAAACCAGTTGATTGATTGATCCATGTTCATAACAAGTAGGCGACGGTGGCGCTTTTATTTTGGACTAACCGCCCTCCCCACAACGGAGTTAACCGTGTATTCCGAGCTTTCACGTTAACGTTCGACTTTTTCCCACGTAAATTAAATGCTTTATTGAAGCCACCAAGCAGAAATAATTATCGTAAAAGCATTTTTTCTAAGGACGCAACAAAGTGACCTAGGTGCGAGTTAAACAGAGACAATGCGATCAGGGTTGTCGAAAAACGACGACTTCACCCTTTCGGCCATGCTGTCGCTAAGTACATGTTTACTTCAACAAGCTTACCAAAGCAGTTAGGAGACAGCAAAGAGCCATTTTGGTCCTTCAAGTCAAACTGCTACGTCAAGTTGTAAGTTGCTACGCGCCTGCCATAGTGCCTACATATGTACCCTTTCATTGCCTAACGTAAAGCAGCAGTAAAAATGTGAATACCAGTTTTTATAGTCTTTGGTTTGATCAGACAGAGATTTAAACTCAAGGTTAATGTTTCAGCAGCAGATGACCTATCTGATTGACTACTAATAGAATTTATATAAAATAAAAATAATTGCATAAGTTTTGAAACTTTATTTATTGATTTTAAGTAGCCCAAACATTTTATTCATCAAGGCATTTACAGTATGTGTTAGAATGTTTAAGTACAAATACTATCTTCTATTAAACTTTTTCAAATGATTTTGAGCTACTTTAAAAAATAGGGTCAATGTAAACAAGTAATTTAAATCCCAATTTGAACTGCACTTTGTAGAAGAGAAAATAGCGGCAGATTCTCAGCATGCCATGCAGAAATGTTGCTGTGTAGGTGGCCATTGTGCAACCTGGCATTAGAAAATTTAAACTTGTTTAAACAATACCAACGACAACTATTATGAAAAGCAAAAAGCCTATATATTCTGCCTTATAGTCTTTGAAAAGCAAAACAATGTCACAGCAAAACAATTTTACTGATCACGTGGAAGATTTAGAAACATCTATACTTACTTTGTGATGGTTTTGCAAGCATGCCTGCATTTCCCTCAACAAGCGCAATTGACATGAAAAGTGCCAAGTAAAATGAAAAGGCAGCAACAGCCAACAATGTAAATGAATATGCAAGCCTTTCTTGATCAAACGCAAACAACCACATCACACTTGAAAGAAAACCAAAGCAGACGAAGAGAAAATAAGTCTGCAAAACAAAAGACACTGATTATATTGGTCTCAGTTTGATGTCAAACAAGGACTAAAGGCAAAATCAATGGGGGTATCTAAAGTTAGGCCAGTCGCATACGACTAGATTGGCGATGACTCCATCCTTCTTGACCCAGTCGTTCCGGAGATATTCCACTTAAAACACGACGTTAGGGCCTCCAATTGAGTGTAATGTCATTATTTTTATTGGCAATTCTTAAGTTGATAGTCTTATCGTCGTTAGTGACGCCATCCTAGCTCTAACCTCGAGCAATGACGCTATTAGCCGACTGCATTGAGTCATTTCGCTGTGCACTAATCCAATGATTCTCAACCTTTTTTCAATGCGACCCAAATTTATTTAAAAAATCAAATGTGTAAAACTTTGCGACCCATGTATATTCTGATGCACAGCTAAATTAAAAGCTATGTAGAAAAAAAAGTTTCTATGACGGCAGAACTGCGTTGAAAATAGTACAAATAACTTTTCATTGAATATTTATTTCTGAATATTATCGTTACTAATTCTGCCCTGAGGTAGTCTGACATACGTGACCTTCAATTTCTAGTCTCCACGCGCACAAACCTTCTTCACTGCGGGAGTTCTATGCTAACAAAAGTACTACAATATACCGTTTACTCCTTCGAAACGTTTTACAACTTTGCGGTCTCCACAAGCTCAAAATTTTACAGCAAAAATTTTTCGTTTACAAAAATGCAACAAGGGTTGACTACTGTAAAGCGGCTTTGCCTTTATTTCGTTTTTGCTGCCAGCAATTTCACCCTTTGTGAATGTTTACTACAAAAAACAAAAACACGAAAGAATTTTTAGGCGACCCAACTTTGGGTCACAACCCGTTGAGAACCATGGCACTAAAAAGTTTGATCTTGTCAGTAAAACAGATCCGAGCTGGAAAGAGTAAACTGCACGGTAGCCTAGGTAACAAACGTCTACGAACAAGCAAATACATAACAGAAGTGGGCACTTGCGGCGAAATTATTGCACCGCAACTATTTCACTTGCGATAGCGCTTGAGCTTAACTATTCTTAAATGGTTGCGCTGAAGCTTGCGCCACAAGTATCTTAGCAATTTTGAGCGCAATCTCAATTTAAATACGATTAAGAATAATTGTTTTCCGACAACTGTGACTTAAGTTCAGAAAAATACATTGGCGAGGAAGATTCATAAATGCCTCGTTATAGGAAATTGCATTCGTCTACTGCTTGCAAAACTTCGTTTTAGGATTCACAGCAGGAGTGTTCTTTCGCTAACACCTTTGTTTGAGATATTTTGCCGATTTTTCAAAATTCTAAATTTTTTAACTGCGTATTTCAAAAAGTGGTTGAAAATCAAATTTTAAACAGAAAAACTGTTTTCAAAATTGACTTTCCCGAAATTTGCTACTCGTTCCAGAAAATCTTAAAATATTGCTCCGGAAAAATTTTTAACGCGTTACTTGCACACTGTCTTACGTCTCACCGTAATTCAAAAACAAAAAACACCAAAAACCATTAATTGCAATAACCGAAGTCGCAGCATCGATATAGCTCTTAATTAATATACTTAGGTAGTTCAATTTCTTCTTCCCTGTATCTCCTCGTTTATTTTCCCCTATTTCTTCTACCCACAGTCGTCGTACCAGATCCACAACCAAGAAAAACCTGTTTATTCCTAAATTCTCCTTTTCGCTATGCCAAAAGTTTATCAAATACCAAGGCGCCAAAACTTGGAACGCTATTCCCATTAACTTAAGAGATCAAAATTTCAATGAAATCAAAATTAACTTAAAAAAACTCACTTCTCGAGAAATACCAAGGATAATAATCAATAACATTTATTTTTAATTCTTTTTTTTTACTTTATTTTACAATCAACAATGCTTGCACACCAGTTTTTTCTTTTTGATGTTTCGAAATTCTTTTTGCCAGTGTTGCTTTTGCAGTAAGTTACTGTTTGTAGATGCTTCAGCGTCTATTTTTCTGGGTGGCTGCTTGACGCGAAGACCTTTACCGTCCCTTCGCAGCCTCCTGTGGAACATGGATTGTCTGAATGTATTTAAGTGGCTGTTTTACGCCGCATTTCGTCTTGATCCACAAAATAATTCATTTCTGTTCTGTTCAATTTCTTCATACAAAAACATGATGATTTTTGTAGCATGCTTTAGTCACCAGGCAGTGATGCTAACTGTTCCGAAAGCATAAATGCACAAATGCATCGGTAGCTCGTAAGAAAATAGAAGACATATAGTCACAATCTGGATCAGCCTCAAGATTGTCAGAAAAAAGGACTACGGATGGGATTTGAACCCATGCCTGCAGCAACTAGAGACATCACTGGTTTTGAAGTCGCGGCAGTCCAACAACGTTGGACAGGCCATAGACCGCGCTGTCGCTGTAGCTGTGTGTTAAAACGAAAATGCTAATATCGACTGTGTGCAATGAAATTTGAATTGTCACACTCGGGTTTCGACGGTCGCGCAGTGCGGGTGACCTGTTCATTAGATTGTTGATCAACATTCTACTCGTCGTTGTAGCTCCTAGTTGATTCCATTACTTTATACAAAAGGCATGATGATTTTTTAATATGCTCCATTCGTCAGAGCAAGAGTGACGCTAATTGCTCCAGGCGCACAAATGCATCGAAGTAAGTAATCGATTTCCTTGACGAGCCATTAGAAAAAAACAGTGACTGCGAAGTCGTTCGCTTGCCACCACATAACGACTATATCGATGGAATTAACACCCCTGATTCCTTTAAGTGAGGGTGTTGGGCAACATTTTTTATTGTTCTTCGCCCAAAGTGAGCGGAGTTAAGCGATGCGCATTTTCATATGCTTGTATTTTTGAAAATCAAAATACATATATTTTTTGCTTACTATTTGGTAGTATTTGTTTTGAATATTCGTTTCGTACGGTAACCTAGAGTGCAGTTTGAGCAGTGAGTCAATCAGAATTATACTTTTTGAAATGTCACACTGGTGCGTGCGCTTGCGGCCCAATTATTTTTGGGGGTTTGCGGAAACGCTTGCGCCGCAAGAATTTTAGAGTAGTTGTGCGTGCGCTAGCGGCGCAACTATTGTGATTGCGCTGCCCACCTCTGATAACAGATTAGTACGTCATTGTTTGCAACTTAGTAGGATAAGTTAATTCTACGGTCACAAAATACTGTAAGCAAATATAATAGGTCCACTGGCGTCGATTTCACGGAGGCCGGGGGACGGAGACCCTTGGGTCTGACACTGAAGGGTTCGTCATGTCTATCGCCCACTCAGTTTTGCTGAATAGTTTAAAGGAGGCCTTCAATTGAAATAGGCTATTATTTAAATAATCCGGAATATTTTTCTGAACACGTTATCGAAAGTTCCGTCCAGAAATTCCTCACCGTTCTTGAGATATCCTCTAAAATCCGCTAATACTCCGCTAATCCGTGACGTCACTTGCCCGAGTTTGGCTGAGTTTGTATGGGCTGTGTAAGGTATAGAGTAGACAGTTTTGAATAAAATAGGGTATAATTCACTTAATTTAGACAAGGATAAACATTCAAAACTGTTGCCTACCTACTCTATACCTTACACAGCCCATACAAACTCAGCCAAACTCGGGCAAGTGACGTCACGGATTAGCGGAGTATTAGCGGATTTTAGAGGATATCTCAAGAACGGTGAGGAATTTCTGGACGGAACTTTCGATAACGTGTTCAGAAAAATATTCCGGATTATTTAAATAATAGCCTATTTCAAATGAAGGCCTCCTTTAAGTGCTGCGCATGCACGTTAAAAAATTAAAAGTTATGTCAAAAACAACTTAGTTTATAAATAACAAAACATTTCAAGTTTGCTTTATTTACGGGATCAATATCAAATATGTTTGTTAAAAAGTAATCGTGCGAAGTAGTAAAATACAGCTTTTAGACGAGTGCTGCAAAAGTGACGAACATAGCGTGTTGTGCTTTTATATGTATTGCAAAGAAAAATCTGGGTTGCCAGTGAACCTTAAATTACACACTTTAATTGCACTAGTCTTAAAATGTTCATTTAATATTTCAAAATAATAATTAAACAAATATTAGTACATTGCAGCCTAAAAATTCAACCCTTTTACCATTTAAAAGGGTACGAAAAGAACGCATTCAAAGCGATTTGCAGTTAGTGGATCGCACAAACACTTTACAAAATAAAAAAAAAATTTAAAATGATAAAAGTTGGACTGCGTTTGCCAATATTGAAAGACCAAAGAAAGACAAAAAAAATTCCACTACGGTAATTTTTAATGCCGATAAAATAACAAATTCAAGCTATTTATTTAAAGAAGGAAAAGCAGCTCTCTATATTTATCATTTATTTAAAAGAAGATTGACTGTCAGGGAGGTTTGTTTGAATTGTTCATAATTACATGGATACTTCTGCTTAAACCAAAAACGTTAAAAAATCCCATAGAGTCTTTTTAATGGCGTGGCGTTCTAACATTTTTGAAAGAATGTTGTCCTGGCATATGCAGTTTACACACTCACGGTTTCAAATAAATTTAGTTTGTTGAATAACAAATTTGTATTTTACGCAAGTACATGTAACCAAGCCTAAATAGTACGTTTATGCATCGCTATTAAGTATTAACAATACTACAGAACGTACGTATAATTATGTGTTTTTTCTTGTCCCGAGCCAGAAACTTTAAAGTTTAGATATGAATTAGCGGTTTTGCGTTGCCTGGTTTTGATTCCCACATAACTTCAAAAAGATCGTGACGACACGGTTTAGGCTCGGTCTATACTGCGCGTAAAACCGCGACGGTACGAGCATATCCTAAGTTTATTAAAACCAACATGGAAGCTTGTAGGCTAGTAAGACAATACACCGCGCGTATTGAATTCCTGTTAAAAATAAACAAGATTACGCTTGTTCGCTTACGATTTTACGCGCAGTGTAGACCGGGCCTTATACTTTACGTAAATTCGTAATTTGGAGCATACGAATTTATCCCATGTTTGAAATGAAATTTGATATGCCCGGCGTGCCACTTGCTAACGTGCTAGATGATTGAAACAAAGGATACGCTCATTGGCTACAATTTGCACACCAAGTGTAGACTGTGCCTGCAGCAGCGACTACGTGTTAAAAATAAAATCAAAAATTTGAGTTTATCGAAAAATTAAGTTGGATTCTATGGATTAGGCTTCCCGATTCACTGCTCAACAAATCTGTGCTCTAGATGTTTTGTAAAATCGATTTTCACAGTTTACATCTCAGCAACTTGTTTTTAATTGTGGGGCTGAAAATTTTCAAACACGACGAATTTCTGTGCGCATAACAATTTGACGAAAAAGTTTAAACTTTTGGTTAGAGGTTTCATGTTGCGTGTTTTGCAGTGATCACAGTGGTTCCCTAGAAAAACTGATAGCCGCGCTTATGCCCGGTCTCGACTACCAGTAAAATCGTGAGTGTATGAGCATATTTTTAGTTTAGCCTTGATAAAAATGTTCATATCTTCGAAGCTTTTCGTCTGACACTTGTCAAGAAGAATCGCCAGAATGGAGAGCGCAGAAAAATGAGCGGCAATTTATAGGAAAAAAGCTAAGCCGTGATTGGCTGGAAAAGGACCAATGAAAAAGCGTCATTAGTGTACAATCTTTAAGCTGTATACGAATTCTTTTTGTCGGCAGAGGGCGGGGTTAAAAGTTTTGATGAAAGTGGCTTCAAGAGTAGATAGATGAAAAGCTGAGCGGCCTTGGACAAGATTAGAAAATCTGCTGTCATCATAATGTTGAGCGCAGGTAGAATTTTGTAAAAGATGAAGTCCAATGGCTGAATCAGAAGCAAGAGACTGGGTATTAGTCTGGGTGGAAGATTTGCACCGACGAGCAGGAAGTAAGCATTTTTGGAAAGAAGAGCAAGACCGGAAGTACGGCCTACTTCCCAAAGGCTGCAGGACAGAATCAAACAACATATCCCCAAATCTACCCGTTCTGGCTCTTCTTAAGGAGACGCTCGTTCGCTCACGATTTTACGCACAATTTGGAGTGTAGACCAACTTTTACATATCGCAATTAATTCAAAATACTTAAGTATGAAAATTGACGGGCATTATCGCACAAAAACTATACATCATTGCTTTATCAAATAGATCAATTTAATTATGAACAAACTCCAGACAAATTTACAACGTCTGCTTTTAACGTAAAGTCAACGCAGTGCCAGAAAAAAAAACAAAAAAACATGCGATTAAACTAAACGTCGTCACCGTGAAAATATCGCCATGCTACGAACGGACAGACACGATACTTAAAATTTGACTAAACATGGGATGATCTGATTCATCAGGAAAAAAAACATATTTGTCACTCCCGCAAAAAAGGCTTTCAAAAAACATCTCGTTCAAAAAATACTCGCCCACATCGAATATGCTTTTTTCAACAAAACGTTGACGCTTATGAATACTGTAGCTCTAATCTTGAACTGGTAGTCTTATTATCAGTAATGAGTTCGTACTGTGTAGCCTAGTAATACAAATCTTATAGCTAGGCTAGTCCATGATCTAAATTGAAATGTATCTCAAAGCTTGATTTTTACTGAGATCGCTATGCTACCAAACAGTCTACTTTTTTACCAGCTTGTATCTGTTGTGCTGACAAGACCAAACTCATCAGTGCGCTGCGAAACGACTCGATGTAGTAGCCTAATAGCGGCGTTGTTTCGGTTGAACTGGGATGATGTCACCAACGACGCTAAGGCTGTCAATGTCAGGGTTGCCAATAAAAAATATAACATTACACTCAATTAGAGGCCTTTACGTCATGTTTAAAGTAGAATATCTCTGGAACGGCTGCGTCAAGAAAGACAGAGTCAACACCAATCGAGTTTAGCATGATTCAAATACCTTTAAATACTCCTGCTGATTTTGCCTTTAGTCCTTGTTCAAGGCCTCCTATATTAACGAGTTTAAACAACACGTTTTAACTACCGGCATTGTTAAAAACTAACAGTTTATAGTCAAATCATTTATTGTACCAAGATAAAGATTGTAAAATACACCAATATAGAAGATAAGAATATACAAAACACTTGTGCCAACTAAATTATCGCAAGAGTTTGGGCTAATAGGTTTCTTCATCAGTGGTCAATAGCAAGAGTTCCAAACCGCCGTTAGTGTTACTGCAAGATACCTTAATATGGATTCGAACCAGTAACCTTTTGATTAATCGATTTTGTTTGCTTGCCTTTTCTCGATTACTCGCTTTTCGTTATTATGGAGATTTTTAGTTCACGTAATTAGTTGCCGGTGTAATTTGCAGAAATTGCAAAACGTCTGTTTCCACAATCACGCGGTCTTTTCTGTTATAATTTAGTTTCTTTAATCACATGCATTTTGATTCGGCAGAGTAAGGACGTTATAATTTTCTGTAAAGTTTCGAGATTTAGGTTTTGGGCGTGGTCAGAGCTATGGAGTTCTTTCGACATAGTTTAGTTAACTGTTGGGGTTTACTGTTTAAGATTAAGTTACTGTTACGAACTGTTCAGATGTTTGATTTACTGTTGAGATTATTGAACTTACTGTTAAGATTTGAGTTTTATGGAAGGGTCTGTGCCGCTCCTTAGTAATTCGTGTCTCTGGGATGTCGGGCGGCGACGGAGACGTCTGGCTGCTGTTCGGTATTCCTGAGATGCGAGTTTTCTGGAGCGAGTCCAGACTTCTGAGATGCCCTTCGGGTGAGACATTGCCTTGTTTCTATGCGGGTTCTGCTACTTCTGGGTGGCTTTCACGGACGGGCGACGTGTCTTCGCACTCGGGGCCGTGGCGCTGACATTTTGCTCGTTTGTGCGGGTTGCACGGGAAGCAGGCAAGGCATGGTAACTAGAGTAATGAGTTCATGTGTATTTTAGAGTTACAACTGTATATTAGGAATTACTTGGATCTGCTGTGTTGCTGAGTAGAACTGTTTGATCTGTGTGCTGCAAGACAGTCGGTGAGCTTTCAGTTATCTTTTATGGTCTTAAACCTTGGCTTTTAATTTACTGCAACTGTAATTGGTTTAAACATCTGGTAATTGAGAATGGGACGCCCGGAGTATTTTGTGCGCTTCGACGAAGCGTTTTGGGCAACTTCGGTTGCCGCGGCGAATCGTCGGAGTGCGCGGAGTAGTCTTGGGCGTCGCATACTTAATTACCGCTCTGTATATGTGACACTGTAGAATAAGCATATATCCATATCCCATTATTTTTAAGAATGGTATTTATTTAACTCCATAGTTTCATTAGCATTGATGGTACCATTTTGTTTAGCTCAGTGGAATCTTATTGCGTCCTTTTTTCTAGCTTTTAGTTGAACTGCCTAGTTATTTTCCGCATTATTTATTATTGTTAATTTAATAGAAAACCGCCAAGAATCAAGCTTGAGCGCGTTTTGGATAAATCAGCCAGCTGCAGCAACAGTTAGGCTTAAATTTTTTGTTGGTCCGTAAAATATCTTCTTTTCACAAATCATTGCACTGTTTTTTTGTTTTTTTTTTCATTATAAAACTCATGTTATGTTTGGCCGAGTGTTATGTTGCGATTCTACCTTGCAGTCAAGATATAAAAAATAATCTTTGTCTCAATTCAGATCTCTTGAAAACGAATAAACGTTTCCAAGTTTCAAAACAATCAAGTTGCTTATGGTATAAATTGTTTCTAAGCCTCAAAAAAGGCAGTGGCTGCTGTTACGTTGCGTAACACTTCACTCGTAGGATAATATCACGTAATTTGTAACATTTCAGCGGTGAGATATTTTTACGTGATTTTTGCCACTTAGCTCTTGCGATGTTCATTGAAGCGACAAGACTGCAAGTGCAAGAGCGTGTTGGTGTTGCATCGCAGAAGGGAGAAGCTGCAAGCGTAATTATTAAATAATACTTTGTTTCGGACGCACAAGGACTGTAAAACGCATCAGGACCCATCATAACAAACCGATACTTTTTTTACGACGCTCTCAAAAATCAACTTAAATCTAGTTTATTTTAATCAAAATTTAATTGGAATTCAATTAAAATCAACTAAAATCTAGTAATGAACAAAAGTTAGATGCAAATTCATGCGGTAATAAACACAGTACGGGTCCATACTAAAACACCTCCGTCGTAAAAAAGCTTTGTGTTTGGCAATCAAAGCTTTGTGTTTGCACTAGCATTTGCTATCTCGCAGGGTGGCATCGCTGCCCGAACCCCAACCCGAATGCAAGGTTCTGAAGTAAAAGAAAGACAAGAGATCACCGCGAATCTTCCTAATCGCGTAACATACCACCGCAATCGCAGCGAGTCGAACCCGCAAGCGTAATTCGGGAGACGCATTCCCTTACCACTGCGCCATCGATAACTCGCTTAAGAGCGCCAAAATGCCGTATTTAACTAGTAAAAGCCGTAAAAAAACTTCCGAACTTTTTTAGGACAGAGATGATTTAGTACCAGTACTGCATTTATTACCGCATAAATTCGCATTCAATGTTTTATTCAAAACTAGATTTTAGTTGATTTTGATTGGAATTCCAATTGAACTTTTAATTATATAAACTAGAGTTGAGACTGAGTTGACTATTAATAGCGTCCTAAAATGTATCAGTTTGTTATGACGGGTCCTAATGCGTTTGCGTCCTAAAAAAAAGTACTAATTTAATAATTACCCTTGCGTTTCTACCTTCTACGATGCAACACGCTCTTGCAGTTGCAGTCTCGTCGCTTCAATACACATCGCAAGAGCTAAGTGGCAAAACTCACGTAAAAATATCTCACCGCTGAAATGTTACAAATTACGTAATATTATCCTACGAGTGAAGTGTTACGTAACGTAACAGCAGCCACTGCCCTAAAAAAAAACAAGTTGTTAATGGTATTTGCTACCACCTACTTATGCAAGAAAAAATTTTCAGCTCTGCTTCATCAAAACAAAGTAAAGAAATCGATTGAATGCTGAAGCAGAGTTAGGTGTTTCAAAAACTTTCTTGGTGCTTTGACCTCGCTAGTTTCTCATATTAGCATCAAAACAGCAACAAATTTCCAATAACTTTGACTTTGCACTAAATTTGTTTATAAGAACCAGTAAATTATTGGTTAACGCTGGCTGTTTACAATTTTCTGCTGATTTTCAGCTTCATTTGTTCCTAATTTTGAGAGCATCAATGCCAAATATGGCTACCATATTTCCAGGGCTGAGTGCAAGAAGGGCCTAACTCCATTTTTGCCAATTTTGAGAAAATGGCAACATGTTAAAAAATACTTTTTAAACTATCAGTACAAGAAAGAGCTAACTTCTATCTCAAGTGCTTTTGCTGTTATTTGATAGTTTCATAAGGGTCTAAGTCAATTTTTGCTTGAAGATTTAGTGCAAGAGGGGCTTAACTGAAGTTAGGCTCTTATTGCACTAAAAATGCAAGCATATTTTAAGCATTGATGAGCTTTTATCGAAAAAGGCAGCTATTTCTTTTAATTGTTGCAGTTTAGCATGCTCGAATGATTTCGAGTTTTTCACCTCGAAACACTAGGCTGCTGTCTTGAACAATTCCAGTGATTTTTCGAGCAGAAAGTAGGCCAGAATAACATATCGCCAATGATAGCAGTAGCGTAGCCAGGAGGAAGGGCGGGGGGGGGGGCTATCGCCCCCCCCTCCCATTGGCATGTCGACCAAAACGCAGAATGAGAAAAACACTACATTTGTAGCTCTTTTGAGACAGTTAAATGCACTGGAGTGGACTAAATAGTGATTTAAAACATCTTTTAAAACATACATTTAAGGGGGGGGGGGGGTAATTCGTTAAAAATAAAACTAACAACTAAATAAAAACTTCGAAAAACGGTAAAAAATACTCAATCAAATTTGATCTCAAGTGTAAAAATGCTAAACATAGGTGTCATCAACAAATATACCATAAACAAAGGAATAGGGGAGGGCTATTCAGTATTAGCTAATTACCAATCATTTCTCTCAAATCTCTTTTCATTAGCCCCCCCCCCCCCCCCAATTAATTTTCTTTATAAACTGCAGACGAAATAGATTACTCCGTGTGAGTTTTTTTATTGAACTGTTCGATTTTATAATTTACCAACATCTAAATCAGAGAACAAAAATTTTACCATTAGCCACCTTCCAAACAGCCCATTTATGCAACTAGTTTAATCATGTTCGCGCTGCCAATTTTTAAGCCACGTTTTAAACACATTATTTTTTTATCAAAATTGGCCTAAAATTGAGTCATTTTTGAAAAAAATGCAAAATTTTCGAGCACGCCCCCAGACCCCCGTGCCTCCGGAAGAGCAGAATAAAGTTTTATCAAGCCTTATACAATTTTCACAAAAACAAAGCTCAAATCCAAATGCTGCAAATCCAACTAAAAGGTCAAAATCAATCAAATATTTTCTGGTTCATCAAAAACCTGAAAATCAAGTGCGCTTGTCAATGTTTCTGAATACATTCTCAATTTCTCACAAAAAAGTTAAAGTGATATGCAACAAGAAGGTGTACAGTACAGGAATGATTATTGGTGATCAAAGAGGAAAACAAGTACAACAACGCAAAGTTTCTAAAGAAGCCCTGGATTGCATAAAAAAGCATATCAAGAGCTTTCCTGTTTGCAGAAGTCACAACAGTCGCAAAGACACTGACAAGAGATATTTGTGTCCATCACTTTGTTTATCTGAAATGTACCGCCTGTATGTCATTGAATGCAGCAAAAATAATTATCTACAGCCACAAAAAACAACATATGCATCGCAAGGTCTTCAATGAGCAATATAACTTTTCGTTTCATCCTCCTTCCAAGGACACCTGTGAGAAATGTGATATTTTCAAAGCTGCGATAATTTCTGCTGAAGAGGAAAAAAAGTGCAATTAAAGCAAAGAAAGAACAGCACTTATCAAAGGCTGAATTGGCTTACGATCAAAAAAGCAAAGACAAAGCTTAAGCTGCAGCTTCAGATGATTGTGTTACTGCAAGCTTTGACTTGCAGAAAGTATTGCCATGTCCTCACATAAAAACTGGAGTAGTGTATTACAAATGGCAATTTAGCTGTATACAATCTAACCATTTTTGAGACAACTCAACAAGGCGGTAATAAAGGCCATTGCTTTATTTGACACGAGACAATAGCTGGTAGAGGGGCCCAAGAAGTTGGCTCATGTCTTTGGAAATGGATTGATAATTTGCCACAAACTATTAAAGACATTAGACTGTACAATCATTCATGTGGAGGTCAAAACAGAAATTATTCATTATCCACAATGCTGATGCATGTAGCGCATTCAAAAGGCATTAAAATTACCCATACATACCTTCAACAAGGCCACACCCATTTGGAAGCCGACTGCATTCATGGAATAATAGAAAAACATAAGGAAAGTACTAATGCTGCAATCGAAATTCCACGTAATTGGATTACAACTATCCGATCTATTCACCGAAGCAAGAAACTAAACGTTGCTAGCATGGAACGAACAGATTTCAAAAACGCCAAGCATTTTTTTGCAGACCGCGTTTTGAGAAATAGGTCGAAGAATGAAGATGGTGAACCAGTGGGCTGGTTAAAATGAGAAGAATATTTTATGGCAACGAAAAAGGGAAGATGGATTACGTGACTTCACTTCTTGAAGAATCCAAAGTTAGCACTTACTCAGTTTTATGAAGAGAAGCTAACAGAGTTGAAACCATCAACTTTCCTCAATTGCTCAACGAACAACTGCCAATAGGAGCAAAGAAACTTAAAGACTTGATAGATTTGCTACCTTTGATATCAGCAGTCAATCGACCATTTTACTTGAACTTGAAATCTGATGAGATACAGGAAGAAGAAGAAATGGTGTAAATTCTACAAGCTCTGCTAATCTCCTACGACATTCTTTCCTTTTTCGTTCACTTTATTCTGCCTGTGAGCTTGTAATTTTTTGTAAATTACGTCAGAAATATACAGTAAGTCTACCTAGTAAAAATCTAATTTGGTTAATTTTTTATAAGGGCCAAAACTATTAAACGGTATAGTTTACCAAATTCGATTAAGCGACAAAATTGAAAGTCTAGTCAGCGCGAACTCTGCTAAATTGCCAATTAAACAATTATACTAAAACTTTATCTATTGAAAAGCTGCATTGATGGAAAAAGCAAATGAAACTACTGAAATTTCAACAATTTTTATTTATAAAATTAATAAAATTTCTTGTAAGTCGTGATTTAGTGACAAAATATGAGACATACCTTGATTCTGGCCGTTTCACACTGCATATGAATAGCAAATCACTTGTTCAGAATAAGATAATTGCCAAACTTGCCTTTCTAAACCGAAAACATTGGCTCAAAATCGTGCGAAAAGTTAGTGCAAGAAGGGCCTAGGTAACATTTTCGTAAAATAAACATACAAACAATATTTATTTTTACTAATTACGATTAACATATTTTGAAGATAATCTCTCGCCAATCTATTAACCTCGCCACCTCATTTTTTCTATTGCACAGTACAAAAAATTTAAGCTACAAAGAGACAAAAATCTTTCTTTTGTTTTTTTCTCGAAAACGCAATTTTAGAGTTAGGCCCTTCTTCTACTCAGCCCTGGATTTGTAAAACTGTTTTATTCCCAATGCTCTGTCCGGTAAAGTAAATGCTTATTTTGCTGTTTTTGAAACATCGTAAAATTGCAAAAGCCAAAAAGCGAGCATTTTTATTTCAATGATAGCAAAACAAATTTTTAGTTGCTAGTACAGTGCACAACAGCACATGTAGTCTCAGAATTGTCGTAATTTTGCTTGCAAATGCTAGAAATTTAACTAAATTTTATCGCTTTAAATCAGTACAAAACTTAAATCTTTTTTGAAATTTATTCTTTTTTGGTTGCTCTTAATATTATCTTTTGTTGCTGAGACTGGCATTGTTCTCAATTTGTTCTTAAACTTATATCAAAAATGAGCTGTGTGTTCTTATGAAAAAAAGTTCATATGTCCATAAATTGACATTTTATTGCTTGAGCTGATTAACATTTCATTGAATTTTTGTATTTAAAGGCACAACAATTTGCCAAAATAATGGATTATGCTGTGTCTTTGATTTTGCAATGGCTAACAAAATGAGATAATAACCACACCAGTATTTGCTATATCCATTACAATTTTTTGGTGCTGCCATGAACATTTTTTTTTCAATTTTCACCAGGCCACCAATATACTCATAAAAAGCTTGTGAACCACTGGTCAAAAGGATAGTATGTCTGCAATTAAGACGACAGACCCAGGTTAGATTCCCGGCCAGATCAAACTAAAAACTACAAAAATTGATATTTGCAGCTTTCCTGGCTGACAATCAGCTTTGAAAAGGAAAGCGTGATATTGCCACCTGTGTGGCAGACAGGTGGCAGCTTGACTAGAAAACTGAAAGATATTTTCACTGTCGCTGATCATGGTAACTTGGTAAATTAGATGTAATTGCAACGACTCAATCTATGAATAAACAAACATTCTGATCTGCTTATACATTATCTGTCCAAAACCCAAATTAAAAATGTCAAACTATGTCTTTGAGTCTTACATTTGGTGCTAAAGATGGAGTAATTTTGACAGGACTTTCATCTGTTGGAAGGCACAGAGCCACAATCATGTAAAAGCTGCCAGCAAATGTCCACAAGTAAATAATTGGCCAGATAATTGCAAAAATAATAGGCAAAGGAACAACTTCATTGTAGTATTTTGCGCTAATATTGCCCTGTGTGTTGTTGAATAACCCTGCAAATAAAAAAACTTTATTAATTACAATAAATGCATGGAATGCTAAATATATAACTTGAGCAAATTAAACAACCTGAATGAGGTGGGAATTGGAAAGTTAATCTTCATCTCACATTAAAATACTTTAGGAAGTTTATGCAAATTCTCTGCTTAATATTTGAAACCGAACAAGGACACAACCTACGAAGCTTTCAGCATGAGCAAAAGACAAATGTACATGTGGCAGGTAAACTTCAAAACCAAAAAGCTTTTGCATTTTTATCTGGTGATTGGTCAAAGCAACGTGGTAAATCGAAAAGCAACAATTACAACAAATTTAATCTAATCTCAAATCTCTATTTAAAATTAACCCCAAACCTAACCCTAACTTACACCTAAGACAGAAGTTGCTGTTATGTTATGTTAGATGTAAGAATAAGAAAATTGCTATCCCAGCCTTAACCCCAACCCTAAATCTAATCAAAACTCCACCTACCAAACCTTACCAATATTTTAAAAATAAAAAAGAGGAAGTGAGCTTATGAACGCTCACTCTTTGCTCTCTTATTCTCTTCATGGGCATTACATAACTTCACACTAGCCACTTCCTAAACCCCAAATTTTACAAAATGACTTGGCGCACGGAAAGTGCGCAGTTAAATAAAAAAAGATTCAAGTGACGTCACTCGTTTTCAGAAATTTTTACTTTGATTATTACAGTTATAAGTTTGGGTTAGGGTTTAGGTTCGGTTAAGGGTTAGGGCTAGGATAAGGGTTAAGGTTAGGGCTTAGGGTTAGTTTTTTTAGACTTGATTACAAAATGTCTACGCGCACAAAATGTGTGCCAAGCCTTTTCCTAAATTTGAACCCTTTAGCAGTAAACATTGTTCCCTATTAGTTTTTACCTTCTGCATAAATGATGTAAAGGTACAAAATTATAATAAAATCTTTGCAAAACTGCTGCAGCTTAAGCTTTGCAAAACTGCTAGTCCAACAAAAACACCAAAAAAATTGACGTACAGCATCATGAAACTAGTGCCATTTTGGAGCAATTAACAAACAACAGCTTTTGCGTGGTGCAAAACTTGTAGCCCTCAATTACTTTGTTTAAATATTTGTTTTTACTTATTTTATCTATTTATAAATATAAATAAAGTATGGACGGTAGAAAATTTCCCAATATCTGCTGTCCGAGGGAGTGAAGATCTTTTTCCATCATCTTAACATTAACTAATAATTCTGACCCAAATCCAACTCAAATACCAATTCACTATAAATTTGAAACCTAAATCCAACCCTAATCTTAACCCTTAAAAATGCAACTGAAAAATGCACAGATAAATACTGTGGTCCTCATTTTCGTTTTACTCTATCTACTCGTGGTATGGTAATATTTATCAGTGAAATAATCACTCCTGTTTATAAACTATTGCCATGCCAGCAATCATACCTGCAACATTAGAGGAACTTATATAACCAAACACAATCGCACTTGCATTGCATAGCAGTGCAGCCACCACCATAACATACTTTACAGCATTCCAAACAGTTGAACTTGTACTAGGCTTGTGCATTTTTGGTTTTATTGGATTCATGCTGCCTAAAGAAGTACAGGTAACCTACCGTAGCTGATCTAAACATCATGTCAACAAATCAATCAAAATTTATGCAAAAAACAAAATAGAAGAGTGTACAATCTGCATGCAGTCCTGAGTCTACTGCTATCTGGCTATGAGAAATTGGAAACATTATCACATTACACCTACAAGTACGGCTTATATTGTAATTAGCCTACCTGCTACTGTACAGTAGGCTACTGGTATTACTACGATCCGATTCTCACTAGGCCTACTCAGCACTACTCTTTTTTTTCTTCACTACGGTAGTATGCTAGTGGACTAAAAAATTGCCAAGAATTACAGCAAAATATATAAATTTCAACATAACTGATAAAATGCAAAACTGAATAGAAAAAAAAATAAAAACTTCAACTCAAAACTTGTAGCCTAGGATTACACTTTTTGCTCCTTCAGTTTAATAGACCTGAAAATAAAAGGCAGTGTCTGCTGCACCAGCCCGGTTTCCAACATCTAATCGCTGCTGCAACAGCAGCGACGGTTGTTTTATTTTGCTGTTAAATTTATTATCTCTCAGCTGGCATCGCTGCCCCAACCCTAACTCTAAGAATAAGATGTTACTTTTAGAGAAATAAATGAATTCGTAGTGATATAGCTTGGTTGCGTTATTTTTGACAGGTGTGTCCAGCGCGAATCGATACCCCAACTCTCGTCACTGTAATCAGACATACTAACCACTACGCCACCAAGGCTTCGAGTTTGAAGTGTCAAAGTGCTGTATTTAAATCGAATCAATGAGAAAAGCGCAATTTGATTGGCTGCCGGTGCACCAGCAATTTGATGTCTGAAATCGGGACGGTGCAGTAGACACTTCCAAATGAAAAATATGCAATTAATTTCAAGTTATCAATATTCAATTTATTATTAATTTTATTAATTTCAAGTTTTATAAATTTCAAGTCCAATAAATTGAAACTGTGTAGGCCTAAGTTGCCAATAGCAAAGTCGGTTAATCCAGGATCAACGCCAACTGGTCTACTGTAGGCCCATTAGCAAGCTAACCTCTTTTTCTGCAATCTGATGCTTAAATGCCAGAAGTATTACGATTAGGATACAGGTATAAAATTAAGGAGCAGACAACACTTGCCCTGCTGCTAGACAGATGAAGAGTCTAAATAAGAGGTCTAAGCTGGAAGCCAGTAGCCTAGTAATAGTAGCCTACCGATATGTAACAGCCTGGTTAGAGCGGGATTTGGACAAACAATAATTGGATGAAAAAGCGCATACTTTTTCACGGAAAAACTAAAACGTAAAAAACGGGCGAAAACCGGATACTTTGTAAAGCCATCTTTAACCCTTCCAGATGGTTACTGAAACAGTAGGCCTATGCAACGTACAGCTGGGCACCCGCTACTTGAAAAGTAGCGCCGCTGCCCTGCAGCTTTTTGACAACAAAAGCAGCGGGGCTACAGTGTGGCGGGGCTGTCGCTTATCGCTACCTAAATAAAAAAGTAGCGCCGCTGCCGCTACTTGCATACAAAACACCAACCGCTGCCGCTGCTTTAGAAAAATACTTTGCAAAGAGAACGATAACATCTAAGTAACATACCCAAAGGTGAAATTTTAAATTTATTTACGAAAGCTACAATTCAAGTTTTTAAAGTATTGGACAAGTGCAAAGCCAGGAATTCGCAAAGGGGTTGAGGGAGGCTTTTTTGGAAGCTGGAAACAACAGTAAACGAACTTGACTCAAATTTTCATTTGTCTTGAATCAGATAGAGGCAGTTTTTCTGTCAAAATCAGGTGATCACCAAGAGAAAAAAGTCTTCATCAAAGTTAAAACGGTTTTTACGGCCAAAATTAGGAAATCTCCCCCCCAAAAGAAAAAGAAAAAGGTCTTCACCCATACTCCGTCAGTTTACCCGACCAACTTTAGGTAAGATTCAGAAAAAAAATCCACGTTTTTGGTGCAAATAGCAGCAAGTCCTTCAAAACTTCTGCTCGCCAATCCCATTGGGGGGCTATTTTCATTTTTGGAGAAAAATCTGCCTTAAAAGCACTAAAAACGTGGTATTTTGCATACTTTGTAAGCCAATTCCTCCTGACTACGCTACTGGTCAGGCGCATTGCCAGGAATTTGTCTTGAGGGGGGCTGTTTTGGATACTGGAAAAAACATCATTCGATCTTGCGCTAGATTTATATCCGTCTTTGATCAGCTTGAGTCGGATTTTTCATCCAAAATGAGGTAATCTCAAAAGAAAAGGTTTTCACCAAAATTTAAAGTTTTTTTCCTGGCCAAATTTAAGTGATCTCTACAAAAAAAAAAGGTGTTAATTCAACTTCAGTCTCAGTTTTTCTTTAAGTGACATCCAAAAAAAACTCCAGTTTTGTGGTCCAAATCACAGTAAGTCCTTCACAATTTCTGATCGCCAATCTCATTGGGGGGGCTATTTTCATTTTTGAAGCAAAAAGCGGCCTCAAAAACACTAAAAACGTGGTATTTTGCATACTTTTTTGGCCAATGGGGAGGCTCGAGCCCCCTCCCCCCTCCTTGGCTACGCTACTGCTGGTGATTCATGTCCCCGCGAAGATTTCATCCAAATTTGCTAGAAAAGAAGATCAAGCAGTTAAGAACTGGTGTTTTTGAATTCGGAGGAAATACGTAGGCCTACGCAGGAATGGCATAGGTGGGCACAAGTCCAGCAATTCTTAATCCGTTAATAACGAAGCTAACTTTTTCTTGAACTCGTTAATCCGTTTAAAAGTTTTTTCATGTTAACGGACTAAATTATCTTCCGTTAAGTTCTGTTAACGGACTAAAGTAACTTACGTTAAGTTCTGTTAACTCCCGTTAAGGTTTTTATCGTTAATATCTTGCACCATTCATTCATCGTATCGGTACAAACCAGTATGCACCGGTAACACTTGTTGCATAATAGCACGAGTTTTATAGAAAAAAGCAAAGAAAGGAACTCTTTTTTGTGACAAATAATAAGCTGCAGTATAATAATAATAATAATAAGCTTTAATCTTATTAAACTATTAGGCCTAACTATCTCTAAACTATTCGGCCTAATAGTTGAGAGATAGTTATCTCTAAACTATTAGTCCTACCACAGTTCTTTTAAACTATTAGGCCTACTGTGGTTTTGGCGGGAAGAACAAAACTCAGAGTTTCCAAAAACTTTTTTTCGGGGGATATCTTTTTGTATTTGTTGAATATCTTTGCAGCCGCAGTCCCAAAATTAAAACAAAAAATATCAAAACTTATAGTTCAATTTTAGCTATTGTAAACCACCGTAATTGACTGGATGATTCACCGCCTTTAATCTCATACTTGCAGATCAAGGATTCTTAATTCAAAACATTGTACCAGCAGAAGTGTCAGCATTCCGATGTTTCTTCAACATAGTAAGTTCACTTAAAATAAAATTGATGAAACAAAAACCAGTGCTAAATTTTGAATTCATGTGGAACGAGCCAATCCTCAACTTAAAAGCTTTTAGCTTTAATTCCATAATGGCTTTGGAGTTATGTTTTGGTTAGTGGCTGCTTTAGTTACCTTACAATTTCCTCTGATCAAAGAGTCATGTGATGATAATTCTTATGAGTGATGCAAGGGTATTTTAAGTGTGTTTTGCCAGTACTGTAGTTTGGATTACTATTTAGTGTTGCTATACTGTGTGTATCGTGTTTATCTGTGAATTCTGAAAGTGTTAAGCCAATAGCTTTTCAGGGTGTTTATGTTGACTAGAATTAGTATTATTTCTGTCTATTGCAAAGAAAGCAACTTTTGGTTTAGTATTATTTTGTAAATGCAAGCATTTTTGATCCATTTAGAAGGTAATGATCATAACCAGTTTTACTATGAATAAATTTTTTGCTTGCTTAGGTATTTTTCACTTTTGTTGGTTAGGTTCAGTGATGTAGTACTCGAGTACAGTACTCGTACTCGAGTACAACTCGAGTACCATTTTTTAAGTACTCGTACTCGTACTAGGAACCCCAGGTACTCGGCTGGTACTCGTACTCGAAGGTCAATGTACTCGGTACTCGGTAAAAAAAAGAGCCGAGTACACGAGAACATTTGGCCTTCGCTAAAAGTAAAAAACAAAATGAATATTTGATAGTGAACTGCAGCCAATAAAACCCGCTAATTTATTGAGTTGCTTTTGCTTGAATCCGTGCAGACCGCAGCTGAACAAACAGCTTTTTAATGGTGAGATCGAGCAAAACAAGCGTTGGAATGTGGTAAAGTGATTGGGTCGACAGCGCATAGTATCGTTTGACAACAAACGCCTTTCTGCTGCAGAAAACGTGTGAAAGTTGCCGCAAATTTTGATTTATTTAGCAATTAAAGTTACATACCACAGAAATCGAGCCACGCGTGTTGTACAAAGACGGCATCAATTGGGTTAGCATTTTACGGTTTCAGCTCAAATGTTGATAGATTATTTTCTACAGTAGATGTATTACTGTAATCTCCCAATCCCAAATAATAGTTTTTCTGTGGTATTGGAAGGGGTATCCGAAAAAGCATCGAGTTAGATTTGCAGGCAATATTTTCCTTGTTAAATTTAGGTCAGATAGAGAGAGCTTAGTTGCATAGTTATTCTGTAGCTGTAGCCAAAATTTTACTTTTTTTTTGCAAGAAATTGATAAAATAATAAGTCAAGTCTTTTGATAACACATGTAAAATGCGTTTGAAATACTAATATGACTAAGCACTAATTAGGATTATTTTATAAAAATGGATGTTAGGTCTGAAATTAAATAATAGAACAGTAAACAGGTAAATATACAGAATAAAAATACCGCTCTAAATTACAGCTGTAGCTAGAAGCTGATATTAAATGGCAGCATTATTTTATGCTCGTATTACTTAGTCACCTCCTTTGAAATGCAGCATTATTTCGAGAACATTTACTACTACGTCATTTGCAGTTTAGTTTTACAAGTTTTAGATAGTCTTTGATTAAATGGATAGAAGGGCACAAGTCCGTTAATTGTTAATCCGTTAATGAAGAAGCTAACTTTTTTATTAAATCGTTAATCCATTAAAAAGTTTTTTCATGTTAAAGGATTAAATTTACTTCCGTTAAGTTCTGTTAACTTCCGTTAAAGTTTTTATCGCTAATATCTTGCTCCATTCATTTATCATAATGGTACAAACCAGTTGGCACTGGTAACACTTGTTGCGTATTAACACGAGCTTTATAGAAGAAAGCGAAGGAAGGAGCTCTTTTTTGTGACAAATAATAAGCTGCATCGAGTCTATTAATTATTATTGCTGTCCGCAATTTCCGAAGATTTTCCAATTGCAGCTTCATTAGCGCATTTGAACTTATTTTTGTCTTGAAATAATTAGATTAGACTGTAAAATGTAACTTCCAAAACACAAAAAGACCACCATAGCAAAATTTTTTTTCTTACAATCAGCTCAACAACGTCAATACGTGCTCTAAAAGCGATATAGCATAAAAAAATGTATATTACACGCAAAATATTAACGAATTTACGGACTTTATTTAGTTTCGTTAATTAAAGCTGAAAATAATGGATTAACGTTAGCGGAGGTGTGAAGTTTGTTATCGGACTAGTGGTTAACAAAGCTAACGTTTTGCATTAACTTGCCCACCTATGATTAAATGTTAATTGAATATAACATTTAATCGCAAAAGCTCTCAAAAACTTGTTGTGGGTAATCATGTTTGGAGTAGAGAACTTTGAAAGCTTATTTGTGATTGAAAGAAGCATACGGTATACGAGGTGTCGCTATTAAATAACAAGACTGGTGACATAAAGCAATTTTATTGAAGAAAAAAAGGTCGTTTTATTTTGTTTCCCCTTTGGTGTATTCTCCATTAGCATCAACACAGCGTTTCATTCGGATTTTCATAAAAAAAAACGATTATGACAACACCCTTAACATAAAAAAAAAACAATTGACATTGCCTTGAATTTTGATTTTGCTCTATTTTGCTTTTTTAATTTGAGGTGAGTTTGCAGTTTTCCAATGCATGAACTGCCTGTTTGTCTCATGGTTGTACTAGAAAATTCATCTCTCATCGCATGTACAGTAATCACACTGTCTAAAAATTTAGGGTTTTCTTCAATTCGTTTTGAAATGTCAGCGCAAATCTCTTGGCATTTTTTCTTTTTGATCGCTAGTTAAAAGCTTTGAAACAACTTGTGCACAGACCTTTGTCATATGCAGATTTTCATTCAGTACTTGCCACACTGTTTCTTTGTCAATGGACATCCCCTCTGCTATCAGTCGAATACTAAGCCGATGATCTTCTCGGACAATTTTTTCACTTTCTCGGTTATTGTTAGAGTTTTTGGTATGGTTGGGCGTCGTGAACGTTCATCATCTCCAACATTAGTCCGGCCCATAGGCGTAGCCAGGGGGGGCCCAGGGGGCCCGGCCCCCCCCAATCAAAATACCACTAACGACAAAAAGTTATGACAACATAGCCTGGCGATGTTTAGTTGCAGTTTTTTTTTTTCAGTAATTACGCACATAACAGTAATTAACAATAATATTAATGACAACAAGTGAGTCCCGGGGCCCCCAACTAACAACTAGGAGGCCCTTACTAACAACTAGGGGGCCCTGGAATCCTTAACCGACAACCAGGGGGTCCGGGACCCCTAACTAACAACCAAGGGACCCTAACCAACAACCAGGGGACCCCTTAACTGACAACCAGGGGGGCCCAGGCCCCTAACCGACAACCAGGGGGCCCCTAAACGACAACCAGGGGGCCCCCAGGGCTCCTAACTAACAACCAGGGGGCCCCGGAGTGCCTAACTGACGACCAGGGAGCGCCGGGGCGCCTAACCCACAACCAGGGTGCCCATGGGCCCTAACAACCAGGGGGCCCCCAACCAACAACCAGGGGGCCAGGAGCCCCCAAACCGACAACGAGGGGCCCCGGGGCCCTCCTAACTGACGACCAGAGGCCCCAGGGCCCCTAACTAACAACCAAGGGACCCTAACCAACAACCAGGGGACCCCTTAACTGACAACCAGGGGGGCCCAGGCCCCTAACCGACAACCAGGGGGCCCCTAAACGACAACCAGGGGGCCCCCAGGGCTCCTAACTAACAACCAGGGGGCCCCGGAGTGCCTAACTGACAACCAGGGGGCCCCGGGGCGCCTAACCCACAACCAGGGAGCCCCAGGGCCCTGACAACCAGGGGGCCCCCAACCAACAACCAGGGGGCCAGGAGCCCCCAAACCGACAACAAGGGGCCCCGGGCCCTCCTAATTGACGACCAGGGGGCCCCAGGGCCCCTGACCAACAACCAAGAGGTCCTGGAGTCCCTAACTGACGACCAGGAGGCCCCGGGGCCCCCAACTCACGACCAGGGAGCCCCAGGGCCCCTAATTAACAACCAGGGGGCTTGGGCTCCTAACCGACAAGCAAGGGGCTACGGGGCCTCTAACTGGCAACCAGGGAGCCCAAGGGCCCCTGACTGACGACCAAGGTTCCCGGGCCAGGAGCCCCTTAATGCAAATTTTTAACAATTTATATGCAAAACCTGTGAGAAATCTAAGAGTTTTGACGTAAAAGTTGGCACCCCAGGCCCTCGTTTAACGTTTTTATAAACTTAATTATTTACTGCTAAAGTATTGCAGGAGGCAATGTTCGTTACTTCCCCTTATAGATCAAATCACTTACAATTAAAATTTTACACCATAATGCAAGATTCTAAGCGTGTTTTGGGATTTAATTGCAAAAAGAGGATTGAACAACTAAATTTTTTCGATTGGCTTTGAAATGTTAAAAATCTAGTTCTTTGAAATGGCTCTGAACTCGTGCGAAATGTGATCCAATGGGATTTAAATGTTTTTTTTTCCAAAAATTTACAAAAATCGCCCAGCGGCTGGGGGCTTAGCCCCCAGACCCCCATAGCCATCGGCGGCTGGGGGCTCTGCCTCCACACCCCCGTCTCTGATACGTTTGAGTACACTAGCTTACTCAACACGTCTTCCAAGTTAGACTTTTACACTTTTCAACAATTAGTTTTCGCCCTTTACCAAAATCCTGGCAAAGTGCCATCAGGCTACGGCTTCAGATCTTCCATTCTACGATATCTTAGCCCAACAAAAAATTACTTTTTCGAAAATTTCTGATGACGTCATTGCGTGTGATTTGTGGTTTGGGCCCCCCCCCCCCAATCAAAAATCCTGGCTACGCCTATGGTCCGGCCTTCATGAAATTTTTTGTGCCATTCAAAAACGCGGGTTCTTGACATGCATTCTTTGCCGTAAACTTCCATCAAAGCTTGAATTTTACCAAAAATTTCAAGTTAATTCTTTGCTCAGTTTTAGAGTTAAACATTTTTCTGCGGCTGCAACAGAACTTCTTGCAACAATGAGCAATTTGCTGCTTCTGCAACCCAAGGTTTTTTCCGACGCGCAAAAAAACGTGCACTTGCTTTCAACGTCAAGGTACCTAATTTGTTTAAAATATAACAGTAATTTTGCGTGTAACTTAGCAGAAAATTGTCGCCTGCGGTTGTGCGCCTTCTTAACATCCCACTCACAAAAAAAAAACGTATTCGTTTATGTTTTTGCGACAAATTTTGAGCTGTTACAACTTAAAAAAAATTTTTTTAAACTTGTAAAAGTACTCGTACTCGAACTTTTTTACGGTACTCGTACTCGTACATTTTTCAATATCAGTACTCGTACTCGAAGTTTTTCGCGGTACTCGTACTCGGAAGTTGAGTACTCGACTCCATCACTGGTTAGGTTATGTAATATTAAGTAAACCTCTCTGCATAGTTTGTACGAGTATCGCGGATCTATGCAGTATATGTCGTATATTTCAGAAGTTTTTGTCACGAGGTTAATATACTTATACCTCTGCTGACTGAAACCAAAAACCTTGTCTTGCGCGTGTTTTTTAAAGTTAAATTTAATTTTGATTACCTCAGGGATCAAACTTATTATAATTACATTTAATTGCCAAACGTCACCAACATCACTTCAAAGTGTTTATGCTAAACAATTTTTGCAATATGACAGCTTTTTTAATATTGTTATGTTATCTATTGAGACTTTCTATGTGTGTTACATTTGTCATCTTTCTATTGGCCACGTCAACTGTTAGACTCTCCACAATTTACTTTTCCACAATAAAATTGCTTGTACTGTTAAAAATGTGTATTTGAGCAGGCTATCGATGTAGCAAAACTTATCACGGGTATAACCAACACAACAGATTTATAACAGCAAATTAAAACAATAGAAAATAAAGAAACATGTTATTATTTTTTATAAATATTGTACCGGTATTACAATATTGTGATAGCTCAGGTTTTTTACTTGCCAAAGCAACACAGCAAGTTAACTAATCATGGAAATTACTGTTATAGAAATTATCTGAACCCTTAAGTTAATTACTTTCAATGTGACTGTTCACAACATACAGTGGTACGTTACAGTGTCATATGTCATCGAGAACCCCGCTATTAATAATTAGGCAGTTTAAAGATTAAATAAATTCATAAAAAATACAAGCTGTGACAATATTCTTCATAGAGATTGGCAAGAAATCAATTACAAATGTATTAAAAAACCAGTCTAAAAACCTAAACAGACTTGGCAGTTTTTACTTTGCAAAAAATTTATTAAATCGAGCACATAAACTGATTGTATAGCTGCACAGAAAAAATAGTGTTTATCAGTAAGATTCATCTATCAAGATTTCCACCATTAAAGGTTGAGGGGGTTTCTTATGTCATCACTCATGTACCTGAAAATAATATGCCAAACATTAGTAGAGGTAGCTTAGTGGAAAACCCTATAAACTAGGGTTATCCAGATCATAAAATGAGAAAACCTGTGATAGTGGTTGCAGCAGCTCAAAGCTCAGAACTATTAATATTATAACAATTAAACACACACAAAAAGCACTTTGTATGTATAACTATGTAACATTTTGAAATCATGTGATTGATGGACTGGCATATGGGACCATACCAATTTTTTTTACTACAGCCATATGCCAACCTACTACTTCAACACCCCCGATTCTAATGACCAAGACCCCATAGGCCTATCAGTTGATTTATGATACTATTTCATACGTCGCCTTATCCAAAAATATATATGGCCACCTATACAGCAGAATTGAAAATAAACCTGTTTAATATATTTTAAAGCATTAAAGTCAAATAATTTCTCTCAATAGCCATAGGGTGATGGTTATGCAGGCTATTATGTAGAAATATCAACAATTTTGTTAAAAAAGAAAGGCCAATCGAACTTGAATCAAACATTATTCCATAGCAACTATTCTGAAATGAAGGTTTCACAACTCTTGGCCACATCAAAAGACCCATGTTTTAGAAAAACATTTGCTTTACCTGTTTACAACTAATTAGGCTTTAAAATAAAGTTGTTTTTTTTTCTCCAAACCATAACCTATTGTCCGATTCTGATATTGAGCTAAGACTTCTGCGTACAGTATTGCTATTAGTAGAGTACCAAATGAGAACCAAACAAATAATTCAAGTTTTACTTTGACACAGAATTAATCAACCTGCCAACTTACCGTTACTTTGTGTTGTATGATCTAGCTTTCATACTAGCGTGTACCTTTTCTCTTAAAGATCCAGCAGAATATAAAAACGCTTCAACATGATTGGATTTATAATGATTTTCCCCTCGTTTAACCGATTTTGGTTCATCAGCTTAATACAAAAGCAGTGACACGTTAGATCACGCGATCCGACACTCTCATTACTCTGGTAACTACAATAATGCCGCGATTGTTTAGAACCAGTGACGGCTGTTGCAAAGATAGCGCCACCTAGCAACTTTACCAGTCTATTCTCAGCGCACAATAAATTTATTTCTCAGTTTTACTGTTCACTGTTCTAGCAAAATTTATTTTACTTTGCATTGATGTATTTAATGTCCAACTTGCAGTGCACGAACGATATTGTGGTCTGTGACCAGATTGCCATCAAATCATTTGTCCTACTACAGTAAACGCCAGCATTTCGGGAGAATATCGCGAAAAACCGTCTTTGCGATCTGCAACTTTACTGTAATTTATCGAACTGGAACTACCGCATTTTTTTTCAAGAGATACTGCTTGAAATCGGTTTTATTGAAGAAACGAGAACTACTTGAGGTAATAAAGAGGTGCCCCAAACCTTTTTTATAATTTCCTTTAATTGCGAAAATACCATTTAATTTGTTTGACTCCGTATTATTGGCAACCCTGCACTTCGCAATTTTGTAGCATTACAAAAGGCATAATTTTGAAAAAATTAATGCAAACTAAGAAACGCTATCACCAACTAATAGCAATGTGTAGCCTAGCTATCACCAAATCTGAAAACTTGGCTATTATTACTGGAACCTGTAAACCTAGGCTATTAGTACTGATCTACAATACGCCTTTTGTGATGTCACAAAATTGCGAAAAGCAGGGTTGCCAGTGGTAATGAGTCAAACGGATTAAAAGTATTTTCATATTGTGGAAATTGTGGAAAAAGGTTTGGGGCTCCTCTTTATTACCCCAAGTAGTTCTCATTTCTTCAATGAAACCGATTTCGAGCAGTATCTCTCGACGATAACGAAGAACACCTGCATCAAATTCAACAGTCTATGGCAAGGATCGGCAACCTTTAAAACCAGTGGGCCACATTCAGTCCTAACAAGGTTCCAGCGGACTAAAAGAGAAAAGTCTTTGCCAGAAATTCAGGCTTTTTTTGGACGATTCGATGGCGAAGACCAACAAAAGAAAGGTCTTTGCCAAAATCTCAGTCCTTTTTTTGGCCAAATTGATGGCGAAGAGCAAAAAAAAGGTGAGAATCATTTCGGCGGTTTATTGGTGCATATTTATCATTGGAAAAAAGAAAAAGGTTGCAGGCCGCATGACAATAAAAGTCGCGGGCCGGGTAAAATGCCTTGACGGGCCGCATCCGTTCCGCAGGTGGTAGATTGCCGACCCCTGGTGTAGTGTGTATGTGCATACTGTACAAGTAAGAACGAAGTATCAGAAACCGACTGTCAAGTAGCATTAGTACTTATTACTTGCTTTCATAAACAAATGATTGGTCTTGCTCTATGTGGAGTTAGTAGCGTAGCTAGGGGGGGCAAATGGTGCTATATCCCCACTTACCCTCCCCCCATTGGCCTGAAAAGTATGCAAAAGCATGTTTTTAGCAGTTTTGAGGTTGATTTTTGCCCTAAAACGAAAAATAGCCCCCCCAAAGATCGTGAGATGTAGAAGTGGGTGTCAGTTGACAGAAAACGCTCTGAATTTCGGTGAAGACCTTTTTTTCTATTTTTATTTTTTTTTGGAGATCACTTAATTTTGAATAGAAAAACGCTCTTAATTTCGGTGAAGACCTTTTTTTTTTGTTTATTTTGGAGATCACTTGATTTTGGACAGAAAAACGCTCTTATTTTTTTATTTTTTTTTTCCAAACGCAACCAACCGCAGGAGGGTCGCAGCGAAAGACCAATTGGTCACCTATTGTCTGCTGCACCCAATCGCATTAAAACTTGCACAGGAAAATTTGTCGCAATGGCTTACAAAAGATGAGCAAACAAACACTTTAAAACATACACATCAATTTACAAATATGATGGGCAAGTCGTGCTTTATGAGAGGGCCGATAACTACCTACATAAATAAATAATAACAATGACAATAAAAATTAGCCTTGTATTGTCTCATGCCTTCCCCCTCCCTTCACCCCCCCCAAAAAAAAAAAAAAATTTAAATAAATAATTAACTGACTGTGATCACACATAATCTCAACATGAATTGAAAATAACAGCCTCATTTTTGGCTCGCTCCAACTTGCTATTTTTGGATATTCCCATCGTAAAAGAGTTAAACATTATCGAACAGTGATTGGACATAAATTTCCAGTAAATCATCCTTTCTTAAGTATTATAGCAACATTGAACAAATAACATACAAATTTATACCCAGAAACGGAAATGGTAGGCCGTCCAGCACTTAATTGTATAATATCTTATATAAATGCAGTTGAACATATATTACATTGTTGCCTTTAAAAACACACAGATTAACATAAAATTTAAAGCAAAGAGTGACTAAAATTAAAATAATACACCATAATCAGGATGAGTTTGGTGAAAGCCAACTAAGCCATATAACAAGCAGAAAAAAATAAATAAGTAAATAAATACGGAACTTTTAAAAATTTTTTGCTAAGGCACGCTGGTATTATATTTTAGCAGCGCATTTGATTTAAAGTATCGCTTAAATTTGAAAAACGAACACTGTCGGTATTCTGTGGGAACATTCTTCCAAACATTTATACAGATATGACGAAGACTCTTTTTTCCTGTTTTTGATGCAATATAAAATTGAAAACATTCGTTTCGATGTTTTTGCCTTGTTTTGTATTTATGCACATCATCTAGTTTAGTAAAGTAATTATTGAAAGACTCTGGCAGCATTTTATTGTTAAATTTGTACATAAATTTGGCAAAATTAATTTTGGTGAAGACCTTTTTTTTTGGAAGACACTTGATTTAGAACAGAAAAACGCTCTGAATTTGCCTCAATCCAATTGAAAACAAATGAAAATTCGGGTCAAGTTTGTTTACGGTTGAATCAAACTTCAAAAAAAGCCCCCCCCCCCCTTTGCGAAATCCTGGCTACGCGACTGTATGGAGTTTTAGTTGCTTGCAATTCTCTCAAAACGATGACAACTGATAAACTTTACCAACGCATTGAAACTCGTGGTAGGATAATTACAGTTTAAATGACACTGTTTTCGAGAAAAAAAAACGAAAACTGATATTTTAAATGAGTTTCGACATGTATCATAGAACGTTCGACTGCACTAATTTAAGCGAAACACAAGGCGGCATTTTGACACTCCTACAGGCCCGGCACCAGGATAGCGTGACTGGGGGGGAAGAGATAAATTTTGGGGGGGGCACGAGAAGCCTATTTAGTTGAATTCGAGAGGGGCACGGGGGCACGAGAAATTTATCCCAGTGTGGATCAAATGAGCAAGGTGAAGACCAAAGATTCAAAAGGATTTTCCGGCCGAAATCGGAAATTCGAGCGGTTTTTCCGGCCGAAAACCGGTGTTCTCCAAAAAAAAAACGTCTTCACTGAAATTGCAAGAGATTTTCCGGCCGAAATCGGAAATTCAAGCGTTTTTTTCCGGCCCAAAACAGGTGATCTCCAAAAAAAAAGGTCTTCACTGATATTGCGAGGGATTAAGCGGTTTTTCCGGCCGAAAACAGGTGATCTTAAAAAAAAAAAGGTCTTCATCCCAAAAACGTCATGAAATCCAATGTCAGTCCACAAAAACACCAATGTGGGCCTCGATTTGCACTCCAGTAGCCCCGAGCCTGTTAATTTCTTCGGGGCACAGTCCTCGCTTGGGGGGGCGCAATTTTTGTTTGGGGGGGCACAAGCAGTCATTTGGGGGGCACAGCCCCGGTATGCCCCCCCGTGGCGCCGGTCTGAACTCCCATCTGTCAAATCAATTGCAAGTAAACGATAATTTGTAGCGTTTATCTGAACAAAGACACATAACAAAGCGAACTTCGAGCAGACTGAACGCTTTAGTAGACGGCAAGAGTGGATTTTGTGTTAATTTGTTGGTATCCTATAGTTTTTAGTCCTTTACTAATTAATCATTCTATTTAATTATAGAAAGTAGCTATGGGAATTTAACGACGCCCAACTAACCTACAACTATAACATAGCAATTTTGCATCTGATGTGTTACAATTGTATTAACAGTACGTTCTAGTTCCGGCTTCTAGTTTTCTTATTCAGTAGTTTCAAGCGGAATTACGGAAGTCCCCTCGGGATATTGGATTCTCTACATTAACAACCTTACCCTAAATTCATGTGTTGCCCAGAAGACAACATTAAAACCTTACAATTATTACTTTATGTAAATTTACATACAGAGTTTAATTTGGCCCGCTACCAGACGACATTATTCGTAGAATTTTGGTTAAGAAAAACTAGTACCACGTACGATAAAACTGGCGTATATATATGTATTCTCAATCGCTACGCGGCCTGCAGTTTTGGGTTTGTTCCTTTATTAGCAGCAAGCATAGACTATGTTGGTTGGCTGAAAAACAGATTCTTGAAGCCTGCACAAAAATTATCACTTGTAGTAACTTTTGTACCCAGCGAGAGTGCTCGACCTGACCAAATCTATACAAGAGCATAGTGAAAAAAAAATTAAAGACTCCAGACGGTAACGTTTATCGAAAAAAGTCATGAAAGGAGTTTATTATCAGTAGCGTCAGCGGCAAAAATTTCGTTAAAAAAAAGCGCTGAAGCGCTGCCGCTTTTTTGACTAAAAAAACAGCGGCGCTGCCGCTACCGAAAAAGTAGCAGCGCTAGTGGCGCCGCTGTGCCCATCATTGATGCTACGGTATCTGGTATGCAGTGTGGCAGCACTAAACGACTGAACTCAGACGTCTCAAGGTTTCACAATGGCGTTCATGAAAATTTTCGATACCATTGCAGTGCCGTCGCCAGAGCAAACGAAGTGATCGGGCACTAGCCAAATGTGAGGAGGCACTAAAATGACCTTAACCTTTTCACATAAAAATAGATTTTTTGCGGCACCAACTTTTGCGCGATCTGAAAAATTTTGTATTCATATGTGAAAAAAGAGACGCATAAGGCTGGCAGCTTTTCCTTGTTCGTTTTCTATGCGGCTCATATAATCACTTGAAAAATCTGTCTGCAGCAGTAAATGCGACCAGAAGGGCAACCAGGAGGGGGCTGGAACCAAAAGTAAAGTTTTTCGTACAAAAATTGTCTAATTTAGACCCCGTGTTGAACAAACTGATGCAACTCAAGCGTATCACAAAGGGAGCTGCAGGGGCAAAGCCCCCAACCGCTGGGTGATTATCTTGCTTTTGCGGCAAAAAATAGCGATTTTAACGCCATTTCAATCACTTTTTGCACGTTTTTGAAGCTATGTGAATAACTAGAGTAAATTGCTAAAATTCAGAAGACATTAAAAGAACTAAAGTTCCTTGCCCCTTCAGCCCCCCTTACGCTCAAGGTCAAGTCAAAAACACGTTTAAACGCCAGTATTATTTTGGGGTTAAATTTTTTAAATGACTTGCCCAAAGTGGGCTGAATTCCCTTTAGCCCCTTACCCCTGGTTGCGCAAATGACCGTGACCTAAAAAAACTTTTAGTGTGCTCTAAAAAAACAAAAACAGCTGGTCTTTTAAAAATGTTTTCACGTATTGTTTCAGGTCATAATCATTAAAGAAGTACCGCTAACGATTCTAGGCCTATAGGCTAAGATCTCTCTTCCGCGACAAATCCGTAAAGGCGTGTTAGTAAGACGGATGATTATGTCGCGTTTATGTACAGCAGGTGGTGGCCAGCAATTTCGCAAAGAATGGAGACAATTTTAAGCAAGAATTACGTTTGAACGTTATTATTCCTTTTTCCGTTATTGTCTTTTGTCTTATTGTTACGTGATGTTCCAAAAACGTATTTTGAGTAAACCGAATTGGGAGGGCACAAGCAGTTGTTATGGGGGGCATGGCCCCCCCTGACCCCCGTAGCGACGGCACTGCATCATTACATCATAATTATTGGCGTTTGCATCACAGAAGCTCGTATCACGAATGTTATTACCTGAAAAGTTTTTAAAACAACCATAATATCTTTTATGACGAAATGGTGTTGAAAACTTTCATCAACACCATCCCAAAACCTCATGTAAAATTTTGACAGAAATTTTGCGCAAAAAACACTAAATATCGTTTTGGCGCGGCGGAAAACCTCTCCAACTCCAAAAACGTGATATTGCGACAACTGTTTAAAAGAGAAGAGTTCAAAGTTGTCAAAGTTTTTGAAGTGCTTTAATTATTTTTGCTTCTTGGAGTGCTGGATCCAGTACACAAGTGTTGCGTTCGTCTATCGGTTAACCGTGTTAATTCTTTCAAGGTTGTTGTAAACACGCACTTAAAGAGAATGAGAACTACTTAAAGTAATAAAGAAGTGCCCAAACCTTTTTTCCAAAATTCCCTTTATTCACGGAAACACATTTCAATCCGTTTTACTCCGTACCATTGGCAATGCGCATTTTGCAATTTTGTGACATCACAAAAGGTAGATTTTACAAAATTTCTAGCAAACAAATAAACGCAAAGTTTAACAAAAAAAGACAATAGCCTAGAATTTTGATTTAGCCAACAACTGTAACTGTAATTACTGTACATTTAATCGTCAAATTGCCTTAGCCAGGAGACGACGAAGAGATCTTTTCGACTTTCTGCCCACTGTTTACCACATACGTGAAAGCTTCACACAGCCCTTTAATTGTTAAACGTCAAGCAGGAAAGCTTTGAATAACAATTTTTATTTAGTTTGGTTTGACTCCACCGGAAATCAAACCCAAGTCTGTTGTTTCAGTAGCAGACGCTTCGACCACTGATCAGCAATTTCAATTCAAAATAAATTTATTAGTTCGTCATTATGCGCGTGATATAATCTACTGTATCAAAGTTAGACTAGTTTTCGGGGGCGTATTTAGGGAAAGACCATTGTGCCATGCCCCTCCTCCCTCCTTTGGGTTGCCAGTAATGTATGAATACATCAGAATAGTACGCAGAATTGAGCCATGGCTTCCCTCCTTTCAAATTACTAATTAGGGCGTAAAATCTGGGCAGAAAAACGGACTGAATCTGAGTAAAAACTCTTTTTTTTGTTTGGTCTTCATCATACTCCATTGGTTTTTATCTCCCTTTCCAAATTTTCTGGGCCCCCTTTCGAAAATCCTGCGTACCCCACAGCTAGTTTTACTGATGTTTTAACTTTTAAGTATATGAATTTGAAGCCAAAATCGGTCTTACTGTAAATAGGAACTCGTAGCTTAGGTCTACAGGTAGGCCTACCAGTAACTTAGTAGTAGCCAAGTTTTCGAATTTGGTTAGGCTACTCACTGCTACTACCACTTGGTAAACGCGTTTCTTTGTCTACGAGAAATTTTGTAAAATCTGTCTTTTGTGATGTCACAAAATTGTGAAATGTGGAGTAGCCAACAGTATGGAGTCAAACGGATTATGTAGCCAAAAGATTTGAGGCACCTTTTTATTAATTTAAGTAGTTCTCATTTCTTCAATAAAACGGATTTCCAGCAGTATCTCTTTAATTCAATCGCCTCAAATGAATTGATTTTATTGATGAGGGGCATGACAAAACTGACCCACATACTCGTTTATCTCAAAATTCAAAAAATTTTGAATGAACAATCGTAAAAAACCAGACGGATTAGATTGCTCTAGCCGCCAAAAGTAGAAAAAGTAACAACTAGATGGGAGCTTGCATGGATCTTGCTAAGAAGCAATCTCAGTGAACGACCGCCGCAAATTGAGCAATGAGATTCTCAAAACAAAAACTTTTGCTTTCCTGTTAAGAAATTAATAAGAACAATCTTCTGGGAAAAGAGGGTTTGGAATTTCAAACATTGTCAATATATGTATTAATTGAAAACATAGTGACTGATCATAATAAACAAAAACATTCTATCCAAACCTAAGCCGTTGGAACGATGTCAAAATATTTGTCTGCTAAGTATCTGCTGATATTACAAAAAACTGACACCCTAGTTTGAGCCGTTCAAAAGATTCATCTTCGGGGGGTTCGTTTGGGGGGGTCCCCAGGAATGTGGTAACCCCAAACTATGTCAAATTAGTTGTATCTTAAATATCTACTGATATCAAAAAAACACTGGCACCATACGTTAAGCCGTTCAAAAAGTTAATTTTTGGGGGGTCTACAGAGAACTGGCACCCCCACACCGTGCCCACACTATACCAAAATATTTGTCTGCTAAATATCTATTGATATCAAAAAACACTAGCACCGTAGCTTGAGCCGATTCAAGAAATTGATTTTGGGGGGATCCATTTCGGGGGTTCCCAAAGGGAGACACCCCTAAACTATGCCAAAATATTTGTCGGTTAAATATCTGCTGATATCAAAAAACATTGGCACTGTAGCTTGAGCTGTTCAACAAATTGATTTTTGGGGGGTCATTTTAGGGAGGTTCCCGGGGGTGGCACCCCCAAACTATGTCAAAATATTTGTGTGTTAAATATCGGCTGATATCAGAAAACACTGGCACTCTAAGTTAAGCCATTCAAAAAATTGATTTTGGGGGGTTCCATTTGGGGAGGTCCCCCGAGGGGTGGCACTTCCAAACTATTTCAAAATATTTGTCGGTTAAGTATCTGCTGATATAGAAAGAAACTAGCGCCCTAGCTTGAACCGTTAAAAGAATTGATTTTTGGGACCCATTTTGGAGGGGGTTCCCGGGGGGTTTCCCAAAAAAAATTTTTGGGAGAAAAAATTGCGTTTGCAGCTCGGCAACTTTACACAAAAATTAGATTTTGATGTTTTGTAGTTTAGAAGGAGAGCGTACAAGAATTAGCAAGAAAAAAACGAAAACAAAAGGAAAAAAAAAGGAAAAAAAAAGAAAAAAACTCATCGCGGCCAAAACTGGGTTGATTGGGATAAAAGGTTATCTTAAGACATATAACCGTGAGAAATATTTTTTGCCGTACTTAAGCTGCTTTTGAATGACACTGCTTTTTACGCCAAACTTTCAGAGCGGTTTTTGAGTCCTGAAACCACAGTCACGTGACGAATTGCCTCAAAATTTGGTGCAAACATGCAAATCAATAATCTCAAACTGTTGTCAAAATTCCATGCAGCTAGACCTAACCGTTTTCGAGTTATAAGCGAAAGTCTGAAGTCTCACACTCATTAGTTTGAAAATGGCCGAGTAAAAAACAAAGGAACACGCGACGCGAGCGTCGGTCGTTCCAATACAGGGAGTCCTCGACTTACGACGGTGATTCGTTCTTGGGACGCGGTGTAACCCGAATTTAGTGCAAGTCGGAACATTATACATAAATTACTCTATACATATCGTACTGTACTGTAAAGTATGGTACTGTAATAAAATGTACAAATAATGCAAAACAGTACTTTATTAAAAAGACAGAAAACAATTCCTTATCACAGGAATAAAATCAAACACAATACTGTACATTACTGTATTAATAAGATGGTGGAGAAGTTGGGGTAGTAGAGGCAGCTGAGGTAGATGGTAGAGGCTCTGTAGTAATAGAGGCAGCTGATGTAAGGGGTTAAATAAGTGCAAGCACTGCATTTAAAGTGCAGTGCTTGCACTTGCATTTAAAGCACTGCATTTAAAGTGCGTTCGTAACCTTGAAACATCGTAAGTAGAGACCGTCGTAAACCGAGGACTCCCTGTGATTAATTTAACCATAGGTGGGCAAGTTAATGCAAAACCTTAGCTTCGTTAACCACTAGTCTGTTAACAAACTTCACACCTCCGTTAACTTTAATCCGTTATTTTCAGCTTTAATTAACGGAAGTTAATAAAGTCCGTTAATCCGTTAACATTTTGCGTGTAATTTACATTTCGTTTTATTCGCTCGCTTCTAGAACACGTATTGACGCTGTTGAGCTGATTGTAAGGAAATATTTAGTGCTATGGTGGTCTTTTTGTGTTTTGAAAGTTACATTTTACAGTCTAATCTAATTTCAATATAAAAACAAGTTCAAATGCACAACAAAGCTGCAAAATATTAACGCTAAAAACTTTAACGGAAGTTAACAGCACTTAACGGAAGTTAATTTAGTCCGTCAACATGAAAAAACTTTTTAACGGATTAACGAGTTAATGAAAAAGTTAGCTTCGTTATTAACGGATTAACGATTAACGGACTAGTGCCCATCTATGAATTTAACCCAATGTCAACAAAACAGTAGACAAGAGAATGATTTGCTGAGTGCTTAATTAAAACATATTTTATTTGAATAAAATAGAAAATGAGTTAAATTTTAGTGGAAATGTCTCTAAATGAGTTGGAAAGGCGTTAAAATCAGAAAGAGTGTTAAAGGGGGAGAAGCATAGGTGGGCACAAGTCCGTTAATCGTTAATCCGTTAATAACGAAGCTAACTTTTTCATCAACTCGTTAATCCGTTAAAAAGTTTTTTCATGTTAACGGACTAAATTAACTTCCGTTAAAATGCCCGTTAACTTAAGGACAATGGTTCATTAACTTACGTTAAGTTGCGTTAACATAAGGTTTTCATTGTTAATTTCTGGTACCACCAATTCATCGTACCGGTACAAACCAATTTGCGCTGTTAACACTTGTTGCGCAATTAGCACGAGCTTTATAGAAGAAAAAGCGAAGGAGCTGCGAGATAAACAAGCGAGCGCGGGATCAAATGAGCAAGCTCAATAAGAAATGCTCCAAATATAATTTTAATCATGTAAGTATAAAGTGGGTTAGATCTTAGATGAGTTGAACTGCGATACTGCGATAGACCCATAATGCACCCATGAATAATCTGTTATTGGTGGTAAGATGGAAGTGACTAGCATGGCAGCGTTAGCAAGGAAAGTGGACATGGATAGTTAGTTAGTCTAACCTATAGCAGAAATGATCTCGATTATAATCGTAGTCTATAATCGCTAATTTGTAATCGATTACGCAATTTTCAAATTATCGTACTCAGAAATCAATTACAAAGGGTCGTAATCTACGAATTGCAAATAATCGAGCCATGGCTGGCTACTACCATAGGCTAGGCTTCCAGTACCAAGCAAAAGCGTGATTGATGATATAAGTGTATAAACTCTATCATTGGAGGGGTACCGTGGACCAACTACAGAACAGAATGCAAGTGCAAGACATGCATGATTGCAATTTTAATAACAGCTTAATAATTTTGATAATGCAAAACAGAATTGCCGGGTAGATTGCAGCAAAAATGCAGGATAGATTCCGACTTCGTAAGTGCTGTTACAAAAGTTATTTTTAAATTTTGGCGAAGCGATGTAATCGTAATAGCGATGATTAAAGGTGAAATAATCGCAATGGAAAATCGATTGCATGAATGCGTATTTGTAATCGTAATCGGCGGAATCGATATAATCAAATCAAATACCATTGAAAGAACAGAATGTAGGTACCGGTACTAAAACATAGCTGTAAAAACAGTGTTTATTTTGAGTTAAGTGTTAATGTCATTCAAAAACTTGGAAGTGTTCGCATCCACGGATCGCGGATGATTTCAAAACGTGAAATCTACGTAGGCCTACACTGTACAGTGGTTGGTGATAGGACTAAAACGAGAATGAATGACGAATATTCATTCGCAATGTTTTCAGTTACTTTTTTAAGAGTCAGTATTAAGCTTTGGGTTAGGTTGGATCTCGACACTGGCTAGAAATTGTTTTGCAAGCCATAGCTTAAATAGTTAATTTTAGATGCTGTTGTAGCGTGAAAGCACAGAGACTTAGAGTAATAGTGTCGTGGCACTGAGTAGCAACCGTCTCTATCTTACAGTTTCCATGATGTTTAATCGTTTACGTACCACCTGGCCTAAAGGCTACCAGCACGGAAACCCAGGGAAGAGCCACCAGAAGGGCGACTACTTAAAAACAAGCAATGCGAAAAAATGGCTCTTCTTGGGCTTCTGCGCTGGTAGCCTATAGGCAGGGCCACCGAGAGGGGGAAGCGAGGTGAGACAATGACCCCGGTGCCCATGGAGTTTAGTAGGCTCATGGGCTTCAAGGGGCGCTTGGACTTCAGGGGGCGTATGGAAATGACACTGACAAATCAGTTTGTGGAATATCGAGGACCTTTTTTTTGTAGATCACATCAAAATCTGAAGAAAATTGTGGCGTTTTCCTCTTCTTTTCTGAAGTTCACAAAGCTGGAGATGCCCAATATTTGAGCTGACCCCGAGCCTACGTTTGGCTCTCGGCACCCCTACAAACAATTAACGATATATCTATTGCTTTTTGTGGCAAATAATAAGCTGCGGCCTCATAAGTTTATTAATTATCGCTGTTCGCAACCTCAAAAGATTTTTCGGTCGCTGCTTTGTTACTGCATTTGAGCTTTTTATTATCTTGAACGTAGATTAGACTGTAAAAGGTAACATCCAAAACACAAAAGATCACCATAGCAATAAATTTTTCCTTACAATCAGCTCAACAGGTGATTACGCGTTTTCTAAAAGTCAATGAATAAAATGAAATGTAAATTATTCTCAAAATGTTAACGGATTAACGGACTTCATTAACTTCCGTTAATTTCAGCTGAAAATAACGAATTAACTTTAACGGAGGTATGAAGTTTGCTAACGGACTAGTGGTTAACGAAGCTAACGTTTTGCATTAACTTGCCCATCTATGGGGAGAAGCATTCAGTCAATTCCTAGGCTATAGTGTAAAATAGCTAAAATCAAAATATAATTTTGTAAAAGTTTTGTTCTCATTTTGGGACTGCTGTTGAAAGATATTTAACAAATGCAAAGAAATACCTCCTAAAAAGGTTTTTGGAAACCGTGAGTTTGTCCTTCCATCCTGAATTTCCACAAACAAGGGCGAGGTTTACTAAAATTAATAGATTGGTCACGTGATGTTACTGGAAGGTTAAATGTTATTCAGTCTTTTTTTTCCTTGGAAGTTCAGGCTAAGAGAACGGATTCAGACTCTCCACAAACTTTTTTAGGAGGTTTTCAAAATTTTCAAAACTTATATTTCATTTTTTGTGTATTACAAACTACCAAAATTGGCTGGATGCTTTACCTCTTTTAAGAAATAGGCTGCTGGGACAAAGAAATACACTCTAGTTGAATAACATCTTATTGGTCTTGGCGATGTAAAACAAACAAGCAAAACACAAATTCTGAAGTTTCAACACAAATGATTCGTGTTGCAGATCTGTATATGAACTTAAATGCAAATTATGCTACAAATTATTAAAGAAATACTGCCCAAAATCGATTTTATTGAAGAAATGAGAACTACTTGAGGTTGTAAAGAGGTGCCTGAAACCTTTTTCCCCATTTCTCTTATTTGCGAAAATACAATTTAATCCGCTTGACTCTCCGTATCATTGGCAACCCTGCATCTTGCAATTTTATGACATCAGAAAAGGCTGATTTTGCAAAATCTTGCAGACTTTAGGCTATTGTCTACTATAGCAGCCTTAAAACAACACTAGCCTGGCCTACCAGTCCTATTCTTTTAATCGTTTTGCGTGCTTCTGGCCTAAAGGCTACCAGCTCGGAAGCCTAGGGAAGAGCCACCAGAACGGCGACTACTTAAAAGAAGCAATGCGAAAAATTGTCTTCCCACAGGAATCGAACCTACGTCAAAAAACATCTTAATTGACTTATTATTACAGTCCTATTCTTGCCAACTCTTTTTCTCTTAAGATAAGTTATTGTAAAGCAAGCAACAAAATTACAGAATATACACTGTATACTGTAGGCTAATCTCAGATCTGTAATCAGAAACTAGCGCTATAATACAGTAGGCTACTCTACACCTGATTTGTTACCCACTAGTACCAGCTGGTATTGCTGTGAGTAACCTAACCAAATCTGGAAACTTGGCTACTGCTACTGGTACCTGTAGATCTAAGCTATACCAGATGTACTGACCTAGAGAAGGTCTTTTGCAATGTCACTAAATTGTGAAATGCAGGATTGCCAATGGTACGGATTCAAATGGATTAAATCGCACTTTCGTGATAAAGCGAAATTGTGGAAAAAGGTTTGATACACCTCTTTATGACCTCAAGCAGTTCTCATTTCTTCAATAAAACCGATTTCGAGCAGTATCTCTTAAACTCGTATGACTTGATTATCATATTAGCTCAATATCATCTTCTTTTCCGCTTCCAGAATTTTTCGAACTATGTTGATTTTTGCTTCGATAAAAAAAAAGACAAATTCTTGCAGTAAACAACACTGAACAAAAGCTAATAACAACTGAAAAAAATATGATGTTTTGTCGAGATCCTCCGCTGTTAACTAGATCGTGAATAACACCCGACAAGCCAAAAATAAAAACGGGATAAACGGAAAAAATATATCGTAAGCATTTTTCAAAAACGAAATTTTCAAAAATAAACCATAAAAGGACCAAACCAAGAAGAATTCCACCACTAATCGATGACGCGTTCATGTTGCTGATCAGTTCTAAATACAAACTAATTTTTAAAAATTTGCATGTTTGAGCATTAAAATCCTAAAACATATGCAAGATTTTAATTTTATTTCTGGTGCTGTCTTACTGGCGGTAATTGACTAACGCCTGGTTCGAAAGTAATCTACGACTTTTACTTTCTCGTTTATGTTAAATTTTGAGGCGTTGCTGTCGTACTGCTGCAATAGAACCAAATCTTTTCAAAAATGATCAAACATAGTCGAGAACTTTCTTTTTCTTAAAAAACACGTTTGAAATTTTCAAACCCAACCAATTCATTGGATATTCTCGCAATTAACTTTCATAATAAACAATCAGAAAAAAAGTTTCATTTATTTGGCATATAGGCACGTTTTAACCGCAAATCAAATCTTTCAATTTACTCGCTGTATTACGCCGAAGCGTGTAACAAGCAGAGGTGGTCAGTAACGAAGTAGTTCTACTTAAGTAGACTACTTAAATAGTATTTTCGGTAACGAGCGACTTACTTAAGTATTTTTCATTTCTGATACTTCTACTTTTACTTCAAGTAAAATCCTCTCGAAGTAACGCTACTTGAGTAGTAATGACTTTTATGTAAAGTAGAAGTAAACAACTAGCCATTATTCCACCTCACAACGTGTACAATAAAGAAGTAAACATTATTCCACCTCACAACGTGTACAATAAGTACGTATCGAGTTTGTTTGACTGTACAGTACTACAAAACTTATTGAATAGTTACGCCGATTCATTTACAGGTCATCTAGGGTAGTGTGTTTTTGCGTTGCATCAAATACCAGGTGTTGACTCAGTCTCACTAAAAAAAAAAACATACCGAACCCTGATTAGCATGGTACAGTAGACAAACTAGACATGCGCATTACTCCTGGTTCATACGAAAAAGATTAGCGGTTAACGGCGTTGCGTTTGCTGCGGCCCGTCTGGGGTTCAATTCCCTAGCCGGTTGACGAACAGTGTTGCCAACGACTCGCCATCGCTGCGACATTTCTTCTCAAGCTGTGTTGTCCAGACGCAGAGATGAGCCCAGAGTCCCTACTAAATCGTATTCATAACACGCTTCGGTGTAATTTCAAGAGAATAATAAAACTTTGATTTTTTGATATGCTACCGTAAGTATGGCTTTGCTTGAACACTGATCGTAAGCGTCACAACAGCAAACCTTCGAAGAATAAACAAACACGTGAAATTCGAAATTACTTTCTACTTTCATTACTTAAGTAGAGTTAATTAATTCCTACTTTTACTTAAGTGGAAATGCTTCGCCATACTTCTACTTTTACTTGAAAGGCATTTTTGAGTAAGTAACAATACTTCTACTTAAGTAGATTTTTCGACTACTTTGTCCACCTCTGGTAACAAGTATGTGCTGCCCATCTCCTCATCATTGTGCCTGCGGGCAACACAGTTCCTTTCGAAGAAATGCCGCAGCGGTGGCGAGCCGTTGGCAACACTGTGTCCGATTAGACCGGCCCGAGATTTGAACCTCAGACCTCCCGCTCCAGAAACTAAAGCGTTACTGCTCAGCCAACAATAAGCTTGTTTCAAGTAGTCGCCGTTCTGGTGGCTCTTTCCAAGGCTTCCGCGCTGGTAGCCTTTAGGCCAGAAGCACACAAAACGATTGAACAATAAGCTTGCTGCAGGTGTTAGATTTAAAATGGCAATATCACGAACACAATTATATACTGTAGCTACAAAGAAGCTAAAACTGTGGTGATCCTTGATAAAGTACTACGATGTACAGTGCAATTGAAAACTTATGTAGTCTCCATTGTCACAGGCAAAAAATATTGCTAGCGAGACAGTACTGTTAGAAACATTATAACTACAACCAATATCAATATATCCGATTACGATTTAAGGGCTTAATTAAAAACAAATTCTATTTGAGTTATGTTTTTACCATCATTGGGTAAATAGTTGGCTAAAAAAAATTAACCATTATTTTCACTTAGCAAATCAATATTTTAAACGGCTCTAAAAACGTGTAAAATTTTATTCGAGCGGCGTTAGAAACAGCTATTTTTTTCAAGTTATCACAAAAACTGCTCAACAGTAAGTTGGTGACTTTGCCTTTTAACTCGAAAACCAAACGCTGCCTCCTGGTCGAGGCTTGATGAAAAAAAAAAAAAACTTCAAAGTTCAAAGCCTCCAATGGCTGGAATTTCTACCCGCTACAAAGCTTGTCTTACAAAATTTGGTAATTCTGGAAACATGTTGTTAAAAGTGTTTGAACAGATGTTTTGCTCCTGAATTTGCATTACAAAAATTGAGCAATCTGATGAATGGTTTGGTTGGAATTTGTTTTTCGCTCAATTATGTAGACTATCTTCTATTTATTTTCGTCATCCCCAGTTTTTGACCCAAAACTTAAATGATTTTTTGAAACAAAGCCTCGCGCAGACTGGGCTTTGATTCAACACTTTTGTCAATATAAAGAAACCAGAGTTGTAAACGGGCCGAATTGCACAAGCTCGAACCCATAGGTGTAGCCAGGGGGGCCCAGCGGGTCCAGGTTCCCCCCAATTGAAATGCCACCAATGAAAAAAAGTCTATTGTTTCTTCAGTTTCTTTTTTTTTAGCATCTTCACCTGCAACAGTACACGTGTACAACAATAATTAACAATAATATTGACAACCAAGGGACCCGGGCCCCCTCAATTCAACTTTTTCAACCAATTTAAATGTATAGCCCTGTGTGAAATTAAGGGTTTTTGCCCTAAAACTTGGTACCTTAGGTCCTCATCTCACCTTTTTATGGACTTAATGCAATAGCCAGAGCCGGATTTACCGTATGGCACAGTGCCAGGGTCTTGCGCTCAGACATAGGCGTAGCGAAGGGTGGCCCAGCCCCCCCCCGATTGAAATGACACCAATGATAAAAATGTGACAAAAAAGTCTATGTTTTTCAGTTTCTTTTAGCATTTTTGCGTACAACAGTACAAGTGAACATTAATAATTAACAATAAATTGACAACCAGGGAGCCCGGGCCCCCTCAATTCAATTTGGACAACCAATTTATACGAATAACCTGGGTGAAATTAGGATTTTTGTCCTAAACGTTGCAACGTCAGGCTCTCATCTAACCGTTTTTATGAACATAATGCAATAACCAGAGCCGGATTTACCGTATGGCACAGTGCCAGGTGCCCTGCGCTTAGATGGTAAAATGGTCTTCACGTATATTTGGCAGGAAGATGTTGCGAAAATCCCCAAAATACCTGGGGCCCCACCCAATGTAAATCCGGCCCGAGCGATAACATGCTGGTAAGTAGATCTAACCATCTATTTCAAGGTAAAAGGAGGATTGAACAATTTAATTTTTTAATTGACTTTCACACGTTAAAAATCTAGTTCTTTCAAATGACTCTGACCACGTGCAAAATGTGATCTAATGGCATTAAAATAGCTTGTTTTTCAAAAAAATTACAAAAATCGTTCAGAGACTGGGGGCTTCGCCCACCAGACCCCCATAGCCTCCGGCAGCTTAGGGCTCCGCCCCCAGACCCCTGTCTGGGATACAATTGGGTTACACAAGTTTACTCAACACGTCTCCCACTTTAAACATTTTTGCTATTTAACTTTGGGTTTGATTCCTCTCCCTTCAGCAAAACCCTGCTTCAAGTGCCAAAATCAGGCCTCGCTTTCTGATCTTCCACTTTGTCCCAATTTTGATATCTTTGCACAGAGCTGGACAGCGTTGTTTCGAGCTTTTAGCTCTCATCGGCAGCTCTCATCGGCAGCCCTCATCGGCAGACGTCAAACTTGTCGGTTTTGATATCTTTGTCCCACAAAAAACTCCTCTTTTGAAAATTTTTGATGACGTCATTGCATGTGATTTGTCGTTTGGTCCGTCCCCAATCAAAAACCCTGGCTACGCTTATGCCCGAACCCGATAACATAAGCTTAAAACCGGCCCGAAGCCGCAAAGTGATTAGAAGCAAAACTAAGCCCGAAAATTAAGTTAGGTCTAAAAAATGTTTACGTTTTTTTGCTGGTATGCGGTGGAAATGAAGCTAATTACTGCTGATCATTTGTGACGCAGTAATAACCTGTACTATTGTGTAATAATAATCGTATTGATGCCTAAACGAAGTCGTTATTCAGAGTTCCAGAGTTATTTAATTGAACTTTAAACACAAAGCAAATACGTATAGAGCATATTAATCCCCAATTCAGCCCGACGTTTTGTATATCGTAGGCCTGAACCCGGCCCCGACCGAAAAACCCCCTGACTTACTACTCTGGAAGTAACGGCATTATTTTCTAATCATAGATAGTAGATCCTAGATCTGGGCCCACACGACAGAAATTTTCTCGTCCGCATCAATAACGAGAATTTTTTAAGAGACGTTACCGAACGAAATACTCGTTAAAGGCAAGAGGTCATTTTTACGCGTGCATTTGAAGCTCTGAGAGCTCGGAAACGTCATTTTCGCTCGCTAAGTTGCTTGGATCGAGATATAAATCGAGTAAAAAAACGTCACATTTTCCTTGCCAAGTCAAGTCAAGTTTATTTTACTCTACGTTAAAAAGTATGCTGGCAGGAAGCAGCAAAAGACTAGGCGGTCATCTATGTCAACTGCGCCAAATAGCAATACCTATAAACAGTATCAGAGGTAAACTTAATCTTGGTGAAAAATAAACACAATTCTGCAAAGCAGAGTAAAAAAGCAGCACTGTTACAAAGCAAACAATATTCACGATATATTTCAGGTTTCGCATTAATGGTACCGTGCATCAACTTTGCCAAATTTTCGTTGAAATTTTTTTATTAGCAACAATATGTAATTATTCAATTACGTTTCGTGAGAACAATACAAGCTTAATCTAGCAAACACGTTTTCTAACAAAATGCAAGTTTAATTTTAGTTAAAACGTTTCTTTACATCAATGTAAGTCTAAAAATTAACGATCACACTTACTACTAACATATCTCTACTCCACTTAAAAAAAAGCAAGCACTAAAGAAAAATGTGGTATTTAAACATTGTCTTTGGAGTAACGCTCCAAAATAACTGATTTGTAGTTAGTTTTAAATTTAGCAAAACAGCAAGTTTTTTGAGCAAAAGGAATAGATTCCCATTCCTTTAAACATGCGTGATGTAATCTTTTCCTCCCAAACTCACTGTCGAATGTATGATGACAATAACCGCCAACTGATTCTTGTCTAGTGTTGTGTTTGTGCATCTTTTTGAGATCGACTAAGTAATTGTTAAATGATAAAAAAAGCATGTTATTTTTAAATTTAAAAATAAATTTTGCGAATTCAAATTTGATCATGTCTTTTAGTTTTAAAGTTTGAAATTTAACATATAGACAATCGACAGGAGAATTTCGAGGAAGAAATAATCTGGCTCTGATCAAAACTTCCAGTGGGTGTAGACACGAATTTGTAGTTCTTCCCAATTAATTGAAGAGTACAATTTGACGGAATGAACCATAGAGTAATAAATTAATTTGCGAGTGGCTAAGGGTACATAGTGTCTTAGTTTAAAGAATGATTAACCCAAATATTTTTGAAAGGCTTTTATTTAGTTTTTGTACTTGGTTTTTCCAGCTTAAGTGTTCATCTAATAACACACTGAGATATTTTACGCGATCACTTCGTTTGATATTCAAGTTATTCATTGTCAAACTAAATTCTGAGGTATTAAGAGGCTTGCGGCTTACAATCAAAAAGCAACACTTCGAATAGTTTAACGTTAGTTTGTTACAGTACATCAAGTTTTCAATTTTCTCGATTTCTTTATTAACCATTACTTGCAAGGTGTGTGGATTTTAATTGGAAATATGCAAGTTCACATCATCAGCAAACAAAGTAGCATTGAATTTTGATGCTTGAGGTAAGTCATTGATAAACAACAGAAAAAGACGTGGTCCTAAGACAGAGCCTAGAGGAATTCCGAGACTTACTTTAAAAAACCCTGAAATTTTTGATCCTAGTTTAGAGCAAATTTTTTTGTTTTCCAAATAGGATTTCATCAAACTCCAAATTTTTTCTCAAGAACCATAGTGGTCTAGCTTCTTCAGTAGAATTTTGTGGTCGAGGGAATCAAAAGATTTTTTGATATCGAGAAATATAGCACAAGTATATTGATTTTTATCAAGATTATCAAGTAATATGTCGGAAATCGTGGTTATTGCTAGTGCGGCAGAGCTGTTTGTTGTAAATCCAAATTGTTCAGAAGCTAGTATATTATATTTGCCAATAAAATCCAAAAATTTAGACTTCAACACTTTTTTGAAAACTTTAGAAAATAGGTTTGAAAGAGTTATAGGTCGAAATTCACCAAGTTCTTTGGGTGCTAATGTTTTCGAAATTGGAATGACTTGACCTACTTTAAATTCATCAGGAAAACAATTCTGTTGCAAACATTTATCGTATTATTTACTCAAAATAGGAGCCAAGGCTACTCCAGCCACTTTCATAAATTTTGGGAAAATGCCGTCAATTCCAGAAGCCGAACTACTTTTAACATCGCTAATAGTGAAAGACATTTCGCGTTTATTAAATTCATGTAACACAAAACTTTACATTATAGACTTGGAAATAATCTTTATTTGGGAAATGTCAGATTTATTACTTTTCGATAAGTTTAAACCAACATTAGCAAAATATTCACTCATTAGGTTTAAGAATTTATCACTATCAGTTTCACATGTTAGTCCGCTCATTTTTAAGAAAGTGGGTTGTTTATTGCGCGAGCTGTTCTTGCCTTAAAAAATTCGTCGAAGTACCTTCCTGTTTTTTTAGGGTTGGATATTCTGTTTTCTGTTAATAAACTGTTGTAATATTGACTCTTAACACGAAATTTAACATGCGTAAGCTTGTTGCTGTATTTTTTGTCAAACTCAATTTTGCTAACTTCAGAACACATATAACGAAATTTGAATAGCTTGTTTTTGGTTTTGATTGATTTCAAAATCCTTGCGGTTATTCAAGGTCTCTCGTTCAGTTTTCTTTCACGTCGAGACATAGACATTAGAGATGCATGGCTATTGAAGGTTTTCATAAAAATTTCAGTAATTTTGGAGACATCTTCATCGACATTCGTGCCTAGGTAGTTTATGTTACAACAGCTTTACAATTGGCAATTTAGATCAATAATGTATTCTTCTCCTTTAGAGGTTTTCATACACCTCTTCATTTTTGACTTGAATTTCTAGTTACCATTAAACCTGTTTATTATGGCACAAGTCGGCAAGTGCTAGTCAGATATGTGAAATAAGCATGGATTATCTATAATTTCTTTTTGGGTGATGATGGATTAGAGTTGATCTAATAAAGATAGATTGCTGTGTATCGAAAACCGTGTAGGTGCATTTATTAAAAGTTTGCTATCTAGCGCATTTAGCGAATTAAAGTAATTGCTGATTTTTTGATCATTAATTGCTAAATAATTTATGTTTATATCCTCGCTGACTACATACTTCAGTTTTTGGTTTTCCAATTCGGTTAAGGCGTTCTCAACGCATTTTCAAAAACTATGAAGTTAGTACTAGGACGTCGGTAAATTACAGCAAAAATTATACTGCTTTGGTTGGTTGTAACTTTTGTCTATATATCTTCACAATTTTGTACATTAATAAATCATTTCTTAGTTCATATTTCAAACTTAACCAAAATTTTGAAGCACTCTTTAAGCATGCGAGAAATCTTTTTTGGTTGAGAAATGTAATGGCGAAATTTTGAAAACTTCTAACTAAAGCAAATTTTTGCTGAAAATTAATTAAAATCGTCGCCATGTTTGCTATTAGACTGCTAAGAAGAAAGCGAATTGCATTGAGAACCATTTGCTGTTTCGAATGATACAAAAAATATGTAGTAGCATCAGTTGACAAAAATAGCAAAGCACTCTTTTTATATGAACAATTTTCTGAGAATACGACGCTTATTTTTGCTCAAAATTTAAGAACAAATTAAAAACAATGCCAGCCTCGGCGGCAAAATGAAGCAAAAACAAACGAAAAAAAATTCATATCAATGAAAGAAACTAAATTTTGTGCTGATTCAAAACGATAAAATTTTAGGGATTTACTTGTGTTGGCAAGCATAAATTACAACTATTCCAAGATTACAGAGCGCTGTTGCTCTGCGAAAGCAATGGAGAAATATTTTTGGAAGTATGTTCTACTTCAAAAAAGCTTACTTTTCTCTTTTGCCATTTCATAATGCTGCAAGAGCTGGAAGAAAGCCTTCACTTAAGCAGACACAGCAACAGGAATTAAACAGTGTTACAAAAATGGCCGCTAAAATTGACACCGATGCTCTCAAAATTTTTTAAAAATCAAGAACAAATGAGGCTGAAAATCGGCAAAAAGGATTCAAAACAACCAGTCTCAACTCAAGATTTACCAGTTCTAAACAAGAAGAATGTACCTCGACTCGACTTGTTCACTTTTTAAAAATTTTGTATATAACGTTACTGTTAACATGTAAGTTTACCCACCAACAACCTCAACGACGCTTTACGTCATTTGAAAAAATGTAGTATGAAAAAGTTGTTCTTTTTTGACATTGATCCAAAAATATAATTAAATTCTGTCGTTTAGTAACTAATTATTATCAGTAAAGGAATTTGCCAGCTTAGAATAATAGCGCATGGCTCATAGCATCTTTTTCCATAACAATTGCAGATCATACAGTATGCTTGAACGCATTATTTTGAAGTAGAAATGCTTCTGACATCAGAATAAGATATTTATTACATACTAACACATGTTACGAACATCTCGCAAAGAAATTCTAGCGAGCAGTTTTTAACGCATGTTGGGCAAGACGGTTCGGAAATGGCAGTTTGTGTACGAAGTTTTTTTGTTCGTTTTCGCCTTTTAGCAAGTGATAATGGCGTTTGCGAGCTTATTAACATGTTCTGTCATGTGGGCCCTGGTTCTTGCCACATTTGAATAGCACCACTAATTCTCCAAAATTTCGGCTTCTTATCCGAGGAGGATGCCTTGAATTACTCAGCCTTCTATGAATGGATGGTTTACTGGATCTGAAGACAGTCCTTTCAAGATTAATTGTCTTTTGTTGAGTTCACTCCCATGTGGCCAAAAAAAGCATTTCCGCAACACTTTTATTTAAGCCTCGCTTGTTTACGTTTAATCCGCAAGGAAAAATATTTTTATGCAATGTTCAAATCGACTTCGACTATTGCATCAAGTAAAACATTTTGTGTTGCACTAACCTCTTTCATTAGCTCCTGTTGGAAAATCAGGAGAGTCAAGTAGTATATGACATGGCGTGTTCGGTGCACAGAGGTCACGTGACTGCACTGTAACCGTCCTTGTGTCTCAAATTAAGAGAGGTCACGTGACTGCACTGTCTCAATAAAAATCATTCAGTGCAAAGCAGGTCACCTGACTCTTAAAAAATGCACTGGAAACAAAATGATTTAAAATGCACTGAAACCGTCCTTGTGTTTCAAATTTTTTTTTAAATCGTGGTTCTCAGTCCACCCCTCCCGATGTTAGTAGGAGGTATTAAACTCGCAATTGAGCGCTTGTCACATGTAACCAACTTGTGCTCATAATTACGCTTCAGTCGCGTTTAATTCTTTTCAATAATTAGTTTGATTTTGTCATTTTCTATAGGTTTCACTTTAATTGTAAAGCCATTGCTATCAAATATTTTCACTTTGGGTTTACCGTACGCCTTTTGTATTCTTTCAATGTCTTCTTTTGATAGAACATCACTTGATACTTTTGACCACTCGTGTTTATAAGTAGGATACATGATAGAATCTGTACTTTGTGAATGGGTTAAACCTAAACAATGACCTATTTCATGAACAGCTACTACAAATAAGTTGTGTTTGGGAGGTGTGGCTGTCAACAAACACTGCATTAGCATTTTATTCATTTCAATAATCACTTTTATTTTGTTATTTATTTATTTGCGTCAAGCGCAAAAGCGCTCATAGAAAACGAAAAAAAAAAAGAAACACACACACAAAAAAAAGTTTACAGTCATGCATTAATAATTCTAAAGCGCCAGAGAAGAACAGTAAGCTTCTCCCAAACCATTTACACTAAACAAATCTATAAAGCGAGCAACATATTTCGAACAACGAAATCTGCAAGAGTGAAGTAATGAGTGAACAAACACATTGGTAGACCTGTGGCAACGATTCATAAAACGAAATAAAAGTTTGCGAACAAGGGCATCAAAAGTATCAACATTAGCCTCCACTTGATATTGACGGACACTGCAATAACGAGGAATGCCCATGAATACTACGGTAAGAGTCATTGTAAGACACTCGAAGACGTCTATAGCTCTCATGGATATAACAACACCACAGCTGACTAGCATACAATACACAACAATGAGCCCGAAATAACATATTTTTGATATCAGTTAATAATCACAATTATGGTGTATTTGACCAGTATTCTCGAATGTTAGGATAAGCATCCAACATAGCTTTTATATCACTTTTTCGGTTACAGACTTCCGAAAATGAAAGAGTAAGAAATTGAAATCGTGGTAAATTACCGATCAAATCAGCAATTGCTCTCTTCTTTCTGACACTTCGATCACCGATATTGATCTTTTCTTCCACCCATGCTTTCCATGTTTTGTAAATATAGCCTTTTGCTCTTTCTTCTCGCCATAATGCGTGGAGAATGTTCAAAGCTTTTCCGCAACGAACATGAAAGTAAAGAGACTGCTTGTTTACGGTCTTTTCACGTTGAACACATTTTGTTAAATATTCAGTCAACGAATTGATCGTCTTTTCTTCCGGTTCAATAAGCCCTGGTTGAAAATCTGCAGTGGAAAGATTTTGAACTAAATATTCATGCAACTTTTCGCCAACAAGTCTCTCTTTTTTTTTATAAGGAATCGGCAACTTGTTTGAAGGTTTTTTTGGTTCAATATTTAATGGTCCATTTATCTCGAACTCATCTAGGTAATCTAACATGTCTCCATGATACTTTTTATGCTCTCTGATGATTTGCAATTCACTTTCATTCCAATAGTTGTTAATCATTTTATCGCAGCTGCTCCACACTCTTCTAATCAACTTGTTGCAACCAACGTAAACGTCTAAATGTCCTTTCTCTTTCATACAAACAGCTGATTAAGCTTGTCTGTGACGTAATCACGTATTTAGTTAAAGTACGCATTTTTTCCATTATAATAATCAAGACGCGATGGTCGAGTGGGTAAAGCCGTCGCTTTACTTTTACAGTAACGAGCAGGTTCGAATCCCAGTGAAGTCAAAGAACATTCTGGAATGCCGCGGAACCACCAGTTCCGCGAAATTACGTCACTCAAGAAAAGAACATTCTGGAATGCCGCGGAACCACCAGTTCCGCGAAATTACGTCACTCAAGAAACAGAAGACCAGGTTCGAATCCCAGTTAAGTCGGAGAAAATCCAAAATAGTAGGTTCGATTCTCAGTGAAGTTAAAGAAACAGAAGATCAGGTTCGAATCCCAGTGAAGTCAAAGAAAATGCTTGATTAACAAGTTAAACGTAGCTTATCTTTTTGTTTGTCGAAATTTTTACAATAATTTCATTTGAACTTCTAAGCTTTAGATTCATTAATCTGTTGTCATAACGTATTTTGTTAATGTGTTTTATTTTTTCACCATTTTTTAATAGCCCATGATGACATTCCCATATAAAATTATGAACCAAGATTCTATTCCAGTAATCTTCAACAGTGATTTCATAATAACCTCTTTCATTTATGCTTCCAAATGTTGGTTCTCTAGCAACAACATGAACAACGCATCCATCAATGCTCCCAGCGTATGCTTTGTGTGTTGGATGAAAATAAAACTCACGATTTTCAATGACTAATTTATCATTCATTTTTATTTAACTACAGACAAAATTTTCTGAAGCATAAAAATTACTTAAAGATTATATTTCTCTTATAATAAAAATGAACCAATCAAATATTTTAGATCAGGCGGTTCCAGATATTGGAGTTTCTACTTTAAAACCGTCACCCTTTAGAAATTTTCCCCCAACCTTAAAGAAAATAGCTTTTAATGCAGCTGGTAAAGTTCAAAAGCGTATAAATGATTTTGCCGATTGGCTGATGGCTTACGTACCACCAACTATTAAAGCAAGTGCTTCAGCAGCATTTCAAAAAATTTTAAATCTTTTTCCTAAACGGGTAATTAAAGTGCAGTTACTCAAAACTGCTCTGAAAAACTATACTAAATCTTATGATGTAGATATTGTTGATTTTAGCCCATTGAAACAATTGAATGAAACAGAGAAGGTAGTGCAAGATAAATTACGGTTAGACCTGGTTAAAATGAAAGGATTAAAAGTAACAATTACTCTTAAAATTACATTTGAAAAACAAACAGAAGACAAAGCAGTAACCAAGACAGCTTTTTTTAACAGCAGAGCAATTGTCATCTTAAATAAAGATGATGTGAGTGAAATGCAACAAAATGCATCCAATCAAATAATAAATAAAATTGGAAATTGGCTTAGTGAAGGTTCCGGATGGTCTATATTTTCTGTTGATGGGCACTTCGTTAACTTAGTTCAATATACCCCTCTTCATGGATCAACTTATATTGCATTACCGGAAGAACTTCGAAATGCTAAGAAAGGACTAATTAACATCAAAAACAAAGACAACGAATGCTTTAGGTGGTGTCATTTAGCTAAAGTATACAGTGAGAAAGTAAAAAGCAATCGTGAAAGAATAAGTCATTACAAAAAATATGTAGACACACTAAATTATGACGGTATAGAGTTTCCAGTTTCTATCAAGCAAATACCAAAAATTGAAGAACAAAATAACATCAGCATTAATGTTATTGGTTATGAAAACAAGCGACGCTTTCCTTTATTTGTGTCTAAAAAGGTGTTTGAAACAACTCTCGATTTATTATTGATAATGGAAGACGAAAAGCAACATTATGTTTGGATAAAAGACTTTAATAGATTTATGTATAATCAAAGCAAGCACCAACACAGAAAACATTTCTGCAGATATTGTCTTCAATGTTTTAGCAGCGAGGAAATTCTATACAAACACACACCAAACTGCGTAATTATAAATGGAAAGCAAGCAATACAAATGCCCAAAAAAGGTAGCTCGGTGAAGTTTAATAACTTTCAAAAACAACTACCAGTTCCCTTTGTTATATATGCTGATTTTGAAGCAATAACTCAAAAGATTGACAGCTGTCAGCCAAATGATGAAAAGTCCTACACAGAAAGATACCAAAAACATATTGATTGCGGCTATTCCTACAAAATAGTTTGTTGCTATGACGATAAATTCAGTAGACCAATTCAACTGTATAGAGGTAAAAACGCTGTTTATAAATTTTTGGAAGCTATGTTGGAAGAAGTTGACTATTGTGAAAAAACGAAAAATGAACATTTCAATCAACCTATGGATTTAACGAACAAAGATGAAGAAAACTTTCAAGCAGCTACAAAATGCCACATTTGTAAAAAAGGCTTTTCTGAGGAAGACAAAAGGGTTAGAGATCATTGTCACGTTACAGCAAAATACAGAGGGGTGGCACATAATGAATGTAATAGAAACTTCAGACTTACTCATAAGATACCAGTAATCTTTCATAATTTAAGGGGTTATGATTCACATTTTATTATGCAAGAAATAGGAAAGTTTGAAAAGGATATCAAAGTAATTCCAAACAATCTAGAAAAATACATGGCTTTCTTCTTAGGCAAACATTTAAAATTTATCGATAGCTTCCAATTCATGAGTAGCTCATTAGAAACTCTGGTTAAGAACGTTCCACTTTCTGACTTAAAATACACATCACAAGAATTTCAGGATGAAAAACTAGAACTAATGAAAAGAAAAGGAGTTTATCCCTACGATTATATGAACAGCTTTGATAAGTTTGACGACAGAAACCTCCCACCAAAAAAGGAATTCTATAGTCTTTTAACCGATGAAGATATAAGCGATGAGGATTACAAGCATGCGCAGAATGTGTGGACTACTTTCAAGTTGGAATCCATGGGACAATACCACGACTTGTACCTTAAGTCAGATGTTTTGCTGTTAGCAGATGTATTTGAGAAATTTCGAAAGACTTGTCTTCAATATTACGAATTAGACCCTTGCCATTATTTTACTTCTCCCGGTTTATCATGGGATGCGATGCTTAAAATGACTGAAATAAAACTGGAATTAATGACAGATATTGACAAATTTCTTTTCATTGAAAAAGGTGTGAGAGGGGGAGTTTCATACATTTCTAAAAGATATGCTAAAGCTAACAACAAATACATGAATAATTACGATTCAAAGCAGCCATCAAATTATATTACATATCTTGATGCAAGCAATTTATATGGATGGGCAATGAGCCAAAATTTACCAATGGGTGGTTTTAAATGGCTATCAGAAAAAGAAATTGATTTAGCAAATTTACCTAAAGGAAAAGGACTAATACTAGAAGTTGACCTGGACTATCCTGAACACCTTCATGATAGTCATAATGACTATCCACTAGCTCCAGAAAAAATGGAAATTAAACATCACCTCCTTTCAGACTACTGTAAACAATTACAAACTCAGTTTAATATAAAAGTTGAAGGAGTTAAAAAATTAATACCTAATTTAAAGTCAAAACAGAGTTATGTTCTTTATTACAAAAACTTAAAGCAGTATATTGAATTAGGCTTAAAAGTTACAAAAGTACATCGGGTATTAGAATTTAACGAATCACCTTGGTTAAAAAAGTATATTGATTTCAATACAGAAAAACGAAAAACCGCCAAGTCTGACTTTGAGAAAGATTTTTTTAAACTTATGAACAACTCAGTGTTTGGAAAAACAATTGAAAATCTTCGTAAACGTGTCAATGTTACTCTGATCAACGAACCAGAAAAACTATTAAAGCATTGTGCAAAACCAACCTACGTTAGCAGCAAAATATTTAATAAAAATCTTGTTGCAGTTCATAAAATCAAAGAATCTTTAACCCTAAACCGCCCCGCTTATGTGGGAATGTGTATTCTCGATATTTCAAATACGTTGATGTATGATTTTCATTACAACTACATTAGAGAGAAATATGGCAAGAATGCAAAACTCTTATTTACAGATACAGATTCAGTAACATATGATATAAAAACAGAAGACGTATACAAAGATTTTTGGGCTGACAAAGACAAATTCGACTTCAGTGGTTACAAAGAAACCTCAAACTTTTATGACCTAAAAAATAAGAAAGTAATTGGAAAGATGAAAGATGAAACCGCAGGTGTGCCAATAGTAGAATTTGTAGGACTTAGATCTAAAATGTACAGCTACGTCACAAAAGATGAAAGAGGTTGCAAAACTGCAAAAGGAATTTAAAAAAATGTAGTGAGGAATCTGTTAAAGCACAAAGATTACAAAAACACTCTCTTCAATAATCGTCAAATGTTTCATAAAATGAAATCAATTAGAAGTGAAAACCACAAAATTTATTCCGTTGAAATCAACAAGAAGTCTCTTTCGTGTTTTGATGATAAACGATATATTCTTTCTAATGGAATTGATAGTTTTGCTTATGGTCATTATTAATTAAAAAAAAAATATATGCTATTATAAAAAAAGATGGATGAAAATTGTTGTGAAAATCTTGACATAAAAATTATAAATGGAAATAGAACTTGTATTAACTGTGGTGTAGTTCATCACCCATATTTTGTAAACGACTGGATTGATTATAACGCACGTAATGTTGTTTTACGTAAATCAGTTTACAGTAGAACTGCTTATGTTAAAAATAAATTACAACGCCTTGAATTGTCTGCTGATGAAATACAAGCATTTATGAACATTTGGACAACCGTGGAAAACCAACTACAAAGCTTCACTGGTAAAAGGTTTCCTAAGATAGATTTTTTTATAAATAAAATCTTAGAATATTTAGACATTTCCAAACAACCTTCATACAAAATTAGTGATGCATTACGGAAGAAATATGAGATTATGTGGAAGGAAATCGTTTAGCATGTAATTTTTCATAGCTTTCAGAAATTGGTGGACATATATCAGCAACTTGGTCATCAACCATAGCAAGTTCTCTTTCGAAAAACTCGTCAATATCACCAGATCTTAAAAACAATTTTAACTTGTTGAGTAATTTCTGATACGATTGATAAGCATATCTACAAGACTCAGTTTTTTTGGAAAAATTTTTCTGCGTCGTTATTGTCTGTAAAAGAACACCTGTACCGCTAACAGATGCCAAGAAAATCGGATTTAATGTAACAGAACCAACCACGGCCCCAGTTGTAGTAAAAACAACAGATGACAGCTTTAGAGCTAAGTCCATTCTTTTAAATTTTTTAAACATTTTCTTATAACACCAATACTGTTTGTGATAAGTGTGATACAGATTTGTCAATTCATTCACTTGTTCTTGAGTCAATTTTCTACTAATGTGGTTAAAGTCCATTGTTTATTTTACGATATACAATTACGCTTCTGGTTGATCACCCACTTCAAGCTGTTTAACTGTAATTACGACACTGCTTATATTCATTGATACCGAAGAATTTGAAGAAACATAGTTGTATTGTATGTGAAACACATCTCGAGAAGGATTAGGAAAAACAATGCAGTTTAAATTAAAGCAATCGAATGGGGGTGTTACTGTTGTTTTACTTATTTTATCTGTTTCTTCTTCACTAACACGGATTATATCAATATGTAATTTGTCTTCATCATCATAACTGGTAACTTTCACAAGTCCGCTTACGCTTATTTCGATGTAACTGCTGGTTACCTCATCTCTCAAATGAATACTATCGGATTGCAAAGACAGAAAATCGTTCCCAGCGACAAGAGGTGCACTCACGAAATGTAAATTGTGATCTGTATTAGTACGAACTGAATAAATAGCACTTGATGGAATTGGCCTCGAATCAGGTGTCGAAGAAGCACCCAAAAATATTTGAAATTTTGGACGATATATATTTCGTTTAAAATAACGTTTATTTATTGCACTGGTAGGTTCGGAAGGTCTACCGACGTTGAAAATGGTATGATTTTTCATATCTAAGTTTCGTGAAATGGTTACATTATCGTCTTCGGTTTGAATGTGTTGCGTTATTTGGTCAACATAATTTTTGTTTGCTGCTTCACCTGGTGCTGTGGGATCTCGTAAATTTATGATAGTGTGTAATCCTTGTAAGTTAATATTATCTCTCACATTTGTAACTAAATTTTCAACAAATTGTTTAGTTGCCGCATCAGAAGGTAGAATGGGTTCAACAAGTCCTTTTAGAATCAATGATTCACCTAATTCAATTGATGCGTTGTTAGGTGGAATATTTTCTATACGAAAGACCCTGTTTGGTAAACGACCAAGTACTTCCACACCATATATTTGAGACCTCTGAATTTGAATTTGAGAGGGCGATACAACATATTGATCATCGTTGTTTATACCTAAAGTAGCCAACCTCGAACCAAACTCAGAGCTTTCGGCAAAGTGGACAATGTTGCTAATTGCATTATCCAAGAATCCTTTATTTACACTATCTGATTCTGTTACAGGATTGGCTAAGTTTGTAATTTTGTGGTTGTTTAAGTTTAAATCACCATACATTATATCTCCTGACTTGGAAACTTTGTGTTCAATACCTACAACCTTAACAGTACTTGAAGATTGACTTCCACTTGTTCCAAATTTTGAAATATTCATTTTGTTCTTCTTTATTATAAATGAACATAATAAACTTTGATAAATATTTAAGTGGGGACAACAAGCAAATCAAACATCATTATCTTCTACCAGATTGTCATTACATGATAGTAGGATCGACAGGGTCAGGAAAAACAAATTTGCTTTTAAACATGGTTCTCAAGTGGATGAATTACGACCTTTGTTGTGTTTATACTGTTAATCCTGAGCAAGATAATTATCGATTTTTAAAAGAGCAAGGTATTGAAGTGCTAAGCCCTGAAGACTTGCCTCCAGTAGAAGAGCTTGACCCTCAACAGAAAGTAATAGTTTTTGACGACATTAAGCTAGACAACATGATAAAACTGATGGAATACTTTTCTTTATCTAGAAACAGAAATTGCAACTGTATTTACCTCACCCAGTCATACTTCAACACTCCGAAGTACATAAGAAGAAACACTAACTGTTTTGTTTTTTTCGGGAACTTAGACAACAAAGATATCAGACACATTACTGACGATCATGCTAAAGGTATAACAAAAGAAGAAATGGAGTCGATTTACCGTGAAGCAACCAAAGATCCTTACAATTTTATGGTGCTGGACAAAACAGCCAAACACCTACCCCTTCGTTACAGAAAATGCTTTGACCATTTTTGGGCTTAAGCTTTATATGCTATATAGTAAACATGCCATTTGTAAATGAAGAAGAGTTGAAAAACAAAAATAAACTTGTAAAGGATTATATTAATAACCGAAAGCTTTTGAAACAAAAGCTGCAAAAAGAAATTGTAGCCAAACAACAACTGCAAAAGTCTGCTTCTGAAATATTTCGTCCCATTACTAAAACGTTTGAAGAAACTCAGAAAAAAACTGATAAAAGGCAAGACCAACTAATTCAACACATACAGCAACAGCTTGCCATTGAAGATAAACCTCGATCAATTTATACTGAGCACTTTGAGAGTGCTTTCGATAACGAAGAAAAAGAATTGCTTACACAAAACAATTTTGAGACTGATATTGTTGAGCTTGTAAAATGCGGGCCAGATTACATAAACGCATTGAAAGACAGAGCTAGATTAATCAATCAAAGATTAGGTGGTTTACGAAGAAGACGTGATGCTGATACAGAAGTGATTGATGAGCAAATAAAAACTTTTAAAAAGTACAGAGAAAAATTAAATAAATTATTAGGAGGAATGGAACTTACCTTTGGAAAAGGGCTTAAAGATCCCAACAAACTTTGTGAAAGACTTAATTTACTAGTAGCAGCCAAACAAGCCGGCAATAATAACAAACGTTTGGATCAAGAAATTGCAAACATTTTGAAAAAACTAAAATTAAACAAATGCATTTCACACTGCGACCACCAAAAATTATTTGACAATATATTAAAATGACATCAATACCACTTTTCTTTGACTCTAGGAAAGGACAAGGAAAATCAGAAGATTTTATAACTAGCTTTAATCCACCGTTGCAACTAGACATTAAAAAAAGTTACGAGATGTCCTTAATCAATGCTCAAATATGGTACTCTTGGCATAACATAACGAGCAGCAATAATAAATTTTTTTATTCACCAGATGGAGTAGCTGCACGACTATTATCGATTCCTCCAGGGAGCTATAATATTGAAGATCTCAATAATGAAATAAAGTACTTGATGGAACAGAGACGTGATGACAAAAATAATATAACTATAACACCAAATTTTAATACATTAAAATCAAGAATTGAACTTAAAAATGATTACATAGTTGATTTTCGAATTCCAAATTCAATAGGTGACGTTTTAGGATTTGGTTCGGCATTTTTGGGTGTAAATGGAATTCATAATAGTCAAAATCCTGTAAATATTACAAATATCAACAGCCTTCAGATTCATTGCAGCTTAATTGATGGAAGTTACATAAACGGAGCGTCTAGTGACTTACTTTATACTCTTAGTCCAAACGTACCACCGGGATATTTGATTCAAGTTGAACCTAAGCAAAACATTTACGTTCCAATCAAAAATTTAAGTCAAATTGATAGTATCCGATTCTCTATAAAAGATCAAGATAACAATTTTGTAAATATGAATAATGAACGAGTGACTTACTATGTTCACCTGAGAGAGATTATGTAGTTTAACTATAAATGTTATCACAAAGAGAAACTAGATTTCATAAAAAGAAAATCATAGGTGGAAGTTTGCTTAAAAATGTTTACGACAAGGTAAGGAACGTAATCAGCACTGGTTCTAAGATTCTTAACAGAATTCCTACTGGAGTGAAGACTGAGATTAAAAAACTAGCTGCACCTTTACTGAAAAAAGCCTTAGAACCCACAAAAAAGACATTAGAACCAGTCTTAGAAAATATACCAATAAACAAGCGTATTATCAATGACAGAGAATTAGAAAATCTCAACGACAGATCGAGAGCTATCTTAAGTAATTTAATTGCTGGATCAGGATTTAAAAATTATATGTCTTAATTATAAAATGACAGAACTAACGAATCCATATTTGCAAATTAAAGAAACAAACTTAGTGGACAATTCAATTACTGAGTTTGAATATGTCGAATACCTTCCGAGAGACTCAAATAATATGAACAAAGATGGTCAGCACATTATTGAAACAAAAGATGAAGATGTTTTTCTTCTACCGCATAAAGCATACCTAGAAATCAGAGGAAAACTTCAAACTAATGCGAATGCTAATTACAATAACAATGACGTAATTTCATTAGTAAATAACGGTTGGTCTTTATTTCAAACTGCGCAATATCAATTAAATAACCAAACTATAGAAAACATAAACCTTTATCTACCTCAAGCATCAACAATACTCAATTTAGTTAGCTTTAGTGATGATTATTCAAGATCAACCGCCTCTAACATGCTGTGGTTTAAAGACACTGGAACTGGTTCCCCATCTCTTAAACAAAATTTTGGTGGTGTAGCTGATGATGCGAATGCAAATGCTGTACGTGATGGTCTTAGAGCAATCGTAGAAATATACAACAACAATCTACAAGCAAATATTGGTTTCACCGCAAGACAGAACATTACTACGGGAAATAAGCAAATTACTTTAATGCTTCCTCTTTCCCAAATATTTGGATTTTGTCGTGATATCGATAAGGTTTTTAGGGGTGTTAAACACAGTATAGTCGTGGATAGAGAAACATCTAATAACTATATTTTACGTGCAAATGGTGTTGCTGCTGGTAAGTTTAACATAAGTCATATCTCTTTGTGGATGCCTAAAGTGAAACCAAGTTTAAGAGTTGAATCGGAAATAGATGCTATGTTAGTAAAAGGACATATAAAACAGCTCTACTTTGAACAAATGAGAGTGTATCGAACAATGTTTCAGTCAACAGAAACAAGCATGACTTGGAGAATAACAACCCAGCCGGGAACAGAACTTCCTAGGCATGTGTTTGTTGCGTTTCAATCGAGTGAACGAGATAACAACCAGCAGCTAAATAATATGATTTTTGACAATGCAAACTTAAGACGTATTAGTTGAAGAATAAACAGCATTCAATATCCTGAACGAGAATTTGAATGTAATTTTACTCCACAAAATAGAAATTATTCGCGTTTATACATGAGTTTTCTAGAGGCTGTAAACAAATACCAAGATGCCGACACGGGCTGTCAATTATCAGCTGAAGACTGGGCTAGTTTGTATCCAATTCATCATTTTGATGTTAGTAAACACAATGAACGACTTAAAAACAGCTCAGCAGATATTGAAATAAGGTTTAGTCTTGGTGGTAACTTTAGAAATATTGCAAATAACGCTGACCAAGCTTTCTATGTTTATGCAGTCGTACTTTCTGATAGATACCTTCAGTTAGAAGGACTTTCAGGTCGAATGAATATAATTATCTGAGTATAAATAAAAATGTATGTTAAAATCGGATTAAATTTATCACAATTTCAAAAAGAAAAAATAAAACAAGCTTTTCAAAACAAAATTGGGCTTACACTCACATTTAATAACCACCAGTTACAGGGATCAGACTTTCTTGGTTTAACAAAGACGCAAGTTAACAAAATAAATGATGCTAAAGCAAAAGGTTCAGGTGTTACTTTGAAGCTATCAAAACTACAAATTTCAAAACAGGGTGGTTTTATTGGAACTCTTTTAGCAGGTTTAGCAGGTAGCTTGCTACCCAGTTTGTTAGGAGGAAAAGGACTTGTGTTACCTGGATCAAAGGGTAAAGGGCTTATGTTGCCTGGAACAAAAAGACAAGGTAGGTCTTATCGCTTCGACGAAACTCAGATTCTCGGAAAAGGTTTAATACTAGGAAAAAATTCTCCTTTCAAAAATGTTCCGATCTTGGGTTTGATTTTATAAAGTCTAATATAAAATGTACCACGATTACTCATTGAACTTGACACAAAATCAAAAGAAAAAAATTGCAAATGCATATAAAAGCAAAACTAGTGTAAGTGTTAGACTAACAAATGCAAGTTTACAGACTAAAGGCAACGTTAGTTTGCAACTGACGAGTCGACAGATAAATAGAATTAACAAATCAAAAGCGTCTGGACACGGTATACAAATAAACTTTAGTAAAACGCAATTGCAAAAACAAGGTGGTTTCTTAAGTAGCTTACTTAATTTAGGAAAACTAGTGTTACCGTTTTTAGCTAAAAAGGTTTTGCCAACTTTAGGATTAGCAGCTGCTTCCGGGGCCATCCAAGGAGCAACTAATAAAGCAGTAAATAAATGAAACCATTAACAAACTTAGACATTGATAAAATCATGATTAAGTGTGACAATTATCGAGGAACATTTAGCAAAGATATGTTACCAAAAGCAATGAATAAAAATGAGTCAGCTGTCGTAAACTTGCAAGATTATTTTGCGGGTAGTGGAACTCATTGGGTTTGTGTTTACAACGAAGAAAAATCAGATAAAGTAGAATACTTCGACAGCTTTGGACTTGTACCCCCAAATGAAGTTGTTAAATATATGAAGACTACAAACAAAAACGTTATTTACAATGATGCACAAATTCAAAATATTAACTCAATTCTTTGTGGTTACTACTGTGTGTATTATATAACAGAGCGAAATAAGGGGAGAACAGCAAACGAACTATTGTTAGATTTTCATGAAAAACCTACACCTTTTAATGAAATGTTTATGAAGTTTTATGTATCATATATTAAAGATGGAAACTTATTGTGTTAGAGAAAAGAAAAAAACTAAATGTGTTCCAGGTTCTGATGAAATTATAAAAGCAAAAGGAAATGGTCGCCTGATGTTACGTTGCATTTGTGCTAGTTGTGGTATTACAAAGCATAGTTTCATTAAAACCAACAAAAAAGGAGGCTTGTTAGACCTTCATGCTGCGATAGGAAAATTACCAAAACCAAAAGGTGGGTTCACTCTTCCAAGTCACAAGTACACTGGGCCATATAATCCACTAGATAAGCAGCTTGATGAAAATGATCAGCCTTTTCCTGGACAAGAACCTTACAATCAAATAGATGCTATTGCTATGAAACATGATATTTGTTACCGTGATAATGACAATAAAAAAGGTAAACTAAAATGTGATAAAGATATGTTAGACAGTTTATCGCAAACAAAAACCAAAGGTATTCGAGAATCTTTTGATAAAAAGTTAGTTCAAGCAGCAATTGGAACAAAATATAAACTAGGATTAGGTGCAAAAAACGGGAAAAGGCGTCGTGGCAAACAGAACTAGCTGATGAACTACACAAACCAGTAAAGAAAAAGTTTCTGCGACGCCGAGTTATAAGCAAATCAATTGATGAAATATGGGCGGCTGATTTAGTGGAAATGCAAAAGTTTAGCAAATGGAATAAAGGTTACCGATATTTACTGATGGTGATTGACGTATTTTCTAAATTCGGATGGATAGTCCCTTTGAAAGACAAAACGGGTAAAACTGTTGCTAATGCTTTCAAGAAAATCTTCAAAGAAAAAAGAATTCCAAAATTCTTATGGACTGATAAGGGAAAAGAATTTTACAACAAAAATACGAAAAGCCTGTTGGACCAACACAGCATTAAATTATACTCAACTGAAAATGAAGAAAAAAGTTCTGTTGTTGAACGCTGGAATCGCACTATCAAAAATAAAATGTGGAAGCAATTTACAAAACAAAGTTCAACTCAGTACTTAGACATGCTACCTGAGATAGTTGATGAGTACAATAACAGCTATCATTCATCCGTGAAAATGACGCCTGTTCAAGCTAGTGAAAAAGAAAATCAAGGAATTGTTTACTATAATTTGTACGCTAAAATTAAACCAATAAAAACAAAAGCAAAATTTAAAGTTGGTGACACAGTTAGACTTTCAAAATCCAAGCGAAAACTTTTTGACAAGGGTTTTACTCCAAACTGGACAGAGGAACTGTTTTTAATTTCTAAAGTTTTAAATACCAATCCACACACTTACGAAATCACTGATCTTCGTGGTGATTTAATTTCTGGAACTTTCTATGAACAAGAACTTTTGAAAACGAATCAAACTAAATTCAGAATAGAAAAAGTTGTTCGCAAAGATAATAAAAAGAAATCGGCATTAGTTAAGTGGTCTGGATACAGCAATGATTTTAATAGCAGGATTCCGATTGAAGAATTAGAGCAACTTAAATCTACATATAAATAAAAGATGTTTTGTGGATTTCAACTTTCAAATTTATCAGTTCCAGAAAACATAGAAGATATAAAACAAAAGTGGAATAAACGTGTTTTAACTTACTGTATCACGAACTTAACATCAAAACTTACAGAAGAATCGATACACAAACAAATTGATGCTGCTTTTAAAGTTTGGGATAAACCTACAGCACTTAAATTTAAGAAAGTACAGCCAAATGAGCCCTGTGACATAAAAATTAGTTTTTGTGCCAAGGAACATGGCGATGGATTCCCTTTTAAAGGTAAAGGCGGTGTTTTAGCTCATGGATTTTATCCAGGTTCAGGAATTGGGGGTGATTTACATTTTGATGCTGATGAAGATTGGACAGACCAAGAAACACCTCCCAAACACAACTTATTTGTAGTAGCTGTTCATGAAATAGGTCATTGTTTAGGTTTAACCCATTCACAAAGTACAGATTCTATCATGTATCCTACTTATAAACACGAGTGGTCAAAAGTATCAAGTGATGTTCTATCAAAAGAAGACATTGAAAGAATACAAAAGGCGTACGGTAAACCCAAAGTGAAAATATTTGTTAGCAATGGCTTTACAATTAAAGTGAAACCTATAGAAAATGACAAAATCAAACTAATCATTGAAAAGAATTAAACACGACTGAAGCGTAATTATGAGCACAAGTTGGTTACATGTGACAAGCGCTCAATTGCGAGTTTAATATCTCCTACTAACATCGGGAGGGGGGACTGAGAACCACGATTTAAAAAAAAATTTGAAACACAAGGACGGTTTCAGTGCATTTTAAATCATTTTGTTTCCAGTGCATTTTTTAAGAGTCAGGTGACCTGCTTTGCACTGAATGATTTTTATTGAGAATGGGCCGACTACAGTGCAGTCACGTGACCTCTCTTAATTTGAGACACAAGGACGGTTACAGTGCAGTCACGTGACCTCTGTGCACCGAACACGCCATGTCATATACTACTGAGTCAAAATACACAAGAATTACTGTAAGAGTAACTAGGGAAGCTATGGTCATCCAGGTAGCAAATATAAACGTTCCATTCTGTACGAGGATTCGCATCAACCAGGCGGACACTGTAACCAAAACAATATAGAAAACATCAGCAAAGCAAAACCAACTCCAGTACAGGATCATTAAACGCGATAATTAACTGACAGGCTAATTAGCACGTATTGTACAATACATCCATTAATTATTATCAAAATTTTGATTTAGGGGCTACACAGTGCTTTTGAACTTCGATTTTGAGCAAAATTTACGAGAAGACAAAAAAAATCCTCGGCTAATTTAAAATCTACTGTCGGGCTAACATGTAGCCTAGAGACTAAAAAAATAAAAAACAGCTTGTCGAGATAGAAAAAGTCCAAATAAAAAGACCTGAGGAAAAGTCAACTTGAAAAAAGGCGGCTACAACTTTACCTTTTTTGTAGGTTGTTGTACCGATTCGACCGCACTAAGGTTGAATCACGGACCAATGGGCGAGTGGACAAGGTATTTGCAACTGAAACGGTGGACTTGAATTTAATTCGCGGTCGGATCATATCAAACACCTTTGACATAATTTCCGTTATAAAACAACCGTGCCCAGAACGTTTTTTTCAACCAGCCCAGCTTGGAGTTTGCGATGTTGCCAGGCAAGAATGGCACTACAGCAACGCTACTGTACTATAGACATTTGACAATTATCATCCTCAATCACACAAATCTTGTTAGTTGTCACTTTTCGGCACTCACCCCCTTATGATGTTTTGCTACTTACTCCAAACTCATCCTCTACAAAAGGATGCTATTAACACTTAGGTTTGCGTCGTTTCTGAAGTGTTTTCATTACCTTGATTGTTCTTGTTCTTTGGTGTTGCATTATTTACATTACTTTTGAGTGTGCAACCCAATCCAGCAGAAACGAACAACACAGTGAGAGTCTGCATAGCGATGCACCAGCCAAAACTTTCAGCATCAAATGCAATATGCCACCCAACAGCAAAGGCAAAACCAAACGTGTCAAAAATTAGATAAGCCTGAAGAAAACCAAAACGAACATTAAACAAAATTTTGCAAAATCATTGTTATCAAAACCATTCGATCACGACTGTCCACTCACCAACAAGAGGTGAAAAATAAATCAACGTGTTCTAATGATCAACAGGCACGCTTTTCCCCTGTTTTAACTGGAAATAATTACAACGCTGCGAGATCCTAGCTTCAGCAACAAGTTGAACACTTTTGTTGGCCTTTCTAGTAATAGAAATAAAAAATAACTTTCGTAAACAAATAACTGTTGACACTTCTCACGCACCTAATAATGCAGTTCCATCCGAAATAATTTTTTTCGATGAGACATTTGTGTAGTTATGGGACCGTTTTTTTGCCAAAGTTACGGAGCGGTTTTCGGTTCCTAAAACTAAAACCACTCGGCTTTAAAATTTGGTACAAACAAAAAACTTATTGTCCTCAAACTGGCCAAATGCTGTCCCAATTTCATGTAGCTAGACCAAACTGTTGAGGAGTTATAAGCAAAAATGACATTTCATTCTTGTTATAAAAGCCTAAGTAAAAACAAAATTACACCAGACGAGGGCGTCAGTCGTTCCAATATTGATTGAATGTATCATTGACGCAACCAGAGGAACTATGGCGCTTTAGACCCCACTCCTTAGCCTAGTCACTTAGAACATTTAACCCCAAAATACAAGC